>OY747135.1:74970872-76393411 GCA_963556465.1 Berberis vulgaris
GGGTTATGGGTCGTGAGTTGTGAGTGTTTGTAAACACCTTCTTTCCTTTGAGTAAAATTTCGCAGCAGCCCGTGGACGTAGCCCAAAGTTGGGTGAACCACGTAAATACTTGTGTTCATTTATTTATTGCATTTCTCACTAATCTGGCGTAAGGGGTGAATCGGCGTAATTTATCCCCAACAGGGTTTGTGAAAAAATGAAACCCTAAGTTGAAAACTAGGATTTGTTCAAGCTTTACAACTTCCAATATCTTTGATCTACAGCGAAACAATGACAAATAACAGGTTAGGAACTCGAATTTCATTCAATGAAAGAGTTTCCATTAAGTAGGGGATGAAGCCAACAACTCTTTCCTCTCCAACAACGAGGCTCAACAGTTACTTCCGGGGAGTCGTTTGATCTTCAGTTGATTCTTCATCTAGATACGTGGAACCATGTGCATATTGGGAAGCTTTGAATCATAGTAGCTCGATCACTTAATGACATTTTTGTCTTGAACATTTGATTGTTTTGAAATTAGTTCTTGTCCTCAAAGTCTAGATCGGGGCAAACTGAAATAGTGATTAATGATGGAGTAACCATGTACTAGCTATTTATTATGGGAGCAACTCACAATTAACCCTACTTAATTATATGTCATTAGATACTAAGAAAAGTTAACTAATTTAGACATTAATTTGTAATTAGAAATTTTGATTTATGATTCAGTTGAAGAGTTGTTATCTCTATTTTTCATTTTCCATTGAATTCATTAATTAAATGAATGTTTAAGAAAAATTGACCATTATGTTTCAAATATTTGAAGGAACTTATCACACATCCTCACATTCAATGACATTGATGTTTCAGCACTTTCAGTCACTATGATCTTATTAAGTATTTCATTACATTTAATAAGCAATATGCATGTACATCTTCCTGTAGGCATTGGTTTGACATAACCTGAAACCTACTGAATGTTACGATTCCTACCATATATCATAGGATATATGATAGTCGTAGTCACAACAACTTCTAGGCATATGTTAAAACCCATGACCACCATAGAACAAATGGTAGTCATTGGTTTCAATAGCAAGGAACATTTGTTCAATCTAGTTGGAACGATAACACAATATTTCTATGCCAACCTACAAATTATCTAAATAATCCAGCTCAAATAGAGCAACCAAAATTACATAAACCATATCACATTTTGAAGAATTGAAACTTATCCTTATTCATCCACAGTTTTTTCTCAAACTTTCAGCTCAAATGTCATGCAGATGCAAAGTCCTCAAATTTTCAGTTCAAATTAAGTAAAGATAGACAAAACACACATGTTTGCAGACCCTTGAAGTGCACAATTTAGACCTCAAAGTGAACATTAATCAAATTGTGCCCAATTTGGCATGATATAAATGTAAGTAGAGTATACCCTCTTATTTCAAAATTTGTTTTTTCAATTCCTTGAGTTCAGGTGAAAACTTGGCGCATTTGTATTGTCCAGTGTTCTTCATGTTAACCCTTGTTAGGTTATTTGTTACCTAAACATTATACCCTATTAAATTGCAAACTACGACCACATGGATTACATTTCAAAAAAAATGATTCACTGAATTAACTGAATTTTATTAAACATGCAAAGAAGGTACTATTTAGCCATTCTAAGCAGTTCAATTACAACTACAAAATGATATGACATTACATCAAAGAACATATATGCTTGTAAATCAAACTACAGTGCAGAGATGAGATCTTAACAAGTGGTTACATGGATTGCCCAAACTCCTCACACTTGAGGCATTCTTTGTTGAAAGCTTGCAGTTATCCATCTTTTCTTTTCACCAACCTTATGGACATTGTAGGCGGCAATGCGGTTATCAATTTCGTGGAGGTTAGTATTCGAAAAAGTCTGACCTGTACCCAACTGGTGCCAAAGACCTTGTGCCCGAATCCACATGACCTTTTAAAGCTTCCCAAGCCTGGTTGACCAATACAGATGCATCATTTGCTGCTACTGAATGGTTTTTGTCAGGATGTACCATCATGATCAGTTTGTTGAACTGGGACTTGATGGTATAGAAGTCAAAGGTGTGATCATTGATACACAAAACCTTGTGTATCAGTCTGGTTCGCCATTCCGTCTTTTCTTTTGAGCAACCTTATTAGGCTGCTATGTAGTTATCAATTTCATGAAGGTTGGCGACAACATATTTTGCCATCTTTGCGGATTATATTGCCTTTGCTGATTATATTGCCTTTTGAAACTCGTTAGCTTTGAAATACTCTTCGGTAGATATTGTTGATGAAAAAAGCTGCAACATGCGAGACAAAGGTAAATTAAGAGGTGGTAGAACTCAAAAGTCTCCTTAATAACCTAGCAATCATATGGAGAAATTACTTATATATACTGTTTGCTGCTATATTTTCGAGGGCCACATGTAAACATGTAACTATCTTATTTCTTTAATAAGTTGAACGATATTGACCTTAGTCAATAGGGTAGGGGAGTTTTAACCTCCTTCATTAGTACTTATTACTAGTTCAAAAGACTAAAACACCCATCTTAGCATAGGCAAAGCCGCAAAAGGAGGAAACATACTATGTCTGAGGAATCTAACACAACTAGGACCATACCTAGGCTATGAATTTTTCAACTAAAGAGGGCTCACTTGACTGCAAAAAGCTCTGAATTGAAGTCAAAGATACTGCTCTTACATGTCATTCTTTTTTTGTAACTATAATATTTCCTTGGGTATCTGAAATAAGGAAACAAAGTAACTTATGAACGCCATATGCTACATGGGTACCATCATGAGCAATGAGCACGCATTTGCGACACACATTTCCGTTGCCATTGGAAACAGACTTCTGGAATAATATTTGTGCAGGGAATAGACCACACAGTTTCAAACATGAAAGAGGGGTAGTATCCAACTTAGTGACTTCTGAGACTTAGGCGATGGACCAGAGACTGAGAAATACCTCTGAAGCCTCTTGATATCCTCAGTTTAGTGTCAATTAACTCTGAGTTGCATATGTAGAAATTAGAGGATGACTCGCGTCAATTTTTTGGTGAACTCTTGCTAGTACCAACGTCGGCAAGCGACTCTAGCATTCAAATACTGAGGCAATTGATATTATCTTCAGTAATATAATCATGTTTTGGAAGCATCGATAATATCAGTTATATAAGGTGGGTTGGTGACACCAGAGCGTGCTTGTTCTTGCTGTTGGCTGGTGCGAAGGTGCCACTAGTAATCAACTAGCCTTGGAAGCTAAGCTGGCCACTCTATGAATGTCGAACTGGATTTTTTAAAGTGGAGTGGTCGCCTAGCATGCCAGATACAAGAGATGACAACAGTTGCCTAATATGGAACTTGTAAGGTAATATTAGTTTTTTTTTCCTCAAGATTTTCTAGGAAAACGTACTGAAGGTTATTAAGATTTGACAAGATTCCGTTTTCAAAAAAAAAAAAAAGTAAATAAATCCTTGAAAACATGTATTTGTCTACGCTTTCTCGTTGACGTGCAGCTCAGGGGTCAACTTTTCGCTCATGGAGCTTTAATAGATAGATATTGTGGAAACCTTCCAAAATTATATGGGTAAACTTTTGACTCTTTTTCTCCGAGGAAAATGCAGATAGCTCAACTAAATATCTCATCTAAGCAATTTACCCAATATTTTGACAGGTCTCACTGATTAGGCATTTGACTGTCCCCATCTATTCTAAAATTTGTTTCCTCTATTACCCATAATCCATACTGTATTTTATTGTAGTTGCTCATGTTGTAATAAAAAAATTTCAAATACCCCTTGAAGAACCCCCTAATAAGAAGAATATGAGATTTTAAGCACAGTAAGGAATGGAGTTCAAGGATGGAAGCTTCCCATGTACGAGAATAAAAAATCAGGAGAATCTCTTCAATAAATTAAGCTTACTTAATGGCAGAGATTGACACTACTTGTAGATCATTCATGACTAGGACTCTTAGAATAGTGTCTGTAATCTTCATCTTTATGTAGCAGTAGTAGCATAACAAGTAATGCCTTGCTTAATTTGACTAGGCTATTGTGATACGAAAATCATAATAGGATCAATGTTAAATTTTAATTCAAAATAAAGTACACAGAGCATCAGCTTTAGATGAATAACATATCTTACCTAGCGAAAAAGGTTAATAGCTGGGATTGAACCTATGACCTCAATATCTCATAGTAGTGTGCAGCACATTTGGGACACCAACTTGTTCCCTGTGAACCAAAAATGAAGAGGCACGACATGAAAAAAATGTTTACTCCATGACAAGCATTTCATGTATGCAAAGACAACAGTTTATCAGGAAGTCAATACATATTTATAATTTCATGCATTTCATAACCTAGAATGTGATGTATCTAAAGATGTGGATAATATTATATGTAACCACAAACCTCAAAACAATACAGAGTTACGTTGACTAACTCTATAGTAATAAATAAATGAATACGATGTCTGTTACAAGAAAAACCTTTTAAGTGGATTATAAATATAAAACTTTCTACACTCCCCATTCTTATATTAGGTCGTTGATCACCCCTATCCAATTCACTATTAACCGAATGATCCATTTGTAGGTCACAGCTTCGAGGTCTCTAATCGGGCCACCTTCCCTACTTCAATTTGGTGTCTTCAGGGGTGGGAGGGTTTACACTGCATCTAAGTTTTGGTTCAGGATCGAATTAATTATATATTAATATTTAGAATAATAGAGGAAGTGGAAATGAGGTCAGGGAAAAAAATGAGTTACACAAGATACTTAAATGAAATACTATTACTACATGCATATAAGTTACTGATAGTTAGAAATCATTGTATTACATATGACACTTCGATAAGTCGCTCTACAGGGGACTATTCTAAGAATTACAGCAGCATTAACGATAATGATAATAATTCGTCATATTTAAGGCAATGTCTTCTATGAAACTATATATGTAAGCATTTAAATCCAATTTGTCCCACCAAACTATAGCATTCAACGCAACTTCTTCATGCTTAAATAGATGTTTTGCCTCGAAGGACTTTCTGTCAAACAATTATCAAAATACGACCTATGAAGTTAAATTGTTACTCGGTACAAGAGCAAGATGAGATTAACCGTCCAAAATCTTTTCTTCTTTTTTTTTTATCGTCCAAATTTTTCAAAAGTGTATTTTTTTTTTCCCCTACCTTTAGAAGAAAAATGTGTATTACAAAAAAAAAGTTTAAGATTATTGTATATTGTAATGAACTAAATATGTAAACAAACAATCATAACCAATTACTCATTAATCGTAACAAGGAATTTTATAAGTAATACCAAATGCCATATATGATTAAGGTTGATTTGGAGTAAAGAAAAAAGGTTTGGGGGTTATAATATTGACCGATTTATCGGTGATCAATCTTGCCTCGTTAAGCCCACCTAATAATTGTTAAAATGTACGAGTCCAGTCCAGTTCCATTAAGTGATCAATCCTCACTTATATAACACATAATAGGTCCCTAACTCGAGACTAGGCCTTTATCCTGTTTTTCAGAACTTCCAACTCATAATTGCCAGAAATTACAAAGCTACACTTTTATATAATTGGACGGATCTGTAATTTATTAACATAGGCTCTCTACAATTTGTTTTTATGAATGCAATGCTAGTTAGAGCATCTAGCAGACGCTGGTAGTATCGTTTTTTCTTAAACCGAAGGTCTGGAATCAGTTTTCAATCAGACAAGCAGTGAGGCTAACCGGGATTGGATCAGAATAGAATCGTAAGCCTGAAAGTTATCAGCATCTTAAAAAAATCGTGGGGTACGGAGTACGATCGGCTAAAACCATCTAAACCATCAAATTACTGATCTTGTAGATTATGAACAAATGCATGAAACATAAAAGTGTTGCATGCTTTCTTGATGATCATGCTTGACTCAGTTCATGGATACTGAATGGCTTAGATTCATAACTATGTTAATCGATGGGAAAAATGAGAATTCACCAATAAAGATCGCAAATTGCTTGGATATAAAAAAGACCCATATAAGAAATTACAGAAATCAGGCCACAACAAACTGATTAGATCTGAAATCAAAAGAAACAAATGGATGAATAAAAATCGAAACTTTAACATACCAACGGGCCCAAATTGCTCACATGTTCATCTGAACCATCTGCAACCCCAATGCCGACTTTCCCCATTCGTCCTCCAGCCGAGACAGTAACCGTTAATCCCCCCATTTGCTTCCCACCCATCACCTCTCTTCGGCCTGCCAAAAAAAAACAGAGAATGTTTGCAAGAGGTGGAGAGTTGAAGACAACCCGCACCGAATATAAAAGGGGGAAAATTAGCCAAAGGTTTTTTTTCCCTCTTTTCCTTTCCTGCCCTTGTTGCTTTCTTGTTTGAATTTTTGAGTTTTCATTTGATTTTTTAATCAATTTTTCATATTCTTTAGATTTTTGTATGCTTAAATTTTTTTTATAATAATTAGAGCATCTAGCGTTTGTTTTTTTTTTTTTTTTAAGTGTTTAGAAGCTAACTTCTAACTGGAATTAGAAGTTCTGAATGAGCTGTTTGTTTTGTTTTTAAATGAGTTGCTGATTAGAAGCTGTAAAATTAAAAGATGTTTATTTTTACGTGCTGAATGAAAACTGTTTGACAATTTTACCCCACTGAGGAGACCCATAGGAATGGAGAGATGGAAAATTGAAAACCTGACATATGCAGTGGTGATCATTATATTTGTCAAAGGTTTCAAAACTACATGCTATATAATAAAAACTACATGCTACATAATGAAATCTTGAAAATATACATGAAAGAGAGAGTTGGAGAGATGAAAAAAAAAACTAGAGAAATACAAAGAAAAAAACACAAAGATGAATGAGATAAACGAGATAAGTTTCTTACCGTTGAAGAGTCATTGTGAAGGTAGGTAGAACGACAACGCTTAGTAAAGAGAATGAAAGTGTGTTGTCAAAATTTAGCTATACTTGTTTTTAAAAATATGAGAGCAACAAGTGTCATTACAAAATTATTTTAAGATTACTATTGGAATAATTTTTGAGTCAGCACTCAGTGCTAAGTGATCAGTATCTTTCTAGAGCTTACACTAATCAGAAGTTGAATTTCTGATCAGATTTAAAAACAAACACTCTAAACAAGGTGATCCACTTATTATTTAGACTTCTGACTCTATTCAAAAGCTAAAACAAACACCCTCGTAGTCTTGGATGATTTATTTTTAATTTCATACATCAAAGTGGTTGTTGCAATGGCACCCTCTCATTATGGAGTAAGACAGACAATCGACTTAGTTATTTGTGGCTAAACAAGAGCAACCCATTATCGTCTCGTATTAAAAAAACGGAAAATGACTTTTAGGGCATATTTTTTCACAAATAGATAATTTAGATACCATAGTTGATGTAATGGCTAATTTGTACCTACTTTTATACTTTTATGACCAACAATGACTATTTCATTGACCCAGGTTAACTCATAAAGTTATATGACATATTTATCCTTCCTAAAAAAATAAAAAAACCTAATTATATATTTTTATGACCAACAAAGACAATTTTATTAATGAATCTTTTTTTTTAGATATTCTTTGTGTCATGTTTCTTTTCTTCCTTCAATACTTAGGACCATTGATGCAAAAGAAAAAATCAACAGAAAAGTTGTCAGTGTGGCAACAGTAATGTCAAAGTTGAAGAGCAAAAAGTCTCACATCTTCCCAGTTTCCTCCAAGTTCAATCATTGGTTTATTGAAGAAAATACACTTCCAACAATTTTTTAGTCTCCTTCAACATTTAAAACTTGTAATGGAACTACTACATATCAAGTCCTTTTTGGTGCAGGAAAGAAATCAACAAATGATCTGTCATCTGAAAAACCTATGGATTTGCAGTCATTGATTATTGGTGGTGAGAAAGGTGGTTCCTAAACCTATAGTTACACATATGAACTCATTAGTCAAATTTAGATGTCCAATGGGCCTTCACAGTATCACGTGTGTGTATAAATAATGATCAAAAGGACATTATAAACTAGGCAGCGACTACTCTACACCACCATAAGTGCTTTCTCACACCATTCTACTCTCTCACACCACCTACTTTCTTTTCTACACCACCATATTTTCCCACACCACCTATATAAACAAAAAAAACCCACATTTTTCCCCTCCCCATTCAAATCGAAATGTGATTCCTCCCTCCCCATTCGAATATCTTCCCTCTCCCACATTCAAATCTCTTACAAATCTCTTATCATATTCAAATCGCTTGCAAATCTCTTCTTTCCCCCTCGAAAATCTTTTTCCTCTCCCTCAAAATCTTTCAACTCTCCCTCAAAATCGAAACCCTTAAAAATCAAACTACAAATTGCAACCTCCCCAAAAAAATTTAGAAAAACAAAGTAATCTCATAGAAACTTCAGAAACATTTTGAATAAAAAAAAAAAAAACAAAGTAAACTTCAGAAAAATTTTCAGAATTCACAAAAAAAATATTGTTCGCCTAAGATCTGGGCGAATAGGAAATTTCAACAAATTTTTTCGGACAGATTTGTGCGACTTTAGTAAAATAACAATAATTTGCTCATTTCAAAACAAGTGATTCAATTATTAGATAACTCAGAGTACTACAACTTTTGTGTTTGATCAACTTGAGAATCGGTCTCAATCGAGCACATAAGTTGGTTGAAAGTCAGGGACACTATCCTGTTTTCATTGTGAGACAAATTTGCGCGACTTTAGTAAAATGATCATAACTTGCTCATTTCAAAACATTTTCAAGTGATTCAAGTTGTGTTTATTAGATAACTCAGAGTACTACAATTTTTATGCTTTAATTAACTTGAGAATCGGTTTTGATCGAGTACATAAATTAGCCGAAAGTCAGGGACACTCTCGTTTTCATTACAAGACAGATTTGCCGACTTTAGTAAAATGACCATAACTTGCTCATTTCAAAACATTTTCAAGTGATTCAAGTTATGTTTATTATATAAGTCAAAATACTGCAATTTTTGTGGGAATTTGAGAATTGGTTTCAATTGAGGGTTTAAATTGGTCGAAAGTTACCCTATTTTGCATTTTCATTTTGAGTTTGGGTTTATTTGTTAGGTTATGCATATTTATTGGTGGTGTGAGTAAGTAAGAAAAAAAATAACTCAATGGTAGTGTGAGAAAGCATTTTTAGTGGTATCGAGTCGTTGCAAGAAAAAGTTGGCATGGAGAAGCATGATAAATGAAGCTTTTGGGTTTATAAGAAGGTTTTCGTTATGATTCATGAGAAAAAATGATTAGTGAATCACTTGTTATTATTGCACATATAATAATCATGTTATAATTCCATTACAAGTTAATCAAATTAATTTTATTAATTAACTAAAATCAAATTTCCAATCATCATTAACTACATTATGAAAAGTGTACCAAACCATAGTATAATAATTTGATTAATTTGTCAGTTAATGAAAAACTTATAATTTGTTGTTCATAATTAGATACCTACCAGCGACATACGGTGGAAGGGGTTAAGGGTTAAAAAAAAAAAAAAAAAAAATCATTAATAAAAGAGTCATTTTTTGTCATAAAAAGTATAAAATTAGGTTTTTTATTTGTTTAAGAAGAGTAAATATGTCTCATAACTTTATAAGTTAACCTGGGTTAATAAAATAGTCATTACATCAACTACGATATCTAAATGGTATAATTTGTGAAAAATAAGCCTTAAAAGTCATTTTTCGTTAAAAAAAAAACTCTTTAATAGAGGTTAGACAACCCCCCCTACAAAAAAAAAAAAAAAAACACCATAATAACCTAATTAGGTATACCACCCCAATTGTTCGTATCGGGTACCACCCTCCTATCATCTTTCGTCTAGTATGTAAACTAATATTTCATAAGGTCAAAAAGTCCAACAAAACTAAATAATAAACTCAAACTTGTGGCTTCAATCTTAACGACTAATTATGCAAAGAACGGTGAATTGGAAACAACAAGAATGAAACTATTCTTTCTTGAGTATACTAATGTTCTTTGTCCACTTTTGCACAATGTCACTTTGGGGTTTCTCTTCACCTCTAAGTAGAAAAAGAGACAGTGGAAACAATTGTCGTATTTAATGCGTTGAGTCATGTCAACAAGATTTCTCATCAGATGTTTCTTCTTTGATTAATGTTCAATTTTCACTACCATATTTATAATGACGCTTAAATAAAATTCCTCTCGGTTATAAACGTTATGTAATACCCGCCCAATTCAATTACCAATATACTTTTATTATTTCATAAGTTAATAATATTTATTTATTTGTAGTAATTATTAATTGATAATAGTTACAAATAATTATATTTTATGATTTTAAATTATAACCTAAGTTTAGGCTTGTGGTGGGTAAGAGATAAGGGATGATTGTGTTTAGCTAATGAAACCCTAAATTCTTTATTTAAAGATAAACCCTAGTTTTCCACTTTGCACACACACAAAAGAAAGAAAAAAAAACTTGCGTTAAAAAGTGGGAGGCACTGAAAGAAGAACTTTGAAAATCTTACAAAGAAAAACATTGGTGAGTAAAACTCTAATCTCTATTTTTTTGTATTGAATATCCCTTTGATGAAATATTGTTCCCTTGATGAAATCCTTTGTTTGTAGTCTGTATGAATATAAAGAGACATTAGAGCACTAAAATTGCAATCCATTACTTCTTAGACTATCCAAATTCCACACAACACAATTTTACAATGTGTCATGTTTATTCTATCCTTGGAGAATCCTTTCTATTGGTAAACTTATTACAAGCATTTTACATGCTTTCTACCATTTTATGCTATAGGACCTTCGGTGGCTAGAACCCCGCTAGCAAAGTGGATTGAGATGTGCAATTAATCCCAGTCGAGGAAAAGTACTTTGTATGGGGACTTGAAGCATTATGCATCTTCATGCATAATAAATGCTTGAGATTTAAGCGATCATCTATCACAACCTATGAATCCCCATTTCTTCTTTCTTAGTTTGTCATCAATTGCATAAAATCTCAAATCCTTTGTTTGTAGTCCGTATGAATATAAAGGGACATCAGGATAGATAATAAATGTACATTAACTAGCAATAGGTACATTAGCTAGCAAAAGGTAGCATTAGGTACTTGGTACTAGCAATAGGTAATAAAGAGTGTCCTGTATGTTTCATTAACTAGCAATAAAGGTACATTAGAATAGGATAGTCAAATGATGTTTAGCTTAGCTTAAAGTATTTTTTTTCTTTTTCTCTGATCCCTGACACAGTTTTCCTTTCCCCAAGAATAAGTCTTGTTTCTTCTTTCTCCAATGTATAATTGTTACTATCAAATACAGTTTTGACAGGTACAACCCAATTCCCAATTTGAATATTTGGTACTTTTTTGTCTAATACAAAACTATTTTATTCACAAAATAGGTAAGAAGAGACCTTATCTTTCCATATAGTGTCCTTATTGTTATCATCAAATGGATTACACCCAACGGTTTTCAATGCATTTAGTTTATTTATTTGAAATAAATTATCGATAGTGTATGGTTTTCGAAATGAGACGATGATGTTATTGTTACTTGTTTTGGGCGAAAACAATTGTTTAAATTTCTGAAACTCGACAAGCATTAGACACGTTAATAAATATTTTGCAATGCTTATTTTTTCCACAACTCCAAAAAAAAAAAAAGGAAAAAAAAAGAAAAATGTGATTTGTATACAGACTTACTTATATACGTGTGATAGAATTATAGGTATGTAGACTTGCTTGCATATCGGTGCACCGTTCCATGTGAGTTCGATTGTACGTGTAGATTTAGAAAATGCTTGCCATGGATCGAACTTCGGGTGAGATGACATGTTTCTCGATGTGGCACCCCACTTGGAACATGTATGCTCCGAGTGATTTCGAAGGCAAGGGAGACACACTTGGGTGAGGTGTGTTCGGCACAGGAGGAGAGTGCGATTGTGAAAAAGAAGCCAAAAATTAGAAAACAAAAATAAATAATTAAATAAAATCATGGAATTGAGCATGCCATGAAATTGTGTATAGATTATTTTAGCTTGTACTAGGTTAACCTTGAGGGAAGAAACTAACAGCTCATTCGAATCTCGAATGAGAACTACCTGTCTTCCTTAAGGTGAAATTTGCATTTTGTCCTTTTATATTTAATTTGTCTTGATTTGTAAGTTTGCTTACACCAGTATTAATATACTGATCCAGATTTTGTATTGTTTTACAAATTTGGGTACATTTTTAATAAGCGTAGCCCCAGAGAACTATCAGGGTTAATTGGAAGTAAGGAAGGGTATTAGCTGCGTGGCGAAAGCTGAGGAGTCGACACGTCTTTTTTTTGTTGGATCTTTATTATTGTTATTCCTAGGTAATCAGATGTAGGGTTTAGATATAAATGCTCAGTTTTGTCCGATATTTATTTGGGGAATTTATTATTGAAATTTTCATTTATTCGTTGTGGACCTCATTTTTAGAGGAAGAATATTGAGGAAACTTATTAGTTGTTTTCTGCCTTATGACAGTACCATTTAATGTGTTCCTGTCATGCCTTGATTTTTGGACAATCTATTTATTTATGTTGTTCAAAAATTGGGGCGTGACACGTTATGTTTGTAGTCACGCTGAAACAAAATTCCTCTAGGTCACACGTTCCAAATGCTAATACAAACACAAAATAGGTTAAGAAAAATATATAACATGTGGGGAATACCAATATCTTATTTCTTTCATTGGTTCATTTCCTTTTTTCTTCTTCATAGGAAGAGATGATGTGAATTGTGTGATCGAAAATTCTAAATGTCGAGGAAGTGGGCGAGGAAAACAGCGAGGGGGGGGGGCGTCCATCTCCCCCGGGATGCGTGCATTGACTTTTCGTGCGCACATCCCGGGGGGATGGACGAACCCACCCCCCTCGACAGGTAGAACAACTCGTGATCAAAAATTCTAAATGTCGAAAAAGTGGGCAAGGATAGATGTGTTTGATAGATTGAAGGGAAGATCACAGTCATAAATTAGGGAAAGCTTAAAAAACAAATTGAATAAAATAAATGAAGTTTATTACTCTATTGCATTAAAGTTATTGTTTGTCTCTTTATTATTGACGGTAAAAAATTACAAATGTAATAGACAATCATCACATCGAGAAACTTGAATTCTTGTAATTCAAATCACAATGTGGACATGTAATCTCAAGTAGTGGTTTTGAGAATTCTTTAAACTCCTCACATTTTGGACAAATATAGTTGCTCTTAGAATCTTGGGTCTTTTTATCCGGACTAGTAGCTGAACTTGTCCCAAATTAGATATTCGAAAAAGTTTGACTTGTACCCGAATAGTACTTGAAACCTTGTGCCCGAGATCTAGAACCTGAATCTGCATTACCTTTTAAAGCTTCCCCGACGATGAGCCCAAAGCCAACGTAGCACTGCTTCAAGGCCTACAAAAATGACCATTTTAAAGGCCCCAAAAATTGGATATTGTTTCTAATTGTTTTTATTGTTTGAAAATTTGGATATTCGAAACAATTTGGATAAAGTTTCTAATTTAGATATTCGAAAATGTCCATTTTTGTTTTTATTGTTTGTTTTAAGCTTAATTGGTAGGTATTTAGTTTAGTTTTCCACTAGCCAAAGGTTCAATCTTTTCCAATTACATGAATTAATTTATATTTTTTCATTTCTTTTATGAATTGATTTATATTTTTTCATTTCTTTTTTATCGGACCCTAAAATATGAAAAAGGCTTTTATATAAGGATGTACTCTATTTTGAGCCCTTCAAATCCTAGGACCGGCCTTGTCAACGTACTATTTGTTGTTACTGAATGGTTTTTATAAAGTGCCCCATCATGATTTGTTTGTTTAATCGAGACTTGACACTATGAAAGTCAGGGGCGTGGCCATCAATACCCAAAATCTTACTATCATATCTTCGGGGAATTCTAATTGGCGAGGAAACGGGCCAGGGAGGGGGTGCAACCCTCCATCCCTCTCGAGATGTGTGTCTTTGCGCATTTCAAGGGAGATGGAGGGTTGCACTCCTCCTTCGCCCGTTTCTTCGCTAATATCTTCTCATGAAATCGTGAGAGGTGGGAATTATTATTATTACATGTTCAATATTTTTGAAAAAAAACTGTGAGTAATTTTGACTATTTAGCTTTTATTATGAAAAAAAAACATAAAGAAATAAATTAAAAAATAATTTTCTTGTCAATTAGTTACTCCTAGTAAAATAAGCATGAGCACCCATTTAGAGAAGCAAAATTGGAGATAACTAAGATGTGAATAAATAAATAAAATATATACATATATGATTTTTAATTTATAATGGCTCTAAATTGTTGTTAGTGAAAAATTGCTTTAAGTTGTGTTTACACAGGTTGCGACTAAAATACCCATAAAAACATTTTATTATAATCATCTCCCTTTTGACTGGTATTGTGAAATATTGAACTTTATAGAGCATTATAGCAGTAAAGTATGAATAATATTTTTCATTCAAAAGACAATCACTTTTTATCTACCTTTGATTTTTCTTGTAAATATTATAAAGTTGAGAGAGCAAAGTTAGAAACCAGAAATCGAGTTGAAGACAATGTGATAAAGTATGAATAATGTTTTTCATTAAAAAGACATTAAAACCCTTTTGTCACTTTTTATCAACCTTTTGATTTTTCTTATAAATATTATAAAGTTTAGAGGGGCAAAATTTGAAAACAAGAAATCAGATTGAAGACTGCAGGCGTTATAATAGTATAGAGAGACACCTCCAACATTGATATATTATAAACAAGATCTTCATTAATTAGTTGAAATCCCTCTACATTTCTTATTTTTTACAATCAAAATCAGTTCATCTTAAATATTAATTAATTATATCTAAACCCTAACATGGTTTATTTGAAGTCCTCTAATTTTTTATAAATTATAAATAGACCAATATATCTAACCATTAAATTTCCATTTTGCTATCCACATTTCACACTTTTTACAATCAAAATTATCCTATCTCAAACGTTGAAAATTATTCATAAACCTATCTAATATAATTTTGGTCCATCAATTATGTATAAATTATAAATATGCCCTTACAATAGTGAGCGTAATGTTTTTGTTACAATATCTTACTACAAAATATTCTTTCACCTTTTTAGTTAATTAAATTAAAAGTTTATAGTCAAATCTCCTAAAATTTTAAGTTTTACTTATTAATGATTTTTTAGAATAAAATAAATATACCAAATATACATGCACACGTATAGCGTCCACACCCTAATTATAAATAAAGAGATTCTTTTAGTTGTATTCCCATAAGATATGCCTAAATTACTTTAAAAATTATTTTATTCACAATATCTCCCTCTTAGCTTGAGTAGTGAAAAAAAAAATGTGACCTTTAGAAAATATTTTGAGGTGAAATATTTTAAAGTATGAACACTGTTTTACATTTGAAGGACAATGAAATCCTTTTCTTTTTTTTATTTTACTTATAAATATTACAAAGTTGGAAAAACGAAATTAGAATCCAAAATCAGGTTAAACACATTTATGTTGTTCATCCCACCTTTCAGTCGTAATAGTAGCTTAGATTAAGTCGAACTGCTTAAATCTGAGATCTAACATACATGGCCATACATCTTATTCAATTGTCAATTTAAAATGAGCATAATTAATCTATAATCCAATTTGGGTATTGTTATCCATTTCTGGATTAATCCAAATTCTTATCCCCATATTAGATCTGATAAAAGATGGATTAAAATCTAAATAAGATCATTTTTGTTGTCCAAAGTCCAAACAATATCCAAGCCATTTTATGTCCTAAAATTTTCCTGAAACTCAGATTCAATCTATAGAGCTAACATATTCACATAAAGTCCCGAAATTTTTATTTTAAAATTAAACAAAAAACAATAAGTAGTGGATATGGATCAGCAACATCAAACCCGGCCATCTACTCAACCTCACATGATCTTCTACCAAAACACCACTTAAAAACTTAAACCAAATTCGTGCATCACCTTAATCTTTCTTACAAAACACACACTCAAGATCAACATGACACATGTCCAAGTGAGAGCAACTATGTACACATGAAACTTGCCCAACCAGTCATCACCACCTCAACGATGCTTGCTCCTGGTCTCACCACTGTAGAGCCTGCAATTCAATAACATATATATTAAAAAAAAAATCATGATCATGAAACAAATATATATACTAATATGCATATACATATACTTTTTCTTTAATTATTTATAAATTTTATCTTTTTAAATCATCCCACGTCTCACAGACAAAATTTAAACTCTAAACTTGTGATACCATTCATCACAAATCAATCAAACTAAATTAACATAAACATATATAAAGTTTATCAAGCGAGTTAGGCTGAGGTTTCGACTGGTAGTAACTTTATTACTTGGATGGAAAACACTCGACATATATATACCTTTTTAATTATACAAATATGCCTATGACCCTTTTTAAATTTGTGATATCTTTTGTCACAAGTTTATCGTACGTACATACCAATCATAAACAGTAGGCGAGTTAGGCTGAGGCTTGTCGAACATCTGATGAGCCCCCTTTTGACTAGTAGCAATATTACTACCAGGATTGAAAACACTCCTCCAAACATTCTCCTTTTTCGCCGAAGATGGCGTCGATGGAGTGACCGGAGTTAGAGGAGTCCCTGGTGCTGCTGGCATGGAGATGGACCTTTGGAACTTATCACCACCACTACTACTACTATCTCCCTCAAGGTTGATGGGCTTGAGTTGGTTCCTCAGCTTGTCTAGGCCATGTTCAGGTTGAGGCCCAGCTATCACATCATCCCAAAGTTTATCCAACATTTTTCTTCTTCTTCTTCTCCCTTTCTTTTCTTTTCTTTTCTTGATCTTCCTTTGTTTCTCTTATTTTCTTCACAAAGTGTTGGGTTTATATAGTAGATGGGGTGCCCTTAAAATATCTAATCTAATAACGTCCATTAAATGTCTCATACTTGTGTAGGTGGGAGTGTAAGTTTATAAAATGTTACGTGAAATTTTACTAGTGGATTTTTAGAGTGTTGTGAGGTGGGAAGTGGTGAGATAATTGAGGTGATTTAGAAGATGGTTGAGGGGTGTAGGGGAACAAGAAGGTGTTTTAGATTTGTTTGTGGATAAGGATGGAGTTGGGGTCGGGTCGGGTTAATAATATCTTGAACATCGGAGTTGGTGTACATGTGTCACATTTTGGGGGATAGTGAGTTTTCTCTTGTCGTTTTGAGAGGGTGGGACCCGCAAATGTGGAGAGGGACATGGTGTTAGTGACAGGTGGGGTCCTCCAACTTTGAAAAAATGGGATCCGATCTTAATGGAAATTTTTTCTGTGAGAAAAAATAAATATTTCAACTTTCGTATATTTAATCTGTTATAATAAAAAGTTTGTTAATATTTAGTTTGTACGACAAATAGTGTAAAACTTTTTTTTTAGTATTGAAAAGTTTAAAATATATAATTTATATTATTAATTTTAAAATAACAATAAAAAATTTTACCTGTAACAAAAACATATTTTTTTAAAATCAGAGGACGAAATCAACTCGGAAAAACGAAATCACAATCATTGTTCACCGCTAAGCTTTTAAACTCATACAACGGGTTTGTCTAAATGTCAAGGAAATGGGCGAGGAAACCAGTGAAGGAGGGGGTGAAGCCGTTCACTCTTCACTCGAGATGCATGAAAACGCTTTAAGACACAAATTTACACGCATCTCAAGAAAAATGAACGATTTCAACCCCTTCCCTCACTGGTTCCCTCGACATTTAGAATTTCCCCTCATACAACATCAAATACAAAAAGTGTCACACCCTAATTCGCATAGCAGACATTAAAAACCCCAACCCATGCCAATTCCAATTGGAAATGAAATGACCCTTCAATTATTTAACTGCCCCACCCACCCACCCACCTGCTGTCTCCACCATTGCAATTATTGAAAGAAATTTATCTTTGTTTGAATGATGTGTTGGTGGATTCATGGGTAACTTGTAATCTTGCATTAGATTCAGATATACATAGAAATTGGTTATAGTATTTTAATAACTTTGTAGATGTTTCGATGATGAGGACTTGCAATAGACATACATATATATATAATAAAATAAAAACAGAAAAATAAAGCAAAACCTGGTTTCCTTTGTTCTTTGTCATAATCATTGGAAGCTCTTACTGCACGTAAAGAGCACACGCTTGGGATAAGCCGGCAACATATTGACATTGTAAACTTGATGGTAATATTTTTAGTCTTTATACACCTATCAAAATGTTTTCGATGAAGTCAAGGTGTGATCATCTAGGAAAATTTGGCGTTGTGGAGCTTTCGACCCAAAAAAAAAAGGACTCTTTGATAGTCTCTGTATGTTTATCCTCTAAGAAAAATCACCATGGTCCTGGTGGATACAAGGTTAATAATTTGACAGGCCGGCCATGAGCATAGGCTCGAGAGGTCCGCAATAGGGCCCCAACAAAAAATCAACTTTTAGGGGCAATAAAAATTCTTGAAAACTATATTACTTCCATATATTGTGTTTTCACATCATGGCTAGAGCATTTGTGCTTTGGTTAACATGTTAAAAAAAATGTTATATTTTTAACATGTTACATTTTGCTTGGTAGGTCGTAAGATCAAACCCATGTAGCCTCAATTATTTTCCTTGGTAATTTTCATTTTTGACATCAAATTTTTTTTTTAGACTTCAAAGTTGAAATGAAATACTTGAAATTTGACTTGGATTTTCTATTTTTTAATATGAATGCACTATCTGGAAACTTTCGCCTAGGGCACCCCAAATCTCAGGGCCGGCCCTAGTTAATATGGTAGATCTAGTATACAAACATCACCCACCAGAGTTACTATTCAGGATAGTGTAAGCATAGAATCAAACTACCTGCAAGAGATGCTTGTATGCATTCAGTCTCCATTGCCACACATGTTTCCATAAAGCAGCAATTGCAGAATGAAGACAAGAACTCCTACCAGGTAATCAACTACTGGACCATCCTAAAGAACTACTTCACTTCAGAAATCGGAGACATACTGCATCACAAATGTCCCTTGGTAATGCACAATTCAATGTAAAGAATATAACACTGTTAATCCATTTCACATGTGGCATCTAAATTCCAAAATAATGTTCTAGCGCTAGCTAGGCCAAATGGATGTTTTGGTATATGACTATATCCATCGGTGAAGCATGGCTTTGATGCAGCAATAGCTAAGAAGGAATCAAAACACCCTCTCATGTGAGGAAAAGAAAAATCAAGGACTTTTAAGGCACAACATGGATAGCAAAACACTAATCCATTACATAAAAAAATTATACACAAGCATGAGAATCATTCTGTAGAAAGAGCTGAATGAAGAATTTCTTCCAGGTACTTCTCAGCAGCCACATATTGCCTTCTTTTATCTTCAATGGCTAAAGCAGCAAGGGCTTTATCCTGCAAAATTGGAAAAACATTCAATGAGTTCAACTTTCATAGATATGTAGCTTGTTCACCCATGTAACGTTAATATGTAATCAGGGCATACAGGAGGCAAGTCTTGGTAGCTTCTCAAAGTATCCAGGATTGGCTTTGTCTTCTTCTCCAAATCCTTTCTGTGCTCGGCCATTTCAACCAGCACACCATGGCTGATATCTGACGTGTAGCCAATACGATTTAGTATAGCCTGTTCCAAAAGTACTTCCAACGATTAGTACTAAAGCAACCTTCTGATGACATTATTACATGATAGGTTGATTGTAATTGCTAGAAGAAATAAACCTCGTAAACTTGAAAGGAATAGACGGTGTGCATGCGGTGCACAATTATTTCATGCTCACATCAGCTTTACTAAGAATAATTGTTTACATGGTGTTGTGTAAGACATTGAGTGTCTAAATCAATAAACATAGCACAAAGAAGGGAAAAAAATGTACTAAAGCAACCTTCTGATGACATTATTACATGATAGGTTGATTGTAATTGCTAGATGAGATAAACCTCATAAACTTGAAAGGAATAGATGGTGTGCATGGGATATAATTGGGGAAGAGTAGGACTAATAAATAAATAAATAAATATGTTTTCTCCTTTTTAACTTGAAATTTTAGAAGCCAAGTCGCTGGCTTCACCATTAGGTGCAATACGGTAAGTGATCCCACCAGGAAAAGCTCTTTGGTCTGCTTAGTTAATTTCCTATTTATTTGACTTGATTTTTCTTGACTAAAAATCACAAAATTAATTTTCTATTCTGACTCTTGCCCAAAATTATTTTATTATAACTTTTATTTTTTGAAAAGTAGAAGTTTCAAGAGAAAGCACTTGGCCACTTGCAGCAAAAAAGGACACAATACAAATACTCCAAAGAGATTTGGACTGCTCTTGAATGAATTTAAGGTGTCATGACCAATTCAGGGAACTTTAAAAGAATGGTTGTTGAGGTGCAAGCATATTAACTATCAAGGCTGCCAAAGGGGTTATGGTCGAGTGGTTAAGGCCGTGTGGGATTAGTCCCCACGTCCTTGCTTCGAGACCCTCCGGCGGCATCGTTTCTTTCGGTGTGATGTTGACCTATAGGTGGCACCTCGAGGATAGGTTACGGGATCCTATACAAACCCGGCTCAACTTCCAAAAAAAAAAAAACTATCAAGGCTTGGAAAATGGAATTGCCGTAGGGGTATTCACTTTGTCAATTGGTTTCTGTGGATGGAATGAAATAGGAGATTTTTTGAAGGGAAGGTCTCACTTCTGACGAGTGTTCATATCTCTGAAAGAGGATATCTAGCAATGAGGTTCAGCTCAAAAATCTATTCAGATTGTGGCATTTGACCTTTTCATATTCAACTGGAATAACCTTCTTTTCTTGTAATTGCTATGAGCTTCACACTCACTTTGTTACTTCCTCTTTTGTTATCAATCAAGGATGATGTGCATTTGATTAAAAATCTATTACCATATTTATGTGATTTTCATTTTATTTACAGCATTCTTCATCATCATCAAAACCCATTCGCAAGACACTTGGAGTCAGCTACACGTATTTTGGTTCTCCAAGCAATGCAATCTTCTCACATATCCTCACCTAACCTAATCCAAGCTCAAAGATGTCTTCCTTCACCGCCTTCATCCAAGTTTTCAACGGTCGTCCCCTCCGTCTACACCCTCCATTAACTTACCAATCTAGACATTTTCTAATTGGCGTCGTGCTTAGTCTCCTCCGCACATGACCAAACCATGTTAAATGCCTTTCTCGAATTTACAACATTCAAAAAATAAAAACAAAGTATGAATAGGTATAGCACATTTAATAAAATCCTATTCAGCATGTGCATACTTTCATGCTTTGACTTGACTTCAAATCGGAATTGCAAACTCGGACCAGGCCAAGACAAGCTAGAGTTTTTTAGGTTGGGCTAAGCTAAGCTTTTTATAGTGCTCAAATTGGGCCACAAGAAACAAACACTATATTATATCAACCTGAATGCTCAATACACACACACACAAAAATAAATATATATATATATATATATATATATGTTGTTATCCTGAATCAGTTTTCGAGCTAGTATAAATCATCAATCGAATGGTTAGGTTGATACTTGATACCTCCCACTCACACGAAAAAAGGGGAAGAGAGAGAGACCTCTCATTCTTCTAAACTATTCATTGTTATGCCAGGAAAGGGAGATGAACAAACATAAAAAAATAAGGTTACCTTGTAATTAGAATATTGTTGCAAGTATTGCCTTTCTTTGGAGAGCATAATTGCCAAATTTGTCTTCCAGTGAAGCATTTGAGCCTCACACTTTGATACATCATCTTCCAACTGGGCGAGTGTTCTGCAAACAACTTTCTTATAACTCAGAGATCTATCTTGGAGAGAATTCATGGTGTACATACATATTCAAACAAAATTGAAAAGCATTTATATACCTTTTCAAGTACGTTAATCGAGCAATAGCTTTGCGAGTGTAATCCAAAAGAATCCTGGATTCCTTCTGCACTTTTGCTCTCTTTTCCTCTACACCAGTCTTCCTCAAAGAAATGTCGGCCATTGCTACAAGATAACTAAACCCATATATATCAAATGAGCAACTTACTTTTACGTACAAAGTTTGAAACTAATAAAAAGAAATGCTGAGCGGGAAGGAACAAAAACTTGCCTACTCATCTCAGTATCTCTTGTATTCAACAAATTTGCCACATTAGCAAGAACCTGTACCGACGCAACTGCATTTTGAGGTAAACTTTCTTGGGCCAATCCCACATTTTCAAGTATCTCTCTAATTCTTGCAGCTGAGTTAGCCAAGCAAAAAAAAATATATAAATAATTAAAAAGCTGTCATTTTTTTTTGTACACATTCGAAGGTCGAAGAAAAGTTACACATACATGCAACACAAGAACATAAAAGGAAATACAGAACTAACCTTGCGACCGGTACTCCATTGCCTTTTGCCTAAGGTCAGCAGCAACAATTCCAGCTGCCTGAGTCTTTGCTTGAGATACGGTTGCAAGAGAATGTAAATGTGCAACACTTCTAGGCGTGTACTCAAACTCAGGCACATCTTTCCCAGCAGCTTCAAATTGGGAAACAAGCCACGCTTTAACTTCTGCAATTCGAGCAGTATCAAAACCACTTTTCCCTTCAGATAGAGTAGGATCAACAGCAGAAGTAAGATCACTCATCCTTCCTCTACTTCTGCTTCAATGCTGCAACTTGAGAAAGTATTTTCCGAAATAAATACTTTTATTTTGTTTTCTACAATTTTAACAATAATGACCTACAAGTGAACCATCTCACACAGTCATGGTTTTATGCATAGTTGCATACACCCCAAAATTATACATCAAGGCGTTCATAGATACATACAAGGCTTCAGGCACGAATCTAGGGGGGGGGGGGGGGGGGGGGGGTGGGTTTCTTTTTTCGATTTGTCGATCCTGCGATGTCGACGACGCCATCTCGCCCCACCCCTTCCTCTCTCCCTCTATTCTCTGCGATGCCGACGACCCTGCCCCGCCCCTTTTTTGCTCCCTCTATCTATCTATTTACTGCGAGATGACAACTGCCCCACCTCTCCTCTCTTTGTCTCCTGCCCTCTCTGTTTAATTTATTTCCCTTTCCCACCATCGCCACCAGCCATCAGCAACCCCAACCTTTTTTGTCTATTTTGAAGAAGAAGATTTTTTAAAGTATTTTCTTGAGATGAATTCGTATATCGAAGTATTGTTTTATATTTTATTCATAGGATTTTTCTGAAAATACATGAAAATTTTGACCCATAAGTTTTTCCTCAAGATACATGTTTGTATCTGGAGATTCATCTGTGGGTTATTATTTGAAGGGCATTTTGATAATCAACATGAGCCTTTTGAAAGCCAACGCATGTTGACTGCTAGTCCTGGGGAAGACTGTAGTAGTGATTAATGTTGGGGTATCATCTAATTAACTATTTTTTATAGGAAAAATCGAAAATAACTCAATTTTTTTTTTTGTAAACATATAATTTTACATTTGAAATTAATTTTTTTCCCTTAACTTTATATACCAATTTGATTTGTCCCCCATATATTTATTTTTTATGCTCCTACAAAAAGTAGCTTGTTGGATCCATTTTTCTCCCCCATAGATTAGATTGGAGTTTGTTTAGCAATTGATGTTTTGTATATAGTTATGTATTGTTCAAATTTTAACAAAAATTATGTTAATGTAATTAATCATTATATTATCGTCAATTAACTATGATTCATCACTCCGTCCCCTTTCAACAAAAATCCTGGCTCCATCACTGCAAGGCTTACACCTTATATGTGTCATAAAGCAAAAGTATGCGCTCTACATGCTCCTTAGATTTTGTCGTTAACAAGATAATCAACAGATAAAAACGCATTAGGATTTCCCTAAATGTACATTGACTTGAAACTTGAAAAATGTTTCACCATTCCTCTTATTTCCCAACAACAATTGTTTTACATGGAAACCATATTAGGTTTGAAGTTTGAACATATAGGATTTATTATTATTATTATTATTATTATTATTATTATTATTATTATTATTTATTTTTGGGTTCCAAACCAGCAATCGGAAAATGGGGCATTATTTTTCGATTCAAAACGCTTTCTTTCCCTATTAATCTAACAAGGACAATACCAACTTGACTGACCTCATCAAATTGAACATTGTGTACATCTTCAAGAATCAGTGCGCGATAACAAAATATAAACAAGCCTCTCAAAACCCAAGCATTGAAGTTTCTTTATCTTTTACTTGTCAGTCACTCACTTGTATGACAATTCCATTTTATTAACTCAAATGCTAAGCTAATTCCAGAATTTCATCAATGGGTTCTTAAAAACAGATTACAGCAAACAATAACTGTTAGGGTTTTTGCGAGATGTAAAGAAACTATAAATTTTCTAAATTCAAACCCCTGATCGATAAACAAAGCAATTTCATACAATTGAAAACCCTAGAAGGAATTCGAGTGAATACCTTCTGGAGACTTGCGAGTGAATGAGAGCTTCGATCGATCGATCGATTGAGTGACTGAGATAGAGTGAGGAGGAAGAAGAAGAGTGGTTGTAGTGTGACCACTGACCGGTCTTTCATCGACAGGCCCCTACATTATTATTATTATTTTTTTTAAATACCGTTCCAATATTTAAAATGAAGGTAGTGTTCCAAACGGTTCGAGTTAGGTTCGCATTTTGTAGACACCGTTTTACAAGGTAGTGTTCTAAAAATCGGCTTAGGCGCTAAGAAGTAAAAAAATGTTCAGATTAATGATTGGGCTGGTTATGGGCAGTTTAGACGGATCTGGGCGATTTTTTTTAATAAGGTTGATTGTAGGGGTGGGCACGGTCCGGATCGGTTCCAATTTTGGAGGAACCTAACTCGAACCGTTTAAAATTAACGGATTCGGTCCGGTCCGGATCCCTTCATTTTGAATATTGGAACCGAACCTAACTCGAACCGTTTGGAACGGTCCGGTTCCTACGGTTCCTACTAAAAAATGCATCAATTTCTAGTTAGAAGTTGCTAAAATGATTACTGTTTTTATACTAAATCCAACCAAGAACACCAAAACAACCCAACTATCTACAATAGTTAAAAAGCTACAAACAGAGTAAATAACTCAATTAGATACATACATCAATAGTTGAAAAAGCTACACACAGATACATCAAAGCAACCACAGAATGATTACTGTGTTGGTTTCTTCTGGTGACTTTGATTCAATCAGAGGAAGAACAACAATTTGGATTCAAACAGGGAAGGAACAATTAGAAGAAAAGGGATTCTATTGGAAACGAAAAAGAAAATTACAACTAAAGCTCAGTCTGGACTTACAAATCTCCCATATCACCGATATCTTCTTTAAGGGTTACCTCAACTTCCTCTACACCAGAGTCCCCCTTCATACCCATCACTTGTGCAAGTTTTGTGGATTTAGGCACTTCGTTTGCTGTCAATTCTTTGCAAGCTCGAGACACACATTCTGTTGCGCCTCCATTACAGGGTTCTCTTCTGGGTTGCGAGCAGGAGACACCTCATCCACAACTTCTAGCCTCCATTACAGGGTTCTCTTCTGGGTTGCGAGCAGGAGACACCTCATCCACAACTTATACTGGTAACTCTGCCATTAGACTTGCATCAAATTGGTAACTCATCCACATCTTCCAAATCTACTGGTGGTGGTGGCTTTCTGCTACTTCTTCTCTTCGACAGAGACAGAGAGAGGGAGTTCTTCTCTTCGACAGAGACAGAGAGGAGAGGGAGATCTCGCTGATCTCTTCTCGCTGATCTCTTCTTCTCTGCTGATCTTCGACAGATCCCTTCGACAGATCTCTTCTTCGACAGAGAGAGGAGAGGAGAGGGAGATCTCCTTCTCGAGACAGAGAGCAGAGAGAGGAGAGGGAGATCTCGCTGATCTCTTCTTCTCTGCTGATTTTTGACAGATCCCTTCGACAGATCTCTTCTTCGACAGAGAGAGGAGAGGAGAGGAGAGGAGAGGAGAGGGAGATCTCCTTCTCGAGACAGAGAGCAGAGAGAGGAGAGGGAGATCTTCCCCTTCTCGAGACAGAGACAGAGACAAAGAGAGGAGAGACAGAGAGGAGAGTTTAGCTGTTTAGGTTTAGGTTTTGGTTTATGTTTAGGGTTTTATAGTAAATGGGATTTGAAACGGTCCGGACGGGTCCAACCCGGACCGTTTCGTTTTTAAAATTAGGAACCGGGACCGGACCGTTTTATAACGGATTTGGACCAATCCGGACCGTATCTAAAAACTTATAATTTAAATCCGGACCGTTTAGAGGAAAACGGTCCGGTTCGAGTTGAATCCGCGGATCGTCGACCCGTTTGCCCACCCCTAGTTGATTGTGTTCTTCATTTATTTTTAAAATAAACAATTTAATTTTTTTTATTTAGCATATGTCTAAATGTAACAAATGATGATTACTTAATGAAATTCTCTAAGGATCTGCCGGTACCAATTTTAGCAATATAGATTTTATCAAACATGACAGATTATTCATGCAATTTGAAGAAAAATAAAAAAATAAATTTGGATACTTGTCCACAAATTTAACTTTGTATAAAGTACCTATTATGACCAACTTCAGTCATTTGAGTTTTAATAAATTTTATTCATAATTGTTAAATTTTCATATTTTTAAATTTTGCATATGTATCTTGACATTAAATTGAATGTAATTGATAAGGTATTATGTTTAACTTTTATAAATTATTAAAGTTATAATACAAAACCTAAGACCGCCTAAGCCCCTGGGCGCTAGGCACCTGCTCACCGCCCACTCGCCCACCGCTTTTTAGAAAACTGCTCAAACGTGACAGCATTCTAGCATTTTTTAATCAGAAAATACTGAAACACCAAGTTCAGACATTTCAAATGCATACCTCCAAAATGGAATTAAAGAACAACGAGATTTGTAACCAAAGTACCATTTCATTCACAGCTTTGAAAGTGAAGAAGTGTATGGCAAACAAATTTGTAGTTGATCCATGAGGTAACCTGCCACCTGCAGTAGCACAACCATAGCAGAAACAAAAATTCTAAACAGCGAGGGGGGGGGGGGGGGGGGGGGGCGCCGTCCATCCCCCTGGGATGCGTGCATTGACTTTTCGTGTGCACATCCCGGGGGGATGGACGTCCCCCCCCCCCCCTCTTGCTGTTTTCCTCGCCATGTAGAATCACTCTAGCTGAAATTCCAGTTCCGTCACCTCAAAATATACACAAAAAGTGCTACAGCAACCAGTCCACTTCAGTCATTAATGGAAGTATTACAACCAAACAGAATATCCTTCTAATGAAAAACGCCCATTCTAGGGAGCGAGGGGGGCCCAACACTGCCCACCCTCGCCCCCTAGACTTGCTCAATGAAAACTCGAAGTGGCGCCATCAAATTTCTAAACCATCTAATCCTTTCGTCCACACCATATTCAACTCACATCGCAAAACAGAAAACATCTGCCCTTTTCACAGTACTTGATAAGGCCAATTTCCTTAGGTTGTCTGCATAACTGTCCGCAGCACAAACGATCATTCTTCCTGCACAACCAATGTGGCAGCCAACAAAGTTGGAAAGTCTGAGAACTCAGAGCATACGTCATTGGTGATACTTCCACACATTTGAATGCCCCATCCTTTCGCTCCTCCACGATTTGCAGTTGAGAAAACCCTGAAAGCTCAGAAGTGCATACAGCAAAATAGAGAATGCAAAAGGCAAGTGATTCAAAAGTACCAAAGACAAAAAACTGAACTGAATATTTTTGTATACATTTTTTATTAATACAAGAAGTACAACTCCCATTTCAGTAGCAATAACCTTCCTAGAGATATTTTCTTGTTGGTCACAATTTACTAGAAAGAACTTTATGCATGGACTTTTCCACTTTGGGAAGCTCATTTGAGTATGGGAAGACATCACCCTGTCTCTCAGCAATGAACTTCGTGAAACGAGAACCCTTTACCTCTTTGTTTTCCTTGTCTGACAGTAATTGTGGCTGATGAGGCAAGGGGGGTGAAGTTTCGGGAGACTTCAATGCCCATATAGAAGAAAGTTGTTGATTTTGTTCGTCCAAAATATCCAAGAGTGACTGATTTTGCATGTCTGTAGCGGAAGCACGTGATCATCAGATTACACTCATATTTATCCCTGTTAAAAATTAACTTCTGGAAAACAAATAAGATTAACCAACCTTCTGAAAACTTGAAGATGGGCGATAAAACTGCACATGGTATACTGAAGTTCAAATGTGGGATGAGAGTTCCACCACCGTGCTTTGTGTTGCTGTATCAAGGTAAACATCAAAAAATGCAAGATTGCACTTGGTACTTCGCCAACAAAAGAAAAAAACCTTATTACCTTGTTACAAGTCCAATCATATGACCATCTGAATTGACAACAGCACCACCACTAGCACCAGGGTGCACAGCAGCTGTGGTCTCAAGCATTGCTGGCAAGTATCTTTGTTGTATATGTTTTGGTCCTTTTTCAATTGGAACAACCCGTGATACCACACCAGACCACACAGATGGTGGGATACCTGATGAAGAACAGAACTCCAATCAATTTACTAAAAATAGCAACATCTGAAGCATGCAAGTTCTTATAGAAGTATAAAGTTTCATTGAGATGCAAAACACCTACCAGATCGCGGTCCGAAGAGTGCGTGTCCAATGACATATGCCATTGAACCAGGTGTTGGGCATGTGTAGTCTGGTATGATAGGTCGTAGATTATCTGGAACATACTTCAGCTGCAGTAATGCAACATCCAAAGGTCCCTTGGACACATACTTTATTGTAGCATTGCACCAGATTGGGGTACTCAGATGATCCAAACGGGCACGAATTCCTGTATGCCCATTATTTGTATCAAGCATTGTAGAATCAGTTTTAAAGGAAGTGACAAACGTGGAGTTCAATGTGGTTTCTCCTCTGCTCTTAAAGCTTGTATTGCGAAATCTCCATGGCTCCAAAAGGTGAGCATTTGTGAGCACCAGGCCCTGTTTATTCAGTAAGACACCAGAAGCCCAAGACCCATCATCCATGGATAAAAGAACAACCGATGACGTAGCTTTCTCAAGCTGTAATGGTGAAAGGTCTTGAAAATCTTGATTCTGATTGCCAATTTTGAAGGGTTCAACAGATCCAGGATGCTGAGAGAACCATTCCCGTCTAGGCTTATGGATATTTTCCTTACCACATACAAGCTTCTGTGTCTTCTGACCTCCAGTCTGTAGCAAGTCACTTCGTGCAGTTGCAATGACTTCCCATGGTATCACCATCTGTTGTTTAGCTAAAATATGGATCAGGTGTTAACTATGAGAACAGACTAATTATAAAGGCAGTGATCATGCCTTATTACCTGAATTTCTACACCACCAGATTTTTGTCTCAATGGTCTACCTAATATACCAATAAGATGTGAATGTTCACTGAAAACTGGACCACCTTCCATTCCTGAGGATTCAATATCAAATGGAATAAGATTAAATGGCATGAAATTAACAAGAATGATACCAAGGGAGAAAAAAATCTCACCAGGAAGACAATGAACATCGGACATCAGTAGTGAATCATCAGACGCACTTGAAGGGTAGCAATTTGAAACAAAGCCCACAGATACACTGGTGAAGCATTAGAACACCATTAAATAATGGGATTCAGGAAAAATAGGTGCATTTTATCATAGAAATGAAAAGACCAAGTTCTTCAATAGTGCAGGTCATAAACTGAGTACAGAAAGGAGCAGTATCGTAAGACAAGTATGAATAGTTCTCCTGGAAAGGACTGTGATATTAAGACTTGTGCTATCTCAATGCATCAAAAAGAAGGGAGGAAATAAGAAAAAGGTGGGGATGGAAAATAAATTGTTCTGTGTAGAGGCAATGACATTCTTTGCGATATGGCTGTGATGAGTAGGGTTGAAAAACAAACCGACGTACGAGTTTTCACCCAACCGAAAACCGAATTGACTATTATCGGTTTCAAATTTTTTCAATCGAAATCAAACCGAAAACAAAAGAAACCGAAACCGAACTAACCATATCAGTTTCAAATTTATGTAAATAGAAAACTTCACATACCGCCTAAAATGCTAGTAAAACCAACACAAAATTGAACCGACCGACTAAATTAAACATGTTGTATTATTTTTACATATAATATACGTTATATATTCAGTCGGTTTGGTTTTGCCTGTTATAATCACTTAAAAACCAATCAGTTTGGTTTTGATAGGTTCGATCGGTTTATTCGTTTTTTGTTCACCCCTAGTGATGAGTATGATCACAGTCAGATGAGACTCAAGGTGTTTGTGGACCATAAAGCAGCTTATGATTCGAAGAGGAGATAATGGTAGCTAGGGAGGGTAAAAGATGTGATTCCAATTGAGAACTGATTCTGGAACCATGAATCCTATGACTAATTTTTTTAAGGTGATGATTCATTCAAACCAGTTATTGCCAAAAGTCTGTAATCCACCAGGGACAGGGACTGATTATGGGAAGAGATTCAACGATGTGTTAAGGGACTCGTTAATTCCTGTCTGCACTGGGTGACCTACTTTCTTTCTTTGTCTTTACAATTGCTACATGTTAGTCGGTACAGATTGATCTGTGGATGTCTGCCTGCAACAGAATCTTGTAAGCATTCATCTAATAATGTACCTTAAGTGGATGAGAATGAGCTTTTCTTAAAGAGCAAGAAGAGGAAAGTAACAGATAAATCTAGAGATGAATATCATTCATGAGTTGATATGGACCCACATGTCATGAAGTTGTTGACCCCTCACTGTGGCATTCAAAACGCAACTGTATAGCCACCACCAATGCCTTCCACGAACAAACTACATCCATACTCTACAGAGATCGATAGTATTCTATCTATGTAACAACAACACAGACACATGTGTTGTCTTGCACAGACACAAGGTGTTGGATACGTCGACTAAAATTCAAGAAACCCATACATATGGCATTTACCAGTGTGTTTTTTTCCCCCGAAAAAACAAATACTATGGTAAATGTCATAAGGATCATAATAGTCATACATTTGCTTGTAGAATATTGCTATTTTATGCATAACTAATTTGTCATAGAAATACTTGTGACCTCTAAAGCATGGACACTACAATATACTATCAGACACCAACCCTCCTCAAACACTTGGTCAAGATGTCCGAAATGTTTGACCAAATCGGACACTAGCTAGTTGAACATTATTTATTTAAAAACTACCGTTTATATTTAAAAAGGGGTCCAAGATTCGACTAAAATTAAGGAAAACTCTTGAATATCTTCAGAGTGAGACTAGGATGTGAGATATTGAGAGTGATGCATTTGAAAATTTTGAAAGTGTATCAACACTAGAAGTTGGATATCTTTCTCTATTGATGAATTGAACATGGTAGTGGTGTTATTCGCGGATGGTGATGATGTCATAATAGATGAAGATGAATTTTTTGAAGTTTGACTAGGAAGTTGTTGGAGTGATTAAGAAAGTATGGCATGCATGTTTCTTTCGATATTTTTGGACATTACTAGAATAGTAGACCATGTAATTTGTAATTGAAAGAATGAAGCATTTTAAAAGACGAAGATTTGAATGTTACAATAAGATTTGGACTTATGAGTTATAAGTTTGAGTATTGCGAAATATTTGAATATTTTGGATTTAGCCTTTTATGTTTATATGGTTTTGGATCATTGTTCATTTACTTAAATTCGTAATGCATTTTTTAGGAATTTTTTAAATAATATAATAAAACTATATTAATTATTCTCGTGTCCTTGTCCTACTTTTTGAGATTGTTTGTGTCGCAATGTCCGAGTCTGTGTCATGTCAGTGATTGTGTCCGTGCTCCCTCGTTTATGACATTTGTAAGGGATTGAAACCTTCGAAAGATACGTGAAATAGTTAATTCTGAGCATGGAATACCCACTGTTGTATCCAACGCATGTCCATGTGCCAGAGTGTCCAATGCGTGTTCGACGTGGGTATTTTTTGAAAATGAAGAGTCCATGTTACTTAAAATTACTAACAACCATATAGATTGATTGATTGATCAAGGTTGATGTGCATGCTAACATCAAGACGCTACCATATATAGAGCTCAGGTGCTCACATGGCATAACTAGTACTTGAACACTCATGCATCTAGCCACGGGTTCACACATGCAACTCATGCTCAGGATCTCACATACATGCTAGTGTTCGCATGCTATCCTATGCAACCCCACATCCTCAATGAAACCATGTCCAAACTGACCTCGAGTGATACTCAGTTAGGTAACCCAGTTAGGTAAGCCTCTCTACTCACTTGACCATACACAATCTAAATGGACTAATCAGGACTTACTATTTACTGGTTTATGTTATTTTATGCCAATCACACTAAACTTTATTGACGTGACTTAGAACTACCTTGCCCAAACCTATAAACTAACTTTTTTAGTGATGATCAAACTGGTTAAGTGTGTGTGTGTGTGTATGGTGGGTGGGGGCGGGAATTGATTGTTGTTTATGAGTAGTTGCATCTTCAATCAATCTGTGATTAGTTCACAAAAGGAGGGAATAATAATAATGTCGTTGATGTCGCATCTCTGCTTCGATAAGAGCAGATAGCCAGATAGAACTCTCTTAAACCACTAGTACAGGGAAGTTAGGAAGAGATCTATCCCACTATGCCACTCTGTCAATCAAAGTCCCTTTAGGAATAGTTGATAGAATAACTCCATAAAAAGGCCCCTAAACATTCAAGTTTTATAATTATACTTTCCCCTTGGTTCTTAATAAGAAAACATGAATTATGCAAACCATTAAATGAATAAAAAGAACTTCCCGTGCATGAACTACATGTTCAACTGATTCTAAATGTACACTTCACCGCACAAATCACCAAAACTCACTAGTAAGAACAAGAAAATATAAGAATATAATGTACTAGGGAGAAGTGATGAAACATTCATATATATTATTCCCATGCATTCATGTAGGTAGTGTTCTATGACCTACATGATTGCCGAATATTATCTTCTCAGAAATACAAATTGAAATGGAAGATCGATAAAGTGAAAGTGGATGCTTGATGGAGTTACCTATTAAGGAAGTGAACTGGTGACAAAATACCAAAAGGAGAACCCACTGCCAATAGAAGATCCCCCCTCTTCTTTGGCGGAGATGCACTAATATCAGGGATATCCTACATAACCAGGATCCACACTGTCACTCTTATGAACACAAAACTTAAGTAAATGCAAATAAGACATCCAAGCTGGTAGTAAGTCAGTAACCCATGGTAGATAGGTTATCTTACCTCAGAGTTCAATGAACCCATGGTAGATAGATTATCTTACCTCAGAGTTCAATGAAGGTACCCCAAGAAAAGCAATTCTAATGGTTGGCCTGGCCATGTGACTGTGGTTGCTTGATATATTCCTTTCAAATTGCTTATCATTCTCTATTAAAAGATGACCATTGTGCCCATCCTGGACGTGTTGACAAGACATAAAATAAACACCAAATATGAGATCCAAGAGGTAAGATTAAGCTGAACCTTGTTACTATGAATCAAATTTCCATGATATACCATGTAAATCTGCGAGACTGGATTACAATTAAAGAGTCCACAGGTGTACATGGTGGTAGAAAGATGTATTATTTATGAACTATCATTGTAAATAATTAATGCAGCGGACATAATCCTTATAATTTGACAAAAAGGAATGTCAAGACAGAAAGAAACTATATCAAGTTTTGGTCTAAGACCTTTAGAACTGGTAAACTTAAAATACTCCAAACATATCATGACATAACTTAGGTACTATAATCAAAACACTTAACTTCATCAAGGTGGTTTCATATCTTTTCTGCCAACTAGTGATTTATTCATGGGACAGACTTGTGTTTGTCATTATTCCTCGTGCTCAATCCTTGAAAACAAAGGAGCTTACATTTCATCTAAATAAATAAAGCTTCTCAATTCTTTCAATCTACAAGCAAATTCCACAAATGCGGTAAAAACTCATCACAAGATCTTCAAATAACTAAATGAAACCAAGGATTTGCTGGTGTAAGTGGCTAACCTGTTTTGGATCAGGTACTAATGAATTCAAGGACCAACCAATTTCCCATTGAAGAAATCCAGGAGAGACATCAGGAGCTCCAGTTAGTGATTGAAAAGTATTTGAAGCGGCAGAGACCTCAACCTAGATTGTCCATAAACAACGAGTGTTGAAACCATCAAAAACAGCACACTATGCTAATACAACTTGACAACTAGAGGAAAAACTACCTTCAGCCATCCATATTGAAATCTATAAATATCATTTTCCCTATTATGAACTACAAATTTTTTTGAGATTAACAAGTTTTATTTGTATTTCTACATTTTTTTTTTGCATGGAGGAAGATAAATTCGCACTACTACATTCAACAAGTAAACAACACAAAGTAATAAGTTGATAAACATAAATATTGTCAATATTTTTTTTTTTGAAAGGCAAGCGTGCCGCCGGTGGTTATAGAACCCAAGACGTGGGGGTTTCCACCACAGCCTTAACCATCCAACCAGGCTACCATTGGCAAATATTGTCAATATTTGTCACCTCAATTTTGTCCTTTACAGGTCTATATAGCAACAGGACAAGGTTAAGAATGGAATACTATGTGATGCATCTGACCTACTAAATCATTATAAGACAACTTTATTCTAAAGCTTTTAGGCCCTATTACGATTCATGGAAACACCACACTGAGGTGGATACCTGGACAATCTACTTAACAGTGACTTTGTTTTTTCTCTGATTTTGTTCTCGTGTTCCCAACCCTCTTGTTATCAACAATTGAAAGGCGAGAAAGTGAAGAGTAACATGAGAATTCAAGTGAACAAATTAGTTCTTCACCAAATGACCAAAGAAATAATTCTTCCGAGAAACATAACTAAATCCATCCAAATGATCCTATTGCAAATGCATTGGTTTATTACTCAAACAGTAGTTGAAAAATATTCTGTCAATTACCAATGAGGATATACAAAGCACCAAGACTCAAGAGCGTCCTTACTCCTTACTATTCTCTCCCGTTTGTACAGTTTCTATACTACTCAGTAAGGGGGTCTTGTGTTTTTTTAATGCCCTGAAATACCTCATCTTTGCTCCTAATGGAGGATGTTATAGTTGCAGTCTCTATTATCAGTCCTGTAAACTTGACTTTATGATTAAAGGACTTGGTTAGTTACATGTGGCACAACATCTTCACAAATCACAACTATGTGAATTTCTGGATCCACTAATCTTCAGTATTTTACTTGATCTGTATTTGCATAAAATGGGTATAAAAATATCAAAATACAATTCATACAGTTTAGTTTCTCAAATACCGTAGCCTACATTGAAAATTATTCGTGAGCTTCGGCTAATCCTCTTCCTAAAATTTAAAAATCTCTCTTTAGCAAAAGCTTAATAACATATTACAAATTTCAAACAATTCAGCACCATTACACTTATCTAATAAAAAGTATTGATAATTGGTAACCAGCACATTCCATGTGTTGATACCCATGTAACAAGGATGTTCAATTTTCTAGGAGTTTATATGCTAAGTCCTCATCACGCATTTCCACACTCTCATGGTATTTCTATGGTATTTAGCATGAGTGTCTCTCGGTACGTGTACAGTTAGACAATGACATCCATGCTATCTCTTGATAAAAGTCAAACTGATTATGGTAAGACATTGAGTGATCAGTGCAGTGCACTCTCTACTAAAGATAAAATATCTGTAGATTATGAACCATTATGAAGATACAATAGACCCTTACCAATGCTATAAGCTGTGACGGAATCCATGGAGGAGCCCCTTTTCCTGCTTTCTTCTTTTTCCACAAAACAAACATGCACGATATCAAACAACATCACAATCAAGATTTTCTTCTCAAACAAAAAAATGAACATCTAATTATACCTCCACCATTACTTCAATCTGAGCACCTCCAATCAATCCCAGGACAGCCTGCTATGAAATACCCACAATATCAATCAATGATTCCAAACCCAGACCAAGAAAGACAAGAAAACATCAAACAACTAGCTTCTTTCAAACCTCTTCAGGTTTCTCTTTATAATCCTGAGTCAGAAAAGGGTCAATGACTGAAGCAAGAGTTGCTACCAACGCCATGTTCTTCTTCTCCAAAGAAGAAGGGGTTCTCAACGAATTGGGCACCAACATCCCCGACGCCGAAAGCATTGTATTCCCATTGCTAGATCAAATTCAATCCACACGACTATAAATTCAAGTAAAAATCGCACAAAGTAAGCCAGAAACTGAAATGGAATTGGGGTTTTGACTTACTCGTAGCGGTGGAAAGCGTGATTCTGTATCTTTAGAGCTCTGGGGTCCTGAAACAATCAAGAATTAAATTCGATACACTGAAGCGAGAGTGTTTGACGAAATGCTTCAATGAAACATAGAAGAAAGAAAGAAGAGTTACAGGTCCACTGGTTCGAACCATGACCGCGAAGTTGCGAGCGAATTCGGCGACTTCAGCCAAATTCATGGTGGGTGATCGTTGTTTCTTCCCTATCTTGCAAGAGTGACGAAGAGAAGATGAAAGCTTGAGAGTGGTGACAGTCGAGTTTCTTGAAGGGCTAAAAAAAATGCTTGTGTCGCGCGAGTTGTAAGTTAGGACATCATCTCTAGATCTGAAATGGGAAGGGGTTTTATATAGCTCAACCTCAAACTCAAAAAGTCCGGACCCATTTCGGCTAGAGGGTGGTGTGAGCCCAACCTCAAACTCAAAACTCTGGACCCACTTGTGCTCGAGGGTTATCATGATAGATGGGGTTTTATCATTAGGGTTGAACAAAAAATCGATCAAATCGGTTAAACTGACCGAACCGACCAAATTCGATTCGGTTTTAAAAAAATTTAAACCAAAATAATCGGTTTGGTTTTTGGTTTCTACGTGATTATAACCGACCGAATATATATAATAAATAATATATTTTTTTATATAAAAATAATATAATTTGTTTTAAATAGTTGGTTGGTTAGGTTTTATTTCGGTTTTGGTTTGGTTTTAGTCGGTTCGATTCGATTATGGTTTGCATAAATTATAATCAATTCGGTTTTCGGATCGGTTTTGTTAATGGTCGGTTCGATTTCGATCTGAAAATTTTGAAACTAACCAAAGTCGTTTCGGTTCGGTTTTCAACCCTATCTATCATTATCAGCAGCGGGGTTGCCCTCGGCACCGCAACCTAATGACATCACTGATGAACAACAACTTTTGTTATGCTCCAACTCTATGCACGGTGTTTTTTGTACAAGAGTTAATCCCGTATATCCTTTTTGTTTGGCTTTCAAGCCTAGTCTTTAAGGATGTTTCATAAGACGTGTATATGTAGGTGCCAAATTTGTGATTTTACCCTTATATTAAATAAATTACAAATTACACATGCAAGATTGTTTTGCCCACACTGGACAGTCTCAAATGTGTGGGTTTCAACCGTTTAAAAATGTTTGTCAAAACTATGCAAGACACTCTTGTGCACCCTTGACTATTTGACCTTCGTAACTCTGCCCAACTGTTCATGATTTTTTATGCCAATTGATGCGTCCAAAAATTGTCCTCTTGTGAGTGTGACTTGTAAAACCACTGTTAGACTGCCAAGAACCGCTTTTTTGGTGGCCGAATGCACTCCGATGCTTAAGTCAGTAACTCTGTTGGAAGAATGAAGTAAATCTGGACAAAACTCAGTTAAAGTTAGTTGATCTCTGCATCTGCAAGTGTTCTGTTGATATAGTACACCAGTTTTTGCACCCTTTTTTCTTCTCGTATTAGCGCTTAACTCACTGCAGATTGGACACAGATAGGTACAGCTATAGTGTTTCTCCTGTGTTTGGTTTTGTTAGCAGTTTTCGTACTTCCCATGTATGTATTAAGGTTTTGAAAGGCTCTTTCGCATTCGTCATTCCATTTGAATGTTTTGTTCCCCTCCAAGATTTTGAAAAAAGGCAGACACTTGTCTGATGACCTGAAATAAATCTGTTTAGAGTTGTTATCCTTCCGTTACGACTTTGAACACCTTTTATGTTTGCCGGTGATTGCATGTTGAGAGGCGCTTGTATCTGCTTTGGATCGGCTTCAATTCATCGTTGGTTGACCATATGCTCGAGGAACTTCCCTGACTCCACTCCAAATGTGCATTTCTCTGGGTTTAACTTCATCTTGCATTTCCAAAGCTGAGAGAAAGCCTGTTCGAGGTTCGTAACATGATCTGTTCTGTGTGAACTTTTGATGAGTATATCGTCGATGTAAACCTCCATCGTTTTGTCGATTCGATCTCTGAACATCCTGTTTACTAGTCGTTGATACGTTGCTCCTGCGTTCTTCAACCCGAACAACATTACTCGATAACAGTACGCCCCCTCCCTTTCTGTTATGAAAGATGTTTTTTCTTGATCGGGGGGATACATTTGTATTTTTTTATATCCGGAGTACGCATCCATGAAGCCCAGTATCTCGAGTCTGGCAGTTGCATCCACTATTTGGTCTATTCGTGGAAGTGGGAAGTTGTCTTTGGGACATGCTTTATTTAAGTCGGTGTAATCTACGCACACCCTTCATTTTCAGTTCTTCTTCTTTTCTAGTACTGTGTTTGCCAGCCAATCCAAATAGTGAGTTTCTCTTATCATTCCTGCACTGAGCAGTCGGTGCACTTCTTCGTAAATCGCCTGATTGCGCTCTGGGGCCACCGGTCTCCTTTTTTGTCTAACAGGTTTCTTATCTGGATTCACTTGCAATTTTGTGGGAAATGATGGATAGATCTATTTTCACCATGTCATTTCATTCATTATCCATGCAAAAATATCTTGGTTATCTTTCAGCAGCTGGATCAACTTCATGGCGAGTTCAGATTAGATTTTTGTGCCGATTCAGACTGCCATTTAGCATTATTGTCTAAGTAGACCTTGACCATTTCTTCTTTCGATTGCCCGGTGTTGGGTTGATTTCGCGGACTGGTTGAAGCCATATTGTCGTTTGGAGAATTCGAACTTGTTTCATCGGATCGCTGCGAATACTCTTTCAGTCGTTGCGGTAAATTGCTATTTGTGATGAGTCTTTATAGCAGTAAAATGACACTCTCGGGGTTGCTGGTTGGTCCCCTTTTATTATTTCAATGCCATTGTTGGTGTGGTATTTCACACATTAGTGCATAGTGGAGGATACTGCACCCATCTTGTGTATCTATGGTCTTCTGAGCAGCATGTTGTACGCAACAGGAATGTCGATGACGAGAAAATCTGTCATTAACACTCGCTGCTTCCCTAGTTATCCCGCTTCAACTGGTAGTCGGATAACTCCTAGTGGGTTACATTTCTCCCCACTGAAACTTACCATAGACTGGTCACTTGGTGAGAACATCTCAGTGGTGAACTGCATCCTTCGGAAAGCTATTAGGTATAATAGGTTTGTCGAGCTGCCGGTGTCGATCAATACCCTTTTGATTTCCCATTTTGCTATCATGATCGAAATCACTAAAACATCATTGTGTTTGAAATTAACTCCATCAGCATCTTCGTTTGAGAAGGTTAGAGTCATTTGCATTGTCTTTGCACGTTGCGTGGATGATTCTTGGAATCTAATCTTTGTGCGTAAATCCCTGACTATGCGCTTTTTGGATCGATTGGATTTATCCTTTTCTCCGCCTGTGTCATGCAAGACATAGATTGTTTCCTTCGCTTGCTCATTTGAAACAATTGTTTCGCCCTCGAGTTTGGTGAACTCTTTGAGTCGTCCTTGTTTGATATGGCGTTCAATTTCGTCTCTTAGGCTGCGACAATCTTCGGTATCGTGGCCGTAGTCGTTGTGGAAGAGGCAATGTTTGCCCTTGTTCCGCTTCTTCAGATCTCATCTCATCTTCGGTGGGCATTTGACATATTTTCTTCTTGTCATCGCTTCAAGAATTTCACTTCGACTTGCTGTCAAAGCCGAGAATGCTCTTTCATATGTGGGCTTATTTAGTTGTAGACTTTTGGGCATTCCCTGTTTGCATTTGGAGCTATTGTTAGCCCGATGTTTCTTAAGTTGGATGATTTCTTCTTGAAAGTTGTTGTCTTATAAGTTTCAGATGATCCTATTTATCATTTCGATCACGCTATCCATTTGAGCCATAAATGTCTCCAATCAGGGATCCGAGGGGATTTCCCATGATGTCAGAGATGTCCGAAGTGTTACCTACTAAAGTTTTCTACCAGTAGGTATGGTTGTCTCGATGGCTGTCTTTGGATCAGTATTGGGTGGCATGTCGTATCTGTTATCGTCAGACTGAATATTTGTGGAGTACTCCATTGATCTTCTATCAGGTCGCGTGAGTTTTGTCACTGTAAATTTTATTTTTAAGAAACGAAACTCGTCGTTATCGATGGACGACGCCAAACTGATGCTTCCAAAAATCGTCCTCCTGTGAGTGTGACCTGCAAAACCACTGTTAGACTGCCAATGACCACCTTTTTGGTGGCCGAATACACTCTGATGCTTAAGTCAGTAACTCTGTTGGAAGAAGGAAGTAAATATAGACAAAACTCAGTTAAAGTTGCATACATTTGCCGAATGTTCTCTTTACCTTTTATAATGGTCGTGGTTAACTCTCTGCGTGACTTACGCATGTGAGGCGCAACGGAAGGAAATATTTTTGTAACAGTCTCCTCCTTAATGAAGATGCGTTCGTGGAGGCGTAAGTTCCTATACGGCTCTTTCTTGGTGCAACATTATTCCTTTTTATGAGATAACGCATATCGGGCCTGGACTTGGGCTCTAATTTGTGTGAGCTTGGATTCGAGTATTATTTTTGTCTCCTTAGTGGTGGGCCTAGTCTGGACCTCATTTTTCCTGGGTTTTAAGGGCTGGCCCAATAGATCAGACGATGTAGTATCGTGATGGATCTTTATGCCACGTGTACGATCGTGATAGTTGGTTTGTTTTGATGTATCATCACCAATGTTTTAGGCTAAAACTTAAAAAAAAATATTGAGCTTTTTGAGTCGTATATTTTAGTAGGAAAATGCACCCTCAAAACTAAAATTTGACTTTTCAAGATTTAAGTGTTTGGATTTTTTTTTCCCTAATCTTTTGGAAAAAGAAATTAGAGACATAATACTATAAAACAAAACCATTTTGACTAGGGTTTTTTAATTTTTTTTTTATTAAATTTAAAGTTATAGATAAGTCAAAAGTTATTGTAAATTCCTTTGAAAACTTTGAGGAAGATATAAAGTGGGGAAAATGATTCAAGGTACAAATATCTCTACTCTATAAAAAGGTTGTGGTGAGCCATGTGAATGCCTCACTATAAACAAAAAGACATAAATGCCCCTCACTATTAAATTGGAAGTGTAAAAGGGAGAGTATGTTGGTAAATTCATACGAGAAATCAATCTTTTAGAGAACCATACTACTAAATTGAGCCATATAACCAAAGGCAGGCCGTTCAAACCATGTCAAGCCATGCCGTACTAAATCGTTTTTAAAACAAACCGAACAATTAAGGTTCCGCTTGGTACTCGGTAAACAATGTATAATGCAAAAGTTACAACGGTTACATAAACTTGGGTGCTTGATTGATTTTACGAAAAACTGTTATTGGAATTTTAATTCAAGGCCTCCAAATCTCCTAGTTATAAAATTTTGGAAAAATTTGCTGAGACAAAATCTCCTACATTATTTTGCAAAACTCTTATCATATCAAATTCCACTCTCAACTCCTTCATGAACACCCCAACCACCAACACCTTCATAACTAACATCGTCGTCACTATCACGACCACCATACCATAACCATCACAACCACCACCATTGCCATTGCCACTGCCACTACTACTTCCACCACCGCCTCTATCACCACTATTACCATAGCATAATTACCACATCCAACATCACATTTACTATTACCACCATAACCGCCGCTGTCAGGAGCCACAACCACAACAACATAACATAACCATCATAACCACCACCACCACCACTACCGTCACCATCACTACCATAACATAATCACCACAACCAGCACCACCTTATTACTACCACCATAATCGTCGTTGTCGCGTGCCACTACCATGAGCACCATAACAACTACCACCGCCACCCATTGCCACCACCTCTGCCTATAATATAACCACGGCCATAGCCACCACCATAATCACTATAGCCACCACCATCGCTACTGCCAATACCTCCATCACCGCCAGCTCCACGATCACCACTACCATAACATATTCATTACAACCACCAACTATACTACTACCACCACTGCAATCACCATAGCCACTACAACCATCACCACCACCATCATCGCTGACATTCACAATCTCCATAACCACAATCACAATCATTGGCACCATAACCATGCCACATTTACAACTGCTATCAACATCAACACCAACACCCAAGCGCTCGTAAGGTAATGCAATATAAACTAATGCAATGCAGACTAATGCATCTACATCGATGTGCAAAATGCATTATTTTGCAATGCATATTTCAACTAAATTCTAAATAAGTCCTACCATAATTTTTATATTTCTTATTTAGTTATTTCCCATTTGTTCTATTACTTCAAGGGGTTTTTTTTTTTTTTTTTTTTTTTAAAATTATGTTTCTTTACTTTAAGCATTTTATATGTTTTTTGAAAACAAATTAAGTGTAAGAAAATATTGAAACTCATTTGAATGAAGTGTTATGCCTTTATTTTTATTTTTTTCTTAACTCATTTTGTTTTCCTTTAACTATAGTAATGTCAATGTTTGCTCCTTTTTTAGGGTTATTTTTCATTTGGCTCCAATTAGTTTATAGCTATTTCTCTTTGACTCTCATTTGTTTTTGTATTCCAGTCTAATACCCATGACCGCGTATTCAACTTGTTTACTAAATTGTTATGTCAATAAAATAAGTTAAACAATATGTAACAAAAAAAAATGAATTAGCATGTGCAAATACTTTCTAATTTTCATTATGATTTATATTTCAAAGAGTTTGTGTGGTTAAAAACACTACAAAAAAATAAATCAATAATCCCCTAAGAACAACACAACATAGAATTATTTTTATAGAATTAATGCATCAAATCATAATAAAAGAACAAAAGGGAATCATCACTTTCAATAATATTTATATATCGATCTCATTCCAATGCATTGCACTTTTTTTGAGTTCTTATTTGTGCATTATTAGTCTACTCAGGTTTTGTTGCCCCGCTAGACATCATCACAACCTTTCTATTAAGTATCACCAAATCTATTTAAGCACACCAAATTTAGTGTTTTGGCATTAAATTCATTTGATTTTCTTCATATTGTTGTTTTGCGCATCTTGCTCAAAAGAGAGTTTAGTATTATAATCCTACAGTGTGAGTTATTTTTATCGAATTATTGTATTGTTCTCTTGTGATTACAAATCAATAAAACTTATTGTTTTGAAAAAGTCGAGTATTCTTGCATCAAATTCGTCAAATTGCAATTTGATTTTAACTCTGGTTTGAAGAAGGGGCCAAAATAAAATCCAAAATCACAAAAAGTTAGATGGTTAACCAACATGGTCTTGAGGCTATATGAGAAAGTGAAGAACTCACGTGATAGGGTTTTCAAAATTTATAAAAATAGGTAGCAAATTATAAATAATTGTTTTTGTACTAAACAGGTGAGAGAATTCTATACTTTTAGGCAATTCGAGAAAATATTTTTAGGTACCATTCTATACTTTTCTATTCAAAATTGCCCTTTCTTCTAACAAAAAATTACAACTATATGGCTGGGACTTGGGACTTATGTATGTCATTTTGATTTAACTTATCACAGTCGCTTGACTGAAAAACAACCCATACTTTTAGGCAATTACAAGTATAATTTTGGATAAGTTAAATATTTTAAAAATTAAAAATTTATGCTAAATTAAATAAATTACAAAAAAACTGAATATATTTGGCATAAAGAACAAGTAAGACATTGTATTCACACTCATAAAAAAAAAAATTTAATAAGTGTGCGCAACATGTGCACATAGGCACTAGTCATTTGTAAATGGTTGAGCTTGTTAAAAATCATGAAAAAAAAAAAATTCATACTTGTAAAAAACAAAGCTTGCTAGATTTATATCTTGAGTTGAGATGAGACTGCAACTAGTGTAAATGAACCCCTCTTAATCCAATCATTTCACCTTCTAAGGGTTAACAACACAAGCATTTCTAGTCACAGATGAACCATTAAACAAAATTTGAGCAGTGAAAGACCGCCCTATGGTGGATCCTGTAACCAATACCCGTTGGCCAAATCTGGGCCGACACCTCCACATACGATGAGCAGTTCTAATGCGTTGGCCAACTGATAGGTAACATCCAGACCATAAAAAGGAAACATATGCAAAGACTGCTCTACAAGTTCGAAACACTAATATTAAACGGAAAGATGGTAACATTAACCCAGGTCACACCACCAAACTTCTTACAACCCAAACATAAAAGGTAGCATTAACCCAGATCACACCACCGAACTTCTTACAACACTAACATAAACAAATAAACATACGGTGACGCCTCTTTCACTTGCAAGAGGTCACCGGAGGTTTTGTACAAGTTCCCTAACCTACAATACACACCAGTCTCTCACTTTTAATGACCTCAGTATAAACATAATGCGAATCATGATCACTGTGAATGAACCTACGAAAAGTTTTTTAAATCTAGCTCGTTGGCTTCCCCTGATATGCGAGAACCTGAAAACAGAATACACAGTAAGAGACTGAAAATATCAAGAGTTCGGAGAAGCCATATGAATTTCAATCATGGAAATAATCTAACCAGGTGGCCTCCACTGGAAGTACGATAAGCTTGCAGATCACCCAAAGTTTCATGTTTTTCCAATATTTGCAGCTTATCTTTGACTGGGTCGACTTTGGGAATTGTGTCATCAGCGGACCTTGCAGGACTGAGATGAGGCTCTTTCACTACTAAAATTTCAACTTCTTCAGCTTTTAGTGTAGTCTGGGCAGCAACAAACTGGGTACAGTATGCATGTATGGTAAATACTCAAATGCAGTAAAAACAAGAGAATCTCAATACACCGAACTACTAATATATATCTTATATAGGTTACAACAAGAAAGTAGTGGGAAAATAAAAAGAAGCTCACCTCACATAGTTGTTCAATTGACAATGTTGGCCGGCAGCAAAGGTATGGCTCCTCCAAAGGTGGTGTAATTTCTTCATCCAGAGGAACAAGGGTGAGATGAGCGTCCAACTGAATACAAAAGAACAAGATCCATCCAATCATGTCAGTTCAGTGTAGATGAAGGCCTAGTCAGAAGATAATCCTAAAGACTCCTGGCATACCTGATCATCATTTTCGCCTGAGGCTCGGAGGGACTCCAGCAACTTAGCTAACCGGGTAGCCCTGCCACTCTTTCCATTACCACTTAAACTGCCATAGCGTGTGTGACTTCGCACACCACCCCTACCCCAAGCGAGCACTTCTGGACTCGCAATAAACGCAGGAGATGCACTTGGACTTTCTCTGTTAACTTCTGAATCGTCATTTTCGTCTCCGTTGGTAACTGCTGACGAAGGGTTAGAGAACCTAGCCCCTCCCCATCTTCTTCTTTTTGGCCTTGTTTCTGCAGAACGCTCATCAGCTGAAGATGAATCTCTGCCTCCATCATTACCATGCCCATCTTCGTCATCATCAGATTGAAGTTCAGCAGCTCTACTGTTTCTACTACTTCTCCCTCTCCGATATTGGCCTTGGGATCTCCTCATAAAAGCTGCTACAGCTTTGGCTGTGGTACGTCTTCTGCCTAATGCCTCAGATTGTCTCCTAAATGTCTGTGCAATGGATGCTTGTATCTATCCAGTTAAACCAATAATTAGTATAGACATAGCTGTGTATGCTAATATTAATACTTGTCTTATGTGCAAAACAAGTGATCATGTGAATGGAGAGTTGCAACTCAGGATAAAAGAACATAGCATTTTCCCCACGGGTTGGTGGCATGGTTGTTGACTAAGTTATCAGTGTCACCCATGATTGTTTAGAATTGAAGTTTTTTTAACTGAACACCCAACACCCAATGTAAATATGATGGTGTATGAACAAAATTGCAATGTTTCTAAAGGTTATTACCTGCTTATTTCGGTTTTTCTCTTCTTCACGAAATGCCAGTTCCTGCAGCCAAACATTAATAACATACTTAAACTGTAAGGGTCCATTGAATAATATTCCAATGAGGACCAGTAAACAATACACTCCAGTTTGATTTGTACCTCCTCTTCATATTTGTCAATATCAGGATATAGAGCCGCGATAATTGAATCATATCTTGGATCATCTCTCAATGAACGACGACTTGCACAATGGGTCCTGCAAGCTGGGCACTCGTTGTTCCTGAAAAAAAGTCTAATGAGGACTGAAAGTGAGGCTGATGGTTTATGGACCACAAATTGAACCAATTTTTGTTAACAATAACATCCTGAGGACATGGCCACAACATAGCAGTGGTACAACATTCTTTATGCATATCACACCCATTTCGATATATCTGGCTAGCAAAGCTGCCAATATTGTAAGAGTACGAGCAAGTGACACATAAAAAGTAAGAGGTTTCTGTTGGCAGTGCATCAGAAATAGATAAGTATGAGATAGTTTCGGAATAAACCCCAGTCGCATTGATTTGTCGATACATTCCCTGCAAAAGCGGTGAAGGCATTCCATTACAGTTCTTGTTTTCCGGATTATACCTAGCAACAGCAAAGACGTATCAGTAATAAACTCATCTTCTTGCATCAACAATATTAATACAGCATTATTGAAGGGAAATAACAGTTAGTCGAACAAAAGGAGTATCAATTCCTTTTTAGTTCTAACACTCCCATATGAAGCTATTAAACATAACATGAATAAGTTGGTTTCACAACATATGTAGACATCTTGATATGTTGCAGTAATTTCCTTTGTTCTTGATACTTAGCATATATCAGTATAGAAAATTAACTTTATTACTCTGAAAGCAGGCTCCATCAGTCTATGGTACCACAATGATTTTCCAATAGTATGGCTTTTACCAATAAAAGGCGTGATTTTTCAATGAACTTTTAGGAGATTTCATAAACTAAAGATGTGAAACTTGTTTCATATCTAGAGACATTTCAAAAAATAATAGAAACTAGACGGAAACTTCACAGATAAAATGATATAGATGGATAAATAATTTTAAGATTCATTTACGACTCAAAAGGAGAAGATCCCTTGATTGCAGTCAAAGTGGTATATTGGTTATAGATGTTGGCAGCAGCATACCGGACAATTTGCAGCCCGGAATCCAAAGCCCCTTTGATCATAGTAAATAGTCTCGTTTCAATCCATCTCTCAGCCTCCTCCTTTCTCTCCTACTACACTATGGCTCATGTATTGGAAGATACACCAATGTCGAGATTGTAGAAACCAAGCCAACTATTCACTCTCTCCCACCAAATCTACCACAGGCCTCTGTCAGTGTTGCCTTATCTGACTCTAATGTGCCGTAATTGTATACACTCTCCTTCTTCCTCAAAACCTGCACAGACATAACCAACCACCAATGTCAACCTTCCTCCTCCAACTGGTCTGGTTCCAGTCTAACTCATTTCTTAAGATTTCTGTAGAAATAGCCCTGATATCTGATCTCCTCCAGTTCTCTTGAAATTCATCCCCCCTTTGCCACCATGAAGCACAGATTCACTCAATCTCTTCCAATTGTTACCACCACAACCCCTTGGAATGCAAATACAAACCACCAAGCTTTTACTCTCCGTGTTCTTAGTTTTCTCCCACCAAATCGACCCAAACCAAGTTCTTGATAAATCTCAGACACCACTGTCAGCAATTAACAGTTTCTGACTATGAACATACCAAACATATACAGAATTTTCATATGAAAGCTTTTATCTAGTTATTGTATTATTATCTATGGGTTTACTGTATAGTCATCAAATTATTGCATATAATTTTGAATCATCCCCGAAATATATCAGTTGTGTCAACGTAATTGCCATGATGGTCTTGCACCACTCTCGAAATTGGGCCAAATTGTGTAAATAGTCTAAACTTTGTGTCCCAATAAAAAGTGGGCCAAAACTAATCTGCCCAAAGTGTAAATAACCCTAAACAAATTGTAGCATTTAAGTTGAGAAACAAATTTGGTATAATTATTGCCTAAGCTCGCTATGGGAGCCAAACAGTGACGGAGCCAGGATTTTTGTTGAATGGGGGCATAGTGATGATCATAGTATAATAATTAATTACTTTAACATAATTTTTTTTTAAATTTGAAAAATACATAAACAACTATACAAAATGCCAAAGACTAAACAAAAATCCATCTAATCTATGGGGGAAGAAAATAGATCTAACAAGCTAAGTTTGTAGTAGCACAAAAGATAAATATATGGGGGACAAAACAAATTGGTATATAAAGTTTAGGCGCAAAAATTAATTTCAGATGTAAAATTATATATTTACAAAAAAAAGGTTATTTGTGATTTGTCCCCTATCAAAAATAGCTAATTAGATGTTACCCCCAACATTAATCACTATTGCAGTCTCCCCCGGGACTAGCATTCGACTCACGTTGACTGTTAAAAGGCTCACATTGATTCCCAAAATGCCCTTCAAACAATAACTCACAGATATACCTCAAGATACAAACATGTATCTCGAGGAAAAATTAAAGAGTCGAATTTTTTATGTATCTCCTGAAAAAATATTACAAATAAAATACAAAATTAGACCTTGATATAGAGAGGGAGGGAGAGGGCGGTTGTCGGTCCTGCAGTAAACAGAGAGAAGGAGCAACAAAGAAGAAAGGGGCGGGGTCGTCGAAGTCACAGAGAACAGAGGGAGAGAGTAAGGGGTGGGCGGGATGGCGTTGTCGGCGTCATAGGATAGGAAAATCGAAAATAACCCAAATTTCTTTCAAACCCCCACCTAGATCCGTGCCTGGAGCCGAAGTAATAGCAGAAGGAACCCCAACCAAGTATATGATATTTAATTAAGCTGAACCGTTTGACCCATCTTACGAGGCATTCTTATTTGGATGGGATATTTGATGGTACTGTATAAATTTAAGTACAGATAATCATTAATTATCCTCCTGGAAAGAGATACACGGAACATTAAACTTTATACTCTGAATTGAAACAACAAAGACATGAATTTCAGCAAAGATTGTCAAATGGTCATACCTAAGCATATCGGACATTGTACTTCTTTACGTATGTCTGATAACTTCACATATATATATCTGCAAACAAAAACAGGCAGCAAACAGTGATGTTATACCATAACCAATTATTTTCATATAACAAACAGAAAAATGTTGTCTAACTGAACAAAATGAATCTGTGCTGTTTTTAAAAGTACTCTTTTGGACCATTCTCGACTTGTGTGTTCCATCCTTGCGCAAGGTCGCCCCATGCAGGAGTGCATTTAGATGCAAGTGGGTTTGACGTAAGTTTATTTAGGGGGGTTGCAACAGAGAAAGAGCAAAAGAAATAAATAAATCACATACCCACATGACACAAGATCTGATGTTTTGAAAAATCTATGGATTGGCGCCAAATCAACAATCTTTGAGCAATCACTAAGTTCTCTCTCAACTTTTAAAAGCCAAAACACCATTTAGAAAACCCGAAATCCTCCTCTCAAGCCCATGTTTTGGCTCTTTACAGCATACAGAACACAGTTTATTAGCACACAACACAGGCAATGGCTTGCTCCCCAAGGAACCAACATAGTTGAGAAAACTCTTTATATTCATGAAAGTTATTCTCACGAACGTGCATCCACAAACAAATCAAGAGAGCTCTTTTTTCGCACTTCACAAAACTTGAAGCAGGGGCTACCCATTATTAGTGAACACAACAAACTATTCTTGCTCATTTTTACAGGCCTACAACATTTTGAATCTAAGGAGCATCAGGTGCACCACCACTACAATGGGTTGATGAAGGTGATCCAAACTAAATTGACTTTCTTGCAAATTTCTACAAATGGCTATGCACAATAATTGCCAAAATTGCATAACAGTCTTCTCTGCTACTTCAACTATTTCCACATTTTGTCTTCAAGGTCGAGCACTTTCAGCCAAGGGCAGTGCCAAAAAATTTATCCGGTGCGCGGGGGCAGGGGGAAGGAGGAGGTGGGAGAAACCAATCTTAATAATATTTTTAAATAATAATAAAATTAAATAAATTTAATGACTAAAAAGTTCAATAAACTCGAATTCTTAAGAAAAAAATGTTAGAATAAAGCTCAGTTATATTCTATTTTGATTAGTTATGAGGGTAAATAACAAGGATTAAGGATTTCTTTGTTTATGAAGACCAATCAATTAAAGTGATTATTGTGGCCCCAACCATCATTCACATTACAAAAGAAAATTTGACTGCTAAGCACATTTTTTACTCAATAAACTACAGTTGAAGGAGCAACACAAGGGGATTTGCTTATTTTTAAGGGGACAATTAATTAAGAAAGTTATGTAGGCCCACTTTTTTTTAACCTTATTTTAAGAGAATTTGAGAGTTTGGGAGGCAATTGCCCCCTTAGCTTTAATGTGTGAATGGAGTGTGTGTGTGTGTGTGTGTGTGTGTGGGGGGGGGGGGGGGGGTGGGGTTTGTTCTAATGGGTTTTTTATTTTTCTATCAATTAACTGATAGCTAGAGAGTGGGAAAAGCCTCTGTAGGGTGAATCAGCCGAGTGATTCCTATCTTTGAGTAACTCGATGACTTGCTATGCGACTTATGTATGTGTAAACTGCATAGGAAAAAAGGATTCAATCATGCAACGTACACAAAAAAATGATCCATTTTCTTCCAATATTTTATTGAAAAATCACTTCCCTTCTTTTTATTTATTAGCTTCTATCATAGCCGTAATTCTTCATTAATTTCCAGAAAATCATAGAAGTTGAGCATCAAAACCAACTAAACAATAAGGAAAAGGGTCTTATTCAAACTAATTTAGATGGCCTCAAAATTCTAATTTTATTTGTGCCCATTAAGTAGACATGTGATGGCCTTAACTTGCCATACTCTCGTGGCTAAACGCAAGGGCGGAACCACATTGAAGCTAAAGGGGACAATTCCCTCCCCCTCCTAAACTTTCAAATTCTCTTAAAATAAGGTTAAAAAAATGGGACTACATAACTTTCTTAATTGATTGCCCCTAATAATAATTGGTTGTCCCCCTAAAATAAACAAATCCCCTTCATTGCCCCTTCAACTTTATTTTATCGAGTAAAAATATGCTTAGCAATCAAATTTTCTTTAGAATGTGAATGGCGGTTTGATTGGCCTTCATAAACAAACAAATCCTTGTTATTTATCCTCATTGACCCTCATAACTAATCAAAATAAATTATAACTGAGCCAATTCTAAATTTTTTTCTTAATACTTTAGTTTATTAAAATTTTAATAATTTTTTAGTCATTAAATTTATTTAATTTTATTATTATTTAAAAATAAACTATTAAATATTTTAAGATTGGTTTCTTGCCCCCCTCCCCTAAAAAATTATGGATCCACCCTTGCACATTAATTCAAACTTTGACGTACCCCATTGGAAGATGGGAATTAGACGTACCCGGATACCCCCCTAGATCGTTGTTCTTGCAAAAAGGTATTTTGACGTCTCATTTTGCCCTTGACCACAATTGACAAAAATCAGTTACAACTTAAAATTTTTAAAAATATTTTTTTTCAAAAGACCCGACAAATTTGAATTTTAGAATGAAAATCTGGGTGAAGACAGACACATAAGTTGCACACAATTTTTTTGGTCAATCGTGGCTAAGGACAAATGGGAAGTTAAAATATGTCAGAGTGAAGAACTCAACCATCTAGGAGGGTACGTGAAATTTTGAACTAGTGTTATAGTGTATATCTAAAAGCCCCAAATAAAAAAACATATTAAGGTTATTATTTATCAACGTATCACATATATTGCTATAACTCACCAAAAAAATGCATATAATGATACACAATAAAACGAAAAAGACCAACAATTTACACAAAGCAAAGTTTATAACAAAATTACTAGAATACAAACTAATATTTAATGCCACAAGAGTTATTAAAGTATCTCAAGTGGCAAAACATAATCAGTACATGAATCACCAATATCAACATAAACATTTCCATCATAATCACTAAATATCAACATCAAGACTGCCATCATCCTGATTACTGAGACTCCCTTCGCCATGGTCTCCACCTTTCACCTATCTATTATCTTCCCATCGTTCTGTTATTGTTTACTCCTAATCCTTAATGTTGCACATAATCTTACATCATCAACTCCTTCTTGAACCAATCTTTTGGTTATAAAAAGTCGAGTTTTTCTTTGAAATAAATAAATAAACAAAAAGTGTACACTGAGTACTCGTCAAGTAGGTAACTTACTGACTCTGTTGACTCAGGGAGTACTTAGTGAACACTGACCCAAGTAAAACACCAAACAACTAATAATACTGAACTCAATCTAGGTCCTTATCACAATTACTCACCACATAAATTACCTAGATTTTCTCCAATCGGGTCTCTCCTAGAGTACTACAAACTTCTTCATTTCTACAAAACTCATCTTCACAAATGTTGTAGAAACACTTCTTTTATATTCCGGAATAAATAGCATGTTGAATGGACATTTAAATCTACCTCTCCTTCCTCCCAAGAAAATCACATCGCCAAGAAATAAATGGTCAATTACATCTCAGGACTGAAACAACAGATCCAAATAAGCTAGAAACAATGGATCCAAATAAGCTAGAGAAAGTTTGCTTGAACATGCAATGAACAATGCACAAATTATAGTTCACTGACTAAACTTGCTCTCCAACATGATATGTCCAGATGAGGTTACCATTCAACAAAATTTTAATGATCCACTATCGAGAACCTTTCACACAGGAGTCCAACATATAAGTGCCATACTAGTAAGAAGCGATGCCAAAACCAGGCACGTGAATGTACATCAGCAAACTATGAAAACCCATTTATAAAGTCTCCCTTCAACCATAAAAGGCAACAAAGAAATATTTCGCCCTTCAAACAATTGCTTTTCGTCAATGTCAGTGTCAACTTCATAAATTCCAGTGTTGATGATCATTCTGTGAGTTCTCGAAAAACAACTAGTCACCACTAACAATCTAGATAAAGCAAATTTTCCTGTCACAGTGATTCTTCTCCCATGATTTGATTCTCCTATTTATCAACACAAATTCCTAGGGAGAACTTCTCATACATTTTTCATGGTATTCCAAAAAAGGTTAATTAGTGATACCTCCTATTTATAAATAGAAAACTAGCGATGACCCCATACATATCAAAAATTAGTGTTACCCTCATACTCATAATCTTCGACCAGTTGACTGTTTGGAATATCTTTCAGTGACAAAATTGCCCCTGAAGAAACAAGGGTGCAGATTTTGAAATCAAAATCACAACTCGAAGGAGCTTTTAATGGCCAAGATAAAACCTCAAGATAGTAATGCCTGTCTCAAGATAACTAATGGTGACGATTAAATAAAGAGGGAAAAAACCCAAAACCCAAAACCCATCTTCTCATCCTACCCCCTGTCGCTAGTTGCAACGCCTCTTCCACCCCTTGCCGCTGTCACAATCCCTGCACGAATTTCATCTCTATCCAGCAAAATCCCTCATATTCTGTTATGAAGAGGAGGAATGAATGAATGGTATTGGGAGGAAGAACAGAAGAGGTGAAGAATCGAAGTCTATTCTAATGAGGAAAAATCGGAAAAAGATTAATCTGTTTTTGAATTGCACTGAAAGAAAAGCAACAAGTTACTGACATGTAACAACAAATTCCCAAGTCAATTAAATTCAATTTCAGTGGGTTTTGCAGATTTGATTACGGGACTCCACCTCGCCTCTGAACCACCATCATCACTGTTGAAATACCCCCAAAACCCACCTCACCAGCCCACAACAGTTGAAGAAGAATCAGTAGAGAAAGGAACTCAACTTTTGAAATCAAGGAAAAAAAGAAAGAGGAGAAAGGAACTCAACTTTTGAAATCTAGGAAAAAAGAAAGAGAAGGAAATGGGTTGAGCAAAGCACTGAGTTGATTAGTGGTTGGATTGGTTGGCAGCGCAAGATGCACAGATGGCGGTGATGGTAATTTTTTCTGAGGCAGATGTCGTCAATGGAGGTTTGGAAGGACGAACAAGAAGAGAGGTTGACGACAATGTTGGTGGGCCACAATGAAACAAGAAAGTGTAGGCATGAAGGAAATCATGGAAGCTCTAAAAGCATTTTCAATCTCATCAATGATCCCAACAACATCAACATTAACTCATTAGAAGAAGAAAAAAAATCATCTTCTTGGTCAACCACTATTGAAACATTAGTTTGAATTTTAAAACAAAATGGTTTCTTAACTTTGAAACTCTCTCTATATTGTTTAGTCTCTCATATCCTCTATGTAACTCACTTTGGAGAAGTTAATAAGGATAGTGTTTGGACTTGGGTTTAGACTCCATGGGGTACCCACTTTAGTGAAGGAGGGAAGAGATAGACCAATGTTGGTCCATTCCACACGCGCGCACCGCCGCCGCCGTCCATCCTACCGGCCGAGTCGGGTCGGATTGAGATAAAACTTATCTTTTTGCTGAAATTTTATTTGAAAAATAAAATATCTTTTCTTTATTTGCTTCAGAGAACAAGACTGAGTAAGAGGAGACCCAATCTTTTCTCCCCACGTTTCTCCGTGATTTCCGTCGCCTTTTAAGGCACGTTTTCTCTAAAAAAGATTTTCTACCAACCTATATATACTGGCTCTCTCTCGAATCAAATATAGCAATAGTTTTCAGAGTTTCAAAAACAATCTATTTCAGAGTTTATTTGTTTGGTAAACAGTCATTTCAGAGAGTGTTATTTGTTTTGTAACAGTCTGTTTCAGAGAATTTTATAGAGTTCCAGTTGCTTTGTAATTTTGTATTTACTCATTGTTTTTTTGTGATTCTGAGCAAAAGAGTTAAGGTGAATAGATTGTCGTTCTTCATCAGTGCATGTGATTGAATGAGACAGATAAAGAATTCTGGGATGTTTTATCATGGTGACGACGGGGTTATCAGACTGCTTGCACAATCTTGGGCAGATCCGCGAAACGTCTTAAAGATAGCGACCTAGTCCACGACTCAACCCAAGAAATTTCGGTAACTTCGTTCCTGTTTTAATTTGCAGCAATTATATTTCCAACAATTTTAAGACTATACATATCTGCTGAACTTGCTACTAAGGACCTAAACAGGCCCTTTCGTTTCGATGGTCAACACTTTACAAGATGGAGACAAAAATGTTGTTTTTCTTAACTACGCAAAAAGTTGCTTATATTTGTAATGTCGAGAAACCTGAATTGCCAGCTGAACCTGATGAAACCCGCATTAAGGAACTAGATTGCTGGAATGAAAATGACTTTTTGTGTAAGAATTTTATTTTGAATGGTCTGTCTAATGAATTGTATGATTATTACTGCTCTGAAAAACTGCTAAGGATATTTGGAAAGCCCTTAGGAAAAAATATGACACTTAGAAGGCTGGCACAAAAAAATATGCCGTCAGTAATTATCTGAAATACCAAATGACTGATGCAAATCTGTGGAAACCCAATCTCACGAGCTACAAAAAATTGCTCATGAAATCATATCTGAAGGCATGACCTTAGATGAACAATTTTAAGTAACTGTTGTGATAGATAAATTGCCCCCTAGCTGGAAAGACTTTAAGAATGCACTTAGGCATAAAACCAAAGAGTTCTCCCTAGAAAGTCTAATTATTCGACTTCGGATTGAGGAAGCTCAGAAACAATATCAGAAAAATGAAATTCTGATTATTTCTAACCATAAGAAATCCACCCGTGGCTCTGAAAACCGATGGAAAGACTATGAAAAATCAGAGTCACAATAAAAACCGAAATAATCAGAATCGGAACTATCAAAACCGGAACAACCAGAACCACAACCAACAGAATCAGAATCCTTCGCGAAATCAGAATGGACAAAAACACCCCTCAAAAAATGAATAAGCACAGTTCTTATGTTATACCTGTAACAGGCCAGGGCATATGGCCAGGAATTGCCGAAATGGGTCTCGTCCTGCTTTGCAGGCGAGCCTAACCGAAGACCAACTTATAGCCATGGTCTCTGAGATCAACTTTGTTGGTGGATCCGAGGGATGGTGGGTTGACACTGATGCTTCTCGACATGTCTGCTATGATCGAGAAATGTTTAAGTCCTATTCTGAAGTTGAGGACAAGAAAGTGTTGTTGGGTGATTCCCACTCCACTATCGTTGCTGGAGCTGGTGAAGTAGAGTTGAAGTTTTCCTCTGGAAAGACCGTCATCCTGAAGGATGTCCAGCATACTTCGGAGATGAGGAAGAACTTAGTTTCTGATTACCTTCTGAACAAGGCTGGGTTTACTCAAATAATAACGACTGATTTGTATACCATCACTAAGAACAATGTATTTGTGGGGAAATTGTATGCCATTGATGGTATGTTTAAATTGAATGTTGATGCTAATAAAATTTCTAATTCTGCTTGCATGTTGTGTTCTTTTAATACTTGGCATGCTTGACTCTGTCATGTTAATATGTGAATAATTAAACATGGGTAACTTGGGACTAATTCCAAAATTGTCCTTAAATGACTTTGAAAAATGCAACTATTGTAGCCAAACTAAAATAACCAAAACACCACATAAATTTGTTATTAGAGAATCTGAACCCTTAGATTTGATATATTCAGATATATGTGAACTTGATGGTGTTTTGACTAGAAATGAAAAACATTACTTTATTACGTTTGATGATTGCTCTGATTATACCTTCGTCTATCTAATGAAAAAAAAAAGTGAAGCATTTGACGTTCAAAATATTTTTAACAAAAGTTGAAAATCAGTTTAATAGAAAGATAAAAAGGTTTAAAAGTGATAGAGGCACTGAATATGACAACAGTAATTTCATAGAGTTTTAAAATTCTCATGGAATTATTCATGATAAAATTGCACCGTAGAGAATCTGAGCCTAGGAGAAGTAAACGGAACCGAACTTCTAAAAACTATGGCCCTGACTTCTATGCCTTTACAATAGAGGAGGATCCCCTTAACTTCCAAGAAGCCTTAGTCTTCTATAGATGCCAACTTTTGGGAAGAGGCTATTGATGATGAAATAGACTCTCTTGAGTCTAATAGAACCTAACATTTAGTTGACTTGCCACCAGGTTGCAAGACAATAGATTGTAAGTGGGTATTTAAGAAGAAATTGAAACCCGATGGAAATGTTGAAAAGTTTAAGGCTCGTCTTGTTGCCAAAGGGTTTAGACAGAGAGAAAATGTTGACTTTTTTGACACATATTCTCCTGTTACTAGAATTACATCTATTTGAGTGCTAATATCTTTTACTGCAATACACGATCTAGTATTACACCAAATGGATGTTAAGACTGTTTTCCTTAATGGTGACCTAGAAGAAGAAATTTGTATGGACCAACCCAAAGGTTTTGTAATTCCAGGGCAAGAAAATAAAATTTGCAAACTAGATAAATCACTTTACGGTTTGAAACAAGCTCCAAAGCAATGGCATGAAAAATTTGATAATCTTATTATCTCAGATGACTTTAAAGTGAACGAAAGTGACAAATGCATTTATTATAAATCTGAAAATAGCATTTGCACTATTATATGTTTATATGTGGATGATTTGCTTATCTTTGGTTCTAATATTCATGTCGTGAATAAAGTAAAATCTTTATTGCGTGCGAACTTTGATATGAAATACCTTGGAGAGGCGAGTGTAATCTTTGGTATTAAGATTACTAGGTCTGAAAAGGGAATTTCTTTCGATCAATCACACTATATTGAGAAGATCTTAAAGAAATATAATTACTCTGACTATAAACCTGCATGTACTCTTAATGATCCTAGTATAAAGTTGTTCAAGAACACTGGTAATGGTGTTAGACAATTTGAGTATGCGAGCATCATTGGTAGTCTGCGATATGCTACTGATTGCACTAGGCTCGACATAGCTTATGTTGTGGGACTACTATGCAATTTACCAGCAGACCTAGTATAAAACATTAACATGCTATTGAAAGGGTCATGAGGTGGACCTAGTATAAAACATAGCATGCTATTGAAATGATCATGAGGTACCTAAAGAGGACTAAGAACCTTGGATTACACTATCAGAAGTTTTTCGTTGTCCTTGAAGGATATAGCGATGCTGATTGGAACACCCTCTCAGATAACTCCAAAGCTACCAGTGGCTATATTTTTAGTATAATTGGTGGAATTGTTTCTTGAAAATCAAAGAAACAAACTATTCTGGCATAGTCCACGATGGAGTCAGAGATGATAGCAATAGCCACGGCTAGTGAGGAAGCATGTTGGTTAAGAAATCTGCTAGCAGAGATCCCTCTATGGGAAAGACCGATACCAGCTGTCTTGATCCATTGCGATAGTACCGCGGTTATTGCAAAGATACAGAACCGTTATTATAATGGCAAGAGACGACAAATACGTCGTAAGCACAATACGGTTAAAGAGTTTCTATCTACTGGTGTTATTAGAGTGGATCATGTACGTACTGATGAGAACTTGGCTGATCCTTTGACGAAAGGATTAGCCAGAGAGAAAGTTTTTAAACCTCGAAAGGAATGGGACTTATGCCCTTAGATTGATGAGTTATTCATGATGGTAACCCGACCTATAGACTGGAGATCCCAAGACATAGGTTCAATGGGTAATAACAAGTCGTGAATGATATGAAGTGAATCATGCTAACTTTATAGTAATTTCATTCTTAGTTTGTAGCATGATTTCCTAAAGCGATAGTAGGATGAGTTAAAAACTCTTAATGAAATCTATACTTTATGTGGAGTGGAGTACCTAGCTACATGAGTACTCTTGATACACTCACCTAAGTGCTTGTGGAAGTATGGCCGCTTCCTATGGAATTTGTGGGATAAATTCCTAGATCCTTCACTATACTAGGATATACGTGCTTGGCCTTAAAGCATGGGCTTTTTAGACTTCACCCTGGTAAGGTTGTGCGTGTAATGTTGTTAGAGATAGAGTTCAAAACTACGAGTTACTCTAGTATAATCTAAATCATGAACATCACGCAAGAGTTCAAGTTGAAAGACACTTTTGTTTATGCACAATCTTATATTTATAGATTGCTCGATGAAGAAATGTTTTTAAAAAATTCAAGTGGGGGATTGTTGAAACATTAGTTTGAATTTTAAAACAAAATGGTTTCTTAACTTTGAAACTCTCTCTATATTATTTAGTCCCATATCCTCTATATAACTCACTTTGGAGAAGTTAATAAGGATAGTGTTTGAATTTGAGTTTGGACCCCAAGGGGTACCCACTTTAGTGAAAGAGGGAAGAGATAGACCAATGTTGGTCTATTCCACACGCGCGTGCCGTCGTTGTCCGTCCAACCGGCCGACTGAGTCGGGTCGGATTGAGATGAAACTTATCTTTTTGCTGAAATTTTATTTGAAAAATAATATATTTTTTCTTTATTTACTTCAGAGAACAAGACCGAGTCAGAACCCATTCTTTTCTCCCCACGTTTCTCCGTGATTTTCGCCGTCTTTTAAGGCATGTTTTCTCTAAAAAAGATTTCTACCAGCCTATATATATTGGCTCTCTCTCGAATCAAATATAGCAATCGTTTTCAGAGTTTCAAAAACAGTCTATTTCAAAGTTTATTTGTTTGGTAAACAGTCATTTCAGAGAGTGTTATTTGTTTTGTAAACAGTACAGAAAATTTCACAGAGTTCCAATTGCTTTGTAATTTCGTATTTACTCATTGTTTTTCGTGATTCCGAGCAAAAGAGTTAAGGTGAATAGATTTCAGTTATTCATCAATGCATGTGATTGAACGAGACAGATAAAGAATTCTGGGTTGTTTTATCTTGGAGACGACGGGGTTATCAGACTGCTTGCACAATCTTGGGCAGAGCTGCGAAACGTCTTAAAGAGAGCGACTTAGTCAGCGACTCAACCCAAGAAAATTTGGTAACTTCATTCCTGTTTTAATTTGCAACAATTATATTTCCAACAACCACTCATCATCATCTTCACCCACCAAGCATCATCTCCATCATAACAATAAAAGTAAACCATTCACCCCTTCAAGCTTGCATTTTTCTCCTCTATGTGTTGTCAACAAATGATATCCAAGAAGAAGCAACATAGGAAGTTAAGTTCAATTGGTACTCTCATACCCAATAGCCTTAGCCTGTATCATCACCATTAGTTTACCATGAGATGTGCATTACTATCTCGAGGGTTTTATGAGATTTTATCTTGGCCATTAGAAACTCCGTCGAAAATCCTTATTTTTGTTTGATTTTAAAATTTGCACCCTAATTAAAACATACAAAACTCTCTCAATTACTCTAAGTTTTCTCCCTTTATAGGGGTTAATGAACTTAGAGAAAATAACAGAACTGCAAAAACATGTTCAAATTCTTTGCTTTTAAAAGCAGTATGCAACATCCAAACCTCTGCAATAAAACAAGAACATACTCAACATTTATCAACTTTAGCAGGAATTCGAGCACCTCGACAATCTCCACCTCAGCATTAATTTGCCAATCACTCCAGTATCACATAATCATCTTGAAATGCAACTGGTCAAATTTGCAGGATGCGCTCCAACTTGATTATAGGAAGGAACACACCAACTGAATTGGAACTTTCTTGGTCATTATATCAGTTGGATTGCTCATGATGCAAAAACTCCTGAATGACAGCCACCACCACCAATAACCCCACAAACATTTATGTATGTGCTCCTGGCAATGATGAACTTGGTTCCCGACCAAATGAATCCCATTCTCTATTGCAATGCACATCAGTACACTTTATCTTTATTCATTTATCTTTAAACACTCGGTATTATCAAGGAGAGGAGCAGCAATAGAACAACAAGAAGGTTAAGGAGACTAAGGCTTCCTAATAGTGGAAGCCAATTTACATAAATGGGTTAAAAGAACAATCCAATCCATATTGGACTGGGCAAGTCCAAATAGAATGCTAAAGATCTGTTCATAAAACTTTCTATGAAAATAGAGTTGTTCCTTTCCTTCCAAATCCCCAACAAATAGTACAATGTGTGCTCTCCCACGAAAGCATCCCAACAGAGAAAAGATGTTGATGGTACCAATTAAAAAAAGCTTCTACCAATCTGGGAATAACCCACTCCATGTAAAACCGAGGAAAAACAAAGTGAGACCAGATCTCCCCCACCCAATGATAATGAAGAAAAAAGTGTGGCGCACTTTTGCTGTCATTACTACAAAGGACACAAGAACTATTTATTTGCATTCCTTTATGAGATAAAACCTCCATCGTGGACAATCTCTCCCGAATGATGGCCCAAAGAAAGAAAGAGATCCTGGGCGGTATTTCCTTCCTCCACTCATATTTGACCAGATAATTATGAATCACTTCACCTTCAATTTGGAGTGTAAAGTTCACCAAGAGAGCACGTGACAAAACAAGTTACAAAGATGTAGTGTACAAGTTACAAGCAATAAATTAAAAAATTAAAAATAAAAAACCTCATATAAACAGTAAAAACAAAGAAAAAGCAATTGCCCATAAAAAGAAGAGAAGAGTTTTACCTTTTTTTTTAAAAACGGATACCAGAAATTCCCGAAAAGCTCATTCCATGAATTGGCACAACCTCTAAAGCAACTCTTTTCATTATCATCATCATCATCAAAGCTCATTCCCGATATTTTCGGGGTCGGCTACATGAATTTTGGTTCTCCAAGCAATGCGGTCTTCCCACATATCCTCGCCTAATCCAAGCTCAATGATATCTTCATTCACCGCCTTCATCCAAGTTTTCAACGATCGTCCCCTCTGTCTACACCCTCCATTAACTTGTCAATCTAGACATTTTATAATTGACGCCGTGCTTAGTCTCCTTCGCACATGACCAAACCAAGTTAAACGTCTTTATCTAATTTTGTTCTCTATGGGCGCTACATTTAAGTATCTCCTAATTTTTTCATTTTTAATTTTATCCTTAAGAGTTTTACCACACATCCACCTTAACATACGCATTTCTACTATTGCCATCCTATGTGTATGTTGTCCCGTAGTAGCCCAACATTCTGAACCGTATAACATGGCTGGTCGAACAATTGTCTTATAGCATTTCCCTTGTAGCCTTGCAGGCATCCTTTTATCGCATAATACTCCTGACGTCATTATCCATTTCAACCAACCAGCTTTAATCCTATGGTATACATCTTCTCCAATAGCCCCATTCTTTTGAATTATAGATCCTAGATATCGAAAAGCCTCACACTCTAGGATCTCTACACCTTCGATCTCAATTGCATTACTTCTCTCTCGTGGTTCACAACCAAAGTTGCACACTAGATACTCCGTCTTCGAACGGCTAATTCTAAAACTTTTACTTTCTAAAGCCGCCCGCCACCTATCTAATTTCTGACCCATCTAAAGCAACTCTTTTATGTTAAAAAAAAATTGCATTTCCATTCTACTCTTCCCTATACATTATGTTATCTTTCCAATCCAAACACACCAATAGATCAAAATATGTTATCTGGACCACAACCACTCCAATGATAAATTTCCATAAGACGAACTCACCAAGCAACTCTTTAGATCTTCATTGATTCTTTTGGAAACCTCAAATTCCGCCCTAAAACAAGTCCAAATATTCTTGATGAAATCACAAAGGAGTCCTTAGTGTTGACATATTAGGTTGACCAGAAGCCCAGGTTGTCGAAGCAAGAATCCAACCATAGAACTGTCCAAGTACAGAAAATATGAGAGGGAAACATTCTTCAGACCTATCACCTGCCAAAGAAAAATTAATATCTACCTAAGCAGCAACAACAACCATGTTTGCAACCTTAACCTACGAAATCAATTGACAGCAAAACCCATTCAGACACGACCTCCAGGGTTTGATGATAATCCACAATGTGGGAGGAAATACGATTATCTTCAAATTTATCTCATTTCAATGACCAACGCTTCAATAGGAGTTGAAAGCTCTCCATTAATCACAATAACCATTTATCCATTTCTCATGACAAGAAAAGACCGTCCACAAGCACCAAAGAGACATAAATTCCTCCATCTTGCCTAAGGACAACCTCATTCTTCTAAAGCATAAGTTCCATGACATCTACCCATTTGCCGAGTTAGCAAAGTCCATTACCAATGGCAGTTTTCTTAGAGAAGCAATGAAAAATGACTGGAAGCATAATTCTCCCACCACAATGTCAAAAGAAAACTTTATCACCTTTAACGATGATGCCTTAACATCCCCCTATGCCATAAGAAAACATTAGAAGGTTATTCCATAGACACTGCCCTTCATTTAGGTGTGCAACCTAATCCTAATTTTGGAACCCTTTACTGTCTTCATTCAAAATAACATACCCAATCTCTAATGCCTAAAGTTCAAAGTCCTTAACCATTAGTCATGCAAACTAGATCCTATTTTAAGACATCCTTTATCCACTCCATCCCCAGGTCGTAACAATCATTAATCCCCATGTCATAAAAAAATCATTAATCCCTACGTCATAACAAATGCCATTGAGCACATTCTCAAATAACATGTCATTAATCCCCATGTCATTAATCCTTTTCAATCAAATAACATACCAAATGTTGCTCTCTTCCTTCTCCTTTAGGTCACAAGAATTTTTTTCGAAGGAGATTCCTCCTATAGTGAATTTGTTTTGGGCTCTGGTTAAGGGAAAATCCCCACAATTGATAGTTTGGCTAGGAGAGGGCTGATTATCACTAACAGATGCGAGAGAGTTCTTTATGCCACTGTGTGGATTCTTTGGAAGGAGATAAACATATATTCACTGGGTTAAGGAGAGATATCTCAGATTTGGTGCTCAGTGTCAAATTTGTGGTGTGGCTTTGGGGCATTACATGGGGGTTGTTCACTGATGTTCCTTTTCATGAGTGTATCTTCAATTGGGCTAGCAAGATGCCTTCTTTGGCCATTTTCCTTTTCATGAGTGTATCTTCAATTGGGCTAGCAGGCTGCCACTATGGCCATTTTTATGTTTTGTTTTTCTTTGTTTTAGTGCTTCTTTTTGGGGATCTTGTAATCCCCCTTTTGGCAGTTGTATCATCTCTTTTGCTTTTAATTTATACTATTGATTAAAAAAAAATACAAATCATAAAACGCAATCAACTTTGGCAAGTATGTAATAAACAAGCATTTAGACAAACTGCTTCCAATGAGATTATGAGAGTAACTCTACCCATAGTTCACTCTTCCATAAAATCCCTTATTCATAGTCGCCACAACCCAAATTATTAACCTGGAGAAGTTCACAACATTCCCAACACACCAAATACTGCACTATTAACAAAATTATTATTTAATGATGAAACACAAACCAAAGAGAAAAATAATAGACCTAGGATGCACGATCACAACAACAGTGCAACATCAACACATGAACCTCTTAAAAATAGAAATCATATAAAACTAATATTAAACATAATTAGACATAATGCATAATTCGTAAAAATTCACGAAGGTCACAAGTCATGACTCAAAATTGGTTCATAAGTCGGACACATTACAAGTAATGATGGACAATCAGTTGAGGGTTTTTATTTTTTTTTACTTTGGCATAGTTACGCGTAATAGAGTTTGGCCCTAACTTTTAAATTTAGTTAAGTCTAACCTTACATTTTTAGACGGAACCGTTAAGTCAACCATGTTGACCGGCCATGGTTAATCAGAGGACCGAAATACCCCCGCCTCAATTAGTGACCAAACGCAAAGGCATACAAACGAGTGATGAGGGCGGGCGTGAACAAAAAATGAAAAACAAACAAAAAAAAACACACATTTGTTCCTTTATCATCCTTTCCCTACTCTCCATTATTTGCAACTTCCCTGATAAATCCCCCGTCCACCTCCTAATATTTTCCCTTCCATCATACCTCCTCCCGCCATCAAAACCCCATATACATCTTCCTAACTTGTGAACTGCCTATGGCAACGGAGAGATAAAACGAGGAGGGATGATGATAGGGTTTTGATGGTGATGGAATGAAAATAATCATGGAGGAAAAGGAGTTGAATGAGGTACAATAGTGTAGTTATATAGAGTGGAGCATATGGAAGAGGATAAAAAGGAACATAAGTTGTATTTTTTTCCCTTTTTTTTACATTGGCCCCAATTGAGGTGAGGGTCTTGATTAATCAACGTAGTTGACTTAACGGTTTTGTCTAAAAATGGCGTTACACTCAATTAAGATTAAAAAATGAAGGCAAACTTTATTTGGAGCAAAAACTAACGGGCTAAAATACAAAAAATACAATAAAAATATAAATTAATAACATAACTCAAGAGTCACTAACACATATCATAATCAACATCAAAAAATGCCAAAAATATTGATTTTCGAATGACTAAAACATTTCACCTCAGAGATTTAAAATATAAAGGGGAAAAAAAACCTTCCACAACCGTAGCCAACTCACACTCAAACTTCCCCGACTCATTGACCATGTATCGGAGCCGCGTCGAAGGCATGTCCACATCAGACATGGATACAAAGATTTTTCGAAGTGTCGATGCTTTCTTGAAATAGACTTTATATTCTCAATATTTTGCCATGTGTCATCCATGAAAATAAAGTTAACCACAAACTGAAAGATGCACAAACTTAGGACATATGCCATTAAGTTGGAATGTTTTGCTCCAAAGTTTCTTTTTGAATATGTAGCTTCCCAAAGTATCTTCTTATTCATCTTCTTCCACTTCTTCCTTTTTTACATATTAACTCAAGCCTTTTTACATTTCCGCTTATTAAATCAAGCTTTTTAACTTCTTTTTCCAGTCCACTAACTTTGTTGCATACAATTTTTCTTTTACTGTGTCAGTAATTCAATTTTGAACATTGTAATCGGATAAAACTATCTACCCAAGTCAACTGTGAATAGCCTCCATCACGCTCACTTCATAATGGCATAGTTCATCTACTTCACAACCACATTATGGTGTTTCATTTGCTTCAAATTGATAACAATTTCTCCTTCTATGGTAACAAAGTAATTCTTTAGCCATGCCTATGTTGTTAGGGGCGTAGAGCGTTGCGAGGCACTAAGGAGGTTTCCTAGCGGCTCTCCTAGAGAAAAAAATTATCTCATTCATATCTCCATCATCCCCAAATAGCTAAATCCCTTTAGTTAGTGACTTAGATAGCTATTAAATAAAATAAATAATAATTTAAACTAACTAAAGTTATTTATTTATTATTTTTATTAAGAAAAAAAATGTGATTTAGCACCCCCAACACCTTGCGCCTCACCTGGGTCACAGCGCCGCGGCACTCTTAAGTGCTAAAAAGCGTTTTTGAGTGAGGCTAGCCAATGGTGAGGCGCCTTTCAAAAAAAAAATAGAGCCTTTACAGCCTTGGAGGCACCCCTGACAACATAGATCCATGCAATACTTTAAAATGCAAAAGAAATGCATACAAAGGATAGTTACTAGTAATAATTGATATAACGAGCTCACTAAGGCTTGATGATAACAGCGCAGAAGTACAGAAATAAACAAGGAAAAGAAGCAGTGAAAGTGTATGCGTGTAAGACTTTGTTATTTTAAGAATCCTTGATCTACAAAAATGTTAAATACATAAAGTCACAATCGAAAAAACTCAATTTATTAACAAACTTGAACTTGCATTGAATCACTGAATCAATGTCTTCTTGGCTAAGCTAAACTGTTTTGATCAAAATCAGGTGCTCTTTCTTTTCTTGTTGCATACTAGATCAGACTCGATTTGTATTTCAGAATCCAGAAAGCCAAAGCCGAAAAAGAACTTGGGAAAAAACACTGCATAAAAAAACATGGCTCTATAGTTGAAAATAAAGTGAAAACAACATAGCACATTCATGTATTGTACTTCAAAATTAATGTACGAACTCAATTAAAACCAAATCACAAACAGATTCCCAATTAAAGCAAGTTCGGACTCCACACAACAATCGCAAACTCCGAATCCAAAAATTTCCAGTCGGTTCACTCTATAGCAAGTTCAAAGAACTCCACAAGATGCAAGAAACACACTCCACTGCACAAAACCAACGCAGAATCTACAAAATTTCGAGTTGCATGAAAAAGCAAACATGCATTTACGCCACCAATGAAGAAAATCAAACGCATCGATCGAATCATCAAGATCGAATCAAATCCACCACAAGAAACCACAAACAAATCGATTACACCGCACATAGCAGATCAATCGCGCCTCCTCCGCCAACAAAACACGCGAAGAAGATGAAATCAAGACAAATAAATGAAGCGGAAGAAGTTGAACTTACTCGTCTTTATCCGCCTCGCTTGAACTTCCTTCTGAATCTATAAGATTTACATCAACACGTCAACAAAGAGAAGATGAAATTAAAATCAATGAACAAGCACACAACAACTGATGAGATGAGATCGAATTTCTTCTTCGAAACCGCACAAACTCAAACTCACCTTCTTCTTCCTCTTCGGCTTCTCCGTCTCCTCCGCTACCGTTCGCTTCTTCGTCTTCTCCATTCACTTCGTCTCCTTCTTCTTCGTACTCTTCGTCCTCCTCCTCTTCTTCGTTGTAGACGTTGTTGGTGTTGTTGTTGTGCGATGAATCTTCCTCGAGATGCTCACACGACCGCTTCTGAGCTGGCATTGCTGGAGACTTCTCTACAACGCTTCCTCTCTCGCTTCAATTGTTGCAGAAAAGAAGAAGAGACGCTCTCGTCGAAGAGGAGACGAGATTCTCTTCTATTGCACTCAACCGGGTTTTTATAGAAGGCGTTTGCCCGATCTGGTTTTTTTCCTCGAATCGTCCCCGCTCGATCCCTCACTCACTGAGTCAATTCTTTTCAGACAGGTCTTCGTTTGGGAGGTTTTCGAATCGGATCGGCCGGTTTTCCAATCGATCCGTCAATCTTTTTCATTGCTTCCGGGCCACTTGCTCGGGTGAGTTGTCTCTATTGATTTTTCAAAGTGTTTTCTGGGTCAAATTTTAAATAAATTTTTTTAATCTGATTCCTACATCTACGCCATCAAATATTCTTAGAGTACGCAACGAATCTATATCTCGAAAATATTGTTACACACCTGTGCGTCATGCGTAGGTGCATTGTGGGTGACACATGTAACAATTTGCTGCCTGGTAAGCTGCCACGTGGTGCATCATTTGCACAAAGCTTTCTGAAAAAGTTTGTAGTGGTACCAGGTGGGGTCCAGATGGCACAACAAACACCACTTATCTATTATCAAAGTATGCCCGTGTCATTGTCACTTCACATCATTTTACTTTTACTATATTTTATACTGAACACTTCCGTCACTATCCTTATTTTCGTTCCCAATCAGTATTAAAGTTTAAGCTAACTCTAAGGTAAAAATATATATTATAAATTTTAGGTTGTTGCTGCTTGAGCCTCGTTGGACTGAGCGTGCAATCGAGTCTGCTTCGTTCTGTTGACGAAATTATCATGACATGTTTACGATGCTGATCAGATGACGATTTGATATATCATCAGCCACTCCCCCCGAGTCAGTGGGTCGTTTTGTCGATCCACTAGGTCATTTCACGAAGCAGCTATGCAATCATGATGATTGAGTCTGAGAGATTTACCCGAACAACGAATTGCATTAATTAGGCTGCGCCAGCTTGAAAACGGGAGCTCAACTTTCCATATATATTTCCTACCTATGAATTATAACTCCTTTACGCTTTCGATTTATGATATTCTGCTTTGTTATATTGTCTGTTGTGTCTTTTACTTTGCTCAACCTCCGTATTCGAAAGCTTGTACTTTAATGGCGGGGCGAGATCAGCTTTCTGTGAATTGTTCGCCAGGGGCCATAAGTTTTTTTTATGAGAGATTAATCTCTGAATCTGATATGGAAATCATGCGTAAGACATTCGGGATTATTGATGATTTGGTAATCTGCACTTTAGGCGTCGATCTGAAGCCATTGTACCCTCGGAGGGGTTTATCTGCCTTCACCGAGGTATGTAGTAATCGGGTGTCCGCTTTCCTGTCATCAAGGAGATCTGGGAGTTCCTGGCGTACCTCAAAATTGCACACTCTCAGCTTGTATCGAACGAGTATAGGACTTTGATCGTCATTCTGATTAGAGCTAAGGACGTTGGTGTCCGAGTGTTTTTGAGGGCGATGCAATTGTTCACTTCTCCTCGGATAAACGATAACACTTTGTGTGTGCTGATGTCGCCGGACTCCTTCGGAAAATTGCCTGATGATTTTAAAATCGTGGCAGAAGTACTGATTCATGGCTCCTGCAGACTCCCCTACTTTCTTGTGTCAATTTCATATTAGATTGACCTGTTGTGATTTTTGCAAGGAGATTCTCCACTTCACCTCTTCCCGCGACATGCCTCGTCTAGAGGTAGAAGATGTAGTCAAGCCTTCTAATATTGAGCGTAGCGATCTGTGGGCTCATTGGCACATGACTCCTACTGTATATCGGGTGAAGAAGCCAAAGCCTGAAGGATCGTTTGTTTCGTTGAAAAGGAAGCTTCCCAAGCTTAAGGTTCCAAGCCCTTCAAGGAATGTGGAAATAGATTAGGCGCTTCCTTCTCCTATGCATCAAAAGAGATTTCGTGTTTTGTCTAGGTCAGTCTGCAGGTGTCTGGCCTCGTGTGAAGGTTGTGATACTGTCGGGGAAGAGCCTGGTGAGACTGTTGTTTCTGAGGGGCGTGATGATCAAATCGTGGCCCTGTCTTTCTTCCTGACCTCAAGAGAAAATATCTACAAATGGTGGGCGTGGAGGACTATACCAAGTTGTGCACTGAGCAGGCGGAGTTTATGAGTGGGATGCTGATGTAGGCCGGCATGGAAGCTTCCAATGGTCGTCATTTTTCAATAAATGACTTCAAGCTCCGCCTCTATTTGGATCATGAGACTGTTGAACAGTTGTCCGATTGTCGGCGTTATGGTAAAGGTTATCCTTCTTGTCGCTCGTGTTGTGTTCCATCTCGTTTCCATCCTCATATTCAATTGACGACAGGTCCGAGGAATAACTCGCTTCCCTCTTTTCAGGAGTTGGAAAGGCACATGGGAGAGTGTCGGCCGTTGCGGGCAAAGGGAAAGCTATTGATGAGGGCCCTGATGCAGTGAAGACGGCTAAGGGCGGTGCTGGAGTGATTTTTGTTTTGAATAATCTTCATCCGGATGAGCGGATCAATCTGTTTGCTTCAGATATAATAAGGATGAGTAACCTAGTTTGGCATCAAGAGGTTTACATCTCTTACGCTACAAGGAAGCAAATTAGCAGATGGAATGACTGGCTGGCAAACAGTGCTCCGGAGCCAGTAGGAGAGATGTTAGGATAGCGTTTTGATAAAGGGCAGAAACACCTTGTGATGGGAATGTTATATCTGAATCAAGTGATCGCGTTTGGAATTGAAATTGAGGCCACTCGTGAGAGGGTATATGCTATGGAGCGAGACTTCGCAAATTTGCAGAAGTCATACTCTGATGCTCTTCACGAGATTGAGTCGTTGAGGAAGCAGCTTGAGGCTTTCTCGTATACCGGAGCGGAGTCCAGGTCCATCGGGTCGATTGCTCAAAAGGCTCGCTTGGAAGCGCTTGAGTCCGACTTGGCAGGGGTAGTGTCTGTGAGGGATCGGTTCAAGAATGAACTGAACCTTATCCGCCGTGACTTGTAGCATGCCTGCGATTCTGTGGATGGAGTGTAGGTAGGGGTGGGCACGGGACGGGATGGGACGAGATATACCCATCCCGTTCATACGGGATCGGGACGGGACGGGATCAACATGCTAATCTGGACATATCAACTAGAATACATTCTGAACATATCAAATCATAAAACAACTCAATACATTCTGCTAGAACAGTCACAAACTGCTGGAACATATTAAAACAACCCAATACAAATTTACAACAACTGCTGGAATAGTCTTGAACATAACCTATTGCTAGAAGTCTGCTGGAACATATTATAAGTTTAAAACAACTCAATACAAGTTTAAAACAAATGAGCTAAAAGTCTGCTGGAAAAATTTTGTTATTTGGAACAGTTTTGTTAGAAGTCTGTTGGAACAATTTTGATATTTGTTCATTTGTTGGCTTAGCTACCCTTTAGTAACCCTAAAAACCTAACTAAAGGAATGACCGAATGAGAGATCAGAGAGAGAAGTATTACAAATTTACCATCAAAAGATTAATCTAGAGATATGTGTGAGAGAAAAATTGAGATGCTAAAAATGTTATATACATCAATGAATTTGTATGGGCATCCACAATCCTAAAATAAATAAATAAATAAAAAATATTAATAATTAATATTAAAAACTTAGTTCGGGACGGGACGGGATTGACGGGATTGAAAATCTTCATCCCATCCCATCCCATTCTAGATCGGGATGGGACAGGATCGGGATGATATTATTCAATCCCATTAAGACCCGAAAAAATTGGGACGGGACGGGATCGGGATCGCGGGATGGGATGCCCAACCCTAAGTGCAGGTTCTGCATGCTGAGAGGATTAAGAAGTCTGAGTGGACTATCCGGTGTCAGCAGTTTGAGGCTAGTGCTGAGTTTCATGCTAAGAGTGCGCGGATCGCTGGAGAGCACTTCCAGTTGGTGCAGAGTGAGCTGAATATCGCCAATGATGAGCTGGATGCTGAGCAGTCCAAGATTAAAATCATGTTGGGCGAGTTAAATCAACTGAAGCAGGACATCGCCGAGTCAAGAGCGCGAAGAGAAGATTCTCAAGGCTTATGGCACATTTGAATTCAGCAGAGTCGTGCATGGAAGGCTAGAGTTGTTGTGTCTAATGGAGGAGGAGCACCCCTACTGAGATATCTCCTATTATAAAGATATCGCATATGCAAAGTTTGGAGCGACATCCAATTCGTCTAAAGAAGAAGGTGACCCTGATGAGGGGGTCAGGAGGCAGCACCAACAGATGTGTCTCCTACTTCTTCCACTATAATTTGTGCTGAACACCTCCGTCACTATCCTCATTTTCGCTCTCAATCAGCATTGAAGTGTAAGCTTACTCTAATGTAAAAGTATATATTATAAATTTTAGGGTTAGACTCAGTCAAATTTGAATCAGTTGGAAAAAAAATTTAAACGCCGAAAATGAGTTCTCCCCCGATCTTTGAATTCACCAAAACATGAAGTTAGGGTATTTGTTTAAATGTGCATTAAAATGTCCAACTCATTTTTTATAGTATGATCGGCCCGTCTTATTGCTTTAAATTACATTATACATTTTTTAATTATAAAAATACATATTTTTAAAATTTTAGCGCTTGTATTGATAATTGATTTTATTGGAAAGATCTTAAAAAATGCATTTCAATGATATTAAATTTACCAAAATCCGATAACGATGTAGATAGTTATGATAATTTTCATTTTGCTAAAAACAAAACACAATATTTTCTCTTTCTGCCACATGTACATTCCACCAACTTTTTTCAAAGGTTTTTCATTATTTTAGCCATCTACATGTTTTATATTTACAAATATGTCATCATGGAAAATTAATCTCAACCCTCAAATTCAATACATTTTCGAACTTTTAATCTTAACCATCTTTTATCTCTAATCATTTCGATTTGACTTTGTCCCAGTCAGCAATGAATAGTAAAATACCACTTTCAATTGCAATATAGATTATTATTTTTTTGAAGTTATCCATAAGTTCTTTTTAATTTATACATGGACATCTGAAAATACTGTATTTATGAGATTTTGTGGAAAATGCGCTCTTCTTAACAAAAAGGAAATAATAATAATAATAATAATAATAATAATAATAATAATAATAATAATAATAATAATAATAATAATAATAATAATTGATGATACATCAAATAAGACAAACATCTCGGTTGTACACGTGGCATAAACGGTATATCGTGAGGATCAAGTGTCACAAAACCAAGCCAATTCATAAAGCCCAAACAGGACCCGTAGAACAAATCATAATCAAAGGCCCAAAACTAAGCCCAATAAAATTCTCTCTTAAGAGGAAGGAACGTTACATTGAAAAAGAGTCGTGGAGAGAGTCACGCATCTACGAACGTGTCTTCATAAATGGGGAGACTATTACAAAGAACGTCTCCCCTCATTGCGCCTCACATGCTTAAGTCACGCAATGAGTTAATTGTAACTATTATAAAATGTAAAATGAACATTCGACAAATGTATACAATTTTAACTGAGTTCTGTCTAGTTTTATCTCCATTTCCAACTGAGTTATTGACTTAAGCATCGGAGTATCTTTGACCATAAAAAAAATACTCTTTGGCAATCTAACATTTGTTTTGCAGGTTTTACTTATTGGAGATCGAATTTTGTAATAATAATAATAATAATAATAATAATAATAATAATAATAATAATAATAATAATAATAATAATAATAATAATAATATGATGATGATGTCGATTTCTGTTATCCTTCCTCACTGCTTACCTAGACCTGCATAGATAGTAAACGTGAGTCAATGACCACCATGTGGTGGCCGGTGGCACTCTGATGCTTAAGTTAGATAAGGCTTAGGAGAGGCTTAAAATTGTAAAATGGTTTATATTGCATACATCTAGTTCATCGACATTATCTCTCTTTTATAGTTAAAGAGTCATCGTTCGGCTAGGTCTTTGGTGGCGTATTTTAGGAAAAATGATCTTGTTGTAGAAATCCTTTCCTGATTGAGAGCTATCCATGTGGGATAGTTTTCCTACACGACTTGTGCTCCTAGATCTGGGAGAGAGATTTTCCTTTATGAGTATTGTCCATGCAAGGAAATTTCATTGCCCGACTTATACTCTAATATATGTCTCCTAGTCGGATCCAATGTATTGTTGGTTTGCCTATCTTAGGTAGATCCCTCAAATACTTGCCTTAGAGGACTAATGAGTATTGGGCATGACCGCATGGCATGTGGGCTTACTGGCTCATTACAAATCAAACCCAACTGTATGGATTTAGCCAATGATGGGCTTGCTGCTGCTTGAGCCTCGTTGGACTGAGCGTGCAATCGGGCCTGCTTCGTTCTGTTGTCGAGATTATCATGACATGTTTACGATGCTGATCAGATGACGGTTTGATGTATCATCAGCTACTCCCCCCGAGTCAGTGGGTCATTTTATCGATCCACTAGGTCATTTTACGAAGCAGCTATGCAATCATGATGATTGAGTCTGAGAGATTTACTCGAACAACGAATTGCATTAATTAGGTTGCGCCAGCTTGAAAGCGGGAGCTCAACTTTCCATATATATATTTCCTACCTATGAATTATAACTCCTTTACGCTTTCGATTTATGATATTCTGCTTTGTTATATTGTCTGTTGTGCCTTTTACTTTGCTCAACCTCCGTATTCGAAAGCTTGTACTTTAATGGCGGGCCAAGATCAACTTTCTGTGAATTGTTCGCCAGGGGCCATAAGTTTTTTTTATGAGAGATTACTCTTTGAATCTGATATGGAAATCATGCGTAAAAGACATTCGGGATTCTTGATGATTTGGTAATCTGCACTCTAGGCGTCGATCTGAAGCCATTGTACCCTCAGAGGGGTTTATCTGCCTTCACCGAGGTATGTAGTAATCGGGTGTCCGCTTTCCTGTCATCAAGGAGATCTGGGAGTTCCTGGCGTACCTCAAAATTGCACACTCTCAGCTTGTATCGAACGAGTATAGGACTTTGATCGTCATTCTGATTAGGGCTAAGGACGTTGGTGTCCGAGTGTTTTTGAGGGCGATGCAATTGTTCACTTCTCATCGGATAAACGATAACACTTTGTGTGTGCTGATGTCGCCAGACTCCTTCGGCAAATTGCCTGATGATTTTAAAATCGTGGCAGAAGTACTGATTCATGGCTCCTGCAGACTCCCCTACTTTCTTGTGTCAATTTCATATTAGATTGACCTGTTGTGATTTTTGCAAGGAGATTCTCCACTTCACCTCTTCCCACGACATGCCTCGTCTAGAGGTAGAAGATGTAGTCAAGCCTTCTAATATTGAGCGCAGCGATCTATGGGCTCATTGGCACATGACTCCTACTGTATATCGGGTGAAGAAGCCAAAGCCTGAAGGATAGTTTGTTTCGTGGAAGAGGAAGCTTCCCAAGCTTAAGGTTCCAAGCCCTTCAAGGAATGTGGAAATAGATTAGGCGTTTCCTTCTCTTATGCATCAAAAGAGATTTCGTGTTTTGTCTAGGTCCGTCTGCATGTGTCTGGCCTCGTGTGAAGGCTGTGATACTGTCGGGGAAGAGCCTGGTGAGACTGCTGTTTCTGAGGGGCGTGATGATCAAATCGTGGCCCTGTCTTTCTTCCTGACCTCAAGAGAAAATATCTGCAAATGGTGGGCGTGGAGGACGTTACCAAGTTGTGCACCGAGCAGGCGGAGTTTATGAGTGGGATGTTGATGTAGGCCGACATGGAAGCTTCCAATGGTCGTCATTTTTCAATAAATGACTTCAAGCTCCGCCTTTATTTGGATCATGAGATTGTTGAACAGTTGTCCGATTGTCGGTGTTATGGTAAAGGTTATCCTTCTTGTCGCTCGTGTTGTGTTCCATCTCGTTTCCATCCTCATATTCAATTGACGACGGGTCCGAGGAATAACTCGCTTCCCTCTTTCCAGAAGTTGGAAAGGCACATGAGAGAGTGTCGGCCGTTGCGGGCAAAGGGAAAGCTATTGATGAGGGGCCTGATGTAGTGAAGATGGCTAAGGGCGGTGCTGGTGTGATTTTTGTTTCGAATAATCTTCATCCGGATGAGCGGATCAATCTGTTTGCTTCAGATATAATAAGGATGAGCAACCCAGTTTGGCATCAAGAGGTTTACATCTCTTACGCTACAAGGAAGCAAATTAGCAGATTGAATGACTGGCTGGCAAACAACGCTCTGGAGCCAGTAGGAGAGATGTTAGGAGAGCGTTTTGATAAAGGGCAGAAACACCTTGTGATAGGAATGTTATATTTGAATCAAGTGATCGCGTTTGGAATTGAAATTGAGGCCACTCGTGAGAGGGTATATGCTATGGAGAGAGACTTCACAAATTTGCAGAAGTCATACTCTGATGCTCTTCACGAGATTGAGTCGTTGATGAAGCAGCTTGAGGCTTTCTTGTATACCGGAGCGGAGTCCAGGTCCATCTGGTCGATTGCTCAAAAGGCTCGCTTGGAAGTGCTTGAGTCCGACTTGGCAGGGGTAGTGTCTGTGAGGGATCGGTTCGAGAATGAACTGAACCTTATCCACCGTGACTTGTAGCATGCCTGTGATTATGTGGATGGAGTGCAGGTTCTGCATGCTGAGATGATTAAGAAGTCTGAGTGGACTATCCGGTGTCAGCAGTTTGAGGCTAGTGCTGAGTTTCATGCTAAGAGTGCGTGGATCGCTGGAGAGCACTTTCACTTGGTGCAGAGTGAGCTGAATATCGCCAATGATAAGCTGGATGCTGAGCAGTCCAAGATTAAAATCATGTTGGGCGAGTTAAATCAATTGAAGTAGGACATCGCCGAGTCAAGAGCACGAAGAGAAGCTTCTCAAGGCCTATGGCACATTTGAATTCAGCAGAGTCGTGCATGGAAGGCTAGAGTTGTTGCGTCTAATGGAGGAGGAGCACCCCGACTGAGATATCTCCTATTTTAAAGATATCGCATATGCAAAGTTTGGAGCGACATCCAATTCGTCTGAAGAAGAAGGCGACCCTGATGAGGGGGTCAGGAGGCGGCACCAGTAGATGTGTCTCATACTTCTTCCACTGTTAAGTTTAGTTTTGTTGTATCTGACTCTCTTCCCGATGAGGGGCGAATCATGTACTTGAGTTTGCAAATGAATAGTACTTTGCACTTTTTGTCTTCCTTTGCTTTCCTAGTAGTTTGTATCTGCTTTGTCTTATTTCGACATTAGTTGTCAGACAAGGAACTTTGCTGGGCTAGGTAACTCATGTTTGATTCGCTATTGGGAGCTCTGACTTCTTATGCTCCAATAGTTGGTGCAATTCTAGACAGCTTCCTTTGTAGAGATCGAGGAGTGTAATACACCCTTTGGCTAGTGGCTTGGTTGTCTGTTGGACCAGCAGTTGATGTCACTGTTATAAGCGTATTAGTCAGACTGTGATCCTAGCACTTGTGCCCTTGTAGATTATTGGACAGTAGTCATTGTGAGTCGTCTGAGTCGAGCTTTCAGAACTCTGACCGAACATTTGACTCGTCTTTATTTACTATTCGTAGAATAGGCTTAATTGGACCATGGGTTGTTATTGCAAGTTATGACTGAGTAAACCGGGGTCAGGTTTCGGCGATCATGGTAGTCCTTGGCAAACTGTCTTCACCAGGCTATATGAGCACTAACAAAGCTCTCACTTTCCAACCCATCTCGATCTGTTCGTGGCGGACTAGGAATTGGAGCGAGCCAACAGTTATCATAGTCAATCATTCTGACTAAACTTTTGGCGGGGGTTTGGCGATCATTGTCTAGTTGGTCAATGATCCTTGGCAAGCCGTCTTCACCAGGCTACATGAGCACTGATTAAGCTCCCACTTTCTAAGCCGTCGCAATCTGCGTGCAGCGAACCAGGCTTCGAGCAAATTAAAACCATTGTCATTAGTAGCCACTGACTAAGCTTTGGTTGGGGTTCGGCGATCACTGTCTGCATATGAATAATGACCCCTGGCAAGCCATCCTAATCAAACATCGAGAGCATTGACTAGACTCCCATTTTCTAAGCCGTCAAAATTTGTTATGTGCGGACTAGGCTTCGAGCATACCAGAAGCTATCGTTGTCAGTCGTCACCGATTAAGCTTTGGTCGGGTTTGGTCTTTATCGTCCATGTTTGGACAATGATCCTTGGCAAGCCATCTCGATCAAGCATCATAGCGCTGACTAACCGTTGACACTCGTTTAATTTAATGGATTGGGTGTTAGAGCGTACCAGAAACTGTTGTCATAGGTTGAAACCGACTAAGCTTTGGTTAGAATTAGATTTGGGGCGTGTAAGTTTGACTTGGGGGTCCTGATTTACTTGGCTCGCCGGTAAGATTTAGAGCGTGTAAGTCTAACTTGGGAGTCTTGACCATTTAACTTCGGACGTGTAAGTCTGACTTGGGGTCCTGACTTACTTAACTCACCTAGCGGTTTGATTACAGTATCGGATCGATTGATCAAACTAATAATAGGTCGAATGTCTTTAATGAACAACAGCGAAATAATAGTAGAGTTGATGCTTTCGGTTTAATAATAATACTCTGTAGGCGCGCTCCTTATTCTGTGGGCGCTCAGGGCCTTTGCTGTTTGCTTTTTAGAGTGTGCTTGGCCAAGTTTGGCAGGGCATAAGCTTGGGCCCATTAGTTGAGGAGCTGATTTAGAAAAGATCTTTGTGGATCGGCGTGCCAGAGATACGGCGTATTCTGCGAGACGGTTCAACATTGATTACTCCCCCAGTTAATGGGGTTGCCTGCAGGGTCATTAATTCAAAAGATATGAACTTGTGTAATTGCTATTGGAACCGTCGTTTTCCTGATTTCCCGTACAACATTTAATGTTGAAGTAACTGCTCGTTGACGCTTATTCGTAAACCATTTTGTCTATATATGAGCTGACTATTCTACGTTCAAGCACTGCAATGCAAATAGTAGAGCATGTTAATCAAATGTATCTTACCAGAAAGTTTGCTTTGGGTTTTCCAAAGGTTGAAGGAAACTCTACTCTATTGGAGTTTTCGAATGTTCTGACATTTGCGCCTATGAGTCTTGATAAAACTTGTTGTTATGCGGTGTCGCCTGATCTAGGTGGGCACTGGATTGATCTCATGAGATCTTGTAATATCTTCTTACATTGCGAAGAAGAGTTACGGACTTCCTCTCGGGGGTCAGGTTTGTCTTCCATCCTTCAGTGCTCAAGCACTCTCTCATCCATTTATGGTTGTCGACGGATGGTCTTTGCAACTAGTTTATGATTGATGGGAGCATTGGAGGTTGTGACTCTCGTTATCGGGGTGGCACCTTTGCCTCACCGCGGGCATTAAACGTCTGAGAGCCGCCATTGTTTGGACGCACTATGAAACCTCGATCGTCCACTTATCCGGGGATGTTTTCGTCAACTTTCTACTGGTTTCTTCTACTCCTTCTCATTAGGCAGATTGAATCGAGGTTTCCTTTTCAAATCGTCTTTGTGGGATGATTTGATGGAGCGATGAATTGTGTGCATTCCTTCACCTTTTGCTCTGGACGCTTTACTCTTTCCACCTTCTCTTTTGGAGGCGGATTAGCAGATCAGAGTTTCTATCCTTATTTCAGCCGATAGATGCTTGCATCGGACTTAGATACTTGCAGTGTATAAATTGATGTACTAGTTGGTCGGCAAGCTTTGTAATAACTTTCATTGCAATCAATAAAGTCTGTTTTATTTCTGGAATGTGTCATATACGAACAACTCTTCTACACTTAAATAAAAAACAAAAAATAAGAAACGAAATCAAAACAACAAATAATTTAACTTTGAGTGGAGACTAAGCTAATCCGGCCTGAAGGAGGCGCAAATGGTCCTGGCTCGGATTGCGTTGTCCCTCTAGTGAAGTTTTTTTTTTAAATTAACGGAGTTACTGAATAGTGGACTTCGTGATAGGGGGCAGTTCCTTGCTGATTAATAGATCTTGGAGTTGGTGCATGTTTGCTGAAATATTGTTACTTAGCTCTTTTGTTAGTCTGGATTGCCTCACTAGCTTTGACTTATAGATCTCTACATAGTATTTCCTCGGATATTTTTGCTCTTCCGTCTTCATAGAGTAACCCACCTTTTTGTCTTGGCTCGATGCCTGACATGCTGATTTGGTGGGCTCGAGTTGTAACTGGAAACATTTTAGCTGCTTCAGAGCTGCATAATGACAGTCTCTTGCTGCTGGTTGATCTCATTGGATAATCCCTTGAGCATGGTTGGCTGTATATTTAATGCATTGGCGCAGGGTGGATAACTCTGCTTCCATATGATGTAACCAGGGTCTTCCCAGAATGTTGTAGGTGGATGGGACATCAACTACCATGAACTCTTGGACAAGGTACTTCCGTAGTTGTGGTTTTCCTGCCACCACCATTAAATTGATCTTCCCGATGAAAACATATCTCTTCGCTGAATCCGACCATAGGGTGGTTGGCGGGTTTTAGGTCCTTTTCTGGTAGTTGCATGTTGTTATTGTCAAGGCCGCCCTTAGTTTGTCTTGCTTTCTGTGTGCTTCCTCTTGTTACTGTCATCATCCTCTTTTTTCTTCCCATCTTTCCTATCCTTCAGGACAGAGGGTTTCTTGTCCGACTCCACCTCCTTTTTGGCGACCAACATTTCATCCAGAGTGATATATCTCTAGGCATCTCTGAGCAAGTTCGTCATGTTGGCTGGGAGGTTCAGGGTGAGAAAATCATAAAGTTTGTCTCTTCTTAAACCCAAAGTGAAAGCTGTGACGGCGGTGTCATCACTACAGTTGTCGATGAGGGTTAGTTTGTCATTAAAATGAGTAACGCACTCCCTTAACGTCTCGTTCTATTTTTGCTTCAGGGTAAGCAGATAATACGGGCCCCTCCTGAGCCTTTGGCTACCTACTAAGCGTGCAAGGAACGTCAATGGCAATGACCGGAATGAATCAATGGATTTCGGAGAAAGGCTCTGAAACCATGTCAGTGCTGACGTCTTCAGGCTTGCAGGGAATGATCAACCCATTATTGCATCATACCCTTCCTTGAGTACTATAACGTGTTGGAAGTGGCGCAAGTGATCAGTTGGGTCTCATGTCCCGTCGTAAAATTCCCAATTCGATAGGGTGTATTTCTTGGGCAGCGGTTCGTCCATGATATGGTCCATGAATGGAGGGACCGTGAGACTGGATAACACATCTAGGTTTGTGGCATCGTTGCGGAGGGGGTTGTGCGAGACATGCCTACTGGCTTTGGGATTTGGGCGATGGGTATCTATTGGTTGTGCCTCTGCCTCTTGTCCATTGAGAAGTTGATGGGGTCGCGCGACTCTCCTGAACATGCTCTCTGGAACTTTCTAAGGAATGAGACCTTCGTTGCTCACGATCTCCCTTTGGCTGTTTGATAGCCTCCAGTGTCTTTGCGATCTGTTGCATCTGTGTTGAGAGTAGGGCCACCCTCGGGTCTGTTGTGGCCACCACCGGCGCGGGGGTCTGAGAATGTTCCTCTCGTGGCAGTGGTAGAACTGGCGACGTTCTACCGATTTGAACGTTTGATGGCTCGGCAACATGTCCATTGTTGCGAGACCTTGTCGTCACCATCTTGTTGATTCTCTAGGGAAGGTGGAAATACAGTTCTTTCTGAGGAACTTTGTCGTTCCCCACGGATGACGCCAAACTGATGTAGTCGATTTCTGCTCTCCTTCCCCGCTGCTTACCTAGACCTGCAGAGGTAGCAAACATGAACCAAAGACCACTGTGTGGTGGCCGATGACACTCCGATGCTTAAGTTAGATAAGGCTTACGAGAGGCATAAAACTGTAAACTGGGTTATATTGCTTATGTATAGTTCATAGACCTTATCTCCCTTTTATAGTGAAGGAGTCATCGTTCGGCTAGGCTTTTGGTGGCATAGTTTAGGGAAAGTGATCTTGTTGCGAATATCCTTTTCTGATTGGAAACTGTTCATGTGGGGTAGTTTCCCTATACGACTTGTGCTCCTAGATCTGCAGGAGACATTCCCTTTCTAAGTGTTTTTCATGTTGGAAGTTTCCTTGCCCAACTTATACTCTAATATATGTTTCCTAGTCGGATCCAATTTGTTGCTGGCCTGTCTGTTTTGGGTAGATCTCTTAGATACTTGCCTTAGAGGTCTTACGAGTATTGGACTTGACCGTGTGATGTGTGGGCTTACTGGCTCATTGCAACTCGGACCCGACTGTCTGGATTCTTCCAATGATGGGCTTACTGCTGTTGGGCCTCGCTGGATTGAGCGAGCAATCAGACCTGCTTTATTATGTTGACGAGATTATGATGATACATGTATGGTGCCGATAAGAGGACAATTTGATGTATCATCAGTTCCTTTACCTTATATAATGGTTGCGGTTAATTCTCTGTGTGACTTAACTATGTGAGGTGCAATGGAGGGAGACATTCTTTGCACATGGATGCGGTTAATCCTCCTTTATGAAGATGCATACGTGGATGTGTAACTCCCTCCACGACCTTTTTCTTATGCAATGCTTCTATTCTTTATGAGAGAACTCGCTCGGGCCTGGATTTAAGCCTTAGTTATGACTTCTTCTAACGGGCCCTGTTTGGGATTTTATAATTGGTTTTGCCCTTTTTAGGCTTTATGAGTTGGCCTGATTTTGGGATACCCAATCCTCGCGATGAACAATTTCTTTCACGTGTAGGGTTGTGATGTCGGTCTATTTTGATGTATCATTAGCTGCTCCCCCTTAGTTAGTGGGTACACTGGCGTGGCCACTAACTTCGTGACGGTTGGACTTTCGATTCCATCATTGCCTCGCATTTAATGTTTTCGCTTTTGGTGGGTTGGTGCTTTGATTTCTTGTTCATCCATTTTTTTTCGCGCACATTTTTGGGATTTCGCGTAGCTATCATGTCCCGCATGTCATCTTATGAGGAGTCCTTTCGTTGTTCGGTTCTATAAAGGGAAGCGTGAAAATTTTATTTCCCTTTTTATGCTATCTTTGAAATTAGGGTACTCTCTTCTTTCATTCTTTGTTATTTTTGTTACTCCGCGATGCCTGTCGACGATTTATTGGACGGTGAGCAACTTGCTGCTTGTGAAACTTACTTTTCTCCTAAAAAGGTTTCTCAGACGATGCTGGACAATGTTTGCTCCGACTACTCTTTTCCCTTCGACATTGAGATCATTTTGCTCAGATAGAGTGATAATCCTTGTCGTCCAAGGAATGGGTATATTGCACTCTACCCGTGCATGTTTCAGTCCGACCCTTTGATTTCCAGTTCAAGAATTATTCTGAGCGTATTTAGACTTTTTGGGTATCCCTCCTGCTCAGATGGGCTGGAGGGTTATGGTTTCCACTTATGCGAGAGCCATTCTTTCTGGTATTCCCTTGACTGTTAGGACTCTGCACTTGGTGGTTAGTTTGTTAATGACCAAGAACATTTGTTGTCTTCGTTCTCCGGCATGTTTTGGTAATCTTAACACCGATATCAGGGGTTGGTCGCGAGGCTGGTTTTATGCTTCTATCAGCTCTGGCTACTTCTACTTGCGAGATCGTCAGATAGTGAGGTTTTTCCGGATTCCTAACAAACAGAGGGATCTGCAGTTGACTGCGGAAGAACATATGGTCAACGAGCGATTCTTGAAGCTTCTCGTGGTTCCTTTGGAGGCATTCCTTTCCAATGTCATGGTGAAACACAATGGTTTGTACGCCATGAAGGAGGTTGAGCGGGCTTTACTGATAGAAAGGCGAGTTGAGGAAATTGTTGTCCGCGTTGCTCCCGTTGGTGTTGGTAATGCTGGTGTTGATGGGAAAATGAGTTCGGATGTTATGAATCATGATGCTTCTGTTAACATTGGTGTTGCTGGTCTGACTTCCAGAAAGAGGAAAATCCCGAGGTCTGCTAGTTCGTCGAAGCAATTGTTTATAAGTCCTGACCGTGTTCTAAAGAGAAAATGGCTTCCTGGCTTCACTCGTCACACTATTCCTCGTCTGAGCTCTGCTGATAGGGAGGTTGCGAAAGAGAATTGCTTATCCCTCGAGGAGGCCAAGGAGATGAAGTTGGTGTTGGAGATGAGTGAAAAAGAGACTACTCGCCCGTTGGATGATAATGAAAAGAGACTTTTTTTTGCATATGGCGTACCCGACGCTGCTGGATGTTCTAATGATGATCCTTGAGCTATCGATGATAAGATGCTTCAGCTGGCGGTTGAGCAGCCTAAGGAGATTGATGATCACAATCTGGATTTTGAGGCATTTTCTCTCTGATCTCTTTCTGCCCCTGTTGGCACTACCACTTGTTCTGCTCCTGCTGTGACTACTACACAACAAAAGGGTAAGGGTGGTTTTTCTGTCGTTACTGCTATTCCGTCTTCTCTTCCGATCATTGGAGGTGGCTCCTTCGTGCTTTCGGACCCCCGCGTTCTTCATCCGCTGATTACTTGGAAGGAACCTATTCCTGAAAATATTCGCGTCAAGTCGGATGGGAATTTTTGTTGGTTTACCCAGCTTGACGTGCAGGATGGTGCACGTATGTTGATTAACTAATGACACAAGCGATTAGTGGAGAGGCCTTTGATGCCTGTGTTGGATCCGAGAATTCATCTTGACTATGGTCTTAAGCAGATAATGGACATGATGAGTCATCTTACTTGATGTAGTCAATTTTTGCTCCCTGCTTGACCTTGACCTATTGACCTGCGCAAGGAACGCACGTGAGCCATAAAACACCGTTGTGGTGGCCAATGACACTCTGATGCTTAATTTAGACAGGGCTATGAAGAAGGCTTAAAACTGTAAACAAGGAATTTTTAGCGAACCTTTATTCACCAACCATCGATGGCGTAGTTTAGGGAAATAAATCTTCTTGGAGATCCTTGAGTCGTCTTATGAAATGAAGTTTCTCTGTTAGACATGTCCTCCTAGATATGCGAAAGATAGTTCCCCATTGAAGTGTTTTCCATAGGTGGAAGTTTCCACGTAAGACGTATATTATGGTTTTTGCTTCCTAGTTTGAGACAAAGTACTGTTGTCTTGCCCGTCCGAAGCCGATCCCCGAGATATTTGCCTTACTAAGTCTTATGAATATTGGGGATGGTTGTGAGACTTGTCGCTTAGCAGGCTGTAGTAATTCGGGTTCGGCTGGTGGACTGCATTTCATGGGCTTGATGCCGCTTGGGTTGGATCGGTATTGGACTAATGCTAGGGCCCGTTATTCCTTGAGATCATAATAACACGTGTACGGCGTAGAAGAGATGACATTTCGGTGTATCATCAATTGATCCCCTGGAGTTAGTGAGCTACCTAGTCGGATCACCAAGTCACTTCTCGAAAAGATACACTGCTCATGATGTTGAGTCTGAACCGTTACTTGAGCGGCGTGTTTCATTAATTAAGCATGAGTCGGTTCCGTGGAAAAAAATGGGAAATCAATATCTATTTAGATCTCCCTTTCTGCAGAGATTGACTCTTTCATTTCTTCATTTTTAGAGACTCCGTTATGTTCAACTTTTAATTGAAAGCTTGTTAACGTTTTCCATTGCTCGCCAGAATCAACTCGACGATGAGCTTCTTGCTAGGGGCCTCCAGTTCTTTGAAGTACGTCGACCTCTGAATCAAGTCTAGCTGAGATTCAGAAGACAATGTTTTTTTCCATTGGGTGTTGATTAGACGCCAATGTTTCTTCTGGAAGGATTCGTCTATTTGCACCGTGGCATGCTTCAGACGTGTGTCCGTTTTCCTGTGATTGATGAGATCTGAAGCTTTCTAGAATTCCTTGGTATCCCTCCTACTCAGTTGGTACCGAATGGGTACAAGATTGTTCTCGTTATATTGATTAGGCGAAGGACGCCGGTGTTCGAGTGACTCCGAGGGTGATTTAGTTGTTAACTTCTCATTCACTAAACAATCACGTCGTATGTGAGATGAAGTCGCCAGCTTGCTTCGGGAAACTGCCGAATGACTTCAAGTTCTGGCAGAAACACTGCTTCCTGGCTCATTTAGACCCAAAGTATTTCGAGTTCAATGGTCGCCCGCTTGAGCGAGAGTTCAGGCTACTTTGTAAGTATAATTTTGTCATTTGCTTCCATTGTGCCGATTGTATGTTGATCTTTACGTGTGTTTTCTATAGGGAGGTTCCCCACTACTCCTTTTTCCTCTAAAGAGGAAGCTGTTTTGAAGGCATTTCGTGACATGCCTCGAATGAGAAAGAAGGATGTTATCTGCCCTTTCAATTTTAGTCACAGTGGGTTTTGGGCCCACTAGCATGTGGCAACCACTCTCTTTATAGTGTCGAAGGTTCAGTATGAAGGTGGAGCTCATTCCAAGAAGAGGAAGGTCTCGAAAGTTAAAGTTTATAGTCCGTCAAACATGGAGGGGCTTTCTTAGACACTTGCTTCTTTCATAGGCTCGAAGAGGTCTCACACTAGGGTTGAGCCTGCTTCCAAGCGATTCGTTCCGTTGAGGGAGGAACATGATTCTGATCTGTCTGCCGAGGCGAAGATTGTAGTATCTGATTTGGAGAAGGACTACCTGCGGCTAGCAGGGGTTGATGACATGTTGAAGCTGAGTACCGAGCAGGAAGAAACTTTGAATAAAAAACTGAGACTGGCTGCTGTGGCAATTTCTATTAATACTGACCAATCCAGGCCTATTTTACTGGAAGGTCTTGACAAATATTTGTCTGTAGCCCCTGAGTTCTCTTGTCCTGCTGATGGATCGTCTGACAGTGGTCACTGCGGCGTGGACCCTCCTTCTTGCAGCCCGCATTGCTCTCCATCTCGCTTTAGGCTGTATATCGAGATAACAGATGGCCCGATAGACAATGTGCTTCCTTCTCTCCTTTCGGATTCTACCAAGCCGGCTCACCATAGAGGATCGACTGCTGGTGACAAGGGGAAGGTAGTGGATGAGGGGCCAGGTGCGGTGAAGACTGCAAAGGGCGGTGCCGGTGTAATTTCACATCCGGGGGAACTTCATCCAGACGAGCGGATGAGTCTGTTTGCTCCGGATGTAGTAAAAATGAGAAACAGGCTTAGCACCAAGAGATTGACATTGATTATGCTTCGAGGAAGCATATCAGTAGATGTTACAGCTAGCTGGTGAACCACGCTTTGAAGCCAGAGGAGGATACGCTGGGAGATCGTATGGACAAAGGGCTGAAACATCTTATGCTTTTGAATTTCACAGGATCGTACATAGGAGATTGGAACTGTTGGCGTTGATGAAAGAGGAGCATTCAGACTGGGACCTTTCTTTCTACAAGAAGGTGTCCTTTGCAGATTTCGGAGATATCTCTTAGATGTCAGAGGAAGAGGGCGAGCCAGATAATGGCGCTCAGGCTGAGGAACGCATAGATGCAACTCCTATTTTTTCTTCTGTTAAGCTTAGTTCCCATGTATTTGTACCTTTTCCTAACGAGTAGTAACTTTTATACATTTGTACCTTTTTGTTTGGATTGTTATTGAAAACACGTTTGTTTCGAGTATACTCCATACTCGTGTTCTACCCAGTCCCCCTGTTGTATGTTTTACATTCCGCCTTGTTATATTTTGACATAGGTTTTGTTGGGTTAGTGGGGAGTCGCGTGGTTTATCCGCTGTTGAGAGCTCGACCGTTTATGCCGCGAGTAATATTGACCTATACTTCCATGAAGTCTCAGAGTTGCCATCGCGTAGTTATGTACAATATTGAGAATTCTGTATGATGTGGATAGTTTGGCAGTGGGTTACTTTACCCAGTGTGCAACTCATCCTCAAGGTAAGCCGTTAGAGGCTCAAGTTATATATTGGATCGTCGGTTGCGGTAGTTGGCATGAGTGAACTGTTATAGTCGAGCACATGCATCGTCGTCTGTAGTAAAACAAAAGTGCTTGGCTTGAGTTAGGTTTCATAAGCTCGGGTTGGTCTTCCTTGTAGCATTCATCAGTGCTTAGCGGATTAGTTTTCGGATCAGCTCAAGCGACTATTGCCAATAATAAGACGTCAGTCCATGTGGGCACGAAGATGCTGACTGAGCTGTAATTAGATTCGGCAACCATCGTTCTACAGAAGAACAGTGGTCCCGTGACGAGCCGTCGACATAAGTCGAAATGGACTAGGCTTCCACCTTCCAAACCATTTACACCTGCGCGGAGCGAGCTACGAACTTGGGATGAGCAAATTCGACGACCATGGTTTGTGCAAGAGCAGTGGTCCCGTGGAAAGCCGTCGACATTAGTCGAAACTAACTAGGCTCCCACCTTCAAAACCATTTACACTTGCGATGAGCGAACTACGGATTTGGGATGAGCAAATTCGGCGACCATGATTTGTAGAAGAGCAGTGGTCCCGAGGCAAGCCGTTGACATCAGTTGGAACTGGCTAGGCTCCCACCTTTTAAACCATCTACACCCACGTGCAGCGAGCTACAGATTTGGGAACTGGAAATTTGGCAACCATGGTCTGTAGAAGAATAGTGGTCCCGTGGCAAACCGTCGACATCAGTCAGAACTAACTAGGCTCCCACCTTCCAAACCATCTACACCTGCGTGCAACGAGCTAGAGATTTGGGAGTTTAAATTCGACCACCATGATTGTAGAAGAGCAGTGGTCCTGTGGCAAACCTTTGACATCAGTCGGAACTGACTAGGCTCCCACCTTCCAAACCGTATACACTCGGGCACAGCGAGCTACAAATTTGGGAGTTGACCAGAAGCTATCATCATCCGTCGTCACTGACTAAGCTTACCTAATTGGGTTCGGCGATCATCGTTTGCAAGGGAGGGATGATCACTGGTGAGTCATTGTCATCAGGCATGAGAGCGCTGACTAGACTCTCACTTCCGAAGTCATCGACATTCGCATGCAGCGAACTAGGTGTCAGGGGTGAACCAGAAGCCGTCGTCATCAGTTGAAACTGACTAAGCTTACTTGGCTAGGTTGGGGCTCCGCCTATTACGAGTGTGCAAGCCTATTTTCGAATCGGATTGCATTGTGCGGACCAGTTTCCACTAATTTCAATGAAAGTTATTTACAAAGAGGTACCTTAAATCAGCTGGTGATATGTAGGTGTGCTCCGTTTGTCAAAAGTGACTAGGGTCTCTACTGCTTGCGTCGGTACACGTGGTAGAGTGTCACTCAGATAGTGGCCCAATCTGGTGGGCTCGTATAAGAAAAAAGGTCCTTGCGCAGGATTATGGTGCCATGTGTATGGCGTAGATTGCGAGACGGTAGAGTATCGGTTACTCCCCCCGATTAATGGGGTTGCGTGTAGTATCATTAATTGATTGAATGTGGACACGTGCGGTTGTCATGGGAACCGTCGTCTCCTCGCTTTCCATACGGTATTCAATGCTAGTATTTAATGCTGACGCGCCCGTTTGGTGAGCCACTATGTCTATATAATGGTGTTTCTTCACCATTGTAGGTATTATCTTTTGCAAAGTGCACTCTTCAGATGTTTTTACTCAAAGAATATGCTTTAGGTTTTTCAAAGGCTTATGGAGCGTTTCCTTTCTTCGAGTCTCTGAATGTTTTGACATTTGCAACGATGAGTCTTAAGAAGACTTGCTATTATGTGTGGTCACCCGCTTTGGATGAGCAATCGATTGGCTCATTAAGACCTTGTAATTTCTTCTCGTATTGCGAAGAATAAGTACAGACTTCCTCTCAAGGGACGAGTTTGTCTTTTATGTGCTGGTGCTTCGTCGGCGCTTAGAACTGCATAATTTCTGAGATAAAAAAACAACCGATTTTGGAGTGGTTGTTTTCCTCCCTCCTCAGCTAGCCTTGACACGTTGCACTGCGCTGGAACTTAGAGTTGCAAGGTGGAGTGAAGTTGGACATGGCTTGTCGAAGTGGGCCATTGACTCCTAGACGCCCATCTCATCCCTCAACGGAAGGGTGTACTCGATCCGTTTCAACCTGATTCTTGTCCCATGTTTGGCTGACTGAGCGGATCGAGCTTGTGAGTTGGCTGTAGCTTCAACCAACGTGTCGCGGGGCCTCTGGTTGTTGATTTTGTACCACCTCAGGTCATCATTGGGAGGTGGGTCCGACAGAGTATTGAATTGAGTGCGTTTTTTCATACATTTTTTTGTACATTTACCTTTGCTCGTAAATCATCTTCTCTAGAGAAATCGCAGAGCGAAACTCTTAGTGGGCACCGTAGTTTACCTTGGGTACCTTTGCTGTCACTTCTGAGCCCTCTTCTGAAGTCGGATTGTTTAAGTGAATCTTTACTATACATCGCATCAGATTTGGATGCTTGTAGTTTGTAATCTTTGTACCGACAATCTGGACAAACGTTGTAACTTCATTTTAGTAATCAATAGATTGTGTTTGCGTAATTATCTTTAATTTCTCAAATGAGTCCAAATCACATAAGTTTTTAAGAATTAAACCTTTAAACTGACTACTGAAAGAAAGCTAAACAACTGGATAGATTGACTGTTGGTGGAGAGAGGTTGATCCGGCCCTGAAATAAATTCGCACGGCCTTTGCTTGGATCGTAAGTACCTTTGGAAAATTGTCAAGTTTCGCCAACGCCGTTGAGGTTACTTAAGAGTAAACCTAGTGTGGAGGGTCTTCCCATACTAGTTGACAGTTGTGGGATTGTTCTCCCATTTGCGATGACTTCTCCGCTTGGCCAGATGTCCCGTCGGGCTTGAGGGCGGACCGTGCCAGTAATGTTGGACTATTCTCCGTCGCTAAGTTGAGCCACTGTTGCTGGGTCTTTGTCCCCATCAGGGAGGAGTGATTTTTCCTCAGTTTTTTAGTCTGGTTCCTGATCAACTTGTTTGTCGGGTTCGAGCTGTATCTGAGAAGAATCTGTCCGCCTTAGCGCGACATAGTGGCAATCACATGTCGTTGGTTAGTCTTCGCAAATAGTTCCCTTTGAGTGGTTGGTGGTATACTTGACGCACTGATTAAGGGTGGAGACCACTGCTTCCATTTGGTGATGCTAGGGCATGCCCAAGATGAGTTATAGGTAGACGGTGCGTCTACCACCATGAAATCCTGGAACGAGACCTTCCTTAGTTGTGGCTCTTTTGCCATTACCGCTAGCTTTATCTTCCCAATGGGGAAGCATTTTCTCCACTAAACCCTATCAGTGGGTAGCCGGAGGGTGTTAAGTTATCTTCCTTAAGGTCCATGCTGTGGAATGTGTTATAGAATAATACATTGAGGGAGCTTCTCATGTCTACCAGGACCCTCTTTACTTCCCACCTTACAATAAATACCGCAACGACAAGAGCGTCATTGTACGGTGTGCGGATGCCTTCAAGGTCCTTATCTGTGGAAGTCAAAGTCGGGATTGGGCTCTGTACTCGCAAGTGATACACGTGTTTGTCCTCGCTGGTGGGCTGTGTCCTCAATCTCAAGGAGTGTTTGCCTATGGGACTTGTTTGATTACTCCCCTTCTGATCCGATTCCATGAAGAAAATATATAATGCCCGGATCCTCATTTTCGATTTCTTTGATTGCTTTTCCCCCTTCCCTGGTCTGGTTCTGCCTTTTTTTCTAAGCCCAGTAACTCCTTCAGCTTGCCCTTTCGAATCCAATACTTGATCTCGTTCCTGAGACTTTTACAATCATTGGTGTCGTGGCCACCTTCCTTGTAGAACGAGCAATACTTGTTGTTGTCGCGTTTGGAGGGGTCTCCGCACTGCTTTTGGAGGCATTTTAGATCCTTCCAATTCTTCATGGAATTGAGGACGTTGGTCAAGCTGGAGTTGGGGGTTGTGGTCCTGGATCTGACATAGTTGGAAGATTTTTCTAACCTGGCATGACCATAATTTGACCTGTTGTCGGCGTACTTCTGTTTATTTCTATCTTCATATTCTTGTTTCTTTCCATCCCTTCTGTCTTTAAAACCGAAGGGTTTCTTTTCTGTTTCAGTTTCCTTCTTGGCCGCTATCATTTCATCTAAGGTGATGTACTTCTGGGCGTTTTTAAGAGGTCTGGCATATCAATAGGTGGTTCCAGGATGAGGAAGTCGTAAAACTTTCCCTTTCTGAGCCCCGCAATAAAAGCCGTAACTGAGGTATCGTAGCAACAACCATTAATGAGCGTTAACTCGTCATTGAAGCGCGTGACCTATTCCCTTAGCGTCTCATTCGACTTCTGCCTTAGGGAGAATATATAGTGTGGACCCTTCCTGATCCATTGGCTGCTAACAAGGCGTGTAAGGAATGCTTTGGCCAGTGTCTTGAATGAGTCGATTGACTTTGGTGGGAGGCTATGAAACCAGGCCAGCGCTGACTTCTTGAGGCTTGTAGGGAACGTCCTACACACCGCTGATTCAAAACCTTCTTTGAACGTCATCACGTGCTGATAATGGCGTAAGTGATCGAGCGAGTCACCGGTCCGGTCGTAGATTTCAAGCTTTGGGGGCTAAACTTCTTTGGCAGAGCTTCGTTCATGCTGTGGTCCATGTACGGGGGAACATAAAGGTTGTACAACACATCTGGATTCTGAGCCCATCAGCGGAGGGGTTTTTGGGTGGCGGGTCTGTCAGCCATGAAAGTTGGATCTTCGTTGACCTCGTTGCCACATCTAGTCCAGTAAGAGCTGGCGGGGTTTGACTATCCTACGTCTGCTCCCTGTTGTCGTCTGGAGATTGAGGTATGTGTTGCTTCTGATCTCCATCAGCGGGTGGAGGGTTCTGGTGAGGATCTCCACTGCTATAGCGATCTGTTGTATCTAACATGATAGCAGATACGTCCTGGGGTCCGTCGCCACCGGTGCTGGCACGGGGGTGCGAGCTTGCTCCCTCTGTATTGCTGGTATCGCTGGAAGCGGTGGTATAATGCCAGTCTGAGCGTTAGATGTGTCCCTCTGGTTTCCATTGTTACGGGATTTGGTGGTGACCATCTTTTTGGACTCTGAAGAGAGATGATGTCAATGTTTTGCTATGAATTCTGTCGTCCCCACGGACGACGCCAAACTGATGTAGTCAATTTTTGCTCCCTGCTGACCTGCAAAAGAAACGCACATGAGCCACAGACCACCGTTGTGGTGGTCGATGGCACTCCGATGCTTAAGTCAGACAGGGCTCTGAGGAAGGCTTAAAGTTGTAAACAAGGAATTTGTAGTGTACATTTATCACCAACCTCCTGTCTTATTTATAGTGTTGGAGTCCTGGTTCACCCAGACCATCAATGGCGTAGTTTAGAAAAAAAGATCTTCCTGGAGATCCTTATGTAATTAGGAATCATCTTGTGGAGGGAAGTTTCCCGTTAGTGTAAGGAAAATACCTGCTAATGCAAATAATCCCAACACAAGTCCTAGACCTAGTTGGTGATTGTGAATGGCTAAAAACGTTATGCAAGTAATAGCAAACAACAAGCAATATGCAGAAAATAAAGATGACACCGAGATTTACGTGGTTCGGCTTTGCCTACTCCACGGACGACTACTCTATAACTATTTTATTGATATGAAAACACTTACTTGAAGATTACAACGTTGTCAAGCAACAATCCTTGAGATTACCCAATTTCAAGCAAACAATACCACCAAAGATTTGACGAAACTCGCAAACAAAGAACACCCAAAATCACTCAATTCCAATCCTTCTACTTGGCTATTGTTTCACACTGCACACACACCGAATCACGCCAAACTCGCAACCTATTTCACGTCGTGCTTGCAACCAGTTTAACATCGTCTTGTTGCCCGTTTCACACCAAGTTCGCATCCTCTTTTACGCTGCGTATGCTGCCCTGTTTCAGCTGTGTGCATGTTGCTAATTCACGTTGTATTATTTCAATCTGTTGTTGTATGCTTGCTGTAAAGAGATAAGAGAAGGACTTTGAGTCCCACACAAATTGGGCCCACAAAGGAATCATCCTTGTCCAACTCTTCCCAATAAATTGGGAACCAATCACACAAGCATACATACAAGGACTTTGAGTCCTCATTGGTAAAGGACTGTGAGTCCTGCTTTGTCTCACAATCTCCACCCTGGCAAACAATTTCAAGCCACCACACAAGCATCACAAACATCCACATAAGCATCTCCACCTTGGCATGAAAAACCGCCAATACCCATTTTTTGGTCACGAGAATCGTTGTCATGCCTACCCCCTTGGGGCGTCAACACTGAGAGAGCTTGATCAAGTTGAGACAATGCTAAAACTTGATCCCTGGAACCGCTTTTGTCAACATATCAGCTAGGTTGTCTTTAGTACTCAATGACATCCCTCAGAAAATGATACCGCACATCAATGTGCTTCGTCCGAGCATGATGAACTTGATTATTCGCCAAATGGATAGCACTCTGACTGTCACATCATCCTAAGTAACACCCAAATCACTAACCAAGCCTCGAAGCCAAATGGCTTCCTTCACCGCCTCTGATAGAGCCATGTACTCTGCTTCAGTAGTAGACAAAGCAACTGTAGACTGTAACTGTAGACGTCATTGTAGTCTACACCTTCTTGCTGTGCATATCCTTTAGCCACCAATCTTGCCTTGTATTGTATACCTGTACAAGTACCCCTGAAATCTGGAATCTCATCTTTTACTATGAAAATCCACTTACACCCAATTGGTCTCTTCCCTTTAGGGAGTGTCACAAACTCCCATGTATGATTCTTCTTAAGAGATAGTATCTCCTCATCCAAAGCTTCCTTCCACTTCTCTTTCTGAACACTTCGCAAATCATGCGTATATTTAATAGGAACATCATCATATCCATCAAGAACTGAGAATGCGCAAGTTGCGCCATCCTCATAACCAAATCTAAGTGGTGCATGTCTGACTCTAGGTTCTCTGCCTGCTGCTAAAGACAATGTTTGTAACTGTTGAACCTGTTGTTGTGTAGGATCCATGTACCCATCAGTAGGAACCTCATCTTCTGTCACTGTCTCATCAGGCATCATATATGTATCGCCTATTCCCTCAGTAGAAAGAACATCATGCTCTGTATGAGATCTAGGAGCTCCGAGCTCCACCAGCAGAGAATCTCCAACATCCTTATCTTCATCATAGCTATCACCCCTCCAAATAGGGGAACCATATTTGCATTTCTCACACTTTGCCTGTAACAAAGCCTCCTCATGGAACTTCACATCTCGACTGATCACAAACTTCTGCAAGTCAGGGCACCATAATCTATACCCTTTCACATTATCTGGATAACTGAGAAAAATAGCTTTCCTGACCCTTACTCCAATTTTATCTTCCTTAACATGAAAATATGTTGGACAACCAAATACTTTCAAGTTAGAACAATCTGAAGAAATACCAGACCATACCTCCATAGGAATCTGAGACTCAATAGCTGATGAAGGAGAGCGGTTAATGGGATAGCACGCCGTGTTTACTACTTCAGCCCACCATATTTTGCCCAAACCTGCATTGAACAACATGCACCGTGCTTTCTCCAACAGGGTACGGTTCATCCGCTTTGCTACCCCATTCTGCTGTGGCGTTGACTTCACTGTGAAGTGTCTTCTAATGCCATGTTCCAAACAAAACTGCTTCAAGGGATCCTCGGTATACTCACCGCCATTGTCAGATCTCACTACTTTGATCACCCTTCCAGTTTGTTTCTCAATCATAGCTTTCCACTTCTTGAAGATATCAGTGACTTCATTTTTTATGTTTCATGGTATACACCCATACTATCCGGCTGAAGTCATCGATAAAAGACACAAAATACCTGGAACCCCCCTTGGATGCGACTCTAGAGGGTCCCCAAACATCAGTGTGGATGTAATTCATAATCCCCGCGGTGCATGAGTAGCATTACTAAAACTGACTCTGCATTGCTTCCCAAAGATGTAATGTTCACATAAATCCACCTTTGCCATTTTATCACCGCCAAGCAAGCCGTGCTTGCTTAAAGTTCTTAGTCCATTCTCACCTTGATGCCCTAATCGCATGTGCCATAACTGTGTGCGTGTCAAGCTTTTCTCATCAACAACTGTAGAAACCATAGCTTCACCTTCAAGTATATTGCCTTGAAGGAAATACAAATTGGCATGCCTAACCGCTATCATAAACAACCTGTCACCAAAATAAACACTGCAATACCCATTCTCACCAATATACTTGTAGTTCTGAGCTTCAAGCACCCTAAGAAAAATCAGCTCATTTGAAAGAGATGGAACATGACGTACCTCGGTAAGCTGTCTACATGACCCATCTGCCAACTGAAATTTGACTATAACAACACCCACTGTCTTGCAAGGCCGAAAGTCAACAATTTTAACTGAACTGCCCTTAACCTCGCGATAAGTGCTGAACCATTCCCTTACGGGACACATATGATACGAAGCTCCTGTATCCAACATCCAACCGTCATACAAATGGTCATAAGATTTTGCCATCAGTGCATGTGCTAAGTTACCCCGATTAGAATATCCTCTACCACATCTAGTGTCTCAACAACATTCACTATGCCCTTACTCTCATTCTCTTGCTTATTGTGATTATCCTTCCAGTCTGGATAATCCCTTATGTAATGGCCTTTGCGCTTACATTTGTGACTCAACCTTAGACATATCTCTGCCTTTTGATTTAGACCGGTTTCTTCTGTATTTGTTCCTTTTGTAATTTCTTCCCCTTGTCACTGAAAGACCATGTGCTTGAACCTCCTCATTCGAAGCACTCTTTCTGGAAGCCTTTGCAAGTACATCTTGAACAATATCACTATACACAAATTTCTCTTTTTCAATGTTGTCATCTGATCAACAAACGGTTCCCATTCCAGTAATAAACGAAATTAACAAGAATAATGATTTCTGACTATCTTCAAATTTAGTTCCCAAGCTAACACAACCTAAATATAAACATTCAAATTCATTTATGTGATCAGTCATGAGTTTACCTAGCTGCAACTTGAAAGTGAAGAGCTTCTTCTGTAAGTACATCACACTTATCTGATCATTCTGAATATACATAGCCTGAAGCTTATCCCAAATACCCTGAGTCGTCCTCTCATTAACGAAGTTGTAAGCCACATTGCGAGAAAGACAAACGAATCGTACTACATGCCTTCTGATCCATTTTACTCCACTTCTCAATAAACTCAACCGTCGCCTTATCTGATGATGGTTTCTTTTTCTCATCTAGTACATCAATCTGATCCAAACTAACCATAATATCTTTACAATCTATCTACCAAGCTTTAAAATTGTTTCTACTATTGAATCGAACAATATTGAACCCATGAACTTTCACATAGCCATCATCACGTGATGAAGAAGACCTTTTAGCCATTTTAATTGACGTTTTCAAAACACAAACACCAACTAACTGGCACTCTGATACCATTTGTAAGGAAAATACCTGCTAATGCAAGTAATTCCAACACAAGTCCTAGACCTAGTTGGTGATTGTGAATGGCTAAAACGCTATGCAAGTAATAGCAAACAACAAGCAATATGCAGAAAATAAAGATGACACCGAGATTTACGTGGTTCGGCTTTGCCTACAACACGAACGATGACTCTGTAACTATTTTATTGATACGGAAACACTTACTTGAAGATTACAACGTTGTCAAGCAACGATCCTTGAGATTACCCAATCTCAAGCAAACAATGCCACCAAAGGTTTGATGAAACTCGCAAACGAAGAACACCCAAAATCACTCAATTCCAATCCTTCTACTTGGTTATTGTTTCACATTGCACAACACCGAATCACTCCAAACTCGCATCCTATTTCACGTCATGCTCGCAGCCGATTTCACGCTCTCTTGCTGCCCGTTTCACACCAAGTTTGCAGCCTCGTTTACACTGCGTATGCTGCCCTATTTTAGCTGTGTGCGTGTTGCTAATTCATGTTATATTTTCTTATTTCAATTTGTTGTTGTATGCTTGCTTTAAAGAGATAAGAGAAGGACTTTGAGTCCCACACAAATTGGGAGTCACAAAGGAATCATCCTTGTTAAACTCTTCCCAATAAATTGGGAACCAATCACACAAGCACACAAGGACTTTGAGTCCTTATTTGTAAAGAACTATGAGTCCTACTTTGACTTTGTTGGAGCGTCGCGCACGTGCACTTGTGTGCACCCATTGGTTCACTATACATAGCAACGATATTGTCCTCAACTTAAACACCACCTTATTGGGTCAGGCCTTCCATCTGGGCCTAGGTGGTGTGGGGTTTTTCCCAAAAGGCCTCGTTTCTATTAGGGAGTGGACCATCTCCTTATAAACCTTTGTGATAACTCTTCCTTACTTGATGTGGGTCTATTCAAGCCAACACTTTCCCAACAGTTAGACATGTGCTTCTAGATACGTGGGAGATAGTTCCCCATCGGAGTGTTGTCCATAGGTGAAAGTTTCCACGTAGGACATATACTCTAGTATTTGCTTCCTAGTTGGAGACAAAATATTGTTGGTTTGCCCGTCTGAAGCTGATCCCCGAGATACTTGCCTTACTATGTCTTATGGGTATTGGGGATGGCTGTGAGACGCGAGGGCTTAACAAGCTGTAGTAATTTGGGCTGGATTGGCACTGGACTGATGCTTGGGTCTGTTAATCCTTGAGATCATCATGACACGTGTACGACGTAGAAAATAGGACGTTTCGGTGCATCATCATTACTTATGCGGGGGTGATGGGTTCGAATTATCGAGTTGGTCGTAACCAGGTGGCTTCTCTGGAGAGGAGGTTAGCGGAGCTGTTGCTGGTATTTTCTCACGTCCTTTGTCAATTAGACGTGTTGAAAGCACAATGCGCAAAATAGGAGAAAACAGTTGGGTTGTTCGGGCCTCAATAATTAAAGTGGAGGCTGCGCAGGATAAGTTCACAGTTGAGCTCAAGTCTTCGAGGACCGATTTTGATGGGTATGTGCGCGTTTACACGATGTGGAGGGGGAGTTGTCTGCCGAGAACGGGGCTCATGATGAGGTTGCGCGTGTCGTGGTCAAGCAGTCTGTTAATCGCGATGTTGCTGAGAAATGGGTGGAGCAGTTAACAGCTGCATCCGACAAAGTCAAGGCAAATACTTATGCGTTGCTTAACACTGCTGAGGGACGACTTATTGCGACTAAGAACGAACTTGTTGCCGCCAAGGACAGGCTTCCAACGCGAAGGCGGCAGATTGGAAACGAGTCGTTGATGGACGGATTGAGTTTTTTTACTATATCGAGGGGCTTGGTGTTGATTTATCCGAGTATCGTCACTTGGTTGATTAAGTTTTTGAAGATGAAGATGGTGAAGAAGGTATTCCGGGTTCTTTGAATGATCCAGTGGTTGAACCATCGCTTTCTTCTCCTTCTGAAGAGACAACTACGTCCCCTCTTGCTAGTGATGCGGCTGCCCTTTGTCCATCAGATGATGTGGCCAATGATGTTGAAATTGCCTCCGTTTTATCTCTCATATCTTTATTTTCTTCTCCAGATGTAATAGAATAGTTTAATCAATGAAATGAATTTTCCTTTGGTATTCTTGTTTGCATATTTTTCCATCATAGTCGTAATTTTGCTTAGATTGTGTGTGTTGACTCATTGCATGTGAATTGATTCATACCTTTATAATTTTAGGTCCGTCATAGTTGTTGACGTGAGTTGTACTGCGTATCTCTAGTTTTTGTTTCTCGATACGACTTTTTGAACGACCAGGGGGTCTTTACGGCTATATTTTGAATCATGTCCAAATTTTTTGATCTGATGTATAGGGCTGAATAAGTTAACATGTTCATCATTGCCTCGTTAGTTTGACGCGTTAGTTGATGCGAAGTTTTTTACGAGTAAATTGACTATTTTGTCCCAAACTTTTACTTCGTTGGTCTGACGTATTAGTTGACAAGGTTTTATTTTAGTAAGTTGATCTGTTGGTTCGACGCATTCGTCGACCTGAAGTTTTTATGAATAAGTTGACTCGTTCGTCTAACATTTACTTCGTTGGTCTGACGTATTAGTGTTGCGGGTTTAACCGGCCAAAATAAACAGGCTAATTTGACCCACTTGTAATAACCGCAAGTGCACGGTGTCTAACTGGTAGACAACGACAAGTACGGGTCGATCCCACGAGGAAGGTGGATTAAATTGAATTTAATAATTTACTTAAACTAATTTGGAGAAAATGGGGGTTACAGTGTTTAAAAATCCGAGTTAAACAAAAGTAATAAAAATAACAATAAATAAAAGAAAAGAGTTGGAGGGAAACCACAATTTGCAAAATATTTTTCAAGCTCCTAAAATTATATTCAAATTTTCTTATTATTCCAATTTCAAATAAATGACTCTAGAAATGTATAAACTCCTAGCATTAATTGTCTTTTTAGGGCACAATTAATCACAAGTTTAATTATTCAATTAAAAATGCTTGATTTATAACATAATATTTTTCTAACAACCTAAGATGCATAACATATTAGGTGAAAGTAAAATATTATAAATTGCGAATCAATTAATATTAATCATGGAATAATAAAGTAAAATGAAATTAATTCTAGAGTTTGAGACTTAATTCACTGTGGTGTTACAGAGCATTCAGCAGAGTGCAAACAGGAACAGATCCAGTGTGGCTCAGCAGATCCCACTGGGTGCAAATAGTTCTGATCTTTCTCAGCCGAGGTGCTCTCAGCAAGGTCCACTGGGTGCCAGTAGCGTCAACTTGATTTAAGTCTCTGTAGTGGTACTGAGTTATAAGGTGGGGTGCAAATAGTACCCAACCTTTCTTCCTGGTTGAAGATGAAGTGAAACAGGGTTATCACGCCCCTGTTTTGGTGGAGTGAAGGAGAGAAAACAAAGATGGATAGGCTGTGGGTGGTGATTTTACTTGGTTGGGATGGTGATGAGAATCACAAATTGTGAAGAAGAGGTTTTGGTATTCTGTATTTTTTTCTTTCCCTTCTCTTCTTCCCCTTTCTTATTCATTTCTATTGTATTTATAGAGAATTAAGAAAATGAACTTGGACAAGTTAAGGGGAGAGTTCAATGAGTGATTTAAGGCTTAAATCAAGCTAGAATCTTGGATAATTAAGAGAATATGCTTTGGGTTTGATTGAGTTTGAGAAAATGAACTTGGACAAGTTAAGGGGAGGGTTCAATGAGTGATTTAAGACTTAAATCAAACTAGAATCTTGGATAATTAAGAGAATATGCTTTGGATTTGATTGGGTTTGAGAAAATGAACTTGGACAAGTTAAGGGGAGTGTTCAATGAGTGATTTAAGGCTTAAATCAAACTAGAATCTTAATTAAGAGAATATGCTTTGGGTTTGATTGGGTTTGGGTTTACGGATTTGGTTTTGGGTTTAGTTTTGAGTTTAGGTTATGGGCTTAGGCTATTCTCACCTCCACTTCCTCTGAAGTCACCGTCTGTGATTTATCCATTGGATTTTTCTTTGATTTCTTCGTTATTGCTCCAAATTCTACAAAAACACAAAAATAAAAATTAATTTAAAATAAAATAAAACAAGGATTAACAAAAATATAATAGGAGGTAAAAAATGTTATAATTATGTGATTATCAAATACCCCTAAACCTATATTTTGCTAGTCCTCGAGCAAAACAAAGAAGAAATACTGAAAAGAAAATCCTAACTCACTTTCGCAGGCATCGTCGATTGCACTTACCTTTGAAAACGTGCAACAAAGCTTTGAACCCCTAGATTACCTCTAGGGGATGAGTTATAGTCTCGTGAGGGTTTCCAGAAAATGTTACCCACAAACATTACTGACTCAACAAAACTTGGTCAAACAATGTTTATTTTAAAACTTCAAGATATGCAAGAAACAACCAGTGTCATTTTCGTGTATCAACAAATCTCCAAATAATTTAATATTCTCCAAAAGTTAGAAAAAATAAAACAAGGATCAACTCAATGTGTGTGTGAAAAACACTTTCAACATAACTTTTCATTTCAAAGTAAAATAATGACTAAATCTCCTGTAGAAAGTTTGTTTTGACTTCAAACCTCTCATGTCACTCACAATAAAGCACTCAGAGATTTGGTATTTCACTCAGTTTATATGTGAGGAAAGAGTAAATAATGGAAAACAATCATCTCACATATAGTATTATGAATAACGGACTTTTCAAGAATGGAATGAACATGATCTCATGGACAAGAATATCAATTACTTTTGGGAATGTTGAATCAAACACCATAAGTCTTGGTTATTAAATATCCACATCTACGGAACCAACCTTTACCTAAGATCAACTAGGACTTTGTTGGGTTGTAACGGGGCTTCGGTAATGGTTAATAAGGAATGTCAAAGGATTCTAACAAAAATTTATAGGAATGTACACACCCATTCAACGAACAATTAGGGTTGTCAAGAATAAACCAATGTTGCGCACCATCAATTTTTTCTTCATTCTCACATCTTTATCCGCATTGAAGAATCATTTTTTTTTCACATAGAGGATTTATGAAATATCTCATATTTTGCTCTTTAATGCCCTTTTTACACCAAGTATATCCATCCATACACATTCCCAGAAAAGTTGGGTAAAGGTTAATGGGTTAACAAATAAAAGTTATTCTAAGGCTCAAAAGGCTACAAAAAGGTTAATGTTATGGGTAAGTTAAAAAGCTAGTTAATGGTCTAAAGAAAAGGAAAAAAAAATGCCTAGATCATTTCCTAAGTTCGGGTCAGTATTATGACATCTCAATTGAATAAGCCAAGAAGTTCTAGTGTAATAATTCAATTTTGATGTCATTCCCAAAGCAATTGATCAGAAAAATGAGAATAATGAGATCATCAACGAGATAATACGAACTAAAAAAAAAAAACAGAGTTTCTATATAACCCTCGGAAAAATAGAAAGGTTCAAAACTTTCAGGGTTAAGTCTCTACTATTATTCTAACGTTTTCTAGTATATACTTCACTCATCAACTTCAATTTATGCTAACATGGCTCATGGTGCAAAGATAATCGAGTTGAAAAATCTTATGAACTAGATCTAACTTAAGGATCATACTAAACTTTTAGTCTTTATCAATATACCAATATGTCAAGTTGGCTTGCATTTTCTTGAGCATAAAACATTTAAAATCCATTTTCATAATCGCAAAAGACCAAGTTTTCTTGACAGAAAAGCACAATTTTTTTTTTAAGAATAAGAGAAGAAAACACTACGAAAAATTCACCGACTCATGAACCCTACCCCCAAACCTAATCCAAACATTGTCCTCAATGTTTAACAAAATAATTCTGACAAATGAATGAAATAAGTACATGAGAGGAGGTTATAACAGTATTACCGCGGTGAAGATTTTAACAATTTCCACAAGCAATCCACCGATGAGAGCTCAGAGACAAAAGAATTGTGGATTAGTTAATAGAAATAGATAAAATACACACTCAACATGCACTCTTACAACAAAAGGTGAGCTGCCTCCCAATAGCGCTTGGTTTAACGTCATTAGCTCGACAAATCCCAAAAGATCCTCAATTCTGATACACAGGGTCCTCTAATAGAATTACATCAACCTTGACTTCTAATCGAGGTAACTCTAAGAATGGCTTAAGTCGTTGACCATTTACCTTAAATACATGGCCATCCTTAGGGTTAACGATCTCCACAGCTCCATGTGGGAACACTGCTTTCACAATATAAAGTCCAGACAACCGAGATCTCAACTTTCCAGGAAAAAGTAGTAACTGAGAGTTGAACAACAAAACTTTTTCAGACGGTTCAAAGGACTTACGAAGAATGGATTTATCATGAAATATCTTCGTTCGTTCTTTGTAGATTTTGGCATTGTGGTACGCATCATTTCAAATCTCTTCCAACTCATTAAGTTGAAGCTTACGATGCGATCCAGCCTTGACCATATCAAAATTGAACATCTTGATGGCCCAATATGCACGATGTTTCAATTCCACAGGCAAATGACATGCTTTTCCAAAAACAAGCCTATATGGAGACATTCGAATCGGGGTCTTAAATGTTGTTCTATAAGCCCAGATAGCATCACTCAGACGTTGAGATCAGTCTTTACGATCTGGTCTGACTGTCTTCTCTATAATGTTTTTAATCTCCCGATTGGAAATCTCAACTTGCCCACTTGTTTGTGGATGATAGGGGGTGCCAACTTTATGAGTGATGGAGTATTTTTTTACTAATAGCTCGAACCATCTATTGCAAAAATGAGAACCACCGTCACTTATAATGGCACGCGGAATACCAAAACAAGAAAAGATATTATCTTTCAAGAATCTTACCACAATCCTGTGGTCATTCATTTTACATGGTATCGCTTCTACCCATTTGGACACATAATCCACAGCAACAAGGATGAAAACATTGCCAAACGAAGGCGGGAATGGTCCCATGAAATCAATACCCCAAACATCAAAAATTTCAACCACGAGAATATTAGTAAGGGACATCATGTTGCGACGAGAAATGGAACCCATTCGTTGGCATCGATCACAAGTGGTGCAAAAGGCATGAGTATCTCGAAAAAAGGTAGGCCATAAAAACCACTCTACAAAACTTTTGCAACTGTCTTTCTAGAGCTAAAATGACCACCACAAGCTTGCTCATGACAAAATGAGATGATGCTGTGAAATTCACTCTCAGGAACACATCTCCTGATAACCTGATCAGGACAATACTTGAACAAGTATGGACCATCCCAGAAGAAATGTCTAACCTCAGCAAGAAATTTGGATCTATCTTGTTTAGACCACTTAAAAGGAAGTTGACCTGTAACAAGATAGTTCATGATATCTGCATACCAAGGTAATTGGGAGAAAGCAAACAATTGTTCATCAGGAAATGACTCATTCAATGGTAAATATTCGCTAGATGACTCTACCAGAAGTCTAGATAAATGGTCAGCTACAACGTTTTCTGAACCATTCTTGTCCCGAATTTCAATATCAAACTCTTGTAGCAATAGGATCCATCGAATTAAGCGAGGTTTAACATTTTTTTTTAGAGAAAAGATACTTTAACGCCGCATGATCAGTAAAAATAATTACTTTGGATCCTATAAGGTAAGACCAAAATTTGTCTAGAGCAAAGACTACAGCTAATAACTCTTTCTCAGTGGTGGAGTAATTAAGCTATGCGTCTTGTAGAGTTCTACTAGCGTAATAAATGACATGTGGCTTTTTGTCCAATCGTTGTCCTAGGACAGCTCCGAGTGCAAAGTCGAAAGCATCACACATAAGCTCAAAGGGAAAGTTCCAATTAGGAGATTGGATGATTGGAGCTGAAGTCAATAATTGTTTAATCTTCTCAAAAGCTTTCAAACAATCTTCATCAAAAACAAAAACCGCATCTTTAGCAAGTAAATTGCATAAAGGACGAGCAATTTGCTAAAGTCTTTGATGAATCTCCGATAAAATCCAGCATGGCCTAGAAAAGATCTAATTTCCTTAACCGTCTTAGGAAATTAGACATGTGGCTTGTAGAGTTCTACTAGCGTAATAAATGACATGTGGCTTTTTGTCCAATCGTTGTCCTAGGACAGCTCCGAGTGCAAAGTCGAAAGCATCACACATAAGCTCAAAGGGAAAGTTCCAATTAGGAGATTGGATGATTGGAGCTGAAGTCAATAATTGTTTAATCTTCTCAAAAGCTTTCAAACAATCTTCATCAAAAACAAAAACCGCATCTTTAGCAAGTAAATTGCATAAAGGACGAGCAATTTTGCTAAAGTCTTTGATGAATCTCCGATAAAATCCAGCATGGCCTAGAAAAGATCTAATTTCCTTAACCGTCTTAGGAGGCGGAAGACTCGAAATTAAATCAATTTTGGCTTTGTCGACTTCAATTCCCTTGTGTGAAATTACATGTCCAAGAACAATGCCCTGTCGTACCATAAAATGACATTTCTCCCAATTTAAGACAAGATTTTCCCCCCACACATCTATTTAACACTAAAGTTAAATGATGTAGACATTCATCAAATGAATCACCAAATACTGAGAAATCATCCATAAACACTTCGAGGAACCTCTCAACCATATCGAAAAAACACTATGCATGCATCGCTGAAAAGTAGCGAGTGCGTTACACAATCCAAAGGGCATTCTTCGATATGTGAAAATACCAAAGGGACAAGTGAATGTGGTCTTCTCTTGATCCTCGAGTGCAATGGGGATTTGGTTATAACCGGAATACCCATCAAGAAAACAATAGTAATCATGTCCGGCTAACCTTTCAAGCATCTGATCAATGAAAGGAAGAGAAAAGTGATCATTCCTTGTGACCAAGTTCAACTTACGGTAATCAATACATACTCGCTACCCCGTGGTCATGCGGGTTGGTACTAATTCATTCTTGTCATTCTTGATTACCGTTACCCCTGACTTCTTTGGGACAACTTGAACAGGACTGACTCAAGGACTATCCGAAATTGGGTAGATTATACCCACATCCAACAATTTGAGCACTTCGGCTCGGACAACTTCCTTTAGATTAGGATTAAGTCTACGTTGCATTTCACGCGATACTTTGGCATTATCTTCGATACGACTGCGATGCATGCAAATGATTGGACTTATTCCTTTAATATCCGCGATAGTCCACCCAAGTGTTGTTTTATGTTCTTTTAAAACATCTAACAATTTTCTTTCCCGTTCTTCAGTCAATGCAGATGAAATAATAACAGGTAAGGTATTGTCAACACCTAAAAATGCATACTTGAGGTTGTCAGGTAATACTTTTAGGTCGAGCTTGGGTGGTTTTTCAACAGAAGGGACTTGTTTTGACTCACTGAGTGGAAGAGGTTCCACCCTAGGCTTCCATTATAGGGGTAGAGTCAAGCAAAACATTGACTTCTCTGATGGAATCATTAATATCGAAGTCTAAATTAAAATGAGTCAAACAAGCCTCTAAATGATCATTAAACTGAGGAAATGAATGTTCCGCCAAACTTTCAATCATATTAACCTCAAAGGAATCCTCAGACTCGGGAGGTTGTTGACTTACATTGAATACGTTGAGTTCGACGGTCATGTTACCAAATGATAATTTCATGATTCCATTTCGGCAGTTAATGATAGCATTGGATGTGGCCAAAAATGGATGACCAAAAATAACTGGAATGTGACAGGGGTTGTGAACAGGTTGTGTGTCAAGGACTATGAAGTCCACCGGGAAATAAAATTTGTCAACCTTAATGATCACATCCTCTATCACACCGCGGGGGACTCGGACAGATCTGTCTGCCAATTACAGTGCCACTTGAGTGGGTTTCAACTCACCAAGACCCAATTGCACATATACTGAATATGACAATAGATTAACATTTGCCCCTAAATCTAACAGTGCCTTCCCAATCATATGATCACCAATCACACATGAAATAGTCGTGCAACCAGGATCTCTGTACTTAGGTAGGGTTTTGTGTTAAAGGATGGAGCTGACTTGCTCAGTTAGGAAGACTCTTTTGTGCACATTCAGTTTTCGCTTTTGTGTACACAAATCCTTCAAAAACTTGGCATAAGAGGGAACTTGCTTAATGGCCTCGAGGAATGGAATATTGATTTGAACTTGTTTAAAAATTTCCATTGTATCGTTGGCATTTGTTCCTTTCTTTGCCGGAACTAACCGCGATGGAAATGGTGCTCTAGGTATATAGGATGCCTTGGTGGGATCAGAGTCAAGATGATGATCCTCTTGAGAAGATGAGGCTTTATCAGCCTCCTTCTCAGATGGAGGTGTGACTTGCTTTGGCGTGGATTGGGATTCAGGATCAATCAAATTAGGCATTTTAATTTGGTTTTCAACTTGTTTTCCACTCCTAAGGGTGATGATAGATTTGACATCTTCATTGCGTGGTTGAGATGCACTGCCTATTTCGAATTGGCCCTTAGGATTTTGAATGGGTTGACCAGGGAATCTTCCTGCTTCTCTTTCAGGAAAGGATTTTGCTATTTGACTCACAATCATCTCAAGCTTTTGGATGGCTTGAGATTGTTGTTGAGAAGTAGCTCTTAGTTTGGTGATAGCCTGAGAGTTCTGTTCGAGCATGGTTCCTGTTCTATGCATAAATTGGTTCAATGTATCATGTAAACTCTGAGTGTTAGAGGGAGGTACATCTTGATTGAATTGAGGCCTATTAGCAGGAATTGGAGCTCGAGGAGCTTGAGGGATAACAACTGGGCTTTTTTATGTTGACCATGGGCCCATGAGATATTTGGGTGTTTGGCTAAACCTGGATTGTAAAAATTTGAGTGTGGATTATAACCAGATGTCCTAAAGGTATTGAATGCATTGACTTGCTCAGCAAAATAAGCAACGTACTCATTTTTCAAGTGACAGTCTGATGTGGAATGACTAGAACTTGAACATGCAGCACAAACCTCAGATGGAACATTGGTTTGGACTGATGGCTGAGACTTTTCTAGATATGCATCAATATTCTGTGCCATTGTTATTACAACTGCTTCAAACCTTGAAGAAGGAGGAAGATGAGGAGTAGATGATGTATCCCTTACTTCATACAAACCACCCTTTCGCCTATCCGAGTCTTTTCTTGAATAATCCCATTGTTGAAAATTTTCAGAAATAGCTTTAAAGAATTCCCAAATCTCATTAGCACTCATCTTCATAAGTGACCCACCACTAGTGGCGTCAATCATTCGACGGTTTTGAGGGGTTAACACGTCTTGAAAGTATTGAACCAAGCGCCATTTTTCAAAGCCGTGATGGGGACACCTAGCAATGAGTTCATTGAATCTTTCCCAACATTCATAGAAATGCTCACCCTCTTTCTGTTGAAAATTAGATATATCTCTTCGGATGACATTTGTTTTATGAATAGGAAAATATTTTGTCAAAATTTTTCCTGATAGGGCATCCCAAGTGTCGATGGTTCCAGTTTCTAAGGAGTTTAACCATGACTTCGCCATATCTTTTAAAGAAAAGGGGAACAGCCTAAGACGAACTGAATCATCAGAAAAATTGGGATATTTCAGAGTAGCACAAATGTCAAGAAACTCTTTGACACGAAGATATGAATCTTCTTTTTCTAGACCATAAAAGGAAAGCAAAAGGTGGATAATTGATGGTTTTAGCTCAAAGCTACTTGCGGTGGTCTCGGGTAAGACAATACAAGATGGGGTGTTATTGGAACGTGGAGAGAAATAATCCTTAAATGCCCTCTCCCCAGCCATTTCAGTGGTCTCACTCGACAAGGAGAAAGATTCTAGAAGGTCAATGGGGACTTTAGACAACTCTACAGGATCCTCTCGAATTAGTCTACCTCTCGAATCCCATTCCCAAAGATGCATAAACAGGTCTACACCAAGTGAGGTTTGAAATGTTTACTAACCTTTAAAAAAAAATCACGCACAGACTCAAACACAATCAGCAACCAATTGATGCACAAGAAAAAATGCCTCCCTGCAATCGGTGTTTTTGGGATTAATTATCTTTTTATCTTTGGGGACAGATTATTTCTTATGTAATCTTTATATCAGAGCAATGGGTGCTACAAGATGATCCTAAGAGTGTATACTTTACACCACAAAGTTCAAAATCAGTAGGCTAGAGTTTTGTTTCAAAGAAACCGGATTATCGCACAAGAAAGGAGGTCACAATGGTCCAATTAAGTACTTCCTTGTGCTACCGCTCTGTAAGACAATAGATGTGAGAACGATGTGATGTTAAATGTACACTTGAGGCTTGTGTTCCTAACCCAAAACTGTTAGTTACACCAATTCTTCTTGTGGATCGTAGCTTACTTATGGTTCGGCGTACCGGGTAAATTACCCTTGTGGCAGTGGCTTCTCGGAGTTCATTGAATGATTAAACCCATCGTCACTTTTAGCTTTGGTCAACACAAAAATTATTGGATTCACTTTGATCTTGGTTGTCCTATGAACACCGTACCTAAAAAATGACTCTATCTAACTTGCCAACTGATTTTAATTATGTTTAGCTATTGGTTGCACACAGCTGGAGTGATGAGGTGGGGATATCAAGTCCCACCAGTTTCTATTTAAAAGTTGGGTCTGCTTATTATGAATTACTAAAGTTTAGCATCCACAATTATAGAAATTAAACAACCAATCACACAATTTCAAACAATTACACAAAGCACCCGGGTCGCTAATACATTGCGTGTGATAGAAGTACTTACAGTGTGCGTATTCCGTTCTGCACAAAAAGTTAGCACAATTAAAAAAAATGTCCGACTTCTTTTTACCCGTTTCAATCAGCACACAAGCATATGCAATCAAATTACTGGTCTTAGTCTTAGAAGTCGGATTTCTAAATCATAAAAAAAATTATTGGATAACAATTAAAATTGTTTCCTTATAATTTCTTTTGACTTGGAATATTTTGGGTTTTTTTTTAGGTGATTAAAAATGGAAAACAAAAGAGTTTACAAAAATTATTACACCACACACTCGTAAAACGATGTGAAAATAAAATTAAAACTCTCATCACAAAAAAAATTAAAATTTGCTTGATGTTTGCAGGAGCGTCCATTTTCCTCGAGAAACGTGTATTCTGCAAAATCAAACAAATAACACAAAATTAGTGTAAAAAGAACTTAACAAAATAAAAATAAAATTTTGTTTTTTTTTTTTTCTGAATTTTTTTTAAATTAGTGAAAATAAATCTTAAATTCAATTACACCGCTACCTTTCCCGGCAACGGCACCAAAAACTTGTTGCGGATTTAACCCACTTGTAATAACCGTAAGTGCATGGTGTCTAATTGGTAGACAACGGTAAGTACGGGTCGATCCCACGAGGAAGGTGGATTAAATTGAATTTAATAATTTACCTAATCTAATTTGGAGAAAATGGGGGTTACATTGTTTAAAAAATCGAGTTAAACAAAAATAATAAAAATAACAATAAATAAAAGAAAAGAGTTGGAGGGAAACCACAATTTGCAAAATATTATTCAAGTTCCTAAAATTATATTCAATTTTTCTTATTATTCCAATTTCAAATAAATGACTCTAGCAATGTATAAACTCCTAGCATTATTTGTCTTTTTAGGGCACAATTAATCATAAGTTTAATTATTCAATTAAAAATGCTTGATTTATAACTTAATATTTTTCTAACAACCTAAGATGCATGACATATTAGGTGAAAGTAAAATATTATAAATCGCGAATCAATTAATATTAATTATGGAATAATAAAGTAAAATGAAATTAATTCTAGAGTTTGAGACTTAATTCACTATGGTGTTACAGAGCATTCAACAGGGTGCAAACAGGAACAGGTCCAGTGTGGCTCAGCAGATCCCAGTAGGTGCAAATAGTTCTGATCTTTCTCAGCCGAGGTGCTCTCAGCAAGGTCCACTGGGTGCCAATAACGTCAATTTGATTTAAGTCTCTGTGGTGGTACTGAGTTATAAGGTGGGGTGCAAATAGTACCCCAACCTTTCTTCCTGGTTGAAGATGAAGTGAAACAGGGTTGTCACGCCCCTAGTATTCTGTATTTTTTTCTTTCCCTTCTCTTCTTCCCCTTTCTTATTCATTTCTATTGTATTTATAGAGAATTAAGAAAATTAACTTGGACAAGTTAAGGGAAGGGTTCAATGAGTGATTTAAGGCTTAAATCAAACTAGAATCTTTGATAATTAAGAGAATATGCTTTGGGTTTGATTGGGTTTGAGAAAATGAACTTGGACAAGTTAAGGGGAGGGTTCAATGAGTGATTTAAGGCTTAAATCAAACTAGAATCTTGGATAATTAAGAGAATATGCTTTGGGTTTGATTGGGTTTGGCATTGGGTTTGGGTTTACGGATTTGGTTTTGGGTTTGGTTTTGAGTTTAGGTTATGGGCTTAGGCTATTCTCACCTCCACTTCCTCTGAACTCACCGTTTGTGATTTATTCATTGCATTTTTCTTTGATTTCTTTGTTATTGCTCCGAATTCTACAAAAACACAAAAAATTAATAATTAATTTAAAATAAACTAAAACAAGGATTAACAAAAATATAATAGGAGGTAAAAAATGTTATAATTATGTGATTATCAATTAGTCGACCCGAAGTTTTTATGAATAAGTTGACTCATTTGTCCAACATTTACTTCGTTGGTTTAACGTATTAATCGAACCGAAGTTTTCATTTTAATAAGTTTACTCATTCGTCCGACATTTACTTCGTTTATTTGACGCATTCATCGACCCGAAGTTTTTATGAGTAAGTTGACTCATTCGTCCAACGTTTAGTTTGTTGGTCCGACGTATTAGTCGACCCAAAGTTTTTGTGAGTAAGTTGACTCGTTCATCCAACTTTTACTTCATGGTTGATTAGACCAGAAGTTTATTGTGTATATCTGACTCGTGTCATGAACTTTTTAGGCTTTGTATGTCGATTGCTTCGTGTTATCAAGCTTCGATGCCTTGATTTTGTTGTTCGCGCACAAGATGGAGATTTCGAACTTGTAGTTTTATTGATATTCCCCTCTCGGGTATTCTGATAAACCCTTGTGGTTGTTATTTTCCAAAAAGTTACATTAGGTTGTAGAGTGGTTTCGTCTTTCTGACATTTGCTTGATTGATGTCAATCCTTGTGTTGTTAAAGGGTTACATCCTTGTTGCTTTATTTCGCATCATCTTGGACTATGTCTTCAAGCCGCCGGTTTTGCTACCGGTTTAACTTGTTTGTTGCATCTTGTAGTTCGTTGAATATGTTATTGTAGCTAATGGACTCAGGTTTCTTCCTAATTTGATAACTGAGTGGTGCTGAATTGCCCAATCATACTCATATCAGCGCCAAATTGTCCAATCATGCTCACATCAGTACCAAATTGTCTAATCATGCTCACATCAACACCAAATGCCAAGGTCTAATCGAATCTGTTATCGTCAATTTCATCGTTGTAATACGGGTTGAGCTTGCATCTGTCAGTAGGGTCATCGAACTGTGTTAGTTGGCTGGTCCCTCTTTGGAGTGCAAACTTTTCCATGTTCTTTGCCTGGAATCAGTATATTTGTTTTTCTTGTTATGTTTGATGACGTTAATATTCCTACTTTGATATAGATCGGCTCGAGTGGGAGGTGTTCCCGGTTGCTTCTTCGGTTGGGTGCATTGTTTTGCTCCATTCGGCTATGTGGTGTAGGGCATTTATTAGTTCCTCGTGCTGTTCTTTTGATCCTGTAGTGGTGTCTGCCATTTCCTTTCCTTTGGGCTGCTTGTCTGGCATTCCGATGAATTCGTCAAGTCGCGTTCTTTGAACCCAATGCTCAATTTCATTGTTTAGATTGTAGCAGTCTTCGGTATCGTGCCCGAGATCCCCGTGAAAGGAACAATACTTACTCATGTCTTTCACTTCCGGGTCTCCTCTCATTCTGAGTGGCCAGTTGACATCCTCCCATTTTGCCATGTGTTTCAGTATATTGGCCCAGCTTGTTTTCAAGGATGTGTACGGTTAGTATGTCTTTTTCATCTCATTTGTTACCCGCTCATGTCTGGGCCTTGCCGACTGCATCTTTACAGACTCTTGCTGGTTGGATTTGGGCATCCCATTGGTTTGATGCCTCTTCGACTGAATGCTACCCTCCCGGGGTCTGTCGTCTCTTATTCTTTCCTCTTTCATTTCCCGTTTCTTTGAGTGGCCTTCCCTTTCATGAGCATTTTTCTTCCTTGCAACTTTCATCTCCTCAAGAAAAATGTGTTTTTGGATGGTCTTTAACATAATCGCCATGTTTTTTTTTGGGTTCCAGGTTGAAAGCATAAAAATGGGTCATCTTTTCAGTCCGACGTTTAAAATAGCAATGGCTGTGTCATCGCTGCATCCGTCGATCATTGTCAACTCGTTAGCGAAATGAGTGACGTATCCTTTATCGTCTCCTTAGGCTTCTGTTTGATGTAAAGCATGTAGTGTGGGCCTTTCCTCATTCGCTGATTACCGATGAACCTTGTGATAAAAGTGGTGGCTAGACTAGTTGGAAACGTTTTGCATGAGATGGATTTCGTATTCTCCTTTAACGCCATCATGAGGTGGAAATGTCGCAAATGGTTTGTTGGGTCGGTGGTGCCATCATATGCCTCGAACTTTGGTGGGGTGAACTTATTTGGCATGGGAGTTATCATGAGGGCATCAGAGAATGGCGGTTTAGCTAGCTCGTACAATACATTAGGATCTATGACTCCGATCCTGAATGAGATTTGAGCAGGTGTTCTGTTACTATGTGGAGTCTTATCAGGGGAGGTTCATTGCTTTCGAGATTCCCCTATTGAGGTTGCAGGAACCTCGTTGCTTTCTTGAGCTCGATTAGTAGAGTTTTGCTGGGGCAGCACTCGGATAGGGTGGCTAACTGAGTGCGCCCTTGGGTGAGTTTCTCCATCATCTCCATCATGTGGTTCAAATGGGGTATGACCAAATCTACCCGAGGGTCTGTAGCAACATCGTCGAATGTCTAGGTTGTCTGAGCTACTGCATGCTGTGGATATTGATTGTCAGGCGCATTTGGCCCGGTGGTTATTGCTGGGTTTCGATCGCGGACTGCTGGCAATGTAGCGTCGCTAGTAGGAGGGTTACTGTGATTATTGTTGGGTTGAGGGTTTGTAGAGTGTTCCATCTGTTCTGATAGCCTTTTGATTGTTGATCAGACTTTAGTGAGTTTTGTTATTGTGGATCTTCTTTTCAAAAAGAAAACCTGTCATTCCCCACGGACGGCGCCAAACTGATGCGTCCAAATCGCGTCCTCTTGTAAGTTTGACATGCAAACAGATGTCAGACTATTAAAGACCACCTTTTTTGTGGCCAAAGGCACTTCGATGCTTAAGTCAGCAACTCTGTTGGAGAACGAAGTAAATCTGGACATAACTCAGTTAAAGTTGCATACCTTTGTTGATTGTTCCATTTACCTTATATAATGGTCGCAGTTAATTTTTTGTGTGACTTAAGAATGTGAGGCACAACGGAGGAAGACATTATTTGTAACATTTTCCTCCTTTATGAAGACGTGTTCGTGAAGGCGTAACTCCCTCCACGACTATTTTCTTATGCAACACTTCTCTTATTTATGAGAAAACTCGCTCGGACCTAGATTTGGGCTTTAGTTATGACTTCTTCTGACGGGCCCTGTTTGAGCTTTTATGATTAGTTTTGCCCTTTTTAGGCTTTATGAGCTGGTCCGATTTTAGGATACCTGATCCTCGTGATGGACAGTTTCTACCACGTGTAGGGCTGTAATGTCGATCTATTTTGATGTATCATCAATAATAATAATAATAATAATAATAATAATAATAATAATAATAATAATAATAACAATTAATGATACACCGAAACGTCAACTCTTTTACACCGTACACATGTTATGATGATCTCTATGAACAACAGGCTCAAACATCAGTCTAGCACTGATCCGACCCAAGTGACATCAAGCCCGCGAAGTGCAGTCCGCCAGCCGGACCCAAATTACTACGGTCTGCTAAGCCCACACGTCTCACAACCATCCCCAATACCCGTAAGACCCATTAAGGCAAGTATCCCGGAGATCAGCTTCAGATGGGCAAGCCAGCAACACCTTGTTTCAAACTAGGAAACAAATACCAGAATATACGTCGTATGTGGAAACTTTCACCTATGGACAACACTCCAATTGTGAACTATTTCCCGCGTATCTAGGAGCACAGGTCTAACATGGAAACTTTCCTTCTCAAGATAACTTTTAATTAGAGAAGGATCTCCAAGAAGATCTATTTCCCTAAACTACCTCACCGATGACTTATTCGAAGCAGGACTCTGACGCTATAAATAAGACAAGAGGTTGGTGAACAAAGGTACGGTACAAATTTCCTGTTTACAACTTTAAGCCTTCCTCAGATCCCTGTCTGACTTTAGCATCGGAGTGTCATTGACCACCACAACGGTGGTCCGTGGCTCACGTGCGTTCCTTGTGCAGGTCAACAGATTAAAGTCAAACAGAGAGCGAAAATCGACTGCATAAATAATAATAATAATAATAATTTCAGAATCAGTTTTGGTCTTTTCTTGAACTTATTTTACAGACTTGATTCTTAAAAACATTTAAATTGAAGTCTTATACTAAATGGTAATACATGATTTGTAACTAGGATGATGTATCACTAAAAAGTTTGAATATCTCGAGGAATCAATCATCTTCGTATATTTTCCCTGATTGCAATACCTAATTACAAAATCCCGATTCTTAAGTATTTTTATTTCAACCTCAATCTCTATTTATTATTTTGGCCCCTGGTTTATAATGCCACGTCAACAAGGACTATAAAAGGGTTGCTACGAGGCTCCCTATATATATATTTTGTTTTGTTTCAGTTATTCTCTTTTCCTTTCCTATTTAGCTATTTCAGATATTCGATCTAAACCCTAATAAGACTTGCATTTGGACTAATGCATTGGCATGGTTGTCGTAAGTAGGGTTTCTTTCATATAGTTTTATAAACTACTGTTAAACGTGTAAATATTAATCATTATTAATTGAAGCTCTATAAAATACGATATAAAATGGGAAAATATTGAATTTGGCAGGTTGTGTTAGATTGAGGCCAGTATAATTTAAGATTATATTTTTTTTGCTTGCTTGCTAGTATATGTGAAAAATTATCTCTCATAATAGTTAAATAATCTATATGAGCTCCAGTTGGTCACACCACCTACAATCCTGAGGAAATTTTGATTGGGTTCCAAATCGTAGCTCACGATTGAGTTGATTATAAAAATTAATTCAAGCCCAACCCATTGCCTTTATGGGCTTAATTAGAACAGCCCAAGTTACATACTACAAATGGTGAGCCATATTAATAGACCAAGTAGTAGTAACTTCACACAGTGAGGCTAGGGAATCGGGTTTTGCAATTAGGTTTTGTAATCAGGATGATGTGGCATAGTTAGAGGAAGTTTTTTACAACCTCGAGATATACATAAACACTGCCACATCACCATGGTTGCAAAAACATGGTTTCCTAGCATTTTCACAAAATTTTTGGAGGGATTTCAAAATTTGATTAGCGAATATCTCGTCAATTTTATCGATTATTAACAAACTATCCATTGCTCCACAGACATAAATAAATCCAAACAAGAACAACCACCAAGATAGGCCATCATTAGCAAGAGATCATGTTGCAAACCTTTGGCACAATCTATCCTAAAAGGTCTAAGAATCACAACCAAAGGGGAAATAGTTCAAAACACAAACCCAATACTAAACTTTGAGCCATCAGTACATGTATACTGAAACAATAAGAGAAGGGAAAAAAATAAAAATAAAATTTAGCATTTGGATTTATTTTATTTATTTATTTATTTATTTTTCCTTAGCATTCAAGTTCAACAAAGAACAATATGAATTTTTTTTTATACAAAGTAGAAATAGTGAGAAAGATACTTGAATCAATACATACCTACTTCGTAGATGTAATAAATTTATCTACCTAGTCCAATCATCTACACCATATGTATCAAAAAACTTGTCTAGACAGCGAGGCCCAATACCCTACACAATTACACGCACAGAGAACCCCCTGGCGCTAAGGCCCTGGCTCTCTAGAGTTTTTGTATATCAAATCAGTATATAGCTCAAATCTGCAACAAAGGATTGTGATTTTGTTTTTCGAGGTATTCAGGAAGTTGATTTTAAGAAATATTTCGTTGTGTATAGAAAAAACGTAAAAATTTCGGTTGCAATTTTGAATTTATTAATATAATTTAAGCATTTTAAACTCTTATATACGACATAAAGAGTACCACAAGACTTATATTGTCATACAAACAATATATTGCATCAAAATCACTTATATAACCAAGTTTCAATACTAAACTAAGGTTAAACCGAGTTCAAATGTAGGATAATTGAGACTGGCCTAACAAAATAAATTAATATTTCGAATTTTGAAAGAAATTTCGGTAAATCGAAAATGAGAAATATTCGGTGAAATTTTGACATTTTTCGAGAAATCACATTCTTTGTCTGCAACATATAAAAAAAAATTAGGGTTTTTCAACAAATTTACGAGAGTTTTATAGTGTCTTCGCATCCAATCACACAACTTCAACCTCCACGGCAGTAGCCCTGTTGAAGTTGAACCTACAAAGATGGTAAAAAAAAAAAAAAAAAAGATTGTCAACCAAAACAACTCGTGACAAAGTTTACCATTGGTTTTTTAATATTAAGTTTTACATATTTGTCACAAGCTTTGGTTTAGATAGGGTTAGCAAGTAGGAGCCCTGCCAAATTTTAGCAAGGTTGTTGCAGGGTTTAGAGCCCTGCAAAAACCCTAACTAATAACCCTTTTTGGTGTAGTTAGCGAATATCTCATCAATTTTATTGATTAGTAACAAACTATCATTGCTCCACAAACATAATTAAATCCAAATAAGAACAACCACCAAGATAGGCCATTAGCAAGAGATCATGTTGCAAACCTTACGTTCCATATATAATTTCATTTTATCACTTCTTTGTACTTGTTTATAAAGACAAACTCATGGCCTTTTATAGACAAATACATTATGCCATGAGGTGGACATTAATCGCTCATGCACAAGGTAGCGATGCCACTCAATATATGATGTGTTGTCGAGGTGGGCATTCAAACCCCACCCAAGAAGTGGTGGTGCCACCTCACTAGTTACAACACTTCATTGCGGTCACAAAAAGTGAAGTACAAGATTCTTTTGCATAAAACCAACAAAATCAATTAAATTTGGTTTGTCATTATTGAAACATTACCACTTTCGATTTGATTAGCGATTTTGAATTTTGAAATCTCAATTAACCCAGTCGAACTACTGAAATCATTTATTTGTGATTAAAATTTTAACATTTAAAAAAATAAAAAGGGAGATATACATTTGGTTCGATTAAGTCATGGTGGTTAGTGTATGCAACTTTGGGGTACGGTGTGATTACTAAGGAAAAATATAAGTCAGCTCGATTTAGTTTAGTTTACAGATCACCAAACATGCCAAAAAACAAACCGTGTTGTCACAGACCTACTATTATAAGAAAACATCAAACGACAATGGAAGAGTCCCCACAACATGCTAGCAATAACAATGCTAGCACAAGCTTAAAAGCTCAAGTAATCTATATACTCGACATAATCAAACATACAATCACGGATGAGTCATGAGACTAAGGCTTCTCCAATGCTTCTTGTTCAATCCTCATGATTCTAGAGCGAAATGATACCAGTCTAAAGAGCTTAGCCATGGTTTGCCAAGACCCAAACTAGGCACACTCAACCCATGGGAATACGAGATAATCGAATGTGTCAAGCATGAGTAAGTCTTCATTAGGAACCAGCTGGATAGTGTTCACCCAATGATACAATCAATTGGACCTTACACACATCCAACAACTTACTCTTAGTTCTCACAATGAGAGTATCTTCTAAGCAGTCAAATGACCCATGACTCATCCCTTCAGATAAGTGCATGAGTGACTCGGTGATTGCGACTTGAAATGCTAGGGCTGAACAAAAACACTGACCAAACCGATTAAATTGACCGAACCGATTGGTTCGGTTTAAATTCGGTTCGGATTGGTTTCGATTTAAAAAAATTCAAAACCGAAGTGGTCGGTTTGGTTTTTGATTTCTATGTGATTTTAACCGACCAAACCGAACCGACCGAATATATATAATAAATAATATATATTTTATATATAAATAATACAATATGTTTAAAATAGTTGGTCGGTTCGGTTTTATTTCAGTTTTGGTTTGATTTTAGTCGGTTCGGTTACGGTTTGCATAAATTAGAATCGGTTTGGTTTCGGATCGGTTTTGTTAATGGTCGGTTCGATTTGAAAATTTTAAAACCAATCTAAGTCGGTTCGATTTTCAACCCTATGAAATGCCATCCTAGACCATGAGCACGATGCCACAAACTAATCATGCAAGACCGAGCCAAGCTGGTAAGGCTTCCCCCCATATTAAATGTTAAGCATGTGGACAAATTCCTAAAGGGAATATTGAAGTTCAAGGTGGAGTCACTAGAAAGGTAAGATTATTCTCTTGATCCATATGGACAAAACTCGGTAGCTTGAGTACTTCAATATGACAATTTTGTAAAACCCAAAACGTGCACGAGCATCCATCATATGCTCATTAGTCAATATTGGCAAAGTCATACTATGCCTATCACGCGTATCCCGCACGAAGTGTTCGTCGAGCAGTTGATATTAAGAATGGAGGTGGTGGTGGTGGTTTAGATATTAAAAATGGAACCCTAACCCCTCCATTGGAGATGCCCTAATCTTAAATTCCAATGGATGGTAGACTTGCATACTTATTTTAAACACAGAGACTCATAAGTCAATTGTGCTCAAACTTGATGTTGAAATGCTTCCACTCAAGATAGTATAATATTTCACATGGTTGGCAAGAAAAAAATAAATATTTTCCAAAACTTAGTGGAGCTAAGTCCATGAAACTCTGTCTTTCTTTCCCTCACCATCTCTTTCACTCACAATCCAACAAATCTCCTTGTCTACCTTGTTAAAAAAAGGACCTTATAATTGTTTTCTCTAACATTCCAAATGACCCCACATGACAAAAAAAATTGGCCCTGAAAATTCCATAAAAAACAACTATATCTCCATTTTCCTCTTCAACAAAGATATAACAAGGACAAGGCCTAAGATTCTACAGACCCGCTAGGCCCATATGGCCGGTGCTTTGGGCCCATGGGGTAGCTATTTATAGAGTATGGCCAATTGTCGCGCGCCACATGGCGTCATTGTTTAATTAGTTGATGGTACAATTTTGTATAATGAGATTGAAAGAACTACTTAGTGGATGAAGTCTTGTCACTGAGATTAGGTTTGTTTGTTTGTTTTTTGTTTAGGATTGGGGTAGAATATGTGGTTATTATAGTGTTTGGTGACCATGGTACGAATTATTAGGATTGTGATTTCGTTTTTCGAGTTCATTTCAGTATCTTGATTTTAAGAAATATTATAGTGTGTAAAAAAAATGTAAATTTTTTGAGAATACATAAAAAAATATATAATGAATTTCGAGGGAATATGAAAATGTGAAAAAAATAGATGCAAGTAAATAAATCTATTAAATATATTAAATGAAACCTAAATACCAAGAAATGAAGGAAACATGAAATCAATATATAATTAGAAAATCAGAGGTTCAAAAACTAATATATAAGTAGAAGAAATGATAATTAAAAATCAGGGGGTGGTTTTAAAAATCAATAAATAATTAGAAGAATTGATAATACGAAAAAACCCCGAAATTTTACGAAAAACTCCAAAATTTTTCAAAAAAAACCTTTGAGAAAATGTAAATTTTTGTAGTTGGGTTTTGTATTTTTATGAAATTTACGAAAAAATTCCGAAATTTACGATTTTTTTAAATAAACGAAAAAATCTCGAAATTTTTCAAAAAAACCCTCGAAAAAATGTAACTTTTAATTTCACCCTTTTTCTTTTTCCTAATTTAAAAAAAACAAAATTTTCGTTGAAATTTCCCGTGATTTCGTTTCTTGAAGTAATTTCGGTAAGTTGATTTTAAGAAATATTTCGTTATTTATAGAAAAAATGTAAAAATTTCAAAAGTCGTGATTCAATGAGGTTAACCTTATGAGACTCGGTGAGGTTAACACTCTCTACCATTGTATATAATAGATTAATCTTAGGGTCATGTTCCACTCTTTAACGGTAGGAAAAATTATATTTAAAAATTTTCTCCACATTTTCAATTAGCTAATCGTTAACCAAAAAAAATAGGAAAACTACTACTATTAGGTCTCTCTTGCTTGAACGACTCTCCCTTCAAACAAGAAGTCTTATTTCCATTCACAAAATCTGCAAGGCAATTAAGAAGAAAATCAAAATCACGTGTTATTATGCTAACCTGGGAGTCACCAAATACAGATAATAAATCATTGTTTTAATAGAATACAAATAGTAAATCAAAATTCACAATATATCATTCTCGAAATAACTGTATATATGCCAAAGTTGGCCAACTCCAAAAGTTGAAGCAAAACCATGGCTTTGTAAAAATTCACTAGTACTTGGGGCTGCACACAAATCATTTTTAAGGTTGGTATCTAATAAACTCACATTCAACATAAATGACTTAACTAGATCCTCTAAAAATATATCACAATGGTGGGTGGGGTTCTTGTTGAAGCGAAATGCGTTAAAACGGGAATAGAGATCTAGTGGAACTAGATTTTTCTATTTTTTTGGTTAATGATTAGCTAATTGGAAAAACGGAAAGAATCTTTAACCACAAGTTTTCCTATCGTTAAAGAGTGGAATATTGCCCTAATATTAGTCTATTAGATCCAATGGTGGAGACTGTTAACTGTGAATCGCATGAAAGGAGGATACTCCAAATTCGTGGGACAAAGAGTTTCATAAAACATTATTGGTAAAAAAAAAACGTGAATAAAAGATTCCATTGAATCCAATTTGGTCCATGAATCCAAGAAATAGTGAGAATTCTTTATCTCTCTCAATGCCTCCCTAAACTAAAAAATCCAGGATTTATATAGATGTCGTTTTACCCTGTTTTGCCTCATATTGATTCCTCCTTAGGATTTCTTTAAAATTTGACTTTATATTTATATATCTCACCGAGTCCTGTGAGGTTAACTTTATTGAATCACGACTCAAATTTCAGTAGTAATTTTGAAGTTATCAATAAAATTTCAGCATTTTAAATTTTTATATACTACATAAATAGTATCACAAGACTCATAATGTCATACAACAATATATTGCATGAGAATTACTTACATACAAAACTTTAATACTAAATTAAGATTAAAACGGGTTAAAATGTAGGAATTGGAGATTGGCCTAACGAAAGAAATGAATATTTCGAATTTCGAGAGAAATATTGGTAACTAGAAAATAAGAAATATTTCGTGAAATTTCACCATTTTTCAAGAAATCACATTCCTTAGTTATGCCATAATATTCATCCATAATTGTTGTCATAAAAAAAATATACTATTGAAACACATCGATCACATATTTCTATATCTTGAGGCACGTCAATGTTAGAAGTGTTCATGGAACTGGTCACGCTAGATTAGATTTGTGTTGCCATTGTCATAATGCTATAATTTTATATGGAGTAAGTCTAAGCAATCAGGGCTACCAATCATTTTTTGGTCAGGGTTGGGTTCTTTTACACTCTTACTTATTCTTTTTAAAACATAATCACAAACATTATTTATAGAAGGGGTAGTAGAAGTGTAAATAGCCCAAACCCTAGCAAAAAAAAATGGGTGGTAGCCCTGCCTGCCTAGAATTATTGTTTTATATGATAGTATATTGTTGACGAAGAAGACCAAGAATAGAATATATAATTGATCCAGCTTAGACCCCATTAACATACCTGTTTTTAATTATTATTTAAGAAGAAAATTAGTTTTTGATAACAACAGAGGTTGTTAGAGGAAAGATGATTAGCCAGAGGGGAATATAATGATGGAACAATATATTCTCAAACTTAGCTAATGAAATAAAAGATCATCATGGGATTTATTTGAAAAGTGTGAGTGAGGGAATGTAAAGATTTGAAATGAGATCTTTGTCTACCCACTTGGATTATGATTTTTAGGTGAAGCACCCCCAACTCACCATGCATGTGTTTCTAGCTAATCACATTGGATCAGAAAATGACAAGCAATAAAGATGTTTGCTAAGTGTAAATCCGAATCACATAAGGTACAATATTGTACCATTTGAGGCCAAGACTTGGACGATTTTAAAATGATTTGTACCAAGATGATCCAACCTCGCATATATATAGCACATCCCCATTCCCTCACCCAGACGATATGAAACTATAACATCAAGGTAGACCCACACATGGTAGTCTGCCAGTATCTGAGCCGTCTACACATGGAGGCAGCATCCAAACTGCCAGCCTCAAAATCCGCTTACACAAAGTAGCATGTCAGCCTTAGAGCCTGCCCTCACAAAGTTGTTAGACTATGTTGAGAGGTGTATGATGCACGACCAAAGTGAATTAGGTTCAATATGTTGTCCATTTGTAATGAGAATTAATTGAGGTAAATTATGGTCTTGAAACTGCATTAATTAAGGGTGTGTTGGTTGCAAGAAATTCTATGTCATGGGAATTTATGAGGGGACCCTTACAATTTAGGTTAAATTGATATATCACTCCATATCCACCATTTGATTTTGTGATCAATGGTGGGAATGAAAGTCCTATGAACATGAGAATCACATGTCTTGAGTATGTTCATTAGACTTTCATTCCCACCATTGATAACAAAATCAATAGTGCATGTGTATTCCGTGCAATCAAACACACCCTAATTAAGACTCCACGAAAGACATTGACTATGGAATAATCATGGGAATTAGGGAGGAAATCCTTTGGGAAGAATAGAAAATCGATTTCTCGTCCCCCATACATCCATGTTTTAGCTTTTTCATTCTTTCCCTATTATCAATGGGAGCTGTGAACTGCCCAACATTGCATACAAGTTTCCCAAAGCTGACTCTCTCTTGAACTTCCAAAGACTGTATGAGAGAAGAACAGAACAGGACTGAACTCGCGTGATCATTGGGAAAAGGATATCATTTCGATTGCTGAGAGGGGTTTGCACATTACACTCGTACCCAACAATTGCTAAACCACTGTTACTCTTAAACACGTAAGACACAAGTTAACAGAATGCAAATAAATGCGAGTGGATTTGAGTTTAATAAAATATGATGGAATCGAATGTTTGATTGAATCTTGTACAAAACACGCCCTCCTGCAATAATTGAGCAATTTTAAAGATAAGAATTGGAATATATGTTGATAATTGACAGCTAAAACTTAGGAACGAAATAGTATCGCATTATAAGAATGTAATAAGGAATATAGACTGAAATGTGGGGATAAGCTTAAGCTTAGTGAGTGTCGGTCTGCCTAGAGTCTTGACACCCACTTGGGGATTCCCTAATTTTATTACTATAACGTTTAAATTACATTGTAACGTAGTAATCCAGATGAACTTATTATGTTCTTTCTTGGACATGCTGCTACTACTCATCTGCCGTTTCCCTGTCCTTTGGTATTTGTTCTCTCTTCTTGGACACTGTTCACAAACACCTCTTTTCCTGTTCTTTTCACCAACAACATCGTTAATTATTCTTCAACTGATACAAATGTATAGAAAAAAAAAACATAAAGTTATTTGGTTTTGAAGTTTAATAATGTGAGATGTGGATTGATTTGAGCGTCGAAGGTAGGCTCACAAATATAAGAACGAGACATGCCTCTCATTTGCAAGATTAAGCCGAATGCTTAGAAGCCCGTAGATGGGTGGGTGATTAGGTTAAGAAAATATCGGTATGAAGGCTAGCGAAATTTTGTGAATAGACCAGCCTGGACTTTGTGGTTATTGAACGGATACATTTGTGAAAAATAGGTTTCACAAAGTGAGATTCAGTGAACTAAAAAACATACTAAGTGCAGTGGTTTTACACCATCAGAACCATCAACCATCACATGGAAGTCAATTATAAAAACATAAAAGTAAAGATTACCAGTAATAAACTAACAAACAATCAAGTTCTTATATATATATTAATTCTATCTATCTCTTTCACACTCATACACACTATATTCTACCTTTCCCATTTGAAACCAACTAAGCCCATCAAACAAACAATAAGTACTCACTCACTTGCTCTGTCTTGTTGTTTCAACATATTCAAGGATTCTATTTCTGTGAAAAAACCACCAAGTGAACCTCCATCTCTTCTCCCACCACAGGTTCATCTCTCTCTCTCTCTTTCAATCTCCATCTCTCACTATCTCTCTCTCTCCAAATAATTCAACACATAACATGACACATTTTTGTTGCTTAGTTCTTGGACTAGGAATATTCCACATCTATTGTACTATTCTATTCCCTTTTCTCCATTTCTTACCGTCAAACTTCTTGTGCAGATATAGATGAGATTGGGTTGAGGCATTGAAGTGTTACAACAATGGAGAAAGCAAGTCAAGATCTTCAACATCCTCAGATTCATCAACAAGCACTCAAGTGTCCGAGATGTGATTCGTCCAACACCAAGTTTTGCTACTACAACAATTATAGCTTGTCACAGCCTAGGCACTTCTGCAAGGGTTGTAAGCGGTATTGGACTAGAGGTGGAACGTTACGTAACGTTCCAGTAGGCGGCGAGTGCAGGAAGAATAAGAGGGTGAAGAGGTCTAATATCTCTTCTTCATCCTCTTTTGAACGTCTTGCACCGCCGTCTACACTTTTGAGTAGTACAGGCAATTGTACTACTCAAAACATGATTAACCATCCGTTTCTTCATACTCAATCTGATGGTCCTCTCAGATTCCCTAATCCTGTAGGATTTGATCTAGAGTCTCAACTCAATGCATTTGAGCTAGGTTTTTTGTCACAAAATATGATTACTACTACACTTGGTACTTGTGGTTATGAGTCTCGAGGATATGGAGATAATGGTAAAGATTACAAGTTTGATATTGATCCTAGTACTTGTTTTGACAATGTGAATACTTCGAGTTCTCTCATGGCTAATCCTCCATTCTTCCTTGGATCACCATCATGTAGTACTAGTACTACTGCCATCTCTCTTATCCCTTCAAGTTTCCAACAACAAGATTTGAGATTAAAGGACACTAGGCCTACTAACAACTTCCAAGTGTTCAATGTTGATGAGGTAGATGTAATGAAGGAAATGAAAGTTAAAGAAGAGGGTATCCAAATAAGCCAGAACTCAATTGAACCAATGGGGTTGTTCGATTCTTCTGCTTACTGGCATACCTCGAATGTTGGTGCTAGTTGGCCTGATCTTGTCAACTATGGATCTTCAGTCAGTTCTTTGATCTAGTTGAACCATTTGCCTTATTGGCAGTTTTCTTTTTCTTGTGAGAATGGGATTTACTTGGTTGGTTCATTTGCAATTTGATGCAGTAATTTGGAATGAAGTTTACAATGAGGAGGAGCTAGGATCGGATGATCATGTCGGCTGCAGAAGCTACTACAGCCTCTAGTGTTTTTGTTTTGAAGGCTTGAAGGAAAGTTTGCTCTGAGAAGAACCTCTGATCCACTTCATCATCATCAATAACAAGCATTACTAAAGTTTCCTGGAAGTGAATTTGGTTGGATCTCTTGATCTAGTAAGTAGGTTTTCTTGTATGCATATATAGGCAGGACACTGTTTATTTGGTATAAGTTGAGGGTTTGAGTTTATTGGAGATACATGTTATAGTCCTCAAAGATAAAAGATGAAGGAGGAACTGCCTTTACTTTTTTTCTTTCTCAGTTTCTTGTACTTGTTTTTGGCTTCAGAGGAAAAGGTTGGGTATAGTGATATATAGAGGGGTTTGGTTATTGGATTAATGTTAAGTTTATGTAATTGCTTATGTCACTTTATGTTTTTCTTTAAGAGAGTTGTGGTTTGGATGCAATTGCTTTATCAAAAGTTGGAATGCACACATCAAATACACAAACATTTGTCTGATTGATAGAGCATTGGAGTGTTGAATAAATCAATGCCGGATGCCAAAATACAATTCCTTTCAGGTACAAATCAGTACTTCTAGACCAGGCTCTCTAGAATTTTTCGTCTTTGTATGTCACTTAGTTAGCTGTTAATATATCTTGATAGAATGGAAAACTGTTCATTGATTACAATAATTTCAGTCATATGCTTACACTTCACAAGGATGGCACTGGTCAAAAAATTTATTTAGCATTTGGCACAAATGATTTATCGTTTCAATAGGAAACTAGAGAAGTAGAATCAACATAGCAGAGCGGTTAGGAGTAGAAACAAAATTCCTCTACTGAGAAAATTCAGCTATAGTTCATTTTGGATGATAGGTTCGTAGAGCCTGATGAGCCAGGTGATTCATAGTACACTGTGTAATCCCCGTTATGACGAAGCTGGTGAGTTTCAATACCAAATTTATAGGTTTAACGCACCAGGTTAATTATAAGCTACTATTGAATATGACAAGTTCTAAGTGTATGCGTAGGGGCAAGGAATGTTATTTTTCGAAAAATGTCAAAATTTCACAAAATATTTCTTTTTTTCAAGTTATCGAAATTTCTTTTGAAATCTGAAATATTTACTTCTTTCTTAGACAGGTAATTTGCACTTTGCCCCCTAAAACATATAGCCAATTTAGCTTTGCCCCTAATTAACATTCATATTGCACTTTCCCCCTCAGACTGTCAAAGCACGTGCTAGATTCAAAATAGTTATATTTTATTGCCCAAAATACCTTTACTGATCTGAAGGATGAGATTAAAAGTTGATGCAATTAAAATCGAAGGCTAAGATTCAAACTTCCACTAAGACGTTGGGATAATCGGTCAACTCCTCCTTCACCACCAATATCCCTCACCTCTGCTTCTATTACTACATTTACATGTTATTTCACTGTAGATGCAATATTCAAGCATCAATAAGTGGAAAAACTTGCCAAGTTTTGATGGAAAACTTGACTTGCAACTCGTCTTCATCATCTGTTAGGTCAGTTCTATTGCAGGGGGCAAAGTTAAATTCAAATTTATTTTAAGGGGTTAAGTTCCTGTCAGTAATTTATTTTAAAGGGTGAAGTTACTGTTAATTAACAACTCTTATTTGATTTTCTTGCAGATCCCATAGTGTCACAAACATAATCAAACAAGTGAATATGATGTTTAAACTAGGCAAGTTTTTGAAGGAGTACATGTACATTGGATGTTAAAGCACAATGTAAATTCATTTGATGTTCATTAGATGTTCTTGCAACAAAGTTTGATGTTCTTTCAACAATGTAAATTGATTTAATGTTCATTGGATGTTAATAACACATTGTAATCAAATGCCTTAACATCAATGTAATTCAATTGACGCAACATCATTACAATTCAAAACCTTACATAGCACTTTCAATAACATCCAGTACCTAACAACCTTAACATTAAGTACCTAACAACCAGTGTTCTAAAAAATGCTAGGTGGTGGGCGGGCGGCTAGCAGGTGCCTAGCGCCCAGGAGCATAGGCGGCCTTAGGTTTTATATTATAACTTTAATAATTTACAAAGTTAAGCATAATACCTTATCAATTACATCCAATTTAATGCCAATATACATATGCAAAATTTTAAAACATGAAAAATTAACAATCATGAACAAAATTTATTAAAACTCAAATGACTGAAATTGGTCATGATGGGTACTTTATACAAAGTTGAATTTGTAGACAAATATCCAAACATACTCTTTTATTTGTTTTTCAAATTGCATGAATAACCTCAGTAATATTTAATAAAATCTACATTACTAAAATTGATACCGGCCGATCATTTGAGAATTCCATTAAGTAATCATTTTTTGCTACATTTATACATATACTGAATAAAAAATAATTAAATTTTTTATTTCTAAAAAAGAGGAAAGAAAAATAAAATAAAAACACAATCAACCTTATTAATATATATATATATATATATCACCCAGATCGCCTGGGCTGCCCAGACCCGCCTAGACTGCCCAGAACCCGTCCAGCCATTAATCTGGGCGTTTTTCTACCGCCTAGGTCGATTTTTAGAACACTGCTAACAACCTGACATAGCACTTTCAATAATATTCAGTAACTAACCACTACCTAACAACCTTAACATTCAATACCTAACAATTTGACATAGCAACCTGAATAACACTTTCAATAACATTCAACACCTGAATTTACAACCTGAACTAACATTCCATAGACCAGGGATCTTTACAATCTCACTCCACTTTTCATTGTAATGGATCACTAAGTTCCAGACTTCCAATTCTTGTCCCCACTTACCATTGCTGCAAACACACAAACAAAACAAAATCATACCATTTTCACTGATGTAAACAGAAGACTGAAAACAGACAAGCAGAACAAAATCATACAATTTTCACTAATGCAAACAAAAAAGACAAATAAAATAAAACTAAACCATACTAAATCATGCAATCAAACATGAATAGTAAACTGAAAAAAAGAAGACAAGTACAACACTAAACCACTAACAACATTAAACTACCCTAAATAAACAGTGTTACTGATTCATGGAATCACCAACCACTAGCAACACTAAACCAAACTAAATCACTTTCAGAAACAACATTTTCACTGATGCAAACAACAACCACCAAATAAATAGTAGAGAAACATGAATTTGTGCAAATGAACAAAATACTAATAATATCATACCATTCACACCATCCATTAAAACATGCATTACATATAGAAGCACCAAAATGAAAACCCTAAAATAGCAAAGAAGACTTACAATACATCACGCCAATGAACATGAGGAGGTTTCACGTCCTCTTCAGTGTCTGAAGAAGTGAAATCTCGCCTCAGATTTGGCTCCTCATCGCTTGGCATCTGACTGAAGAAATCACTAAAATCACTGAACGAACTGCAATTGGTGCTCCCATCATCATCGTTGCTACTGATTGTGATTTTGACACCGAAAACAACCTTCTTCATATTGGATTTCCTCTTCTTCATTTCAGTATTACGCTTCTTTATTTCGGTGAGAAATCAGAGAGAACACAGGGAGAGAAGAGAAACAAAACAGATAGAATGAAAACAGAGGGAGTTTTCCCTCCACTCTCCGTCTCTTCAATATGCTACGGGTTGACAGAGAGTAAACCCTAGCTGTCCATGTGCCTGCTTCAGGTAATAGACGGTTGGGATTGACATGCTATCACATCAAGCGTGATAAACACGTGAATGACATTTCGTCATGCAAAATAGGAAGAATGGTGGCACGTGAGGTGTTTGACAGTCAAGGCACATTGACTGTTAGTCTGAGGGGGAAAGTGCAATATGAATGTTAATTAGAGGCAAAGCTGAATTCACTATATGTTTTAGGGGACAAAGTGCAAAATTTTCGTACATTTTAACCCGTTATAACCTTAGTTTAGTATTATAGAATTTTGTTGCATAAGTGATTCTTATGCAATATGTAGTTTGTATGATATTATGAGTCTTGTGGGAGTCTTTATATAGTATGTACAAATTTAAAATGCTTAAATTTATATTGAAAAATACAAAACTACAATCGAAATGCTTACGTTTTTCTATACATAACGAAATATTTCTTAAAATCATCTTACCGGAATTATCTCAAAAACTAAAATCACAATCCTTGCGTAGGGGTTTATAGGTGCTGAAAATGAAACTTCATCATCTGATGAAAAAGAGGGAGGAGATGTACGGTTGCACAGACCTTGTAAACCAACTAAGACTGACTCGTAAACTAACTTAGAGTGTGTTTGGTTGCATGGAATCCTATGTCATGGGAATTCATTAGGGGAACATCTAAATCTAAGCTAATTTGAGCTTCACACACCAATCCAACATTAAGTCCCATGAACATGCATGAGAATTATATGTTTTGTTGGATTAAAGAGTGTGATTCTCATGTTCACGAGACTTTCATTCTCACCATTGATCATAAAATCTAATGGTGGATTGGTAAGTGAACCTCAAATTAGCTTAGATTTAGGTGGTCCCCTCGTGGATTTAGCTTAGATTTAGGTAGTCCCTTCATAGATTCCAATGGCATAAAATTCCATCACATGCAACCAAACACACCCTTAGACTTTCCGAATTCTTTTACAAATGCTAAGTACTAAGACTAACAACCTAGTTTTGCTGCTGAGATGCGATCCAATTGTTGTATTCTCAAGTGTGTGCAATTATAGAAACAGTTTAGAGGTATATTGTTTTGAATTTTTAGAGCCCTCGCTGTCACGGTGGTAATGAGTTTTAAACCTACAGTACATACATTCACAGATGGGTCATTACAAGTGGAGACTTTGTCCCAGAAAAAGAACAATTCGCAAGTAATTATTATTATTTAGATCAGCAGCCTTACCATGGGCAACTCAACATCACGACCATTCTTAGACTTGTACTTCGATCCAACGAATTTGGAATACTTTAAGCTGTGTTTGTTTTTTACTTCTAACCAATACAAAAACTCTTACTGGTTTTCAATTCAAAACCTTTTTTGCGATTTGGATTTGTGTGTGTGTGTTTTTTTTGGAAAAGCGAGTAGAGGTTTTTAAGATCCCCAAACCTTACAGAGGATGATAAATATTACAATCGCTCATATGATCACTCGTTACATCATCTACAGAACCAAAAAATTACTTTAACATATATAGAACCTAATTATTTATAGTTCAACGGTCTCCAAGTTGGAGAGTAATCTTGCAGAGTGGTCTGCTACAGAAGTAGTTGCATGGTGCATCTGCCATAAATTTACTCTCTTATAAGCACCAATCAATCCTTTAATCACCCTTATGACCTGATTTATATCTAATGTGGGGCTTAGATGTATGAGAAGTCAACGTAAATAACCAAAAAGCAATGAATCCTGATATAGAGACCATTGAATGCTAACTCTAATCTAGCATCCATACAAGGTTCTAATAAACATCTGCATCTTATATGAATTATCATCGATTACCTGAACTTAGGATTTGTCTTTTTAATTCGAGAAGATGTTCGAGGAGCTCCTTTCTTAGGTGATTTTCTTGTGGTAACCTCACATTCATCTTCAATAGTTGCTTCATTGTCTTTGGTTGCATGGAAAGGAAAAGTTTTCTTGGCCAAAGGATGCAAACTGGACTTGTAAAATTGTACAATTCATGCTTTTTCCCCTTGTTATCACAAGCAAAATTTTCACGAATAAAGCCACCCCTACAGCCTAGCACATAGGTGTCAAAATGAAATTGCGGTGATATCCGCAGCCGTGGCTTGGCATCCTAACAAACCGCCAGACTTGAACCTTGTTAATGTCTGTGAAAACACACACTCTCCGTCTTCATTGATTGAACTTGTCTGTTTGCACTTCTAATTAAAAAGCAACAGGCACTTGTAACTTTCGTTACTTTTATTTGTTTTTGTTTTTTTTTTTCAGTTCAGAATGTAATTCAAAATCCCAATAATTCTTTGAGAGACATCCAATGTTTTGGGGAAGCTCTTATGAGCATGTCTTATGTCGGCATAAATGATAAAAATCTAATAATATTCTTCGTTTGATGAATTTACATGACCCTCACAATACCTTCAAAGTGCACAGCTGTCAATTCAAAGTGAAACTTCACCCAGGCATACTGATAGTTTCAAATCAAAGTTCCACAACTCTTACCACATCCCTTCATGTCCTTGTGAATAGAAAGGATGTCATGGACTACTGTTAGGCTAGCTGTGTGTGTTGAAAGGTGTTCAAGATCCTTAACCCCCTTGATAAAGAATGGATGCTAGGAATTAGTAGGACCACCACACCACTCATGATCATTTCATATATATCAAGAAGAAAAAGAGGGGAAAATGGTGACCCACTTCTCCAAATCATTACATGTGCTTGTGGGGTTAAAGCCAGACACTGGATTGTTGCCCATGCAATTCTCACCAAACCCTTGAGTTTGATAGACAGAGAAAGTTACTTGCACAAGATGGACATGGACATGCAGAAGACCCACTCCATTCTCCCCACTCAATTTCTCCTACTATTCTCCTCCCCACCCCACTCAGATAAAGGAGATTCTCTCTAAAGGATGCTTTGCTCTCACACAAAAACAATTCAAGCTAATAGTGTCACCTGTATGTATTTACCTGCATTACCGCAATCCATCGATTGTAGCTATTTGTGTACTATCAGTATTTCAAAGGTTATGGGTGGATGTTAGTGCAAAGCAATCATCGAAATAGGCTATGATAGTGCGAAGCAATCTTCAAAATAGGCTCTGATTTTCTTCCCCCATGATTAAGTTAGAGTTCAGTCGAATTGCAACTTTAAACCTACATCTGAAACCTACGTACAAAATTTATATAGTTGATCCTGTAACCAAAATTTTCCGAATGAATTCACCCTTTATAAAGATAATCTACTCACTGAAGAAGCTTAACTAAAAAGTTCAATTCCACGAGGTGATATGATTTTACCTGATATGATTCTATCCTTAAGGGCTAAGCAAGTCCGGCCACTTGATATATAACATAAAGTCTATCCTCGGAACATAGTGATGCAAGTGCATTATGTCCATTCACTTTTAACTATTTGTAAACGCCACTTGCGTTTATCCGATATATTTCACTAAATTTAATCTCCAGAATTGTAATTTGAAAATAAGAAAGAAAAACACAGAAAACAAACAAGTCGGTCTAAGAAACATATGCGTGCTCACTTTCCAGTAATTACCATATTAACTTTTATAAGTCACTAAAATTACATAGAATAAACAGTGGATATAAATATGAAAGACTCTATATTTATAGATTAAGGAACACATGTGCGCATCCACTGATCGAGACGAGTTGCTTATAAAATTGTTTGATGACCTTTAACTTGTTGGAAATACAAATCAAAATGAGATGAATCTTGAAATGTTGGGAATGCAAACAAAAGTTGGATGTATCTTGGAAAATCTAGAACATGATGTTTGACATTCTTAAGTTATATTCATGTATGGTAATGTATGGTATTTAATATCTCTACATTCTAAGTAAATTACATGTATCTAGAGTCCTCTACTACTAGTATAAAAAGATAACTTGTTTTGGGGTTGAGCAATGAAAGCAGGCAAGAAGAAAAGATAGAAAAGTGAGAAAGATTGTAGAGTATTGAGTCTCTTGAATTGTAAAGGCTGTAGCCTACATGAAGTGATAATATAATTATTTTTTCTTCTTCTTGAATCTCCCTGGTGCTCTTTACGGTATGGTATAAAACCAACATAGTGGTATTAGAACCAGGTTGATCTTGCAAGTCTTAATGTTGGAATCATCTCCTACACTTGTTTCACCATGTCAAACAATTTGATGCAACCACAAATTCCAAAACTCACCTGAGAAAATTATGAAAGCTGAAGCATCCAAATGAAGGCGTTATTTGGTTCTCAAGACCTTTGGAAAACTGTCACGGAGAGCTATGTAAAACCAACTTTGGCCGTAGAAGCAACCTACACCACAGAACAAAAGAATTCTCTTCGTGAACTACGCAAGAAAGATAAGAAGGCGTTGTTCATTCTTTACCAATGAGTCGGTGAATCTTTGTTTGAGAAGATTTCGGAAGCAACGACAAGCAAAGAAGCATGGGATAAACTCACAACTCTATACAAAGGAGTTGATCGAGTCAAACGGGTGCGTTTGCAAACACTTCGAGGAGAGTTCGAGAATGCTCACATGCGAGATGGTGAAACTGTCTTCGATTATTTTTCTCGCTTGCTTACCATTGTCAATCAACTAAAAAGAAATGGTGAAAAGATTGATGATGTTCGTGTAGTAGAGAAAATATTGCGATCTCTCACAAATAAATTTGAGCACGTGGTTGTAGCAATTGAATAATCAAAAGATGTCGAGAACCTCACTGTAGAGGAATTAATGGGCTCTCTTCAAGTCCATGAACAACGCATGAAAAAGAGCTCTAATTCCAATACTATTGAGCAAACATTGGAGTCGAAGCTATCTTTACATGACCAAAAGGCGAAGCATGGAGGATATGGTGGACGTAGCGGCACCTATCAAAAAAGAGGACGTGGCAGAGAAAATTATCGTGCTCCTGATCAACAAAAAAGGACACAAAATTCTGAGAAAAAAAATGCTAGAGGATGGTCTGCTCGTGGAAGTAAAAGAATCATTGAATGCTACATCTGTCACAAGCACGATGACTATGCTTCAGAATGTTGGTACAACAATCCTAGCCAAAAGGCACAAGCAAGTTCCGGGCAAGACTCGAAGCAGGAGAACGAGGAGAGTACACTATTGTTTATACAAGAAGATGCTCATAAGGAACAAGATGTATGGTATCTTGATTTCGGGGCTAGCAATCACATGTGCGGGCAAAGGGATCTTTTTTCGGATCTCATTGAAGGTGTTCAAGCAAATGTTACATTGGGAGACTCATCAAAGGTGTCGGTGCAAGGTAAAGGCAAAATTAAATTTTATCAAAAGGATGGTGCTCCACAATTTATCTCTAATGTGTATTATATACCCAATATGAAAAGTAATATTTTGAGCCTCGGGCAACTTCTTGAAAAAGGGTATGTAATACATATGGAGAATTTTTCCCTTTATTTAAGAGATGCACATGGGAGACTTATTGCTAAAGTTCAAATGGCAAAGAATCACATGTTTCCATTGCATATTAACACAAGTCCTGAAAAGTGCTTGCAAGGAATTGTGAAGAACGAGTCATGGAAATGGCATCTTCATTTCGGGCATTTAAATTTCAATGGTCTAAAGCTTTTGTCAAGAACTGGCATGGTTGGTAGAATGCCAGCTATTGAAGTTCCAAAATTTGTATGCGAGGCATGTACTCTTGGCAAGCAACAAAGAATAGCTTTCAAAGTGGAAAATCATGGAGAGCTCATACGCCATTACATTTGGTGCACACCGATATTTGTGGACCTTTCGAGTCACCTTCTCTCTGAGGTAACAAATATTTTATTTCATTTGTTGATAATTTCAACAGAAAATTGTGGGTGTATTTTATGAAAGAAAAATCAGCTGCTTTTTCCATTTTCAAAACTTATGTATGATAGAGGAGGTGAATACACCTCAAACGAGTTTCGAGATTATTACAGAGAGCAAGGGATCAAACATCAATTTACAGCAGCTTACACTCCACAACAAAATGGCGTAGCTGAAAGAAAACACCGCACCATTCTAGACATGACGAGGACTATGCTGAAAGAAAAAGGCTTGCCAAAAAACTTTTGGGCCGAAGCCATGGCTTGTACAACTTACTTGTTGAACAGGTGTCCCACCAAAAGTGTTAAGAACATGACACAACAGAAGGCATGGAGTGGCCATCATCCAACCATTCAACATCTAAGGATTTTTGGTTGCGTCGCTTATGCTCAAGTACCGGAGGCAAAAAGGAAGAAGCTTGATGATCGTGGTGAAAAATGCATTTTTATTGGCTATAGCGAGGAGTCAAAAGCTTATAAACTCTACAATCCACTTACACAAAAATTAGTGGTGAGTAGAGATGTCATATTCAGTGAAGATGAAGCATGGAAATGGGAAGAAGAAGATACAAGCAAGGAGACACGAGTTGAAATCGAAGAAGTGTCAACTCAAGAAAACCAAGAACTAGCAATCTCGACTCCTCCTCGGGCAAGAGTACTTCCAAACTGTAACTCACCACAATTATCTTCTGGACGTGCCACATCAACCCAAAGCTCTGGTGGTACTTCATTTCCACCTTTGAAGATGCGAAGCTTAAGAGAGATTTATGAAGAAAATGAGGCAATGGATTTATTTTGCCTTTATGCTGATCACGAACCTTTATCCTTTCAAGAAGATGTGGATGAAGATTGTTGGAGGAAAGCAATGGAAGAGGAGATATATGCCATCGAAAAGAATGACACTTGGGAGCTGACTACACTTCCTAAAGATCAAAAGGCAATTGGTGTCAATTGGGTCTACAAAATTAAGCGCATGGCTGATGGAAAAATTGACCGCTACAAGGCAAGGCTCGTCACAAAGGGATACAAGCATAAGCATGGAGTGGACTCTGAAGAAGTGTTTGCCCCAGTTGTTCGGTTTGACACGGTGAAGATGTTGATATCTCTTGCAGCTCACCATAAGTGGAAGATTTACCAGTTGGACGTGAAGTCCGCATTTTTAAATGGGGTACTCAAAGAAGAAGTTTATGTCGAACAACCCGAAGGTTTTGTAAGAAAAGAAGGCATGGTGTATCGTCTCAAGAAGGCCTTATACGGACTAAAACAAGCCCCCCGAGCGTGGAATTCTCGGATCGATAATTATTTTCTTCAAAATGGATTTGTTAAATGTCCATTTGAGCATGCTGTCTATTTATAGAAAAATGTGAACGAAGAAATGCTTATAGCATGTCTCTATGTGGATGATTTACTCTTCAGAGGAAATAGCCAGAAGATGTTCGATGATTTCAAGCAAGCCATGTTCAAAGAATTCGAAATGACTGATTCTGGACTTATGTCCTACTTTCTCGTCATTAAGGTACAACAACGTGATGATGGCATTTATATTTCTCAGCAAAGGTATGCGAAGGAGTTACTTGAGAAATTCAGAATGAGTAACTGCAATTCAGTAAATACTTTTGTTTCCACTGGTTTGCGTTTAACAAAAAAAGGAGAAGGAGAATCTGTGGATGCTACTCTCTACAAGAGTTTAGTTGGTAGCTTACGGTACCTCACAATCACAAGGCAAGACATTGTCTATGGTGTTGGATTGGTAAGTTGGTACATGGAAAATCCAATGGAATCTCATTGGCTTGCTACAAAAAGAATTTTAAGATATATTAAAGGCTCCATAAATTTTGGCCTATTTTATTCTTATAATGATGATACAGAATTATACGAATTTTCTGACAGTGACTGGGGAGGTGATCAAGATGAAAGAAAAAGCACCACAGGATATGTATTCTTTCTTGGATCGACTGCTTTTACTTGGACATCCAAGAAACAGAGTGTTGTAGCACTATTTCTTGTGAGGCAGAGTATGTTGCGGTATCTTCGACAGTTTGTGAAGCAATATGGTTGAATAATTTTTTGAAAGAACTTTGTCACCCACAAGAAGACTCTACTGTCATATATGTGGATAATAAGTCCGCAATTGAACTTTCTAAAATCTAGTGCAACATGGAAGGAGCAAGCATATTGACCTCAAGTATCATTTTTTGAGAGATCATGTGAATCAAAAAACAATTTCGCTTGAGTATTGTAATACTTCGGATCAAGTGGCGGATATTTTTTCAAAGGCACTATCTAGTGATGCGTTCAAGAAGAAGAGGTCACTACTTGACATGAAGCAGTTTTTGGTTTGAAGGGGGGTGTGTTGAAAATACAAACCAAAATGAGATGAATCTTGAAATGTTGGGAATGCAAACAAAAGTTGGATTAATCTTGGAAGATCTAGAACATGATGTTTGGCATTCTCAAGTTATATTATGGTATTTAATATCTCTACATTCTAAGTAAATTACATGTATCTAGAGTCCTCTACTACTAGTATAAAAAGATGACTTGTTTTGGGGTTGAGCAATGAAAGCAAGCAAGAAGAAAGATAGAAAAGTGAGAAAGATTGTAGAGTGTTGAGTCTCTTGAATTGTAAAGACTGTAGCCTACTTGAAGTGATAATATAATCATTTTTTTTTTCTTCTTGAGTCTCTCTAGTGCTCTTTACAGTTTGGTATAAAACCAACATAAACAAGCCATGCTCGTTTGGAATCACTTTTTTCAGAGAGAAAATCTGCTTGAGGTATTTAATACTACACAAGACAAGCTAACAGTTTCACCTAAATCTACAAATGGTAACTGACTTGGAGCTACATGATGAACTCATTTGCTATGTTCCTCAAACAAATGAAGAACTTGAGATGCTGCATGCAAACCTACAGTATCCATGCTTGCCCTCTATGAGAAAATTCAGATAGTTCTGCAAGTCGTATAATGTCTACAATGCACTTATGCAGTAAAGAATGCATTGAAGACTGGTCAATAGAGAACAATTAAGTTAATCAAATGGATTAGGTATTCTTTGTCAAGCTCTGACATTGTAACTTAAAAGTCCAAAAGAAGCAAGGCATATACAATATCACTCAATTGCTGAACTCGGTAGACAATTGTAACCACAATTGAAAGAAGCAATTGAAAGACAACTTTTGTATTGAGAATTTCAGATTGCACATAAATGATTCACAGAGCTGGGGACTACCATTAATATCTTTTATGCACACTACAAACTCAAGAAATAAGTAGCTTGTAGAATTAAGTAAGGTGATCGATGTTTGTTTTCATTCAGTAGTTAGCTTTCTAACTTCAATACCAGTTGGAAACTGAGTTAGCACCCAGAAGTCCAAACTAGCTAGGCACCTCATTTGGTGTTTAGTTATTCAGCTTGTGCTGCTTCGAGAACACCCTGAATGAACACGAATGCCTACTTACGATTCCAAAACCAGTGCAAAACAGAAGCAAGACAAACACCCCCGAGCAAAACACTACATAGAATGATTGAAACGCGCGACCCAAACAATAAAAACGTGACCAGCTCATATTTTTTGCTGTCTGAACTGCGTGAAACACCAAACTCTTAATGGGGAGTTAGATTCGAAGCACTTTTATGGGGAAAGGATTGAAGATGCTCTAGTTGGTTGAATATAGCAATCGTGTCTTTCTTCCAATTTAACCTAAAAATGAACTCTATATAACTTACCAAACAAAGAAATACACTCAAGACAGAAGTACGTCCCAGAAATGACAGTAGAGAATGCACCCCCAATTATTGAGTCTACCAGTACACCATTATTGTCCCCCACTTAAGGTACTCTTAACCCATGTTGAGACCAAATAATTCCCAACTCCAAACCGCTCTACATATATACAACGCTTTTTGGTTGTAGTTAATATAATGATCATATCATCCTCAATCTTAGCAAGTTTGAAACTCCTAACCATGTAAACGATCAGAGTGGTAAGGTAAGAAAGGAGCACGCTTATCATGAACTCGTTTTAACCGATATAGCGCCTCGCACATGAACGCTCTAATTAAACCTTGTACTATGCAAAATGTTCACACATCTGATCTTAACAATGCCATCCATCTTCAGTTGTTCATCATCTGATCTAACAATGACACATCCAAAATAGACACCATGCATGAGACATCCAAAACTTCCTTCTATAACAAAAGCATTGTTCTAACAAAAGTAGAGAAACTGAGCTAAGAAAAGAAAAAGCAGACACTGGATAGAAGAAAGTAGAAAACAACCCAAACGGGAAACATGGGTGGTGGTGGAACTGTACGGCAAAGCTGCTTCCATGGTTCAGACCCTCTCTGGCACTTATTAGACCTAAAGAAGTGGGAGAGCATGCATTTATTCTCTCTTACTTTTGCAGATAAAAAAATTATAGAAAACCACAATTCTCTCCTCCACGCCTCCACCCCTCTCATGGCCCCAACTAACACCACCACCACTTCGACTCCTAGAGATCTGTATTCATCAACTCTAGATGATTGTGTTCATGCATGCATTATAATCACAATGAAGTACTACTTGAGTTTCAAAATCCAACATGCACAAAACAATTAACTAACTATCTTGTCACCTTTAAACAACATAAATACTTCTCCATTAAGACTCCATTAGATCAACCAAACAGACCATATATAGGTCTATAAAGGCTATATAGACTTCCCCAGAAAATGTTCATAAAGAAGGAACACAGAATCTCCACTATTGTCATCAGAAGATAGATTTACTGCCTAACCAAACTCTTTTGACCTACTTAATAATCAATAACCATCTTTTGTTGATCAGTTCAACAAAACCACAAAGAAATAATTATAACAAAGATTATGATATATGTTCATGAATTGTACTTTGTAATATATAAAAAGCTACAAAAAAAAATTCATGAATTTATCTAGTGGTAAGGTCAAAAGATGTTTCAAAAAGTAGAGTTTGACATGATCATTTTCATAAAAAAGATGGTGATGAAGAAGAAGTGGAGGGTGGAACACCAAAACCTGGTAAATCAACCCAGTGATGAGTTGGGCTCAGATTCAAACCAATTGCACTGCTTGTAGTAGTGTTGCTATTGTTCATGGTGTTGGAATTGTTGGTGGTGGTGGTGTTGCTCCAATAACCTCCTCCTTGTGCTTGTGAAGTAACAGGATGATCTGGAGTTCTAGTAGAGTTGTTGAAGATGTGGGGCCACTCTTGATGATGGTGATGATGAGATGTTGAAGGTATGTTTGGTTGAACTTCTTCCAAACCTTCTTTGCTACTAATTGATCCCATGTTGAAAACATGGGTTGGTGTTTGATGAAACTGAAAATTTTGTTGTTGTTGTTGTTGTTGTACTTGTGCTTGAAAGGATGGAAGAGTAAACCCTTGTAAAAGAGCTAAATTAGAACCCCCAAATCCAAAATCATGATGACTACCTCCTCCATTTGAAGAAGCTTGAAGTTGTGCTAATGAAGAGAAAAAACCTCCACTTCCACCACCACCAACACCACAACCAAAAGCAAAAGGTGATGAGATTGGATGAGAAGATGACATAGCACCACCACCACCAGTATTGATTGACAAGGAAGTAGAAGAAGGGATTACAATTTGATGTTGTGGGTGTGAAAGGGAGTCACTAGTAGTAGAAGTAGTGGAAGAAGAAGTAGAAGAGTGTTTCTTCATTTTCTTACCCTTTCTACACCCACCACCAACAGGAACACTCCTCAGAGTCCCTCCTTGAGTCCAATACCTCCTACATGTCTTACAGAAGTATCTTGGTTGTGAGAGGCTATAGTTGTTGTAGTAGCAAAACTTGGTGTTCATTGAATCACACCTTGGACACTTTTGTGCCTCTGTTGGTGCTGCTTGATGGTGCTGATGATAGGCTTGTACTTGATTTATCTTCACTCCTCCTCCTCCTCCTACCCTTCTCTGATCTTGTTGTTGAAGTTGAACCAACCCAGCTTTTGTTTCCTCTACCCTTCCTTGTTCCATTTATGAACAAAACAAAATTACCTCCCTCACTAAAATTCTTTGTTAGCAAAGCCCCAAGTATGAATTGTTAGATGGAACCAAAAGAAGCAAATCTTTCACCGAAAGTACCCCAGAAATTTTTTATTTTTTTTTTATACAAGTTTATTGAAAAACACAAGGAACCATCTCAACTCAATTCATCATCATCAACTCATACTAAGAGCACGAAAGATCTGGAGAGTGTAGTGTAAAAGACAGTTTGATAGAGAGAAAGAAAGAGAGGAGAAGAAATACTAGTGTGCAGAGTGGTGGTCATGAATGGGTGGCTGTGTCAGAAAGAGAACAACAACTATTGCTCACTCTCTCTCTAAAAATAAAATATAAAAAATTTGGTTTGAGTCTTCTCCAAGAGACTGGGGACCCATTCACCACTAAACTTCAAGAAGTTTCCTCGCTCGTTTCCTCGCCAATTAGAATTCCCCCTTGAAGAAAGGGATGGGATACGTGGCATTTGGTGGAGCAAAATCTGATGGTGAAGAAGAGGGAGGGGCGTGCATGACACGTGCGGAGATTGCCACGTAACGGAAGTGGATGACGTCCGTATCCGCAACTGCTCCACGCCTCCACCATCGTATAAACGACAAGCGTTTCTAACATGCTTTCCGTGGGACAGAGATATGATATGGAGGTGGGGGTATTTATGAGGTGGTATTGAGTGAATGAGACTCAATAAAACCATGCATACAAGGGCATGGATAATTTTTGATTGAAATTTTTGGATTTTGGTGATGATTGGAGTGTAAGATAATACTAAAGTTTAGAATGTGTGTGACTTGATTTAATTTGGTCTTCACATGTACATTTGAATTGAAATCAAAAGGGGTTGAATATGTGTTGACTTTGATTTTGGGGTCAATTAAGATTTGACCATCTTAAGATAAGTGTTATAACTTCATGGACCAGGGAAAGGATGGAGATTACTTGGTTACTATATGCATTTAATTGATTGATCCTCTCAAATTTATTTGACATTGAATGTATATTTAGTTGCATGAAATATGATTCCAGGGAAAGATGGATGGATAGAAATAGATGAGAAAGGAAAAGATAAAAATGAGGGCAATTCTCATTTTCAAATCACACTACTCGTTGCTCATCTTGAGATTTACAGTAACAACTCGCATAAGTTTTTTTTTTTTTTTTTTTGAAAGGCAAGCGTGCCGCCGGTGGGTATAGAACCCAAGACGTGGAGATTAAACCACCAAAGCCTTAACCATCCAACCAGGCTACCATTGGCAACTCTCATAAGTTTATACCAGCTAGCATTGGAATGAAATCAATGCAACCAAACACGCCTTAAGTTTATATCAGCTAGCATCCTAACATATTGTTTGCTTTTAGTGCCACTAAACTTGTAGTATCATGTTCAGTTGCACCCAGAGTAAATAAGGAAAAGATAGATGAGGAGAAGGGATGAAGAAATTGAATATTGGTAATAGAGATGGCGTAGCATGGGACGTCAAGGGAAAGATTGGTGAATATTGTTAACGATTCAAGTAGCAAGATCAACTAATACAAACTCACATTTCGACTTGCAAGGACTCACTCTTATATCATCGATGTTGTCTCACATACCTTAACCAACTCCTTAAATGTGAGAAGTTCTTTGATCAAACCAATTATCCAATAACTTGTTCTCTATGAAAGCAAATCCATGACCTGTGATGTCATCTGTCACAACATTTGCCAATTGAACTGAAAAGGACTAGCATCACAGGAATGAACGATTGGCATCTAAACATGTGGGCCACAATTTGATGCAACCATCACGATTGGAGTCTAAACAAGTGGGACACAATTTGATGCAACCATCACGATTATATAAGCTAGTCTTTTTAGCCATACACAAAGTTGGAGTCTTAAGGAGATATATGACCCCCTATTCCTGCGGAGATGGATAGTATGCTAGTCTTAATCCAACCTACTAAACTCCCCCCCCCCAAATTTTTTTTTATCAGTAACTGGCTTTGCCTCGAATCATATAGTTTCCCAGTCATGGATTTGTCTACAGAAACATGTGATTTTTTTAAATGACAAAAATATTGATGATACATCAAACCGCCATCTTATCAGCATCGTATACATGTCATGATAATCTCGTCAACAAAATGAAGCAGGCCCGATTGTATGCCCAATCCATGCAGCGAGGTTCGAACCACGCTAAGCCCATTATTGGCAGGATCCAGACAGTCAGATCCTAGTTGCAATGAGCCATTAAGCCCACACGTCACGCGGTCAGATCCAATACTCGTAAGACCTCTAAGGCAAGTATCTGAGAGATCTACCCAAGACTGGCAAGCCAACAACACATTGGATCTGACTAGGAAACATATATTATAGTATAAGTAGGGCAAGGAAATTTTATTGCATGGATAACACTCAGAAAGGGAAACATCTCCCGCGGATCTAGGAGCACGAGTCGTGTAGAGAAACTATCTCACATGGACAACTCCAAATTAATAAAGGATCTCCAGCAATATCTCTTTCCTAAATTACGCCACCAAAGGCCTAGCTGAACAAGGACTCCTACACTATAAAAAAGAGACAAGGTCGATGAACTTGAGGTATGCTACAAAAACCTAGTTCACAGCTTTAAGCCTCTCCTAAGCCTTATCTAACTTAAGCATCGGAGTGCCATCGGCCACCACACGGTGGTCCTTGGCTCACGTTTGCTACCTATGCAAGTCTAGATAAGCAACAAGGAAGGAGAACATGAATCGACATTTGTGCATGTCTAGATAAGCAGCAAGGAATGAAAACATGAATCGACTACATCAAATGCCTTTTAATGAGTTTACACTCATTGTTAAATCCTGGAGATGGAACCAATTGAAACCATTGGACATAAAGATTGCTTTCAAACAAAATTGCAAAAAAAATGAGTAGTGGTATGGAAGGTGTGTTGCTGCAATATCAAAATGAGGCTATTATTGTTTCACCCACGGCATGTAGAAGTGGAAAATACTGTTTTTCCTTATTTAAACCCATAGTGGCAAAGCACATGGTGGCATCATCCACAGAACTGAGCATGAAACTAAACTAGACAAATGAGACATTACCAGGCTGTGAAACTGATGTTCCAGTGAAAAAACATTGGTTAACTAGATGGTCGATGGGGTAGTTATCGACATCGCATCAACATCGCTTGGCAGAAGTTGAAGTGCAAAAACAGGCAGTCCCACAGCGTTGAATCAACACACAGAAATAGAGCACCAAGAACCCCGAACGAGGTTAGAATGATCAGACAAATGCTGGTGGTAATCAGGATGGAATTGACATATTGGTAGACCTAACTGGGAATAACCTTGAGAGTTCTGATCGAACAAGTCAAATTTCGATCAAAGACACGGAGGATCCAACGGGTTATAGTTTAGAAATGGGGTAGTGTGTGATGGCTCTTTACAATAAGAAAGCCAAAGGTCGAAAAAAAAAGAAAAAGAATACAGTCAACATGAAAACATTGGAAAACATCCTTGAAGACTGCGGAGAAGTTGAATCTGATTTGGATGAAGGTGAACGTACATAATACATTATAAACAAGGAAATGGGTACTCAGTCAGAAGGTGAACAAGGACAGTGCAAAAAGAAACCATCTAAATGAACAATCTTTGTAGGAGAACGCACTACACCAAATTGGCATATTTGTAACAACTTAAAAGATAGTAACATTTTTGAGCTATTACAATCCACCAAACAATTTCAAGTCAAAACTAATTTAGTCAACAAAATGAAAAATAGCTACACAAAAAAATGATACAATAAATTAGATCACCATGAATAGCATAACTTGTAAGCCCATACTATTTGTGATGATACAATTATTGAATCACTTTGTTTGTGAAAATGTGTAAAATTGCTTTGTGAATTGTTATAGCTCAAAAGTGTTACTGTTTTTTGGATTGTGCAAAAATGTCAATTTGGTGTAGTGACGTCGAGTGACCAAACAGAACGTTGCTCAATCCCAGCCTGTTTATGATTGAAAACATAATGTTTTGGAACACACATGGAATCAGAAATAGGACTACCCAGAACATGATTAGGAAAATGGTTTTAGAGTATAATGTTCGTATTTTGATGATTGCGGAACCTTTAATAGATGCAAGCAGACATTTGAAGGTGGGGAATAGAATTTTGTTACCTGGCTTTGTTGCGAACGAAGAAATGGATGGTAAAGTCTTGTTTTTCTGGGCAAACGATATGAATGCTACAATACGATACATGACTGACCATGCTATTCATTGTGATATTGTTGATTTAAGAAACATCGAGCCTTTGCAATCTTCTTTGTTTACGAAAAATTCTCCACTGGTGAGCGGAGGTTGTTGCGGCAAGATTTGGAAAATTCTCGATGGGCCTATAATTCCCTAATTTCCCATGGATGATTGGGGGAGATTTTAATGTGATTATTAATTCGCAAGAGTAATTAATCCATCAGTAGTAAGTATGACAAATTTTCGGAATGCATTAAATTATGTGGTCTGATTGACTGTGGTTTTATGGGTCTGAATCATATTTGGTGCAATAATAGAAAAATCATATATTACATTTGGACTAGATTGGATTGAGTATTAGTGAATGCTGGTTGGCTAATTCTCATGTCAAATCCTAGGGTGGAGCATTTCCATCGTACCTGCTCAGACCATGTTCCCTTATTGGCCTCTTTACCCTCGGAGGCGATGTTAGGTACGCCCCCATTTAGATTCCCGCATATGTGGACTACGCATCCCCCTCTCAATGCATTTGTTGAGGATATTCAAAATGTTAAATCAGGGAGTATGCAGGCTTTAGATAGAGTGGACCTAAGACTAAAAAAGCTGCGTAACTCTCTAAAAGTTTGGAATATGGATGTTTTTGGCAATTGTTTAGCAGGTTGAGACATTGGAAGACGAAATGGAAATGGGAGAGATCCAACTTTCGGGCTGAGGTGAAAATGAGAATAGCAGACTCTATACCAACGCAAATTGGGATGTCAATGATACCCATAATTTACACCGATGTCAGGCAGAGTATAAATTAGCTTGAAACAAGAAAAAATGTTTTGGATGCAAAAAATTCGGAGAAAATGAATTAAACGGAAGGAGAAGCATGCACAAAGTATTTTTTTGCCGGAATGAAATAAAAATAGAAGAAAAGAGCAATATCCAGTATTACACTACCGTCTGGGAGACAGATAACCGACTCTGGGGAGATTCTTCAAGAAGCTAACTTACTTTTTTAGAATTGGTTATGCTCACAGGGGTTCAAAATCGACACGGATTTAATAGTCTCCTTTCTAGCAAGAATTTCCACAACAAATTGTGACGACCTAGTATGTCCATCAAAATTTGAAAAGGCGTGGCATGTCACATTTAGTATTCCAAAGAACATCGGTCCTTGGCCTGGCGGTTTTACATCAGTTTTTTCCAAGAATGCTGGGAAGTGGTAGGCAAAGATTTTTGGTAGGCAACAAAACAATTTTTCAGTAGACGTGCCCTTTTATGCCAATATGTTGGCTCTCATCTCAAAGACAGAATCCAAGTTCTTTTCTGATTTTAGACAATTAGCCTATGTAATGTTATTTACAAAATATTTAGCAAATTCTCTGCAATAGAATAGCAAATCTGTTGCCAGATATTGTCTCACAGGAGCAGGGTGCCTGAACAGAACACCGTCGAAAACATTGATCTAGTACAGAAACTAATAAGGGAGATTGGAGGAAAATTCTTTGGGGAAGATGAGGTTTTTAAAATTGATATGGAGAAAGCCTATGATAGGCCCCAATGGGTTTTTTTTTTTGTTTTTTTTGTTTTTTTGTTATTGGTGCTCAGAATATTATTTGGCAACTAGATATGGGGAAGACCTCTTGATATTGAAGCACTCGTAGCATGAAGCAGTTCCAACAATCCAACATCGTACTCCTGAGACTTGGCTTCACTATTTTCATTAACCTACATATTCTGATTCAGAATCAGTCAAGACACATATTATTTCCAACTACATAACTAATTGTGGTTTCTCTATGCTTTTGCAAGGTGTCTTAAAAGGATTTTTCAAATCCCCGCGAGGTCTTCGTCAGGGTGACCTTTTATCACAAACATTATTTGTCATTTATTCTGAGATTCTTAACAGGAAACTGACGAGAGCATTTAACAAATGAGACATTGGGTATTACTACACCCCAGGTCACGTGCACCTATAACACATCTCCTATATGCTGACGATACACTGATATTTATTAATGGTATGAAACTTCAGTACAAGATTGCATTAATTTTTTTGAGAGTGCTTCTGCAGAAAGAATTGTGGCTATTAAATCTTATACGAGTTTTCAATATATGTCGTCCCCTGTAAAATATCTAGGGGGGGGGTTCGATTTACCAGGGAAACTTTTATCACCTGGGGGAAGGCTTGTTTTGATCAAGCATGTTCTCAATCCATTTCGATATATACGAAGCACAGTCTGTGTGCCAAAGAAGGTTATTGATAGAATAAAAACATCTTAGCAAGTTTTTTTTGGGGTGATTGTAAAAGAAGACTGAAGAAAAATGGGTGGCTTGGTTGAAGGATAGTTTACCATTTGATGAGGACTGTCAGAGAGTTCGGAATCTTGTCCATGTCATTAAAACTTTTCGCCTTACAACTATGTGGAATTTGACAAACAACAATTCATTATGGGTGGTGCTTACCCGCAGAAAATATTGGAAGATGGGAGTTCTTTTAATCAAGCAAATTGAGAAGTGTGGTACCACACTTTTTGTGGAAAAAGCTGATGGAGCTACGACCAATTATTTTTGCCATTTTGATATGGAGGATTGGACGAGGAAACACTCATTTCTTTAACAAAAATTGGAATTAACAAATGGTTTTAAAAAAAATCGGCATTTCTGGATGATGATGGACTTTTGGCCTTCTATACAAGAAATAAGAAGAGGTCGTTTTGATTTGATAAAAATGGAGTATCGTGCAACAACAATCGAAGTGTATAAATTGAGGTTGAAAACATACAACAGTGAGGTTGATTCTTGTCTGTGGACTCTAGCAATAGATGGTCAATTTTTCCACACAATCAACCTATGAACTCTTTCAGAAACAAGGCGAGTCAGATAGGCTTTATAAGAAAATTCGACACCCTTTAGTGCCATCCACTCTCATTTGGAAAATTGTGAAAAGAGGTATCATGGTGGATGGCGTACTCCATAGGTATGGTTTCAGTTTAGTGTGTAGTTGATGTTGTTTAGAACTGTATGATAAAACGTTGAAGCATTTGTTCATCAAAGGAATATTGGCAGTCAGAGTTTGGACACATTTTGAACCAATTTTTTATATCCATTTTCAACAACCAGCAACGGTTCCCACCCTTTTCAAAATATTTTTCCGTCGAGCCAACCAAGCAACACAGATTAAATTTTATACAACCTGATGCCAATGTTTGGCATCTGGGAAATTTAGAAACAGAGAAACCAGAGTTTATTCATAGGTACAACAGTGAATGAAGTCTTTGTCTTCGCTTAGGAACAGAGGTGGTTACACCTAGTTTCATTTGTTTCTACCCTAAATCAAAGGACCCAAAACAGAGCGAGTCTACAATCGCTACGCTCGAAAATTGCGCTAGTGAACAGTAGGTTAAGTCGAGTTTTGTACTGGCAATTCCCACCGCGAGCCAACGTCGCCCTGAACGTGGATGGTTTTTGGTCAACAACAAGGTTGCGAGCGGCATAATCATTCGAAATGATTAAAGAGATTGTCTCAAGGCCAAACAAATTTTCATTGGAGAATGATCAAATAATAAAGCAGAAATTTTGGCTTTGTTAGAGGGCGTTCAATTATGTAACCAATTGGGTTTCTCAAAGGCTATTATTCAGACAGATTCCGGCCTAGTTAAAGGCCGGTTCAATGGTGTGTATAGAGTTCTATGGTTCCTTGAAAACTCCTCGAACGAAATCTACAGTATGCTCGACGGCATGGAAGTGTGTTGTGTTCATGTTTTTAGAGATACAAATTCAATGGCTAACTCTCTCGCAGAGCTCGCATAAGTGGAGTTCTATTCCCGTACATATTAGAGTTCAAATCTCCCCAGAAGACCATCAACACTTTTGCGTCTAGACAAGAGTCAAAAGACATATTCGACAAATAGCATAGTCGTATAAATTTTGTAACTTGTTTTTTTCATGAGTAAAGTGGTAATGTACCCTAGATGTATGTTTATTCTTGACAAGTTAATCAAGCTCTAGTATTCCATAGGTGCCCCTCCCTTCCAGAGGTTTATATAAAAATTAAAAAAAAACTGTCTCCAACTCCTTCTTCTTATTCCTCCTCTCCTCCACCGCCAACTACAACAAATGGTCAATCTTCAACTCAAGTTGTCGTAATCGTTTGCCACCACAAACATATCAAAATCGGACCCACACAACTCATCTCCTATTAGCGTCTTCTCTGGTCATCCCTGCCATCACATCCCTCCCCATCTCCAATATTAACCCAAACAACAAGTCCACACATCCATCAACTCTTTTTAACTTATCTTTTCTAACTTTGTTTCTCATCTTTTCTCTTCAATCTTTCAGACCAACTTTTTCTCTGCCAAACAAACAAGTCAACATAGAGGGATCCTGGGGGGCTCCTGCGCAGGAAGCACAGGAGGAGGTCCTGTGCACCTCTTTGAGCCGTCAGATCTGATCCGACGGCTCAGATCGATAGATTTCAATTTTTTTTTTTTTGAAATCCCATTTTTTAAAATCCATCGATCTGAGCATATCTGACGGCTCAGAGAGGTGCACATGACCTCCTCCTGTGCTTCCAGCGCATGACCCTCCCTCAATCCAACATAGAGAGCATGGTAGCAACACTTAGCCAACTCAACTTCCATATTCCCTCCTACACATTTAACCTCATAGTCTTATTATACTCTCCACCAAGTCAACAAAACCGATGTCTCCATACACTCAATTGTCAATCCATCATCATCACCACAACCTTTCCAACTACAAAGCATCATCCACCAATTACAATCATCTTTCTCCCTCTTACTGCACTCACATTGCCATTTTTTTCTAGACCTACAAGTATTTTATTCTCATTTTTTAAGGTTTTTGTTTAGTTATATTTTGGATTTTAATTTGGGTTTTTTTAGATGAATAGATGCATTTGCTGTAAGCAGTGAGTTTGGGTTATTGGAAGGAATAGTACTTAGTTTTTTGTACACCCAGTTGCGATGGGTGGTTTGTTATTATTTACATTATCCAAATTGTCACATAACTTGCGGATGCCAACAACATTCATGCCATGGCCAAACCACCCCCACCTTCGTCTTTCCAATCAACAAAACAACAATCCATCGCGTCAAAATGGGTAATTAGTAATATTAATATTTTTAATTTGTAACGTTTCATTGTGTTACACATAAAAATGTTTCTAATTATTGACTTAAGTTACTATTAATAATTTTATAAGTAATAGATTTATTATTATTTTTATTAATTATTTTACTACACCAAAATAGTGTATTTGCAACATCAACAATTCTAGGCAGCCTGGGTTTTGCTGCAGCCCTCTTTAAAATTTTTTTCTAAAAAATGTATTTAAAGAGGGGGGGTAAAAATGTATTTTTGCCCCCAGACAACAAAACCCAGGCTGCCTAGAATTTCTGTTGCAACATTAATAGTTTTTGTTCGAAAATTCTAAGGGTCGAGGGATGGGTGGAGGCCATTCATCTGTCTCGAGATTAGTGATATCACGCATCTCAATACCGATGCGCTCATCTCGAGGCGGATGGATGGTTTGAACCCATCCCTCGCTCCCTCCCTCGACCCCTAGCAAAGCTCTTTTTTGTTTGTTGAGTGATAAGAAAAAAAAACTTTTTTCAAACTTACAAATAAGGATTATAAATTACATCTTCTTCATCTCTTGGCTATAAAATTATAACTTCTTCATCTCTCGAGCTCTCTCTCATCTTTCTCAGTCTCCCTCTCCATCTCTCGCACTTTTTTGTCTCCGTCTCTCGTGTCTCTCTCACTCTCGTGCTTCATGGAGAATATCGGAAACTGCAAGCAAATGAAACCCTGGCGCTTTTCATCTCTCGTGCTCTCCATTTCTCGCGATTTTCATCTCTCTCACTCTCGCTATGCAATTACAGGTAATGTGTTTTGGTCTTGATCTCATCAGAAGTGACTTGTATGATGAATTCAATTCAAGCAACTTATATTCTCGCGATCTCTAGTTTTTACCTAAATTCGACTTCGTGAAGAAGAGGAACGAAGTCGAATTGAAGAGAGACTAGAGATAAGAAGAAAACGAAACCCTCACATCTCCAGTTTCGTTTCCAATTCTCCTTCCATCTCCTTCGTTTCTAATCTTTTTTTATTCTCTCTTCTTCAAACTTGAGTTTTCTATCTTCAAATGATTTTGTTTTTCGTGGTTTTAGGGTTTGTATCAATGTTCTTGACCAGTTGTTAGGTTTTTTTTTTTTGCTGCGGAATTCAGTTGTGTTTTGTACTAATTGATGTTTGTTGAAATTGATTTTGTGTTCATTTGGAGCAGATCGTGGGGCTTTTGGGCGTGGAAGCTACTGTTTGATTGATTGAACTGGTTTGCAATCAAAGATGGATTAGTGAGTTTACTCTGATTGGTTCTTATTGATTCATCATTTCTTGTTCTGTTCTGTTCTGATTTATCATTTTTATCTGTAATTTTCACTGATTTGATCTTGTTTATTACTAGACATGATCAGTGTTTATTGATTGCAAATTCTCTATGTATTTGAAGAAATTTCGTAGAAAGATTGCATTTTGGAGCCCGACATCTTGTTTATTGATTTGGTAAACAAACTATTAATTTGTAGTGATTTTTTTGTGGTGTGATTGTGGGGTATCTTGTTGAGCTATATAAAATTGGATTATAAGTTTTGACTAAATGATGTTTGTGTCCAGGTCATGTTCAATAGCGGCGTCCAGTATTGGCGGGGCAAGTTGCTGGGTAATGCTTCATTTGTATTAGTTATACTAGCTGTATTCTTTTGTGCTTTAATGGAATTTAGTTATATTAGCATATTATTGTGTTTGCATTTTATGATGTAGAAATTATTAAAAGGAGGGAACTCAACTGAATAGGTTAACTCTCACAAAATGTAGAGATTTGTGAAGAGTAACATTGGAGGATAATCACACTAGGCATATTGTGTTTTGACACCCATGGTTATGTGAAAGCTGAAATATAAAACAAGGAGGGCATCTTAACGCATCAATTTTGCCCGGAAGTTGGTTTAAGGAATGTCATCGCACACATGCAAACTACAATATAAGGTGTCCACTCTTAATCCTGCCTTAGCTACAATGTCAAACATTTAAGGAGCTTGTCCACTATTGACCTGAACCTCAGCGAGTTCTGACGCTATAATTGATGTCAAGGTCTGCATCCACATGGACTCATCTTAACCAAAATTTGGTGCAATTCAAACATCCAAGGCTAAGGTATGTTGTTTTCTCCATGACAGTTGAAGATTTAGTCCCTGATACATAATTGTTGGAACATATGTGGGTTTTTAAAATAATTTGATTAAAAACGAATTTAAAAACAATGAGTGGGGCGGCTTAGTGGTTCCAGGAATCCCGCCATGTTTTCAGCCATTTCTGCTCCCTGTTTTGTTTTGCTTTCATTCTATTTATACATATCAAATCAGAGCTTGTAAGTAGAGAAAAAGAACAATGAAACAGAGAGAAAAGAAGAAGAAAACAGAGTCTGCTCCCTGCTTCTTCCAGACTCTGTTTCAGCTCAGAAACTCCTCCTTCTTCTTCCAGTTCTTGAAACGAAAATAGAACAGAGCTTCCCACTGTCCAGTCTTACTGATTTTCGTTGCCAAACTGAACAACGAAAATAAAAACAGAGCTTCCTCTTGCTTCCTCTAAAACAGTTCTTGTTGGGAGAGAGATCACAGAGCAGCAGTTCTTGACTGTTTCTTCAACCGAAAAAACAGAGTGTTTTTGATCTTCTTCTGAAAACGAAAAACAGTCTTGTTATCTTCTTCTTCTTCCAGTTTTGAACCTGCAAAACAGAAACAGAATTAAGAGATAAAAACAACAGAAAACAGAGTGATTGCAAGCTCGTTTTCTGTTTGAGAGAATGAAGAAAACAGAGTGTTCTTCAAGTCTTGTAGCAGTTCTTCGAAACTGATTTTGTGAGCTTCTTCTGCTCTGAAACAGAGTTCTTCGAAATCTGATTTTGCAGATTTTAGCTTCTTCGAAGAACAGAGCTTCAGTTCTTAAAAACAGAAACATGTTTTTTCAATCTGTTTTGTTTTTATTCGAAATCAGGAAGTGATTGCAGAAACAGAGTTTGTAAAACAGAATTCGAAATGGAGTTTTTTGCTTCAACGAAATACAGAAAACAGTTCTTGCGGTTTTTGCAAAAATCCAGAACGTGTTTTTCAAGATTTTTGATTCCGAGCAAATAATGAGAATGAGGGTGAATAGTATACCGTTCATTTATTGTGCGTATTTGAACGAGACAGAGAAGATTCTGGGCTGTTTTATCCTGGGGACGGCGGGGCTACGTAACTGCTAGCACAATCTTGGGCAGAGCCGCGAAACGTCTTAAAGAGAGCGACCTAGTCCGCGACTCAACCCAAGAAATATTGGTACCATTGAGCCTAACTATTTCTGGATTTATTTACAGCATTGGAATCTTATACAACAGTTACGACAAACAGGTATGTTACGTATGAATTTAATTCATAGATTACATTTGTTTGTCAAAGTATGTTTGCCTACATTAGAATGTTTATATGCATGTGCTATTGTTCGTATGCTCAATAATTCCATGGAATTTATGCTTTATATTTGCATATAGGAATTTGCTTGAGTAGGACATCATATACAATAAACTAGCAAACATAGTCAGTATATGAGAAATGTCTTATTGTGACATATTTTGTGCTGATCCATGTAATGTGCCCCAACAATTTTAAGACGTTTTCTTTCTGCCATGATTACAAATACTGAATTTGCTAAACAAAGTTTGCATGTATTTGTAATACAAGAATGCACACATGTGATCACACTAGAAGTGAAGTTGAGTTATGATACTGACTTTAGCTATGGACTATTCCTTGATTCAAAGGGATCCAAGGATAGGTTGGCAAACATTACTTTGATGAGAAAATGTATGTTATTGCCATGTTGCTTGAATGTGTCTGTTTGTTATGGATCCCATTCGCCTAAACAAAATTTGTTCCAAGGATTGAAGTTTAGTCTTGTTAGCACTATGTTGCTTTTGTGTATCCTTGGGTAGTAGTGTTTTGTTGTGAAATTGGGATGGAAGCATGTTTCTCCATTTATTTATTTTATAAATTGGTTATGGTAGAATCTATGCAAGGACACACTCCATGGTAATATTTGAAAAGTTTAGAAAGAGGGTTATATTTAAAGATCCACATGATTTAGAGTTTTACAACTACGTTTGCAATATCAGATATCTTTATCTATAATGGTGGTTTACCATGTTGTGTATTTATAAAGATATTTTTATGGTGACTTTACAACCATATTGAAATCATATTAATTATGATTAACGTAGTTAGAGATTGACATACATATACACATGATGAGATGTAAAATGTAGTCTAAACTCTAAAACTTTGGAGGAATAGAACACCATGCTATAAAATTAAATTTCATAGAAATGTAACTATGAAATTGATGCTTTCTGAGTTGGAATATCATGAAATCTGAATCAATAAATTTCATTTGAACATTTCATGAGAAGTGAATAATATCATCTATGCATGTTACTCTTTAGATAATGAGTATGCATTTATATGATAATTATGTTATGCATTTTGAAAGATTCAGTCTATTTTGGTGAGAACAATAATTGATCTATTGTGAAAATTAGAATGCCTCTAATTATCAATACTATTGATGGAAAGAAAAACCTTGTGTTTTATGTTATGTTTGATGTTAAGCTGACATAAAGAGGCAATAAGGAATCATTTATATAAAGATTGACTTGTGGATTTTGTTCTTGATGTCAATACATAAATGATTTTGCTCAGACCATAAGTTGGTCGGACTTCCACATGAGGACATGTATTCTTATGGAAAGGATATGTTCTCATGATGATGATGTTGATGACAATATAGATCAATTGAAGCTATTGCTTGATTTTGTTGCGGAACTTTGTTATCAAAGTTTGCAACTAAATTCTCAGAGGCTGAACACAGAAAGCTTGATGCTTATATCAAAGTTTGAAAAATTCAGAAGCTGAATTTATGATACGTGTTTTAATGATATTCTTAGTTGATCCTTGAACTTAAAAGAAAAAATGAGAATAGCGAGATGAATAGAATGTGTATCTTATTCGATATTCTCATTTTATGGGTCCTTAAGAATTGAATGCATGGTCCGCTTCAGATAGCAAGAAGACCGTCATTGAATATGCATTCAAAAATGTAGCTAAACCTGTTTTTGACAATAGTTAGAAGGACCGAAGTTCAAAAGTCCCTTAATGGGAAGCTTACGTATATTTTTATACATGCTAAGAATAATTTTGTGGATTCTGATTCTTTGTGAAAAGATTTTTTGTGTTTCTCAAAGAATTTTTCATGAAAAGATAAATTGCATTTATAGTGGGGGTTATTTCGAGGAATAGTGGGGGTATATCCTCAAATAACGTGCCTATGATAAGTATGCATGAAACTGATAAAGTCATAGAATCTGAGCCTAGGAGAAGTAAACGAAAATGAACTTCTTGGCCCCGATTACTATGTATTTTCAGTAAAGAAGGTTTTCCTTAGTTTTCAAGGAGCCTAATAGATGCAATTGAAAAGGTCATGAGGTACCTTAAGAGGACTACGATCCTCGGCTTACAGAAGTTTACCGCTGTCCTTGAAGGATATAGCGATGCTGATTGGAACACCCTTTCAGATGACTCCATAGCCACCAGTGGCTATATTTACAATATAGCTGGTGAAGCTGTTTCTTGGAAGTCAAAGAAATAGACCATTTTGGCACAGTCCATGATGGAGTCAGAGATTATAGCATTAGCTACGGCTAGTGAAGAAGCAGGTTAGTTGAGAAAACCTGCTAGCAGAGAACCCTTTATGGGAAAGACTGATTCCAGTTGTCTTGATCCAATGCGATAGTTCCGCGGCTATTGCAAGAATAATACAGAACCGTTATGATAACGGCAAGAAACGACAAATACGTCGTAAGCACAGTAAGGATAGAGAATTCCATGTACTGGTGCTGTGAGATCGGATCAAGTACGAACTGATGTGAACTCGGCTAATTCTTTGACGAAAGTATTAGCTAGAGAGAAGGTTTTTGAAACCTCGAAAGGAATGGGACTAAAGCCCTTAGATTGATGAGTTATTCATGACGGTAACCCAACCTATAGACTGGAGATCCCAAGAAATAGGTTCAATGGGTAATAACAAGTCGTGAATGATATGAAGTGAATCATGCTGACAAAATAATAATCTCATTCCTAGAATACAACATGAATTCCTGAAGCGATAGTAGGATGAGTTAAAAAACTCTTAATGATGTCTATACTCTATGTGGAGTGGAGTACCTAGCTACAGGAGTACTCTTGATAGACTCACCTAAGTGATTGTGGAAGTTTGGCCGCTTCCTATGGAATTTGTGGGCAAAATTCCTAGAGCCTTCACTTACTGGGATATACGTGCATGGCTGTAAAGCACGGGCTTTTTAGACTTCACCCAGGAAAAGGTTGTGCGTGTAATGTCTGTTAGAGATAGAGTTCAAAACTACGAGTTACTCTAGTATAATCTAAAGCATGAACACTACGCAAGAGTTCAAGTCGAAAGACACTTTTGTTTATGCACAATCTTATGTTTGAACGATTGCTCGATGAAAAATTGTTTTTTCAATCCAAGTGGAGGATTGTAAAATTGTTTTTTCAATCCAAGTGGAGGATTGTACAATTGTTTTAAAAATCCAAGTGGGGGATTGTTGGAACATATGTGGGTTTTTAAAATAATTTGATTAAAAACGAATTTAAAAACAATGAGTGGGGCGGCTTAGTGGTTCCAGGAATCCCGCCATGTTTTCAGCCATTTCTGCTCCCTGTTTTGTTTTGCTTTCATTCTATTTATACATATCAAATCAGAGCTTGTAAGTAGAGAAAAAGAACAATGAAACAGAGAGAAAAGAAGAAGAAAACAGAGTCTGCTCCCTGCTTCTTCCAGACTCTGTTTCAGCTCAGAAACTCCTCCTTCTTCTTCCAGTTCTTGAAACGAAAATAGAACAGAGCTTCCCACTGTCCAGTCTTACTGATTTTCGTTGCCAAACTGAACAACGAAAATAAAAACAGAGCTTCCTCTTGCTTCCTCTAAAACAGTTCTTGTTGGGAGAGAGATCACAGAGCAGCAGTTCTTGACTGTTTCTTCAACCGAAAAAACAGAGTGTTTTTGATCTTCTTCTGAAAACGAAAAACAGTCTTGTTATCTTCTTCTTCTTCCAGTTTTGAACCTGCAAAACAGAAACAGAATTAAGAGATAAAAACAACAGAAAACAGAGTGATTGCAAGCTCGTTTTCTGCTTGAGAGAATGAAGAAAACAGAGTGTTCTTCAAGTCTTGTAGCAGTTCTTCGAAACTGATTTTGTGAGCTTCTTCTGCTCTGAAACAGAGTTCTTCGAAATCTGATTTTGCAGATTTTAGCTTCTTCGAAGAACAGAGCTTCAGTTCTTAAAAACAGAAACATGTTTTTTCAATCTGTTTTGTTTTTATTCGAAATCAGGAAGTGATTGCAGAAACAGAGTTTGTAAAACAGAATTCGAAATGGAGTTTTTTGCTTCAACGAAATACAGAAAACAGTTCTTGCGGTTTTTGCAAAAATCCAGAACGTGTTTTTCAAGATTTTTGATTCCGAGCAAATAATGAGAATGAGGGTGAATAGTATACCGTTCATTTATTGTGCGTATTTGAACGAGACAGAGAAGATTCTGGGCTGTTTTATCCTGGGGACGGCGGGGCTACGTAACTGCTAGCACAATCTTGGGCAGAGCCGCGAAACGTCTTAAAGAGAGCGACCTAGTCCGCGACTCAACCCAAGAAATATTGGTACCATTGAGCCTAACTATTTCTGGATTTATTTACAGCATTGGAATCTTATACAACAGTTACGACAAACAGGTATGTTACGTATGAATTTAATTCATAGATTACATTTGTTTGTCAAAGTATGTTTGCCTACATTAGAATGTTTATATGCATGTGCTATTGTTCGTATGCTCAATAATTCCATGGAATTTATGCTTTATATTTGCATATAGGAATTTGCTTGAGTAGGACATCATATACAATAAACTAGCAAACATAGTCAGTATATGAGAAATGTCTTATTGTGACATATTTTGTGCTGATCCATTGTTGGGACAATTTATGTGATCAGCACCTATTATGTCACAGTAAGACATTTCTAAATATTTTGCTAAACCAATGTTTTGGATGTTCTACTCAAGTCATTCCAATATGCAAATATAAAGCATATTTTCATCCAAACATTAAGCATATGATCAATAGCACATGCAAATAATCATACTCATGTGATCATACATTCTTTGACAAACAAATGAAATTTATGAAGTAAATTCATACCTGTTTGTTGTCATTTCTGTATAAGATTCAACGCTGTAAAGAAATCCAATAATAGTTAGTACCAGTATTTCTTGGGTTGAGTCGCGGACTAGGTCGCTCTCTTTAAGACGTTTCGCGGCTCTGCCCAAGATTGTGCTGGCAGTTTCATAGCCCCGCTGTCCCCAGGATAAAACAGTCCAGAATCTTCTCTGTCTCGTTCAAATACGCACAATATATGAACGGTATACTATTCACCCTCTCATCATTTGCTCGGAATAAAAATATCGGCAAAAACAGAAACACTGTTTTCAAAACACGTTCTGGATGCACTACTGTTTTTGCAAAAATACAGGAACAGTTTCTGATTTCGAATTACTGTTTTACAAACTATGTTTCTGTAATCACTTCCTGATTTCGAATAAAAAACAGATTGCAAAAACATGTTTCTGTTTTTAAGAACTGAAGCTCTGTTCTTCGAAGAAGCTAAAATCTGCAAAATCAGATTTCGAAGAACTCTGTTTCAGAGAAGAAGAAGCTCACAAAATCAGATTCGAAGAACTGCTACAAGACTTGAAGAACACTCTGTTTTCTTCATTCTGTCAAGCAGAAAACGATCTTGCAATCACTCCGTTTTTTTGCTGTTTTTATCTCTTAACTCTGTTTCTGTTTTGCAGGTTCAAAAACTGGAAGAAGAAGAAGATTTCAATACACTGTTTTTCTCGTTTTGAAGAATCACAAACTGCTGCTCTGTTTTGAAGATGCAAGAAAAAACTGGAAGAAGCAATGAAGATGTAAGAACTGGAAGAACACTCTGTTTCACGTTTTTAAGAAGCAAAACTCTCCTACTCTTCATTCACTCAAAAACTGTTTTTATAATCTCATACTCAGCTCTAAATACAAGAGAGTATAAAAACGACCACTAGGAGCATAATGGCTGAAAACATGGCGGGATTCGCGGAACAAAACAGGGAGCCGCCCACTGCATATTAAATTCGTATAAAGAATTTTTTTATTTTAAAATCCACAAATGTTCCAACAATCCCCCACTTGGATTTTTAAAACAAATTTACAATCCTCCACTTGGATTGAAAAAACAATTTTCATCGAGCAATCTATAACATATAAGATTGTGCATAAACAAAAGTGTCTTTCGACTTGAACTCTTGCGTAGTGTTAATGCTTTAGAATATACTAGAGTAACTCGTAGTTTTGAACTCTATCTCTAACAGACATTACACGCACAACCTTTTCCTGGGTGAAGTCTAAAAAGCCCGTGCTTTTACGGCCATGCACGTATATCCCAGTAAGTGAAGGCTCTAGGAATTTTGCCCACAAATTCCATAGGAAGCGGCCAAACTTCCACAATCACTTAGGTGAGTCTATCAAGAGTACTCCTGTAGCTAGGTACTCCACTCCACATAGAGTATAGTCCTCATTAAGAGTTTTTCAACTCATCCTACTATCGCTTCAGGAATTCATGCTGTATTCTAGGAATGAGATTATTATTTTGTCAGCATGATTCACATCATATCATTCACAACTTGTTATTACCCATTGAACCTATTTCTTGGGATCTCCAGTCTATAGGTCGGGTTACCGTTATGAATGACTCATCCATCTAAGGGCTTTAGTCCCATTCCTTTCGAGGTTTTTGAAAACCTTTTCTCTAACTAATTCTTTCGTCAAAGAATTAGCCGAGTTCTCATCAGTTCGTACTTGATCCGATCTCACAGCACCAGTAGATAGAATTCTCTAACCGTACTGTGCTTACGACGTACTTGTCGTTTCTTGCCGTTATCATAACGGTTCTGTATTTTTCTTGCAATAGCCGCGGTACTATCGCACTGGATCAAGACAACTGGAATCAATCTTTCCCATACAGGGATGTCTGCTAGCAGGGTTCTCAACCAACCTGCTTCTTCACTAGCCGTAGCTAATGTTCTAATCTCTAACTCCATCATGGACTGTGCCAAAATGGTCTGTTTCTTTAACTGCCAAGAAACAGCTCCACCAGCTATATTGAAAATATAGCCACTGGTGGCTTTGGAGTCATCTGAAAGGGAGTTCCAATCAGCATCGCTATATCCTTCAAGGACAGCGGAAAACTTCTGTAATCCGAGGTTCGTAATCCTCTTAAGGTACCTCATGACCTTTTCAATTGCATCTATTAGGCTCCTTGAAAACTAAGGAAAACCTTCTTTACTGAAAATACATAGTAATCAGGGCCAAGAAGTTCATTTCCGTTTACTTCTCCTAGGCTCAGATTCTATGACTTTATCAGTTTCATGCATTCTTATCATAGGCACGTTATTTGAGGATATACCCCCACTATGCCTCGAAATAACCCCCACTATAAATGCAATTTATCTTTTCATGAAAAATTCCTTGAGAAACACAAAAAATCTTTTCACAAAGAATCAGAATCCACAAAATTATTCTTAGCATGTATAAAAATATACGTAAGCTTCCCATTAAGGGACTTTTGAACTTTGGTCCTTCTAACTATTGTTAAAAACAGGTTTAGCTACCTTTTTAATCCATATTAAATGACAGTCTTCTTGCTATCTGAAGATGACCATGCATTCAACTCTTAAGGACCCATAAAATGAGAATATCGAATAAAATACCCATTCTATTTATCTCGCTATTCTCATTTTTTCTGTTAAGTTCAAGGATCAACTAAGAATATCATTAGAACACGTATCTTAAATTCAGCTTCTGAATTTTTCAAACTTTGATGTAAACATCAAGCTATATTTGTTCAGCCTCTGAGAATTTAGTTGCAAACTTTGATAACAAAGTTCCGCAACAAAATCAAGCAATAGCTTCAATTGATCTATATTGTCATCAACATCATCATCATGAGAACTTATCCTTTTCATAAGAATACATGTCCTCATGTGGAAGACCGACCAACTTATGGTCTCAGCAAAATCATTTATTTATTGACATCAAGAACAATATCCATAAGTCAATCTGTATATAAATGATTCCTTATAGCCTCCTTATTTCATCTTAACATCAAACATCAAACATCAACTATAACATTAAACACAAGGTTTTTCTTTCCATCAATAGTATTGATTATTAGAGGCATTCAAATTTGCACAATAGATCAATTATTGTTCTCACCAAAATAGACTGAATCATCCAAGGTTTAGAGTATAGACTACATTTTACATGTCATCATGTGTATATGTATGTCAATCTCTAACTACGTTAATCATAATTAATATGATTTCAATATGGTAGTAAAGTCATCATTCATGTATTTTGTTTGACTCTACCAAAGCAATATTTCAAAGCTTTCATACATACATACATATCCTCATTTATTACTTTTAGACTTATATAGCCTTCATAAACATGGTTGCTACTCCATTATTATGTTTGTTACATAACAGGAAAAGATTCTCAAACTCAATTGAAGGATTTTTCCAATCAACGAGCGTATAACAAATACATGAGAATCATGAGGATATAACTTATTCTATAACCATGAATAAGTGTCAAAATCAAAATACACATAATCATCATTTCATAACAAAACAGTATGTCAATAAGCTTATAGATCAAAGACATATTTTTGTTACCAACAGTTGGATCAATTTCTAAAGGAAGCCTAAGTTCCTGACTCAGAAATTTTATGCTAACAAAAAGCATTGAGTTCAGTATATTAACTGTTCATCGCTAATCTATATATATCCAACTATATATGATTAACTCAAATCGTATGTGTGATCACATGTGTGCATTCTTGTATTACAAATACATGCAAACTTTGTTTAGCAAATTCAGTATTTGTAATCATGGCAGAAAGAAAACTCGTCTTAAAATTGTTGGGACAATTTATGTGATCAGCACCTATTATGTCACAGTAAGACATTTCTAAATATTTTGCTAAACCAATGTTTTGGATGTTCTACTCAAGTCATTCCAATATGCAAATATAAAGCATATTTTCATCCAAACATTAAGCATATGATCAATAGCACATGCAAATAATCATACTCATGTGATCATACATTCTTTGACAAACAAATGAAATTTATGAAGTAAATTCATACCTGTTTGTTGTCATTTCTGTATAAGATTCAACGCTGTAAAGAAATCCAATAATAGTTAGTACCAGTATTTCTTGGGTTGAGTCGCGGACTAGGTCGCTCTCTTTAAGACGTTTCGCGGCTCTGCCCAAGATTGTGCTGGCAGTTTCATAGCCCCGCCGTCCCCAGGATAAAACAGTCCAGAATCTTCTCTGTCTCGTTCAAATACGCACAATATATGAACGGTATACTATTCACCCTCTCATCATTTGCTCGGAATAAAAATATCGGCAAAAACAGAAACACTGTTTTCAAAACACGTTCTGGATGCACTACTGTTTTTGCAAAAATACAGGAACAGTTTCTGATTTCGAATTACTGTTTTACAAACTATGTTTCTGTAATCACTTCCTGATTTCGAATAAAAAACAGATTGCAAAAACATGTTTCTGTTTTTAAGAACTGAAGCTCTGTTCTTCGAAGAAGCTAAAATCTGCAAAATCAGATTTCGAAGAACTCTGTTTCAGAGAAGAAGAAGCTCACAAAATCAGATTCGAAGAACTGCTACAAGACTTGAAGAACACTCTGTTTTCTTCATTCTGTCAAGCAGAAAACGATCTTGCAATCACTCCGTTTTTTTGCTGTTTTTATCTCTTAACTCTGTTTCTGTTTTGCAGGTTCAAAAACTGGAAGAAGAAGAAGATTTCAATACACTGTTTTTCTCGTTTTGAAGAATCACAAACTGCTGCTCTGTTTTGAAGATGCAAGAAAAAACTGGAAGAAGCAATGAAGATGTAAGAACTGGAAGAACACTCTGTTTCACGTTTTTAAGAAGCAAAACTCTCCTACTCTTCATTCACTCAAAAAACTGTTTTTATAATCTCATACTCAGCTCTAAATACAAGAGAGTATAAAAACGACCACTAGGAGCATAATGGCTGAAAACATGGCGGGATTCGCGGAACAAAACAGGGAGCCGCCCACTGCATATTAAATTCGTATAAAGAATTTTTTTATTTTAAAATCCACAAATGTTCCAACAGTTATATTAGCATATTATTGTGTTTGCATTTTATGATGTAGAAATTATTAAAAGGAGGGAACTCAACTGAATAGGTTAACTCTCACAAAATGTAGAGATTTGTGAAGAGTAACATTGGAGGATAATCACACTAGGCATATTGTGTTTTGACACCCATGGTTATGTGAAAGCTGAAATATAAAACAAGGAGGGCATCTTAACGCATCAATTTTGCCCGGAAGTTGGTTTAAGGAATGTCATCGCACACATGCAAACTACAATATAAGGTGTCCACTCTTAATCCTGCCTTAGCTACAATGTCAAACATTTAAGGAGCTTGTCCACTATTGACCTGAACCTCAGCGAGTTCTGACGCTATAATTGATGTCAAGGTCTGCATCCACATGGACTCATCTTAACCAAAATTTGGTGCAATTCAAACATCCAAGGCTAAGGTATGTTGTTTTCTCCATGACAGTTGAAGATTTAGTCCCTGATACATAAGTAGAAAATCATTGGGGATTCGCCTCAGGAGAAGAACATGTTGTTAAACCAATATATATTTTCACTGATACAGAGGTTCCTAATCATTGGGTATTTCCCTTTAAGGGAAGAATATATCGAAAATATCCTTTTATGAGGGTTTGCTTTAGTGTCATTTAATCCAGTGGTTTTAGATGAACTCAGTTTGCTTAGCATCATGTTTTTCAATGTTGTTTTAGTTGAAGTCTCAACTTCTGTTTCAGTCAATCGAACTATTTCTTTGGCTAGAATAATTAATGTTTATTGTTTGTTTAAAATGGTCCAATTATGTGTTTCATTATAACTTGTTACAAGTCGGAGAAGTTTTCTTTAGTTCGTTCCTTCGTCAAATTGAGCTTTTGACCACTAGCAGCCGCATTACAAATTGGTCATGGTACTCATCACAATCTGCCAGACTAGGATGTCCTGGATGCTCCAGTTTTACCCCTGAGATGGCCTTGTTTGTTGAGAGGTTAACCTGACATACTCCTCTATAAGATATTCATAGTGTATGGGTTGACCCAAACAATTTTCATACAATTTTGGTGTTCTATGTTCATCAGGCTCAGTTTGTTTATTAAATTTGTTTGTTATTATCCAAATTCAAAAAGCTCAAACATGTGCATCATCGTAACTTTGCCCCTATCACCCCATTTTGAAAGGCTTCACCAACTTTTAATTGTGTTTACATGCGCTAATACTAATAGGAGACGGTCAATATGGTATAATCGATTGACACACTTGGTCCTGATAATACTGATATTACTAGATGATAATACTTGTTTACAAAAGAAAGAGTTTTATTTTCTTTGTTACATGTACGTTGACTGACTATTTGATGTTTTATGAAACTTTGCATTTTGATGAGATGAAATAGCTGGAACCACTTCGATTACACATAAGGGAAACAGATTAAACAATTTCTTTGATCATTTTTACAAAATCAAATTGATATCAGGCATCACGAGATCAAAGATTTGATGTTTTTTTTGTTCATCAAATTACTATCTACCTAATCACTCCATTCAAAATTATCATGTAGCTGATGCAATGGTATCAACTAGACTTGCTGCTGTTGAATATGAATATATCAATTTAGGTACTATATTAGCTCTGAATTCAAAGTTAATAACATTTTTTATGCAGTAAAAACACTGAACTAGTTAACCATCTCTTTAATTCTGTGCTATTAATGCGGCCGAAAGTTGGCCAAAAAGCGGTATGCGAGCTGGACCGAATCGCACAGGGCTGACTCGGCCGGCTTTAAACGGAACCGTTGAAATCGGTCAAAATCGGCCGATTCAGCGCTTAACCGGTCGACCTGACTCACCGATTTTTAGGTCTTTATATATGAAAAAAAAAAACCCTAATCGATTTTCTGCTCCCATTTGCTGCAGCTAACTGAAGAAGAAGGAGCGACGCCGACAACTCTTCCTCCCTTCCTTCAATCGACTTCATCAACCTCTCTTCCTTCAATCTGAAGAAAAAGAAGTAGATCTAAACCTCTCTTCCTTCAATCGGTTGCTGAAGAAGAGATCAATCAACTGCTGAACTTCCTTCAATCGACTTCATCAACCTCTCTTCCTTCAATCTGAAGAAAAAGAAACTCTCTTCCTCCCTTCCTTCAATCGGTTGCTGCTGAACTGAAGTGAAGAGATCAATCGAAGACGTCGAAGAGAACTGTTGCTTACTTCCCAAATCAAGTAAGCTTTCCCTCTCCTGAGTCTCCTCCCAGTCCCTATTCCCTCTCATCCCAGTCGTTTTCTTCTTCCATTCGCTTCTTCTGTTCTTCCCTCTACTGAAATGTTTTGTAATGTTTGTAATTACAGACGAATTTCTAATTTGTAATGTAATGTTTCATTGTTTTGTAAATTAGATACACATGATGCAAATAAATTAGACGAATTTCTGTTCTTCTGTTCTTCCCTCTTCTGTAAATGAATTTTTTTGTAATGTTTGTTAATTACAGAGTAACAGACGAATTTCTAATTTTTTCTAATGTTTGCTAATCAATACACATATAATTTCACAGATTATACTTGTTTGAGGTTTTTTCTAGTGTGGATCAAGTGATGAGAAAAAAATTGCAACCATATGAGGACGATGTAGATTTTTTCTAACAATCATGAAAGTGAAACACTCTCTGATTAGATTATTTTTCATCCATATGAGGAGGATGTTGAAGAAGATGCTGACATAGAAGTAGACGAATACTTGTGAAGGCTGAAGATGGAAATTTGTTTTGATATAAATATTTTGTATTAACATTTGCTTATGCTACTTTTGCTATAGAAGTAGATTGATACTTCATACTCATGTGATGTGAATGTGAACACGATTATACACTTGCTACAATTCTATAATGTGCTACATTTGTTGTTGTATACATTTGCTATTATTGTTGCTTTATTTTTTGTTGTTGTTACTTGCAAGTTGCAACTCTTGACCTCTTGCTTTTATTGCTTGCAGTTCTTGCAGAATGCCTATGAGTTGCTGTTGTTGCTTTCGTTGTATTGGTTGTTCGTAAACAAGTCCAGGTAACTATAAGTCTATAAGTGTTCCAACCCACAAAATTAAATTCATTTGATTAATTAATAAATAATATATGACTATGATTACATATTTACACCATTTTGATTAATTATTTATTTTGTAATCTATGACTATGATTAAATTTTAAAAATATATACTTTGAAAAAAATTGTCCGCATAATTTCGCTTAGTCCCGCATAATTATGAAAAATCCTAATGCGGTCCTGACCGCTATGCGACCGCTTTCCGCATTAACTGCATAGCTTTAATTTGCTTAGATGATTGTTGGGGCAACCTTTATAGAGATGCTCAGGTATTTTTATTTATATTTTTCGTTAGTCTTGCAATCTGAAATTATGGTAAAAAAGAAATTCTCTTTCAGCTCTGCATCAATTTACCGAATGACTTAATATAATTATTTATTAATATGCTCTCTTAACCATTGAAATTAAGCATAACAACGGTCTTCCTCATGTACCTTTACTTCAGAAAATATTTCGGTTTAACCTGTGTTGGAAGAGGATTCTGGTGCTACTGACCTTATGGGTTTTGCTTCATCTTCTCCAAATCATCAAGGTACCATCCAATATCTTCTCTTTCATTCTTTCACTCTTTGAATTTCCAAAGACCTTCTCCGACTCTTGTTTTTATTTTGTTCTATAGAAGCATACAACGCTCTGCGGTACAATGTACGGGACACTTATCATCTTACAGGTTAGCCAACGCTCTTGATAAACAGTCCTGGTTTATCGGATTAAATACTGTTAAAGTGTATATCTAGTTGTCAATTAGTGTGTATCTAGTTGTCAATTAGGTTGTGTATCTAGTTGTCAATTAGTGTGTATCTAGTTGTCAATTAGGTTCCCTAGTTTACCCTCAATAGGTTGTATATATATGCAACCATATGCTCACTACATGAATAAGAAGAGAAGTAGAAATGTAATCCCTAATATCTTCTAACATGGTATCAGAGCCATAGTTCGAAATTTGTAATTTGGTTCTCACCTATTTTGTTCTCTTCGATCCTTCGAAATTTGCAGTTTGCAATTTGGTTCTCCAGTCGATCATTCGATCCTTCCAGTCACTCCAGTCGATCCTTCGATCCATCCAGTCGACGCATCCAGTCGACTCCTCCAGAGCGACTTCGTTCAGCCGTCGACCCTCCAACAGGCGTCGACTCCAACAAAGCAACCCTCCAGGCCGTCGATCGAAGTCGATCGACTCTTCCAGCCTCCGTTCGGCGTCGATCGACTCTTCCAGCCACCGATCGAGCCCTCCAACAGTCGTCGCCTCCAACAGAGCGACCCTCCAGGCCGTCGACCGAAGTCGATCGACCCTTCCAACCTCCGTTCGACGTCGATCGCCTCCTTCAGTCAGTCCGATCGACCGATCGACTGATCCAGCAAGTCGACTCCTCCGATCGACTCCTCCAGTCGATCCAGCCCTCCTATCGACTCTTCCAGTCGATCCTGCCCTCAATCCTGCCATCAGATCGACTCCTCCAGTCAGATCGACTCCTCCAGTCGATCGAAGCACCCTCTGCTTCCAGTCGATCCACCCTCTGCTTCAAGTCGACGCTTCAAGCCATCGATCCAGCTAGTAGACGCGTCCAGCCATCGTCTCTAGCCATTGTCTCCTCCAGTTCCTTGTCTGACATTTTCTCCTCCTTCAGATCTCTCAACATTTGACCTTAATTCTGGGTTTGATATCTCCATTTGGGCTTTTCTGGTTTTGATTGGGCTCTACTGTTCATTTCCTCTCAATGTGTGTAAGGGCCTGTTTCGTAAAGGCCTGTTTAATACGGGCCTGTTTGATTAGGGCCTGTTTGTACCAAGTTTGACTGTAGAAAGCTACAGTTTACAAAAATGCGATCACCACCAGTCGACGCCGCCAGTCGTCTCCTCCAGCCATCGTCGCTTCCAGACGACTCTTCCAGTCGATTCTTCCATTCGATCCATTCGATCAACTTTTGGGGTAGAGTTTGTTTTTGGGGTATCTTTGATCAACCCTATTTGACCTGTTTTGGAGTAAATCTTGATTTGGGGTAAACTTGTTAATTATCTTTGTAACAAGCTGGGCATCATTAACATTTATGCTCCAGCTTGAGGGGGAGTGTTAAAGTGTATATCTAGTTGTCAATTAGTGTGTATCTAGTTGTCAATTAGGTTGTGTATCTAGTTGTCAATTAGTGTGTATCTAGTTGTCAATTAGGTTCCCTAGTTTACCCTCAATAGGTTGTATATATATGCAACCATATGCTCACTACATGAATAAGAAGAGAAGTAGAAATGTAATCCCTAATATTTTTCTAACAAATACGTTGGGCACTATCTCAGTATTTATTTTTGGCTTTGCAGTTTTCAGTGACATTTGCTGTGTTCGGATATGAAGCAGTGAAACTGTATAAGGAAAGCAAGAAGAGGAGGTCAAATGAGAACAATGAATCGGTGTGTGGAGCTACCATCCAGTGGACGCACCCCAAATTGTTTTCTGCGCTTTCTGTGGCATCTTAGGTGGTATGTTTCTAACCACGAGTCATTTGATTCAACTGTTTGTAATAAGCTATGAATGTATAACAACAATGTGTGTGTGTTCACATTTGCAGCCTTGTATCTAATAGCAGTTTCAATGGTAGTTGGATTCGGGGGTCAATTCTTTGTTAGAAAGTTAGTGAAAATATTGAAGAAAGCTTCCATTATCGTTTTCATCTTCTCTGCTGTCATCTTTGCCAGTGCTTTAACAATGGGTATTATTTCCCTATATTAGTAACAAGAGTATCATCACAACTTGTGAACTTAATAAATAATTATATTAAGGCATTTTCATTGTATTGTCAAAGCAAGAATATTGGGATCATTCTCATATTTTTTTTTTCCATGAAACTGATGTAGACTTATTCTCGTGGTTTATTATGACATCCAAGGCGATAAAAAAACAAGGAGCTAAGTTCTTTTTGTTATGTTATGGGGTTAGCATTGTTAAGAGGTTTCACTTAAGTTTTGTTAATGGTCAAGTTTAGCAAGTTCTGTGTGATGGTCTCCTTTCTTTATCTGCTTCGTTTTGTAAACATTGATCATAAGCCCAAGAAATTGAACACTGAAACTTATTGATATTTCTCAATTTCCAATATATGACGAATTTAGTTGAAACTCCTTATATGATTTTTCTTATTGCTATGTACTAATACGATGAATGGTGCTTTGTAGGGATACGTTGGGGCAGTGATGCAAAGAATGATGTCTAATTATCGAGAGAACTTGGAACATTTTTTTGTTTTCTTAGTATTAGCACACTAATGATGTGCATTTTTTGGATATCATTTATTTGTTGATACCTTTTATTTATTTGTCCTCGATAAACCATTGTTAACCCCATTTTATTTGTCCTCAACGGGGGTGGTTAAGTTTGTGGGGTGATTTGTTGTAGGTGGTATAGGTGGAAGCGGAGTAGGATGAAAATGAGTAAGCGAGAGAGAGTAATTGGGGAGTTTTTTTTTTTTTTTTAAGATTTTAATTTTCTCAAGATTCATATTTGATAAGATAGAGGGTTCAAATAAAAGCCATGGGGACCATGTTCACTATCAGCGAAATGGTGAAATTTGGTTCAAATTCATCAGAAGGGCAAATTGCCATTTAAAAAATATGCATTTGCCTTTAGACAGATCCGAAAATTGTAGGAGGCAAGGCCAATTATTGATAACTTGGAGGGTAAAGTTACTTTAGCAAAAAGGATTGGAAGGCAAAGTGCAAAAAGCAAAAAGCAAAACTAATAGGATACCAGTAGCTAGTTCATTTTGTGTATGGATTTTTAGAAATAAATAGTTTTAATCCAGCCTACTAAATCTAGTAATTGAATTGGACTGAAAGAGCTAGTATGATTTTCTAGAAAATTAATTGTTCCTATCCGGCTCATGTGATCCATCATTCTACAAAGGCAATGACTATTTCACACTACTAAAAGTGTTCTTTCCCGTTATTAAAGCAATTTTTTTTTTTCCACACCACATACTTTATTTCCCACATAACCACTTATCTCTCACAGACTCACACTATCAATAAAAACTCAAACTTTAAAAAAAAAAAATTCTCCTCTCCTCTCTTCATCTTCTTTTCTTCCCTTCTTCTCATCCCTCCCTCTCTTCTTCATCAGACACCGCCATCACCCACCATCATCACCACCATTTTTTCCCTCCTACCACTGCCACCTTTCTCCCTCTTTTCTCCATCAAGCACCACTATCACCCCATCACCTCTCTCACCCTCTTTGTCTCTAAAAACATAATACTATCCCTTATTTTGGTTCAACATATATGCTTGATCGAGATCGATTCTCAAGCTCATCAAAACATGAAAATTGTAGTACTCTGAGTTATCTAATAAATATAATTTGAATCAATTGAATACGTTTTGAAATGAGCAATTTATGGTCATTTTACTAAAGTCGCACAAATCTGTCTTGCAATGAAAATGGGGTAGTGTCTCTGTCTTTCGGTCAACTTATATGCTCGATCAAAACTAATTCTCAAGCTCACCAAAACATGATAGTTGTAGTATTATGAGTTATCTAATAAACACATTTTGAATCACTTGAAAATGTTATGAAATGAGCATGTTATGGTCATTTTACTAAAGTTGCACAAATTTGTCTCGCAATGAAAACGGGATAGTGTCCCTGACTTTCGGCCAACTTATATGTTCGATCAAGACCGATTCTCAAGCTCATCAAAACACAACAATTTTAGTACTATGATTTATCTAATAAACACAATTTGAATCACTTGAAAATGTTTTGAAATGAGCGGGTCATTTTACTAAAGTCACGTAAATATGTCTCGCAATGAAAACGGGTAGTGTCCCTGACTTTCGACCAACTTATATGCTCAATCGAGACCGTTTCTCATGCTCATCAAAACGCAAAATTTTTATTACTATGAGTTATCTAACAAACACAATTTGAATCATTTGAAAATGTTTTGAAATGAGAAAGTTATGGCCATTTTACTAAAGTCGCGTAAATCTGTCTGAAAAAAAGTTTGTTTGCCCTAACCATTGCAAGATATTTGCAAAACCTCAATGTGCTATGTGAGCTTTTGCAAAACCTCAATCTGCTATGCGATCTTTTGCAAAAACCTCGCCTAGGACAGAGCGAGATTTTGCAAAAATCTCACATTGGTTGGGGCGAGCAGACTTTTTTTTTTTTTTTTTTTTCCGGACGGATTTGTGGAAATTTTGTAAAATGACCATAACTTTCCCATTTCAAAACATTTTCAAGTGATTCAAATTGTGTTTGTTAGATAAATCACAGTACTGCAATTTCATGTTTTGATAAGCTTGAGAATAGGTCTCAATTGAGCACATAGGTTGGCCGAAAACCTGGGATACTACCCCATTTTCAGTTTTCCGAACAAATTTGCGCGACTTTAGTAAAATGACCATAACTTGATCATTTCAAAATATTTTATAGTGATTCAAATAGTGTTTATTAGATAAATCATAGTACTACAATTGTGGTGTTTTGATGAGCTTGAGAATTGGTCTTGATCGAGCACATAAGTTAGCCAAAATTCAGGGACACTACCCCATTTTCATTGCGAGACAGATTTGTGTGACTTTAGTAAAATGACCATAACTTACTCATTTCAAAACATTTTCAAGTGATTCAAGTTGTGTTTGTTAGATAACTTAGATTACTATAATTTTCATGTTTGGATAAGCTTGAGAATCGGTCTCAATTGAGGGTTTAAATTAGTCGAAAGTTACCTTGTTTTTATGTTACCATTTTCTCAAAAACAGTTTTTTGGGTGATGTGGGTTAGTAGGAAAAAAAATACATGGTGGTGTGAGAAAGCGCTTTTGATGGTGTGGAGTAGTTGTTGCCTTCTACACAAGATCCTGGGAATGGGCATTTTAACCTAAGGATGGGCTCTGAGGACCCCCCGAATTACAAAGATGGAAATAAGCCTTGTAGGGGCTCAATGCCCACACCTTGACTGTTAAGTTAAGGATATTGACTAACGACAAACATCCACAAATTTTATAAAGACAAAACTGTCCATGGAATTCAAATGGTAATATTTAGAAAATAGCGGGCGCCAAAACGTATTTTGTGTTGATTTCTTCAAAACTGCATTGAATGCATGTATAGATGACTCGGTGGCATGTCGTAGTCGTTATTGTGAGAGACATGGCACAAGGGAATCATGGGAGAGTTGATCATGCATTTAAAAATTTTCAATAATTTATAGTTTGTGGAATTTGCCACAATAGTGATTAAGTAGCTTTTTCATGTTCTGTGTGCAAAAAACAAGGATTTTTTTAGTCTATTGTTTTGTTTTTGTAGCAACGATGCAATAGTTAGAATTGTTTGAAACATATTCTTAGTATTTAGGTTAACTATAGTTGGAATCGTGCTTTGAGTATCACTTTGATAGTTATAACATTGTGTTTTAGCTTTGATAATTGTAATGTTAGAATTTATACTTCACAGACTTATATTTGGTTATTGTCAGAATTATATACATAGTTAAACATCTAAATATTAATAGCCATGGGACTAAGAAAATTTTATTAATTTAGTGAATATTAAATCATTAACAATGTATTCTTTATTTTCTTGAATATTGTACATTGTATTTTGTATTTCATTTTACCAACTAACAATTCTATGTAATTATTTAGTCACCTAATATTCACGAGTCTACTTAGTTTTACCAAAAAAAGATTTATATTGTTCAATTTACTATATTATTTCATTTTATGGACATTTAACCAAGAAAAATTATATTTAAAATAAACAAATATCATAGTAAAACAACATATCTTGTATACAATAAAAGGATTCTCATCTTAAAGTTATTAAGAAATCAATAATGGCTTCACCTATATGATTTTATGAACTTAAAGAATTATTAAATTAGCATGCATGTTATCTACAGGTCAAAACTGGTTTAAAATATTATTTAATCGAAATTAATAATGTATATTAATTATTAAACTACCATTTGACACTCATTGAGAACTTTGCCTTTATAAAGTTAAAATTTAAGAATGTGTCATTAGTCAACATTTTACTTTAACAGTCAAGGCCCAATTTAAGTTTCGGCGACAAAATTTTGTGAATTAAGGGCACCCAAATTAGAATACCCTAAAATTAATGTGATTTCAGCCAAGTCATGCGAAATTTCAGAGATAATTTCGTTTTATTGAAATTACGAAAAGAAAAATGGCAAAAAAAAATATTTACATTTTTTCAAAAAATTTGGAGGTTTTTTCGTAAATTTCGTGAAAATACAAAAACCAACTACAAAAAATTACATTTTTTTCGAAAAATTTCGAAGTTGTTTTTTGTAAATTTTGAGATTTTTCTAATTATCTTCTTCTAATTATTTATTAATTTTTAGCAGCACCATCTAATTTTCTAATTATCATTTCTTCTACTTCTACTTATATTGGTTTTTAAAACCATTCTCTAATTTTCTAATTATATATTAATTTCATGTTTGTTTCATTTCTTGATATTTAAATTTAATTTAATATATTTATTTAATTGCATCATGTTTTTTCACATATTTCATATACCCTCAAAATTCATATTCATTATATATATTTTATGTATTCTAAAAAATTTTACATTATTTCTTTACACATCAAATTATTTCTTGAAATATTTCTTAAAATCGCGAGACCAAAATTAACATAAAAAAATGAAATCACAATCCTTGATTCCAGCTGACATTTAAAGGCAACACCCTAATATTCAAGTTACATTTGCAAGTGAATACCTGAAGTCCTTCCTAGGGGTGGGCACGGGACAGGATGGGACAAGATATACCCATCCCTATCCCATCCCGTTCATACGGGATCGGGACGGGACGGGATGGAAAAAACCTCATCCCGACCTCGTCCCATCCCAAACGGGTTTGGGACGGGACGTGATCAGCGTGCTAATCTGGAGAATACATTTTGAACATATTATCAACTAGGTATATTTGCCAATTTTTCTGCTGAAAGTATGGTTCCAAACGGACCAGAGTGGGGTGGTGGGAACTGGGAAATCAAGACACCAACCAACTCGAAGAGCATTCAATGGGAATTAGCTGCAGAGGTGATGCCATACATGAAAACAAGTGATGGAATCATTCCATCTCTCATTGCAGACCATAAGCATTAACGCATCATATTTTGACAAGGAAGCATAATCTGCTATGCTGCTTTAAATCAAGTGATTCTATGAGAGCCTTAACCCTCCAAATTGCAACAAATAAAGTAAACATTTGTAAATCAAAAAGATCTAATTCTGCATGGGTGGTCTTGAATCTTGAGGATGCTAGATGCTATATGCACAATTGTTTCCCCCCCTAAATAGTTAAACCACAACAAAGAAATTCTTTGATGCTATGCTAACAGAGGGATTGGAAGACAAAGATATGAGATGCATGGATAACAAAACTCTTTTTCGTCATGAATGCACAGAAAATTCAGGGGAGGAGGGGTAATAAATAGAGACAGTATTCAGTGTCAGCATCTAAAAGGAAAATATATGGAACAGTAATAATGCATAGCTTAACACTGAGGCTTTCCCAATTTCCTTTATTGAGGTATTGAGTAGTTGGAAAGTGCGGAACTTGAATAAATATTACTAATAAATATTGAAAAATTAGTTCGGGACGGGACGGGATTGGTGGGATTGAAAATCTTCATCCCATCCCATCTCATTCTAGATCGGGACGGGACGAGATCGGGATGGAATTATTCAATCCCATTAAGACCCGAAAAAATCGGGACGGGAACGGGATCGCGGGATGGGATGCCCACCCCTAGTCCTTCCTACATAATCTTTACATTAAACCAAAAAAAAAAAAAAAGGCACTTGAAGGTTCACACATCTCTATCTCTGATTAAGCAACACAAAAATTCCAGAAATCATACCACAAACTCCCCTAAACTTTCCTCTTCAATTCTTCTTATCATATCCACCAGCTCGTTTCCTCAATCTCCTCTCCAGGAATCTCTTCCTCATCCAAACTCAAACTCATGGATCACTTCCTCAATCACAGGATCCACCGTCGCCGGATCAACAACATGAACCACATTCTCCTCATCATCCGAACAACTAACCACCTCATCCGATGTAACGACCACTTTCTCCTTTACCTTCTATGCAATCTCCTTCGCCGCATCCCGCACATCCTCTACTGCATACTTCACTGTATCAACAAATGATCCTGCTACGTACTTCAAGGTGTCTGTAACCTTATATGCATCTTCTTTCGTCTTCTTGTCAGCCTTTTTTTTTGGATCGCTAGTGGGTATAAAATTCAAGACGTGGAGACCATTGGCTTACATTGTCTGCCTCCACCGTCACCTTGGTTCTTGTTACACGCGAAAGCGTTACAAATGCCAAAATGCAAAGTTAATAAACAAATATAACAATATCGGAGACAAACAAATTTACGTGATTCGATAAACTTGCTTACGTCTACAATAAATAACAACTTTACTAGTGAGATCAAAATAATACAACTGGAAAGAGCTACAAAACGTCAATAACGTTACAAATACATGTGTTTAAATGACACCACACAAATACGTTGATTGCATATAACACAAACAAATAAAACAACCCACACTCTCTCACCTCCTTTTCTTCCTCCTCTCTCACGGATTCATATCCAAAGGGAAGAAAACCCTAGCTCACAAACACAATCAAAGATCTCACGATTTTGGAAAATTGAAGAAAGGGGAACCCTTATTCTCCTTTTATAGAATGAAGAGACGGTGGTGGAGGGCGATGGAAACCCTTTCACCACCTTCTTCTCTCATCTACTAGCTATCATTCTTCAATTCCAACCAAGTCCAACCAATTTTCAGCAGATTCCAACAACTTTTAGTCGATTTCCAGCTATAAGATCAATGGTTTCGGCTGTCAACAAAGGTAATCTCCAGCATGGTGGATGACACGTGGATGGAAGGGGGGGACACATATTGAACATGCTGAGTTGTATTAACCGAGAATCGATTATGCGTTGACTTGACTTGAAGGGACCTACACAATTTTATTTAAATTTTGAAATAAACTGACATACGTACAGATGCTCACACATGAATTGTGTTGTTGGCACAACCATACACCTTTCACATAAGATATACATATGCCAATGGACACAATTACAATGTCACGCCTTCAGCATGCCACTCTGATTCTTGAGTTGTGCCTTTAGCACTCCCAAAATAAATCATTATTAATTACTAAATATGAAAATAAATTATGAATCATCTACTGTTATTTCCAATCCACAAAAAAAATCTAAATTGTTTTTTGCCTATAAAGTTAGGAAAACAAAAATAATTAAGAGATAACCCTCACCAAATTAAATATTAGGGATGGGTTTGGGACGGGATGGAACTCAACTCGATCCCAATCTCTCTTTTCCCTTCATGAAAAAAAACAATTAACATGCTTCCAATTAAACAATGATTTTGTGCCCACCCCATTGCCATGACAATCCAAGTAACAACATCTTTGTTTCTCCATGGTTCTAAACAACTTCAAAGCATATCCACCTTTACTGTACATGTCCAGAGACGAGTTCTTCACATCCCAAATTCTAGACAGCATGGGAGAGGCTGTCTGGTTGCTACCGGGGGGGCCAAAATACAATTTTGCTCCCCCCTCTTTAAACACCTTCTCCTAAAAGGTGTTTAAAGAGGGGAGGGGGGGGGGGGGAATTGTATTTTCGCCCCCCAAGCAGCAAACCAGACTGTCTAGAATAACTCTCTTCACAGAGTCCAATACAATCAAACCATGCTTAACAACAACTCCATGGACCTGCCTCCCAATATTAATGCTAGAAAAATGTATTAATTGACTAGAAACAACAAAAACCTTTGTTCGCAGCATTTCATGAAACAATTTTTTTTCAGATGTTTCAACAAACATTGAGAGTTCATATTTCAATACTTAATGCATCTCAAAAAAAAATGATCTTTGCAAATTAATGAATGGATTTGTTTACTATGGGCAATGATCATGGTGGGTGCACAAGCAGGTAGGACTATTGGTTTTGGTAAATTGCAATAATTGCATTTGTAGATGTTTATCCTTTTCAGGCAAGTTTTATTAAAATTAATAATAAATAAGTTTAATTGAGATGGGATGGGCTATGGGTGGGCATCTCATTCCGCGATCCTGATCCCGTCTCGATTTTTTTGGTCTTTTTGGGATTAATCAAACTCATTTCGACTCCGTCTCGTCCCGATCTAGAATGAGATGTGATCGAGATGAAGATTTTCAATCCCCCCATCCCGAACTTATTTTTTTATTATTTTTTAATCAAACTACTCTTTTAAATGAAAATTTATGATGTGTTGAAATTAAATCTAAACATCTATTATTTGAAAACTTGCTTGATTTGATACTCATTGTTTAGATAGAAACTTTAGCTTGAATTTTTTAGGTCAAATAAAACCCATGAAAATTTATGTTGTTTCTCATTTTAAATTGGTTATAGGACAATTATTCTTGTTAAAAATAACAACAAATAATGGTTTAATTTTGCACTATGAGTTATGTAGTTGGAAATTAGGTCAATGAGCAATATTTTTATTTTTGAACATATATTAAGACAATTTGAGTACTTATATCATTCATACAAGATTCAATTAGTAGTAATGTAAAATGAAATTTGATATTGTTATGATGAAAGTTATATGTATATAAATTAGACATTATTGGTGTGTGAGCAATGTGAGATGAATTTTTTTTTGTTATACTTCATTGGAAGAGTTTTAGTACATAATGAGGTCTATCCCGTTTCGATCCAGAACAAACGAGATGGGATAGGGATAACGTTCATCATGTCCTGTGCCCACCCCTAGGATGGGCAAGATTGAAAATTTTCATCTCGATCTCATCTCACTTTAGATGTCGGGATCGCGGAATGGATGTCTGCCCCTATTGAGTATCATTAAACTCCAAAAAATTGGTACATGAATAAATTTACATTAAAGTGGTCAGCAATTCATGAACTAAACTAATCTGGACCATTTGATCAACCTAACTGCTTCATGAGCCTTTCTTGAATCATCAAATGGCCCAGCGCAACTCAACTATGGTGAAATATTGAGGTCCAAGTTCAGCTCACCACTGAAGGGCATTGGTGGAATTTAAAAATATTAAAAAATGATTAAAAAAAATTGTAATAAATTTTTTACTCATAACACAAATATACCTCTTTTAATGTTCATATACTATTGATTTATTTATGTAAATAGTTAGAAATGTGGAGGGTAATGGCTCATTCAAATAGAAGAAATTTGATAGAAAAAGTCTATAATAACCGTTAAGGAAATTCCTCTGAATAGTAAGATTTGAAGAGGGTGTCTTAGGCAATCCAAATTATTGATATCTCTAGCACAATCACTTTTGAATTACAATTACTTTTTTAAAGCAAAAGAAAGGTGAATGTCTACAAAAAAATTGTTGGATGTAAATAGGATGATAGAGTTTGTTAAAATCTAATGGGCTGAATCATATGGTAATGGGCTATTGAGATTGTAAGTTGAGTATTTGGATTTAATAACTTAATATGGTCGGCTTTAAAGTAAATGAGGATGGGCATTTACGAGATTTGGCGACACGTATATATATACTACAGTTTGTATGTCCTCGCTGGCATCAAAATTTTTGTTTATGTTCGTGGCAACAACTTAAGTGAACCTCGATTGACTATAAACTTCTCCCCTCATTACAAACTCCACAATTATTACAAACTTGTCCTCGCATATCTTGATCCAAAAACAGTTGAAACTCTACGGATGGTAGAACTCCGAATTCACCAAAGTTCGATACTCTTGGAGTTCACCTAATTTTTTTATTTTCAATGCAATTTTATTCGATACACTTGGAGTTCACCTAATTTTTTATTTTCAATGCAATTTTATTAGTAATTGCTAACATTAAAAAAATTGATTATTTAATTTAATAAAAACTTATTTTTTATTGCTATTGACAATTACTATTTTTGTCATCGTGACTTGTCCCTACTTTTTTCTATGCAGTTTATTATGTAATTGCAAACATTAAAAATAAATGAATTGCATGTTCAAAAGTGGTATAAAATCTCCAAATATTAATATTTGAAATTAATATCTAAAATAATAACTATATAATTCAATGAAAATATATACCATTAGCCAACTCATACAAAATTTGAGGTTCAACTAAATCATTTTTCTATAAAATTGTATTAGGATCTTATTATGTTCGCAAATTTCATATTTTTTTAAGCTTCAACAAGATACTTATCCTAATTATTTTGTGATTTTAGTTATGTATTTTTGTTATTACGCTCATTTACCCTTTCTAAGGTTATCGATATTGTGACCTTATTTTGGCTTAAAATTAGATTACACTGGATTCAATTTGGTTTACACAATGTATTTTTAGTTGTATTTTTTATTAGTTACTAGCTGGATGAGAGATTTTTGTTTTGGCTCCGCCCTTGATAACTACTATTATCAACTTATAATTATTTGTCATTTAACCTCCTAACTAAAATCCTGGCTCCGCCAATGGTTGCAGCAGTATGAGCCAAAATATCAGCAACGGTGTTACCTTCGAAAAAGAATCCACCAAATTTCCAAGCTCTTGAAGCAAGGAAACAAGGAGACACAAGTTTGCAATGGGGAAGAGATTTCCCAAATCTTCATAAGTTGCTGATGTTGCAGTGCATGGTGAATAACTTGCGAGTCATCAGATTGCAACACAATACAATCAAAACCATGAGACGTTGCTAGGAAAAGACCATGCAAAACAGTAGCAGCTTCAGCAAAATTATTAGTTTCAATTTTAAGAGGGACCCGGGGGGCTCATGCGCACAGATCTGAGCCGTAGGATCTAATGGACGGTCCAGATCTGTGAATTTTAAAAAATTGTTTTTCACTGTTAAAAAACAGAACTTTCTCTCCTCATCGAGTTCTAGCTTCTCGAGTTCTAGCTTCTGAACCTAGATTAGATCTCATCTTTTATATTCTTCATCGAAACAACCTTGATGATCTCATCTTCCATTAATTAAAGCTGTAGAGATTAACCAAACAAAAGGAAAGAGTTAGGTGTGGGCATCTTCAATCTCATCCATCCATGTAAACATCATTCATCACATTTTGGAACAAAACTGAAATTAAACACATGATCAATGTTGTTAATTAGCACTTGTACTGGGTTCCATTCCCCGGAGTCGCCTCGAGTCACTGGTTTAGTTCTTCCAAACAGTCAGCTCATGGGTTTTCTCCCACTTGATTTGGGAAAGATTCAACACCTTCAATTACTTGATCTTTCCAACAATTCCTTCAATGGGTCTATCCCCACTACTATGCTTCTAAGCTCATTAGTCTCTCCCTCTACAACAATTTGCTCTATGGTGAGATCCCAAACATCCTCCATGGACTAAAGAATGTTCAATTACTTGATCTGTCACATAATTCACTTACAGGGAAGATCCCAGAGAACCTCGCAACACTTCCAAATCTAAAGTTTCTCTCTTTCAGCCAAAACCAAACCTCTGGCAAAATCCCAAATGGGTTTAAGACCTTACAAGTTTTCGATCTCTCTTCGAACCTTATCAATGGTTCTCTCCCTGAAGAATTTAGCAGAGATAGTCTCTGTGTAAAAGGTTTTTTCACGTAAAAAAACTGTGTAAAGAGAGAGAAAGTTCGGTTAAAAACTGCAAAAAAAATTTCCCGAGTCCTTTTAAGAGCCATATTTAGAGCAACTAATAGTTTTCCATGCTTGTCTTGAATGACAACCCTAAGCCCAGCTTCGCACCTCAACTTTCATGATAGTATTGACAGTTTTGATTGTCTTTTTTTCGTCAAGCTAAGATTATGGAAGGGGGATATATATTTGCAATGATACTTCAGAGTATGCAAGTATAAGATAACAATGCTGAGTATCAATCAAAGTTTTGACCGAACTCCAGTTGACTCAATGACAAATAATTGACTTTGGGTCAAGGTCCAATTGGCGGGCTTGGACTCGACTTGATGTGAGGTTTGACCTCTGCACGTCGCGAGGCACTATAATGCATAAGTCGAGGTATGTGTTTAATGAGATCTTCGTTGACTCCATTATCGCGAGGCACTACAATGCGTAAGTCGAGGTATGTGTTCAATCTCAATCATTGACGATGTTGGAGACTTATTGATATTGTGGTGGTCCATAGTGGAGTACGATCTCTCACTCGTCATGTATCTTGAGGTACTAAAATTTGTGTCTGGACATATGTAAGATGGGTACCATAGTTTTGTAAAGTTGAGAAATATATACCATATGCCCCCCAAATATTTCCTAATTTATTGAAATACGAGATTTTTGCTATTTTATTAATTAACAATATATTTCAATTCCAAATTTTCCATTCACACAAGTTCATATTAAAGGAATAGAGTAAAATATTCATATTAAAGAAATAAAGTAAAATATTTTAGTAACAAAAATAAATTTTCTTAGATTTGGAACATTGAATATTTTTATCTGTACCTTTCTAGTATCACAAAAATATCGCTTTATGAAATATACAATGTTTAACTTTTCGAGTCTGTCCACTAATCGTAGCTCAGTTGCATTATTTCTCCTTGTGAGAAGTCACAGGTTAGATGGATTGGTTCGGAGTGAAGCGAAAAGTCTTCATGCAAGGCAGAGACGATGTAAGTGGCAACAATTTTGTAGCCTTCAAGCCTGATTTGGTTAGCTATATAGGGTAAATCATGTAACCTTCGGACATGAATTAATAAATAAAAAGGGTCAACGACTAAATAAAAAATAAAAAATAAAAACTTTCGAGCCACCAACATTTCATTGTTTTAAGATTCTCAATGCCGTTTCTTTTGGAAATAGTTGGTGGCTGCAATTTTGGAGATAGTAATAAGGGTAACCTACCTATAATAGTTTGGTTTCGGTTGAGAGTTTGTTGTGTATAGCCAGTATGACAGTAATTTCTAGTATATAGAGTAATTAAAATAATGAATTAGTTCCACATATGTACAGTTTGATATCGTTTCATAATTCTTTGCAGCTTTCAAGAACATGGAGATGAACCATGGTGTAAGGAAACTTGTTTTGATGGTCATCTTGATGGTGATGGTTGCCGGGAAAGTCACACAAGCTTCTACATCGACGGAAATGAACCAATCTTGCTATCGTGTTTGCATGGCCGGTTGCAGGAATAATCCTAATCCTGTTGAGTGCCATCGCGGATGTGCCATTGACTGCAGTGGTGGTCGTCGTAAGCTTTTGTCATCAGCTTCTACCACTTCGGTTGTGTGAGTTCTCTGTGGGCAATGGTTTGCGACAGTTCTAGTTATCATCTGTTTCTGTGAAAACGAAATAATGTAATTGGGATCCATATATCAAATATATGTTCTAGTTCATCTATTGAAATTATAAGATTGATTGCATAATTTGTACAAGATTCATGAAACTCTGATAAAATATCAGAATAAACTGTTGAGCTCTAGAGTTGTAAGCTATAATTTGCAGTTGTCAAGTGCTAAAAACATTTGTAAGTGTGAAGATTTTTCATGAACAATTGGAGATGATATTTTATCAGAGTTTTCATGAATTGAGGCAAAAATTACTGATATGAGTTTCACATCAAAATCAGATAATATGTCTCACAATGTAATTGGCAATGTGCATCAAAAAAAATTTTGAGTGATTTTTTTGAAAACAATCCATAGGTAATTAAAAGTTTTCATGCAACAAAACAATTTGTTGGTAAAAATATTTTTACCAACGAATTTCCTTCGTAGTTGTCAGTATTACCAACACCATGTTTCCTTTACTTATCTAATTTTTTTTCCTTATTAAAAGTATTTTTCAACAAAATTTTGATTTTTTTCAAGGAATTTTTTTTCTTTAAAAAATGCCTTAATTATTGTAGTATGCTCTCGCACAAGCTTTCTCACACTGCTCTCTCAATCTCATGCATCTCTCCCCTCTCACGCATATGGATTTTCTTGTCTTTCTTTGCTTTCCAGGCTAGGGGGCAAATTCTAATCCATGGGTTGGTTCTTTCGTTGCTAGGGCACAATGGGTTGGATTTGGTTTTCATTTTTTTTTTTTTTTTTTTTCTAATTCTCTCTTTAATATTCAATCTCTTGCAATTTGTTAAAACTCTTTAAATTTGAACCTTTTTTAATATCTAAATGTCAGGTTTTTTATTTTGATTTTTTTTATTGTCAATCTCTCTTTTTTGGACTTCTTTCCGCCTAGTTTAGGTTACCTTTTTCTATAGTTGAATTGCTTACTGAATTGATGATTTGGTTGTCATCCAAAAAGATAATGCATTAGTAAAACTTTGGTTGCAATCTGAAACTTTTTCTTTTTCTTTTACTTTTTAGGGATCACTCAACTTGCATTTGCCTCACCGACGTTATGGACCATTGACGCCGGGCAGAATAGCGATTATCTTGCAGGCTAGTTCTAACAGATAATTCACAAGGAAGAATATAAAAGAATCGTCCAAAACACAGAGAAATGTCTCTAATGTCAATTCAAAATTATGCAAATCAAATGTCTCTAAAATCAGCCCACAAGCCGGGCTTTATAGCTAAAACTCGTAATTATTAGAATTTTACCAAAATTAGCAAAACCCCAATAATCATGCTAAAACAAAATACGTAATAAAAGAAATAAACTGCTAGAAATCTGGCTCAAATTGGGTTTAGAATCACTTCCTAAACAATAATTGAAAATATTACTATAAAGGGAAATAAACTACTAAAATTAACAAGCAGTCTATTCCTAAAAGAAAATAATGCATAATCATAAAAAGAAACTAAAAGATTCCTAATTAAATTGAAAGATTACTCAAAGTTATTTAGTAAATAACTTTGAGAGTAAATTAGGAACCCTAGAAACCCAAATTAGGAACTCTAGGAATCCAAATTAGGAACCCTAGAAACCCTCCTGCGTCAGTCAACCTGGGTTGGAATGAACTCATCCTCGAGTTCACAATAGCTTTCTCGAAATTCACAATAGGTTCAGGTGGCAGTCCAGGAGGAAGGTCATCTGGCATCAGGTTAGAAAACTCGGCTAGCAGCGGCTGCACCTCCACTGGCAAATCTGGAATCACTTCTGTTGTACTAGTCCCACAAGGCAGCAGAGCATAGACCACGTCTCCACGCTCAATCTTATCTAAAAACATGGACCTAGAAAACATGTTAGTATTATTAGCTGCCGGGGTAGGAGTGGTTCCTTCCCGACGAGGTGCCAACACAATTTTTTTCCCTTTAATGCTAAGGGAATATGTATTTTTCCGCCCATCATGAATAACACGGCGATCATACTGTCAAGGTCTGCATAACAATATATGACAAGCATCCATAGACACAACATCACACCAAGCATTATCAAAATATTTCCTATCAATCGAAAAAGACATTATGCATCGCCTATTTACTGTTACCTCACTGCCTTTATTCAGCCACGACAATTTGTACGGCTTGGGATGACGATCTGTCTTCAACTGCAATTTCTGGACAGCCTCTTCAAACACTACGTTCTCACAACTGCCACTGTCAATGATCATCTTGCAGACTTTATCTGCAACTGTGCATGTTGTGCGAACAATATTGGTTCTCAACCAATCATCCCCTGAATCGCCTTTGAGAGTCAGTAGACTCTTACGAACAATCAGAGTCTCATGGCCATCCCCATACAGCACATCTCCATCGTCATCAGTGTCATACACAGGTTCTCCAAGCTCCTCAGTTTCGTCTACCATGTCTTCCTCAAGCTTCTCATTGTCATACACAGGCTCTCCAAGCTCCTCATCGTCATACACATGCTCTCCATGCTCCCATAATCGAGCATGATTGTGATACGGTTTTTCGAAACTGGAATCAGAATCGTGATCTTCTATCTCACGATTACTACAATCCTGCGTCGTTAGACGTCGGGTTAACTCTGCAACTTGCCTCTGTAAATCCTCAATCATCATATTCTTAACATTACGATCACGGTGAGGGGCTTCCTCGTTCGTAACCTGCCTGCGATGACCACGACCACCAGCCATAGAAGCTGATGAAATCTCACCCAAAAAGATGTTGAAGCTCTGATACCAACTGACGCCGGGCAGAATAGTGATCCTGCAAGCTAGTTCTAATAGATAATTCACAAGGAAGAATACAAAATAATCGCCCAAAACACAGAGAAATATCTCTAATGTCAATTCAAAATTATGCAAATCAAAGGTCTCTAAAATCAGCCCACAAGCCGGGCTTTATAGCTAAAACTCATAATTATTAGAATTTTTCCAAAACTAGCAAAACCCCAATAATCATGCTAAAACAAAATATGTAATAAAAAAAATAAACTGCAAAAAATCTGGCCCAAATTGGGTTCAGAATCACTTCTTAAACAATAATTGAAATATTACTATAAAGGGAAATAAACTACTTAAATTAACAAGCAGTCTATTCCTAAAAGAAAATAATGTCTAATCATAAAAGGAAACTAAAAGATTCCTAATTAAATTAAAAGATTACTCAAAGTTATTTAGTAAATAACTTTGAGAGTAAATTAGGAACCCTAGAAACTCTCCTGCATCAACATCTTAGATAAAAAAAAAAAACACCCTACTCCAAAATTAAGATTTTCGAACAAGTACTATACTAGGTTGCTACCACTATATCTTCTGTCGAATTGGTTGTCTCATATGTATAACATTTTCTTTGTTTGCCCATGGATTCAGCCTTATAGGGAACTGTAAGAAAAATTCATAGTTTTTTCACCATAATTGGACAACTTTCACTTTAGGATTACTCATTTACTTATATTTTTTGTATAGATCAAATTTCCATAACAACATGGTGTCACAGTTACAGTCCGTGATGAGTAAGTTGATTCAAATTTGCCTAGGACAATAAGAATTTTCTTATCCTATTTTTTTTTTCAAATTTGCCTAGGATTTTAACATATTACCTTTTCTTTTTCGTTTTTTAATCTACTAGGAACAATTTCTTATAGGCAACGGCCTGAGGTCTAACATTCCCAACCAATAGTTCTTATTTAATTGTTTGTTTTATTTTATTTTCTAATAATTTTTCCAATAATGATTATTTGGGCATTTTGAATAATTAATTGTATTGTTAAAGCCAAATATGGGAAAGGTAAAAGAAAATGTCCATGTAGACAACAATGTTTCCAAGTGTGCGGTAGGCCAACATTTGTGACGAGTGAGAAAAAAAATCTATGTGATCGAGACACTACATTGGCTGCTGATGTGACTACTACAAAAAAAAGGGAAAAGCCAAGCTCCAATGCTTTGGGGTATGTACATCTGCTTCTCAAAAAAATTTACACTTATTCCCTTTGAAAATTAAAAGTTATTTTTTGCATGTTTCTTACTAGGGAAAGACAGAAGTCATACCCAGCAATCACACAATACCATTGAAAGGTATTCTCATAGGTGCTTCAAAATCTTGTGATCAAAGTAGCAAATGAAAAGCCACAACCGTTGAAAAGGGCAAAAGCAAATGTGTATGGGTGTTATAACATTTTTTATATTCAATGTGTGTATTGGATGGTGTACTACATTTTTACATTCATTATTTTGTGACAGGTAAAGGCAACAAACATAGCGAACAATCATGACTATGTAGTACCATCGAAAGGTGTTGTAAATAGGGCTACCAAATCTTCTATTGATGAAAATGGAATTGATGAACTTGCATTTCTTATGGTACAGTTGAGATTTATACATCTTTGAGTGTGTTTTTTCAAAATTCATATGTTTATTTACCTAAATTTTTATGCAAGGGAAAGGAAAACACCGGTTTAATTCAAAAAGGAAACTGAAAAGTGGTATTTATCTAGGTATGTATGAACGCTTAACTTATTATTTTATTTTTTTTAAACTTTACCATCCCGGATTCAAAGTAGGTGATGTATTATTTAGGCCCTTTCGTATTTTTCCTTTGTTTATGCATGTCTTCATCATTTAGATTATATGCATGTGTTAATTTCTTCAGTTTGTAAAAGTCGCTATAGTAATCATTTTGTTAAACATGACTATAGTAATCGTTTACCATTTTAAACATATTGTTGGATAACAACATTGTTGAGAATACTATTTCAAAACATGCATTTGCACAACGTTTACGTCAAGAAAGAGAGGAATTTTATGTTGGACGCTGCCTGTTTAAGAACACCTAATGTTCGCGTTGTTTCACAAAAGCAGTGGAAACAAACACGAATGGTTGAGCTCAATATCATCCCAAATTTTTGGCTATGTTAGACCAGGATATGTTACCACCACAACAACAAAAGAGGTGTTCATCTTCTATGCCAAACACATCCCGAAATGCAACCACAAACATTCAATAATTCCATTTTCTTTTTTCTCATCCAATTTTACTATATCAAGTTTTATAAATTCTAACTGATAGTCAAATTACTAAAATGTGTTTAGGCCAATTACAGATGATCGACTTCTTAATGATATGATGCTCCCAGTCATAATGATTTCGGTTTCTGACATGAAATTGACCCACAACCTCATCAAAAAAGAAATACATAATTTCTTAGGCAAAATGGAAATTGTGTGTCCTAATTGCTCAACACTACATCGGAAAAATGAAACATTAAGGGCATCCTCGTTAACGAATCATTTTTTTTCGAAATGTGTTGTTTGCCAGGAAAGGTGAAGCTGCAATGTTATCTACCCTTCCACCATTGCTTCAGGTGTTGTATGAGGGATATGATGTTCAATTAAATAATTTATGTAGACATATTTACGAGCTGAGTATAATATTGTGAATGCATTTACAAGATCTTGGCACTAAATTTAAGCCAAGGGTACGAGAAGTTCCACAAGCATTATTATTCCTGGAGTATTACTACATCAGACGAATCTCCAGCACTATCTCACACAGGAGAAAGCCCACTCTCACCCAGCAAAAATCTCGTACCCAGCTGAAATTTCCCAAGTAGCAATTCTAAAATCCTTGTCTCATGCAGCGTTCTCCTCTTTTACGCATATAGATTCTCTCATCTCTTTCTACTTTTCAATTTAGCGTGCAATTATGATCAATGGGTTGATTCTTTCGTTGCTAGGGCACAATGGGTTGATGTGGTTTGTTTTTCTTTACTTTCTAACATTCATTATCTTGCAATTTGTTAATTTAGGGCTTTTTTTCACCCTCTTCTCCAAACCTCGTTAAATTTGAACCTCTTTTTATCTCTATTTTTTTTTTTTTTTGAGTTGTCAATCTCTCTTTTTTTAACTTCTTTCGACCAAGTTTTGATTAACTTTTTCGATTGTTGAATTGCTTAATGTCGATACTTCCAATCATAATGATTTAGGTTTCCGACATAAATTTCAGGGCATCTTCGTTAACGAAGCCTTTTTCGGAACATGTTCTTTACAAGGAAAGGTGAAGCTGCCAATGTTCTCTATCCTCCACCATTTGTAATACTTGTCTCATTAAATAAATATAAATATTATTTACTTATTAACTTGTAATGTATTATAATGTTATATATTTTGAAAAATATTGTTTTATTTGTAATGGTTAAAGAAAATAGAAAGTGTATGTATACGAGTGTGTTTAGCCAAAATTAGAAAATTTTATAATAGAACCTTATAAAAGAGTTTGACTTAGGGTAAAATACCTAGCTACATTCTCTTATACACACAAAAACAAAGGGAGGAAATTGTTACCATGTGTTCGAAAGAGCTATAAGTATTCAATGATTATAAGAGTGGGGAAATTGTTCCAAGAGGTTTTAGTTGATGATTGGACGGCAATTGAGCAAAATCGATTAACATGTGCGGATAAATCAAGGAAAACTCTGGACTGAGCTTTAACAAGGTCTTACAGATATTGGACCAGATGGTTTAAGACCAAATCAAATACGAAAGCGATTTATTTTACCAACTTATCATCGAGGCAAATGTCAATGTTAATTGTGTTCTTTGCGCATTGTGCTAAGATGAAACTGCACATGGATTGACATACCAAACATTTCCTTAGTATTTTGGTTGGTGAAAACCACAAAAAATATGGACAACTAGGAAAAGGGTTATGCAATTGGTAGAATGTATTACAAATTCGACAAATAATCAAGTCACTGATTATGGTTTGTATCTTATAAACGAAGTCCTTGATGAAGTAGGTAAGGCTTTAACTGACTTCCCACCTATGCGCAAAATAATGATATAGACGCGTCTGTTGATCGTCTTAATAAGGCACAACATGTCGCGTATATAGCAGTGATAACACCGATGCTTGAAAATATAAGAACATCTTTCTTTTTTAATGAAAGAGCTGGAACAGGTAAGATGTTTTTATATAATACGTACCATTGCAGCACAATGTCGTAGCTTTTGACACATTGTTATTATTTTTGCTTCATCCAGGATTGTTGTTATTATTAGAAAATATGGTTTGTGGGTTTTCAAAGAAATCACGACGTGTTGAGTAGTTTAGAGAACAAAATTAATAATTTCGGATGAAGTTCCAATGCAGCTCAAATATTGTGTTGAAGCTAAGCGGCTGATCACGTACTGCAAGACATTTGTGGAAATAACAAGCCATTTGGTGGAATTACTGTGTTCTAGCCAGTGACTTTCGACAAATCTTGCCAGTTATTACAAAGGAGTTCACAAGAAAATAGTAATTACATCTTTAAGAAGAGCTCTACTTTAGATAAGTATACATGTTCTAACTTTAACTATGAATATGTGATTGGATAATGGAATCGACAACAATGGTTTTACCTAGGGGTGGGCATCCCATCCCGCGATCTCGTTTTCGTCCCGATCTCGTCCTGTCCCACTCCCAATTTTTTCGGGTCTTAATGGAATTAAATAATTCCATCCCGATCCTGTCCCGTCCCGATCTAGAATGGGATGAAATGAGATGAAGATTTTCAATCCCGCCAATCTCGTCCCGTCCCGAACTAATTTTTCAATATTTATTATTTATTTATTTATTTATTTATTTTAAGATTGCAATATTTGGATGCCCATACAAATTCCCTGATGCATATAACATTTTAGCATCTAAAATTCTCAATGTCGTTAGGCTATCAACTCATATTTGAAGACCAATTTGTTTAATTGTATTTAACTAGGGTACATTCGATTTTATTGAAAACTTTGGATACTCAACCTATAATACAATTTAATGGGTTCCTAGTATCATCTCATTTGCAAGGATAGATATGCATGAAAATTAAACTCTGTGAGATATTCCAATGACAGCTTCATGTGCTTATTATGGCATAGGTTACATTATGTTTAGTTGATTGCATTTTGGTTTATTATTTCATTTTCACCATGGTTATGTGTGAACATGCAATTTGCTGAAGATCTATTTTAGTTATTGAAATTGCATGTTCAATTTGAAACACGCTGATTCCGTCCCGTCCCGAACCCGTTTGAGATGGGACGAGGTCGGGATGAGGTTTATCTCATCCCGTCCCGTCCCAATCCCATATGAACGGAATGGGATAGGGATGGGTCTATCTCGTCCCATCCCGTCCCGTATCCACCCCTAGTTTTACCACTTTTATATAATGTAATATGTTGTTACACAAATTATATTTATTCTTCATTCAACTATTGTTTCATTTAAGAATAGCTTCTGGCTGATTGTCGTGTATTTCTCATAGATTCGAAGTACTATTACACAAGTGTTATTCAAGGAGATGAGGAAAAAAAAACACAAAAAGTTCATGAGAGAATGACTTGTGTTTGCAAATTTGCTTCAAATAACTATTTGCATTATTCATTTTTTAACTTAAAGTTATTGGTTGTCGTGATATTTCCTCCTTGGTGCATGTGGATACACTTTCTTTTGGTCATGTGATGCTGTCAATGTTTCAAGTCGTCAAGTATGATATAGCTATGTGAATATGATTATAAATTTGACGGTGATATAGTAAAAGTTTTTGAAAATCTTAGAATAATAGTGGAGACTTAACCCTTGTGAGTTTTGAGCCATTCTCTATTTTTTTAGGGTTATTTATTACACTCTGATTTTTCTTGAGTCCGTATTATTTCGTTGATGATCTCATTATTCTTGATTTTTTTTATTGATTGCTTTAAGAATGACATAAAAATTGAATCTTTACACTAGAACTTCTTGCTTTATTTAGTTGAGATGTCCTAGTACTAACTAGAACTTATGAAGTGATATAGGCATTTCTTTCTTTAAACCATTTTTAGCCTTTTAGCCTACCCAATAATAAATATTCATTTGCAGCCCTTTGAGTCTTTAGATAGCCTTTTCTTTGTTATCCCCATTCCCAATACCTACTCCAACCAAGGAGTAATACCTTTATTATTTTATCCTTACCCAATTTTCTGAGAATGTATCCGGTGAGATATATTTATGGAATGGGCAAATAAAAAAAATAAAAAAAAAAAGATATTTCATGCGCCCTCGAAGTAAAAGTGTTGGATTGTATCAATGGGGAAAAGCATGTCAAAAAAAAAAAAAAAAAAAAAATGTGATTGAAGAAGAAAATAATGAAGAAAAAGTTAATGGTGTACAACATTGATTTGTTCTTCAATGCCCTATGTTTTATTCAAGGGTGTATCCATTCTCAGAAAATCTTTGTATCCTTTTTGTCCATTATTGTTTGCCATAATCCAAGCCCCAATACAACCTAGTAAAGACCTGATTGATCTTAAGTGAAAGTTATTTTAATAGATGTGGAGATTGAATAGGCAAGAACTATGGTGTTTGGTTCAACATTCTCAAAAGTAATCAATATTCCGGTCCATGAGATCATATTCATTTCACTCTTTGAAAATTCCGTTTTTCATGATAATTATATGTGAGACGTTTGCATTTTCCATAGTATATTCTTTTCCTCACATATAAACTGAGTGCCTAATCTCTGAGCGTTTCATTTCTGAGCGACATGAGAGAATTGTAGTCGAAACGTCTTTTCTAAAGGTTATCTTGTCACATCTTTACTATGAGATGAAGAGTTATGTTGATAAGGCTCCTCACACACACACTTCGAGTTGAGAATGATTATGAAATTCATTTAACCTTTAGATACCGTTAAATTATTGTACTCTATTGATATATTTTTGTGACATTATTAGTTTGTTGTTTTTCTTAAATTATAAGCAATCAGAAAAATACTCTAAGAGAAATAAAAGGGAATGTGCATATGTTTTGCATTATGTTTTTAGAAAATAGATTTTGTATTATTGAGTCAGTAATGTTTGGGGGTAGCATTTCTGAAAACCCTCACGAGACTATAACTCGTCCTCTAGAGGTAATCCAGAAGTTTAAAGCCTTGTTGCACGTTAAGGTAAGTGCAACCGTGATTCCTACGAAAGTGAGTTAGGATTTTATTCTTTATTTTGTTTTGCTCGAGGACTAGCAAAATATAGGTTTGGGGGTATTTGATATACACGTAATTATTACAAAATATATCCCTTAATTTATATATGTTAGTGCTTCAATTAATATATTTTATTCTAATTATTTCAATTTTTATGTTTTTGTAGGAATTTGCGCGCGTGAACGATAAAATCGCATTAAGGCGACAATTTGAGAAAATGATTAATTTGTTGATTCTAGCGGTGGTACAAAAGAGTGGTTCACACATCTAAGCCTAACCCGAATAAGCATGGTCCACTTACTTTAACCAAGCCCAAGCCCAGAAAGCTAGAATCCTAAGCCCAGCCTAACAAGGAAATAGGGAAACCCTATTTAGGTTTCTCTCTTGCTTTCTCTTTGGAGACTCCTCTCTTCCACGTTTTCTGTTCCTCCTCTCTTTTCCAGCCACCATCACCACCTCCATTGGGGCAGAGACAGAGCTCTCTCGCCACTAACCAACCACCAGCTTGCCACCATCTAACCACCGTCCTCGCCCCTGTTTCACGGTACAGGAGCCGATCGGGAGGAGAGGAAGCTCGCAAGGAGCGGAGAACAGTGGCGGAGTTGGTCGCGTCGCGCTGGAGAAGACGAACCAGCAGAGAGCAGACTTTTCGCGCGGGAGAAACTGTTTTTGTTTTGAAAAACAGTTTTGGCTATTGACACCCCGAGAACCTGTAAGAGCCACCACAGTGCAAATTTAGCTGCTTTTCTCGGGATTCGTGCGCGTACAGGAAGTGATGGATTCCTCCTCCACTGATGCTGTGACAACCACCACCATGAGTCACTAAACCCCACGCAAGGTGAAGAGGTGAACTCCTAGATGTAACGCACTAAATTAGCATATGATTCGCTTTAAGTTTTCACGATGAATAATGATGTTTAATGATTATCACTTTTATTTAATATAGAAATTTATGTTATTTCAGTGAGAAGGATATCATAGATTTCTTCGTAGATTTTTATTATTCCGGTGATTATCTTTTCTTCTCCATATAAGCTTAGTCACGCTTTTCTTATGTGTGGAATGTTTAAGAATTAATTGATTCCGGTAGGTTAGTTATATGTGATCGTCATTTATTACGGTATTGTCTCCGGATATATCGTAAGTTTAAGATATCACATATGACAAACCTTTGTGTTTTCTTAGAAGAAGTGAAATCTAAAATTCATTTACATTAGGGGATATTAATGATTAAAAGATTATTTTTCCGATTACGTCGTTTGGGATGTGAAACACGTAGTTGAGTCATCATAGCGAATCAATACTAGTTGGCGCGTGAAGTTTAGGAGGGATTCTTGGAACCTTGTGATTTTTCCAAACTTAATTTTCATTAAATTAAATTCAATTTCGTATTTTAAATTTGTTAGAATTTATTAACTTTAGTTTCGCATAGTTTGTCCTCCTTAACCTTATTTTGTAGATCGTTTTTCCTCGTGGGATCGACACCACATTCTTTACTGCAATTGACCGCGTGTACTGTTTGGGCATAATCAAATTTTGGCGCCGTTGCCGGGGAACAAGCGTCATTCTACAAGGAAGGTTTCGGGTATTATCTTTCTTGCTCATTTTTCATTTTATTTTATTTTATTCTATTTTTTTTAGGTTTTAGGTCCAGTTTATATTTTATTTTTATTTTTATTTCTAAAATAAAAAAAATAATCAAAAAAATTAAAAATAATAATAATAATAAAGAAAAAAAACATTGGAGGTGTGAGTTGGAATAGAGACCACTTAAGTTCGTGGGAGGAGATGACCCAAACATTTTTTAATAAATACTTTCCTCACCACAAAACCAACGGTCTAAAGAGACAGATTTCTACCTTCACCCAAAAGAATAGCAAGACATTATATCAAGTATGGGAGAGGTTCAAGGATCTCTTGAATACATGCCCACACCATGGGTATGAGAGTTGGCGCGTAGTCAGTTATTTTTATGAGGGACTCACCAGTAGAGAACGTCAGTTCCTTGAGATGATGTGTAATGGAGAGTTTTTGCAAAAGGACCCTGACGAGGCCATTGAGTACCTGAATGACTTAGTTGAAAAGGCCCATACTTGGACTGGTCCAAGTGCTACTGAGAGCATAGATAGAACATGCTCAGCTGGAGTTTACCAACTTAGGGAAGATGATAGCCTTAGAGCCCAACTTGATAGAGTAACTAAGGAGTTAGAAGCACTTAAGACCAAGGATGGTAGGCCCACACATATTGTTGCCAGAGTTGAGCTACAGGACGCCTGTTTTATATGCGGGGGAGTTGAACACTTAGCACAGGATTGCCCGACCTTGACTGAGATGAGAGGGGTTTATGAGGAACAATGTAACGCCTTAGGGATGTACAAGAAGCCTTATTCACCATTCTCTAACACTTACAATTCTGGCTGGAGAGATCACCCTAACTTTAGTTGGAGGTCCGAGGCTGACCAACCTACACACTCACAGGCACAACCACCTAGATCATACCCTGCACCTCCATACAATGCACAATCTAACAGAAGTTCTTTATCAGACACATTGCATGCATTTATAGAGGCACAAAATAAAACTAATCAAAAATTTGAGGTTGCATTGACACAGTTGGCAGAGGAGAACAAGGAGATAAAAAGCCAAATAACCAAGCTGACAAGTTCATTAACAGTACAAGCTCAGGGCCAATTTCCGTCACAGCCTCAAGCAAATCCGAAGGGACAACTTATGGCACAAACCTCTACTTCAGACTCTCAGAATGTCAAAGAGGTTAATGCCATCACTACTCGGAGTGGTAAGATCTTAGATGGGTCAAGCTCGTCCACAACTATAGGCACCTCCCCAAGTGCAAAGGAGAGCATCCCTGAGGATGAGCCCAACAAGAACATTCCAGTTTCAGTTCCTTTTCCTCAAGCACTACGACCTATTGGAAAGAAATCGGAAATGCATGGTGAGATTCTAGAACATTTGAAACAAGTTAAAATTAACTTACCTTTGCTACATGTGATTAAACAGGTACCAACTTATGCGAGGATCATCAAGGACTTATGCACTATAAAAAGGAAACATCATGTCAAGAAGACTGCCTTCTTGACAGAACAGGTAAGTGCGGTGATTGAGCAGAGAACACCACCCAAGTACAAAGATCCAGGGTGTCCTACAGTCACCTGCCAGATTGGGACTCATGAGTTTGGCCAAGCCTTGTTGGATTTAGGGGCAAGTGTAAATCTGATGCCATATTCTATTTACTTGCAACTGGGTCTAGGAGAGATTAAACCCACATCCGTGGTTCTGCAATTGGCCGATAGATCAATTAAGAAGCCAAGAGGAATAGTCGAGGATGTCTTGCTTCAGATTGATAAGTTTTACTATCCCGTCGACTTTCTTATTTTAGATACTCATTCTGTGGTTAATATGGAGTCTACAGTTCCGATTATTTTAGGTAGACCTTTTCTTGCCACAGCTAACGCTCTTATCAATTGCAGGAACGGTCTAATGAAGCTGTCTTTTGGGAACATGACTCTGGAGGTCAACATATTCAATATTAGCAAGCAACCACGTGATGATGATGAGTGTCATCATACCTACATGATAGACATGCTGATATCAGAGGACGCGCTCTTGAGCGCAGATTCTGAAACCTTAGAGTACCTCCTTTCTATTTCTGATTTTGAGAATTCACTTTATCCTGATAATGCTTTTGATATTGCTGTTGTTTCAGGGTTAAAGGATAAAGGAGGGCGACAATGGCAACCATGCTTTGAGGAGTTGCCAAAGGAAAGACAGAAACCACAACCATCCACAGTGGAAACTCCGAAAGTTGACCTAGCTCCACTGCCCGAGGGACTTAAACATGCATACCTTGGACCAGGTGATACCTTTCCTGTTATTATTTCTTCCGTGCTTGATAGCTCACAAGAAGAAGAATTGATTAATATGTTACATGAGCACAAATCTGCACTAGGTTGGACTATAGCTGACATTAAAGGTATTAGCCCCTTAATATGTTCCCATAGGATCCACTTAGAAGAAGGAGCTAACCCCCGTAGAAATCCTCAAAGACGACTCAACCCTACTATGAAAGAGGTGGTGAAAAGGGAAGTTTTAAAATTGTTAGATGCAGGCATCATTTATCCCATCTCTGATAGCAAGTGGGTTAGTCCAACTCAAGTAGTTCCCAAGAAATCGGGCATAACTGTGGTGACTAATGATGAGGGGGTGACTGTTCCTACTAAGGTAGTTACAGGGTGGCGCATGTGCATTGATTATAGGAAACTTAATTCTGCCACCCGCAAGGATCACTTCCCACTTCCATTCATAGACCAAATCTTAGAGCGAGTAGCTGGTCATTCTTTTTATTGCTTTCTAGATGGGTATTCAGGATATTATCAGATTGAGATTGCATTAGAGGATCAGGATAAGACTACTTTCACATGTCCTTTTGGTACTTATGCTTTTCGGCGTATGCCATTTGGTTTGTGTAATGCACCGGCTACTTTTCAGCGATGCATGATGAGTATTTTTAGTGACATGGTTGAAAAATGTATGGAAGTTTTCATGGATGATTTGACTGTTTTTGGTAATTCCTTTGATTCATGTTTACTTCACTTGAAGGCTGTTTTAAGTAGATGTGAAGAGAAGGGTCTGGTGCTTAATTGGGAAAAATGTCATTTCATGGTTTCCTATGGAATAGTTCTGGGACACATAGTTTCTAATAAAGGGATCGAGGTAGATAAAGCTAAAATTGAATTGATTTCTAAACTACCTACACCTAAAAGTGTCAAGGATGTGAGATCCTTTATAGGGCACGCGGGTTTTTATAGGAGGTTCATACAGAATTTTTCTGCCATCTCTAGACCATTAAGCAACCTCCTGGTCAAAGATGTCGTGTTCCAATGGACACAAGAGTGTGAGGACGCCTTCCGAACACTCATTGATAGGCTCACCTCTGCCCCCATCATGCAGCCACCAGATTGGACTTTACCATTTGAGATAATGTGTGATGCAAGCAATTATGCTGTGGGGGCAGTCTTGGGACAACGAAGGGAAGGGAGGCCATTTGTTGTTTACTATGCTAGTCGAACACTTAATGATGCTCAAAAGAATTATTCGACTACTGAAAAAGAGTTGCTAGCTGTAGTTTTTGCTTTAGATAAATTTCGTGCTTATTTGATTGGTACACCTATCACTGTTTTTACTGACCATGCAGCTCTTAAGTTCCTTCTTTCTAAAAAGGATGCTAAGGCAAGATTGATTAGGTGGATTTTACTTTTGCAGGAATTTGATCTAACTATAAAGGATAAGAAGGGGGTCGAGAATGTTGTGGCGGATCACTTGTCTCGTTTGGAGTTCAGTGACTCTGCCAATGGCCCACCCATCCGTGATGACTTCCCTGATGAACACCTATTTGCCGTCACTCAGGTACCATGGTATGCGCACATTGTTAATTACTTGGTTTCCGGCGAAGTTCCATCATCATGGAGTGCTCAAGATAAGCGCAAATTTTTGGTCGAGGTAAGAAATTTTTATTAGGATGATCCTTATTTATATAAGTATTGCCCCGACCAAATCATGAGGCGTTGTATCCCTGAAGGTGAGATTGAAAGTGTTTTACATTTTTGTCATAGTGCAGCTTGTGGAGGCCATTTTTCTATGAAAAAGACTGCTACAAAATTTTTACAGTCTGGATTATATTGGCCTACTTTGTTTAAGGACACTAACAATTATTGTCGTTCTTGTGATAGATGTCAGAAGTTGGGTGCATTGTCCCGGAGACACATGATGCCCCTTAACCCCATCCTAGTCATTGAGATATTTGATTGTTGGGGGATTGATTTTATGGGACCTTTTCCACCTTCCTTTGGATATTTGTACATTTTGCTTGCAGTGGACTATGTGTCCAAATGGGTTGAGGCTGTGGCGTGCCGACACAATGACAACAATACTGTTGTCAAGTTTATCAAAGAACACATTCTATCCCGTTTCGGTACACCACGAGCCATTATTAGTGATCAGGGGACTCATTTCTGTAATCGCTCTTTTGAAGCTTTGATGCGCAGGTATGGAGTTCATCACAAAGTTGCCAATGCCTATCATCCACAGACAAATGGCCAAGCTGAGTTGGCCAATCGAGAAGTAAAACAAATCTTGGAGAAGATGGTGAATCCTGATAGGAAGGATTGGTCATTGCGCCTTCCTGATGCACTTTGGGCCTACCGTACCGCTTATAAGACAATTCTCGGGATGTCTCCATATCGACTTGTATATGGAAAAGCATGTCATTTACCTGTTGAGTTAGAACATCGCGTTTATTGGGCCGTGAAAAGCACTAACTTTGATCTCAATGATGCAGGTATTCAGCGGAAACTTCAGTTGGCTGAAATTGAGGAGTTGCGGAATGATGCCTATGACAATTCCCGAATATACAAGGCGAAGATGAAAACAGCTCATGATAAGCAAATTCTGAGGAAACATTTCGAGCCCAACCAACGAGTCTATCTCTATGACTCACGCCTTCATCTTCATCCTGGCAAACTAAAATCGAGATGGACGGGCCCATTCATGGTAAAACAAGTTTTTCCCTATGGATCCATAGAAATTGAAGATCCAACAGATGGGAGAGTATTTAGAGTCAATGGGCAACGTTTGAAGCATTATGTGGAGCGAGTAGAGGTGCCAGAAGAGATCTCTCTGGTTGCCCCTGTCTACTTGATTTGATGTTCTCTACCCTATCTTTAGTTTAGGTTTTTATTTTTATTTTTATTTTTATTTTTATTTTTATTTTTATTTTTATTTTTATTTTTATTTTTATTTTTATTTTTATTTTTATTTTTATTTTTATTTTTATTTTTATTTTTATTTTTATTTTTATTTTTATTTTTATTTTTCATTTATTATTATTATTATTATTATTATTATTATTATTATTATTATTTCAGTTTAGTTTAGGTTGTTGCTTTTATGTTTTTCTTTTAGTGTTTCAGGTTATTTTAGGTGTTGCTATTGGAGTCACTTGGAGCTCTTCATCCCATATGTTCCTTTCTCCCGTCGGTATGAATTTCTTATATTTTGGTGACTGTGAGGACATTGTCTATTTGAAATTGGTAAAGCTTCACCATGGTAATATCACTCTAACCCTCCTCTTTTCTTTTGCCTTGATTTGTCATGATTATTATTTTATACATTGAGGACAATGTTTGGTTTAGGTTTGGGGGTGTGGTTTATTAGATTTTTTATGCAATTCTCAAAAATCTTTGAGTTTAAAACGTATTTTACAATTAAACCGAGTCATTTTTGTGTTCTACTCAATCTCCATTGAATACTTAGATGATTATGGTAATTGTGTAAAATCTTCTTGAAAATGCATTTGAAATCCGAACTCTTGGTGAATAAAAAAAAAAAAAAAAAAAAGAGGTTTTGAGTTCTTTTCAATTTTTAGAGAATATTTTTTTGTTGCCTTTAATTTTTAGAAAACACATACTAGCACGTGTCACATAGTTATATTAGTGGAAAACATGATATTTGATATTATCCTTATGTTAGATGTATTTCGTGTGACTTTTCAACTCGACTATTCATGCACTATAAGCCAAGTCAACATGATTTGAAGTTGATTAGTGAGGTATTGAACTAGAAAATCTTAGAATAATAGTGGAGACTTAACCCTTGTGAGTTTTGAGCCATTCTCTATTTCTTGAGGGTTATTTATTACACTCTGATTTTTCTTGAGTCCGTATTATTTCGTTGATGATCTCATTATTCTTGATTTTTTTTATTGATTGCTTTAAGAATGACATAAAAATTGAATCTTTACACTAGAACTTCTTGCTTTATTTAGTTGAGATGTCCTAGTACTAACTAGAACTTATGAAGTGATATAGGCATTTCTTTCTTTAAACCATTTTTAGCCTTTTAGCCTACCCAATAATAAATATCCATTTGCAGCCCTTTGAGCCTTTAGATAGCCTTTTCTTTGTTATCCCCATTCCCAATACCTACTCCAACCAAGGAGTAATACCTTTATTATTTTATCCTTACCCAATTTTCTGAGAATGTATCCGGTGAGATATATTTATGGAATGGGCAAATAAAAAAAATAAAAAAAAAGATATTTCATGCGCCCTCGAAGTAAAAGTGTTGGATTGTATCAATGGGGAAAAGCATGTCAAAAAAAAAAAAAAAAAAAAAATGTGATTGAAGAAGAAAATAATGAAGAAAAAGTTAATGGTGTACAACATTGATTTGTTCTTCAATGCCCTATGTTTTATTCAAGGGTGTATCCATTCTCAGAAAATCTTTGTATCCTTTTTGTCCATTATTGTTTGCCATAATCCAAGCCCCAATACAACCTAGTAAAGACCTGATTGATCTTAAGTGAAAGTTATTTTAATAGATGTGGAGATTGAATAGGCAAGAACTATGGTGTTTGGTTCAACATTCTCAAAAGTAATCAATATTCCGGTCCATGAGATCATATTCATTTCACTCTTTGAAAATTCCGTTTTTCATGATAATTATATGTGAGACGTTTGCATTTTCCATAGTATATTCTTTTCCTCACATATAAACTGAGTGCCTAATCTCTGAGCGTTTCATTTCTGAGCGACATGAGAGAATTGTAGTCGAAACGTCTTTTCTAAAGGTTATCTTGTCACATCTTTACTATGAGATGAAGAGTTATGTTGATAAGGCTCCTCACACACACACTTCGAGTTGAGAATGATTATGAAATTCATTTAACCTTTAGATACCGTTAAATTATTGTACTCTATTGATATATTTTTGTGACATTATTAGTTTGTTGTTTTTCTTAAATTATAAGCAATCAGAAAAATACTCTAAGAGAAATAAAAGGGAATGTGCATATGTTTTGCATTATGTTTTTAGAAAATAGATTTTGTATTATTGAGTCAGTAATGTTTGGGGGTAGCATTTCTGAAAACCCTCACGAGACTATAACTCGTCCTCTAGAGGTAATCCAGAAGTTTAAAGCCTTGTTGCACGTTAAGGTAAGTGCAACCGTGATTCCTACGAAAGTGAGTTAGGATTTTATTCTTTATTTTGTTTTGCTCGAGGACTAGCAAAATATAGGTTTGGGGGTATTTGATATACACGTAATTATTACAAAATATATCCCTTAATTTATATATGTTAGTGCTTCAATTAATATATTTTATTCTAATTATTTCAATTTTTATGTTTTTGTAGGAATCTGCGCGCGTGAACGATAAAATCGCATTAAGGCGACAATTTGAGAAAATGATTAATTTGTTGATTCTAGCGGTGGTACAAAAGAGTGGTTCACACATCTAAGCCTAACCCGAATAAGCATGGTCCACTTACTTTAACCAAGCCCAAGCCCAGAAAGCTAGAATCCTAAGCCCAGCCTAACAAGGAAATAGGGAAACCCTATTTAGGTTTCTCTCTTGCCTTCTCTTTGGAGACTCCTCTCTTCCACGTTTTCTGTTCCTCCTCTCTTTTCCAGCCACCATCACCACCTCCATTGGGGCAGAGACAGAGCTCTCTCGCCACTAACCAACCACCAGCTTGCCACCATCTAACCACCGTCCTCGCCTCTGTTTCACGGTACAGGAGCCGATCGGGAGGAGAGGAAGCTCGCGAGGAGCGGAGAACAGTGGCGGAGTTGGTCGCGTCGCGCTGGAGAAGATGAACCAGCAGAGAGCAGACTTTTCGCGCGGGAGAAACTGTTTTTGTTTTGAAAAATAGTTTTGGCTATTGACACCCCGAGAACCTGTAAGAGCCACCACAGTGCAAATTTAGCTGCTTTTCTCGGGATTCGTGCGCGTACAGGAAGTGATGGATTCCTCCTCCACTGATGCTGTGACAACCACCACCATGAGTCACTAAACCCCACGCAAGGTGAAGAGGTGAACTCCTAGATGTAACGCACTAAATTAGCATATGATTCGCTTTAAGTTTTCACGATGAATAATGATGTTTAATGATTATCACTTTTATTTAATATAGAAATTTATGTTATTTCAGTGAGAAGGATATCATAGATTTCTTCGTAGATTTTTATTATTCCGGTGATTATCTTTTCTTCTCCATATAAGCTTAGTCACGCTTTTCTTATGTGTGGAATGTTTAAGAATTAATTGATTCCGGTAGGTTAGTTATATGTGATCGTCATTTATTACGGTATTGTCTCCGGATATATCGTAAGTTTAAGATATCACATATGACAAACCTTTGTGTTTTCTTAGAAGAAGTGAAATCTAAAATTCATTTACATTAGGGGATATTAATGATTAAAAGATTATTTTTCCGATTACGTCGTTTGGGATGTGAAACACGTAGTTGAGTCATCATAGCGAATCAATACTAGTTGGCGCGTGAAGTTTAGGAGGGATTCTTGGAACCTTGTGATTTTTCCAAACTTAATTTTCATTAAATTAAATTCAATTTCGTATTTTAAATTTGTTAGAATTTATTAACTTTAGTTTCGCATAGTTTGTCCTCCTTAACCTTATTTTGTAGATCATTTTTCCTCGTGGGATCGACACCCCATTCTTTACTGCAATTGACCGCGTGTACTGTTTGGGCGTAATCAGTCGGGAAGAATAGTAAAATGGGCAATAGAGCCCTGACAATTCGACATCAGTTATGCCCCCAGAACCGCTATCAAGGCTCAGGCATTTGCAAATTTCATCGCCAAGTTCACAGGAAGCAACAACTAACAGGCAAAAAACGAAAGCAGAAAAGAACAGCCAAAACCAATTACCAACAGATGGATCATCCACTGTCATGGAGCGTCCAACGAGGCAAGAAGCGGAGCTGGACTAGTCTTGTACAACTCAGAAGGCATCGCATTAGAGAAGGCAACAAAATTCATCTTTAGAGCCTCCAATAATGAAGCCGAATACGAAGCTGTGATAGCAGGGCTACAATTAGCAAAACACTTGGGAATAAAAGACATTAGTGTCTTTACTGATTCCAAGCTAGTGGTCACTCAACTAAATGGCGAATTTCAAGTCAAAGATACCCGAATGAAAGTCTGCCACTAGAAAACCACTGAGCTAGTAGAAGGCTTCTGAAACGCTACCATTCTATGGTGCGCAAGACAAAGAACAAAATAGTCGATGAACTAGCAAAAGAAGCTTCGACAACAAAGGATAATGGCAACCCACTCGTCATGACACAAGGAAGCTCCATACTTGAAAACCAATCGAAAGAAGCATGCGCCGTAAATCAAGAAACCAACTGGACAACTCCAATCCTGGCGTATATATCAAACGAAGAACTCCCAATAGATAAGAAGGAATCCAGAAAGCTACGAAATCTGGCAACAAGATACACAATGATAAATGACAAACTCTACAAAAGATCTACCACGAGCCCGTCGCTAAGGTGCCTTGCACCGAGAGATATTGAATACGTTCTGCAAAAAATCATCAAGGGGGGTGGGGGGGGGAACATTGGTCCATAAAGTTCTCACATTAGGTTATTATTGGCTAACAATGCAAGCGGATGCTCAAAAGCTAGTTCGCAAATGCGACAAATGTCAAAGATTCACCCCATACACTCACATGATGGGGAAAAACCTGATCCCAATGAGCACCCTCTGGCCATTCACACAATGGGGAATGGACATCGTAGGACAACTCCCAACTTTCGATAAGAAGAAATTTCCCCTCGTTGCAATAGATGACATCACCAAATGGGTAGAAGTAGAGCACCTCACATAGATAGGAGAAGCCCAAGTCGAGAAGTTACTTTGGAGAGACATCATATGCAAATTCGAGATCCATAGGGTAATCATCATGGACAATGGGAAGCAATTCGAAGGCAAGAAGGTTAAAGGGTTATGCGAAAATCTGACTATCCAACAACATTTCTCTGTGCCCAATCACCAACAAGCAAACGGACAAGCTGAGGTCACCAACAGGACAATCTTGGAAACAATCAAAAGAAGACTCGAGGCAGCGAAAGGATTGTGGACATCCGAATTACCCGGCATCCTTTGGGCGTACAAAACAACAAAACGAACTCCGACGGGAAAGACATTTTCTGCCCCCGCGTACGAGTCAAAAGCAATGATACCCGTGGAGATCGAAATGCCAACATTCCGAACCAAAAAATTCCGCGTTGAGGACAACGTCGAGGCACTAAGAGTCGGACGGGATACCTTTGAAGATAAGATAGAACCATCCTCCATCAAAACAACAACCTACCTACAACGTATGGCGGGATATTACAAATAGAATGTGTGAATTCGCACTTTTAACGTCGGAGACTGGGTACTACGAAAAGTCCAACGCAACACGAAGCAACCCGGCGCAGGCAAGTTGAACCCAAACTGGGAAGAATCGTACCGAGTAACAAAAATCAACAGACCAGGAACATATTGGTTGGAAAACAAAGAGGGCGAAATGCTACCTCGACCATGGAATGTAAAGCACTTGAAAAGATATTATCAATGAGATCTTTCGCTCCCAAATTCGAAACAACAAGAATTTAATCAGGAAAAGGAAGTCGGATTAAAAAAGCAACTCGAGAGAATGCTCAGCACGGCTAGAGTGTCAAGCAAAAACAAATACATGTACTTGACAAATGAGTCGTACATAAAACAATAACTTTTAGCCAGATCATCCACGAAGTAATAAAGTACCAGAACATAAGAGCTAGACTTTGGCGTCGATTGTAATGTACGACATCGTAATCCGAATGTTGAACCAGATTTCGTAAACCAGAGCTTTTACAAGACTAGAACGTCGAACATCGACGCCATTTGTAAAAATCTAGATGAACGAGTAAAAAATCTCCCAGGAATGTCGTAAGTAAAAGCTGACAAGCTAGACATATTGGACACAACAAATGCGAAATAAAAAATTTCCATTGATCTTCTGAAAAATGAGATTACAAAAAGAAACAAACAACAACTAAGAAAAAGAATCGATGTCATGAGCTTATCTTCAGGCAGCATGGGCTCAGAAGGTTCTCCGACATCCGGATCAACCAGTGAATTGGGAACAACTTCCTTGACATCATCAAATTCCTGCTCAGAAAAGAAACGGTATTGGGTCATGTCCAAACCTTGCATCCCGTGGCAACCATCGCCCACTCTTTTATAGTCTGCAGCCTATGCTGCCTTCAGCTTCTCATAAACGGAGGACTGCTCAGCTCGGGTTGACGCTAACTCTTTACCAACATCCGCAAATTTAGCAGAGACCGCTGACTTAGTCTCGACAAACTCGAAATTCAGCTCAGCGATTCGAATAGCAGAAGCCTTGACCTTGGCAGAACATTCCTCAGCAGAGCAAACAACTTCATCATGTTCGACCTTTCGATCTGACAACTCTTTCTCAGCAACATCCAGACGGATCGCAATTTGCCTAATTCCACTTCAGACGTCTCGAGGTCAGAGGCAAATGTATCACGAATAGCCTCAAATTCCCTCAGCGACGTCTGCGCAAAATCATTCTTGAAGTCATCCAAGGTCCTGGTACCTTCCAAATTCTTGGACTGCCAAAGATCAAGTTGAAGCATTTTATTCTCAATAATGCGCGAATCATCAATAGATAGGCCGGTGTGGAGGCGGGCAAACCATAAAAGGCAACAAAAATTTTCTCGTGGTCGTCTAGAGGACGGGAGATTTCTTTTTTACTCCTTTCAAGAACTTGGTTTACCACATCGTCCTCCGGTCTTCCGGAAAGAAGAAATGCGAGAAGGAGCCCAAGTAATGTCAAGAACTGAAGAAGCAAGCTTCTTCATTTTCGACACACGGCCGAAACTGACAGCCAACATCTTGGAAGGGCTGGGAGGCCTAAGAACTTTTATTTCCTCACAATCGAAGGAGCACTCACAGAACCTCGGACAGCGACTAAAGCAACTCGACCTACGCGTTCGTCAGCAGAACCATCTTGGTAGTCAACGTTTACAACACCAAAACGCGCAATAGTCATTTCGGAAGCGCGACCCGCTTCACCTGATGAATATAAACCACTATGGATAATAGCATCTGTAGAGAGAAAATCTTCCACTAAGATCAAGGGAAGATCGCGAAAGCGACTGCAAAACTCCTGTTCTTCCAAAGACAACAACTCAACTTTCTTAAACTCTCGAAATGATTGCAGAATATGATTTCCGTGAAGCCTAAATGATTGGAAGAAAGGGATGCGTAGAACCAACACCTCGACCAGTCCCCATACTCCTCTCGCAGGTCCTTGAAACAAGAAGGAGAACGTAGACAACATGTGCGATTGGGGTTTACGCTAAACCCCACCAAATAATGCAGAACCCTGGCATTCAAAGGGATACTTGCTAAGGCGGCCTTTGCTAAATTTGAAATCATTACTTTCCAACCATTAGGGACTAATTGGGTCGGAAGCATGAAGCCTGAAACCAGAGTGGAACATACCAGGGTACAAAACAATGTAGCCATGTTTTGGATGACAAAGGACTGTCGCCTTCTCCGGGGAAAACGATCTCCAAATTAGTGGGCAATGAAAAATCATGACGAATGTTGTCCAGAGTTGCGTGCGTTGCCCGCATAGGCAAAAAGAAAACTTCGCAGGCATCATGAGCATCGCCACTCAAAACCCTGAAATTAGACATGACTACAAAACGAACTCAAGGAATCAAATAATTAGCAACTGAAGAATGAGGAGGTGCAAAAGGAAGTAAGACACACTCAAACTTCTCGTTTTATAAGGACGGGCAACGAAAGGTCCACTCTTGGGAGAACGTGCAAAACATGACAGCCACAAGAAATCCCAGAAATCGCACCAAAATAAATAGGCAGATGAAACATCGGAGAGACAACAGCAACAACAGGTAGCAATAACACTAAATGTGCCTTAATATTGATATCGAAGACAAAACCGCCACACAGATAGTGGATACATGAACATACCCACTAACTAAGGGAGAGTAGCTGATGATACATCAAAATAGACCGATCATCACGACCCTACACGTTGCATAGAGATCCATCACGAGGATACAACGTTCAATCTGTTGGGCCAGCTCATAAAGCCCCAAAAATAGTAGAGTCAATTATAGAGGCCCAAATAAGGTCTGCCAACAAAAAGATATAAACAAAACCCGAATCTAGACCCGACATGAATTCTCTCATAAAGAAGATGAATGTTGCACCAAAAAGAGTTGTGGAGGGAATTACGCCTCCACGGACACATCTCCATTAAATAGGAGATTGTTACGAGAAACATTTCCTTCTGTTGCGCCTCACATGCTTAAGTAACACAGAGAATTAACCGCGACCATTACAAAAGGTAAAGGGAACATTCGACACATGTATGCAACTTTAACTGAGTTTTGTCCAGATTTACTTCCTTCTTCCAACAGAGTTGCTAACTTAAGCATTGAAGTGCCTTCGGCCACCAAAAAAATTGTCATTGACAGTCTAACATTTGTTTTGCCGGTCAAACTCACAGGAGGACGATTTTTTGATGCATTAATTTGTCTACTGATTTTCTTTAATTATTTTGGAAAGCCTTAGGTGGTGTTTTTTGTTTTGATCAGAACTTTGGTTCTGAATAAGAAGCAATCCACTTTGACCGGATGTTTGGTTTTACTTTTAATCATAAAAAGAGTTCTTAATAGGTTCCGAATTCACAACGATTTAATAAGCACCAAGGAGGAGCCCTAGAAAAAAAAAAAAAAAAAAAAAACACCCTCTTAGCCATCTTTTCACGATTCTTAACAGCTTTTGGGACCTAGTCCATCATGTGGTGGCTTCCTTTAACTGGGTCAAGTGCAAGTTCATGAGTCCATTAAGGTGGCAATGTTGAGTGATCTCAAAAACCCTAGTCAAAATAAAAGGGTATGCCAACAATATCAATCAAAATTTGACCGGAGTCTAATTGACTCTATAACAAATAATTGACTTTGGGTCAAGGTTCAATTGGCGACGTGGCTTGGACTCCAATGGTCACCTCGCATTGACTTGATGTGAGGTTTGACCTCTGCACGTCGCAAGGCACTATAATGCATAAGTCAAGGTATGTGTTTAATGAGATCTTCTTTGACTCCGTTGTCGCGAGGCACTATAATGCATAAGTTGAGGTGTGTGTTTAATGAGATCTTCATTGACTCCACCATGACTTTGGCTCAATCTCAATCATTGACGATATTGGAGACTGATTGACATTGCGATCATCCATAGTGGATTACGATCTCACTCGTCATGTATCTTGGGGCACTATAATTTGTGTCTCGAGACGTGTGTAAGATGGGTACCATAGTTTTGTAAAGTTGAGAAATATGTCCCTCAAATATTTCCTAATTTATTGAAAGACGAGATTTTTGCCATTTTTATTAATTAATAGCAGATTTCGAATTCCAAGTTTTCCTTTCATACAAATTCATATTAAAGCAGTATATTAAAATATTTTAGTAACAAAAAAAATAAAAATTTCCTTATCTAATCCATCTATATGTACCTTTCTAGTATCACAAAAATATCGCTTGATGAAATATTACTTTGTTTTCAAGATTCTCAATGCCTCTTTTTTAAGGAAATAGTTGGTGGCTGCAGTGTTTTGGAGATAGTAATAAGGGTAAGCTACCTATAATAGTTTGGTTTAGGTTTTAGAGTTTGTTATGTATAGCCTGTATGACAGCAATTTTAGTATATACAGTAATTATATAATGAGTCAAGATTCATTATTTCCACATACATACAGTTTGAATTCGTTTCATAATTCTTTGTAGCTTTCAAGAACATGGAGATGAACAATGGTGCAAGGAAACTTGTTTTGATGGTCATCTTGATGGTGATGATTGCCGGGAAAGTCACACAAGCTTCTATAGCAACGGAAATGAACCAATCTTGCTATCGTGTTTGCATGGCCGGATGCAAGAATAATCCTAATCCTGTTGAGTGCCATCGTGGATGTGCCATTGACTGCAGTGGTGGTGGTGGTCGTAGGCTTTTGTCATCAGCTTCTACCACTTCGGTTGTATGAGTGTTCTGAGGGCGATGGTTTAAGACAGTTATAGTTATCGTCTGTTTCTATGAAAAGTAAATAATGTAATTGGGATCCATATATAATATATATGTTCTAGTTCATCTATTGAAATTGTAAGATTGTTTGCATAACTTGTACAAGATTCATGAAACTGATAAAATATCGATCCCTTCTATGCGTCGAGGAGGAAACGTGCGAGGAAATCAGCGAGGGGGTGTGACCCTTCATCTCCCTCTAAATATGCAATAACGCGCATTTCAAGGGGATGAAGGGTCACTGGTTTCCATGAACAATATATTCCTCCCAATGTAATTGGAAATGTAGTTTGGTTCAATGGAGTGGAGCACAAAAAAAGCCCTACATGAAGCAACTCAGCATCCTAAAAAGTTTAAATTTTTATTCAGTAATTTACAATATACCCCAATAATTAATCCGAGATTTAATGTTCTCGAGTATCTCATCGAGGAAAATCCTAAGGCCAACTTATGAAAATTCAACTGTTCATTTCAAAAAATTTGATTCTAAGGTCCGAATTTAATTGTATATGCATTTCAGGTAAATTTAACGATCCAAATTTAATGTTGTTTAACTAACTAAATTTAACGATCCAAATTTTTTAATGTTGTGCTAGCCAAAAATTTATTCATTCATGCTGAAAATAACTATCTTCTTCTCCTTCTTCCTTCTCTGTTTCACAGCCCCACCAATATCATCAAAAGGAGGATGAGAAGCTTCTCTATTTCACAGCTCCACAAGGAAGAAAAAGAAAAAGAACGACACAGAGAAGAAAGAAAAAGAAGAAGAAAGAGGATGCGGAAGAAGGTGAAGGTGATGAAGAAGAAGTGGAAGAGGAGGAAGACGTGAGAAAGAAGAAGTGGAAGGAAGACATGAGAAAGAAGAAATGGAAGAGGAGGAAGACGTATTTTTCTTAGGGATGGGCACAGTTCGGTTCGGTTCCAAATTTTTAGCAACCTAACTCAAAGCGTTTAAAATTTTAACGGTTCCGATTCGAATCGGTTCCTCTATTTTGAACGTTGGAACCGAACCTAACTCGAATCGTTTACAACGGTTCGGTTCCTACGGTTTCAAACGGTTCCTGTATTATATATCTCCAAAAATATTAATAGGCCACGCCGCCACGAACTTGTGCAATGTATTGCCATACATGGATCCAAAATTCATTTTTTAAATTTTGAATGGACTCGATCAATAGATTGAGATAAAATAAGAAGTGGTCAAAAGCAAATATCAATGTAGTTAAAGAATCCAAAACAAATATAGATGACATGCTGGAAACAATCCTACAAAATGAGTTAAAGAACATCTCCATGGTAAGATCCAAAAACTCCCTACTGTATATCAATGTAGTGCTATTTATTCTTATTAGGCCTAAATCTACGTTCCTGGTCCAGGATGTGCATCGAGATAGGATTATTGGTAGCACCAGGCACCAAACAAGCACCCTGGACTAGGCACCATAGTAGAATTCTCTTATTAGTAGAAATCGAATCTCTACACCCGGGTGCAAACGAAGGATCTGGACTTCTCTTACACCATCTAAACCAACCCTCGACGAAGATTGGGATTGGATTAGACCATGCTCTAAAATTGGGCTGGGCCTTAGGCCACACCCAGCACCAATCAAGTTGAAACTGCACTTGCCAATACTCTATTGATCAACAACTAATAAGTCCCAAGCAAAAACAACTTTCACAACACTCAACTCATCGAGACTCTAAAGCGACGTTTATTAAAAAAATTAAAAAAAAAAAAAAAAAAAAATTCCTTGTTTCCTCTGTTCTTCATCAACCAATCAATCAAAACCCTTTCATCCGTCCAATGGATTTCTTCAAATCTGTCTTCTCAGACGATCTAAAAAAAGAACCCATCTATATCCCTTCCCAATCTCCCCCAGAAATCCAAGAATCAGACCACCAAAGAGTAGAAGAAGAAATAGAGGATGCAAAAGCAGAGAAAGATCAGGAGGCCTTATTATGCGAAACCCAATCAAACCCAGCTCCAAAATTGTCAAACAAGAGTGGGATTTTGAGCTTCGGCGGTCAGGTCAAAACCCTAACTTCAAAATCCGAATTTGTTCTGGAGAATTACCGTCACGACATTGAGGAATTCACCTCTGGGTTGAAGAAGGAAACAGTGGCGATTCGTGAAGCAGCGAGCAGAAGAACCCAAACAAACCCACCATCTGATTGACGACTTCGACTGCTTCGTCAAGATTGGAGGCTTGAAAACCAGTGGAACTCAAAGATTTCATCTACATCTGCTTGTGGAGAATGAGAATGAGAGAGACCGAGAATGAGATATGCTTGTGGAGAATGAGAGAGACCAAAGCGGCGAGACTTGCGGAGAATTGAGAGAAACCGAGGCTTGGGCGAAGCTTGTGTTGCGAGTTGTGACTGCTCTCTGCTCACTGTTGCCTGCTTGTGGTTGTGGAGAAATGAGAAGAGCTTGTGGTTGTGGAGAAATGAGAACTTGAGTTAGAAACTAAGAGGTATATGTAATCAGATCGAAATCGAACCATTTGAAAAAAAAAATTAGGAACCGGAACCAAACCAAATCATTTTACAATTTTAAAAATCAAAATCGAACTGTTTGGAGTAAAACGATTTGATTCGGTTTGGATCCGCAATTTCTGAACCCTTTTGCCCACCCCTAATATATGCGTGGACAAATAATTTTGAACCACTAGATTTTATCGCGTAGGAGAAAATGCAATAGAAAGGACCTTATATTAGCTATTTATAAAGGGCAAAGTGTAAATTATCCATTTTTATTTGCCCCAAGAGCACTTCAAAATGCCAAACATACGAGAAATTTTAAATGGCGAGGAAACGGGCGAGGGAAGGGAGGTGGCGGGGTGGAAACTGTCCACCTCACTCGAGATACGTGCACCAAAAACAATGGCACGCATCCCGAGCGGGGTGGACGGTCCCCACCCCGCCACCTCCCTTCCCTCGCCCATTTCCTCACCCGTTTCCTCGCTGTGTAGAACAGACATATTTATCATTGAGCAGTTCTACATGGCGAGGAAACGAGCGAGGAAATGGGCGAGGGAAGTGAGGTGGCGGGGCGAGAGCCGTTCCTCGCCCTCGGGGTGCGTGCGAAAAGTCAACGCACGCATCTCGAGGACGGGGAACGGCTCTCACCCCGCCACCTCACTTCCCTCGCCCACTTCCTCGACATTTAGAATTTCTGTTTATCATTTGAGAATTATTTCAAATTACAAAGGCAGACAACCTAATCAAAAACCCAAAAGTTCAAGAAATCAAGCTCACCTCAAAACTCACTCTAATTTTTCTTCTTCTTCTCATCAGACCCATCCGCACGTTTTCTAAGATCCTCAATCTCCTCATCTGAACTAGTATCAGCAACATCCACAGCCGGTGCTGCTATAGGATCAATAGTCACTGCCTCATCCTCCGAACTAGTACTATCCACCACCACTGCCTCTCCCGTCACAGGATCAACCACAACCTCCTCATCATCCGAACTGACCGCCTTCTCCGCAGCACCAACCACTGTATCCTTAATCTTCTTAGTAGTCTCCTTCGCAGCTCCCCATGCATCCTGCACCACATGCTTCGTCTTATCAGTCACCGATCCTGCCACATCCTTAACTGTCTCCGTTGCCTTATATGTCCCTTCCTTCGCCTTCTCACCAACTGAACCTCCAGTATCTTTCGCAGTCTCCTTGGCATTCTCCGCTGTCTCAGCTACTCTATAAGCTCCTTCCTTTGTCTTCTCCTTCGCCTTCTCAGCAGCATCCTTAGTCTCCTCCTTCACATTATTTGCAGCATGCTTTGCCTTCTCAGCAGCTGACTCCGCAGTTTCCTTGGCCTTCTCCTTCGCATTGTAGGCAGTATGCTTGGCCTTCTCAGCTATCGATTCCGCAGTTTCCTTAGTCTTATCCTTCGCCTCATCAGCAGTTTCCTTCGCCTTCTCAGCCATTTCCTTGGTCTTTTCCTTTGCATTGTCATGCGTTCGATCATTCGCCCTGTTCACTTGCTCCTTAATTCCTGCATAATTCTCTCTATCGACATCGTCCCGGAAATCTTTTTTACTATCACCTGCTCTCCAACTCTAAAAACATAACATCAACCCTTTCATCAATCAACTAATCATAATCTAAATCTAATTTATATTTAAAGATTCAAATAAAGCTACAAACTACTAACCTGGTCGTATTTGGATGATGAAAAGCAGACCCTGGAGAGTTTGAAGGTCTGAGAAGATCGAAAAGAAATAGACGGGTTTCGAAAGACCCTTTTGGAAAGGCTAACCGAACCATTTTTGGCTAATGAGCCAGTCTTTGCTAAGTGGAACATAGCTGCCATTACTGTTTTTTGCATCTGTGATTCTTCTTCTTTGTTGTGTGTTCTGAGTTTTTTTCTTCTTATTCTTCTTCTTCAGTGATGGAATTATTATCTTCTGTGTGTTGTGTGTTTGTATATCTTTACCACCGTCAAATAGGGAGAGTGGCATAAGAGTGGATTGACACGTAGATAGGGCAAAGGGACACGTATCGAACATGCTGAGTAGTAATGGCTTCGTGCTTCTGTTGCACTACACATGTTGATTGATTGGGTAGAGTGTCATGGTTTACTTTTCTCTCCATTGACTTATCTTGACCGTTGACCGTTTAGTGTCTCTGCTTTCTAGTTCTGTTGGAGGCAGTGTGTTTCATTCTATGTGTCGAGGGAAAGGGCGAGGAAACCAGCGAGGAAAAGGAGGTGGTGGGGGGTGAACCGTTCACCCCCCTCGAGATGCGCGTGCCAAAAAAATGGGCACACATCTCGAGGGGGGTGAACGGTTCACCCCCCGCCACCTCCTTTTCCTCGCTGGTTTCCTCGCTCTTTCCCTCGACATTTAGAATTTCCCTTTATGTTTTACCCACTTCAGCCTTTCTTGTTTCAGGTCAGGCCTGGTAGGGTTTGGGCCTAGACCATATGCTATTGTCAAATTTGTAAGTTCGACTTCAAAAACCCACCCACCCCGCCTAGGCGCTCTCCGGATTAGCGTCTAGGCCACTTTTTAGAACATTGATTTTTATGGTGGCAGCAAGTAAAACACTGAATTTTATGGTGGCTAGTGAAGACTTAGATTATGGTTTTGAATTCGTATGACCAACTCATCTTACAGGGGTAATGACTAATGAGAAAGCCATATATGTTATCCTTGAGCTATTTTGGATGTTTTTTTTTGGAAGGCAAGCGTGTCGTTGGTGGGTATAGAACTCAAGACGTGTGAATTTAACCATCACAGCCTTAACTATCCAATCAGGCTACCATTGGCACTATTTTGGATGTCAGTGATCTCAACCCATCTCGCCATACCAATAAAAGACAACTAGAATGTAGCTAATAATATACTTAGTTGCAATCATGCAACTCCGTGAAATGGGTCAAGCGAAAGAGGAGTGGATGAGAGGATATAAGAAACGATAAGAGGAAGTGAGAGTTGTAAATGACATTACCATATTTCATAAGGAATGTGATTCCCATTTTTATTTTTTATTTTTTTCAAAAATCTTAAGGTTGACATTGTTCATATTCAAGCTTTTTTTCCTCTTCTTTTATTGAGTAGCATGATTCTTACTGTGTTAGACTTCACAGACTAAATTGCACATGGGCATGCCAGAATGTCACTAAATCTCTGTTCTTAAAGCCAGCCCCTTTGATTATTGACTGTAACATCTATATTTCATTGTCCATGCACTGTTTAGCAGATCAAGAGAACAATAGCTGTCACATTATAATGTTGTATGATGGAGCACGATGTGAGAAAATGACTCGTGCAGAAACTTTAAGTAACAGAGTATGCTACCTTTAGATCGAGGCGAGCATCTGTCAAGGCATTGTAGAGAATGAGAGAGCAATCTCCTTTTGCTGGATCCTGTTCCACTTACATGCACTTGGATTGTCATTTGAATTCAAAGTCAGAACTCAAATAAGACATAGCACCACTTAGTGGTCCTTGTTGAATCCACTACTGGCGTTCAACATGACTGATGGAAATTGCTCCATTATATTTTGAAAGTAGGTCCATCAGCAAGATTCGCCTATTTACAACCAAACAAATTTCAAAAAAAATCATGTTGTTCTGAAACAACTCAATAGGCATGCTTGATCCTGTCTGAAATGTCACAACCACTCCCAATGTTAATCAAAATATAACTGTCACAACTTTTTTTATCTACATCAGTTGATTACATTCAAATGTTGACAAAAAGAGAATATGCATACAGTAGTCTATCCTTGTGTATGTTGGGTGAAGAATGCAACTTCTAATCAAACTGCAATGCTAAGTAAAATGTATGAAAACAGTCTTACTTGAAATCTGCAAAGCACTGGTTGATATTGAAGACTTCCCTGCAGACCAAAAACCCTGAGATTGGTTTCAGCAACTACAGCATTCGATCATAGTGTCTACAAGAAGACTTTTGGCAATAAAAGCAACAGTAACGTAAAGAAAGTAAAAAACAAGAGTAGGGAGGAAAACAGAGAGTTCTATTATTCATTGATATGAGTCTCTATATATAGAGATAACAATTACATAGTATTCCAATTTGAAACGTGATAGAAAACCTATGCCAATAAGGAATCTAAATCCTACTCCATAACAAAGAAGATATCCTTCCACGTTTGGACTAGTCACACAATCCTAGTTTAACTGCAACACTGCCCCTTGTGATGTCCAAACGCGACTTTACGTTACGTCGATGACGCATGCCATGTTGCCTCGTTAAAACCTTGCCAAGTAACAAAAACCCAGTGGAAAAAAATAAACTTGGTCGAAGGAAAAAGAGTACAACGCGTCCTTTCCTTGAAGATGAAGTAAACGTTTCGAAAAAATATTCGTTGCGCACCAAATCTCCCTCTGATACCAACAATCAAGGGAGATCAGACAATTTACGTAGTCCGATACTACGTACATGTTTCTCGAAAGTTGCTTTCGGTAAAGCTTTCGTGAAAAGATTTGCCACATTGTCATCAAATCTAACATCTTTTACTTCAATCTTCAGGAGCATTTGTTGCTGCTGATTATAGAAGAACTTCGGCGATATATGCTTAGTATTGTCGCCTTTGATGTAACTTAGCTTCATTTGTTCAATGCAAACGGCATTATCCTCGTAAATACACGAAGGTTCATCTGTGGTTGACTTCAAACCACAAGTACTTCGAATATGCCTAATTATGGATCTCAACCATACACATTCACGAATTGTTTCGTAAAGAGCAATAATCTCTGTATGATTCGAAGAAGTAGCAACAAGAGTCTGCTTTGTCGACCTCCAAGATATTGTTGTATTCCCCATGGTAAAGACATAACCTGTTTGGGAACGTCCTTTGTGCGGGTCAGAGAGATACTCGACATCAGCAAAACATATCAAGACATCACTTGGAGTCTGACCAAAGCGAGCGGCAGCACATTTGCCGGCGTTGACGATGGCTTGACCGGCGGCGGCCGCTGGTGGGAGATGTGGCACTGCCGTCGGTTTTTGGGAATTTTCCCACTTCGTGAGGACCAACATCCAATTTTGGTATTTCTCTGTAGGGATAAAACAAACCCATATCAATCCTACCTCTTAGGTATCGAAATATGTCTTTAATGCCAATCCAATGGCGGCGTGTCGGCGCAGAACTAAATCGAGCCAACAAGTTCACAGCGAATGAGATGTCCGGTCTCGTACATTGCGCTAAGTACAATAATGCGCATATTGCACTTAGGTAGAGCACCTCTACCTCTAGTAATGCCTCATCTTCCTCCTTGGGTCGGAATGGATTTTTTTTCGGATCCAGACTCCGGACGATCATGGGAGTACTACAAGGCTTAGTTTTATCCTCATTAAAACGCCTTAATTAACAATTTCTGAATATAGCCCGATTGGTGAATTATAATCCCATCGGCACGGTGCTCGATCTCCAATCCGAGGCAAAATCAGGTTTTCCCAAGATCCTTCATCTCGAATTCAGACTTCAGGTGCTCAGCGGTTTCCTTTAACTCCTCTAGAGTTCCAATCAAATTCATGTCATCGACATAAACCGCAACAATAGCAAACCCATAACTTGTTCTCTTAATGAACACGCATGGGCATAACTTATTATTTATGTATCCCCTTCCGATCAAGTATTCACTTATTTTGTTATACCACATCCGTCCAGATTGTTTCAATCTGTAAAGTGAATGTTTCAATCTGATAGAAAACGTGCTCCGTGGTTTAGAGCTACTTGATTCGGGCAAACGAAGTCCATCCAGGACTTTCATGTATATCTCCGTATCTAGATCCTCGTAGAGATATGCCGTAACCACATCCATAAGCTGCATATTCAGTTTTTCGAAAAGTACTACCAAACTGACAAAGTAGCGGAACGTTATTACGTCCATTATGGGAGAATACGTATCCTCGTAATCGATCCCAGGACCTTGCGCCATGAGACGAGCCTTATATCTCACAATTCACAAAAACTATAAATTAATACACAACATCATAACATATATAGTACAATTATTCAATCAGTGTAAGAGACACAACAAGAGGGTGTTTTTCATACCAATTTTTGTACTTTAATCAGGGATCAGCGTATTGAATCTGATTTTCTAAACGAATTTGCTTGAATTATGGTGGGTTCTTCATATTCTGTTTTCATAGTTTCTCTATGACTAATTGAATTCAGTTGTTTAGACATTTAGTTGGTTTTTCTTCTAATTAAGATCATATTAACAGGTGCAAAGTTATACAAGTAAATGCATGAATATTTTTAATGAACAGACAAAACCTCCTGTTCTTGATAAAAATGTGCATGAAAACCTATCCTATTTCAATGTTCCGCGTCTATTGATTAATTAGATTTTAGATAACATACCGGTTGAAGATTAATTAGATCAAGTGAAGAAATTCATATTATACTAACCCGAATTGGTATCCACTAGTTGGTTTTCTTCTTTTCTTCTTCCCTGCAACTCAAACTTAAATACAAAGCTGGCCTAGAGCGCAGTATAGCAATAACACAATGAAAAATTATCCAAGGCGAGAGCAGGAGACATGCCCACGTCTACACAAGTTTTTGGTGGTATTCCTCCTCTGCTTAGTCTCACATGTGGCAATACCCTTCATCTGATGACCGTTAGGACGCCTTAAAGTTGTGGTTTCAATAGGGGGTGTTTTCCACAAGCTAAATTGTATGATCTTTGTTATTGAGCTTAGACATGTCAAAACCACGTTCTCTAGAAAAAATTTGTAAGAAAAAAAAAGGGGATGGCGAATGGTGGACCCTTTAAATCACCAAATCAAGAGATGAATTTTATACAATTTAGCAAAAGTATACTAACACTTGAATAATGATCAGACATGCCATAAAATCGATGTGAAACACAAACTTATACTTTAAGCTAATTCAAATGAAGTCTCAATAAAATAATTTATGAAGACGCTAGCGGAAAATTGTATGTGCGAAGGTAAACTTCTTGGGGATTGTTTAACATAAAGGTTACCAATTGATTTCTATCAACCAACTATTCTTGGTTGACCTCCGTTGCCACTCCACCACCATCAGGGGCGGATCTACAGCTTGGGTAAGGGGGTCAATTGACCCCCTTAGGTTTTGAAAATCAGAGCATATACAATTTCAATCTTGCCCCCCTTAAAAATTTCATCTTGCCCCTCTTATAAAACCAAGAATTACAATAACAGATCACGTATCACAATTGAACGAAAAAAATTGAGTCGCCGCCTCTAATCTCCGCCTCCACGCCTTCGGTCCTCAATAATAGCTTATTCTCCATCCCTGCAAAACAAGGTGAGTTTGTTTGATTCTGGGTTCTAAATGAAATCAACAGGACAAGTGGACAACAACAAAATCACCTTAAGCTTTAACATTTCTTCCTACCTTGGTCTCTGTCTCCCTCTTTGGCGAACCAAAATTGAAACAACGAATCAACTTTGAGATATCAGAGAAAGACCTCAGAGAGATCAGAGCAAGATCTCAGAGATATCAGAGCAAGATCAGATAAAGATCTATCTCAGAGAGATCAGAGCAAGATAAGAGAGATCTCAGAGAGATCAGAGAGAGATCTCAAAGAGATCAGAGCAAGATCAAAGAGAGATCTGATCAGAAAATCGAAAGAGATCATAAACTCGATCTCTCTATGATGAAACCGAGCTCGATCTCTCCTAGATCCGCCTCAGAGTCTGATGAAACAAACTCAAAATCTCTGATAAAAACTCGATCTCCATGAGTCTCAGATGTAAACAAACTCGATCTCTCAATCTCACTAAGTCTGATGTAACAAACTCGATCTCAGTCTGAAGAAAACAAACCGGATCTCTCGATCTCTCTGAATCTGATGAAAGCAAACTCGAACAAACTCCTCGATCTCTTGATCTCTCTGAATCTGATGAAAGCAACCTCAGAGATGAACAGTGAGCTTGACTGAGATGAAGAATGAGTTTGAGTGAGATGAAGAGTCCTCTGCCTTGAGCTTTCTCAGAGACGAAGTTGAGTGAGATGAAGAGTCCCCTGCTTTGAGCTCTCTCAGAGATGAAGAGTGAATTTGAGTGAGATGAAGAGACGAAAAATCCCCTGCTTTGAGCTTTCTGAGAGAGCTTGAGTGTGAAAGAGCTTGAGCTTTCTGAGAGAGCTTTCTCAGACATGAAGAGTAAGGCTTGAGTGAGAATGTGAAATGAAGAGTGAAGTGAGCTTGAGTGTGGGTTTGGTTTGGCCGTATGGGGTTGAGTTTGATAAAAAAGAGAAATGAGAGAGAGATGAATGAAATGATTCTTATATTCAAATTTATCCAAAATATTATTCTAATCAATCAAACAAAGGGGTAAATTCCTTTCTTTTGTTCCATATTTGTTTAAGCTTTAATGAGGTATTTCATGTTTGTTTAAGCATCTAATTTATTATCTTATCTTTATACAGAGGAATTTGATATTTGATTTTTAATTTAATTTAATTTGTTTAGGCTTTGACGAAGTGGGTATTTGATCTTTAAAGTTTAAGTGAGTATTTAATTTCATCTGCTGAAAAGACCATTATCTCAAGTTCTTGATATAAGGTGATTATGCAACATTACCAGAATATGAAAACTCGCAGAGAGCTTTTACCTAACTCTACTGCGCATCTACATTGACTCATTATGTATGTTTCTCTTGTAACACTTTTAAAACTCTATTTTAATCATATTTATCTATTTATTTTAGGAATTAAATTATCTATAAAAAAATTTTGCCCCCCTTTGTCTGCAATCCTAGATCCGCCCCTGACCACCATATTATATATTTTCCTATTGTTAGTCCCAAACATTGTTGAACCTAACAGAAAAAGGATGTCTAACAATACTACATGTATGCATCGACACAAATATATGATGCAAAGTAGAAAAACACAAAAAAAAAAATAATGAAGTTGCTCAAGGTAAGAGAATGCAATACCAGAGCCCAGATAGGATAGACCAGCAAAATAATGATTCCAATTGGGCTTGAGATACCACTGCTCCGAGTAAAAGAATTTCTGAAGCAGCTAACAGCGAATGGTGTTCGCGTGGGGATTTTTTCTTAATAGCGATAACATGTTAAAAGTAACGTAAAGAGAGTAAAAAAACAAGAATAGGGAGAAAACAAGAGAGCTCTATTATTCATTGATATGAGAGCAATTACATAGTATACCAATTTGAAACGTGATAGGAAACATATGCCAATTCCATAACAAAGAAGATATTCTTCCTCGCACAATCCTAGTTTAACAGCAATACAACAGAGGATGTTTTCACGAAAATGTGTATCTTCAACACCAATGTCATCATTTAGCTTACCTGAGGTCCTTAGTTAATTGGTGTGAGTATTGGTCACATGTGCCTCATTGTGTCAGTTTGGTTGTGTGTGCTACGGCACTTCGGTGTGTTCATGACCATCACGTCCATAACATATGATCTAAAAACCCAGTGGACTTTCCTTTTGTATACTTCGGTCATACCTTCTCTAACAATTCGAACAGAATTCTCTCATGCTGCCATTCCCTGCATAAAAGATCTATATGCTAAACGTTGCAAAAACAATGGGGTTTTGATTTATCGTGATATATAGGTTAAGGCCAAAACAGTAAACAATACAGAATGCGAGTACAGATCTCAATAACGCAGATGCTCAGATACTCTAAATTTGACAGAGAAAAATGCTTTACAAATGCTTGTTACTTCTGCTTAGACTTCTTCAAGAGCAGAAAACATGGACAGAATGGATGGGGAGGGTACAAATTAAGGTCAACATCCAAATACATTCTAAAATCAGATAATGGTTCACTCAAACCTAGTCGAGTTTAGAACCCTTGACCACAAAGAACTATTTTATTGGACTTGTATCTGAAACGAAGTAAAAGCATTCCCTTCTTATGCCCAACAGAATGTGTTAGCAGGAAATGATGAATGATAGCAGAACAAGAGCAAAAATACAAGAGTAAAGATAGGGGGGGGGGGGGGGGGGGGGGGGGGGGGGGGGAATTTGCACAAAACTTCGCAAGACAATATCCGCCATTTTATAATATGCAACCAGAAAGTATTCTTTTTTACAGCTTCACTTTCTAGTTTCTATATGGAATTATCATTTATACTAACCAACTCCAACCCTTATGCCACAATACCTATGAGGAAACATATGAGAAAACGGAAATGCTAGGCCCCATCAGCTGAAACACCATCAAGCCACTGAACAACTTGTTCAATAGAAGGTCTGCACCGTGGATCCTGATTGAGGCATTCACATGCAATTCTCAGTACCTCCAAGAGCTGTTTCTCGTAACCCTTGCTCCAGATTGAAGGATCAATTATTTGTTCCTCTTTCTTCTCATATCTCTGTTGAAGCACCCACGATACCAAGTCCCGGCAGCCTTTCCCAATGCACACATCTACTGGCCTCCTGCCAGTCAGAAGTTCAAGAAGAACAACCCCAAAGCTGTAAACATCGCCTTTGAAAGTAGCTGTCAGCGTCTGACTGTATTCAGGAGGGATGTACCCTAAGGTTCCAACTAGGTCAGTAGTCACATGAGTATCATACGGACAAAGTAGCCTCGATAGACCAAAATCTGCCAAATGAGCTTCAAAGTTTTCATCCAACAGAATGTTGCTCGATTTTATGTCCCGATGGACAATATTTGGTTCACAGCCCTTATGCAAGTAAGCCAGTCCCCTACCTGCTCCCTGAGCAATCTTGAGTCTATCATCCATTTCAGTACTGTCCCTCCATCCACCCTTTCATGAAGCCAGGTAATCCAAGCTCCCGTTTTCCATGTAGGAGTAAATCAATAACCTGTCATTTCCATGGCGGCAAGTAACCCTTGGAGAGGGACAAGGTTCTTGTGCTGAGCTCTTGAGAGGGCTTCTACTTCAGCACGGAACTCCCGCTCCATCTGTCCACAGTACTCCTGAGAGCCTCTTGATAGCAACCTTTATTCCATTAGGAAGGCTAGCTTTGTACACCAGACCAAACCCTCCACAGCCGATTATGTTTGCTTGGTCGAAATTGTTTGTTGATTTCAGCAGGTCACTAATGGTAAGCTCCTTACTATCTGAATTTTGAAAAAGAAACACTAGTTTTGAAGACCCAAATGTGTCTGACAATGCGTGACCCCCGTAAAAAATTTCTTCAACATCATCGATTGGATCTTCTACATCTTTCCTTGACATGTTCATTAGGACAACAACCAAAAGCAATAGAAAACCCACTCCTATGCTGATTGTTATAACGAGTATGTTGCTTCTATCAATCTTACCATTCGGGGCTAGACCGGATCTCAGGCTTCAACCCCATTATGCTTAGCTACACCGCAAGAAGGACCTTGTGCTCCACACAATCCTGGGTTCCCCTCAAAACTTGAGTTGGGGAAGCTGAGGAACTGCCCACCAGTTGGAATTTCGCCGTGCAAATGATTACCTGCCACACTGAATTTAGACAAAAAGGTGAGCTTGTTGAACGATAGAGGGATCGTTCCATAAAGTTCATTCAACGAGAGATCCAACACTTCCAAGTTCTCCATGTCAGAGATGCTCTCTGGAATGGTCCCCGTGATGTTGTTCCTACTCAAATCCAAGACATGCAAACCCTTCAATCTCCCAATCTCAGGCCAAATGGTCCCACTGATTTTATTATTGCACAACAACAAGGAAGGCGGGAAACTGGGAGGCTTGGTTGTATTGCAGACCATTCGCACTCTGGTTGCGTTTTACATACAAAGGTATTCCAAGGGAGGTAGTTAGTGATCTTCAAACATCCATCTGGCGAAACAAGTTTTGTTAAATTTGTCAAACTTCTCGGAATTCTCCTGAAAGAGTATTATTCGAGATGTCCAAGTACAAAGAGATTTTCCATCTGACCAATCCAGGGAGGGATGGTACCACTCAACTGGTTCCATGACAAGTCGAGAACTTGTAATCTCCTGCAATTCAATAACCACATCGGAATACTTCCACTAAGAGCACAATTACCAATGGCAAAAATCTTCAAGTTTTCAAATCCACTGACATTTTGTGGAATTTCATCTCCATGGAAATTCTTGGTAAGGATGAGGGTGGTCAGGTTCCTACATTGCTGCAATACACTCAGCGCCCTGGGTAAGTTCTGAAAGCTGTTGTTCGACAATGAAAGGAAGGAAAGAGATGTGAGCTGCCCGAATTCCTCAGGTACCTCACCAGAAAATTCATTTTTTGCAAGGCTTAAGGTTTCCAATTTGGGGCAGTTTGATAATGTAATTGGAGAGAGGACCAGTGAAATGATTAGTTGCAAGATCAAGTGAAGATAGATGTGGCATTGCAGTAAAATTGAGATCAACAACTCCACTTAAAGAATTGTTTCGAAGATCGAGCACTTTAAGCAATGAACAAAATGATAAAGAGGATGGCAATGGTCCAGAGAAAGAATTAGAGTGTGCATCCAACTGTTCTAGTTCTGTGAGTTCACTAAACACATTTGGAATAGGACCCGAAAATTGGTTTCCGAAAAGAACTAAAGTTTTAAGTTTGGATAGCTTACTCAGCTTGTTGCTCAAATGACCAGATAATTTATTGGCAGAGATGGAAAGTCGCTCCAAGGATGATATCTCATACAAAGTGCCTGGAAGATGTCCAGAAAGCGAATTTGAATCCACATGAAGCTGCTTGAGAGTGGCACTGCATTCAAGATACCTTCACCAAGAGATACCCTGAGAATCTATTCATTGAGAAATCCAGAATCTGAACCACATTCGATATGCTGCAAATCGTTCCAACAACCCCGCCTGCGAATGAATTGTTGCTTTGTTCAGGACAGCAAGATTGGGGAAACTACCAAGTTCAAGCAAATCCCCATTGAACTTATTGCTGGAAACATTAACAGACCCCAGTGCTTGCAAATCATTGAGAGTCCTAAAATCGGCCCTGTGAGCATGTTATAGCTAAGATCAAGAACCTCCAAATGCTTCAAATTGGAGATGTCTTTGGGGACTCCACCTTCCAAATGATTGAGAGACAAATTCAACACTCTCAACTCATCCAATCCACCCAGTGATTGAGACAGCACACCTTTGAGACCTCTGCCTGGCAAAATTAACATGACTACCCTACTTGAAACAGAATTGCATGAAACACCATCCATTTGCAGCAATTAGGTTCTTGTGACCATGATGAGATACTTGAACCATTTGTGAGATTCCCAGCGAACTCCTTCAGTGCCAACAGGTCATTTGGATCACAACTTGTGTTTAGGGCTTCAAGACCCAAAGATGAACAAATAAAGCAAGCCATGAACACCCATTTTAGGAAAGTTATTGGAACAGAAGACTCCATCATCATCAACAACATTAGTGAAATCCAAGAAGATCCCAACTCAAATCAAATCCCAACACCCCATGAACATTTATCAATCTGCTGTGATTATACATGCAAAGCAAGAAATGAAGACACCCAAATGAAGAAACTTCACACCCAAATCTCCAAGCCCTCAAAAGGGGCTGAAAATGCAATTTAAGAGGATCCCCAGAGATCAAAATCAGATTCCCAGATCAACAAAAAAAGGAAAACCCATTAAGAAATTTACCTTATAATGCTCTCCACAGAAGATTTAAAGAAGTTTTTCAAACCCAAATCCCAAAACCTCCTAAGATTCAGCTACAAGCAAGCAATTGGAAGTGAAGAAGCTGCTCACTCTCACTCACATCAGATCCCTAGAACTCAAACCAACAAACCCCACATGCCTTGTACAATCTAATAATGCTTTTCACATAGATTTCCTTCAACCCAAATGAAGAAACTTCAAACCCACACTTCTTCAACTGCCTCAAAAACAACCCCCATTAAAACCCTTTGTAACATCCCTTCTAAGCAAAGCAAGAGTCCCCCTTTGAGGCTTTCAACCAAACATCCCCACACAAAAAAAAAAAAAAAAAGTATTAATTACAACACGAATTGGATTCTTCTTCTTCTTCTTCTTAATCCAAAAACAAAAACAAAAACCCCACTAACTCACTTCACTTGTATTTAACAAAAAGGACAGAATCTAGAGAAAATAGAGGACATTTCAAATCAATTGAAACAACAACAGCAACAGGGACAGAAAAGAGGAAGCCTTCTTTTATGACTTTGTTTTTTTATCAGAATAGTTGAAATTTTGAGACAGAGGAGCTGACTTTGTAAGATTTTGTCTTTATTTTTTTTAAGTTAATTAATCAAAAGGAGAAATTATTGTGTTTGTTGAGAGAGTGGTGAATGTGATGAGTGTGTTGGAGTGTGTGGAGAGAAGAGGTCAAAGAAGAGTTTATTATGATGTTGGACGTGAGCGAGTTAAGTGGTGAGGCAGTGAGTGTGAGTTTGAGTGTTACATTCAGCAAATGAAGGCGGACGTCACGGGCTTATGCCAGTGATTTTAAAGGGTGTGGGATTAGTCAACTTAACTTACCTGTGAATCCCCACCCACTCCCACCTCCACCGAATTTCCTACTTACTACTCCCCACCAACTATACCATCGCAATTTGCCTAATATAGATGAATTTAGGTTATATGATTTTTTTTTTTTTTTTTTCGTGTCATTGCAAGCAGATCCGTCTGAGGGTCGTGTTCGGGTTTGACACCTTGACCCTGTGTTGACTCGTTTAACCTGTTAATTTTTAGGTCAAACAAGTCATTTTGTGTCGGGTTTAACAGTCATTTTTAAGTTAACAATCGTTTCATGTCATTTTAGGACGGGTTGAAATAGTTTTTGTGCTTAAATGGAAAAATGGGTACAGTCGGGTTATGTCCTATATACACAATTCGTATTTGTATCCTATATACATGACCCGCCAATCTGACACGACCCAATTCGTTGTTATGTCCACTACCAACTTGTGTTCTTCTCAACCCATTTTCATTTTTTTTAACTAATCTTGGGTAATCTCATTTAAATTTCATTTTTTGGGATTTTTAGACATACCATATGTTTTTAACTAGTGTATTATATATCCATGTCGTTGGGAGAATAACAAGTGTGTCGTGATGTTAAGGTCAAAATGATCAATTTTTTATTAGATAAAAAAGTTTCAAATCATGGAAGTGGAGTTCGAGTTCTTTGTTTGAATATGCATTGGAAAACCTTCTTATTCTATTGAAAAGATTGAAAATACTCACGGCGTGAAATGCATTACATATTTTTTTAAATGCATATGGTGTGAAATGTATTTTTTAAAATGCTAGTATGATTATTAGTTTTAATTTGTTGGAAAAATTAATAAAAAAATTGTATTTCAACGATACCAACTAGAAAATAAAACATAAAAATTTTCTCTTTCTGCCATATGTACATTTCACTCATTTAAGTTTTATATTCTTTTTTTTGCAATCAACATACTTTAGGTTTACAAACACATCATTATAGAAAATGAATCTCAACCATCAACATCATCCTTAACTCTCAATCATAGTCATCTTTTATCTCCAAATTCTTACTAACAGTAAAACAACTAACTGATTTTTTTAGATAGACTAGTGTAATATCCGTGTCGTTGGCACAATAAAATTTTGGAAAAAAAATTACTACTTTTTTAACTTAATCATTTGCACGGGTAATCTTGTTAAACTTGGGCCATAAAAAATTTAAGCTTAGGCCTTGGTCTCTAATAGTGACCTTTTAGTTATCCCTAAAAATTAAAGAAAAAAAAATAAGTAACCTTAATAATAATCCACTACCTCCATGAACCTTGAAGAGAATAACGGTGTTTTAATCATTTTTCTTCCAAGTTGTTTTGATTACTATTAAGTGGACTTTAACGATCATTGGGTAAAATATTTAGTTAATCAAAGGCTTAGTTACTTGTTTACTATTAAGTGGACTTTAACGATCATTGGGTAAAATATTTAGTTAATCAAAGGCTTAGTTACTTGTTTACAGAAGCTTCAATTTTCAATTTTTTATTTAATCTACCCTTTTTACAAATCTTTAGTTAATCAAAGGCTTGGCTAATTGTTTACACTTCAATTCAAGCTTCACTAAGATAGAGTGAGAAAAAAAAAAAAAAAAAGATAAATACAACTTCCTTATTTGTTCATTTCAATTCGTGAGTTTTACTTTGACACCAAAGCTTCGATGTTCAATTTTTTTTTTATTTAAACTATTTTTTTTTCTAATTTTATTATTAATTACCAAAAACATCTTACCTATTTTATCTCGAGGTGGTGCAAATCTCCACTCACCACAATTACCTTCAACTTCAACCCAAGAGTTGAATCTATATGGTAAATTGGTTCCCAATGGATTCATCACGGATTATTGATGATATTGTGATCAGATCTGAAAGCTTCTTCAAGTCAAATTTGAGTGGATGGTAGAGAATTTTCTAATTGTGGATTATCTCTACATGGTGGTATGTTTCAAATGGGGTTGATTGTGAAATCATGGTAAATTGAGCTCGTTGAGGTTGGTCGGGAGGGGTTGTTTGAGCGGGGATTTGTCGAAGAGAATTGAAGAAGACGATTGGTCATTGTTCGGTGGTCAGTTTTTTATAGCCTAATAGCGGAGGTTGAGAAATAGTTTCAACAAGTTGGAGTTGCAAAAAGGAAGGTGGAAGGGCGGAGAAAGGAAGAAACATAGAGGTAGTGCGAGTTCGGTCACTACTCTCTTGGAGAGAGCAAGGGAGGAAGAAATAGATAAATTTGAAGAGGAAAGCATCACGGTGTTGATAATTTTCTTAAGTTATTGCCACAAATATAAACAAAACTCTATCAGGGACATATAGACTATGAATAGTAAAACACAACTATGAATTATAAGATAAATTTTCAATTAGAGATACCCTCAGAGATATTTAATTAGACAAATCTCTCTCAACTAGAGTTTCTACTTTTGACTATTAGGGTCATATATTTTATGATCAAGATGCCCATCACGCGAGAATCACGTCTATGCTCAAAATTATAATGGTTTTATTAGACATACCCCCTAATATATTTGGAGTTTCTGACATACCCCCAAATTGGACAAAATCCAACCATATTTGGGGATTGTATTTTCATATTGCTAACAGTGCCCTTACAGAAGATGACACAAATTTTTTTTTTCCAAATTTGAAAATGACAATTGCCTACTATTGATTGGAACTCCAGTTGAACCCCACCTAGCTACTTGGGTGATTTGTCTAGGTTGAGGAACATATTGAGTTTGAGTTTAGGTTTTAACAGGAATTTGTGTTGCTTGCTCAGATGAAATTGGATTGTTTGTTTGTGCACTTTTATTGTTTCCCATCCCTCTAGGAGCTCCATTATATGTCCTTGAGTTATGCCCTTCAATTAGACAGTTCAATACTTAGCTTTCTTCATACCTTCTTTTATTTGTTCATCCTCAACCCTATTTTTTTTGTTTTCTATGCATTCTTGCAGGTCTAATCAACTATGGTGGTTTATCTTGAACATAGGCTACGAAATGCATAATTGAACAATGGTGCATCTGCCATTGAGTTCCCTCAATATTCCCTTAATATGTACGTAATCTAAACACCCGCATTTGATGTACATCTTAATAAGTGTCGAACCAATGTTCTATCACTACAAAAAAAAAAAAACCTTCAGCGTCGTAGGCAAAATCGCCGCTATAAAATTCGTCGCCATGCATATTGGACGACTAAATATTGGTCGCATAAAAGTCGTCGCCACAACCCTGTCTCGCAAACGTTTGCGCGACGAAAAAAATGTGTTGTTTCAGAGTCATTTTGAGCGATGATAGTGAAGCTTATTGCAAAAGGGTTCGTCGCATAATATTGTTTTGCACGACGTTAGTTTCGACGCTGAAAACAAAGAGGAAAAATTTATTTATGTGATTAAGTATTTCGTTGCATTAAATTTCATCAATTTAACTCAAATGGTGATGAACCTTTTCTTCGCTCAAGATTATGTTTGAATGACAACAATATTTGTGGGTCTAATGTTGCGATGACATATTTCATCGCTCCAAACACGCTCAATTTTTTCTTGTGCGACGAAAATTTTTGTCGCTTAAAATTCAATGTAATAATTTTGAAATATTTTTTATTCAAAATTTATTTTAATTAAATTCTAAATATTTATTAATTGAACCGACTCGCCACAGATGGTTTGATATGCATTGCAATTTTGCTAATTTAATTAAATACGATTAACTTTACAAATTAATCATTTTAAACCATATTGTATCCATTACAAATTAATAACTTGAAAATGTACTATATCAATTAACAAAAAAAAAAAAAAAAAAATCTCTGGTACATTTCCTAGGGTTGGGGTGACTGATGGTTCATCGATGGTAGCGGGAGGTTCGACAAATAAATCCCCGAGTGCTAGAAAGCCCCTAATAACAAACTTCACTAGTTTCCACTTGGGCCCACCGCTGCTTTGGCAGTATTTAACTCATTATGTATTTCTTCCACTCTCGACTATAGCGATAAAACGGTTCGAACTGAGCGTTGCGAAGCTGAAGATGAGGTACCAACCTCACGAACTCTAGCTTTCTCCATCCCCCGAACAATCTTTTCAGGTCCCTAGAGATTTTGACGTCTCCATTAAAATATGTAATTTGTAGATCGTCAATTGTGAGTTGCTCCAACAAAGTTTTCGGGGGATGCTGCAAGGTCAATTGCTCCATGTAGGCATCCTGCCTCTCCACCATCAATTCCTTCATTAAAAAAATTATAAAACCAACTAATATAAATATTTAATTGAATGAGATTGACTAAAATTAAAACAATGAAAATTAAACATATTAATTTACTTACTAGACGTTGTTCCTCCACCCTGTAAGAGAATGACAACGAACAAGAGTGATTTAGAATTTTCTTTTGACCTTGGTTCGCCTTGTTTGCCTTAGATCTTCTCTGTATAATTATTCAAAATATACATCAAATGTGTTATTACATATATATATAAATTAAAAAGTTTATTTTAATTAAATAAAAATGTTAATGTTTACCAAATTTTTGGGCTACGCTTGGCGGAACACTGTTGGCCTTGTGAACTACGCTGGGTGGAGGAGGAGCAGCGGCCGAACTACTAGCAACAACAATTGCCAACCTACGAGGGGCGAGGAAACCAGCGAGGGGGAGGGGTTTTACCACTCATCTCTCTCGAGATTCATGCTGTTACGCATCTCGAGAATACATGCATGCATCTCAAAGGAGATGAGCAGTCACACCCTCGCTGGTTTCCTCGCCATTTAGAATTTCTGAAAAAGTCATCTGAACCAAAATTATAAAACATTAACAACATGTTTGCTATGTACTAGCTAGTTTTGAGACAAAAATTAACATAAAAGGGGCGGAAAGATGAAAATGTAAACTGCAAAAGCAGAAAACAAGAAATGAGACTGAGATAGTGTTGATACATCCTTGATAACTGTACACAGAGATTGAGATGCATTTGTATAATTCATGCCTACATTAAACATAGAACACAACAACATAAAGACCATACAAGAGTAAATCCTAAAACCCCAAACCATACAAATATCATATTCCCATATGAATATTACTCTTGAGAGGCACATGCTCACCAAGATATGTTTATCTTTCAAATTTATAGATAAACAACCCTCCAATAATAATCACTAAGTAAATTTGTGACTATATGAGATATATGAGATATGGTGGAAAAAGGGGGGGTGATGGAATGGATGACAAACATAACTTCATAGACCTGAAATTTGATAACTTTGTGCCTCCAAGAGGTGATACCCTTATATAGATCATGACATCCTCTTTGAGGCCAGGCCTGACAAATTCCAATGCAAAGTATGAAACATCCGAAAACGAAAAAGTGCATACAAGATGCGGATATGGTTAATTGAATGTGTATTTGACATTTATGCATTTCCTATGAAAGAGTAGAGTCTGTCACCTATATGGTTAGATGTAATATGATCTTATATAACTATATGTACTCGTGAAATCCAAACACTGAACATCAAAACCATAAAGATTGATTTATAAACAACTTTATCAACAGCTACTCCCCAACAAAAACTATCCAACATACCCAAATGAGGCTCACAATTTCTCTAATAAAAAACATTATCCCTTGCATTTTCATCAAGATAAATCAACCCTACAAGACTCCTATCAATCCCCTTCTCTATGATAACTCTTACAAATATAATACAACACACTACTACAACCTTAGTCATGTTGTAAGCTACAATTTCAACGCAGAAAAATTGATGAAAACATACCAGAATATGAAGAGTGACAGAGCGAGAAGAGAGATTGGACTAGGGTTTAGAGCAGGGGGCGGATTTAGGATTACAGACAAAGAGGGGCAAACAATACACAACTATTTTACCATACAACTAGACAAATATACATGTCATGATTAATTCAACTATAGCTAGCAAACGAAGAGCTTACCTTTTTGAATTGGAGAAAACAGAATTAAGCATGGTGGTATAAAATGAGAATTGGCGAGAAACATACCTCTGCTTTCTTTCTAACTTTTTAGCGTTGAGGCAAACATAACAGTACAATCTAAGTCTAAGTAGTAATAGCAGCAGTAGCCTAGGTAGTGTCTATTCTCTGGACTAGACTGGATGGAGAGCTTTCTCCTTTTGGGCTAGCTCAAACGAAGCAGACAAACAACAACTTTTGAAATCTTAAATTTATAATTGTTTAATCTAAAATAAAGAGATTAAATAGATAAAAATAAAAAAAATCTTTGAAATGTATAATTTCCCTTTCCCCAATCCCCAACTCAATTAATGGTGGGAATTAAAAAAAGAGAGAGAAATTAAAAAAAGAAAAAGAGAGATGGTGGGTGAATAGATGGGAATTAGAAAAGGAGAGTGAGAGATTAAATAAAAGAGAAAGAGATAGAGTAGGATTGGGATTGGTGAATGTGGAGTTTAAAAAATAGAAAACAATACCCTTTATTTTAAAATGATCTGGAGGTAATAGTCAAGATTGTATATAAAGAGGGGCAATCTAAAAATTTAAAGGGGGGCAAGATAAAACATACAAGTGACTTAATGAGATTTTTCAAAAATATAAGGGGGTCAATTGACCCCCTTATCCAACACATACATCCGCCACTGGTTTAGAGGATGACAGAGACGTGGCGTTAGGGCGGTGGTGGCGGCAACCTAAATCTCTCAATCACGACCTCTCCATTACCCATAGTGGAAAGATTCCGCTCGATAACCAAAAACTTAACACTTTCTGCGCGTTACGGTGATCATCAAGCAAAACATTTTCATTCGGAAGCATCTATTTCATAATCCCCATTAAATGAGAAAAACCCTTATTCGACATGTGATGTTTCACTTTGCAATACATCAACTTCACAATGACAGTAACTAGGGAGAACTCTGGGCAACCCGGGTATAATGTTTGTTGGGCTTGTTTCAACAGTCTTTCATAGTTCTCTAACTCTTCTCTTTGCACCATGTTGGGAGGTACACCATATCATAAATGACATCTTCGTTCATCGATGCGTATGGATAAGTGTCATTTATTACACTCATAACTTGGTCATTATCATCCATGGTCGTTGCATCAATGTGTTATGCAAGTGGTTGGGAACATGATGACGTGAACCAAATTCTCGTTGTTCCCCATGATAAATACACCTTGTATAATTCTGAATCATCCCATACCTAGCCAAATGATATCGAACCATATTGAATGTCTGCCACGAACAATTTACAACATTGGCACGATCACTTGATATGATTAGTCGTACCAGTGACATGTGTCTTACAAACTCAACGAAGCTCCCGATTCCATTTAAATATTCATCACAACATTTGTCCGAATTACTGTTTTTTCATTACGCCTGTTTTCAATTTATAAACAAAACACGAAAATTCAAGTGAGTTAACGACACTATCATTTGGTAATTAAGGATCCTATCATTCGAGAGTGCACAATTTTGTGTTGTAGTTAATGGCACTAATGCGATTAAGTTTCGACGTGGGAAAATTTCGGCAGCATCTCATTACAGTTCTTCAAATGGATGACATAAATATTATCAATTAATAAATATCAAGTATGCACTTGAAAAACAGTGTGAGATGCTCCCAAAAATCCCACAATCGCAACCTAATTTCATGAATATTAAAAAAATAAAAATAAAAATTTAATTTGTAGCAATTTCCTTATCGTTCTTCGGTGAGATAGAGAAAGACGATTGGAGGTGGGTGGCCGGCGGCGTGGAGAAAGGGACGAAGCATAATTGAAGGTTGGAGACTTGGAGCATATAGTGAGAGAGATAATCGAGTAGGGAAAAAGAATGAAACGAGAGGAGAAAAAATAATGAAAAACGCAGATCTAATTGTTTTGCTTCGTCGCCCTACTATGTTCAAGTTGGTTGCTCAAAATGAACAATTGAAAACATTAATGTCATTTTATGGCGACAAAAGTGCTCGTTTTAGACGACGACACTTTGTCGGTAATAATTGTTGTCACAACGTTTTCAGTTTTGTCGCGTCAGATTCTTTTAAGCGATGAATCAGTTCGTCGCTTTAGTTAGTTAAATATTCTTTGCAAATGCGTGATGATAATAAATAGTTACTCGCGCTAAGTTCATTTTGAGTAACAAAATAGTCCTCGTCGCGCTATGTATCATCACTCAAGGGGTTTTTGTAGTGTATTTATCATCAACCAAAACACCATTCTTATAAATTTAGCATGAGTCCACCTCCTAATTGATCTTAAATCTTATCGCAAGTGCATAGTTGTCTATTGAATTAGAAATCAGCAAATACGGGTCAAATCTTTTTTATTCATTTATTAATTCATGCCCGAACTAACCCTATAGGGCAAACCAAACCATACCCGAAGGCTATAATATTGTTGTTACTTAATATTCTCGTCGCCTCCACTTTGCATGAAAACTTGTTTTCGCTTCGCTCCAGTCCAGTCCATTTAAGTAGTTACATTCAATATCCAAAGGCTTATCAACGATGGAACACACGTGCTCCTAATAATCGGGTGAAAACTCACAAACTAACTTGTGAGTCTCGAACCCTCAACCTCTCACAAGGAGAGTGGATGTCCAATTAAAAAATGAGGATACGGGTCAAATCCTATAAGAAGGGTTTAAGTGTGTCAAGTGTGATGAAGTATGAAGATATTTATAGGTGAAACAAGGTAAGGCTAATACATGGATAAAATGATGGTTGTGTGTTGTTGGGTAATAGAGTGATTCCATTTTGAGCAAACACACGAGTTTGAGGGATTTATGGGTTATAGCTTGTGATGAGAATGGTAAGAAATGCATATGGGAGATAAGGGAAAGTGCTTTACATGTGAATTGAAAGAATATGATATGAATAACAAAATGGGATGAAGGATGAAGGTTGAATTTTGACTTAACACTTTGGGGGGTTTGTAGAGATTTGTTTTCTATGTTAGTCATGTGAAGGTTCAAATCTTCATTTTGACTTTCTTGAGATCTGCAACTTGTGATCATGTGGGCTTGACTTCATGGATCTTAGGCTTGCAAGTCATTAAGTTTTGTAGGACTTGAACTTGACCTTATTGTACAACTTTGTGTCAAATTTTGCAATTAAGCATTGACTTTCTATAAAACCACAAAATGCACGTAATTAGAGATTGTTACTATAAAATTGGACATAACATTTGTATGTTTGTGGGCATAAAATGTCACATTTCTATGCCTATTACCTCCGTTTTGCCAATGCTCCTGACAAAATACTAACACAAGTCACACGATCAATACACTTTCCATTACCACATATCTGCTGAAATATCTCAACCGTCTCCTTGAGCTCATCTACTTGCACATAATTAGCAATCATGGTGTTCCAAGAATCCAAGACACTATATTTCTGATAGTCAATTCATCAAACAATTTATGAAAAACCTCATTATTTGTATTCTCGGGATAACACTTCAACATATTATTCCAAACAATAACATCTAATTCATCGTTAGTGTCGAGCAGATTATGAGCATCATCAACTAATACAAAATTTGTGTAACATAGGCTTCAATTTCAAGCTCAAACTCAACCACCTTATCATATACTTGTCGTTCCATATCCAAATCAGGCAATTGGATACAAGCTTTGAGAGTACAAGTAAATGTAAAGTGGTCAGGTTTTACAAAAATCAGTAACATTAGATCATACAAAACCGTTGCATTGAAATAATTATCCTTCTTGATATTACATGTAATGAGAGTGTACCATTGAAATGTGTATTATTTTTAAACTGAATTGAGACACTTTTGTGCATAGCTAAGGCATCTATGGTCTGAAGTAGAGTAGAATTCAGCAAGCATGGATTTGTTTGGTTTCTTAGATGTGGGTGGATGCATAAGAGAAAAAAAAAAAAAAAAAAAAAGGATGGGAGAGAGGTTGGTGTTGGTAGGTGGTTTGATTGGATGGGAAGAAGAAGAAGGATGAGAAGAGAGGTTAGTGTTGGGAGGTGGTGGTTTGATTGGATAGGAAAAAGAATGATGTGAGAAGATTGGAGAAGATGAATGGGTTGAAGATAGTGTATGTCCATTATTCAAGATTAATTACTCAAATGGGATGGATCATCAACTTTTTGGATTCCAGTGGTAAGGGTAAACTGGTGAACATTAAAATACATTCCCTACATATAGCCGAATTGTGGGTATTGGGAGTCTTGCCTAATATAGAAATACATGGGGATATGTCAAAATCCCCAAACATGTTGGGGTGTGTCTAATAATCCCAATTTTCACTAGAATCTATGTGGGTGTGTCTAATAATCCCAATTGCTCCTAGTATCTTCTTAGTCTTCGTAGACTGAGAGTCTATGTGGGGGTTACCTCTCTAGAATCCATCCATCTCCTTCGCCAAATCTCAAACTTCCTATGTAACGCATCTCCACCACCATTTATGGCATTTTTAAACAGACATAATGCACAAAATCATGTGCCTTTGATCCTTCCCTGCCAAAAAAATGCCCCCAAATACCCATCTATCCTCCGCCACCCCACCACGGGCACCAACCACCAGCCTTCCTCCTCTCATACACATCTTCTTCCGGTGATGGAGCAAGAAATTTTGTTTAAGGGGGTGAAGTGACGAGTCATAGTTAATTAATGATAATATAATTTTTTTTCAATTTGAACAATACATAAATAACTATACAAAACATCAATTGTTTAAACAAAACTCATCTAATTCAATAAAAGATTTTCATTCAAAAAAGGATGAAGATCACCTTGGATGTAAAAAAATAAAGTTCTACAACTTGAAAACTTACACGTCTACATCCATGACATGAATATCAAAAACTCTCTTTCACCTCCTTGGAGTATTCATTGAGAATACAAGGCTTGAGCTTCACCTTTTTATATAAGTTCCTATTCGATGCACTCTTTCTTTAACTTAAGTCCCAAAGCAATGCAAACTGCATGATATAAAATGATCCTGGATAGTTCTATAGATGCAACACTAATAACTATTAAGACCTTCTATGCAACTCCAAAAACCCTAAAACAAGCTTTAAAGCTACTCTTCAGGTCGTGTATGCTATTTATTAATACTAACGAGTATCAAAATTTCAAATAGAGGGCAAAAAAAAACATTGCAACCCATGTTAATAAAAACACTAGCGAACCAAAAATCCAAATGCCTGAAGTTCTAATTTTTTGTAAAATCATCTTTACCCCACCAAAATACTGAAAGATATAGACAAATCAAGCACTCACAACCACAAATTCTCACATAAGGCAAAAAACCTAAACTCTAGACTATGCAAAACTTTCAACTTTAAACAACTAATGTAGACTGAGTAGTGCTTAACTCATTGGGGACAATGTAAAACCAATTAAAGCTATAAAAGAACTCATTTTTGTGAAGCAAAAAAAGTGAGAAACACCTAATTAGAATCGAAGAATATGAAATTGAAATTTGGGAGTTTACTAGGAACATGGGTTTCCATGTCTGAGCGAAGAAGTAGAGAAGATTCTTCATCTTGTGAAGATGAGTGAAGTAAATCTGAATGTATTGATGGCCTATGTACTTATGAAGCTCATTTCCCTTATTTGATGGGCAAAGTGATAGGTTATGAAATTTTTTTCAGCCTTATCAGTTGGTCAAAATGGCGTTGGAAAGATTGGGGGACTTTTACTTGAACTGTTTAAGTTGTTGTTGAAGTGAAATGGGAAGAAAATGGATCCAACGAGCTACTTTGTGAGAGCACAAAAGATAAATATGAGGGCAAATCAAATTAGTATATAAAGTTAAGGGGCAAAAATTAATTTCAAATGTAAAATTATATGTGGACAAAAAATCCTTCAAAAGTCAGTGTTGTTCCTAGGTGAATCTGTGCCTGTCCTCTTCACAATATCTAGTCGAGAAGCGCTACCCGCCACCTAGTTGCAAGCAAGCATTGCCATCACCATATGTGTATCCTTTGATTGGTGGCAATTTTCCACCGGAAACTCAAACTTGGAGAGAGCGATAGTGGTCACAAAGGATGGATTGGGGGTATTGAGAGAGAAGGGGAAATGAGGCAAGTAGTGGTGATGGTGTGTGTCAGGGAAAAAGAAGAAGAAGAAGAAGAAGAATGAGGAAGATGAAGATGAAGATTTTTTCAAGCCTTTCATTTCACCTTGAGACGTGTAACACATTATTTCACCTTTTATTCTAATCATAGCTTTTTCATTGTGCTCCATGATGTGTTATTTTCTCTAGGTTCAAATTGATAACTTTTTTTAGCATATGTTTCTGCCCTCAGGTGATGGGCATATTGGTCATAAAATATACGACCCTAACAGTCAAAAGATTAAATTTTAGTCTAGGAGACTTGTCTAATTAGCCATCTTTGAAGGGTATCCCTAATAGGAAATTAGAAACAAGAGTTATGTCTAAAATCCCCTTCTATTTTGAATCCCTAGTTGAAAAAAAAACAAAATACTAAGAAACCGGGTTTTGACAATTTTATAACTGGGTTTTTGTGGCATGATCTAGGATAATGATGGAATCCTTAAAATATTACGTTTACTCAAGGATTTCACCATCCTCCATAGATCATATCACGCCACTCTTATTGCAAAATCTTGATTCCCTAAGGACGACAAAACAATGAGCCAAGCTTTTAATATTAATAAATAAACTCAAAACAGTGGAGTTTCAAACATTTTTTTTTCTTAAACCCCTCACAACGCTCAAAGCTCTTCACCTTCTTATTCGTGCCCAAATTCATTTACCTTGTTTATCTACCTAGGGTTTCATCAAAATGTTAAATTCAAATTGAAGGCAACTAAGTTGGAGAGAATTTATACACAAACGTGTTCAAAATCCCTTGTTATTTCATACTAAAACCCATTACCCTTTACATTCTTATTCAACCCCAACCTTCCTGCTCGCTTTTTCTCAAACCCAAACCCTCATGTTTTCTCACTATCTCTGTCATCTTCTTCGTCTTTCATTATCTAATAACTACATTTTGTTTGCTTAAATGATTTTTTAAGCTAAAAAGTTAAATGATTGAGTTTACTAATTGTAGCTTAGTTGGTCAATTATTCCTTGTGAGAGGTTTGTGGGTTCAAGACTCATAAGTTGAATTTAATGAGTTTTCATCCAATTATAAGGAGCTTCGTCATTCATCAATATGGAGCGTAGCTGCTTAGCTAGATCAGGGTCTTCATGCTAGGTGGAGGCAATGGTGATGTGGATGTTTGGTGGTAACAATGATGTCATATGTACTATTAGGCTTGCAATCCCCCTTTTGAAGTTATGAGCTTATGACATACGTGGCAGGAGAAAAACATGTGGAAGGAGGTAAAAGCTGGATGATAGTGGGTGAAGAAAGGGGAAAGAAGAAGAACATATAAATGAGAACGGTGGAGGGAGTAGACACTATTTGCATGTAGAGAATAGAGTGGAAGAACCCCATGAAAAGGGATGATGAAGCGAAATAATAACACCGAAAAGAAGGGAAAATGGGTGATCTACACACCCACATAGGGGTGGGCATCCCATCCCGCGATCCCAATCCCGACCGGGTTTTTCGGGTCCTTTTGGGATTGATCAAACTCATCCCGATAAAAATGATTGATCAAACTCATCCTGATCCCACCCCATCCCATTCTAGAGTGAGATGAGATCGGGATGAAGATTTTCAATCTCGTCCGTCTCTTCCCGAACTATTTATTTAATATTTATTATCATTAATTTTAATCAAACTACTCTTCCAAAGGAAATTTTATGATGTGTTGAAATTAAATCAAAACATCTATTGTCTAAAAACTTGTTTGATTTGATAATCTTTCTTTAAAAAAAACTTTAGTTTGAATATTTTAGGTCAAAGAACCTATTAAAGTTTATGTTTTTTCACATTTTAGATTGGTTATAGGTCAATTATTTTTTTTGAAAATAAATGCAAATGATGGGTTGATTTCTATGAGTTATGTAGTTGAAAATTTGGTCAATGAGCAATATTTTTCATTTTTGAACTTATATTAAGACAACTTGAGAACTTACATTATTCATACAAGATCCAATTAGGAGTAATTTGAGATGAAATTTTATTTTGTTATGATGAAAGTTATATATATATTAGGCATTATTGGTGTGTGTGCAAAGTGAGATGAAATTTTTTTGTTATTCTTTATTGGAAGACTATTTAGTACATGCTCATTCTGTTCCATCCTAGACCCGTTTGAGATGGGAGAAGGTCGGAATGAGGTCTATCCCGTTCTGGCATCGAACGAATGAGATGTGGTCCATTTCATCCCATGCCCATCCCTACACCCACATACTAGCAATAAAGTATAAGATGACACTAGAAAGTCTCTTATTGACATATCCCCACAATGGGAGAAACTATACTTTTATATGGGAAAAAAAACCTTTGTACCTTGGGGTTTTTGCCCATGGGTCATTGCGAATGATAGCTTACACGTGGGATCCAATGATGTAAAACATTGACCTTTTGAAACAAATTAATTTAACTTCTTATCAATTACAATAATAAAAATTAGGAAACAAGAAAAAAGGAACTGAATCGGATAGATTCTACATGCTAACTATTGTGTGAAATTTATGGTTTGAACAAAACAAGAATATGTGAACATATATTGTACTCTTTTCATGGTATATGTATGTGGTTCATCTAGTGTAAATAGAATAGCCATGCCATACTTATATGTATAAGTATGGTTGGTAAGTCTTGTAAATACTTTTGTGTGTGCTTTGAGTGGGTTGAGACTAATGAGTACTCGTTGTTGTTGCGTTCTATTTTTTACTACAAATTTTTTTTCAACTTTTATTCGTAAAAAAGAACACAAGAAAATGGTTGATTCGGTTTGGCTAGGCCAATTTGATTTTACTCAAGTTTCTGTAACAAATGAATGCATCGCTTTTGTGACTTCATATTTAGCGCATCAAGATAAACTTTCTCCCCCACCAAAATTTATAATTGATATCTCAAAAACAGAAGAAAAAAATGTAATACAAAACATGTTTTACAAAACATAGCATGATATTGGTAGATTGACATGGTACAATGTGAAATCCCAACATATAATGACATCTTTCCGTGCTTCCTTAAAGATGATGTGGGAGAAAATCTCACAATATTATGCACAATTATGTATTTTTCGGTTCTCAATTCAGGTTTGGTCCTGAACACTAGGAACTTGGTTCTAGACACGAACCATTAAGGTCAAGTTTGTGCGGGTACCCATTGATTTAGGCTAAATTTCCATGCTAATGCTACAACATCCTAAATTTATTGTGACTACAACCACAAGCACAACTCGATGTTCTCTCGACTCTCAAGTCACACTTCTAGTGTAATAACTCTTTGTGGTGGAGTAAAGCGGAACAAAATGAGGCACATACATTCCCCCGCTCCAAATTCAAAACTCCCATTTCCCGGCTTTTCCCAAACAAACTCCAAACAACACTCATCATCACTTCACACCACGAGCAACAGAACATAAAAGCCTCCATGGCAGTCCACCCAGACGACGAGCCCCTCCTTCAACGGTAAAGGTACATCTCTATCTCTCTCTTCCTCTCTTCAACCTCTCTAACCCCTTTGCAGCTCGATCATGCAAGCATTGGGGGAATCTCATTCAAACACATCAGTCGAAGTTCATAGATTTTTTTAAGCCTTTCATTTCACCTCGAGATGTGTAACACATTATTTCACATTTTATTATAATCATACCCTTTTATTGTGCTTCATGATGTGTTATTATCTCTAGGTTTGCATTGGTAAATTTTTTAGCATAAATGTCTGCCCTCAGGTGATGGGCATCTTGGTTATAAAATATATGACCCTAACAGTCAAAAGACGAAAACGTTTGTCCATGGGGCTTGTTTCATTAACCATTTTTTAGGGGTATCCCTAATTGGAAATTAGAAATAAGGGGCATGTGTAAAATTCCATTCTTTTTTGAAAAAGAAAAGAAGCAAAAAAATGCTAAGAAACCGGGTTTTGACAATTTTACAATTGTTGTGGCGTGATCTAGGATAATAATGGAAGCCTTAAAATGTTATGTTTATCTCAAGGATTTCATCGTCCTCCATAGATCCTGTCATGCCACCCTTGTTGCAAAATCTCGATTTCTTAAGGATGACAAAACAATAAGGTATGCTTTTGATATTTAATAAATAAACTCGAAACAATGGGGTTTCAAACACTAGCATAGTAATTTCGGATAGATTCTACATGCTAACTATTGTGTGAAAATTATGGATTGAACAAAACGCGAGTCTGTGAACATATATGTACTCTTTTTGGGGTATATATATGTGGTTCGTCTAGTGTAAATGGAATAGCCATGCCATATTTATATGCAAGGATCGTGTTTTTGTGAAATTTTGTCAAAATTTTCATTTTTTTTGAAATTAAAAAAGAAAAAAGGTGGAAGAAAATATGACATTTTTCGAGGATTTTTTTGAGTTTTTTTTTGTTTGAAAATTTTGAAGGTTTTTTTGAAATATATCTACCAATGTAAAGATATATACTTTTGCGTTGCTTTGAGTGAGTTGAGACTAATGAGTACTCATTGTTGCTACATTTTATTTTTTACTACAAAAATTGTTCAACTTTTATTAGTAAATAGAACACAAGAACATGGTTGATTCGGTTTGGCTAAGCCAATTATAATTCACTCAAGTTTCTGTAATGAATGCATTGTTTTTGTGACTTCATATTTATTGCATCAAGATAAACTTTCTCCCCTACCAAAACTTATACTTGATATCTCAAAATAGAATTTTTTTTTTACAAAACATCACATTACATTGGTAGATTGACATGGTACAATGTGAAATCCCAACATATATGACATCTTTTCACGGTGCGTCGGTGTCTTAAAGTGACATGGGACAAAATCTCACAATATCATGCACAATTATAGATAATATTTGGTTCTCGATTCGAGTTTGGTCTTGAACACTAGGAGCTTGATTCTAGATACGAACCATTAAGGTCAAGTCTATGCAGATGCCCATCGATTCAAACCAAATTACTATGCTAATGTTACAATGTAATAATTCTTTGTGGTGGGTTAAAGCGGAACAAATGATACCACATACATTCCTGACAATTCCCCCACTCTAATTTCAAAACTTCCATTTCCCGGCTTTTCCCAAACAAAATCTAGACAACACTCATCATCACGAGCAGCAGAGCAGAGAAGCTCCATGACAGTCCACCCAGACGACGACCCCCTCCTTCAATGGCAAAGGTACCTCTCTCTCTTCCTCTCTTCAACCTCTCAAACCCCTCTCTAATCCCTTTGTTTTCCTTCGCAGCTCGATCACGCAAGCGTTGGCGGAGTCTCAGACAAACCCATCAGCCGAAGCTCACCTCGACAGTCTGCTAGAACAATGCGTGGCACAGTTCAAGGACGATCAGCGATACTATGATGATGTCAGATTCCTCAAGATCTGGATCCTCTATGTAACCCCTTTCTCTCAATTTGTTGAAAAAAAAACCCTTACTTTAGTTACTACTCTCTTTATTAGATCGATGGATAAATTGGGGGTTTTGTTTTTGCAGGCGGATTCGATTCAAGACTTCGAGGGCGTGTTCAAGATGATGGAGGAGAGAAGGACCTATCTTTCTCATTCTTTGTTGTACATGGCGTATGCTTTGTACATGGAAGCGAAATTGAAGTGGGTAGAAGCTGATCAAGTTTATAAATTGGGGATTTCAAGGTTTGGGTTTTTTTAGTGTTTCGATTTTCTATTGGTTGTATTGGAGATTTGAATGTAATTTTGATTTTTTGGTATTTGTGGGTTGGTAGAAAGGCAGAACCGATCAAGGAGCTGAAAGAGTCCTACTCTGAGTTCATCAAGAGGATTTCGAATTACGTCGACCGTGATCAGCCAAAGAAGGTACAATTGAGATACTTTAGTATTATTAGTAGATAAGAACTTTCTGTGATCAGTAGTAGGCTAGTAGCTTTGTATGTGTAAGAACTAGAAGTAGACACAAGGCAATGCTATTTTTGCTAGATCTATTCAATTTGTTGTTTGTGGTTCACTAGGTATTGCACTAGTGGTGTTTTCTATGAGACTATGACGACAACATAACATAACGCGTGATCAAAATTCAAAAGGAACTACCTCATTTCCTATCCTCTATAGTTGCAGTGGGATTGGTGATTATACTAGTATACAACATGGCAGTGAAGACTAAGCAAGTTGAGAGACAGAGTGAGAAGAGAAACTGAAAGCATTGGTGAAGGGAAGAGGGAGAGATGGTGTTACTTGTGTCGATCAAAGAACACAGATTTCATGCAACTACAAATCCACTTTATCATGTTCTCCAAAATGATGATTAAATATGAATGAAGATAAAATCGCAACAACGAAAAATTGAAATTAAAATCAAATAATATCTTCAACCAAAATCCAACCATTTTGTGCATGACATGCATTATCTACTTCTCAAATCCCATCATACCTGTAGTTTGCTTCATGAATGCCATGCAAATATCTTCTTCTAACAACACCATCTCCTGTGAACATCCAATCTTCTTCCTAGACATATTTACTCATAACAAATTTCTTTCATCAAACCAATCAGCAGTAGTTTGCAGTAATGACTGAGGTTGTGCTATTAACAAATATAGAATTTTGGACTATGGCACACCATGAGCTTGCAAAAGAGCAATGTTGGGTGCCAATTGCTTTTGTGGATCACTGTTAAGAACATTCTTTCGCCTTTAAGCATTTTAATAAGATTAGTGCAAACTATGGTTTTGAGGAAACCAATTGAAGCAAAAATGTGATTGTCTAAGCAACTAAGCCTCCAAGCTGTTGGTTAAGAGGGTTGGGTTCTTAGAGAGGAGGTCAACATGTTTAGTTCCACAAAGACCAATCGAATGAAAAAAAAAAAAATCACACTTGGGTTTAAGGGTTTTATTGGGATAGCCAAGAATAGTATGAGCGCATGAGAACGACCTTGGAAATGTGGGTATTTGTGACCGCAGTTTCTCAAAGAGTCGGGGTTTGGAAGAGGTTTTCAATCAGAATGTAATGGATAAAGAGAAGGTTTTTTGTACTGATAAACCACATGAAACGACGAGAAAAGACAAATGTAAAGATAGAATTGATATTAACAAAACATAATGAGGATGTGGTGGTGGTGGTTTCTATCTGTTAATCTCTTCCATTAAAGTTCAACTAAAATAATTCCCTACCCATAGTGCTATTTGGAAAGATAGAGTTGGAATTGCATTGCAGAAAAAATAAATTTAGATGAAGAATAAACACTTACTGCTTGTGACGAATCAAATAAAAAATCAATTCCCCCAAACTTCAAAAATCTTCAGAAGACTTGAACTCATACACTGTCTGATATAATGCAAGATATAGTTTATTTATTTAATTTAGTTTAATTGTTGGGCCGGGCCTAAGTAAGGCCATTAGAATAAGTGGAGATTAGGGCTTCAATTGCATTTAGGGTTAGGCTGCTTGATTTGGAAGTTAGGTTTAGTATAAATAGGGCCTATAGACCATTGCTTGTAATCGGTTGAATGAATATGAAGAATTGAGTTTTATTTATCTCTTTATTTCGTACTTTAGTTTGTAGTTTTAGGTTTAGATGAATTAGTTTAGTTGTAGAATTCATTACTATCGATTGCTTCTCTTGTCTTTTCGTTCAACTTATGCTTGAAGATCTCTAAGTAACCTTAACCGATTGCAATTGAGTGGAGGAGGAGGGCATCAGAGCGTCAAAAGAGGAGTGTAACGCCTGTACTTTTCACTAATTTAATAAATATTTTTGTTCATAAAGTGTTCCAATTCATCATTTTTAGTTTCTTGTTAAATTGATATAGATATATGCATGTAGTAGCCTTGTGTCTATGCATGTTTGGTGTGTGGCTTTGTACCATGTGAAATTTTTCTGAGTATAAGATTTGAATATTTTTCATCTGAAAATGTATTTCTAAAACCTAATTTCAATTGCTAGGTGTATTTTTTTATTCAAAATTCACATGACTCCCTTACCTTCCGAATCTCGGGGCGAAATTCTTTTGAGTTGTGTATATTGAATACCCGCCTAATTACATAAGTATAAATATGATTTATTCATTAATTTGTAATATATTACAATTTTATATAATATTTAAAACCTTGTTTTATTTGTAGTTGGTAAAGAAAATAGGAAGTGTGGGTGGATTTAACAAATTAATAGTAAAATCCACTATGGGTTTGGATTTAACAAACTATAAGTTTGGATTATTTTCTATTGTGCTTGGGCTCGTATTTCTTTAACTTTGGACTTGTGCAAATGTGTTATTAGGGTATTAATAGGGTTTAAAAAAAAAGAGGGATGATTCTCCCATCTCATTTAAAAAAAGAAGAAAAAACAAATAAAAGGAAGAGGAGTCTTCTCTCATTCGTACAAAAAAAAAAGAAAAGAAAGAAAAGATGGAGGAAAGAGAGTGTTTGGGGATCTTTTGTTTCAAAGGGTTATTGATGGTTGGGATCTTGTGATGGTTTATTTTTCTTTTGAGTTGACCGATTGGTGATGATTGATGTTGATTCATGGAAGAAAATGAAAGAGAGAAGGGACAAAAAGAGAGGAAGAGAGAGAGATAAAAAGAGAAAATGAAGAGAATAAAGAAATGTAGAGAATGAGAAATAGAGGAAATACTGAGAAAATAGAAAATGAGATAAAGAAGAAAGAAAGAAGAGAAAAAAAGGGAAAGAATATAAAAAAAATATTTCTCTCATTTGTACAAAAATAAAAGTAAGAAAAAGGGAGAGAAAAAAAATGTAAAAAACGAAGAAGGGGAGGTGACATGCACGGACAGGAGATATGTGTGCGCCTGCACGTATTCAAGTTTGGCTTTCATGTTTGGATGATTTTGATTTTCTGTGGTTTGCAAGTTTGGGATCTTACTTTGTTGGAGGGTTTTTTCTTATGTGCAATCGGTGAGTTTCCTTCATTCTAAGTGATATTTTTATTAGTGAGTTTTCTTAATTTTTTATATAGTTTTTAATTTGTGAATTTACCATTGTGTCTGAATCTCCCATTTTTGGGTTTGTTTGTGGATTATTTGTTTGTCTCCCATTTTTGGGTTTGTTTGTGGATTATTTGTTTGCTACGATGGTATGCACTTATGGATGTTTGATGACCAAACCCTTTAATCACTTCTTTTAGATTTTATTTCATGTTTTCTGATTACATGTTGATATTATAGTCTTAGTAGGGGATGTTATATAAATGGTATGCTAATTTTTTAAAATTATTATTTTCTGTCACATCTTCATCACAAAATTTTACTTGTCCTTACCCGGATTAAATTCCCTTGGTTTTTATTGATGTATGGGTTCATGCCCAAGTGATGACTATAAAAAATAACATAGGCTTGATAAGACAAAAATAAATAAATAAATTGATGATATCAAAATGTGATTATTATTCAATACATACGATTGGGTTGTGTTTGCTTCATAAGATAAATTGGGGGTTATGAGAAAATTGTTCACGCCATACTACGTGCCTACATCACTGAACTAAAATTTCAGAATTTAATTGTTTGATATAATAATATGATTGATAACAATTAAGTACATTAAAGTCTTTAGAGATTTTGGTTCAATGAACTAAGGTACATTAAAGTCTTAATTGTTATGAATCATATTATTATTTCAAACAATTAGATTTTAAAATTTTAGTTTAGTGATGTAGGCACGTAGTATGGTGTGAACAATTTTCTCATAACCTCCAATTTATCTTATGAAGCAAACACAACCCAATCGTATGTATTGAATAATAATCACATTTTGATATCATCAATTTATTTATTTTTGTCTTATCAAACCTATGTTATTATCTATAGTCATCACTTGGGCATGAACCCACATATCAATAAAAACCAAGGGGATTTAATCTGGCCAAGACAAGTAAAATTTTGTGATGAAGATGTGACAGAAAATAATAATTTAAAAAATTAGCGATACCATATATATAACATCCCCTACTACGACTATAACATCAAGATGTAATAAGAAAACATGAAATAAAATCTAAGAGAAGTGATTAAAGGGTTTGGTCATCAAACATCCATAAGTGCATACCATCAAAGCAAACAAATAATCCACGAACAAACCCAAAAATAGGAGATTCAGGCACAATGGTAAATTCACAAATTAAAAACTATATAAAAATTAAGAAAACTCCCTAACAAAATATCCCTTAGAATGAAGAAAACTCACCGATTGCACATAAGAAAAAACCCTCCAACAAAGTAAGATCCCAAACTTGCAAACCACCAAAAATCAACATTATCCAAACGAGAAAGCCGAACTCGAATACGTGCAGGCGCACACATATCTCTTGTCCGTACATGTCACCTCCCTTCTTCTCTTTTTACTTTTTTTCTCTCCCTTTTGTTTTTGTACGGATGAGAGAAATATTAGTTTTTATATTCTTTCCCTTCCTTTCTCTTCTTTATCTCATTTTCTACTCTCTCATTCTTTCCTCTATTTCTAATTATCTACATTTCTTTATTCTCTTTTTATCTCTCTCTTCATCTCTTTCATTTTCTTCCACAAATCAACTTCAATCATCACCAATCGGTCAACTCAAAAGAAAATAAACCATCACAAAATCCCGCCCATCAATAACCCTTTGAAACAAAAGATCCTCAAACACTCTCTTTCCTCCATTTTTTTTTTTTGTACGAATGAGAGAAGTCTCTCCTCTTCCTCTTATTTGTTTTTTAATAAAAAAATGAGATGGGAGAATCATCCTTTTTTTTAATACCCTAATAACACATTTGCACAAGTCCAAAGTTAAAGAAATACGAGCCCAAACCCAATTGAAAATTATCCAAACTTATAATTTGTTAAATCCAAATCCATGGTGGATTTTACTAATAATTTGTTAAGTCCACCCACACTTCCTACTTTCTTTACCAACTACAAATAAAACAAGGTTTTAAACATTACATATAAAATTGTAATACATTACAAATTAATGAATAAATCGTATTTATATTTAATGTAATTAGGCAGGTATTACAAGGAGGTTAGTGCTCGATTGCAGTTTGGAGAATTCAGATGGACTGACAGACAATTTGAGTTGGGGGTTAAATAGGAACAAGTGAGCTCTCCTTTGGGTTGCTCAGTCTTGATTATAGCCTCGGCAGATTCAAGTTTCTAGCAAGGTTTCTAGGCAAACGATTTTCTACTCTAGTTAGTATGTAGCCAATAAATCATTATACATGATAGTTGATCTCTTTAAAGGAAGTTGAATTAATCATTGTTCCGAGTTTGACTCTCACCAAATTAACCAAGAAAATTTTAACATTGAGAGTCTCTTTAAATAATAATATTCATTTTTTTTCCCTTTATATAAAAGTATAATAAGGCTAAGTAGCAGTTAAGTTGTTTCTTTATATTGTTGGCCTAGAAAGAATGACAATTTTATAAATCAAACTTGTCTCGGACTCTTGTGTTTTATGATATATCTTTTTAAGTCATGATGAACAAGCAAATAATTTCAAAGCACCATATAATTGACGACCTTATAATCCCTTGAGATATCTATTTTGAGTCAACTTTAATCATTAACTCCAATTTTGTGCAAACCATTATTTGTTTATTGATCTACATGTTGATAATGTGATAAGTGACCTTTTTCCCCTTATGTAGATTGACAACACAGATTGTGTTGAACTTGACAAGAGTTGTATTGATCCATGGTCCATTTCCACTATCGACGATTTACTGAAGAAGATGAACAGCCGCATGTCGAAGTACACTGTAAGGAAAATTCGCAGTAGTGCTTGATTTTTTCTTATTTTATTTAATTAGTTTATTTTATCACGCTAACAAATTGTAAGCTTGCCATCTCATTTCTTTGTTATTCTGTTATATGTCTACTCGTTTCAGGGATACCAACTCAGTAGCAAAGCTTATTCAGGAAAAGTTCCATTGTCTTCTTTGCACAACAAATCTGCAAAGAAAAATGTCATTGACTTAGGTGCTATTCTTCATCACATTCACTAGTTACCGTTGTTTTTCAAGTCTTTAGTTAAACTTTGCCTTGCTCCCACTTGCAACGGGGCCGCATTTGAGTTACACAAGAATTAGACAAAGGAAATGTCTTTAGGGGACTAGTTATGAAGGATAAGCTGGCTTAATGTGATAAAATGTTCCAAGTTTTTGGTTCATTACTATTGCTTGGAAGAAAAAGATTTGATAGTTTGTTTCAAGATCAAGTGAGGTGGAAGAAATTTTTTCCATCTGATCTCACAAACTGGTAATCCAAATGCTGCTCTTAGATGAAGCATTGAGTCTATATTGTAGTTTGTGCAATGAAATTTCAATTTTGATGAATTGGAAATCAGAGGTAATGATGGCACTATAACTTTTATTAGCAGTTTACACGCCGCCGGGGGGAGGGAGGGTGGCTTCTGAGTACTCCTGATAAGGACCTAGAGCGAGTCGAGTATTGATTACTCATTTGTCATTTTACCCATCTGAATACTATAGTTTCCTACTTGGAAAGTACTCGGTGGACACTTGGTTGAGTCATTGTAGTTAAGGCGTTGAGGCAGAGGCGAGGCGGACGGGCCTGAAAACGCCTCAGGCGTGAGGCAAGGCGGTCATAACATAAAATTTTTTTTTTTATAATAAATTGAAACATATCAGCATAGTAATATACATCATCATTTTGATAAGTATCATAAGCAAATATGTACAAAAAATAACACAACTACCTAGAATCGAAATGAAAATATAATAAAGTTGCATAGCATAGCGAAAAGATGCACTACATAAGTATCAAGTAACTTGCAAACATCCACTAAATCATTAAAAATCGATAATCTTGAAAGAATAGAAACTTGATAATATTGAACATTTTTTAGAAGAAATTGTTGGAATGGTTGGTAAAAATCCACAAGTATGATTATTATTGGTATTCCAAAAGCATAAAAATCATTGAACTATGCTATGAAAAATCAAAATTGATGTCGATCATAGACTAATCAAAACATAGTATGTTTTCTCCAAAAAAATATTAAAAGTGTGATAAATTTATCAAAACTTAAAAACGTTTTATCTTGTTTTTATGAAATTGATCAAATATTACACCAAAAAAAATATAAAACGTTATTATTGAGTAGGTTGCAACATCTTTTTTTTGCAATTAGGCTGCAAATGGGCTGAAAATGGGCTGGCTACAACCAGTTTTTGGGCTAAGGCGATTGAGGCAGTGAGGTGGGGCGAGGCGGTTCGAGGCAGACGCCTCATTTCAAAGCACCGCATTGCTTCGCTTTGACGCGGAATTTTTTAAAAACGCCTTGAGGCGCGCCTAGGCAGTCGCCTTAACTACACTGGGTTGAGTAGGCATTCTATGGTTCACAAAATATATCATCTGCCACTTTCTTTAGGCATGGCCGCATAGATTTCAATGATCTCTTGTTAAAAGAGATGTGAGAGACCTGATGGGAGCCGATTACATGCAATCATGGGATAACGGAGTCATTCTTTCGTTGCTAATCTATGTGACATGTTCAACTTGGATGGCATAACATGTCACAAGGTGAATATAAACAGCATATGTGACAGGAACACTGATTACATTGGATACAGTTCATAACACCGATAAGATAGATAAATGTCGGGTCTGTGGGTTGGGTGTGATACTGCCATCCGTTAGTAACTTAGTACTAACACCCTAGGGTCCTGTGCCTGTAGAAGTCATATAAGCTTTAACTCATACACAATAAATTACCTTTGTTTCCATGCAGATGATCTCATTTCTCTACATTGATAACTGAAAGTCTGAAAACAAACCCTTGAAAGTTGAAAGCAGCGATTGTGGAAGTTAAGAAGATAGGACTGGTGGTCGTCAAATTGGTTCAGGGATCACTCAAGTCGGGGTTACAGGTCTTGACATTTGGCTCGGTGTCACCAACCCTCGAAGGACTCATCAGAACCTCCAAATCCATCTCTAATTTCATCCAAAAACCACCGCATGGGCACACTTGTCTTCATATAAATATTATAACTCATGTCGACCCATAGAAACAAATGTACAAATTCAAAATGATGGAGCCAAAAAAAGATTATGGGAACTGAAATCCCGTTCTAAATTCTCCAAAGTGAATTATAGCATGGATTCTATATCTGTAACATAAGTTATATCCAAGTAATGATTTCATGTGACCGTTTGGTTTTCGTAGCAAAAGGACAATTTAGATGTGAAAAATTTCAGGCTGTTTCATATCTCTGAAGAAAGCAAATGTTTTTTGCGCTTCTATTGCCAGAACAGAAATTTATGGTATGCCTTTTCCTTGTTATCTAAGGTGGCAAAAAGTATCAGATCCAAGGGTGCTTAGGTCAGGGAGGATTTGCTAAAGTGTTCAAAGCATACGAGAACAGTAACCCCGATGATGTGGTTGCTCTAAAGGTTATTATGGTTTTCAAGTTTAGTTTCTCTTTGCTATTAGAACAATATATTTTCATCTTATCTGAAAATTCTGCAGATACAAAAGCCTCCTTTCCCTTGGGAGTTCTACATGTACCGTCAGCTTGATACTCGCATTTCTGATGAAAAGGTATGCCTAGTTTTGAAATTTGATAATTTACAGGAGTTAAGATTGTGGCGGCTTGTTACTTGTTTGATTTCTCATTTTGCAGAGATCAAGCTTTGCGTTTTCTCATAGAGTTCATATCTATTCCGACTGTAGCATACTTGTCTGTGACTATTTGGATCATGGAACACTACTGGTAGGTGTATAATATTTCCCCATACATTTAAGCTCATCATTTAAATTTAGTTGTTAAATCATCTCTATTTGAGCACTTTGTGCAGGATGCTATAAATTCATATGGAGTGCTTGGACAAACCATGGAAGAAGTCCTTTGCATATATTACACAATAGAGATGCTCCACATGCTGGAGACTTTGCACAGTGTTGCCATAATTCATGGTGATTTCAAGCCGGATAATTTACTTATTCGCTATGCCAGGTAATCTTTTGTCCATGTGGTATTGCAAAACACTAATGTCCTCAACCTCATCTATAGATTCTATACAATTGCAAGTTATAGAATTTTTAAATTAAAGTAGGCTATCCTGCAAGGAACAATGATAAATTTTGTAGGTGTGCGAATCTCAGTCTCTCAATAAACTATGTTAAAAACAAGAACTCCGAAAATGAATATTGTATTATTTATTGTTTTAATCATAAACTATATTTTATTTCTACTCATTTTTACTTGTAGATAACATTGCTATACCTACTATTAACTTTCCATGCTCTGAAGAACTGACCTTCGAAAGATATGTGAAGAAGTTGATGATCAAGCATGGGAGTCTTTTGAGTGTCGAAGCGATAGAGTTTACGGCACATTTTTGACACAGTTTTTTTTATTTTATTTTTTTGAAATAAACAGTCCTTGTTAAATAGATTTGGACAAATATATTCAGTGATTATTAACAGATTCAGCTATATACCAAATGTTATTGGAACACTATAAGGATGAGTTTGTTCAAGGGGTTGAGGTGATTCCAGGAGGTGGAGATAAGTTCTGGGAAGATTTTTTTGGCAGGGAAGATAGCATTGAAATATAGATGTCCAAGACTTTTCGCATTGGTCAAGTGGTTGATTTTGATAGGTAGGATAACGACTCTTTGCAATGCACTTTTACTTGCGTACTCTTTTCAGTGGGTGAGATGGAGAAGTTTGCTTTCTTTTCAAATGCCTTGGAGAGTGTTAGTTTGGGTCAAGAAGATGATAGATGGGTATGGAAGGTAGATAGCGAAAGAGGATTCTCAGTTGGTGCATATTTTCGAGGTTGGCCATGAATAATTTACCGAGTCCCAGAGGAGCAGTTCAAGATTTTCCAACTAGTTTGGTATGAAAAGAGGGATCGCCTTCAAGGGTATTTTTTTCATGTGGACAGCTGTGAGGAATAAGCTACCGTCCAAGGTAGAATTGACTCACAGGGGCATGGACATTCAAGTGGAATGTAGTTCTTGCGCGGTTGATTCGGAATCCTAAGCTCACTTGCTAATATACTGTGGATGGTCTATAAGGTATGGATGCATTTTTTGCTGGATGTTTGGTGTTAGTTGGGTGCTGCATATTAATTTGGAGACGTTAAGAAGTCGGAAGACGCCAAACTATCTATCTTCTAAAAGGAAAGAGATTTGGCGTGTAGTACCTTGTGAAATATTTTGGACAGTATAGAAGAAGCATAATAATAAGGTGTTTTGCGACAAAGCATAATATTGGTCAGTGATCATGAAGGTCATCATAACTTTTTGGGGATGGGTGTTGCGTCTTCCATCTTTCAAATGGATTATTTTGAATAATTTGATTGTAACTGGGATTCTACAGTGTCAGGACCTTAATTCTGGATGGGTGTCTCATCTTCCATCTTTCAAAGGTATTGTTTTTGAAAATTTGATTTTTAATTGGGATGTCACAGTGTCAGAACCTTAATTCTTTAGGATTTATGTCCTGCAATACCACGACTGTTGGTCAATAAAATTTTTATCATTAAAAAAAATAAAAATTGTATCTTAACATTGAACTTTATTTCTTGTAAAAAGGAGGGTCAGTTGTCAGTGATAAAGGCGGGTTTTGAACCCAGGCCTTCCTTAACTTTGCAAGTTAGCACCTTCATCTTGCGCTGCAATTTATTATCTTTAAGTGATGCAAAGTCTCAAATTTCTTGGCAGGGGCGATCTCAAAGAGGATGGATTTTCTGACCGAACTGGCCCTTGGCGTGATCAGGTTCTGTTTTGTTGCACGAGTATTGTTATCTGGTTTAGGCTATGTTTTTTTACAGCCACGTGCCGTCATGCAGGGCCTCTGCCTAATAGACTGGGGAAGGGGGATAGACTTGAACCTTTTCCCTGATGGAACAAAGTTTACAGGAGATTGCCGTACTGACCGCTTCCGTTGTGTAGAGATGCAAACGCGCAGACCTTGGAAATTTCAGGCAAGTTCTCGTGCTTTTCTACAAATTGGATGCATGATGGGTTATTACTTGTATTGACATCAGTGTGTTTTGGCATCAGGTAGACACTTACGGTCTTTGTGTGATTATTCATTTGATGCTCTATGGTGACTATATGGAAGTTGTAAAAAAGGTCTCTCCAGAAGAAAAGGAACACTATCAACCTAAAACATCATTGAAACGGTACTTTTTCATCTTCCTCTCCCTATTCATATCTAAGGTTGTTGGGCTATTATGGAAAAACTTGTGTGGAATTAAAGTTCATATATCATTTCACACACCATTCATTATAAGAGTTAGAAGTTTCATGTAATGCTATGTCTAGAAACAAACCTCCTAGAGCATCTCCAACTCTACAGTCGCACATGCGTGGCTGTGAATACAGAAGCAAAGAACTTTAGGTTTCCTATATACTGCAGTTAAAGAGTGTCATGCAGCTGCTGATGTTCTTTGTTCCCAAGTGTGATGTATAGAATCTGACTATGCAACAATTTTCAGCCACGTTCATCTTGTCATAACTAAGTTTACTTTCATTTGTATTCTTCTCCCTTTCATTTTCTAATACCCAAATCTTTCCTTTGTTTAAACAATTTGCATTCAGGTATTGGAACGTCGATTTATGGAGCAATTTATTCAAAAGTTTGCTCAATGTCAACCCTGAAGATGACCACTTGAACTTGCTGCAAAGTTTGAGGAAGTCCTTTGAAGACTACATGAGTTCCACTCCTCAGCTGATAAATAAACTAACTCAACTACTGCGGAAGCAAAGAGCATCACTCTGTTCTTCTTAAGAAACGCAAGAAATGTACATATATTAGATCTGTTGTTTGCAGAATTGATTGTGACCCATGCTTTGGATCACTTAGTTGTATTATTTGTTGGTGCTACCATTTTGTCTTGTATAATTCTCCCAAACATTTAACAATGATTTTTTATTTTCTGATCGTTATCAAGAAAAGTAATAGAAATGTTCTCCATTTTGTGCTGCAAGACCAACCAGGCTTTCCCTATGGGCAACGACTACTCCACACCATCAGATGGGGGTGATTGGGGGTGGTCAGATGGGGTAATAAAAAAATTCTTGGAATATTTGTTGCCCCTCGCTCCCTAGAAGGGCTCTTTTGTTATAATCCTAACCTGATCCAGTTTACAAACGGGCCTGTTGTGTCAAGTGTCGAATTATATTAACATTGTTGTTCACTCTGTCCAGTAGAAAAAATAGTTATATTATTTAAAAAATAGGTAACAAATTTGGTTGAACCCAAATCCAACACATATTTATGCCGGGTTTACCGGACCCGTTTGCCTAATGTGCTCGTAGAAGTGTCATTTCAGGGAATCAGGATAAGCTTTAACACTTGTACTTGATAAATTCGCTTTTGTCTCCATGCAGCTCATCTTCCTCTATAACTACTGAAATTCTGAAAAACTAACCCTTGAAAGCTCAAATCAGCGTTGGTGGCGGTTGTGAGTGAGTTGTGGTGGCGATGGCGGAACTTAACACGATGGGAGTGATTGGGGGTGGTCAGATGGGGTCAGGGATCGCCCAGGTTGGGGTTGTTGCAGGTCTCGACGTTTGGCTCTGTGACACAGATCCTGATGCTCTCATCAGAGCCTCCAAATCAATCTCTAATTCTATCCAACGTTTCATCTCCAAAGGCCAACTCTCTCAGGTTTTGTTTCCCATCACTTCTTCTTGTTCATTTCAGTTACTCTGTTTTTTGTTTTGTCAGTGTAATTGAGTGAATAATTGATGGGGTTTTGGAAGTCAATAAAGGGTTCAATGAGCTTTTGAACTTGTGAAATTTTGGTGTAATTGGGTTTTATTAGGGATGATAATTGAAGATGACCTGATGATTATTTTGACAAAAAAATAAAAATAAAAATAAAAATAAAAATAAAAATAAAAATAAAAATAAAAATAAAAATAAAAATATAAAAATAAAAATAAAAATAAAAATAAAAAGAAGAAAATTTTCTTTGCCCCCTTGAAGAAGAATTTCAAGAGAAAATATTCTCTAGAGAATAAAATGTCACTGTTTGCTTGCACAGTGGCAAGCTCAGGAGAATAGATCGAGAGGGTATTCTTGAGTTTCTCACGCCGTCTTTACGCGTAGTTGGAGATTGAATCCACCAAAGTGTTGAGAACACATCTATTTCTTTTTGCCAGAGAAAAAATATTTACTATGGAGGGTCTGAGTAAATATCTTCCCATCTTATCAGGAAACTTTGCAACACAACCTTAGTTCTCCCTCATTTATGCTTTATTTGTGTTTGTTCTCTTAAAGATCCCGGAGAAAATATGTTTTCATGGCCACAAAATTGAAATTTAGAGGTAATGTGTGGATTTTTGTTAGAAATGTGTGTACGTTTCAGCTTGATGCAATAGACCCCCAAAATGTTATTTAACTTTTAGTGGAATGTTAGAAACTATATTTAGAAGAATATGTGATATTTAGAGCAATGGAAGGCCACTGGTAGCCCTGGGTAATCAAGGGGTATCAGTAGGCCGGGTGCCAGTGACGACTTGTTATCCTAAGGGTGTCAGCATTATAATGATGATGATATGTATATATATTATTTTTTCTAGGAGTGTTGGTGATTGGGAATGGTGCAACACCATTGACAATCTTGTTTAACTTGAACTCAAGAAGAATTTTGGGTAATCTACCACTAGCAGAGTCAATACCAGTGGTCAAAAACAAAATTTGGGTTTTTGGTTGTAATGGTGCCCAAAATTGTGATTACATCCTATTAGTGATGATATTTTATCCAATGTTTCATCTCCAAAGGCCAACTCTCAAGTTTTGTTTCCCATCAATTTTCTTCTTGTTCATTTCAATTACTCTGTTTTTTGTTTTGTAATTGTGTGAAAAATTGATCGGTTTTTGGAAGTCAATAAAAGGTCCGAAATTCAAGATTGATTAGAATGAGCTTTTGAACTTGTGAAATTTTGGAGTAATTGGGGTTTCTTAGGGATGATAATTGCAGATGACCTGATGATCATTTTGACCCAAAAAAATAAAAGAAAAAAACCCCTCCAAATTTCCTACTAACTTACGCTGTGTTTGATTTTGAAGAAAATTTTCTTTGCCCCCTTGAAGAAAACTTTTAAGAGAATATTCTCTAGAGAATAAAATATCATTGTTTGCTTGCAAAATGGCAAGCTCAGGAGAAGGAGGAGAAGGAGACCGAGTGAGGAGAAGAAATCGAGAGAGTATTCTTGCATTTCTCATGTTGTCTTTACACATAGTTGGAGATTGAATCCACCAAAGCGTTGAAAACAATCTATTTATTTTTGCCAGAAAAAATATTTATTCAGGTGGGTATGAGCAAATATTTTCCCATTTTAACAGAAAATTTGCTACTTGGGAAAGTTTTCCCACTTCAGAAATTGCAAACATATAGACAATATGATTTTCCATTGAACATTTTGGTTTCCAATTACAAATAGGGTAATCAAACACAACCTTAGTTCTCCCTCGATTATACTTTATTTGTGTTTGTTTTCTTAAAGACCCCAGGGAAAATATGTTTTCATGACCACAAAATTGAAATTTGGAGGTAATGTGTGGATTTTTGTTAGGAATGAGGGTATGTTTCAGCTTGATGCAATAGACGCCCAAAATGTTATTTAACTTGTAGGGGAATGTTAGAAACTACATTTAGAAGAATATGTGATATTTAGAGCAATGGAAGACGACCACTAGTAGCCCTGCGTTATCAAGGGGTATCAGTAGGGTGCTAGTGACAACTTGTAATCCTAAGGGTGTCAACATTATAATGATGATGATGTGTATGTATATTATTTTTTTCTAAGAGTGTTGGTGATTGGGAATGGTGTAACACCCATTGACAATCTTGTTTTAACTTGAACTCAAGAAGAATTTTGGGTAATCTACCACTGGCAGAGTCAGTACCAGTGGTGAAAAACAAATTTTGGGTATTTGGTTGTAATGGTGCCCATAATTGTGATAAATCCTACTAGTACTGATGATATTCTATCCAACGTTTAATCTCCAAAGGCCAACTCTCTCAGGTTTTGTGTCCCATCACTTCTTCTTCTTGTTCATTTCAATTACTCTGTTTTTTGTTTTGTCATTGTAATTGTGTGAAAAATTGATTAGTTTTTGGAAGTCAATAAAGGGTTCGAAGTTCAAGATTGATTAGAATGAGCTTTTGAACTTGTGAAAATTTGGAGTAATTGGGTTTTCTTAGGGATGATAATTGAAGATGACCTAATGATTATTTTGACAAAATAAAAAAATAAAAAAAAATACACAACAAAAAAAAGAAGAAAAAAGGCCGTCCAAATTTCCTACATAACTTAGGTTGTGTTTGATTTTGAAGAAAAATTTCTTTGCCCCCTTGAAGAAAAATTTTAAGAGAAAATACTCTAGAGAATAAAATATCAATGTTTGCTTGCACAATGGCAAGCTCAGAAGAAGGAGATTGAGAGAGGTGAAGAAATTGAGAGAGTATTCTTGGGTTTCTCACACTGTTTTTACACATGGTTGGAGATTGAATCCACCAAAGTGTTGAGAACACATTATTTATTTTTGCCAAAAAAAATATTTACTCAGGAGGGTGAGTAAATATTTTCCCATCTTAATAGGAAAAATTGCAACTTAGGAGAGTTTTTCCACTTTAGAAATTGCAAATCAAATATATGGAAAATATGATTTTCCATTGGACATTTTGGTTTCCAATTACAAATAGGGTAATCAAACACAATCTTAGTTCTCCCTCGATTATGCTTTATTTGTGTTATTGGTGTTTGTTCTCTTAAAGACCCTTGGAAAAATATGTTTTCATGGCCACAAAATTCAAATTTGGAGGTAATGTGTGGATTTTTGTTAGGAATGTGTGTATGTTTCAGCTTGATGCAATAGACGCCCAAAATGTTCTTTAACTTGTAGTGGAATGTTAGAAACTGCATTTAGAAGAATATGTGAAATATAAAGCAATGGAAGGGCAGGAAGGCCACTTGTAGCCCTGGGTTATCAAGTGGTATCAGTAGGGTGCTAGTGACAACGTGTGATCCTAAGGGTGTCACCATTGTAATGATGATGATATATATATATAGTGTTGGTGTTGGTGATTGGGACTAATGCAACACCCATTGACAATCTTGTTTTAACTTGAACTCAAAAAGAATTTTGGGCAATCTACCCCTGCAGTCAATACCAGTGGTCAAATTTTTTTGTGTTGAGATTTTGGTGTTAATGGTGCTCAGAATTGTGATTACATCCTACTAGTGATGATATAATAATATCTAATTATGACTTCTTGAAATTTATCCTAAAATAATGCCTAACTTGAAAATCCTGTATATTGAAAATTAGCTCTAGATTCATTTATGTTTTTCCTCACAAGTTCCAATTCTTTACAAATGTTATTAGCATATTATGGAAAGTTAGTAATACATGTAGCATTATTGACCTAAAGTTAAAGAACTTGACTACCCGTGATATCAAAGGCGCTTCTAGGCGTGATGTGAACGTTGATCGCCTTGCCTAGCACAGTGGTGCACCAGTGAAGCAATTTAGCGTCTAGGCTATCGCCTCAACCGCCTTGCCTACTGCCTTGTGCAAATATTACTTTTTATTTTTTTAGAGAAAAATAAAAATAACCCAATCGAGTCGTTCTGGGTTCAAACAAAATGTAGAAATAACCAAAATTTGATGAGAACAATCGACAAACCAAGAATATGAAGGATTTTGTATGCCAAGATGATAACCTCACTTGGCAGCAAGTTGAGGAAGCAAGGGTTTATGATGATATTTTGCGCGGGGGGGGGGGGGGGGGGGGGGTTTATGATGGTTATTCGGCTCCAAGAACAAGAAATAAAACTAGGCAGAGGCAACAACCAGATACACTGCATTTCAAAAAAAACAACCAGATACACACCCCGTATTTTTCACTTTTCGATTACTACGAAGAAGGCATGAATGGAGAGGATGAAAACGTAGGAGGGCATGATAATGAAGGGCACAACTTGTGTAGAGATGATGAAGATGTTAAGGTCGGGGACTTGGGGTTGTGAGAGAGAAATAATTCAAGTTTGTAATTGGTTGACTACTGGACTTGTGTGTTGTGACCTTATATGATTATGTTATGATTGGATGAACTTAACTGGTATTTTATGTTAGATTTATTGTCATGGCATGCATTATAATATTATTTCAAAGGGTATAGTGGTCTACATATATTTTGAGGGCCCTCACCCTTGAGCTAGCCTAGGCTTGCCTATGATTTCTGTGTGATGCTAAGGTGGAATAAGACTATTTATATAATAGTGTGGACAAATTTTTATAGGATTTGTCAAACTATTGTATATTTGAATTGCCTTTCTTTCTGATTCAATGTACCAACATTTCTGGGTATTGCTTTTTAAGTATATTTTTCTGAATCTCATGAAGTTTCAAAATGTACGGTGCATTTTCTTCCGATGCAGTAATAAAAATTGCTGTATGGCAAGTCTTACCTCTGTTGTTTTATTTGTATTGTTGCTAATTTCTTCACTCTATTTGACAGGAAGTGGGAGCTGATGCTCTCAGAAGACTGAAATGTACGTCAAACTTGAAACAGCTTCAATCTGCTGACCTTGTCATTGAAGCTATTGTGGAGTCCGAAGATGTAAAGAAGAAACTGTTTTCTGAACTAGACAGTATCATGAAAAGTTCGGCTATATTGGCCTCTAATACGAGTTCCATCTCCATTACACGTTTGGCATCTGCAACTACCCGACCAAAACAGGTTTGCTCAACAGACCTGGTCACGATCAGTTTACATTTTCGAATTGAGTTACATATTTTGTTTGTGTACGTATGAGACCTCCAAGGCACATAAAGTGTAGTGTTAGGAGCAGCCGCGGTATTGAATTCCAAAGAAATTTATTGCAATATGGAGGGACAGAATTGAATGGGACAATCCTATGATCCTATCTAATGGATAGATTTGGTTTTCCCTGTTGAAACTATGAAAAGTTCACAGTCTAGTGTTAGCAGCACCTATGTAGTCCCAGGCACTAGGCAAGGCGAGGTGAGGATGGTAGCTTGGCGGCCTAGCTCGCCTAGCATCCTAGGCAGCCTTTGTAGGCGTTTTTCGAAGCCTTATATATGCATCATTTCACAAGTTAATTTTACACAAATTTAACTAAAAAACTTGAACTTGAAAGCATAATAGTCATAATCCAATAACTAATATTTAAAAAAAGAAGTCAAAAGGCGATGTGCTAATGTAAATAATAACAATACTACTACTAATGATGATGATGATAACAATAATAATATTAAATAATAATAATATTAATAATGATGATGATGATGATAATAATAACAACAAAATTTGCACTCAAAAGGCGAGCGCCCTGGACTACCCCGTAGTTTTAGGCAACGCCTAGGCTAGACTAGGCAGTGAGGTCAGGAAACGCCCGCCTAGTGTGTCTAGGCGTCACCTTGACTACATAGAGTAGCACTAAGTAACTAGGCATGTGATAAAAAATGAACCATTGACAAACTGGGAAACTGCTAAAGGTTTATGTCACTGCTACAAGACGTGAATCACCTGACTCTTAGGCTCTTAGCCAACTTAATTTTTTGCCACTACAGTACAAAGCAAAGAAGGATCTATCTGAATCCAGACAATTATTCAAGGGAAGATGATGAAACAAAAAAACATTTGAACTATAAACTTGAGTGTGATGGCTATTTAGTTTTCTACATGTTTGGCTCAAGTCCAAAATTATTTCCCCCCTTATGTAACTTCTTTGGACAAAGAAGACGAAATGACAAAGATGATTGAGGTGAAGAAAGAGGTAGGGTTCGATGGTGGGGTGTTTGACAAAGAAAGTGTATAGAAAGAAAGAGATGTTGGCGATGGTGGTGGTGATTGGTTAGAGAAGGGTTTAGAGACCAAAGTGTTGGGGTTTGGTTTTGGGGAGTAAGAGTTGGTGTGGTCGAACCAAGATATGCACATAAGAATGTTGTTCAGCAATGTAAAGATAGTTGAAGTGGGTCATCTCATGGAGCTTCTACTCGCTGAAGTTTCATGATAAGGAGATGGACCAAATATGGTATCATTTCTAGGGGACACTTAGTGCGTATTGTTTATTTGTGGACTCGGTGGTTAGCGCATTGCATGATTGGAATTGCCAAGCCTATGGTAAAGGTAGGAAAAGGTTCTCGTTCACTCTACTACATTCTTTGGGTCATTTGGCTTGAAAGGAATAGTCACATTTTCAAAAAGAAGGAATTAAGGTGTGATTAGTTGGTGGTCGAGATTGTTTTGCTTGTATAGCATTGATGCACTAGGCACATAGGTTTAAGGTGGTTCGATTTGAAGGTTTTTTTTAATTGAGAATTATACATGACAAACCTAGACCTTCTTATTCATGGGTGATAGATCAATCTGAGAAAAAAATGAGATAATTGGCAATATATTGTTGGTATTCTAGATTCTCTTTAATTTTTGGTATGTTTATAATTGGAAAAAAAATGTTTATATCTTGATTAAATGTTACACTTAACACTCACGTACAATGGTGGATCCAAGATTAATTATCTATGGGGTCACTTTATTAAATGCCTAAAAAAAGTTTAGCTCAAAATACACTTAGAAAAAAAAACATAAATTTAGCTTGAACTACCCGGTTTATCTAAAGTAACCGTGGACAAAGTTTCTTATAATATCGTTTCATAATCCTATACATATCAATATAGCAATAAATTGTCAAGGAACATATGAACCCCAAATCTTTGGGATGGTTTTAGAAATAAAGAGAGGGGAAAGAAGAAAATGAACTTACACTATCTATTTCCCAAGAACTCAAGGTCTAAATTGAAAAAGAAGCTCAGTGGCAGTAGAGTGAACCAACAACAACATGTAGGGTGGAGTATGGGGTTTGAAAACTAGGGTTTTGAATGCATTTGTGAGAAGAAAATTATTTTTTTTCTTTTGAAAAGGAGGAAGAAAGAAGAGTTTTGTGTTTGATTGAGTTCAACTTGAGTTGTGTATTTCTTTTCTAATTGACTTTTTAAAACATATTATTTATGGGGTCAAGATCATCCCACATGGGGTGATTTTGAAAGCTTGTGGCTCCAAGGACCCATGTGCCCCCTTTGGATCCGCCCGTGCTTATATATATACACATACATACTATATAACAACGAAGTGACCCTTTAATCCCCCAAGTGACCCATTGGAAGCCCGGGTCAAACCAAAATCTCTCTTCAAGCATATCTTGCCTTCATTGCCTTGTTGGCAACAGTATACAAATTACTCAACTACAGTATCACCCTGTGTGACAAGGTGTAGGCTACAATGCAGGCTCCATATATGTATGTCAAATTTCAAAGCGCTGAGTTTACCCTTGATTAAAGCCAATTACCATTGTAATTTCTTGGAATACTGAAAATTTCCTATCCACAAATTTTAATCTAATAAGAATATTAATAACCAAGTGAAACTATGCTCTCTACCTTTGCACAGATGGCATGCACATTGTATCAAGACTGCGTATTTTTCTGTGAATATCAACAGCTGCCCTGAAGGTTTCTTTACTGACTCAAGAGGGGTCAGACAAGGAGACCCTCTCTCCCTCTCATCTTCTCCCTTGGCAGCTTAAGCTTTAACCAAAACATTCCGTAAAGCTTATTATCTCAACTTCATTTAAGGCTTCCAAGTGAAGGAAGGGGGAACCTGTATTCCTAAAAAATTTCATTATACTGATGATGCCATCCTTTCATGGTTACCTCTCTAGACCAACAAGCATCCCAAACCATACTTAATCAAGAGTACTATTGCAAATATCCCTGTCTTCATGATGCCAACTTGTACCATGCCTAACTTTAATCAAGATTAACATTGCAAGTGTTCATATCTCTCAACTTGTACCATGCCTAACTTTGTGGTGAAGGACATTGAAAAGATTTCTAGAGACTTCCTTTGCTCACAGATACAGATGTTAAAGGGTACCACTGGGTAGTTGAAAAGATAATTGTAAGCCAAAGTACATGGGAGGTTTTGGAATTCACAGGATCAAACGTTCAACTAAGTGAGGATTAGATTTGGGGAAGAAAATTGGGCTGGAGACAAATCCCTTCTCTCAGTAAAAATAAATATGTTGCTGATATGTTAAATTTCTGGTGGTTCTTCCTCGTGGAACCTGGGGCTTAGAAGAGCAATCATAGACAATGAAGTCTCCCAGCTTCCTCCAATTCAGAGCTCCCTGCTCCCAACCTGATGATTGGTGATGGAATAACAAAGCTGGCATGTTTATTGTGGAAGATGCTCATGAGAAAATAGGAACTCTCTCCCACCCTGCTTCTCTCAAGTTTTGCTACCCATCTCCTTTTTGGCACCACTGTTTTGGGTCAAGTGACTTCCTCCTAGGGTCAACTTCTTAACCTGGTTGATTGGCCATGTTAAGCTTCAAACAGTGGACAACCTCAATAGAAGAGGCTTAGTTCTCCCTAACAGATGCTACCTTTGTGAGAGTGAAGAAGAGACAGTTGATCTTTTCTGCCAGTGCCCTGTTTATAGGCAGGTCTGGTCCTGGCTCTGAGGCTAACACTCACACACCCTTATCTCTCAGTTTCATCCAGATGGCTTCCTCATGGTAAAAGGATGCTTGTTCCTTTAAGGGTAAATGATTGTGGCACAGAGTGTTGTTTTCTGGCCTTGGCCTATGGGTCTTATGGAAAGAGAGAAACAGAGAGTGTTCAGTGATAAGAAGAGACCTGTGACAAAGATATGCAATGGCATCAAGTCTGTGGTTTGGCATGGGATACAGTTTAGGGAGTGATTCAGAACTGAGTTTTATACTTGTATTTTTTTACTGGGAGAATATTTTTCATTTGTAGTGGAGGTTTAGCCTCCTTTGTGCTTGTGCCTTGTGACCTGCTCAGTCACTTGGCTCTGTTTGATTTTTGATATATTGCCTGCTTTGTTTGATTGATAAAAAAAAAGTTTCTGGAATGCACCATTTAGACATGGCTTGTTTTATTATTCAGTAATGTCCTTTTCTTACATAGGGTTGAACAAAAAACCGACCAAACTGATTAAACCGATCGAACCGATCAAAACCAAACCGATTGGTTCAGTTCGGTTTCGGTTTTAAAAAATTCAAAACCGAAGTGGTCTGTTTGGTTTTCGGTTTCTATGTGATTTTAACTGACCAAACCGAACCGGCCGAATATATATAATAAATAATATATATTTTATATAAAAATAATATAGATATTTAAAATAGTTGGTCGGTTCGGTTTTATTTCGGTTTTGGTTTGATTTTAGTCGATTCGGTTACGGTTTGCATAAATTAGAATCGGTTCGATTTCGGATTGATATTGTTAATAGTCGGTTCAGTTTCGGTTTGAAAATTTTGAAACCGACCAAAGTCGGTTCGATTCACGGTTTAGGTGAAAAATCGAACCGTCGGTTCGGCTTTCAACCCTAGTCTTACATTTATACTCGTGTCCTTGCCCATGCTTCCTATCCTGTGTCAAACCAAGTTTTCCCTTCAAGCAGATCTTACCTTTGTTGAGAACAAAGTCCGGACTACTTAATTACAGTTTCACCCTTGTGCTATGTAGTAAATGTAGATAACGGACCCTTGCAGTCAATGACCAATTTAAGATTAGGCGGATTAATCGGTCTACTTTTTTAAAGTATACTTTTTTATACCCTCACTTATACCAATCTGTTCAGAAGATAAAAAAAACACACAAATTTTAGTTGAAAACTGTTAATCCTATTCAACTTCCTAACGTTTTCTAAAAAAAAAGTTATTATTCTATTAACATAAGCAAATAAAAAAAAAAAAACCAACTTAACTAATAAAATCTCCGTAGCTTGGCTACAAGCCTTTTATAAAATAAAAAAAATACCTTGGCTACAACCTACAAGTTTTATATAAAGGTAAACTGTGTGAGCAAAATCCTAAAGGGGACGTACTACTGAATAAGTATGGAATAAAATTAAAAATAATACCTGAATGAATCAGAAGAGAGGGCTGGGTTTTATTTCATGGTCGGGCTGGCGGTTGAGGCCGTACATGGGAGAAGATTGCCCTCCCTGTAATTAAGAGGGGAAAGCAGTATGCACCTATCTCAACCTCCTGAGGTTGGTTGACCTTTTGTTTACCTTGTACATAGGTCACCCTTATGGCAGCAAGAAAAGGCAATGCGGTGATCTCTTTCCTATCAAGGCATGCAAACTCAGTATGGTGTCCTAGATAACATCCTGTGAATAAAAAGCGGAATCCTGTAGCTGTAGTTGTTCTTTCACGGAGCTTCAGTCCATAAACAAAAGCCGTAGTAGAGTAATACAAGTAGTAAGCGGAGGCAACAACCTTGACGGACAAATACAATTGACAGTTGCCGGAATTTTGTAGGAATGGAACTAGTAACAGATTTTGCTCAGCTTGAGTTTGTTTCCTTCTCCCATGCTCATAGTCCAACTATCTCTATCTCCCAACCTTGAGGACTTTGACTTATCCTGTAATCACCTGTCTTTAGCTAAAATGGTATTTAGCTGTCTATAAAATGGTCATGAACTAAAAGAGAGAGAAGTTTGTACTATCCATGTCTTGGATTCCGACATGGGATTCTCCTTCATCCGATAACTCATTCTTGGCAAGGAAATTATTAAACAGTGGATGAAAGAATTTTCTTGGAACCTTGTGAAGATTTCTCTCCTCTTCCAAGTTTCTCAATTCAGGGGGGCTCACGTGTTATTTATACCTTACATCTAGTGTTAGTCTATCTATATCTTCATCGTTTCATTCTCCGTTTCTAGGGTAGAAAATTCGATAGTTGAAGAAAACAATCTCCACTTTAATCCATTCATCTTCCTATCTCCAATAAAATCTTAATGTTTTTTTTTTTTTTACTTTTTTTTTTTTTTGTAAAACAAAAACAAAGCCAATCACCTAAAAGCCTAATTCCATCAATTTCTTCCTAATAACCTCCTTTAATCCCCCAAGTGACCCACTGGAAGCCCGGGTCAAACCAAAATCTCTCTTCAAGGATATCTTGCTTTCATTGCCATGTTGGCAACAGTATACAAATTACTCAACTACAGTATCACCCTGTGTGACAAGGTGTAGGCTACAATGCAGGCTCCATATATGTACGTCAAATTTTCAAAGCGCTGAGTTTACCCTTGATTAAAGCCAATTACCATTGTAATTTCTTGGAATACTGAAAATTTCCTATCCACAAATTTAAATCTAATAAGAATATTAATAACCAAGTGAAACAATGCTCTCTACCTTTGCACAGATGGCATGCACATTGTATCACTATGCCATACCATCTCTCTTGTGTAGTTTTGAGTTTTGACAATGGAATTTCATAGTCTCAATCAAACATTATTTTCAGAAGCATTAAACCACAAATACTTGAACTCATGTAGTTCATACAAAAAATCTGATCAAATTTCTGAATGGCAGGTAATAGGTATGCATTTTATGAACCCGCCCCCTATTATGAAACTGGTCGAGATTGTGAGAAGTACAAACACGTCGGATGAGACTTTTATGACCATAAAAGCTTTGGTAGAGAGGTGATGTTTGGTCAGAACATGTAATTCTGTGCAATATACTATCTTATAACCTGTTGTCCGTTGAGCCACTTGATTTGAAATTATAAATCTTAAGCTGCAGGTTTGGCAAGACAGTAATATGCTCTCAAGACTATCCCGGCTTCATTGTGAACCGGATACTTATGCCTATGATTAATGAAGCATTTTTCACACTCTATACTGGAGTGGCAACAAAAGAGGATATTGATACTGCGATGAAGTTGGGTACAAACCAACCGATGGGCCCTTTAGCGCTTGCGGATTTCATTGGACTGGACGTCTGCCTATCAATAATGAGAGTTCTTCATGCTGGTCTAGGCGACAGCAAGTACCTTCCTTGTCCCCTTCTCATCCAATATGTTGATGCTGGTCGACTTGGACGGAAACGAGGCATTGGTGTATACGATTATGGTAAAGTATCAGAAGTCATTAAATCCTCCTCTCGACTTTGAATAGTTTTGGTGTATTTAACTGGTGCATCCATATAGCATCATGACAATGTGACTTGTCCATCAAACAAGAACGATTAAATTCCCGTATTTTGTCAAAGGGGCCGGACCACCATAAATAGCAACTGAATAAAAGGTTCTTCGAGTTTCTTCTTTGGGTTTGATGTCTCCCTTTCCGTTCCTTGTTGTATGTGTCACCTACGACTAAGGCACCTTCACACTATGTGAATGTTCAAGGTGTTACCAAAGCTCTAAAGTTTTGTATCTGTTTCAGTGTATACATCAATAAAGTTTTTTCTTTGTCAACTTGAGCATCTATGTCGGGCACTATCAGAATATTTATCGTCAATTCTTTATTCTTACATTGAATCAAAAGTGGATCCTTCTTATATTGAAACACTTACTGATTTAATACCAGTCTCAGATGATTCGGAATTGTTGTCCAGATTATCATTCATTTTGGAGACTACATATGTCGTCTTTCCTCTGATACTATGTTTAGTTTCAAGGTCAGTCACGGTTATTGGCTTTTGTCGATACGTTTGAATTAGTTGCAGCCTTTGTCGCATTTACATGGAGTATCATCAGCATGGTTGACACGTTTATCTTCCTGAACTACTTTAAATGCTGCATTAACATGCATTGCCACTTTTCAATCTCTGACAAAAGTACAAGCAAATGTTCATCATCTTCTTCCTTATTTAAGACGGCTTAGCATGCGAGTTTGTAGAACAAGTTATCCTTCCTTATTAGAGATTTAGGGTAGGCCATTCTCTTTACTTTGCTTCCATGGTCTTCACTCCGAAACCACAACAGAGTGATGAGGTCACAGGTCCGATCCCACATTAGCCACCCCCACTCTTTACTTTGCTTCCATGGTCTTCGCTCCAAAACCACAACAGACTGATGAGGTACAGGTCCGATCCCTGACAAGGGGAGCCATCAGGACGATGAGCAAGCACCTCAAAGATCCAGGTAAACCACTTACCCTCCATTTTACTATTCTTGATTGACAGTGAAACATTTTTATGTGATGTCACCTCATTTTAAAGTAAAACTCTGGATGTTTGGAGTAAATATGATTGATTTGCTAGTTAAAGAATGAATCAATCATTCATTTGCATAGTGGTTGGTTGTATCTTCAATCGATTCTCGTTTAAGTACAATCTTCTACTATCTAATGTGCTTTACTGACATTTTCTGCATTTATTTGGTTGTAATTACCATTTTTTCTGTATTCAATTTTTTAAACATGAATTATGGATGCTATGTTGTATGTGGCAAGGTCTTAAATAAAACGTAGTGTTAATATAGAAAATTTTAATACATTATTTTGGAAACTTTGTTTTTCGCTATCACAAATTTTCAAGTACTAGTTTTTTATAGGAAATATTAAAAAAAAATTGTTTTTGACAAGTGTGAAGTCGTCCGGGTAATAAAGTACGGTGTGGTACTTTGAATGAGGACTAGGATCGGGTTTAGGCATGGACTGCCCCACCCGTTGCAGGTGAGGACTACCTGACCCGTTACTATAAGCTATGATTTTCCCTTCCTACTTTCTTTTACTATCTCCGCGAGTCTCTCCATCTTTAAGGTAGATCAAGGACATTTGCTTTGGAGTCGGTCTTTGTAAACTACAATTTATATTGTTCTCATAGACATGGCTTCTTGTTGGTTGTCCTATAAGGTTTATGTGAATCAAACACATAAACCCTGTTGTTTATGTCCAACCCAACCTTAAGGTCTCAGTATCCGAGTTCTTTTACTGCTAGAAAATGTAAACCAAACAGTAACTAATGGGAAATGGGTTCTTTGACTGTAGAAGAACAGTTTCATAGCTAGTAAAAAGGAGAAAAAGGTTTAGGAAATTGTTTTAGATAGCTACATTGAATATAGAATGTTCACATATAGATTTCCGATTTATGTGAGAAAGCATTTAAAACAAATATTACATCTTTAGCTTGTATTAAATTCAAATTTTTACTGAATTTATGCATCCCGATAACTCTGAAAGAAATATAAAAAAAACACGAAAACTACCATGATTGAGGCTTATAACATCATATTTTTACATGCTGTCATGGTACACATTTTCTTAGCGTGAAAACTGTGAATTCCTGTGCTAGGGACAGATGATCAGGACTCTTGATTAATTTAATTAAAACAATTCAAGTCAAGACAAATTTTGTTACACTAGTTTGTAACACTAGAGATTCTAGCTGTATTTTAACACTTATGTGTCTTACTACCACTTCTAACGCGTGAATTTCTAGGATTGAAAGCCACGTGTCATTGGTCTGTTGCGCGGTAAGACAAGGAGCAAAACTAGCTAGGAGCAAACCCTTCCCCTGTTCTGACACATTTTAAACCTGTTTGGCGCCAAGGTTCAAGGCATTTCTTTCTTTCCAACCTCATTTTGCCATATGGATGCTTCTTCCTCTGTTTTTCCTGTGCTCTGCCTTTGTCTTGCCTTTGTTCTTCACATCCTCATGGATTTCAACCACATTCCACCATTCATCGCCGCTACTACCAGTACTACCACCACTAAAACCACAACCAACACCGCCATTTCAACAACCAACCGTCCTTTGTTTCCATTCCCATCAAATCAACAGACCTTCCCATCAAATTTTCTCAACTTGCAACGCCTATACTCCCAACCAAATCTACTCAACATTCCCCAATCTATATTCCCAATCAACCCTTTTAGTGGATTTGGAGTTCAAAATGTACAACCTCTTGGTGGATTCCCCTCTTTCGCTCCTCGATCACTGATGTTCCCGATTTATCCTTTGCCTCATATTACAGCACAGTATCCATAGCCCATTACTGGTTTCTTTGATGGTGCCCCAAACAACCAGATTAGTCAAAACTTTGGTCTGTTACCTAATGTCCAGCTACCTAAACCATCAAATCCCTCCAAAGAAGCAAGGGAGAATAGGAGGATGGCCCGGAAGATGTGCTTCTCCGTTTCTCAGAATAAATGAAAACCACCTTCGTCTTCGTCATCATCTGCATCCAATATTCCCAAAGCATCAAAGAAGACACCTGCTCCAACTGACAACCATTAGTACAAAGACCTCTACATACATGCAACGCCTGATGGCATAGTAGGTTCATCTATCCCTCAAGCTTTCGATTATTTTTCTCTTATTTTTTGGATTTTGCCATGCATGTTTTATACCATTTAACACAAGTTAATGGTTTTGCAACAGAAACTCAGGTATTTACTTCAGAAGGTGCTACAGAAAACTGATGTGGGCTCTTTAGGAAGAATTGTCCTCCCAAAGGTGATTTTAATCTCCATTCTCTTAGTCCATATTTTATTCAAGAGATAAAAATAGAGGAGAAAAATAAAAATAAGGATGTAGAGAGTTTGAATGGTAATCTTTCGTTGATATGCCTTTAACATTGTTCATTGCGACATTGACTGACCACCAAGGACTAATCGGCAATCCCTCCCAAACAGGGCTTTCAAAGTGCTTGACCTGGTCTAATACTATTAGTTTCTTATCGAGTCGGATCCTTGTTTGACCGCCAAATTCGGGTCTATGCCCTAAGTTATCTTATCAGAATTGGTTTGACCAGGACCGGGACTAGGACTGGGACTGGGACTGACACTAAGATTTTAGAGGCCCAAAGAGAAACTCAAAATAATGTGGGGTACCCTTAGTTGTCAGTTTAGAATTGATGGGGGTCTGTCTGACCCAATCCATTAGCAACGCTTCCCCTGAACTTGTTTATCCTTCTTACATTTAGATGGCACAGGTGAAATCCCCTTCTTACATTTTTTTTTCCTAATTTTATTTCCAGATCTGATTTTCTTAGTTGGAATCCAATTGTTTAACCTTAATGTGTAGCCTAATCGTGATCTGTATCTCTGATTTTTGTGTGCAGGAGAATGTGCAAAGCCAAATCAACTTAAATATGGTGACATCCTCAGGATTTATGAGGATGAAAACAAACAGTTTGTGAGTTTCCAAACCTTTAGTGACATTTGAACCATGAAGTTAGTTATGATTTATGAAAAGCAACATATTATCAAAATTGATTGTTGAACACAAATGTTCGATAAAAGAATGGGACCTATATCGACATATTACTAAGCTGATTGCAAACTTTTGCTTAAATGGGTTAGGTCAACTGCTCACTGTGCCCATTTATCTTTCCTAGTGGGCGGGAAGGAATCAATGGATGTCCCACAACCCAAATTCACACTTCAGTTGGAAGTGGGTTTGGGCAAAGACTATTCAACGTCATGCAATTAGATTATAATGCAAAATAAGAATTCCACGATCCTCAGTGCTAATTTTTTTTTTCTTTTTTATTAGTGCAATGGAACAGTACATCTTTGTAACCAAACAAGAAAGGGGGATAATACAGAACAGATAACACCAGTACCCTTCCAGACGACATGTTTGATCCGATTGATCAGAATTCATTGTACTTATTTGATGTTCAAGGTCATTCCAGTTCGAACCTAATTGCTGTGGATAATATGGAAGAAGTACTCTGCAACTTGGTGGTTCTTTGATCTTGAGGCCAGATTTTGAAAACTTTGACATTTTCCTTAATGATTACTCAACAAAAGACTTATACAACGATGATGGCGAAAAAGAAGGGATAATGTACGGTGATTAACAATGTTTTAAGAGTTATTGATTACCAAGTTATTGATTACTCAACAAATGCCTGGGTGAAATGTGACTGTAAGGTTTATTGTCAGTTTTTCAAAGTACATGAGAATTTCCTATATGTAGTATGTGCAGTAGTTCAGTATAGGTCGAGTGCAGGAACTGAAATAGATTTGATGAAGTTTATGCTTGAATGAAGCACAATAAAAAAAAGGGAAAAAAAGGGAATATTTTGTTTGTTCTCCCAAATGGGGGACTCGGTCATAAAACTATTAGCAGGCCTAAAAGAACAGTGCAGTCAATTTATGCCATTTTCCAATTGGCTTTGGCCAGGACTATGGATTGTAAGACCTGACTCCTGTCCTGATGTAGAATGCATGGTTACACATTTCTGAGTTGTGCTCTGAAAGCTTAAGACTAAAAGAGAAACTCTGGAAAGAGTGAAACAGTGTGAAAGAGTTAAAACTTGTTAGCAATGTTATTAACAAACTGGTGAATCACATTATATTATTGTCTTATTTACTTTTCCTGCAAATTTACATTGCTTGTGTGTTAATCTTAAGCACAATCACCACCACGACTACTACTCCCATAACCGCCGCCACCACCACCACCACCACCAACATCACCATACCTTGTACATTGTCACAACTGTCAATCATCATCACAACTGCCTTCGGTTCTACCACTACCATCACTATTACTGCCATACTGTATAACTTGAAATTTATATTCAAAGGATGGTCAGAGCAAGTATTTGTTGCTGGATTAAAAGACATAGAAAACACATGTATAAGTTATAGCTTTAGACATTGGCAACGACTACTCCACACCACCAAAAGCGCTGTCTCACACCACTATGTAATTTTTATTTTTATTTTTTTTCTACTAACCCACACCACCAAAAAAACTGTTTTTGAAAAAAACATGGTAACTTTCGACCAATTTAAACCATCAATTGAAACCGATTCTAAAGCTCATGAAAACACGAAAATTGTAGTACTCCGAGTTATCTAATAAACACAACTTGAATCACTTGAAAATGTTTTGAAATTTGAAAGTTATAGTCATTTTACTAAATTCGCGTAAATCTGTCTCGCAATGAAAACGAGATAGTGTTCATGACTTTTTGCCAACTTATATGCTCGATCGAGACCGATTCTCAACCTCATTAAAACACAAAAATTGTATTACTTTGAGTAATCTAATAAACACAACTTGAATCACTTGAAAATGTTTTGAAATGAGCAAGTTATTGTAATTTTATTAAAATCGCGCAAATCTATCTCACAATGAAAACGAGATAGTGTCTCTGACTTTCGGTCAACTTATATGATCGATCGAGACCGATTCTCAGGCTCATCAACACGAAAATATACAACGGCAACAGACATTTAGCCATACAATTTTACAAAATAAGCGGCCAGGATGGAAAATGGGGGGTGGCAGTAAACCTCGTGTCCTTAAATTTTCTCTCGTTTGTTCACTCTTCCCACCAAACTATTCCCCTTTCTGGCTGAGACCCTGAAAAATTAGGGCTTTATTATTGCTCAGATCAAATGACAAATTGGCGAATTGGGGGTCAAGAGGATGTAAAGTTTACTCCTTTAGGGTTCAGTACGAATAGAGATGTAAAGTTACAGTTGATGGACTTGCAAGGGCCGTCCATGGTGATCCCTCTACATTGGGGTTTGTCGAGAAGAACGAAGCTTTCGAGACCGAAGCAGACTGATTTCATTCAGAGATTTATTGCCCTGCTAAAGGAGGACATGGGATGGGTTTGCTCTTGGGCTTGTTCTCAACTCCCTTTTACTGAGAAATGGCAAGTTTTCAAAATTTGGGAAGAAAACCCACATTTTAATTCCATCTAATTGTTTGAATTCTCATTTTTTTGTTTGCATTTTGATGAGTAGAATAGGATTGTTTGGTTTATCATGCCATCCTCAAGATTAGTATGTGCTGATGCATTGTCAAATACTAGATTTATGATGCTTTGTGCGAATTCATCTGAAACATTTTTTTTTGCTACATTTGTTGCTAATACTAGTAAATAAATAGATAAAGGATAAGTTTTGTCCTGTGTTCATCTTTGTCGAATGTGGATTATTCCTTTTATAGTAGATGTGAAATCCCAATGGATGTTCATGGTTAATTCAATATAACCTCGATAATTTTATACCCGATGGCGGGTCTCGACTTGGGGATAACATACAAAATTAATAATCCACTAAATTTATAAATAATTCATTATAACAAATTCATATAGGTCTCACTTAATATATAAATTAATAATTAGTGATACATAGTGCTTATGATCCTACTATAAGGCCTTCCTAGAATATGACTATCATTGTTTGTTTATTCTTTAAATTGATGCCAACTTGGACTCATGTCTAACTTTTCTTAACATGGCAAGAAGTTCTAGTGTGGTTGTCTCATGCTGCAACAAAAAATTATTTAATGTCACTGCTTTGAGTGCTACCTGTATTATCTTTGTTGTACCTGCACAATGCTTTACGCATTTCATCATACATTGTTGATTTCTTTACATCTTTCAGATGAGAAGATGTCTGTATGATTTTTTTTTTACTAGGGTATTTTTTTATTATTTAAGTAGAGTTTTTGCTTGCTTAAATGTTCATAAAATGGAATAATGTAGTATATTGAATAATGTACAATCTATTTTTGGGAAAAATAAGTAGATTCATGAATTTTACTTGGTTAAACAAATACATAGAATTGTTAGCTTGTAAAACGAGAAACTAAATACAATGTACATTATTTAAGAAAATAAGGAATATCTTGATACATTAATGTTATTAATTAATCGATAAATTAATATGTTATTAATAAATAAATAAATTAATATGATTAATTATTCGATAAATTAATAAGTTATTAATTAATTGATAAATAATTAGTTATCAATTTATTGATTATTTAATATTCACTAAATTAATAGATTTTCGTTGGTCCAAGGCTATTAATTTATAGAGGTTTAACTATAATTGGTGATCCTTTAAGTTTGAGCTTTAAGGTAAGGGCACTTACTGGTTTGGTAAATCATGTAGAACGTACACACTAATTGGCTAAGAAGCAGAGAGTCGGAGACCATAGTAGAAGTGATCAAGGATGCATGGACACGGACACGATATGCCGACTCGATAATTTTCCAAAACCTAGGACTTAGAGACACGTCGATACATCATACTATTTTTTTAATGTCATATAAACATAAATAAAATCTAATAAAGTGTCTTCCTAGAGTGTTTGAAGAAGATGACACTCTCTTGCAAGAAAAAAATAAAGCAGAGAAAAAGTATAGTAGAGAAGAAGTAGAGGAGAGAAGAAGCAAATGAGAGAGGATCAGAGGAAGAAATAGACTACCTCTATGTTTTAGTGCTTTTTTTTTGCCCTATTTGTCTTAAATCGCAATTGAAAGAGTCATTCATTTTAGATGGATCAACAACCACTAAATTAGATAGTTATTTGCAAACATCTAAAAGTATAAAATAAAACAAAGTTGGTTTTCGAGTCTTGACTGTATCCTATCCAAGTTCCAGGTGTATCGGAGGCATGTCCGACATGTTGACCACATTGACCATGTGTCTGACACCTACTGACACATTGACCAAGTATCGGTATCGGATACGTGTCGGACACAGATACAAGTTTTTCAAAAAGTTTGTGCTTCCTAGGAAATGATACATGCAGATCTTCCAATACACGGTAGTGTACACAATGTCATGCTTAGTAGATCACGAGCACATTCTTTTGAACATGTGAAACTAATGCAAATGGACCAAATTTTTACTTGATTTATTGAGCAACTGTAACCTCACAATTAGGTTAACTTTCACAAGGAAGTTTGTTGTGTGGAACTCATACAAATGGTTAAGTGGTCCCTCCAGTTGTGTTAGGCATATTGCGTATGTATTTGACAATATAAGCTTCTTCGAAAATTTGCTAATGTTGGTAGCTGACAGTCCTTGACAGGGTTCCTTCTCCAAGATCATACAGGTACGCAGATCCCTCCGAGTTTTTTGTCACACCTAATGATACGCTACTTTGACCTCATAAATCGATGGTGAAAGAAGACAACCCGGAAGAAATAAATTTTTCATCACAAGGCAAGTGGAAGTTTCTTCTCTATTTATATTTCATTTTTGTATGTGGTTATTCATTATTCAATTCTGTGCTTTCTTGATGTTATGTGCAAATTTTCTTGTGGATTCAATTTTTCTGTGAACATGATTTTCACATGTTTCGGCCATAATTTGTAGTCTAATGTTCTGTTGTGTGTTTTTATCTTATAATTCTCATTTTCATGATTTGCTTAGAACTCTGTCAAATTTATGCATTATTGCATGTAACTAACTATGTTTATTTATATCTTCCATCACCCAATCAGTGCTTGCCAAAGGTGTACCAACTGAGTTGGTAGAGGTGTGGCGGATGGAATCACACGTCACGGGTTCAAATCCGGCTGGCGGCATGGGATGGGGAGGGTTAAAAAAAAATCCAATCAGTGCTCATAATGAATTACGAAATTTATGCCAATGTCGTGTATATTTTATTTATTTTCGCAAACATGTAGTTTCCGGCACAATTTGACAATGGAGACATTGTGGCCTGGGTTTTTTGTGGACAACTTTGGTACTTACTGGGATGTGCCATTGTAGATGGAGATGGATCTCGCATCTCTTATGTCAAAGTTTGGCTCAAGTTACTAGAATGTATTGTATACAACAAAATGGTGGGGCTCCAAAAATGGTGATCATTCTGTTTAGACACCCAAACTCTTCTTCCTGGGTTGTGCATGAAATCAACATTTTCTTTAACAAAGAACATCAACATTTAAATAAGCAAAGCAAGCAAGTTGAAAATGGTGCAAACATTTTACATATTTCTCTCATATCCTCGTGTTAAGAGCCTCTGGTATTCCAGGTAAGCTCAAATGATATGGGATGCAAGTGATTTATTTGTATTTTCATTTTTAGTTTATAGTTGGGGAGGCTATGTGGAACAATCACGTAATTTTATAAAGACCGTGTGGAACAATCATGTAGCTTTATGGGGTATTGTTCAACTTATTGGAGTTACATGACGCCAAGGCTGCACAAACTTTTCGGAAAACTTGACGTATCCGTATCTGACACCAGCACCCGCTCGGCCGCCTTCGACATGTGTTAGACACTTGGTCAACGTGTTGGCAAGGTCAGACACATGGTCATTGTGTCGCACACATTTCTGACACATCCAAAACTCGGTCAGGACATAGTTAAGATTGACAACCAACTTTGTTTTTTTTTTTTTTTTAGGTGGGCTCAAATAACCACCTAATTTAAAGGTTGTTAGTCCATCAGAAGTGAGAAACTTTCAATTACGATTTAATAGTCAAGATAGAAAGGGCGGCGAAAAGCCATTGAAGCATAGAGATATATGCTTCTTAATCTTTGTTTATTCTTCTTTACTCTACTTCTTTACTTTATTTTTTCTTGCGACAGTGTGTCATCTTCTTATCTATTTTTATACCTCATTTCTCTATTTTTTACCTCTTTTTTTTTCTATTGTTCTTTCTTTTATGTTCTTTTCTATTTTTTTTTACTTGCAATAGATAAATGAATGGATTATTGTATTTTATTTTCATCTTCATACTTCTTATTCTTTTATATTTAATCTTTCTTTATTGAATTGTTGTTTATCTTCATAAGATTTAATTGAAAAAAGGTATGACGTGTCGCTAAGTCTTAGTTTTTCAAAATTGAGTTGGCATGTCGTGTCCGTGTCCTACACTACGTATGCGTCTGTGTCCGACCCGACGCGCGCATCCATTTCTGTGCATCCTTGCATGACGATTTCTCAGACAAAAGCATATTTGAAGAAGCAATTAAAGCTGTTTTGTGTTGATTTAGCAAAGGATGTAGCTCCAGGAATTGATGGTTTCTTCCACTATAACTTCCAAAGTTCTAGCCATGAGAGTTAAATCTATCATTCACAAATTGGTCTCTCCTTACCAATCAGCTGCTGTAAGAGGAAAACAACTCATTGATACCCCTCTAATAGCTAATGAACTGTTTGATGCTAGACTGAAATCTAGGATCCCTGAAGTGGTTTGTAAACTTGACTTCTCAAAGGCCTTTGATACTCTAAATTGGGAATTGCTTGATTATATGTTCCGAAGGACCGGGTTTGGTAGCAAATGGAGATGGATGTCTACTTTACTCAAGACTGCGTATTTTTCTGTGAATATCAACAGCTGCCCTGAAGGTTTCTTTACTGACTCAAGAGGGGTCAGACAAGGAGACCCTCTCTCCCTCTCATCTTCTCCCTTGGCAGCTGAAGCTTTAACCCAAACATTCCGTAAAGCTTATTATCTCAACTTCATTTAAGGCTTCCAAGTGAAGGAAGGGGGAACCTGTATTCCTAAAAAATTTCATTATACTGATGATGCCATCCTTTTCATGGTTACCTCTCTAGACCAACAAGCAACCCAAACCATACTTAATCAAGAGTACTATTGCAAATATCCCTGTCTTCATGATGCCAACTTGTACCATGCCTAACTTTAATAAAGATTAACATTGCAAGTGTTCATATCTCTCAACTTGTACCATGCCTAACTTTGTGGTGAAGGACATTGAAAAGATTTCTAGAGACTTCCTTTGCTCACAGATACAGATGTTAAAGGGTACCACTGGGAAGTTGAAAAGATAATTGTATGCCAAAGTACATGGGAGGTTTTGGAATTCACAGGATCAAACGTTCAACTAAGTGAGGATTAGATTTGGGGAAGAAAATTGGGCTGGAGACAAATCCCTTCTCTCAGTAAAAATAAATATGTTGCTGATATGTTTGAAGAAATTTCTGGTGGTTCTTCCTCGTGGAACCTGGGGCTTAGAAGAGCAATCATAGACAATGAAGTCTCCCAGCTTCCTCCAATTCAGAGCTCCCTGCTCCCAACCTGATGATTGGTGATGGAATAACAAAGCTGGCATGTTTGTTGTGGAAGATGCTCATGAGAAAATAGGAACTCTCTCCCACCCTGCTTCTCTCAAGTTTTGCTACCCATCTCCTTTTTGGCACCACTGTTTTGGGTCAAGTGACTTCCTCCTAGGGTCAACTTCTTAACCTGGTTGATTGGCCATGTTAAGCTTCAAACAGTGGACAACCTCAATAGAAGAGGCTTAGTTCTCCCTAACAGATGCTACCTTTGTGAGAGTGAAGAAGAGACAGTTGATCTTTTCTGCCAGTGCCCTGTTTATAGGCAGGTCTGGTCCTGGCTCTGAGGCTAACACTCACACACCCTTATCTCTCAGTTTCATCCAAATGGCTTCCTCATCGTAAAAGGATGCTTGTTCCTTTAAGGGTAAATGATTGTGGCACAGAGTGTTGTTTTCTGGCCTTGGCCTATGGGTCTTATGGAAAGAGAGAAACAGAGAGTGTTCAGTGATAAGAAGAGACCTGTGACAGAGATATGCAATGGCATCAAGTCTGTGGTTTGGCATGGGATACAGTTTAGGGAGTGATTCAGAACTGAGTTTTATACTTGTATTTTTTTACTGGGAGAATATTTTTCATTTGTAGTGGAGGTTTAGCCTCCTTTGTGCTTGTGCCTTGTGACCTGCTCAGTCACTTGGCTCTGTTTGATTTTTGATATATTGCCTGCTTTGTTTGATTGATAATTAAAAAGTTTTTGGAATGCACCATTTAGACATGGCTTGTTTTATTATTCAGTAATGTCCTTTTCTTACATAGGGTTGAACAAAAAACCGACCAAACTTATTAAACCGATCGAACCGATCAAAACCAAACCGATTGGTTCAGTTCGGTTTCGGTTTTAAAAAATTCAAAACCAAAGTGGTCTATTCGGTTTTCGATTTCTAAGTGATTTTAACTGACCAAACCGAACCGACCGAATATATATAATAAATAATATATATTTTATATAAAAATAATATAGTATATTTAAAATAGTTGGTCGGTTCGGTTTTATTTCGGTTTTAGTTTGATTTTAGTCGGTTCGGTTACGGTTTGCATAAATTAGAATCGGTTCGATTTCGGATTGATTTTGTTAATGGTCGGTTCAGTTTCGGTTTGAAAATTTTGAAACCGACCAAAGTCGGTTTGATTCACGGTTTAGGTGAAAAACCGAACCGTCGGTTCGGCTTTCAACCCTAGTCTTACATTTATACTCGTGTCCTTGCCCATGCTTCCTATCCTGTGTCAAACCAAGTTTTCCCTTCAAGCAGATCTTGCCTTTGTTGGGAACAAAGTCCGGACTACTTAATTACAGTTTCACCTTTGTGCTATGTAGTAAATGTAGATAACGGACCCTTGCAGTCAATGACCAATTTAAGATTAAGCGGATTAATCGGTCTACTTTTTTAAAGTATACTTTTCTATACCCTCACTTATGTAAATTATAATAAAATAACATATCTTGACAGTTGACAGTAAAGATTAGTATATAGAGCAACAAAAGTCATATTATAGAGCAAATTATGTAATCATGTCCAAAACATCATTCATTACAAAGCAACAACCACCACCACCCAACAGAACAACTTCGATTTATCATCGATTTTTTGTGACACCAATTAATCGGTGACTGCTAAACCAACCAATAAATACCTAATTGGGATCGGTCTACCCCCTATTACACTAAGGGTGTGTTTGGTTGCATGGAATCCTATGCCATGGGAATCCATGAGGGGACCCCTACATTTTAGGCTAAATTGATATATCACTCTACATCCATCATTTGATTTTGTGATCAATGGTGGGAATGGAAGTTCCATGAACATGGGAATCCCACTCCTTGGTCCCCCAAGGCATGTGATTTCCATGTTCATGAGACTTTCATTCCCAACATTGATAACAAAATTAAATAGTGCATGTAAAGTTATACCTCAAATTAGCCTAAAATATAGGGGTCCCTTCATGGATTCCCATGGCATAGGATTCCATGCAACCCAAACACACCCTAAATCGCTGCATAAATAACCCAGCCCTTGTGGAACAAGGTGTGGGCTACAGTGCATGCAACATGTATGTACGTTGACAAAATTTGAAAACGCCAAGATTTGGCTTCTTAATTAATACAACTTTAAAACTATTATGTTGATTTTCATAAGCTTTCATCAAGTTCAACATTTCGACCTTGCTATTTGCCATTGTAATTTCTTGGAATGCTAAAACTTTCCTATGGACAAAATCATAATCGAATGAACTTAAAATAAGAATAACCAAGTGAAACTATTCTCTCTACCCTTGTATTAATGGCATGCACATTGTATCACCATACCATCCCTCTTATTTAGTTTGGACAATCGAAGTACATATTTCAATCCAAACAAATTATCTTACAGAAGCATTTACCACGATTTTACATGTGTTAATACTAGGCAGTGAAGATTTCTTAGGTTACATACTTCATGAACTCTATAAAGAAGTTATTCTCAATACAAGCTAAGCAGAAATTAAGAGACAGAAGTCCCATGTTGAATTCAGTTGAAGAGTTCTATTAACTACTGCCTGAATTCAGTTCATACTAAAAAATCTGATCAAATTTCAGAATGATATGTAAAGGTATGCATTTTATGAACCTGGCCCCTATTATGAAACTGGTCGAGACTTGCAGGGGCCTGACCACCATAATGGCAACTGAATGAAAGTTGCTTCGAGTTTTCTCTTTGGATTTGATTGATGTATGTGTTACCTACAACTCAGGCATCTTTATGTTATGTGAATATTCGAATTGTTATCAGAGCTCTAAACTTTTCTGTATCTGTTATTCTGTTGCAGCGTGTACATTAATAAAAAATTTCTTTGTTAACCTGAGCATCTAAATCAGGATCTATGAGCGTTTATACCATTAATTGTTTACTCTTGCATTGAATCAAAATTGGATCCTTCTTATATTGGGACATCGTTGATTTATTACAGGTCTTGGGTGACTCGGAATCGATTGTCCAGATTATAGTTCATTTTGGAGACTACATATGTCAAATTTCATGTGTCATTATTTGTAGTTTCAAGGTAGTCACGGGTGTTGGGTTTGTAATTTCATGTGTCATTATTTGTAATTTCATATGTCGATAGGTTCAATTCAGTTCAAGTATTTGTCGATACGTTCGAATCAGTTCAAGTATTTGTCGTATTTACGTGGAGTATCATCAACATGGCTGACACGTTTATCTTCCTGAACTACTTTGAATGCTGCATGAACATGCACTGTTCCGTTGTTCGTTTTCTTCCTTATTTAAGATGGCTTAGTATGAGTTTGTAGAACAAGTTTTCATCCTGTTTAGAAACTTAGCTCTCTTTACTTTGCTCTTACAATCTTCTCTGTTTCATTCTTGATAGATACTCCAAAACCACAACACAATGATGAGGTCACAGGTCCGATCCCATGTTAGCCACCCAAGAATTCCTCCTAAGTCCTCTCTTTGGCAAAAGGAGCCATTAGTACATGTTCTATCTGATGAGCAAGCACCTCAATGGTCCAGGTAAACCACTCTCTCCATTTTAGTATATCTTGGAGAAAATATGCCCTAATTTTAAGTTGAATTCTTGATGTTTGAAGTGAATGATTGATATGCTAGTTAAAGAATGGATCTGTTATTCTAAATGTAATGTACTCTTTGTATGGTGATTTACCTTCAATTGATTCTTGTTTAAGTACAGTCTTTTACTATCTAATGCGCTTTACTGACATTTTCTGCATTTATTTATTACCATTTTGGTACTTTTTGGCTGTAATATATATTACCATTTCTCTGCTTTCAATTTTAAAAATATAAATTATGTATTTAAATTTTATCACATATATAAGATGCTATATATTCTTATGGATTTCGACTATACGAAATTATGAATATATAGAAAATATTATTGTAATGTAATTGTGATTGCTATATTGTATTTGGGAATACTCGAGAGTCTTAAATAAAATGTTGTTAATATAGAAAAATTCAAATAGAATTATGCTGGAAACCTTGTTTTTAACTATAAGAAAAATTTTAGTTACTAGATATTTATACGAAATTTGCAGGGAAAAAATGTCATTGACTCGAGTGAAAGGAATCTGTATACAAATTGTTTCAAATAGTAAAAAATTGAAATAAAAATATTTGAAGTATGAGAAATGTTTAGCTAAAGGGTAACCTTGTTACAGATTTATTGTTGGAGGAACCCAAACATAAACCTCTTTACCAGTTCATCTTTGTAGAATAGTGAAATTTGGCCCAACATGACAGGTACCCTGCCCGGGCCATATGGGGTTTTATCTAAATGCCTATGGGCAAAGGGCCAGGTATGAGCATGAAAAGTTAGACCTGAATCGGGCCCGGGTCCGGACCCATACCAGACCAAATATTTATAAACATAGTATTGGGTTATTGCCATTGGCGCAAAAAGTGTTTTTTTGCCTGGGTTTGAGATGGTTTGAGATGTTCATGTATGAAGACCAGCATAAACCGTAAGGTTTATGTGAATCAAACACGTAAACCCTGCTGTTTATGATCAACCCAACCTAAAGGTCTTAGTATGTGAATTCTTTTACTACTTGAAAATGTCAATCAAACAGTGCCTAGTAGGAAACTGGTTCTCAGACTAGAAAATCAGTTTCATAGCTATCAATGGGAGAAAAGTTTATCCAGAAAATCTTTTAGATAGCATACATTGAATATAGAATGTTTACATATATTTCCAATTTAAGTGAGAACTGAGAAAGCATTTAAAATTAATAATTACATCTTTTGCTTGTATCAAATTCAATGTTTGCACTTAATTAATGGATCCCAATCACCTTAAGAAAAATATCCAAAACACCAACATTACCATATGAATGGAGGCGCAAATCTTATGTGTTTACAGGTTGTCATGATAAACATTCCTAGCGTGAAGAATCATGAATTCCTATGCTAGCGCATTTAAAACCATTCAAGCCAAGACAATTTTTTATGTGAGCTTGTTGCTCTTTGCATTGAAACAAAATTTGTTACATGCGCTTGTTGCTCTTTGCATCACTGTGCAAATACATGTGAACTATTAATCCCAACAATGATGATGCTAACTGTATTTTTACTGAGTGTTCGACTACCACTTCTAACGCGTGAATTTCTAGGATCGAAGTGCCATGTATCATCATCCTATTGCATTATAAGAGAAGGAGAAGAACCACCTAAATACATGCCTTAGTTCTGCAACATGTAAATCTGTTTGGCGCCACAGTTCTGAGCATCTCTATCTTGATGGGGTTGGTCCGTACATGTTTGACGTAGAGGTCCTTCGAGTTTGAACCAACTTGCAGTGGATAATATGAAAGAAGATACTCTACAACTTGGTGGTTCTTCAGTCTCGACAGATTTCAAAAGTTATGATTTTGGTGAGATGGATGTGATACCAAATTTTGACTTTGAACTTTATGATGACTACGAAAGACGCACACAAGGATGATAAAGAAAAGAAGGAATAATGTTACTGTATCAGACGTCTTTCAATGCTTAGCATACATCAAAATACAGCCCGAGTAGTTAAGAGCTATTGATTTCTGTAATAGTTGCTTTTCATTTTTAGCAAATTGATTCATTAAGTGAACAGAGATTGCAAGTGTCATGGACATTTTTCAGAGGTACATGAATTTTTTTTCTGAATATCTATGTGCAGTAGTTTAGTGTCTTGAGCTGAATGAATTAAAATAGGTCTGATGAAGTTTATGATTGAATGAATAAATGTTTTCCCAAATGGAATTACAAAGACCCAAAAGAAAGGTGCATCCCATCTGTGTTTCAAACCTGACTCCAATCCTGATCATATGTGGGGGATGCATGATGCATTGCTGAGCACAAGTAAATCTTGCAAGCCACAAGCATAGAAGGTTTGCAAATCACTACAACCTTTTATGAAAAGGTGGTTGTAATGTTTTGCTAAACATGTGGGACCTTCGCAAACTTTTTACCACTACTACTAATAATAATAATAATTATTATTATTATTATTATTATTATTATTATTATTATTTATTTTTCCTGTAAAATATGTGCCTAGGAAATTTTTTGCTCCTTGCGTCATTGTCCAATAAGATTTTGAAACAATTTTTTCAATGAAGTTTTTTCACCTTACACGCCCTAAAAGATTTGGATTGGACCATGAAACAAATTCATGTTCATCGCGATATGTATGAAAAGAGGGAGATTGTAATGTGCACTTGATTTTCCAAAAGTTTGTTCATACAACTCAGAGATTGAAATCTAATATATATATTTACATGGTTTTTCTTATACATATCATCCTCACCCTTGACACCATTGCCTGATAGTGCCATACATGAAACCCAAAATTAGTATAATGGAAAATCTGTAGTCATCAAAGGTGGGTATCATTTCAAGGTTTCTGAACTGCAGCCAGTAGTGAAAAGGAGCCTAATACAAGTATTGTCTTGACTTTTACTCTGAGCCTTGGTGTTGCATCTTTGCCTGAAACTTAATAGCATTTGGGGATTTCAAGCCTGCCTTCCATTCTATGCGTGTTATCTTGCTTCTGTATTTGAGCCTAGTCCTTCACGAGAATTTTGCATCAATGATGCTGCAGTTGAATGGGTGCTAAATCCATGAAGATTTAGATTTGCGCGTGTTCTGTGGCTAAGGATTCTCCTTCCTTGAAAATTCCATTTCCAGTAAGAAAACTAAAGCATAAATGTATTGCTGTCAGAGAGATGTTAAAAAACCATGTTAATCATGATGCTTGCATATTAATAGCTTAACAACAATAATCGACTTTTACATCAACAATTAATGTTTTGAGTAAATAGCAATCAGATTCAATAAGGCCAAAGACAATGGAGGTTTTGGCACAAATCAATTTCCAGGTATGCATTAATTATTGGTTTAGGATTGGATTTCAACAAAGATAAGTTCAGACCAAACCATGACTTAGCCAGATATCTAACTTGTGATCTTGCATCTTGGAATAACATTGCTATACCTACTATTAACTTTCCATGATCTGAAGAACTGACCTTCAAAAGCATTTTATTTTATTTTATTTTATTTCTACTCATTTTTACTTGTAGATAACATTGCTATACCTACTATTAACTTTCCATGCTCTGAAGAACTGACCTTCAAAACATATGTGATGAAGTTGATGATCAAGCATGGGTGTCTTTTGAGTGTCGAAGAGATAGAGTTTACGGCACATGTCTAAATGAAAGGCTTAACATAGCCATTTATATTGCTTTTGGATTGGATTTTCTTCACAATTATTGTCAGCAAACAATCGTCATTGTGATTTAAAGCCAAATAATGTTTTTTCTCAATGAGGATATGACAGCTCAAGTGGCCGACTTTGGTTTAGCAAAGATTCTAACTATGGCTTCATATAAACACATGAAGCTCTCCTTTGCTCTAGCTGATTGTAAAATCAGAAATTCTAAATGTCGAGGAAGTGGGCGAGGAAACGAGCGAGGGGAGGGAGGTGGCGGGGTGGGAACCGTTCACCTCCCTCGGGATGCATGCCATCAATTTTTGTGCGCGCATCTCGAGGGAGGTGAACGGTTCCCACTCCGCCACCTCCCTCCCCTCGCTCATTTCCTCGCCATGTAGAACTGCTCTTGTAAAATAGTGTTAAATACTCTTTAACACTATTTGCTCAACGAAAAATTCTAGGGGTCGAGGGAGGGAACGAGGGAGGGAGCGAGGGATGGGTGGTAGCCACCCATCCGCCTCGAGATAAGCGCCATCGCGCATCTCCAATTCGATGCGCTTATCTCGAGGCGGATGGGTGGTTACCACCCATCCCTCGCCCCTTTTCCCTCGCTCCCTCCCTTTGCTCTTGCTCAACATAGTGAACTTTAGGTTTCCAAATCCAACACATATTTAGGTTTACCAAACCCGTTTGCCTATGTGCTCGTAGAAGTGTCATTTCAGGGAATCAGGATAAGCTTTAACACTTGTACTTGATAAATTCGCCAACACTTGTACTTGATAAATTCGCTTTTGTCTCCATGCAGCTCATCTTCCTCTATAACAAACAAACCCTTGAAAGCTCAAATCAGCGGTGGTGGTGGTTGTGAGTGAGTTGTGGTGGCGATGGCGGAAGTTAACACGATGGGAGTGATTGGGGGTGGTCAGATGGGGTCAGGGATCGCCCAGGTTGGGGTTGTTGCAGGTCTCGACGTTTGGCTCTGTGACACAGATCCTGATGCTCTCATCAGAGCCTCCAAATCAATCTCTAATTCTATCCAACGTTTCATCTCCAAAGGCCAACTCTCTCAGGTTTTGTTTCCCATCACTTCTTCTTGTTCATTTCAGTTACTCTGTTTTTTGTTTTGTCAGTGTAATTGAGTGAATAATTGATGGGGTTTTGGAAGTCAATAAAGGGTTCAATGAGCTTTTGAACTTGTGAAATTTTGGTGTAATTGGGTTTTATTAGGGATGATAATTGAAGATGACCTGATGATTATTTTGACAAAAAAAAAAATATAAAAAAAATAAATAAATAAATAAATAAAAATAAAAATAAAAATAAATATAAAAATAATAAAATAATAAAATAAAAAGAAGAAAATTTTCTTTGCCCCCTTGAAGAAGAATTTCAAGAGAAAATATTCTCTAGAGAATAAAATGTCACTGTTTGCTTGCACAGTGGCAAGCTCAGGAGAATAGATCGAGAGGGTATTCTTGAGTTTCTCACGCTGTCTTTACGCGTAGTTGGAGATTGAATCCACCAAAGTGTTGAGAACACATCTATTTCTTTTTGCCAGAGAAAAAATATTTACTATGGAGGGTATGAGTAAATATCTTCCCATCTTATCAGGAAACTTTGCAACACAACCTTAGTTCTCCCTCATTTATGCTTTATTTGTGTTTGTTCTCTTAAAGATCCCGGGGAAAATATGTTTTCATGGCCACAAAATTGAAATTTAGAGGTAATGTGTGGATTTTTGTTAGAAATGTGTGTACGTTTCAGCTTGATGCAATAGACCCCCAAAATGTTATTTAACTTTTAGTGGAATGTTAGAAACTATATTTAGAAGAATATGTGATATTTAGAGCAATGGAAGGCCACTGGTAGCCCTGGGTAATCAAGGGGTATCAGTAGGCCGGGTGCCAGTGACGACTTGTTATCCTAAGGGTGTCAGCATTATAATGATGATGATATGTATATATATTATTTTTTCTAGGAGTGTTGGTGATTGGGAATGGTGCAACACCATTGACAATCTTGTTTAACTTGAACTCAAGAAGAATTTTGGGTAATCTACCACTAGCAGAGTCAATAACAGTGGTCAAAAACAAAATTTGGGTTTTTGGTTGTAATGGTGCCCAAAATTGTGATTACATCCTATTAGTGATGATATTTTATCCAATGTTTCATCTCCAAAGGCCAACTCTCAAGTTTTGTTTCCCATCAATTTTCTTCTTGTTCATTTCAATTACTCTGTTTTTTGTTTTGTAATTGTGTGAAAAATTGATTGGTTTTTGGAAGTCAATAAAAGGTCCGAAATTCAAGATTGATTAGAATGAGCTTTTGAACTTGTGTGAAATTTTGGAGTAATTGGGGTTTCTTAGGGATGATAATTGCAGATGACCTGATGATCATTTTGACCCAAAAAAATAAAAGAAAAAAACCCCTCCAAATTTCCTACTAACTTACGCTGTGTTTGATTTTGAAGAAAATTTTCTTTGCCCCCTTGAAGAAAACTTTTAAGAGAATATTCTCTAGAGAATAAAATATCATTGTTTGCTTGCACAATGGCAAGCTCAGGAGAAGGAGGAGAAGGAAACCGAGTGAGGAGAAGAAATCGAGAGAGTATTCTTGCGTTTCTCACGCTGTCTTTACACATAGTTGGAGATTGAATCCACCAAAGCGTTGAAAACACATATATTTATTTTTGCCAGAAAAAATATTTACTCAGGTGGGTATGAGTAAATATTTTCCCATTTTAACAGAAAATTTGCTACTTGGGAAAGTTTTCCCACTTCAGAAATTGCAAACATATAGAAAATATGATTTTGCATTGAACATTTTGGTTTCCAATTACAAATAGGGTAATCAAACACAACCTTAGTTCTCCCCCGATTATGCTTTATTTGTGTTTGTTTTCTTAAAGACCCCAGGGAAAATATGTTTTCATGACCACAAAATTGAAATTTGGAGGTAATGTTGGATTTTTGTTAGGAATGAGGGTATGTTTCAGCTTGATGCAATAGACGCCCAAAATGTTATTTAACTTGTAGGGGAATGTTAGAAACTACATTTAGAAGAATATGTGATATTTAGAGCAATGGAAAACCACTAGTATCCCTGCGTTATCAAGGGGTATTAGTAGGGTGCTAGTGACAACTTGTAATCCTAAGGGTGTCAACATTATAATGATGATGATGTGTATGTATATTATTTTTTTCTAAGAGTGTTGGTGATTGGGAATGGTGTAACACCCATTGACAATCTTGTTTTAACTTGAACTCAAGAAGAATTTTGGGTAATCTACCACTGGCAGCAGAGTCAGTACCAGTGGTCAAAAACAAATTTTGGGTATTTGGTTGTAATGGTGCCCATAATTGTGATAAATCCTACTAGTGATGATATTCTATCCAACGTTTAATCTCCAAAGGCCAACTCTCTCAGGTTTTGTTTCCCATCACTTCTTCTTCTTGTTCATTTCAATTACTCTGATTTTTGTTTTGTCATTGTAATTGTGTGAAAAATTGATTGGTTTTTGGAAGTCAATAAAGGGTTCGAAGTTCAAGATTGATTAGAATGAGCTTTTGAACTTGTGAAAATTTGGAGTAATTGGGTTTTCTTAGGGATGATAATTGAAGATGACCTAATGATTATTTTGACAAAATAAAAAAATAAAAAAAAATACACAAAACAAAAAAAAGAAGAAAAAAGGCCGTCCAAATTTCCTACATAACTTAGGTTGTGTTTGATTTTGAAGAAAAATTTCTTTGCCCCCTTGAAGAAAAATTTTAAGAGAAAATACTCTAGAGAAGAATATATCAATGTTTGCTTGCACAATGGCAAGCTCAGAAGAAGGAGATTGAGAGAGGTGAGGAAATTGAGAGAGTATTCTTGGGTTTCTCACACTGTTTTTACACATGGTTGGAGATTGAATCCACCAAAGTGTTGAGAACACATCTATTTATTTTTGCCAAAAAAATTATTTACTCAGGAGGGTGAGTAAATATTTTCCCATCTTAATAGGAAAAATTGCAACTTAGGAGAGTTTTTCCACTTTAGAAATTGCAAATCAAATATATGAAAAATATGATTTTCCATTGGACATTTTGGTTTCCAATTACAAATAGGGTAATCAAACACAATCTTAGTTCTCCCTCGATTATGCTTTATTTGTGTTATTGGTGTTTGTTCTCTTAAAGACCCTTGGAAAAATATGTTTTCATGGCCACAAAATTGAAATTTGGAGGTAATGTGTGGATTTTTGTTAGGAATGTGTGTATGTTTCAGCTTGATGCAATAGACGCCCAAAATGTTCTTTAACTTGTAGTGGAATGTTAGAAACTGCATTTAGAAGAATATGTGAAATATAAAGCAATGGAAGGGCAGGAAGGCCACTTGTAGCCCTGAGTTATCAAGTGGTATCCGTAGGGTGCTAGTGACAACGTGTGATCCTAAGGGTGTCACCATTGTAATGATGATGATATATATATATAGTGTTGGTGTTGGTGATTGGGACTAATGCAACACCCATTGACAATCTTGTTTTAACTTAAACTCAAAAAGAATTTTGGGCAATCTACCCCTGCAGTCAATACCAGTGGTCAAATTTTTTTGTATTGAGATTTTGGTTGTAATGGTGCCCAGAATTGTGATTACATCCTACTAGTGATGATATAATAATATCTAATTATGACTTCTTGAAATTTATCCTAAAATAATGCCTAACTTGAAAATCATGTATATTGAAAATTAGCTCTAGATTCATTTATGTTTTTCCTCACAAGTTCCAATTCTTTACAAATGTTATTAGCATATTATGGAAAGTTAGTAATACATGTAGCATTATTGACCTAAAGTTAAAGAACTTGACTACCCGTGATATCAAAGGCGCTTCTAGGCGTGATGCGAACGTTGATCGCCTTGCCTAGCATAGTGGTGCACCAGTGAAGCAATTTAGCGTCTAGGCTATCGCCTCAACCGCCTTGCCTACTGCCTTGTGCAAATATTACTTTTTATTTTTTTAGAGAAAAATAAAAATAACCCAATCGAGTCGTTCTGGTTCAAACAAAATGTAGAAATAACCAAAATTTGATGAGAACAATCGACAAACCAAGAATATGAAGGATTTTGTACGCCAAGATGATAACCTCACTTGGCAGCAAGTTGAGGAAGCAAGGGTTTATGATGATATTTTGCGCGTGGGGGGGGGGGGCTATGATGGTTATTCGGCTCCAAGAACAAGAAATAAAACTAGGCAGAGGCAACAACCAGATACACTGCATTTCAAAAAAAACAACCAGATACACACCCCGTATTTTTCACTTTTCGATTACTACGAAGAAGGCATGAATGGAGAGGATGAAAACGTAGGAGGGCATGATAATGAAGGGCACAACTTGTGTAGAGATGATGAAGATGTTAAGGTCGGGGACTTGGGGTTGTGAGAGAGAAATAATTCAAGTTTGTAATTGGTTGACTACTGGACTTGTGTGTTGTGACCTTATATGATTATGTTATGATTGGATGAACTTAACTGGTATTTTATGTTAGATTTATTGTCATGGCATGCATTATAATATTATTTCAAAGGGTATAGTGGTCTACATATATTTTGAGGGCCCTCACCCTTGAGCTAGCCTAGGCTTGCCTATGATTTCTGTGTGATGCTAAGGTGGAATAAGACTATTTATATAATAGTGTGGACAAATTTTTATAGGATTTGTCAAACTATTGTATATTTGAATTGCCTTTCTTTCTGATTCAATGTACCAACATTTCTGGGTATTGCTTTTTAAGTATATTTTTCTGAATCTCATGAAGTTTCAAAATGTACGGTGCATTTTCTTCCGATGCAGTAATAAAAATTGCTGTATGGCAAGTCTTACCTCTGTTGTTTTATTTGTATTGTTGCTAATTTCTTCACTCTATTTGACAGGAAGTGGGAGCTGATGCTCTCAGAAGACTGAAATGTACGTCAAACTTGAAACAGCTTCAATCTGCTGACCTTGTCATTGAAGCTATTGTGGAGTCCGAAGATGTAAAGAAGAAACTGTTTTATGAACTAGACAGTATCATGAAAAGTTCGGCTATATTGGCCTCTAATACGAGTTCCATCTCCATTACACGTTTGGCATCTGCAACTACCCGACCAAAACAGGTTTGCTCAACAGACCTGGTCACGATCAGTTTACATTTTCGAATTGAGTTACATATTTTGTTTGTGTACGTATGAGACCTCTAAGGCACATAAAGTGTAGTGTTAGGAGCAGCCGTGGTATTGAATTCCAAAGAAATTTATTGCAATATGGAGGGACAGAATTGAATGGGACAATCCTATGATCCTATCTAATGGATAGATTTGGTTTTCCCTGTTGAAACTATGAAAAGTTCACAGTCTAGTGTTAGCAGCACCTATGTAGTCCCAGGCACTAGGCAAGGCGAGGTGAGGAGGGTAGCTTGGCGGCCTAGCTCGCCTAGCATCCTAGGCAGCCTTTGTAGGCGTTTTTCGAAGCCTTATATATGCATCATTTCACAAGTTAATTTTCCACAAATTTAACTAAAAAACTTGAACTTGAAAGCATAATAGTCGTAATCCAATAACAAATATTTAAAAAAAGAAGTCAAAAGGTGATGTGCTAATGTAAATAATAACAATACTACTAATGATGATGATGATAATAATAATAATATTAAATAATAATAATATTAATAATGATGATGATGATGATAATAATAACAACAAAATTTGTACTCAAAAGGCGAGCGCCCTGGACTACCCCCTAGTTTTAGGCAACGCCTAGGCTAGACTAGGCAGTGAGGTCAGGAAACGCCCGCCTAGTGTGTCTAGGCGTCACCTTGACTACATAGAGTAGCACTAAGTAACTAGGCATGTGATAAAAATGAACCATTGACAAACTGGGAAATTGCTAAAGGTTTATGTCACTGCTACAAGACGTGAATCACCTGACTCTTAGGCTCTTAGCCAACTTAATTTTTTGCCACTACAGTACAAAGCAAAGAAGGATCTATCTGAATCCAGACAATTATTCAAGGGAAGATGATGAAACAAAAAAACATTTGAACTATAAACTTGAGTGTGATGGCTATTTAGTTTTCTACATGTTTGGCTCAAGTCAAAAATTATTTCCCCCCCTATGTAACTTCTTTGGACAAAGAAGACGAAATGACAAAGATGATTGAGGTGAAGAAAGAGGTAGGGTTCGATGGTGGGGTGTTTGACAAAGAAAGTGTATAGAAAGAAAGAAAGAAAGAAAGAGATGTTGGCGATGGTGGTGGTGATTGGTTAGAGAAGGGTTTAGAGACCAAAGTGTTGGGGTTTGGTTTTGGGGAGTAAGAGTTGGTGTGGTCGAACCAAGATATGCACATAAGAATGTTGTTCAGCTATGTAAAGATAGTTGAAGTGGGTCATCTCATGGAGCTTCTACTCGCTGAAGTTTCATGATAAGGAGATGGACCAAATATGGTATCATTTCTAGGGGACACTTAGTGCGTATTGTTTATTTGTGGACTCGGTGGTTAGCGCATTGCATGATTGGAATTGCCAAGCCTATGGTAAAGGTAGGAAAAGGTTCTCGTTCACTCTACTACATTCTTTGGGTCATTTGGCTTGAAAGGAATAGTCACATTTTCAAAAAGAAGGAATTAAGGTGTGATTAGTTAGTGGTCGAGATTGTTTTGCTTGTATAGCATTGATGCACTAGGCACATAGGTTTAAGGTGGTTCGATTTGAAAGTTTTTTTTAATTGAGAATTATACATGACAAACCTAGACCTTCTTATTCATGGGTGATAGATCAATCTGAGAAAAAATGAGATAATTGGCAATATATTGTTGGTATTCTAGATTCTCTTTAATTTTTGGTATGTTTATAATTGGAAAATAAATGTTTATATCTTGATTAAATGTTACACTTAACACTCACGTACAATGGCGGATCCAAGATTAATTATCTATGGGGTCACTTTATTAAATGCCTAAAAAAAGTTTAGCTCAAAATACACTTAGAAAAAAAAAACGTAAATTTAGCTTGAACTACCCGGTTTATCTAAAGTAACCGTGGACAAAGTTTCTTATAATATCGTTTCATAATCCTATACATATCAATATAGCAATAAATTGTCAAGGAACATATGAACCCCAAATCTTTGGGATGGTTTTAGAAATAAAGAGAGGGGAAAGAAGAAAATGAACTTACACTATCTATTTCCCAAGAACTCAAGGTCTAAATTGAAAAAGAAGCTCAGTGGCAGTAGAGTGAACCAACAACAACATGTAGGGTGGAGTATGGGGTTTGAAAACTAGGGTTTTGATTGTATTTGTGAGAAGAAAATTATTTTTTTTCTTTTGAAAAGGAGGAAGAAAGAAGAGTTTTGTGTTTGATTGAGTTCAACTTGAGTTGTGTATTTCTTTTCTAATTGACTTTTTAAAACATATTATTTATGGGGTCAAGATCATCCCACATGGGGTGATTTTGAAAGCTTGTGGCTCCAAGGACCCATGTGCCTCCTTTGGATCCGCCCGTGCTTATATATACACACATACATACTATATAACAACGATTAGATATGAAGTCAGACACGTTAGCCAGAAAAGACATAATACGACATACGCTAGGGGTCACGTTTGTACATTTTAGTATTATGTTTTCAACAATAAGTTTTGAACTATTAATCCGACATATTCATTCACTTATAGGTCAATATTGCTATCCATGTATTAATAACTTGCCAACTTCTCATAATATGCTTGTAACATTAGCATAGAATTGAAACTTTTCAAAGATATGCAAAAGAGTTGATGTTAAGGAGTTTCCGATGGGAGTATCGTGAGTGTCGACACGAGTATCCGATACGATACATATCTACACGCTTGTTTTTTGGGTTGAAATATAGTGTCGTTGTTACATAGTATATGCAGTGGCGGACCCAGGATTTTAGTTAATGGGGGGCGAAATGGCAAATAATTATTGAGCGCGTCTAGAGAACCAAGGGAGGCTCTCTGGCACATTTTTAGGAGAAAGAAAGGAGATCTAAGAGTTCTGAGGTTGGTTGACCTTTTGTTTACCTTGTACATAGGTCACCCTTATGGCAGCAAGAAAAGGCAATGCGGTGATCTCTTTCCTATCAAGGCATGCAAACTCAGTATGGTGTCCTAGATCACATCCTGTGAATAAAAAGCAGAATTCTGCAGCTGTAGTTGTTCTTTCATGGAGCTTTAGTCCATAAACAAAAGCCGTAGTAGAGTAATCAGTGTTGTTAAGGCGGACATCAGGCGCGCCTCGAGGCGTTTTGGCAAAGAGACGCCTCAAAATGATGCAAGGCGGAGCGGTGAAGTGAGGCGTCCGCCTCTGACCGCCTCAGATAGTTTACAGCTTAAAAACCAAAAGCCTATTGCAGCCCACTTGTCTTTTAAGGTTAAGAGGGGGTATTTAGAGTTTTAGACAAGAGAACGACTCCTTGGGGGCTATTGTTGTTGTTGTGTGTGTTCTTCCTCTTCTATATCAGGATGTTTTCTCTCTTCTTCTTCCTCCTTTATCTTCTTCTTCCCTCTCCTTCCTGTGTTTTTTTATATGATCTGTTCTGCAACTTCTGCAGTGTTTTTTTTATATGATCTATTCTACTGCCTTTTTTTTTATATGATCCGTTCTACTCCTTTTTTATATGATCTGTTCTACTCCTTTTTTTAATGATTTGTTCTGGTTTTTTTTTATATGATCTGTTCTGCTCCTTTTTTTTATATGATCTATTCTGCTCCTTTTTTTTCTTCACAATAAACAATAATAAGTAATATTTCAGTGTATGGATCGTAATATTTTAGCATATGGATTGAAATTTGGTGCAAATTTTCAAAGTTAAACCAATGAGACCTACTGGGTGATGCCTCACCAAATTGCAATTTTCCAAACACTGTTTCAAATTCAACCATTAATTTTTTAAACACTGTTTCAAATTTCCAAAGTTAAACCAATGAGAAGTTGATGAACTAGTTTATATTATGCTTTGATGTTTTTCTTGTTTGTTTCTTTTTTAGTGATTTAGTGGATAGGCAAGTTAAGTACACTTATGTAGTGCATCTTTTTGCTATGCTATGCTATGCAACTTTATTATGTTTTCATTTCAATTCTAAATAGTTGTATGACTTTTTGTACACATTGGCATATGCAAGTTATCAAAATGATGATGAATATTACTTATCTAAATATGTTTCATTTTATTATAATAAATTTTTTTTAAAAAATGTTAAAGACCGCCTCCGTGAAGTGAGGCGTCCGTTACGCCTACCGCCTCGCTTCTGAGGCGTTTTCAAGCTCATCCGCCTCCCCGCCGCCTCAATGCCTTAACTACACTGAGAGTAATACAAGTAGTAAGCGGAGGCAACAACCTTGACGGACAAATACAATTGACAGTTGCCGGAATTTCGTAGGAATGGAACTAGTAACAGATTTTGTTCAGCTTGAGTTTGTTTCCTTCTCCCATGCTTATAGTCCGACTATCTCTATCTCCCAACCTTGAGGACTTTGACTTACCCTTACCCTTCACCTTATCCTGTAATCACCTGTCTTCAGCTAAAATGGTATTTAACTGTCTATAAAATGGTCATGAAACTAAACAAGCAAACAAAGAGAGAGAAGTTCGTACTATCCATGTCTTGGATTCCGACATGGGATTCTCCTTCATCCAATAACTCATTCTTGGCAAGGAAATTATTAAACAGTGGATGAAAGAATTTTCTTGGAACCTTGTGAAGATTTCTCTCCTCTTCCAAGTTTCTCAATTCAGGGGGGCTCACGTGTTATTTATACCTTACATCTAGTGTTAGTCTCTCTATATCTTCATCGTTTCATTCTCCATTTCTAGGGTAGAAAATTCGATAGTTGAAGAAAACAATCTCCACTATAATCCATTCATCTTCCTATTTCCAATCAAATTTTAATGTTTTTTTTTTTGTAAAACAAAAACAAAGTCAATCACCTAAAAGCCTAATTCCATCAATTTCTTCCTAATAACCTAAGGAACCCTTTAATCCCCCAAGTGACCCACTGGAAGCCCGGGTCAAACCAAAATCTCTCTTCAAGCATATCTTGCCTTCATTGCCTTGTTGGCAACAGTATACAAATTACTCAACTACAGTATCACCGTGTGACAAGGTGTAGGCTACAATGCAGGCTCCATATATGTACGTCAAATTTCAAAGCGCTGAGTTTACCCTTGATTAAAGCCAATTACCATTGTAATTTCTTGGAATACTGAAAATTTCTTATCCACAAATTTTAATCTAATAAGAATATTAATAACCAAGTGAAACTATGCTCTCTACCTTTGCACAGATGGTATGCACATTGTATCACTATGCCATACCATCTCTCTTATGTAGTTTTGAGTTTTGACAATGGAATTTCATAGTCTCAATCAAACATTATTTTCAGAAGCATTAAACCACAAGTACTTGAACTCATGTAGTTCATACTAAAAAATCTGATCAAATTTCTGAATGGCAGGTAATAGGTATGCATTTTATGAACCCGCCCCCTATTATGAAACTGGTCGAGATTGTGAGAAGTACAAACACGTCGGATGAGACTTTTATGACCATAAAAGCTTTGGTAGAGAGGTGATGTTTGGTCAGAACATGTAATTCTGTGCAATATACTATCTTATAACCTGTTGTCAGTTTAGCCACTTGATTTGAAATTATAAATCTTAAGCTGCAGGTTTGGCAAGACAGTAATATGCTCTCAAGACTATCCCGGCTTCATTGTGAACCGGATACTTATGCCTATGATTAATGAAGCATTTTTCACACTCTATACTGGAGTGGCAACAAAAGAGGATATTGATATTGCGATGAAGTTGGGTACAAACCAACCGATGGGTCCTTTAGCGCTTGCGGATTTCATTGGACTGGACGTCTGCCTATCAATAATGAGAGTTCTTCATGCTGGTCTAGGCGACAGCAAGTACCTTCCTTGTCCCCTTCTCATCCAATATGTTGATGCTGGTCGACTTGGACGGAAACGAGGCATTGGTGTATACGATTATGGTAAAGTATCAGAAGTCATTAAATCCTCCTCTCGACTTTGAATAGTTTTGGTGTATTTAACTGGTGCATCCATATAGCATCATGACAATGTGACTTGTCCATCAGACAAGAATGATTAAATTCCAGTATTTTGTCAAAGGGGCCTGACCACCATAAATAGCAACTGAATAAAAGGTTCTTCAAGTTTCTTCTTTGGGTTTGATGTCTCCCTTCCGTTCCTTCTTCTATGTGTCACCTACGACTAAGGCACCTTCACACTATGTGAATGTTCAAGGTGTTACCAAAGCTCTAAACTTTTCTGTATCTGTTTCAGCGTATACATCAATAAAGTTTTTTCTTTGTCAACTTGAGCATCTATGTCGGGAACTATCAGAATATTTATCATCAATTCTTTATTCGTACATTGAATCAAAAGTAGATCCTTCTTATATTGAAACACTTGCTGATAAAGTCCAGATTATCATTTCATTTTGGAGACTACATATGTCGTCTTTCCTCTGATACTATTTTTAGTTTCAAGGTCAGTCACGGTTATTGGGTTTTGTCGATACGTTCGAATTAGTTGCAGCCTTTGTCGCATTTACATGGAGTATCATCAGCATGGTTGACACGTTTATCTTCCTGAACTACTTTAAATGCTGCATTAACATGCATTGCCACTTTTCAATCTCTGACAAAAGTACAAGCAAATGTTCATCATCTTCTTCCTTATTTAAGACGGCTTAGCATGCGAGTTTGTAGAACAAGTTATCCTTCCTTATTAGAGATTTAGGGTAGGTCATTCTCTTTACTTTGCTTCCATGGTCTTCACTCCAAAACCACAACAGAGTGATGAGGTCACAGGTCCGATCCCACGTTAGCCACCCCCACTCTTTACTTTGCTTCCATGGTCTTCGCTCCAATACCACAACAGACTGATGAGGCTACAGGTCCGATTCCTGACAAGGGGAGTCATCAGGACGATGAGCAAGCACCTCAAAGATCCAGGTAAACCACTTACCCTCCATTTTACTATTCTTTTTTTTTTTTTTTTTTTTTTTTTTAAAGGCAAGCCGGTTTTTTAGCCTAGGATCCGTAACCTAGTCCCGAGATGCGACCTACGGGTCGAACACCATCCCGAAATAAAGATGCCTCCAGTGGGTCTCGAAGCAAGGATCTGTGGATCAAGTCCACAACGCCTTAACCAATCGACCACAGCCCCTTTGGCCCATTTTACTATTCTTGATTAATAGTGAAACATTTTTATGTGATGTCACCTCATTTTAAAGTAAAACTCTGGATGTTTGGAGTAAATATGATTGATTTGCTAGTTAAAGAATGGATCAATCATTTCATTTGCATAGTGGTTGGTTGTATCTTCAATCGATTCTCGTTTAAGTACAATCTTCTACTATCTAATGTGCTTTACTGACATTTTCTGCATTTATTTGGTTGTAATTACCATTTTTTCTGTATTCAATTTTTGAAACATGAATTATGGATGCTATGTTGTATGTGGCAAGGTCTTAAATAAAACGTAGTGTTAATATAGAAAATTTTAATACATTATTTTGGAAACTTTGTTTTTCGCTATCACAAATTTTGTAAGCTATGATTTTCCCTTCCTACTTTCTTTTACTATCTCCGCGAGTCTCTCCATCTTTAAGGTAGATCAAGGACATTTGCTTTGGAGTCGGTCTTTGTTAACTACAATTTATATTGTTCTCATAGACATGGCTTCTTGTTGGTTGTCCTATAAGGTTTATGTGAATCAAACACATAAACCCTGTTGTTTATGTCCAACCCAACCTTAAGGTCTCAGTATCCGAGTTCTTTTACTGCTAGAAAATGTAAACCAAACAGTAACTAATGGGAAATGGGTTCTTTGACTGTAGAAGAACAGTTTCATAGCTAGTAAAAAGGAGAAAAAGGTTTAGGAAATTGTTTTAGATAGCTACATTGATTATAGAATGTTCACATATAGATTTCCGATTTATGTGAGAAAGCATTTAAAACAAATATTACATCTTTAGCTTGTATTAAATTCAAATTTTTACTGAATTTATGCATCCCGATCACTTGAGAGAAATATTAAAAAAAAACACGAAAACTACCATGATTGAGGCTTATAACAGCATATTTTTAAATCCTGTCATGGTACACATTTTCTTAGCGTAAAAACTGTGAATTCCTGTGCTAGGGACAGATGATCAGGACTCTTGATTAATTTAATTAAAACAATTAAAGTCGAGACAAATTTTGTTACATTAGTTTGTTCAATTCAAAACAAACGCTCTTTGCATCATGAGAAATTCTAATTGTCGAGGAAACCAGCGAGGAAGGGAGGGAAGACCCTCCATCCCCCTCGCAATACATGCAGATGATGGGAGGCATGCATGGCGAGGGAGATGGAGGGTCCTCCCTCCCTCCCTCGCTGGCTAGAATCACTCTTACTTCATTATGTAAATACATGTGTCTTACTACCACTTCTAACGCGTGAATTTCTAGGATTGAAAGCCATGTGTCATTGGTCTGTTGCGCGGTAAGACAAGGAGCAAAACTAGCTAGGAGCAAACCCTTCCCCTGTTCTGACACATTTAAACCTGTTTGGCGCCAAGGTTCAAAGCATCTCTTTCTTTGTAACCTCATTTTGCCATATGGATGCTTCTTCCTCTGTTTTTCCTCTGCTCTGCCTTTGTCTTGCCTTTCTTCTTCACATCCTCATGGATTTCAACCACATTCCACCATTCAACGCCGCTACTACCAGTGCTACCACCACTAAAACCACAACCAACCCTCCTTTGTTTCCATTCCCATCAAATCAACAGACCTTCCCATCAAATTTTCTCAACTTGCAACGCCTATACTCCCAACCAAATCTACTTAACATTCCCCAATCTATATTCCCAATCAACCCTTTTAATGGAATTGGAGTTCAAAATGTACAACCTCTTGGTGGATTCCCCTCTTTTGCCCCTCGATCACTGATGTTCCCGATTCATCCTTTGCCTCATATTGCAGCACAGTATCCATAGCCCATTACTGGTTTCTTTGATGGTGCCCCAAACAACCAGATTAATCAAAACTTTGGTCTGTTACCTAATGTCCAGCTACCTAAACAATCAAATCCCTCCAAAGAAGCAAGGGAGAATAGGAGGATGGCCAGGAAGATGCGCTTCTCCGTTTCTCAGAATAAACGAAAATCACCTTCGTCTTCGTCATCATCTGCATCCAATACTCCCAAACATCAAAGAAGACACCTGCTCCAACTGACAACCATGAGTAGAAAGACCTCTACATACATGCAACGCCTGATGGCATAGTAGGTTCATCTATCCCTCAAGCTTTCGATTATTTTTCTCTTATTTTTTGGATTTTTCCATGCATGTTTTATACCATTTAACACAAGTCTATGGTTTTGCAACAGAAACTCAGGTATTTACTTCAGAAGGTGCTACAGAAAACTGATGTGGGCTCTTTAGGAAGAATCGTCCTCCCAAAGGTGATTTTGATCTTGAGGCCAGATTTTGAAAACTTTGACATTTTCCTTAATGATTACTCAACAAAAGACTTATGCAACGATGATAGCGAAAAAGAAGGGATAACAATGTTTTAAGAGTTATTGATTACTCAACAAATGCCTGGGTGAAATGTGACTGTAAGGTTTATTGTCAGTTTTTCAAAGTACATGAGAATTTCCTATATGTAGTATGTGGCAGTAGTTCAGTATCGGTCTGAGTGCAGGAATTTCCTATATGTACTTTTTATTTTTATTTTTTTTCTACTAACCCACACCATTAAAAAAATGTTTTTGAAAAAAATAGGGTAATTTTCGACCAATTTAAACCATCAATTGAAATCGATTTTCAAACTCATGAAAACATGAAAATTGTAGTACTCCAAGTTATCTAATAAAGACAACTTGAATCATTTGAAAATGTTTTGAAATTTGAAAGTTATAGTCATTTTAATAAAGTCGCGTAAATCTGTCTCGCAATGAAAACGAGATAGTGTTCATGACTTTTGGCCAACTTATATGCTCGATCGAGAGCGCTTCTCAACCTCATTAAAACACAAAAATTGTATTACTTTGAATAATCTAATAAATACAACTTGAATCACTTGAAAATGTTTTGAAATGAGCAAGTTATGGTAATTCTATCTCGCAATGAAAATGAGATAGTGTTTCTGATTTTCGGCCAACTTATATGATTGATCGAGACCGATTCTCAGGCTCATCAACACGAAAATATACAACAGCAGCAGACATTTAGCCATACAATTTTACAAAATAAGTGGCCAGGATGGAAAATGGGGGTGGCAGTAAACTTCATTTCCTTAAATTTTCTCTCGTTTGTTCACTATTCCCCTTTCTGGCTGAGACCCTGAAAAATTAGGGCTTTATTGCTCAGACCAAATGACAAATTGGCGAATTGGGGGTCAAGAGGATGTAAAGTTTACTCCTTTAGGGTTCAGTACGAATAGAGATGTAAAGTTACAGTTGATGGATTTGCAAGGGCCGTCCATGGTGATCCCTCTACATTGGGGTTTGTCGAGAAGAACGAAGCTTTCGAGGCCGAAGCAGACTGATTTCATTCAGAGATTTATTGCCCTGCTAAAGAAGGACATGGGATGGGTTTGCTCTTGGGCTTGTTCTCAACTCCCTTTTACTGAGAAATGGCAAGTTTTCAAAATTTGGGAAGAAACAAAGAAAACCCACATTTTTATTCCATCTAATTGTTTGAATTCTCATTTTTTTTGTTTGCATTTTGATGAGTAGAATATGATTGTTTGGTTTATCATGCCATCCTCAAGATTAGTATGTGCTGATGCATTGTCAAATACTAGATTTATGATGCTTTGTGCGAATTCATCTGAAACATTTCTTGCTACATTTGTTACTAATACTAGTTTATCATGCCATTTCAAGATTCGTATGAGCTGATGCATTTTCAAATACTAGATTTATGATGCTTTGTGCGAATTCATCTGAAACATTTTTTTTTGCTACATTTGTTGCTAATACTAGTAAATAAATAGATAAAGGATAAGTTTTGTCCTGTGTTCATCTTTGTCGAATGTGGATTATTCCTTTTATAGTAGATGTGAAATCCCAATGGATGTTCATGGTTAATTCAATATAACCTCAGATAATTTATACCCGATGGCGGGTCTCGACTTGGGGATAACATGCAAAATTAATAATTCGCTAAATTTATAAATAATTCATTATAACAAATTCATATGATATAGGTCTCACTTAATATAAAAATTAATAATTAGTGATACATAGTGCTTATGATTCTACTATAAGGCCTTCCTAAAATATGACTATCATTGTTTGTTTATTCTTGAAATTGATACCAACTTGGACTCATGTCTAACTTTTCTTAACATGGCAAGAAGTTCTAGTGTGGTTGTCTCATGCTGCAACAAAAAATTATTTAATGTCACTGCTTTGAGTGCTACCTGTATTATCTTTGTTGTAATGCTTTACGCATTTCATCATACATTGTTGATTTCTTTACATCTTTCAGATGAGAAGATGTCTGTATGATTTTTTTGTTACTAGGGTATTTTTTTATTATTTAAGTAGAGTTTTTGCTTGCTTAAATGTTCATAAAATGGAATAATGTAGTATATTGAATAATGTACAATCTATTTTTGGGAAAAATAAGTAGATTCATGAATTTTACTTGGTTAAACAAATACATAGAATTGTTAGTTTGTAAAATGAGAAACTAAATACAATGTACATTATTTAAGAAAATAAGGAATACCTTGATACATTAATGTTATTAATTAATCGATAAATTAATATGTTATTAATAAATAAATTAATTAATTGATAAATTAATAAGTTATTAATTAATTGATAAATAATTAGTTAATTAATCTTATTAATGTTATTAATTAATTGATAAATAATTAGTTATTAATTTGTTGATTATTTAATATTCACTAAATTAATAGATTTTCGTTGGTCCAAGGCTATTAATTTATAGAGGTTTAACTATAATTGGTGATCCTTTTAAGTTTAAGCTTTAAGGTAAGGGCACTTACCGGTTTGGTAAATCATGTAGAACGTACACACTAATTGGCTAAGAAGCAGAGAGTCGGAGACCATAGTAGAAGTGATCAAGGATGCATGGACACGATATGTCGACTCGATAATTTTCCAAAACCTAGGACTTAGAGACGCGTTGATACATCATCCAATTTTTTAATGTCATATAAACATAAATAAAATCTAATAAAGTGTCTTCCTAAAGTGTTTGAAGAAGACACTCTCTTGCAAGAAAAAAAAATAAAGTAGAGAAAAAGTATAGTAGAGAAGAAGTAGAGGAGAGAATAAGCAAATGAAAGAGGATCAGAGGAAGAAATAGACTACCTCTATGTTTTAGTGTTTTTTTTGCCCTATTTGTCTTAAATCGTAATTGAAAGTCATTCATTTTAGATGGATCAACAACTACTAAATTAGGTAGTTATTTGCAAACATCTAAAAGTATAAAATAAAACAAAGTTGGTTTTCGAGTCTTGACTGTATCCTAACCAAGTTCCAGGTGTATCGGAGGCACGTCCGACATGTTGACCACATTCACCATGTGTCTGACACCTACCGACACATTGACCAAGTATCGGTATAGGATACGTGTCGGACACAGATACAAGCTTTTCAAAAAGTTTGTGCTTCCTAGGAAATGATACATGCAGATCTTCCAATACACGGTAGTGTACACAATGTCATGCTTAGTAGATCACGAGCACATTCTTTTGAACATGTGAAACTAATGCAAATGGACCAAATTTTTACTTGATTTATTGAGCAACTGTAACCTCACAATTAGGTTAACTTTGACAAGGAAGTTTGTTGTGTGGAACTCATACAAATGGTTAAGTGGTCCCTCCAGTTGTGTTAGGCATACTGCGTATGTATTTGACAGTCCTTGACAGGGTTCCTTCTCCAAGATCATACGGTACGTAGATCCCTCCGAGTTTTTTGTCACACCTAATGATACGCTACTTTGACCTCATAAATCGATGGTGAAAGAAGACAACCCGGGAGAAATAAATTTTTCATCACCAGGCAAGTGGAAGTTTCTTCGCTATTTATATTTCATTTTTGTATGTGGTTGGTCATTATTCAATTCTGTGCTTTCTTGATGTTAGGTAGATGAAGTGCAAATTTTCTTGTGGATTCAATTTTTCTGAGAACATGATTTTCACATGTTTCGGCTATATTTTGCAGTCTAATGTTCTATTGTGTGTTTTTATCTTATAATTCTCATTTTCATGATTTGCTTAGAACTCTGTCAAATTTATGCATTATTGCATGGAACTAACTATGTTTATTTATATCTTCCATCACCCAATCAATGCTTGCCAAAGGTGTATCAACTGAGTTGGTATAGGTGTGGCGGATGAAATCACACATCACGGGTTCAAATTTGGCTGGCGGCATGGAGAAGGTTAAAAAAAATCCATTCAGTGCTCATAATGAATTACGAAAGTTATGCCAATGTCGTGTATATTTTATTTATTTTCGCATACATGTAGTTTCCAACACAATTTGACAATGGAGGCATTGTGGCCTGGGTTTTTTGTGGACAACTTTGGTAATTACTGGGATGTGCCATTGTTGATGGAGATGGATCTTGCATCTCTTACGTCAAAGTTTGGCTCAAGTTACTAGAATGTATTGTATACAACAGAATGGCGAGGCTCCAAAAATGGTGATCATTCTGTTTAGACACCCAAACTCTTCCTCCTGGGTTGTGCATGAAATCAACATTTTCTTTAACAAAGAACATCAACATTTAAATAAGCAAAGCAAGCAAGTTGAAAATGGTGCAAACATTTTACATATTTCTCTCATATCCTCATGTTGAGAGCCTCTGGTATTTCAGGTAAGCTCAAATGATATGGGATGCAAGTGATTTATTTGTATTTTCATTTTTAGTTTATAGTTGGGGAGGCTATGTGGAACAATCACGTAAGTTTATAGAGACCGTGTGGAACAATCATGTAGCTTGATGGGGTATTGTTCAACTCATTGGAGTTGCATGACGCCAAGGCTGCGCAAACTCTTCGAAAAACTTGACGTATCCGTATCTGACACCAGCACCTGCTCGGCCGCCTTTGACATGTGTTAGACACTTGGTCAATGTGTCTGCAAGGTCAGACACATGGTCATTGTGTTGCACACACCTCTGACACACCCAAAACTCGATCAGGACATAGTTAAGATTGACAACTAATTTTGTTTTTTTTTTTTTTAGGTGGGCTCAAATAACCATCTAATTTAAAGGTTGTTAGTCCATCAGAAGTGAGAAACTTTCAATTACGAGTTAATAGTCAAGATAGAAAGGGCGGCGAAAAGCCATTGAAGCATAGAGATATATGCTTCTTAATCTTTGTTTATTCTTCTTTACTCTACTTCTTTACTTTATTTTTTCTTGCGACAGTGTGTCATCTTTTTCTCTATTTTTATACCTCCTTTTTTTTCTATTGTTCTTTCTTTATGTTCTTTTCTATTTTTTTTTTTTACTTGCAATAGATAAATGAATGGATTATTGTATTTTATTTTCATCTTCATACTTCTTATTCTTTTATATTTAATCTTTCTTTATTGAATTGTTGTTTATCTTCATATGATTTAATTGAAAAAAGGTATGACGTGTCGCTAAGTCTTAGTTTTTCAAAATTGAGTTGGCATGTCGTGTCCGTGTCCTACACTACGTATGCGTCTGTGTCCGACCCGACGCACGCATCCATTTCTGTGCATCCTTGCATGCCGATTTCTCAGACAAAAGCATATTTGAAGAAGCAATTAAAGCTGTTCTGTGATGATTTAGCAAAGGATGTAGCTCCAGGAATTGATGGTTTCTTCCACTATAACTTCCAAAGTTCTAGCCATGAGAGTTAAATCTATCATTCACAAATTGGTCTCTCCTTACCAATCAGCGGCTGTAAGAGGAAAACAACTCATTGATACCCCTCTAATAGCTAATGAGCTGTTTGATGCTAGACTGAAATCTAAGATCCCTGAAGTGGTTTGTAAACTTGACTTCTCAAAGGCCTTTGATATTCTAAATTGGGAATTGCTTGATTATATGTTCTGAAGGACCGGGTTTGGTAGCAAATGGAGATGGATGTCTACTTTACTCAAGACTGCATATTTTTCTGTGAATATCAACAGCTGCCCTGAAGGTTTCTTTACTGACTCAAGAGGGGTCAGACAAGGAGACCCTCTCTCCCTCTCATCTTCTCCCTTGGCAGCTTAAGCTTTAACCCAAACATTCCGTAAAGCTTATTATCTCAACTTCATTTAAGGCTTCCAAGTGAAGGAAGGGGGAACCTGTATTCCTAAAAAATTTCATTATAATGATGATGCCATCCTTTTCATGGTTCCCTCTCTAGACCAACAAGCAACCCAAACCATACTTAATCAAGAGTACTATTGCAAATATCCCTGTCTTCATGATGCCAACTTGTACCATGCCTAACTTTAATCAAGATTAACATTGCAAGTGTTCATATCTCTCAACTTGTACCGTGCCTAACTTTGTGGTGAAGGACATTGAAAAGATTTCTAGAGACTTCCTTTGCTCACAGATACAGATGTTAAAGGGTACCACTGGGTTGTTGAAAAGATATTTGTAAGCCAAAGTACATGGGAGGTTTTGGAATTCACTGGATCAAACGTTCAACTAAGTGAGGATTAGATTTGGGGAAGAAAATTGGGCTGGAGACAAATCCCTTCTCTCAGTAAAAATAAATATCTTGCTGATATGTTTGAAGAAATTTCTGGTGGTTCTTCCTCGTGGAACCTGGGGCTTAGAAGAGCAATCATAGACAATGAAGTCTCCCAGCTTCCTCCAATTCAGAGCTCCCTGCTCCCAACCTGATGATTGGTGATGGAATAACAAAGCTGGCATGTTTATTGTGGAAGATGCTCATGAGAAAATAGGAACTCTCTCCCACCCTGCTTCTCTCAAGTTTTGCTACCCATCTCCTTTTTGGCACCACTGTTTTGGGTCAAGTGACTTCCTCCTAGGGTCAACTTTTAAGCTTCAAACAGTGGACAACCTCAATAGAAGAGGCTTAGTTCTCCCTAACAGATGCTACCTTTGTGAGAGTGAAGAAGAGACAGTTGATCTTTTCTGCCGGTGCCCTGTTTATAGGCAGGTCTGGTCCTGGCTCTGAGGCTAACACTCACACACCCTTATCTCTCAGTTTCATCCAGATGGCTTCCTCATGGTAAAAGGATGATTGTTCCTTTAAGGGTAAATGATTGTGGCACAGAGTGTTGTTTTCTGGCCTATCGGTCTTATGGAAAGAGAGAAACAGAGAGTGTTCAGTGATAAGAAGAGAACTGTGACAAAGATATGCAATGGCATCAAGTCTGTGGTTTGGCATGGGATACAGTTTAGGAAGTGATTCAGAACTGAGTTTTATACTTGTATTTTTTTACTGGGAGAATATTTTTCATTTTTGTAGTTGAGGTTTAGCCTCCTCTGTGCTTGTGCCTTGTGACCTGCTCAGTCACTTGGCTTGTTTGATTTTTGATATATTGCCTGCTTTGTTTGATTGATAAAAAAAAAAAGCTCCTGGAATGCACCATTTAGAAATGGCTTGTTTTATTATTCAGTAATATCCTTTTCTTACATAGGGTTGAACAAAAAATCGATCAAATTGATTAAACCGATCAAAACCAAATTGATTGGTTCAGTTCAATTTTGGTTTTAAAAAATTCAAAACCGAAGTGGTCTGTTCGGTTTTCGGTTTCTATGTGATTTTAGCTGACCAAACCTAACCGACCGAATATATATAATAAATAATATATATTTTATATAAAAATAATATAGTATATTTAAAATAGTTGGTCGGTTCGGTTACGGTTTGCATAAATTAGAATCGGTTCGATTTCGGATTGATTTTGCTAATGGTCGGTTCAGTTTCGGTTTGAAAATTTTGAAACCGACCAAAGTCGGTTTGGTTCACGGTTTAGGTGAAAAACTGAACCGTCAGTTCGGCTTTCAACCCTAGTCTTACATTTATACTCGTGTCCTTGTCCATGCTTCCTATCCTGTGTCAAAGGCAGATCTTACCTTTGCTGGGACCAAAGTCCGGACTACTTAATTACAGTTTCACCCTTGTGCTATGTAGTAAATGTAGATAACGGACCCTTGCAGTCAATGAGCAATTTAAGATTAAGTGGATTAATCGGTCTACTTTTTTAAAGTATATTTTTCTATACCCTCACTTATGAAAATTATAATAAAATAACATATCTTGACAGTTGACACAGTAAAGATTAGTATATAGAGCAACAAAAGTCATATTATAGAGCAAATTATGTAATCATGTCCAAATCATCACACATTACAAAGCAACAACCACCACCACCCAACAGAACAACTTCGATTTATCACCGATTTTTTGTGACACCGATTAATCAGTGACTGCTAAACCAACCAATAAATACCTATTACACTAAATCGCTGCATAAATAACCCAGACCTTGTGGAACAAGGTGTGGGCTACAGTGCATGCAACATGTATGTACGTTGACAAAATTTGAAAATGCCAAGATTTGGCTTAATTAATACAACTTTAAAACTATTATGTTGATTTTCATAAGCTTTCATCACGTTCAACATTTCGACCTTGCTATTTGCCATTGTAATTTCTTGGAATGCTAAAATTTTCCTATGGACAAAATCATAATCGAATGAACTTAAAATAAGAATAACCAAGTGAAACTATTCTCTCTACCCTTGTATTAATGGCATGCACATTGTATCACCATACCATCCCTCTTATTTAGTTTGGACAATCGAAGTACATATTTCAATCCAAACAAATTATCTTACAGAAGCATTTACCACGATTTTACATGTGTTAATACTAGGAGTAGGCAGTGAAGATTTCTTAGGTTACATACTTCATGAACTCTATAAAGAAGTTATTCTCAATACAAGCTAAGCAGAAGCAAATTAAGAGACAGAAGTCCCATGTTGAATTCAGTTGAGCAGTTCTATTAACTAGTGCCTGAATTCAGTTCATACTAAAATATCTGATCAAATTTCTGAATGATATATAAAGGTATGCATTTTATGAACCTGGCCCCTATTATGAAACTGGTCAAGACTTGCAGGGGCCTGACAACCATAATGGCAACTGAATGAAAGTTGCTTCGAGTTTTCTCTTTGGATTTGATGTATGTGTTACCTACAACTCAGGCATCTTTATGTTATGAGAATATTCAAATTGCTATCAGAGTTCTAAACTTTTCTGTATCTGTTTTTCTGTTGCAGCGTGTACATTAATAAAGTTTTTCTTTGTTAACCTGAGCATCTAAATCAGGATCTATGAGCGTTTATACCATTAATTGTTTACTCTTGCATTGAATCAAAATTGGATCCTTCTTATATTTAAGGATGAACATGCATTGTTCCGTTGTTCGTTTTCTTCCTTATTTAAGATGGCTTAGTATGAGTTTGTAGAACAAGTTTTCATCCTGTTTAGAAACTTAGCTCTCTCTACTTTGCTCTTACAATCTTCTCTGTTTCATTCTTGATAGATACTCCAAAACCACAACACAATGATGAGGTCACAGGTCCGATCCCATGTTAGCCACCCAAGAATTCCTCCTAAGTCCTCTCTTTGGCAAAAGGAGCCATTAGTACATGTTCTATCTGATGAGCAAGCACCTCAATGGTCCAGGTAAACCACTCTCTCCATTTTAGTATATCTTGGAGGAAATATGCCCTAATTTTAAGATCCAATACTCTACTTCTCCTCTAAAGTTTATGCAATCCTCAATATCGTGTACGTCTTCTTTGTGGTAGGCCCAATATTTGTTGTTGTCGCGCCAAACGGGGTCTCCTCACTGCTTAGGTGCCACTTCAACTCCTTTCAATCATTGATGGAATCAAATATGTCGGACAGACTAGTGTTGAAAGGAGTGATAGATTTGGACCCAACATAATTAGAGGCATTGTCCTGCCTTGTGCGGCCCGAGTCGGTCTTGCTGTTAATGTGCTATCTCTTGTCCCCGTCATCGTCCTCTTTTTTTTCCCCCTCTTTCTTGTCTTTGGGGACTAAGGGTTTCTTCTCTAACTCCACTTCCTTCTTGGTGACAAGCATCTCGACTAGAGTGATATATTTCTTGGCATCCCTTAGCAGGTCTGCCATATTGGTTGGGGGTCTAGAGAAAGGAAGTCCTAGAACTTGCCTTTTCTCAGACCCGAAGTGAAAGCTGTAATGGAAGTGTCATTACTATAGCTGTCGATGAGGGTCAACTCATCGTTGAAATGAGTGACGTACTCCCTCAACGTCTTGTTTTGTTTTTGCTTTAGGGTCAGCAGATAATGTGGGCCTTCCTAATTTGTTGGCTCCCACAAAGCGTGTGAGGAACGTCGCCGCTAATGCCCATAATCAATCAATAGATTTTGTGAGGAACGTCGTCGCTAATGATTGGCGCCAAACTAATGTAGTCGATTCCTTCTCTCATTCCTCGCCATTACCTAGACCTACACAAGTAACACACGTGAGCCAAAGACCACAGTGTGGCGGTCGATGATACTCCAATGCTTAAGTTAGATAAGGTTTAGGAGAGGCTTAAAGTTGTAAATTGGGATTCTATAGCGTAACTTAGTTCATCGACCTTATATTCCTTTTATAGTGTGAGAATCCTTGTTCGGCTAGGCCTTTGGTAGTGTAGTTTAGAAAAAGAGATCTGGCTGGAGATCCTTTCATGTTCGGGAACTGTCCATGTAAAGAGGTTTTCCTACAGACTTGTGCTCCTAGATCTGTGGGAGAGGTTTCCCTTTCTGGGTATTGTCCATGCAAAAAAGTTTCCTTGCTCGACTTATACTCTAGTATTTGTTTCCTAGTCGGATCTGATGTATTGTTGTCTTGGGTCGATCCCCATATACTTGCCTTATCAGGGGTTACTCATGCCTTATCAGGACTTACAAGTATTGGGCTTGACCGCGTGACGTATGGGCTTATTAAGGCGCTGCAATTCGGGTCCAACGTTCTGAAATCTGCCAATAGTGGGCTTAATGTTGTCTGGACCTCACTGAATTAAGCATGCAATCGGGATTCTATTGACGAAATTATCATGATACATGTACGGTGCTGATCAGATGGCAGTTTGATGTATCATCAAATAACATTCCCTTTAAATAGATAAAATAACCCTAAATCCCTCATTTTTTCCTCTTTCTCCACTCTTTCTTTGCAATCTCCATCTCAAATCACACAATACGCAAAATCTTCATGGCTCCACTCCTCACCACCACCACGCACCGATGCTCATCAAAATTGTCCAGACCTTCACCGTTCAGATCTTCTTCTTCAAAACAACGAGGGAGGGGATGGGGTGCGCAGAGAGTAAGAAAGGGGAAAGGAGTGTGGGGCACAAAGAGATAGGGGAAATGAGGAAGGGGTGGGTCACATCAACAATACGCCAGAATGTGAGATTGTAACTCATTTCCTTTTTTAGTGGTCTGGGGAGCCCATTTACACCCCGCGCTTACCTTTCAAAAAAAAAAAAAAACCTAGGGAAGGTGGGTGGGTGCAGAAAGAGACAAGAAATGAAGGAGGGGTGGGTTGCACATCAATAGTGATAAGGAGGAAAGGGAATCAGGGTGGGTGGTGTGCAAAGAGTGAGAGACAAAAAAAAAGGAGGAAGGGGTGGGTTGAGTGCAGAGAAAGTGAGAGAGAAAATGAAGGAGAGGTCAGTGGGTTGCGCAGAGAAGGAAAGGGAGGGATTAGGCGACTTATAAATGGAATATCTTGGTGTTCCTCTTTTGGATCTGGTAGCAGTGATGGTGACAGTGGGTTTTCTCTCAGGCGGTGGTGGATATGTATTGTGTTCAATCAGTTGATTTAAAAGGTTGAGTTTTTTTTTAAGCTAATAAACGAATAATCGGGGCCTCGCAGATATCAGTCCTTCGTGACGGATCGGAGATGGTTTAACAAAAAAAGGTTTTGGGACAGATTCAGGGATAAACAAAATCTGGCGAGGTGGAGACGAACTTACCCAAATCCGCACCTTTGTCATCCCTAGTGGCGATAAAAATCCTCCATCCACTCGGCACCATCTGGGCCAGGTAATACCTTGATACGACAGAAAATGCCAAAGAACGTCATTTATAGTGAAGCGCATGACTGCATCAAATGCGACCTTGTACAGACAAATGTACCCCTCCCTCGGAACAGTCTGAGACTCGTCTTTCACAAGGAGCGACAACCTTATATCACCAGGAATTTGAAACTGTTAACGAGGATCAACAAGATCCTCCTATGAGGTCAACAGCCCCTTAAAAACGTCAAGGCAAGCCGCATGTCGCGCATGTGAGAAATGAGGTCACACAAACACGATTAATCAAAGTTTGCACTTGATCCGATTAGAGAAGTTAAAAATTAAAGGACAAAAGAAAGCTTTGGAAGGTAAAAAAAAAAAACAAATCAATTTCCACCTATGCAGGCTTATAAAGGCTTGGCATTTGGGAGAAATATTCACCTAACCGCTGCAAGCATTAACTGCAACGCAGAAATCATAGCGCCGAAATATGCCATCATGGCATTACACATCCCCCACGCACAGTCAGTTAGTGGCCCTATATGCAGCCCCACTAACTAGGGGAGTAAATGATGAGACATCAAACAATCATCTGATTGCAGCTATACACGTGACACGGGCCAAACCTAATACAAAAAGGCCTCATTCCAGTCTAAAATAGGCCCAAACCAGATCTAGCTTAGGCTTAGCCTAATCTCTATTCAGCACGTAAGTCAGGCGCCCAAGCCAGGTTATTTGAACCCAGTGTGGATCGAATCTTGGAGTTTGGCCCAAACAAAGATATCTAAGTTGTAACAAGCCCAAAATCCATTTGCGCAACTCTCGGTCCAATCAAACATTGGGTCTCAAACAAAGTCAAGTGCCAAAGGAGACTCTGTCACGGACAAGTAAGATCATGAGCGAGCTCTTCCCTCCATCACGCCCTCGACGATAGAGTTAGTAAAGGAATGAAATACTCGCTATATAAGGTGAACAAAAGGGATGAGAAAGGTATGCACATGCAACCCCAATTTTAATTAGTTTACATCCATCATTGCTCAGTCACCTGACTTTATCATCGGAGTGCCTTCAGCCACCACAATAGTGGTCCTTAGTTCACCGTTGTTCATTTTGCAGGTCGAAAATCGATAAGGATGGATTTGGATGCATCAGTAGTTATCTATTTATTTTTAATATTATAAATATATTTTAAACAACAAATATATGTATTGGTTCGGTTCGGTTTCTACTAGTTTTTCAATCTAAAGTCGAAAATCGAACCGCTCTCATTGGTTTTCGAAATATTAAAAATCAAACTGTACCAAATCGAACCGCTCTCATTGGATGGTTTACTCAATTTCGTTCAGTTTTTTGTTTATCCCTAATGTTGTTTTTGGGTTATTTTAAATTTAGCACTCATTAGTTCATTTGCAACTTAGTTTAACCCCCATTTTAAACGTTAATTGAAGTCCAACCCCTATTTTCTAACATATTTGTTAGGTCAACCATGTTGACTGTGAAAGTTTAATAGAAGACCATAATACCCTAAGCCAGAATGCAAATGCATTGAATGTGCAAGCTTCATAAAACAACCTAAATGAATCCAGCGGCTCGAAAATTACAATGCACACCTCAAGGTAATCCTCATGGTAAAAAAAAAACCATTTTCCATCTCTTCCTTTCTCATCTTCTATGCAACAAACTACCCTCCCAACCCATCCACTCCCCTCCTCCTACTACCACCCTGCGATTGTTTTTGTTCAATTGAACTTATGTTTACAAATGAAATTACAGTTTTCTGGTCAGTTAAGCTTGGGTTTTTGTGCAAAATTAGTTGGAAGAGATGGAACAACTTCACCATTACTACCAACAATAACAAATGGTTTGGTTTTGGTGGAGAAAAAATTGAAAGTGGGGAAGTGAAGGTGATGATACATCAAAATAGACCATCATCACAACCATACACGTGGCAAGAAACATTCATCACAAGGATCAAGTACCACGCCTACCAAGCCAGCTCATAAAACCAAAAAGGCAATAGCAATCATAAAAGCCCAAACATGGCCCATCAGAAGAAGTCGTAATTGTGGCTCAAATCCGGGCCCGCACGAACTCTCTCATAAAGAAGATGAACATTACATGAGAAAAGAGTCGTGGAGAGAGTTACGCCCCCACAGACACATCTTCATGAAAGAGGAGACTGTTACGAAGAACATCTCATTCTGTTGTGTCTCACATGCTTAAGTCATGCAGAGAATTAACAATGACCATTATATAAGGTAAAAAAAATATTCGACAAAGACATGCAACTTTAACTGAATTTTGTCTAGATTTACTTACTTCTTCAACAAAATTATTGACTTAAGCATTGAAGTGTCTTCGACTACAAAAAATGTGACTCCAGGAGGATGAGATTTGGACGCATAAGGAATTGGAGAAAAAGGATATATTGGGGTTAAAAGCCTAAAACAGGTTTGAGATCGGTTGCAAACATTTAAGAAAAAAACATTTCTGCTTCATCAACGATTGCTGGATTCCTTGTTTTTCAATGGTGGTGTTCAATCAAAGAGACAACCAAACCATAAGTAAACCACCAGAAACACGCATCTTTTCTGTGTTCAATCTTTTTCAAGACAACTAAATCTCATCCATATTATCTTCTCCCCCAATTACACCGCCTAAATTTTAAGTTCCCTTTGTTATTCCCTTCCAAGTCTAACCTCTCTTCACTTTCAAACTCATGTAGCACAAAGTCATGGAGTTGCCATGCATTATTTGCACAATTGTTAGTAAAGAATACACTTAATGTAACGACCCGCTCCCACATGACACCATACTGTCTGCTCTGGGCTACCAACCGGTCCGCACGGCTTTAAAACGCGTGATACCATGTAGAGCGACCTTGCACACTTAAAGCACATCCCCCTCCCGCACCCAGGCGATATGGGACTATGATCCCCCTTGTAGCTCATCCAACCTCTCTTGGCCTGTTGGGCCGCACTCCCTCACCCTCACCCTCACCTCAGGTCCGCCCACTTAGGGTCTCATAATCCACCCCCCTTAAGGCCAAACGTCCTCGTTGGCCACACAGGCACCCACAACATCCACGTCGCCAGAGGGCCCACCAACACGTGGCATACTTTCGGCTGGGTCAGGCTCTGATACCAACTGTAACGACCCGCTCCCACATGACACCATATTGTCCGCTCTGGGCTACCAACCGGCCCGCGCGGCTTTAAAACGTGTGATATCATGTAGAGCGACCTCGCACACTTAAAACACATCCCCCTCCCGCACCCAGGCGATATGGGACTATGATCCCCCTTGTAGCTCGTCCAACCTCTCTTGGCCTGTTGGGCCGCACTCCCTCACCCTCACCCTCACCTCAGGTCCGCCCACTTAGGGTCTCATACTTAATGTATACATACATGAATTATCACCTCTTCTCCCATTTTTACAATTTGGATATTCTCAATTACATACAGTAGTAGATGATTTAATTACCATAAGACTCTTGTTGTTTGTGGGTTGGGTTGGGTTGGGTTGGGTTGGGTTTACTTGACTGCAAAGCCTAGTCTAGTTCTTATAGATCCTGATGATGTTTATATTTTGGAACCTTTGCAAATTGGTATAGAACACTGATTTGTTGATTGGGGGGAGATTGGGCGAGTGATGTTTTCTTGAATTGGATAAAGAAGAAATAGTAGGGAGGAAGATGAGGAGTTGATTGGTTGGGGAGGGTGATGAGTTTTGCAGAAGGAAGAGATGGAGAAGTATATATATATTATCAGGAGGGATTAGCTTGAAATGTGCATTGCAAATCCAAGCCATTGGATTTATTTGGTTGTTTTATGAAACTTGCATAATGCGTATTTTTGGTCCATTATTAGGTCAAAATAACCCAAATATATTCTTCTATCCATCTACCATTGTGTTTCGAAGCGACAAACTCACAAACATTTGAACTAGTATGCAGTTTCCCTCCATCCAAAGAAGACTCCTTCACAGTCTCATCAACAAGAGAGCAGCTGAGCAGAAGTGCTTATCACTCTTAGAAACCTGCAATACCCGCACAAAGCTCACCCAAATTCATGCCCACATCCTTAAATCTGGTCTAACTAATAACCCATTAGTCCTAACCAAGTTCTCTTCCACTTCTTCCAATCTAAACTTAATTAACTATGCTGCGGCGGTCATCTTATCTGACGATGCAGACACCAATCTCTATGATTCATTCCTTTTTAACACCGTGATTCGGGCTTATGCCCAGACCAATGATTCTAAGCACAATGCAATATACTTTTATGTTGTTATGTTGCGGTTTTCGATTGTGCCTAATAAGTTCACATTCCCTTTTCTTCTCAAGGCTTCTGCTGGCCTTGTGGACTTGAATTTAGGCAACCAGATTCATGGGTCTATTGTGAAGTATGGGTTTGATACGGATATTTTTGTGCTCAACACAATGGTTCATATGTACTCTAATTGTGTTGGTGGGATTGATTTTGCTCATGAGGTGTTTGATGGGATGCCCAAGTGGAATCCTGTTTCATGGAGTGCGATGATTGGGGGTTATGCACGATTGGGTATGTCGAATGAGGCTGTTGGACTTTTTGGGGATATGCAGATTGCTGGGGTTCACGCAGATGAGGTTACTATGGTTTCGGTTCTTTCGGCTTGTGCTGACTTGGGTGCATTGGAACTTGGGAAATGGGTTGAGTTTTATATTGAAAAGGAGGGGATTCCTAAGACGGAAGAGCTTTGTAATGCACTTATAGATATGTTTGCAAAGTGTGGTGATGTTGATGAAGCGGTGAGAGTTTTCAGGAAGATGGATGAGAAAACAATAGTGTCTTGGACTTCAGTAATTGTCGGTCTAGCAATGCACGGTCGAGCTTTAGAGGCGGTTTCTTTCTTCGAGGAGATGAAAATTTGTGGAGTTATCCCGGATGCTGTTGCCTTTGTTGGTTTGCTCTCAGCGTGTAGCCATGCTGGTCTGGTTGAAGAGGGTTGCCGATATTTTAACTCCATGAAAAGTGATTTTGCGCTAGTACCTAGGATTGAGCACTATGGTTGCATGGTGGATCTCTTTAGCAGAGCTGGCCTTGTGAAGAAGACATTACAATTTGTTCAGGAGATGCCTATTGAACCCAATCCAGTGATTTGGCGTACTTTGATCAATGTTTGTCGTGCCCATGGTGAGCTTGAGCTTAGTGAAAACCTAACAAAACAGCTGATTGGAGATGAGCCTGCACATGGATCAAACTATGTCTTGTTGTCCAACATTTATGCAAAGATGTCTAGGTGGGAGAAGAAATCAAAGATTAGGCAAGTTATGGAAAAGAAGGGAATCAAGAAAGTCCCAGGATCCAGCATGATTGAGCTCAATAACAATATTCACGAGTTTGTAGCGGGAGATAGAACTCATGATCAATACAAGGAGATCTACAAGATGTTGGATGAGATGGGAAGGAAATTGAGAAAAGCTGGATATATTCCTGCAACATCTGATGTTCTACTCGATATCAATGAAGAAGATAAGGAAGATGCAGTGAACAGGCACAGTGAGAAGCTGGCAATAGCATATGCTCTTCTGAATTCTCCACCAGGAACTCCCATTCGTATTGTGAAGAACTTGCGAGTTTGTAGTGATTGTCATTCTGCTACCAAGTTCATCTCTAAGGCCTATGATCGGGAAATAGTGGTTAGGGATCGGACACGATTTCACCATTTCAAAGATGGTGTATGTTCATGCAAAGACTTTTGGTGATAAAATTGCTTGACCTCAATGTTTGACAATCAATATTAGGAGATGATGTTACTATGTTCTTGCAATTGGGTGGCATTTTTGCAGAACAGAGGACTCCAACTGAATCAAGAAATGTTACCCGATAGAGAAAACACTAGTGCTGACCCAGGTGCACTTTAGTGGAGAAAATTCTTTTAAAACAAAGTCTGTCCTAAACCACCCCTCATCAGTGGGTGTTACTCCTCATGAGAAGTTGTGAACCAAATGCACAGCTGATGACTATGGCTGCAGTAGTCAGAAGACGTGAATAGAATGACAGAAACAAGATAACTTCAATAAGCCTTGAGAATTACCTTTCATGTATAACATAATATATCATTCGCAATAACTCAAGTATTCTTCTAATTTTGGGAATCTGATGAGGACAATGCAAGCAATACAAGCAACTAGGTGTATGTGAGAAAATCCAAACCATAGAAGACTGTTTTGCACAATTGTTATATAACAGTTGTGGCAGTTATGTAACAGTGCAGTTGGTTTATTTCAATTGTACTTGTAGTAGTCATTATAGTAGTTATTTCATTGGTTTATTTCAATTGCACTTGTAGTAGTTATTATAGTAGTTATTTCAATGCTATAAATATGAAGCGAGAGAGTGATTAAAGGGGGGAAAACTCTGGACAGGGAATTGAGAACCAACAGGGCTGATGTATCTGCATCAGATTGGATGGTTGTGGGCTTCCATTCTGCATCAGAATGGAACTTTCTTTGTAATTCGTTCTCTACAAATAAAAACATTTACATAGTGCTATTTCTGTTCTATTCTCGTGTGTATTGATTGTTGTGTGGCTGAAAATTGAATATCTGCAGAGAAAAGATCAGGGTGCATCATTGGTATCAGAGCAGGTTAGTTCTTGAGTTAGGGTATGGTAAAAACAAGATCTAATAACACCATGGATCCTAAGTTAGTGGAAAAGGAAACTGTTGGTTTGAAGTCTGGGATGCAAGAAGTGTTGCAAGGACTGAATTGTTGAGGGAGAGTCTTAGCAAACTAGAGAAGGGCAAGGCAGTGCTCACTGATGACCACGAATAGAGGGTAACAGAGGCAGCTGATGAAGATTCTAGTGGCAAACATGGAGGCAGTCACATCGCAAAACATCGCAGATTGAAACTTCCCTTGTTCAATAGAAAAAAATGTGCAAGGATGGATTTTCTGCGCAGAGAGATAATTCTCCATTAATCAAGTGAGTGAAAGGGACATGGTTGCTACAATGTCCATTTGTTTTTAGGGAGAAGCCTTAGGGTGGTTTCAATGGTGTGACTCGAGACAACTGCTGGGGACTTGGGTTGCACTGAAGTCGGCATTAATGGAGCATTTCAAATCACTAACAATGTCGATCGGGTATTCAACATTGTTCAACCTCTGTCAAGACACGACAGTAAGGGAGTATGTTTTGAAGTTTGAGAAGGCGGCAAGTGGAGTACCAACGACGCTTAAAGATCTACTCATGGAATCATTTTTGAATGGATTGGAGTGGGATATTAAAGCCGAATTGAAAACAATGAGATTTTTCAATCTAAGTGATTTGTTGAGGGCAGCAAATATGGTAGAGGAAAAAACTATTGATGGTTGTAGAAGGTGCCGCGAAGAAGATGATGTCAAACCAGATTGCATCTCAACGAAACGGGTCGAGAGTAGACATTGGGTTGAATCGGGTCAACGAAGCAAGTCGGTCCGGATTTAAATACAGCATCAGATCGGGATCTGAATTCAACACTGGATACGGGACGCGGGTTGAATCTACTAGTTTTTTGGGTCTGGGGAACACAAAACATGGCGCGAGTTCAGAATCCACCGCTTATCCACTCGTTTTAGTCCGATCCAACATCAACCAGATCATTGGAGCAGCGCGACCACTACCACTCAACCAGTCAGGGCCAACCAATCGTCCAGAAGTCGAAACTTGTCATTCTGACGTGTTTCTGGGAACTAGGAGTGGAGGCTACCATCGCATGTCTGAATAGGAGGCTCGGTATCGTCGCAGTCATGGTCTGCTGTGATGAACTCTATACTCCAGAGCATGTGTGTTAGAATCGAAAGTTAATGGTTTTGCTTATTTCAGAGGATGAAGGTGAGGAACTGGTGCAGGAAATTGTTGAGGATGTCTCTGGTCAAAAAGAGCAGTCTCTGGCAGTTTCTATGAAATCAATCATGGGAATGGCACCTGCAAGGAAGACATTGAGGTTGATGGGATCCATCTTGGGGCGAAAAGTGTTGGTCCTTATTGATGGCGGTGCATCGCATTCATTTATTTCACCAAGGGTGGTTGACGACTTGCTAGTGGACCAAAATAAAATATTCGGAGTGGAGTTAGGAGATGGGAAAAAAATTAAGGGGGTCGGTTACTGTCGTGAGGTGCCAATTGAAATACAAGGGCTTACAATTACAAAAAAATGTTACTTATTGGAGACAGGATGTGTCGAATTGGTGTTAGGAGTTACATGGCTAGAAACATTGGAAGAGTTTTCTTCGAATTATAGAGAGTTGACGATGATAGTGGCGGTTGATGGGAAGTTATTCCAGTTACGAGGGGATCCTACCCTAAGTAGGCAAAGGTTTCTTTCAAAACAATCATGCGGACTATGCAATGGGATGATATGGGGTATGCTATAGAGTTACTTCAGAAGCAAAGTGAATTGTCAGTAAGCAGGGAAAAAAACCTCGAGATTCCACAACCAGTACAACAACTCTTGATTCAGTTTGACTCAATATTTTATCAGCCGATTTTTCTACCGGTGCCAATAACACATGACCATGCAATCTCGCTGCAAGAAGGAGCGGCTCCACTGCGAATCAGACCCTACAAGTACCCTCATTTAAAATGAAATAGAAAAAATTGTACAAGAAATGCTTACTATCAACATTATTAGACCTTGTTGTAGCCCTTTTTCAAGTCCGGTTTAGTTAGTTCAAAAAAATGATGGAAGTTGTCGTTTCTGTGTAGATTGTCGGGCATTGAACAAACTAACAATTCCAGATAGATTTCCAATTCCGGTGGTTAATGAGTTGATGGATGAGTTGGGAGGGGCAACCATTTTTTCCAAGTTGGATTTGAAGAACGACTATCATCAGATCAAGGTGAAGAAAAAGGATGTTGAAAAAAACTGCCTTTCGTACTCATGAGGGCCATTATGAGTTTCTGGTTATGCCCTTTGGCTTGACTAATGCTCCAGCCACTTTCCAATCGCTAATGAATGACATTTTCCGCCCTTTCTCGTGACGGTTTGTATTGGTATTTTTCGATGACATCTTGGTATACAACAGGGATATGGATTCTCATGTGGGGCATTTGACTAAAGTTTTTATAGTCTTGCGACAACATCAATTGATAATGAACAAAAAGAAGTGTTTGTTTGGTCAGCCTAGTGTGGACTATTTGGGGCATGTAATCTCGGGACATGGAGAAACTATGAACATGACTAAAGTCGAGTGCATGGTTAAATGGCCAATCCCGACGAATGTGAAGGGCTTGAAAGGTATTTTGGGGCTCACGGGCTATTATAGACGGTTTGTACATAACTATTGAAAAATCGCAAAGCCACTCACGAATTTATTGAAGAAAGATGGTTTTATGTAAGGGAGCGGATGCTCAGATTGATTTTAATGAGTTAAAACGAGCTATGGTATTTGTTCCGGGACTTGCCATGCCAGATTTTTCTAAATATTTTATTGTTGAGATAGACGCATTGAGTAAAGGGGTTGGGGCAGTTTTAATGCAGGAGGGTTGCCCATTGGCATTCTTTAATCAGGCATTGTCCCCACAGGCCCAAGCTAAGTTAGTTTATGAACGGGAGTTGATGGCTATTGTATTAGTTGTACAAAAATGGTGTCACTATCTTTTGGGCCATCCTTTTAATATTAGAGCAAGACATGCAAGTGGTCCACTCCCCACACAATGACGCCCTTGTCATCATGATCGGGATAGCAAAATGGGGTGTGAAGAGGTCACTGGAGGATATGGGGAGCTCAGTCAACATCCTGTTCTTGGAGGGGTTCCATAAGATGCGACTAAGAAAAGAAGAGCTAAAACTGCACAAGCATGTCATGATCGGCTTAAGTGAAACACAAACTTACCCAGTTAGAAGCATCAGACTACCAATGGTAACAGGGGAGCCATACCTGATAAGGATTCTAATGACGGAATTCATTGTTGTAGACACCTCCTCTGCATACAACTTGATTCTAGGCAAGCCTTTGCTCCACCAAATGGGAGCGGTGGTTTCTATTATGCATTAATGCCTCAAGTACCTCGCTGATAATAAGGCAGAGACTATCGAGGAGATCAATCAACCGCAAGAGAGTGTGTAATATCCATTTTTTATTTTTTTATTTTTTTATTTTTTTATTTTTTATTTTTTTATTTTTTTTATTTTTTCCGATTGTTCGATTTGCTTTTCGTTGTTTGATTTGCCTAACTTCGGATTTTTGAAATTTATTTCAGTGGTATAGGTTGGTTAGATTTAAATTGCATTTTTTTAAAAGAATTATTATTTGGAGGGTGGGGTGTACTCAGAAAATCTGATGGGGGCACATAGCCACAAACACCATAAAAGAAAACCCCCTTCTCTTTTTCTTCTTCCTTTTCTTTTTTTCTTTCCTTCAATGCGTGTTCCTCCCGACGCTCTTTTTTTTATGGTGTGCAATCACGAGATTCGCCATTATCTCCTCTCGAATCTCATCCTCGTTTTTCTTCCTCTTTCTCCCTTATCTTTCTTGCTGGAGTTTTTCACCTTTAAAAACCAAAAAATCAGGGTGTGTGGCTTGTTCAGAGTTGTCATTGCCGGTGCTAGCAATGTGACTCTAATCAATCTCTCAGGTGGTGGTTGGGGCGCCGTTTGGAACCTGTAAACCCCACATGCAAGGGTGGTTTCAGGGTTGGCTGAAATTTCTAAAAAAATCAGTGTGCATGTCCGTTAGGAAGGTTCTCTGGCGTGAATCTTAGCTTTGATCGCGTGGGTGAGCTGCAATTCATGATTTTAGTTGTTCTTGGACCTATTTTCGGCTTGTTGTGTTGTTTGAAGGTGATTAGACTTGAGTAGGGTAGGTTTTGGTGAGTTTTCGCCGAATTTTGGGTTCGTCGGAGTGTTCGCCGGATTTAATTTGCCTACGCGCCAGTTGTTACTTTTTTTTTCTAGTTTTCGGCTAGTTTGCTCGCTTTTGAGTCCGCCTTGCAGTTTTAAAAAGTTTCCTTGGACCAGCATTCGCTGTTTTGCGAGTTGGGAGCTTCGAGTGTTAGGATTTGGGTTCCGAAAACCCATTCCGCTCAGGTGAGTGTAACTATAATACTTACCTTGAGAAATATTTATTTTAAATCTTGAATTTAATTTTTACATTATGCTGTCGATTGTGTATGATTGAATACAAGTTCGGGATTCGAGGTTTTTCGAGATTTCAATTGTTGTGTTGGTTCTTTTGTGAATGAATTTATGTATTGAGTTTTCTGAAAGCATGATATACATGAATGAATAGAATAGTAGTTGATTTTTGGTGTGATTAGGCTTTGGTATAATGACACTGGGGCTTATATGTTGCGTTTTCGAGTTTGCTTAGTATGACACGATCAGATTATTGTTCCGGTGTAATGACCTAATTTTTTAATTGCAAAATTGAATAGACTCAGCGTGTCATCAGTTCGTGTGTTTTACCGTAGAATGTCGAGTCTTGAGCATGTATGATAGTTCGACTCGAATGACTTTATTGTGGTGAATTGGGTCATGTTGGGACCCTAGCGTAGTCGTGGATTTATGAAAATTGCCTAGCTAAATATGGTTACACGCATTTTACAATAGTAGTGTAAGTGTCTTTACCCCACTGTAATGCCTGTTGTGCTGATGCTTAGGAGCTTGCTCGCTTGTGAGTTTGGTGGTGCTTGAGATGACTCGCACCTACAGACATTGAAGATGCTATTGCATGTGGCAAGGTTGCTAAGGTGCGGTGAGCTCCCGCACGCACTTGCCACTAGAGAGTGCAGTAGGACGAGTCTCGGAGGACGTGCTTTGGAGATTACTCGCTTTCCCTCCCAGCGCGCTTGAGTTGGATTTGTGTTAGGTTGGCAGTGTTAGGCCAGTCGTTCGGGACGTTTGAGTTTGTATCCGGGCATATGGCACCCCATTAGGATATAAACAAGTCTGAAGTGGTACTGGTGCACGTTGTGGGACGTGTCTGGGTGAGACACATTCGTAGGGTATGCGGATACCTACGATATGAGACACTTACGTAGAAATTTTTATGGTTTCGACTTTCGACTTGATTGCCATACCTAGGAGGCTATGCAAGATTACGATATTGTCTTTGCCTTCATTACTTGATATTTACCATGTTTGAATCACCTGTAATGACCGACATATCTCGTAAACTTGTAGTTATTGTTGAATATGAAATGCTTGTGTTGATGCTTGAACTTAGAAATATTATCCTTAGAGACACGATGTGATTCAGACTTTAGAACCTATATAGGGACACTTCTTCCATTTTATGGATCATGTATCTAGGATTACTCACTTATTCATTATTGCGTGGCATGGATTTCTCCTGTATATTATTTTGTTATTTTTATTTAGTTCACTCGAACCAGCTAGCTTTGTGTTGTGCTAACTCTGCAAGGGGTGTGCTTCTATTGGAGTGCAGGCAGTGTTGGCTTTCCAGCTGATCGTGGCGCTTAGGCCCAATTTTCAGCTGTAGACTTGTTTTGTGTTGTTTAGTCGTGTCCACCCTGTACAGGTATGTTTGGCTTCCTTTGTATTACCTTGTTAAATATTAGATGTTTGTATATATTGGTTTTGTCGTTATGACTCTGGCGGGGTGAATCGAATACTCTTATTTTGTTCAAATTTTATCGTAGTTGTTATTTATGTTTGATTCTCGTTTCAAGAATGTGTTATATTATGATGTTGTGGCCGATTACGATCCGCCTATATTACGGAATTAGTTCACATACAAGCACGTTGCGGTTCCCGTGGCGGGGTTACAGAGTGCCACTACGTTGTGATGAAGTAATCAGGCAAATAGTCATTTTGTCCTAAAAAGCCCCCTAAAGAAAACCAACAGGCAAAATGCCTACTCATCGGAGAACCTCAGTGGAGAATATCATGTAGAACGTTTAGAGAAGAATAATTAATTAAGGTACTCTCTTTGAAAACGATGCCATTTCACACTCAACTCTATATAAAAGGGAAAGTTTGGTCCGGCCAAGAGGGCCACGATGATGCACAACGACCAAGTCTAGTCCAATTAAGGATGTGGACAACTCGCCGCGTCTAAGTGACCTAGTCCACCTAAAGAACCATGGCATCGCAAAAACGGACTGAGCCTAATCTCGTGACGGCTCAATGCACATGAATAACCTAGTTCAACCAAGGGGACCACGATGGCACATAACGACCGAGTCTAGTCTTATTAAGGATGTCGACAACTTGCCGCATCTAAGTGACCTAGTCTACCTAAGGAACCACAACACAGCAAAGCAGACAGAGTCCCGTCTCGCGACGGCTCACTACGCATGAATAGCCTGGTCCGACCAAGGGGACCACAATGGCGCACGACAACCGACTCTAGTCCTATTAAGGATGTCGACAACTCACCGTGTCTAAGTGACTTAGTCCGCCTAAGGAACCACGACACCGCAAAACGGACCGAGCCAGTCTTGCGATAGCTCACTACGCATGAATAACCTGGTTCGACAAAGGGGACCACAATGGCGCACAACAGCCAAGTCTAGTCTCGTTAAGGATGTTGACAACTCGACGCGTTGAATTGACCTAGTCTGCCTAAAAAACCATGACACCGCAAAGTCTCACGACGGTTCACCATGCATGAATAACCTGGTCCGAGCAAGGGGACCACGATGGCACACAACGACCAAGTATAATCATATTAAGGATTCGACAACTTGCGCATCTGAGTGACTTAGTCTGTCTAAGAAGCCACGACACCACAAAGCGGATATAGCCCAGTTCATGACGGCTTATCAGACATAAGTGGCCCAGTCTGCTTAATAGAAGTCTAGTCTATTCGGGCGAAAACGACTTCTCTACAGATTAAACTCCTCTTTAGGATTGAGCTCGAACACTACAAAAGTCTAGTCGTTTTTACAAATATGACTTCTCCATAACCTAACTTCTGTTCACGGTTAGGGTTCGTCATAGAAGTTTCATCCATTTGGGCGAAGGCGACTTCTCTATAACTCAATTCCTCTTCAGGGTTGAGCTCAAACACTATAGAATTTGAGTCCGTTCGGACAAAAATGACTTCCCATAACCTAACTCATGTTCAGGATTAGGATTAGGATTCGTCATAGAAATCTAGTCCATTCGGGCGAAGGCGACTTATCCATAGCTCAACTTCTCTTCAGGATTGAGCTCGAACACTACAAAAGTCTAGTCCGTTCGGACAAAGATGACTTCTCCATACCTAACTCATGTTCACGATTAGTGTTCGTCATAGAAGTCTAATCCATTTGGTTAAAAACAACTTTTCGACAGCTCAACTCCTTTTCAAGATTGAGCCCATATACTATAAGAGTATAGTCTATAAGATTTCCCCATAACCTAACTCCTGTTCAGGATTAGGGGTCATCATAGAAATCTAGTTCATTCAGGCGAAAATGACTTTTCCACAACTCAACTCCTCTTCAGGATTGATATTCACATAATTACTACATAAAATATCTTCAAATTTATATTTTTTATTGTTTTGAATATTGTATTTTATTCTAATTATTTCGTTTTCATGTTTTTTGTAGGAAGTGGAGCTTAAACGATGAAATTGCATTAGCGCAGAGAGTTTGGAAGAACAAGCCCAAGCTGACGGTTTTGGTGAATTTGAAAGGTGCTACAACAATAGAAACCCATGTAAATCAAACCTAAACCTAAGCCCAAGCCCGACCCAAACCTATTCTCCTTCCTGCCACACACAAAAGCCTATCATTTCTTTTGGGCGCAAAGAAGAACCAATCTCTCTTATGTTCCTCTATTTTTGATGCATTTTTTCTCTTCTTCTCTTTTTCCAGCCATCGAAGAAACATCTCATCTACCCCTCGCCAGCGATTCTAGTTGCTTGAAAGACCGAGACCATCCTCCATTTCGCCACATTCTTTTCTTATTCTTCCTCACATCATACTTTTCCTCTGATTTCTTCAGACACAATGTAATACCCGCCCAATTCACTTACCAATATACTTTTATTATTTTAGAAGTTAATAATATTTATTTCTTTGTAGTAATTATTAATTGATAATAATTACAAGTGATAATAGTTTGCGATTTTAATTTCAAACCTAGGTTTAGGCTGGTGGTGGGTAAGAGATAAAGGATGGGTGTGTTTAGCCAAAGAAACCCTAAATTCTTCCTTTAAAGATAAACCCTAGTTTTTTTTTCCTCTATGCACACACAAAAAAAAAACCTGCGTTGAAAGGGTGGGAGGCGCTTGGAAAGAAAAACCTTGGAATCTTGCAAAGAAAAATATTGGTGAGTTAAACTTTACCGAAATTTTCAATCTATGATATTGATTATTCTGTGATTTTTTTTTCCTATGTACGAACTCTATTTTCTTTGGAGATGTTAATACTGATATAAACCCTAGAAAAAAAAGGGGGGGGGGTACGTTTGACCGCAACCAAACTCCACTGAAGACATCTTCCCTGAATACTGACAAGAGGACCTGTTGGTAATGTATTGAGTGAGATGATTGTGTGAGGCCCACTAGTGTGAATTTGTAGGCACTTTTGCAGTCTTAGTAAGCAAGTTGTATGTGATTGTTGACTGATTTTATTCATTTCAAAGGTGATGGGTTCTTTCCATTTTTCTCCATTGATGGTGATGTATCTGTAAGAGAATGATTGATATTTTTTTTGTGATTGACATCTGGAAGAGAGAAAAATGGGAAGGGTTTTTTCATTTTCTTTATTGATGGTGATGGGTTTTAATGAAAGATGGGTTCTTTATTGATTTTTCATTTTGTAATGAATTTTCGTTTTAATGAATTGCAGACATCCTTAATGAATTAAAGATGTGATGGGTTTCTTTATTGATGGTCATGTGGAAGAGACAAAAGATGCCCATAAGTCATAACCCATGCATTTTAAAATAGTGACCATGTTACAATATTAAAACAGTGGTTATGTTGTATGGTTATAATGTTATGAATAGAACCGTGGTAATGTTTTATGTAAGTGGGACTTTGATGTGATGTTAATTGGTTTGGAAAAATAATGGCTCAAATAAAATACTTGGTAAATGTTCTTTTTCACAACTCTGGAAAAAAAAATTTATTTTGTGTACAGACTTGCTTGTATACGTGTGATAGAATTATGGGTATGCAGACTTGCTTGCATATCGGTGCACCGTTCCATGTGAGTTCGGTTGTACGTGTAGATTTAAGAAGAATATTTGCCAGTGATCGAACTTCGGGTTAGATAACATGACACTCGAGGTGGCACTCCACTTGGGTCATGTACGCTCCGAGTGGCTTCGATGGCAAGGGATGCCCACTTGGGTGAGGTGTGTTCGGCATAGGAGGAGAGTGCGATTGTGGAAAAGAAGCCAAGAATTCGAAAACAAAAAAGTAAATAATTAAATAAAACCATTGAATTGAGCATGCCATGAAATTGTGTATAGATTATTTTAGCTTGTACTAGGTTAGCCTTGAGGGTAGAAACTAACAGCTCATTCGAATCTCGAATGAGAACTACTTGTCTTCCTTAAGGTGAAATTTGCATTTTGTCCTTTTATATTTAATTGTCTTGATTTGTAAGTTTGCTCACACCAGTATGATTATACTGACCCAGATTTCGTATTGTTATACAAATTTGGGTACGTTCTTCATGAGCGTAGCCCCAGAGAACCATAATTGGAGCGTAAGGAAGGATAGTAGCTGCGTGGCGATAGCTGAGGAGTTGACACATTTTATTTTTTATCTTTATTATTATTATTCCTAGGTAATCAGATGTAGGGTTTAGATATAAATGCTCAGTTTTTGTCAGATACTTATTTGGGGAATTGATTATTGTAATTTTCATTTATTCGTTGTGGATCTCATTTTTAGAGGAAGAATATTGAGGAAGCTTAATAGTTGTTTTTTGCCTTATGACTGTACCATTTAATGTGTTCCTGTCATGCTTTGGTTTTTGGACAATCTATTTATTTATGTTGTTCAAAAATCGGGGCGTGACACACAACCTCCATCACGACTTCATCTTCTCTGCTGCTCCCTTCTCTTCTTCTTCACAAATCACCTCACACCCTTGTCACTGTTCTTTCACGTCCCTATATAATCTTGCCAGCGACAGAAGCAACCAACCAATGCTCCGCAACCGAATTCCTGCATTTCCTCTTCTTTTTTATGCTCCAGGTCCCTACGAATTTCCTAGAAGTAGGGATGATATCACTGTTTATGACCCCTTTATGCTCCAGGTCCCTACGAATTTTCTAGGATTACGAGTTCATTTGCATTCTCTCTATGATTTTGCATGGCACCTTCGTAGCTTTTGGGACGTCTTGATATATGTTGTGCTGCATGTGGTTGCTACTCTTTGTTGGATGGAGCCTCAAATTTTTAGGTTGTTGTTATACGATTCTTTGACACTTTTAGAGGAGGGTGTTCGCTACGTTATTCCTCTTAATTTTATAGTACATCATTTACGAGGAAGAATATACGTCGGGCTGACTACGTTAATCCAAGCATTTCTGGGAAACAGCCCAGCTTCAGTTGGGTTTTTATGGTTAGTCTGGATTGATATTCGAGTCCTTTCCAGTTGCATTCCACTCATACTCGTTAGTTCCGTAACAATTTTGACTTACAACTTGTGCATGTAATTTTTCATTTGTGCAAAAATTTTGTGTGCCATGTATGTGTTTCATCAATTTCCCAAGATAAGTTCACAGTTCTTATGTTTTTGAGTTTTCTTTGGTGGATGATCTCTTCGAAATTGGTAAAAACTTCATCATGGTAATGTCACTTTAACCCTCATATTTTCTATTTTTCATCATTTGTCATGATTCTTCTTTTTATACATTTAGGACAATGTTTGGTTTAGGTTTGGGGTGAGCTTTATGAGTTTTTGTGCATTATTCAAAATTTTGAAGTGAAATGTATTTCACAACTATACTGATTAATTATTGCATTCTACTTAATCTCCATTGAATACGTAGATGATTCTGGTACTTGTGAAAACATTTGTATTTGATATGAAAACGCATTCAAAATCTAAAGTTCTTTTCCAATGAAGAGAATATGCTTTCAAATATGTTTTTAAATTTGAGAAAATAGATGCTATCACTTGTCACATTGATATATTAATAGGAAAACATAAGGTTTGATATTATCTTTACGTTAAATATATCTCATGAGATTTTTCAACTCGACTGTTCTTGCACTATAAGCCAAGTTAGCATAATTTGAAGTTGATTAGTGAGATATTTATTAGAAAACCTTAGAATAATAGTGGAGACTTAACCCTTTTGAGTTTTGAGTCATTCTATTTTTCTTGAGGGTTATTTAATAAACTCTAATTTTCTTGAGTCCACATTATCTCGTTGATAATCTCATTATTCTTGTTTCTCTTATTGATTGTTTTGAGAATGACATTAAAATTGAATCATTACACTAGAAATTCTAGGTTTATTTAATTGAGATGTCATAATACTGACTAGAGCTTAGGAAGTGATATAAACATTTTTTCTTAGAACCATTCTCTAGCCATTTAGCTTACTCAGTAATAAATATCTGTTTGCAGTCTTTTGAGCCTTTGAATAGCCTTTTCTTTGCTAACCTTATCTCTATTACTTAATCCAAGTATGAAGTAATACCCTATATTATTTTTATCCTTATCCAATTTATATGAGATTGTGTATGATTGGATATATGTTTGGAACGGACAAATAGATAGAGTTGAAACTAGATATTCCATGAATCCTCAAGACTAAAATGTTTCATTGTACAGAAGGGGAAAATCATATCATTAATAAAAAAAAATATAAAATAAAAAGATAGATGCTTAAAAAAAAAGATTTGAACAAGAATTGAGAAGGAAAAATAAACAAATTATTCTTCAGTTCCCCATGTGTTTATTAAAAGGTGTATCCATTATCAGAAAATTTTTGTATATCCTTTTTCATTCTTGTTAGCCATAATTCAAACCCCATTATAACCTAATAAAGACCTAATTAATCTTAAGTAAATGTTCAGTCCATAGATGTGGAGATTGAATAGACAAGAACTATGATGTTTAATTCAACATTTTCAAAAGTAACTGATATTCATGTCCATGAAATCATATTCATTTCATTATTGAAAAAATCTTATTTTCATGATAATTATATGTGAGATGTTTATGTTTCCATAATTTATTATTTTCCTCAAATATTAACTGAGTGATAAATACCCAATCTCAGAGTGATTATTTTATAGTGACACGAGAGATTTGTAGTCAAAGCATTCTTTGTAAAGGTTATCTTGTCGTGTCTTTACTGTGAAACATAAAGTTATGTTGATAACGCTATGCACACACATACTTCAAGTTGAGGATGATAATGAAATTTATTTTAACTTTGGATACTATTAAATGTCAAAATCTGTTGATATATTACTGTGACATTGTCAGTTGTATTTTGAAACTTTTGGCAATTGGATGATTATTCTGAGGAAAAAATAAAGAGTGACCACGTTTTTGAAATTTATCGAGTCATTAATGTTTGGGGGTAACACCTTTGGAAACCCTCAAGAGACTAAACTCGCCGACTAGAGGTAATCTAAGGGGTATTTGATATTCATATAATTATTACATAAAATATTTTCAAATTTATATTTATAAGTTTTTCGAATTTGTATTTTATTCTAATTTTTTTTCATGTTTTTTGTAGGAGTTGGAGCTTAAACGATGAAATTGCTTTAGCGTGGCGAGTTTGGAAGAACAAGCCGAAGTTGATGGTTTCGGTGAATTTGAAAGGTGCTACAATAATAGCCAAACTTAGGGCCGGGCAAGTACGGGTAACCGGCCCAAAGTGTAAAAATCGAAAATCGGACCGAAAAATTCGGGCCCGTGTGTATGAGGCCTGAAATCGGACCGAGTTGACCGGTTAACCGAGGTCCCGGTTAACCGAATTTCGGGCCGGTCTCGGTCCTAGGAGCAACATCCAAATTGAGATCATATCTGATCAAAGATCCGAATTGAGATCAAACATCCAAATTGAGATCTGATCAAACATCCAAATTGAGATCAGATCTGATCAAATATCCGAGATCAGATCTGATCAAATTGAGATCAGATCTGATCAAAGATTCGAATTGAGATCAAACATCCAAATTGAGATCAGATCTGATCAAGATTCGAGATCAAATTTGATCAAGATTCGAGATCAGATCTGAGATCAGATCTGATCAAGATCTGAGGATGATCTAATCAAGATCTGAGGATGATCAGATCATTGGAAAAATGGGGAAGGGAGGGGAGAGGGGGGATGATATTGCTTTCCTTCTTCATATTTACTTCAGATGATCCACACTTCAGATGATATTGCAAAAATGTCTGGAACACAAGATTTACACATTTACACACTTCAGATGATCCACACTTCAGATGATATTTACACAAGATGATATTGCAAAAATGTGTTCCAGAGTGTGGATCATTGCTTTCCAGAGTGGGGAAGGGGAGGGGAGAGGGAGACGGCCTCCGCTGTGAGAAGAGAAGAGGCGTCCGCGGCTTGTAGAGTTCTACTAGCGTAATAAATGACATGTGGCTTTTTGTCCAATCGTTGTCCTAGGACAGCTCCAAGTGCAAAGTCGGAAGCATCACACATAAGCTCAAAGGGAAAGTTCCAAATAGGAGATTGGATGATTGGAGCTGAAGTCAATAATTGTTTAAGCTTCTCAACGGATTTCAAACAATCTTCATCAAAAACAAAAACCGCGTCTTTAGCAAGTAAATTGCATAAAGGACAAACGATTTTTCTAAAGTCTTTGATGAATTTTCGATAAAATCCAGCATGGCCTAGAAAAGATCTAATTTCCTTAACCGTCTTTGGAGACGGAAGACTCGAAATTAAATCAATTTTGGCTTTGTCGACTTCAATTCCCTTGTGTGAAATTACATGTCCAAGAACAATGCCATGTCGTACCATAAAATGACATTTCTCCCAATTTAAGACAAGATTTTTCTCCACACATCTATTTAACACTAAAGTTAAATGATGTAGACATTCATCAAATGAATCACCAAATACTGAGAAATCATTCATAAACACCTCGAGGAACCTCTCAACCATATCGGAAAAAACACTAAGCATGCACTGCTGAAAAGTAGCGGGTGCGTTACACAATCCAAAGGGCATTATCCGATATGCGAAAGTACCAAAGGGACAAGTGAATGTGGTCTTCTCTTGATCCTTGGGTGCAATGGGGATTTGGTTATAACCGGAATACCCATCAAGAAAACAATAGTAATCATGTCCGGCTAACCTTTCAAGCATCTGATCAATGAAAGGAAGAGGAAAGTGATCCTTCCTTGTGACCAATTTCAACTTACGTAATCAATACATACTCGCCACCCCGTGGTCATGCGGGTTGGTACTAATTCATTCTTGTCATTCTTGATTACCGTTACCCCTGACTTCTTTGGGACAACTTGAACAGGACTGACCCAAGGACTATCCGAAATTGGGTATATTATACCCACATCCAACAATTTGAACACTTCGGCTCAGACAACTTCCTTTAGATTAGGATTAAGTCTACGTTGCATTTCACGCGATACTTTGGCATTATCTTCGATATGAATGCGATGCATGCAAACGATTGGACTTATTCCTTTAATATCCGCGATAGTTCACCCAAGTGTTGTTTTATGTTCTTTTAAAACATCTAACAATTTTCCTTCCTGTTCTTCAGTCAATGCAGATGAAATAATAACAGGTAAGGTATTGTCAACACCTAAAAATGCATACTTGAGGTTGTCAGGTAATACTTTTAGGTCGAGCTTGGGTGGTTTTTCAACGGAAGGGACTTGTTTTGACTCACTGAGTGGAAGAGGTTCCACCCTAGGCTTCCATTTATAACTGGTTTCCATTATAGGGGTAGAGTCAAGCAAAGCATTGACTTCCCTGATGGAATCATTAATATCGAAGTCTAAATTAAAATGAGTCAAACAAGCCTCTAAAGGACCATTAAACCGAGGAAATGAATGTTCAGCCAAACTGTCAATCATGTTAACCTCAAAGGAATCCTCAGATTCGGGAGGTTGTTGACTTACATTGAATACGTTGAGTTCGACGGTCATATTACCAAATGATAATTTCATGATTCCATTTCGGATGTGGCAAAAAATGGACGACCGAAAATAACTGGAATGTGACTAGAGGGATTGTGAACTGGTTGTGTGTCAAGGACTATGAAGTCCACATGGAAATAAAATTTGTCAACCTTAATGATCACATCCTCTATCACACCGCGGGGGACTCGGACAAATCTGTCTGCCAGTTGCAGTGTCACTTGAGTTGGTTTCAACTCACCAAGACCCAATTGCACATATATACTGAATATGGCAATAGATTAACACTTGCCCATAAATCTAACAGTGCCTTCCCAATCATATGATCACCAATCACACATGAAATAGTCGGGCAACCAGGATCTCTGTACTTAGGTGGGGTTTTGTGTTGAAGGATGGAACTGACTTGCTCAGTTAGGAATCTTTTGAGCACATTCAGTTTTCGCTTTTGTATACACAAATCCTTCAAAAACTTGGCATAAGAGGGAACTTGCTTAATGGCCTCGAGTAATGGAATATTGATTTGAACTTGTTTAAAAATTTCCATTATATCGTTGGCATTTTTTTCTTCGCCGAAACTAACCGCAATGGAAATGGTGCTCTAGGCATATAGGATGCCTTGGTGGGATCAGAGTCAAGATGATGATCCTCTTTAGAAGATGAGGCTTTATCAACCTCCTTCTCAGATGGAGGTGTGACTTGCTTTGTCGTGGATTGGGATTCAGGATCAATCAAATTAGGCATTCTAATTTGGTCGTCAACTTGTTTTCCACTCCTAAGGGTGATGATAGATTTGACATCTTCATTGTGTGGCTGAGATGCACTGCCTATTTCGAATTGGCCCTTAGGATTTTGAATGGGTTGACCAGGGAATCTTCCTGCTTCTCTTTCAGGAAAGGATTTTGCTATTTGACTCACAGTCATCTCAAGCATTTGGATGGCTTGAGATTGTTGTTGAGAAGTAGCTCTTAGTTCGGTGATAGCCTGAGAGTTCTGTTCGAGCATGGTTCCTGTTCTATGCATAAATTGGTTCAATGTATCCTGTAAACTCTGAGTGTTAGAGGGAGGTACATCTTGATTAAATTGAGGCCTATTAGCAGGAATTGGAGTTCGAAGAGCTTGAGGGATAAAAACTGGGCCTCCTTGATGTTGACCATGGGCCCATGAGAGATTAGGGTGTTTGGCTAAACCTGGATTGTAAAAATTTGAGTGTGGATTATAACCAGATTGCCTAAAGGTATTGAATGCATTGACTTTCTCAGCAAAATAAGCAGGGTACTCATTTTTCAAGTGACAGTCTGAAGTGGAATGACTAGAACTTGAACATGCAGCACAAACCTCGGATGGAACATTGGTTTGGACTGATGTCTGAGACTTTTCCAGATATGCATCAATCTTCTGTGCCATTGTCATTACAACTGCTTCCAACCTTGAAGAAGGAGGAAGATGAGGAGTAGATGATGTATCCCTTACTTCATACAAACCACCCTTTTGCCTATCCGAGTCTTTTATTGAATAATCCCATTGTTGAGAATTTTCAGAAATAGCTTCAAAGAATTCCCAAATCTCATTAGCACTCATCTTCATAAGTGACCCACCACTAGTGGCGTCAATCATTCGACGGTTTTGAGGGGTTAACGCGTCTTGAAAGTATTGAACCAAGCGCCACTTTTCAAAGCCATGATGGGGACACCTAGCAATGAGTTCATTGAATCTTTCCCAACATTCATAGAAATGCTCACCCTCTTTCTGTTGAAAATTAGATATATCTTTTCGGATGGCATTTGTTTTATGAATAGGAAAATATTTTGTCAAAATTTTTCCTGATAGGGCATCCCAAGTGTCGATGGTTCCAGTTTCTAAACAATTTAACCATGACTTCGTCCTATCTTTTAAAGAAAAGGGGAACAGTCTAAGACGAACTGAATCATCAGAAAAATTGGGATATTTCAGAGTAGCACAAATGTCAAGAAACTCTTTGACATGAAGATAGGGATCCTCTTTTTCTAGACCATTAAAGGAAGGCAAAAGGTGGATAATTGATGGTTTTAGCTCAAAGCTACTTGCAGTGGTCTCGGGTAAGACAATGCAAGATGTGGTGTTATTGGAACGTGGAGAGAAATAATCCTTAAATGCTCTCTCCCCAGCCATTTCAGTGGTCTCACTCGACAAGGAGAAAGATTCTAGAAGGTCAATGGGGACTTCAGACAACTCTACAGGATCCTCTCGAATTAGTCTACCTCTCGAATCCCGTTCCCAAAAATGCATAAACAGGTCTACACCAAGTGAGGTTTGAAATGTTTACTAACCTTAAAAAAAATACGCATAGACTCAAACACAATCAGCAACCAATTGATGCACAAGAAAAAATGCCTCCCTAAGCAATCAATGTTTTTGAAATTAATTATCTTTTTATCTTTGGGGGACAAATTATTTCTTATGTAATCTTTATATCAGAGCAATGAGGGCTACAAGATGATCCTAAGAGTGTATACTATACACCACAAAGTTCAAAATCAGTAGGCTGGAGTTTTGTTTCAAAGTAACCGGATTATCGCACAAGAGAAGGAGGTCACAATGGTCCAATTAAGTACTTCCTTGTGCTACCGCTCTGTAAGCCAATAGATGTGAAAACGATGTGATATTAAATGTACACTTGAGTCTTGTGTTCCTAACCCAAAACTGTTAGTTACACCAATTCTTCTTGTGGATTGTAGCTTACTTATGACTCGGCGTACCGGGTAAATTACCCTTGTGACAGTGGCCTCTCGGAGTTCATTGAATGATTAAACCCATCGTCACTTTTAGCTTTGGCCAACACAAAAATTATTGAATTCATCTTGGTCTTGGTTGTCCTATGAACACCGTACCTAAAATATGACTCTATCTAATTTGCTAACTGATTTTAATTATGTTTGGCTATTGGTTGCACACAACTGGAGTGATGAGGTGGGGATATCAAGTCCCACCAGTTTCTATTTAGAAGCTGGGTCTGCTTATTATGAATTACTAAAGTTTAGCATCCACAATTACATAAATTAAACAATCAATCACACAATTTTAAACAATTACACAAAGCACCCGGGTCGCTAATACATTGCGTGTGATAGAAGTACTTACTGTGTGCATATTCCGTTCTGCACAAAAAGTTAGCACAAAAAATGTCCGGATTCTTTTTATCCGTTTCAATCAGCACACAAGTATATGCAATCAAATTACTGGTCTTGGTCTTAGAAGTCGGATTTCTAAATCATAAAAAAAAAAATTTATTGGGTAACACTTAAAATTGTTTCCCTATAATTTCTTTTGACTTGGAAAATTTTGGGGTTTTTTTTAGGTGATCAAAAATTGAAAACAATAGAATTTACAAAAATTATTACACCACACACTCGTAAAACGAGGTGAAAATAAAATTAAAATTCTCCTCACAATAAAAAAAATAATAATTTAAATTTGCTTGATGTTTGCAGGATCGTCCAATTTCCTCGAGAAGCGTGTATTCTGCAAAATTAAACAAATAACATGAAATGAGTGTAAAAAGAACTTAACAAAATAAAAATAAAAATTTGTTTTTTTTCTGAATTTTTTTTAAATTAGTGAAAATAAATCTTAAATTCAATTACACCGCTACCTTCCCCGGCAACGGCGCCAAAAACTTGTTGCGGGTTTAACCGACCTAAATAAACAGGCTAATTTGACCCACTTGTAATAACCGCAAGTGCGCGGTGTCTAACTGGTAGACAACGGCAAGTACGGGTCGATCCCACGAGGAAGGTGGATTAAATTGAATTTAATAATTTACCTAAACTAATTTGGAGAAAATGGGGGTTACAATGTTTAAAAATTCGAGTTAAACAAAAGTAATAAAAATAAAAATAAATAAAAGAAAAGAGTTGGAAGGAAACCACAATTTGCAAAATATTTTTCAAGCTCCTAAAATTATATTCAATTTTTCTTATTATTCCAATTTCAAATAAATGACTCTAGCAATGTATAAACTCCTAGCATTAATTGTCTTTTTAGGGCACAATTAATCACAAGTTTAATTATTCAATTAAAACATGCTTGATTTATAACATAATATTTTTCTAACAACCTAAGATGCATGACATATTAGGTGAAAGCAAAATATTATAAATCGCGAATCAATTAATATTAATCATGGAACAATAAAGTAAAATGAAATTAATTCTAGAGTTTGAGACTTAATTCACTGTGGTGTTACGGAGCATTCAGCAGGGTGCAAACAGGAACATGTCCAGTGTGGCTCAGCATATCCCAGTGGGTGCAAATAGTTCTGATCTTTCTCAGCCGAGGTGCTCTCAGCAAGGTCCACTGGGTGCCAGTAGCGTCAACTTGATTTAAGTCTCTGTGGTGGTGCGTGGTGCAGCTAGTGACGGTGGTTGAAGATGAAGTGAAACAGGGTTGTCACGCCCTATTTCGGTGGAGTGAAGGAGAGAAAACATAGATGGATAGGCTGTGGGTGGTGATTTTGCTTGGTTGGGATGGTGATGAGAATCACAAATTGTGAAGAAGAGGTTTTGGTATTCTATATTTTTTTCTTTCCCTTCTCTTCTACCTCTTTCTTATTCATTTCTATTGTATTTATAGAAAATTAAGAAAATGAACTTGAACAAGTTAAGGGGAGGGTTCAATGAGTGATTTAAGGCTTAAATCAAACTAGAATCTTGGATAATTAAGAGAATATGCTTTGGGTTTGAAAAAATGAACTTGGACAAGTTAAGGGGAGGGTTCAATGAGTGATTTAAGGCTTAAATCAAACTAGAATCTTGGATAATTAAGAGAATATGCTTTGGGTTTGATTGAGTTTGGCATTGGGTTTGGGTTTACAGATTTGGTTTTGGGTTTGGTTTTGAGTTTAGGTTATGGGCTTAGGCTATTCTCACCTCCACTTCCTCTGAAGTCACCGTCTGTGATTTATTCATTGCATTTTTCTTTGATTTCTTCGTTATTGCTCCGAATTCTACAAAAACACAAAAATTTAATAATTAATTTAAAATAAAATAAAACAAGGATTAACAAAAATATAATAAGAGGTAAAAAAAATGTTATAATTATGTGATTATCAATAAGGTGAACAAAGAAGATGAGAAAGATACATACTTACAATTCAATTTATAGTCTACATCCATCATTACTAAGTCATTGACTTAGCATCAGAATGCTTTCGGCCACCACAATGATGATCTTTGGCTTACTGCTATTCACTTTGTAGGTCGAAAATCGATATAAACGGATTTGGACGCATCAATAATCAAAGTAAAATTAGAGCATTTGCAAAATAAAACTAACAAACATAGTCTACATAGACAAAGATACTCTTTGAGCATTTGTTAAAAGTTAAAACAACTTTCATATGGGCCATCTACTCTGTGAAGCTAAAGTTCCATAAAGGTTCAATGATGGCAGGAGAGAATGGAAGAAGATCAGCTGGCATCAGTTGTTAAATGGAAGGTTGTTGTATGATATTGCCACGAACCCTTCTAGCCGGCCTGGGATCCCAGCTTGGTTTTCACGTCGGGGGCAAATTTACATTTTTGCTCCTCATCTTTAAATACACAACCACAAAACACTTTTTGGAGGAGGGGCAAAAATGTAATATATTACCATTTCTCTGCTTTCAATTTTAAAAATATAAATTATGTATTTAAATTTTATCACATATATAAGATGCTATATATTCTTATGGATTTCTACTATACGAAATTATGAATATATAGAAAATATTATTGTAATGTAATTGTGATTGCTATATTGTATTTGGGAATACTCGAGAGTCTTAAATAAAATGTTGTTAATATAGAAAAATTCAAATAGAATTATGCTGGAAACCTTGTTTTTAACTATCAGAAAAATTTTAGTTACTAGATATTTATACAAAATTTGCAGGGAAAAAATGTCATTGACACGAGTGAAAGGAATCTGTATACAAATTGTTTCAAATATTAAAAATTGAAATAAAAATATTTGAAGTATGAGAAATGTTTAGCTAAAGGGTAACCTTGTTACAGATTTATTGTTGGAGGAACCCAAACATAAACCTCTTTACCCAGTTCATCTTTGTCGAATAGTAGAAATTTGGCCCAACATGACGGTACCCTGCCCGGGCCATATGGGGTTTTATCTAAATGCCTATGGGGCATGAAAAGTTAGACCTGAATCGGGCCCGGGTCCGGCCCCATACTAGACCAAATATTTATAAACATAGTATTGGGTTATTGCCATTGGCGCAAAAAGTGTTTTTTTGCCTGGGTTTGAGATGTTCATGTATGAAGACCAGCATAAACCGTAAGGTTTATGTGAATCAAACATGTAAACCCTACTGTTTATGATAAGAGAAATTCTAGCTGGCCTGGGAGGCGCGCCTGGGTGGCTGCTTGGACGCTCCTTGGCACGCGCCTGGGAGGGTCCAAGGCACGTGCATGATGAAAATTGGGTAGGGTTTCAGCAGCCAAAAAATTGGGGAAATTTTTGATTTCAACTTTGAAAAGTTTATGAGCTCTTGGTTTATGCTCCCCATCAAAGAAGAAAACTGAAATCAAAAGAAGAAGAATCGAGAGAAAAAATCGAGAGAAAATCGAGAAGAAATCAAGAGGAGAAGAATCGAGAGAAAACCGAGAAGAAAATTGGTTTATCCTCCCTCCCCATCGTCGACTCCACCGAGAGAACTTGTTGAATCGAGAGAATCAGCGACCCATCTCACTTAGAAACCAGAGAAGGTAAATTGATTTCTTCTTGTGGGGTTCTAGATCTAGGGTTCCCGACAATTTTTTTTTTCTTTTTTTGTATGTGAGTTATAAGAGCAGTAGTTTTTCGAGTTGGAAACTGGGTTAATGTGGAACTTGGTTTCTTTATTCTTGACAAATTCATGCTCATTTCTTGACAAATTCATGCTCATTTCTTTGTAGTGAATCTTGAAATGCATATATACGATGATGAAATGTCTTTAAGTGAATCTTGAATTCATGCTCATTTCTGTGTACAGTTGTTGAAGTAGGACCAAAAAATAAAAAAAAAAATTGAATCAAACTAAGGGAGACCCAGCAACAAAATTATGGCTGCCATTGTTTAACCAAACAAATTATATATTTTAAACCAAAAATGCTTAAATGCTCCAACAATAAAGCTCCATAAGTGGGATGGCAACAACTAAGTTGATGTCAATTTTTCAGGGATTCGAACATTTTTTTTAATTAATTTTGAGGGACAATGTGTTGGGTGATGCCTTATAGTTCAATGAATTAAGAGATTGATGTAATTGTTGGTGTATTTTCATGTGATTTTAGATAATATGGTAAATGGAATTGAATTGTGTGAATGTTGTAAGGTTTGGCTTGCTATGCATCTTGCTTGATATGTTCCTTTTCCAGAATGAGTGTTGTTGTCACTTGAAAAGAACATTATGTCGAAATAGAACTACATGGTTTTTTTTTTTTTTTTTTCAAAAACTTTCTAAGATCTATTCTTGTTGAACATCTCGTTATACTAGCTCGCACCTAGTATCGGCACCGTTATCTCGAATAGTTTACAAAAATGTCTGCAAGAATTGTAAGTCTTTCCTTCTGTTCTGAAGCTTTCATCTTTCTGTATTTCTTGTACATATTAAATAAATAAAAAAATTTCTCTATCTCTGACTATCCAAGATCTGTTATTAATTGAACATCTCGTTATACTAGCTGAACCCTAGTATCGACACCGTTCGTTCTAACAGATCAAAGATAGAATCTCTGTATTGATTCTATGTTTTGTATTTCATTTCTTTTTTTATTTAGGGTTTACGATTTTTGTTCAGAAATAGTCTGTACATCGTATTTTTTTTTTCAAAAACTTTTCTTTCAAAACTTTCTAAGATCTATTTTTGTTGAACATCTCGTTATACTAGCTCGCACCTAGTATCGGCACCGTTCTCTCGAATAGTTTACAGAAATGTATTTTGAAAATCTTGTTTTATTTACAGTAGTGTATTCTATCTCTAAAATCCCTCAAGCTATTAGTTGTGCATTTATGTTATAACAGTTGTTGTATGTTATAACACATATTTCAGGAATGGATAGTGTAGAAGATAATGAATTGATGGAAAATGAAAAAAATTTAGAAGAGATAATGGATCATACAGAAGGGATGCAGTTCAATAGCATTAATGAGTACCAACGATATTTTCATGATTATGGTAATAAAATAGGATTTCCAGTGAAAATAAAGAATACGGAAAAAGATAAAAATGGAAAACCTATATTCATTACGCTTGCATGTGGTCGGTCTGGGCAGCATAAAAGTCAATCACAAAATGTTGTAAAAAAGTGGGGTACAACTAAATGTGGATGTTTGGCTAAAATTAGAGGTAAAATTCGCTCTGATGGAACAGTGTCAGTGACAAAAGTAACACTTGATCACAATCATGAATTGAGCCTCGGAAAATCTAGATTTTATCCGAAAAATAGAGTTATGAGCTCGTATGTGAAGAAGAAGCTGGATTATAATGATAGGGCGGGTATTAGGCCAAATAAGAGTTTTAATTCATGTGGTGGTCATGATATTCTGCCTTTATCTCAAAAAGATTGTTACAATTATCTGGATAGAATGAGGAGTATAAACCAAGAGCTCATAAACCTTTCAAAGTTGAAATCGAAAATTTTCCCAATTTTTTGGCTGCTGAAACCCCGCCCAATTTTCATCATGCACGTGCCTTGGACCCTCCCAGGCGCGTGCCAAGGAGCGTCTAGGCAGCCACCCAGGCGCGCCTCCCAGGCCAGCTAGAATTTCTCTTATGATCAACCCAACCTAAAGGTCTTAGTATGTGAATTCTTTTACTACTTGAAATTGTCAATCAAACAGTGCCTAGTAAGAAACTGGTTCTCAGACTCTAGAAAATCAGTTTCATAGCTATCAATGGGAGAAAAGTTTATCCGGAAAATCTTTCAGATAGCATACATTGAATATAGAATGTTTACATATATTTCCAATTTAAGTGAGAACTGAGAAAGCATTTAAAATTAATAATTGCATCTTTTGCTTGTATCAAATTCAATGTTTGCACTTAATTAATGGATCCCAATTACCTTAAGAAAAATATCCAAAACACCAACATTACCATATGAATGGAGGCGCAGATCTTATGTGTTTACAGGTTGTCATGATAAACATTCCTAGCGTGAAGAATCATGAATTCCTATGCTAGCGCATTTAAAACCATTCAAGCCAAGACAATTTTTTACGCGAGCTTGTTGCTTTTTGCATTGAAACAAAATTTGTTACATGCGCTTGTTGCTCTTTGCATCACTGTGCAAATACATGTGAACTATTAATCCCAACAATCATGATGCTAACTGTATTTTTACTGAGTGTCCTACTACCACTTCTAACGCGTGAATTTCTAAGATCGAAGTGCCATGTATCATCATCCTATTGCATTATAAGACAAGGAGAAGAACCTCCTAAATACATGCCTTAGTTCTGCAACATGTAAATCTGTTTGGCGCCACAGTTCTGAGCATCTCTATCTTGATGGGGTTGGTCCGTACATGTTTGACGTAGAGGTCCTTCGAGTTTGAACCAACTTGCAGTGGATAATATGGAAGAAGATACTCTACAACTTGGTGGTTCTTCAGTCTCGACAGATTTCAAAAGTTATGATTTTGGTGAGATGGATGTGATACCAAATTTTGACTTTGAACTTTATGATGACTACGAAAGACGCACACAAGGATGATAAAGAAAAGAAGGAATAATGTTACTGTATCAGACGTCTTTCAATGCTTAGCATACATCAAAATACAGCTCGAGTAGTTAAGAGCTATTGATTTCTGTAATAGTTGCTTTTCATTTTTAGCAAATTGAGTCATTAAGTGAACAGAGATTGCAAGTGTCATGGACATTTTTCAGAGGTACATGAATTTTTTTTTCTGAATATCTATGTGCAGTTGTTTAGTGTCTTGAGCTGAATGAAGTAAAATAGGTCTGATGAAGTTTATGATTGAATGAATAAATGTTTTCCCAAATGGGGTTACAAAAGACCCAAAAGAAAGGTGCATCCCATCTGTGTTTCAAACCTGACTCCAATCCTGATCATATGTGGGGGATGCATGATGCATTGCTGAGCACAAGTAAATCTTGCAAGCCACAAGCATAGAAGGTTTGCAAATCACTACAACCTTTTATGAAAAGGTGGTTGTAATGTTTTGCTAAACATGTGGAACCTTCCCAAACTTTTTACCACTACTAATTATTATTATTATTATTATTATTTATTTTTCCTGTAAAATATGTGCCTAGGAAATTTTTTGCTCCTTGCGTCATTGTCAAATAAGATTTTGAAACAATTTTTTCAATGAAGTTTTTTCACCTTACACGCCCTAAAAGATTTGGATTGGACCATGAAACAAATTCGTGTTCATTGCGATATGTATGAAAAGAGGGAGATTGCAATGTGCACTTGATTTTCCAAAAGTTTGTTCATACAACTCAGAGATTGAAATCTAATATATATATTTACATGGTTTTTCTTATACATATCATCCTCACCTTTGACACCATTGCCTGAGAGTGCCATACATGAAACCCAAAATTAGTATAATGGAAAATCCGTAGTCATCAAAGGTGGGTATCATTTCAAGGTTTCTGAACTGCAGCCTGTAGTGAAAAGGAGCCTAATACAAGTATTGTCTTGACTTTTACTCTGAGCCTTGGTGTTGCATCTTTGCCTGAAACTTAATAGCATTTGGGGATTTCAAGCCTGCCTTCCATTCTATGCGTGTTATCTTGCTTCTGTATTTGAGCCTAGTCCTTCACGAGAATTTTGCATCAATGATGCTGCAGTTGAATGGGTGCTAAATCCATGAAGATTTGGATTTGCGCGTGTTCTGTGGCTAAGGATTCTCCTTCCTTGAAAATTCCATTTCCAGTAAGAAAACTAAAGCATAAATGTATTGCTGTCAGAGAGATGCTAAAAAACCATGTTAATCATGATGCTTGCATATTAATAGCTTAACAACAATAATCGACTTTTCCATCAACAATTAATGTTTTGAGTAAATAGCAATCAGATTCAATATGGCCAAAGACAATTGGAGGTTTTGCCACAAATCAACTAGCCAGGTATGCATTAATTATTGGTTTAGGATTGGATTTCAACAAAGATAAGTTCAGACCAAACCATGACTTAGCCAGATATCTAACTTGTGATCTTGCATCTTGGAAACAAATCTTGGAATAACATTGCTATACCTACTATTAACTTTCCATGCTCTGAAGAACTGACCTTCAAAAGCATTTTATTTTATTTTATTTCTACTCATATTTACTTGTAGATAACATTGCTATACCTACTATTAACTTTCCATGCTCTGAAGAACTGACCTTCAAAAGATATGTGAAGAAGTTGATGATCAAGCATGGGTGTCTTTTGAGTGTCGAAGCGATAGAGTTTACGGCACATGTCTGACACAGATATATATATAAAAAAAATTTATTTTTATTTTTTTTGAAATAAACATTCCTTGTTAAATAGATTTGGACAAATAAATCCAGTGATTATTAACAGATTCAGCTATATACCAAATGTTATTGGAACACTATAAGGATGAGTTTGTTCAAGGGGTTGAGGTGATTCCAGGAGGTGGAGATAAGTTCTGGGAAGATTTTTTTGGCGGGGGAAGATGGTATTGAAATATAGATGTCCAAGACTTTTCGTTTTGGTCAAGTGGTTAATTTTGATAGATAGGATAACGGCTCTTTGCAATGCACTTTTACTTGCGTACTCTTTTCAGTGGGTGAGATGGAGAAGTTTGCTTTCTTTTCATATGCCTTGTCGAGTGTTAGTTTGGGTCAAGAAGATGATAGATGGGTATGGAAGGGAGAGAGCGAAAGAGGATTCTCAGTTGGTGCGTATTTTTCGAGGTTAGCCATGAATAATTTACCGAGTCCCAGAGGAGCAGTTCAAGATTTTCCAACTAGTTTGGTATGAAAAGAGGGATAAGCTACCGTCCATGCTAGAATTGACTCACAGGGGCATGGACATTCAAGTGAATGTAGTTCTTGCGCGGTTGATTCGGAATCCTAAGCTCACTTGCTAATATAACAAAGTTTACAGGAGATTGCCGTACTGACCACTTCCGTTGTGTTGAGATGCAAACGCGCAGACCTTGGAAATTCAGGCAAGTTCTCGTGCTTTTCTACAAATTGGATGCACGATGGGTTATTACTTGTATTGACATAAGTGTGTTTTGGCATCAGATAGACACCTACGGTCTTTGTGTGATTATTCATTTGATGCTCTATGGTGACTATATGGAAGTTGTAAAAAAGGTCTCTCCAGAAGGAAAGGAACACTATCAACCTAAAACATCATTGAAACGGTACTTTTTCATCTTCCTCTCCCTATACATATCTAAGGTTGTTGGGCTATTATGGAAAAATTTGTGTGGAATTAAAGTTCATATATCATTCCACACACCATTCATCATAAGAGTTAGAAGTTTCATGTAATGCTTTGTCTAGAAACAAACCTCCTAGAGCATCTCCAACTCTACAGTCGCACATGCGTGGCTGTGAATACAGAAGCAAAGAACTTTAGGTTTCCTATATACTGCAGTTAAAGAGTATTTAACACTATTTATGCCGGATGTATAAATAGTTTAAGTTTCTTGTCTGAAAGCAATGTATTGACAGATGTTCGACACCGCAATGTGCTCAAGATCATCACAACTTGCTCGAGTGTTGACTTTCAAGGCAATGATTTCAATGCACTAATTTTTGAATTATTCCCAACCAAAGTTTGGATGAGTGGTTACATCCAGAAACAAGCGGATATTAGGGCTGAACAAAAAATCGATCAAACCGATCTAAATCGAATCGATTGGTTCGGTTTAAATTCGGTTCGAATCGGTTTCGGTTTTAAAAAATTCAAAACCGAAGTGGTCGGTTCGGTTTTCGGTTTCTATGTGATTTTAACTGACCAAACCGAACCGACCGAATATATATAATAAATAATATATATTTTATATATAAATAATATAATATGTTTAAAATAGTCGGTTCGGTTTTATTTCGGTTTTGGTTCGATTTTAGTCGATTCGATTCGGTTATGGTTTGCATAAATTAGAATCGGTTCGGTTCCAGATCGGTTTTGTTAATGGTCGCTTCGGTTTGAAAATTTTAAAACCGACCTAAGTCGGTTCGGTTTTCAGCCCTAGCGGATATCATGGCACACGAAACCCAGATATTCTTGAAAGGCTTAACATAGCCATTTATATTGCTTCTGGATTGGATTTTCTTCACAATTATTGTCAGCAAACAATCGTCATTGTGATTTAAAGCCAAATAATGTTTTTTCTCAATGAGGATATGACAGCTCAAGTGGCCGACTTTGGTTTAGCAAAGATTCTAACTATGGCTTCATATAAACACATGAAGCTCTCCTTTGCTCTAGCTGATTGTAAAATCAGAAATTCTAAATGTCGAGGAAGTGGGCGAGGAAACGAGCGAGGGGAGGGAGGTGGCGGGGTGGGAACCGTTCACCTCCCTCGGGATGCATGCCGTCAATTTTTGTGCGCGCATCTCGAGGGAGGTGAACGGTTCCCACCCCGCCACCTCCCTCCCCTCGCTCGTTTCCTCGCCCACTTCCAACAAAAAACACCAAAATCTACAAAAGTGAGGTTTTTCTCATAAAACCAGAGAACCCCATCATGGGTTACAGTCACTCCTGCCCTTTTTTTTTTCACAAAATCATTAAAACCCATGTCTCAAATCAGCTTGGGATTTGAAAAACTGAGAAAACCCCATTACCATGGGTTCATAAATTCTACATGGTAGCAATTTCATAACAAGAAGACTATAGCAATTTTACATGGTAGCAAAAATCCTCAAAATCACAAAATGAAGCACAATCATTCAAACCCAACCCAACCCTAATACCCTTTTCATTGTTTTCTTTTTATCAGACTCAAGCAAGTCGACCCAAGCTAAAACCGAAGGAGAAGAAGATAAAGACTTGATTTTTATCACCAAATCGAACAGAGAAGATGAAAAATAGTCATTGTGTGATGAAATTAACAGTGGCTTAGCAACAAATATCAACAAAAAGGGGGGGGGGGGGGGGGGGGGGGGGGAACCAACCTTGTTAACAAAAGAGGGGGGAAATTATTGATCTTAACTGGGTTTTCTCAAATCTGGACAAGGAATACGATCTGTTGTGTATCGACCCAAGTTTGCTTGCTTTGAAGAAGATCCTATGGGGAAGCACTGATGGAGAGGGTGAACTTGGGTAGGCTTCTACTTTGTAGATCTAGAAATCCCCAACAAGAAGAATGCAAATTTTTAGCCCTAGCTCTAGTAGAAACCCTAGATCTAGAAATCCCCAACAACAAATCACTCACAAAGAGGGAGAGAATGAGAGGGAAAATACAGTACCTTTTGGGAGAGGGTGGCGATTGGTCTCCAACTTCTCTTCTCTGTCGAGCTTCGTTGGGGGAGATGGAGGCTTCTCTGTCAAGCTTCGTTGGGGGAGATGAAGGCTTCTCTGTAGATCTTCGTTTGGTGAGAGGAAGGGAGGGAGGGTGATTTCGTTTGGGGAGAGGGAGGGAGGGAGGGAGCGAGAGAGGGAATGAATGAAGAGAATGAGCATTTCAGATCTTCCATTCCCTCTTCTTCTTCTCGCCCAAAATTTTAATTTCCCTCGCAAATTTTTTTTTTTTTTTTTTCACCACGTCAGCTGCTCGCGTGCGACGCACCATCCCTCGCCCAAAACCTCGACATCTAGAATTGCTCAACAAACAAACCCTTGAAAGCTCAAATCAGCGGTGGTGGTGGTTGTGAGTGAGTTGTGGTGGCGATGGCGGAAGTTAACACGATGGGAGTGATTGGGGGTGGTCAGATGGGGTCAGGGATCGCCCAGGTTGGGGTTGTTGCAGGTCTCGACGTTTGGCTCTGTGACACAGATCCTGATGCTCTCATCAGAGCCTCCAAATCAATCTCTAATTCTATCCAACGTTTCATCTCCAAAGGCCAACTCTCTCAGGTTTTGTTTCCCATCACTTCTTCTTGTTCATTTCAGTTACTCTGTTTTTTGTTTTGTCAGTGTAATTGAGTGAATAATTGATGGGGTTTTGGAAGTCAATAAAGGGTTCAATGAGCTTTTGAACTTGTGAAATTTTGGTGTAATTGGGTTTTATTAGGGATGATAATTGAAGATGACCTGATGATTATTTTGACAAAAAAAAAAATAAAAAAAAAATAAATAAATAAATAAATAAATAAAAATAAAAATAAAAATAAAAATAAATATAAAAATAATAAAATAATAAAATAAAAAGAAGAAAATTTTCTTTGCCCCCTTGAAGAAGAATTTCAAGAGAAAATATTCTCTAGAGAATAAAATGTCACTGTTTGCTTGCACAGTGGCAAGCTCAGGAGAATAGATCGAGAGGGTATTCTTGAGTTTCTCACGCTGTCTTTACGCGTAGTTGGAGATTGAATCCACCAAAGTGTTGAGAACACATCTATTTCTTTTTGCCAGAGAAAAAATATTTACTATGGAGGGTATGAGTAAATATCTTCCCATCTTATCAGGAAACTTTGCAACACAACCTTAGTTCTCCCTCATTTATGCTTTATTTGTGTTTGTTCTCTTAAAGATCCCGGGGAAAATATGTTTTCATGGCCACAAAATTGAAATTTAGAGGTAATGTGTGGATTTTTGTTAGAAATGTGTGTACGTTTCAGCTTGATGCAATAGACCCCCAAAATGTTATTTAACTTTTAGTGGAATGTTAGAAACTATATTTAGAAGAATATGTGATATTTAGAGCAATGGAAGGCCACTGGTAGCCCTGGGTAATCAAGGGGTATCAGTAGGCCGGGTGCCAGTGACGACTTGTTATCCTAAGGGTGTCAGCATTATAATGATGATGATATGTATATATATTATTTTTTCTAGGAGTGTTGGTGATTGGGAATGGTGCAACACCATTGACAATCTTGTTTAACTTGAACTCAAGAAGAATTTTGGGTAATCTACCACTAGCAGAGTCAATACCAGTGGTCAAAAACAAAATTTGGGTTTTTGGTTGTAATGGTGCCCAAAATTGTGATTACATCCTATTAGTGATGATATTTTATCCAATGTTTCATCTCCAAAGGCCAACTCTCAAGTTTTGTTTCCCATCAATTTTCTTCTTGTTCATTTCAATTACTCTGTTTTTTGTTTTGTAATTGTGTGAAAAATTGATTGGTTTTTGGAAGTCAATAAAAGGTCCGAAATTCAAGATTGATTAGAATGAGCTTTTGAACTTGTGAAATTTTGGAGTAATTGGGGTTTCTTAGGGATGATAATTGCAGATGACCTGATGATCATTTTGACCCAAAAAAATAAAAGAAAAAAAAGAAAAAAACCCCTCCAAATTTCCTACTAACTTACGCTGTGTTTGATTTTGAAGAAAATTTTCTTTGTCCCCTTGAAGAAAACTTTTAAGAGAATATTCTCTAGAGAATAAAATATCATTGTTTGCTTGCACAATGGCAAGCTCAGGAGAAGGAGGAGAAGGAAACCGAGTGAGGAGAAGAAATCGAGAGAGTATTCTTACGTTTCTCACGCTGTCTTTACACATAGTTGGAGATTGAATCCACCAAAGCGTTGAAAACACATCTATTTATTTTTGCCAGAAAAAATATTTACTCAGGTGGGTATGAGTAAATATTTTCCCATTTTAACAGAAAATTTGCTACTTGGGAAAGTTTTCCCACTTCAGAAATTGCAAACATATAGAAAATATGATTTTGCATTGAACATTTTGGTTTCCAATTACAAATAGGGTAATCAAACACAACCTTAGTTCTCCCCCGATTATGCTTTATTTGTGTTTGTTTTCTTAAAGACCCCAGGGAAAATATGTTTTCATGACCACAAAATTGAAATTTGGAGGTAATGTTGGATTTTTGTTAGGAATGAGGGTATGTTTCAGCTTGATGCAATAGACGCCCAAAATGTTATTTAACTTGTAGGGGAATGTTAGAAACTACATTTAGAAGAATATGTGATATTTAGAGCAATGGAAGACCACTAGTAGCCCTGCGTTATCAAGGGCTATTAGTAGGGTGCTAGTGACAACTTGTAATCCTAAGGGTGTCAACATTATAATGATGATGATGTGTATGTATATTATTTTTTTCTAAGAGTGTTGGTGATTGGGAATGGTGTAACACCCATTGACAATCTTGTTTTAACTTGAACTCAAGAAGAATTTTGGGTAATCTACCACTGGCAGAGTCAGTACCAGTGGTCAAAAACAAATTTTGGGTATTTGGTTGTAATGGTGCCCATAATTGTGATAAATCCTACTAGTGATGATATTCTATCCAACGTTTAATCTCCAAAGGCCAACTCTCTCAGGTTTTGTTTCCCATCACTTCTTCTTCTTGTTCATTTCAATTACTCTGTTTTTTGTTTTGTCATTGTAATTGTGTGAAAAATTGATTGGTTTTTGGAAGTCAATAAAGGGTTCGAAGTTCAAGATTGATTAGAATGAGCTTTTGAACTTGTGAAAATTTGGAGTAATTGGGTTTTCTTAGGGATGATAATTGAAGATGACCTAATGATTATTTTGAGAAAATAAAAAAATAAAAAAAAATACACAAAACAAAAAAAAGAAGAAAAAAGGCCGTCCAAATTTCCTACATAACTTAGGTTGTGTTTGATTTTGAAGAAAAATTTCTTTGCCCCCTTGAAGAAAAATTTTAAGAGAAAATACTCTAGAGAAGAAAATATCAATGTTTGCTTGCACAATGGCAAGCTCAGGAGAAGGAGATTGAGAGAGGTGAAGAAATTGAGAGAGTATTCTTGGGTTTCTCACACTGTTTTTACACATGGTTGGAGATTGAATCCACCAAAGTGTTGAGAACACATCTATTTATTTTTGCCAAAAAAAATATTTACTCAGGAGGGTGAGTAAATATTTTCCCATCTTAATAGGAAAAATTGCAACTTAGGAGAGTTTTTCCACTTTAGAAATTGCAAATCAAATATATGAAAAATATGATTTTCCATTGGACATTTTGGTTTCCAATTGCAAATAGGGTAATCAAACACAATCTTAGTTCTCCCTCGATTATGCTTTATTTGTGTTATTGGTGTTTGTTCTCTTAAAGACCCTTGGAAAAATATGTTTTCATGGCCACAAAATTGAAATTTGGAGGTAATGTGTGGATTTTTGTTAGGAATGTGTGTATGTTTTAGCTTGATGCAATAGACGCCCAAAATGTTCTTTAACTTGTAGTGGAATGTTAGAAACTGCATTTAGAAGAATATGTGAAATATAAAGCAATGGAAGGGCAGGAAGGCCACTTGTAGCCCTGGGTTATCAAGTGGTATCAGTAGGGTGCTAGTGACAACGTGTGATCCTAAGGGTGTCACCATTGTAATGATGATGATATATATATATAGTGTTGGTGTTGGTGATTGGGACTAATGCAACACCCATTGACAATCTTGTTTTAACTTAAACTCAAAAAGAATTTTGGGCAATCTACCCCTGCAGTCAATACCAGTGGTCAAATTTTTTTGTGTTGAGATTTTGGTTGTAATGGTGCCCAGAATTGTGATTACATCCTACTAGTGATGATATAATAATATCTAATTATGACTTCTTGAAATTTATCCTAAAATAATACCTAACTTGAAAATCATGTATATTGAAAATTAGCTCTAGATTCATTTATGTTTTTCCTCACAAGTTCCAATTCTTTACAAATGTTATTAGCATATTATGGAAAGTTAGTAATACATGTAGCATTATTGACCTAAAGTTAAAGAACTTGACTACCCGTGATATCAAAGGCGCTTCTAGGCGTGATGCGAACGTTGATCGCCTTGCCTAGCATAGTGGTGCACCAGTGAAGCAATTTAGCGTCTAGGCTATCGCCTCAACCGCCTTGCCTACTGCCTTGTGCAAATATTACTTTTTATTTTTTTAGAGAAAAATAAAAATAACCCATTTGAGTCATTCTGGTTCAAACAAAATGTAGAAATAACCAAAATTTGATGAGAACAATCGACAAACCAAGAATATGAAGGATTTTGTACGCCAAGATGATAACCTCACTTGGCAGCAAGTTGAGGAAGCAAGGGTTTATGATGATATTTTGCGCGCGGGGGGGGGGGGGGGGGGGGGGGGGGGGTGGGGCGCTATGATGGTTATTCGGCTCCAAGAACAAGAAATAAAACTAGGCAGAGGCAACAACCAGATACACTGCATTTCAAAAAAAAACAACCAGATACACACCCCGTATTTTTCACTTTTCGATTACTACGAAGAAGGCATGAATGGAGAGGATGAAAACGTAGGAGGGCATGATAATGAAGGGCACAACTTGTGTAGAGATGATGAAGATGTTAAGGTCGGGGACTTGGGGTTGTGAGAGAGAAATAATTCAAGTTTGTAATTGGTTGACTACTGGACTTGTGTGTTGTGACCTTATATGATTATGTTATGATTGGATGAACTTAACTGGTATTTTATGTTAGATTTATTGTCATGGCATGCATTATAATATTATTTCAAAGGGTATAGTGGTCTACATATATTTTGAGGGCCCTCACCCTTGAGCTAGCCTAGGCTTGCCTATGATTTCTGTGTGATGCTAAGGTGGAATAAGACTATTTATATAATAGTGTGGACAAATTTTTATAGGATTTGTCAAACTATTGTATATTTGAATTGCCTTTCTTTCTGATTCAATGTACCAACATTTCTGGGTATTGCTTTTTAAGTATATTTTTCTGAATCTCATGAAGTTTCAAAATGTACGGTGCATTTTCTTCCGATGCAGTAATAAAAATTGCTGTATGGCAAGTCTTACCTCTGTTGTTTTATTTGTATTGTTGCTAATTTCTTCACTCTATTTGACAGGAAGTGGGAGCTGATGCTCTCAGAAGACTGAAATGTACGTCAAACTTGAAACAGCTTCAATCTGCTGACCTTGTCATTGAAGCTATTGTGGAGTCCGAAGATGTAAAGAAGAAACTGTTTTATGAACTAGACAGTATCATGAAAAGTTCGGCTATATTGGCCTCTAATACGAGTTCCATCTCCATTACACGTTTGGCATCTGCAACTACCCGACCAAAACAGGTTTGCTCAACAGACCTGGTCACGATCAGTTTACATTTTCGAATTGAGTTACATATTTTGTTTGTGTACGTATGAGACCTCTAAGGCACATAAAGTGTAGTGTTAGGAGCAGCCGTGGTATTGAATTCCAAAGAAATTTATTGCAATATGGAGGGACAGAATTGAATGGGACAATCCTATGATCCTATCTAATGGATAGATTTGGTTTTCCCTGTTGAAACTATGAAAAGTTCACAGTCTAGTGTTAGCAGCACCTATGTAGTCCCAGGCACTAGGCAAGGCGAGGTGAGGAGGGTAGCTTGGCGGCCTAGCTCGCCTAGCATCCTAGGCAGCCTTTGTAGGCGTTTTTCAAAGCCTTATATATGCATCATTTCACAAGTTAATTTTGCACAAATTTAACTAAAAAAACTTGAACTTGAAAGCATAATAGTCATAATCCAATAACAAATATTTAAAAAAAGAAGTCAAAAGGCAATGTGCTAATAATGTAAATAATAATAATACTACTACTAATGATGATGATGATAATAATAATAATATTAAATAATAATAATATTAATAATGATGATAATAATAACAACAAAATTTGTACTCAAAAGGCGAGCGCCCTGGACTACCCCCTAGTTTTAGGCAACGCCTAGGCTAGACTAGGCAGTGAGGTCAGGAAGCGCCCGCCTAGTGTGTCTTGGCGTCACCTTGACTACATAGAGTAGCACTAAGTAACTAGGCATGTGATAAAAAATGAACCATTGACAAACTGGGAAACTGCTAAAGGTTTGTCACTGCTACAAGACGTGAATCACCTGACTCTTAGCCAACTTAATTTTTTGCCACTACAGTACAAAGCAAAGAAGGATCTATCTGAAACATTTGAACTATAAACTTGAGTGTGATGGCTATTTAGTTTTCTACATGTTTGGCTCAAGTCAAAAATTATTTCGCCCCTTATGTAACTTCTTTGGACAAAGAAGACGAAATGACAAAGATGATTGAGGTGAAGAAAGAGGTATGGTTGGATGGTGGGGTGTTTGACTAAGAAAGTGTATAGAAAGAAAGAAAGAGATGTTGGCGATGGTGGTGGTGATTGGTTAGAGAAGGGTTTAGAGACCAAAGTGTTGGGGTTTGGTTTTGGGGAGTAAGAGTAGGTGTGGTCGAACCAAGATATGCACATAAGAATGTTGTTCAGCTATGTAAAGATAGTTGAAGTGGGTCATCTCATGGAGCTTCTACTCGCTGAAGTTTCATGATAAGGAGATGGACCAAATATGGTATCATTTCTAGGGGACACTTAGGGTGTGTTTGGTTGTATGGAATCCTATGCCATGGGAATCCATGAGGGGACCCCTACATTTTAGGCAAAATTGATGTATCACTCTACATCCACCATTTGGTTTTGTGATCAATGGTGGGAATGAAAGTCTCATGAACATGGGAATCACGTGCCTTGGGGGACCAAGGAGTGAGATTTCCATGTTTATGGGACTTCTATTCCCACCATTGATTACAAAACCAAATGGTGGATGTGGAGTGATACATCAATTTAGGCTAAAATGTAGGGGTCCCCTCATGGATTCCCATGACATATGATTCCATGCAACCAAACACACCCTTAGTGCGTATTGTTTATTTGTGGACTCGGTGGTTAGCGCATTGCATGATTGGAATTGCCAAGCCTATGGTAAAGGTAGGAAAATGTTCTCGTTCACTCTACTACATTCTTTGGGTCATTTGGCTTGAAAGGAATAGTCACATTTTCAAAAAGAAGGAATTAAGGTGTGATTTGTTAGTGGTCGAGATTGTTTTGCTTGTATAGCATTGATGCACTAGGCACATAGGTTTAAGGTGGTTCGATTTGAAGGTTTTTTTTAATTGAGAATTATACATGACAAACCTAGACCTTCTTATTCATGGGTGATAGATCAATCTGAGAAAAAAATGAGATAATTGGCAATATATTGTTGGTATTCTAGATTCTCTTTAATTTTTGGTATGTTTATAATTGGAAAAAAATGTTTATATCTTGATTAAATGTTACACTTAACACTCACGTACAATGGCGGATCCAAGATTAATTATCTATGGGGTCACTTTATTAAATGCCTAAAAAAAGTTTAGCTCAAAATACTCTTAGAAAAAAAAAACATAAATTTAGCTTGAACTACCCGGTTTATCTAAAGTAACCGTCGGACAAAGTTTCTTATAATATCGTTTCATAATCCTGTACATATCAATATAGCAATAAATTGTCAAGGAACATATGAACCCCAAATCTTTGGGATGGTTTTAGAAATAAAGAGAGGGGAAATAAGAAAATGAACTTACACTATCTATTTCCCAAGAACTCAAGCTCTAAATTGAAAAAGAAGCTCAGTGGCAGTAGAGTGAACCAACAACAACATGTAGGGTGGAGTATGGGGTTTGAAAACTAGGGTTTTGAATGTATTTGTGAGAAGAAAAATATTTTTTTTTCTTTTGAAAAGGAGGAAGAAAGAAGAGTTTTGTGTTTGATTGAGTTCAACTTGAGTTGTGTATTTCTTTTCTAATTGACTTTTTAAAACATATTATTTATGGGATCAAGATCATCCCACATGGGGTGATTTTGAAAGCTTGATGCTCCAAGGACCCATGTGCCCCCTTTGGATCCGCCCGTGCTTATATATATACACATACATACTATATAACAACGATTAGATATGAAGTCAGACACGTTAGCCAGAAAAGACATAATACGACATACGCTAGAGGTCACGTTTGTACATTTTAGTATTATGTTTTCAACAATAAGTTTTGAACTATTAATCCGACATATTCATTCACTTATAGGTCAATATTGCTATCCATGTATTAATAACTTGCCAACTTTTCATAATATGCTTGTAACATTAGCATAGAATTGAAACTTTTCAAAGATATGCAAAAGAGTTGATGTTAAGGAGTTTCCGATGGGAGTATCGCGAGTGTCGACACGAGTATCCGATACGATACATATCTACACGCTTGTTTTTTGGGTTGAAATAGAGTGTCGTTGTTACATAGTATATGCAGTGGCGGATCCAGGATTTTAGTTAATGAGGGGCGAAATGGCAAATAATTATTGAGCGCGTCTAGAGAGCCAGGGGAGGCTCTCTGACACGTTTTTAGGAGAGAGAAAGGGGATCTAAGAGATCTTGAATTCTTGAGGAGATCTAGATCTTGAGTTCTTGAAGAGAATCCTCCATTAATAGGCCTTGAATAACACCATTAACATGCCTTAAAGAACACCACTCCATGGAGTTTGATTTGGAGAATCCTCCATTAATGGAGAGCCTCCCCTGACGCTAGGGGCCTGACTCTCTAGAATTTTTCATAATTATTAGTTGATAATAGTAGTTATCAATTGCGAAGCCAAAAAACAATTCCAACCTAAGCTAGTAACTAATAAAAAATACAACTATAAAAAATACATTGCATATACCAAATTAAATCCAAAGTAGTCCAATTTTAAGCCAAAATAAGATCACAATATCGATAATCTTAGCAAGGGCAAATGAGCCTAATAACTAGAAAATATAAATAAAATCACAAAATAGTTAGAATAAGTATCTAGTTGAAGCTTAAAAAATATGAAATTTGCAAAAAATAATAAGATCTTAATACAATTTCATAGAAAAATGGTTTATGTGAGCCTCAAATTTTGTCTGAGTTGGCTAATGGTATATATTTTCATTGATTTGTATAGTTAATATTTTAGATATTAATTTCAAAAAAAATTGAGGTTTTATACCACTTGTGAGCAAACATTTCATTTTTTAATGCGTGTTTAATTACGTATTAATCTGCATTGTAAACAAATACGTAGGGGTAGGTCACAATGACAAAAATAGTAATTGTCAATAGCCATAAAAAAATCATACGCTCCAAGAGGACCGAAAATAAGTTTTTATTAAACCAAACAATTTTTTATGTTTGCAATTATTAATAAAATTGCATTGAAAATAATAAAAAAAATCATATGCTCCAAGAGGACCGAAAATAAGTTTTTATTAAACTAAACGATTTTTTAATATTTGCAATTATTAATAAAATTGCATTGAAAATAAAATAAAATAAAAAATTTAGGTGAGTAAAGAGTACCGAACTCGGGTCTTTCGCTAAAAATTGTAAACTTTCAACCACTGCACCAATAGAAACATATGAAAATAGTTGAATTAACAATAATCATATTGCATTAAACATTATATATGACAAGTTTATGGCCATTTTACAATAAATTGTAGTAAAAGTATGCAAAATAATGTGGATAGACGTACTGGAAAAAACAACCATATTTTCAAAAGTTCTCAATCTCAAATGCATATACAAGAGACCCACAAGATTGAGATTCAAACATACTCCGCTTTGGAGAAAAAGAAATAATCTTGTGGTACGGTTTTATTTCAAACCAACTTCCATGAGTTAATAGATATGAAAGAAAGAGAGAAAGTGAGGTTGAAAGTGGCCCCACAACATCTTTCATTCAATATTTAGATTGAAGAAGAGGTATGCAGGTATTTACTAGAATCTTGTACTGGAAGAGGCATAATGTAGTGGAAAAATATCTTTGGGTGGCTAATGAAGGGGAGTGAACTGGAGATTACGAATGGATGTTTGGTAAAATTTTCCATGGCTCCAAAGTACAGAAACTGGGTATGCCGCAAATCCGCAATATAGTCCCAATAGATGGATGCCACTTACCATTTGAGAGACTGGCAATGCAACCAACATATAGAGCATCAACTAGGAAGGTTTAAGGGTTAGTGATGTAGATTGTGATGCAAGCTAACAGCAATCTGTTCAGAAGATAAAAAACACACAAATTTTAGTTGAAAACTGTTAATCCTATTCAACTTCCTAACGTTTTCTAAAAAAAAATAATTATTATTCTATTTAACATGAGCAAATTAAAAAAAAAAAAATTTACCTTGGCTACAACCTACAAGTTTTATATAAAGGTAAACTGTGTGAGCAAAATCCTAAAGGGGACGTACTACTGAATAAATATGGAATAAAATTAAAAATAATACAGCCTATGTGGCCTGAATGAATCAGAAGAGAGGGGGGGGGGGGGGGCTGGGTTTTATTTCATGGTCGGGCTTGAGGTGGAGGCCGTACATGGGAGAAGATTGCCCTCCCTGTAAGAAAGAGGGGAAAGCAGTATGCACCTATCTCAACCTCCTGAGGTTGGTTGACCTTTTGTTTACCTTGTACATAGGTCACCCTTATGGCAGCAAGAAAAGGCAATGCAGTGATCTCTTTCCTATCAAGGCATGCAAACTCAGTATGGTGTCCTAGATCACATCCTGTGAATAAAAAGCGGAATCCTGCAGCTGTAGTTGTTCTTTCACGGAGCTTCAGTCCATAAACAAAAGCCGTAGTAGAGTAATCAGTGTTGTTAAGGCGGACGTCAGGCGCGCCTCGAGGCGTTTTGGCAAAGAGACGCCTCAAAATGATGCAAGGCGGAGCGGTGAAGTGAGGCGTCCGCCTCAGACCATTTACAGCTTAAAAACCAAAAGCCTATTGCAGCCCACTTGTCTTTTAAGGTTAAGAGGGGGGTATTTTGAGTTTTAGACAAGAGAACGACTCCTTGGGGGCTATTGTTGTTGTTGTGTGTGTTCTTCTCCTTCTAATCAGGTTCCTCTTCTTCAAATTAGGTGTTGCCTCTTTCATATCAAAATGTTTCCTCTCTTCTTCTTCCCTCTCCTTCTTGTGTTTTTTTTATATGATCTGTTCTGCAGTTTCTGCTGTGTTTTTTTTTATATGATCTGTTCTACTGCCTTTTTTTTATATGATCCGTTCTACTCCTTTTTTATATCATCTGTTCTACTCCTTTTTTTAATGATTTGTTCTGTTTTTTTTTATATGATCTGTTCTGCTCCTTTTTTTATATGGTCTGTTCTGCTCCTTTTTTTTTCTTCACAATAAACAATAATAAGTAATATTTTAGTGTATGGATCGTAATATTTTAGCATATGGATCGAAATTTGGTGCAAATTTCCAAAGTTAAACCAATGAGACCTGCTGGGCAATGCCTCACCAAATTGCAATTTTCCAAACACTTTCAAATTCAACCATTAATTTTCCAAACACTGTTTCAAATTGCCAAAGTTAAACCAATGAGAAGTTGATGAACTAGTTTACATTATGCTTTGATGTTTTTCTTGTTTGTTTCTTTTTTAGTGATTTAGTGGAAAGGCAAGTTAAGTACACTTATGTAGTGCATCTTTTTGCTATGCTATGCAAGTTTATTATATTTCCATTTCAATTCTAAATAGTTATATGACTTTTTGTACATATTGGCATATGCAAGTTATCAAAATGATGATGAATATTACTTATCTAAATATGTTTCAATTTATTATAATAAAAAATCTTTAAAAAATGTTAAAGACCGCCTCAGTGAAGTGAGGCGTCCGTCTACCGCCTCGCTTCTGAGGCGTTTTCAAGCTCATCCGCCTCCCCGCCGCCTCAACGCCTTAACTACACTGAGAGTAATACAAGTAGTAAGCGGAGGCAACAACCTTGACGGACAAATACAATTGACAGTTGCCGGAATTTCGTAGGAATGGAACTAGTAACAGATTTTGTTCAGCTTGAGTTTGTTTCCTTCTCCCATGCTCATAGTCCGACTATCTCTATCTCCCAACCTTGAGGACTTTGACTTACCCTTACCCTTCACCTTATCCTGTAATCACCTGTCTTTAGCTAAAATGGTATTTAACTGTCTATAAAATGGTCATGAAACTAAACAAGCAAACAAAGAGAGAGAAGTTTGTACTATCCATGTCTTGGATTCCGACATGGGATTCTCCTTCATCCAATAACTCATTCTTGGCAAGGAAATTATTAAACAATGGATGAAAGAATTTTCTTGGAACCTTGTGAAGATTTCTCTCCTCTTCCAAGTATCTCAATTCAGGGGGGCTCACATGTTATTTATACCTTACATCTAGTGTTAGTCTCTCTATATCTTCATCGTTTCATTCTCCATTTCTAGGGTAGAAAATTCGATAGTTGAAGAAAACAATCTCCACTGTAATCCATTCATCTTCCTATCTCCAATCAAATCTTAATGTTTTTTTTTGTAAAACAAAAACAAAGTCAATCACCTAAAAGCCTAATTCCATCAATTTCTTCCTAAGGAACCCTTTAATCCCCCAAGTGACCCACTGGAAGCCCGGGTCAAACCAAAATCTCTCTTCAAGCATATCTTGCCTTCATTGCCTTGTTGGCAACAGTATACAAATTACTCAACTACAGTATCACCCTGTGTGACAAGGTGTAGGCTACAATGCAGGCTCCATATATGTACGTCAAATTTCAAAGCGCTGAGTTTACCCTTGATTAAAGCCAATTACCATTGTAATTTCTTGGAATACTGAAAATTTCCTATCCACAAATTTTAATCTAATAAGAATATTAATAACCAAGTGAAACTATGCTCTCTACCTTTGCACAGATGGCATGCACATTGTATCACTATGCCATACCATCTCTCTTATGTAGTTTTGAGTTTTGAGGAATTTCATAGTCTCAATCAAATATTATTTTCAGAAGCATTAAACCACAAATACTTGAACTCATGTAGTTCATACAAAAAATCTGATCAAATTTCTGAATGGCAGGTAATAGGTATGCATTTTATGAACCCGCCCCCTATTATGAAACTGGTCGAGATTGTGAGAAGTACAAACACGTCGGATGAGACTTTTATGACCATAAAAGCTTTGGTAGAGAGGTGATGTTTGGTCAGAACATGTAATTCTGTGCAATATACTATCTTATAACCTGTTGTCCGTTGAGCCACTTGATTTGAAATTATAAATCTTAAGCTGCAGGTTTGGCAAGACAGTAATATGCTCTCAAGACTATCCCGGCTTCATTGTGAACCGGATACTTATGCCTATGATTAATGAAGCATTTTTCACACTCTACACTGGAGTGGCAACAAAAGAGGATATTGATACTGCAATGAAGTTGGGTACAAACCAACCGATGGGCCCTTTAGCGCTTGCGGATTTCATTGGATTGGATGTCTGCCTATCAATAATGAGAGTTCTTCATGCTGGTCTAGGCGACAGCAAGTACCTTCCTTGTCCCCTTCTCATCCAATATGTTGACGCTGGTCGACTTGGACGGAAACAAGGCATTGGTGTATACGATTATGGTAAAGTATCAGAAGTCATTAAATCCTCCTCTCGACTTTGAATAGTTTTGGTGTATTTAACTGGTGCATCCATATAGCATCATGACAATGTGACTTGTGCATCAGACAAGAATGATTAAATTCCAGTATTTTGTCAAAGGGGCCTGACCACCATAAATAGCAACTGAATAAAAGGTTCTTCAAGTTTCTTCTTTGGGTTTGATGTCTACCGTCACCTACGACTAAGGCACCTTCACACTATGTGAATGGTCAAGGTGTTACCAAAGCTCTAAACTTTTCTGTATCCGTTTCAGTGTATACATCAATAAAGTTTTTTTCTTTGTCAACTTGAGCATCTATGTCGGGCACTATCAGAATATTTATTGTCAATTCTTTATTCTTACATTGAATCAAAAGTGGATCCTTCTTATATTGAAACACTTACTGATTTAATACCAGTCTCAGATGATTCGGAATTGTTGTCCAGATTATCATTCATTTTGGAGACTACATATGTCGTCTTTCCTCTGATACTATTTTTAGTTTCAAGGTCAGTCACGGTTATTGGGTTTTGTCGATACGTTCGAATTAGTTGCAGCCTTTGTCGCATTTACATGGAGTATCATCAGCATGGTTGACACGTTTATCTTCCTGAACTACTTTAAATGCTGCATTAAAATGCATTGCCACTTTTCAATCTCTGACAAAAGTACAAGCAAATGTTCATCATCTTCTTCCTTATTTAAGACGGCTTAGCATGCGAGTTTGTAGAACAAGTTATCCTTCCTTATTAGAGATTTAGGGTAGGCCATTCTCTTTACTTTGCTTCCATGGTCTTCACTCCAAAACCACAACAGAGTGATGAGGTCACAGGTCCGATCCCACGTTAGCCACCCCCACTCTTTACTTTGCTTCCATGGTCTTCGCTCCAAAACCACAACAGACTGATGAGGTACAGGTCCGATCCCTGACAAGGGGAGCCATCAGGACGATGAGCAAGCACCTCAAAGATCCAGGTAAACCACTTACCCTCCATTTTACTATTCTTGATTGACAGTGAAACATTTTTATGTGATGTCACCTCATTTTAAAGTAAAACTCTGGATGTTTGGAGTAAATATGATTGATTTGCTAGTTAAAGAATGGATCAATCATTCATTTGCATAGTGGTTGGTTGTATCTTCAATCGATTCTCGTTTAAGTACAATCTTCTACTATCTAATGTGCTTTACTGACATTTTCTGCATTTATTTGGTTGTAATTACCATTTTTTCTGTATTCAATTTTTTAAACATGAATTATGGATGCTATGTTGTATGTGGCAAGGTCTTAAATAAAACGTAGTGTTAATATAGAAAATTTTAATACATTATTTTGGAAACTTTGTTTTTCGCTATCACAAATTTTCAAGTACTAGGTTTTTATAGGAAATATTAAAAAAAAATTGTTTTTGACAAGTGTGAAGTCGTCCGGGTAATAAAGTACGGTGTGGTACTTTGAATGAGGACTAGGATCGGGTTTAGGCATGGACTGCCCCACCCGTTGCAGGTGAGGACTACCTGACCCGTTACTATAAGCTATGATTTTCCCTTCCTACTTTCTTTTACTATCTCCGCGAGTCTCTCCATCTTTAAGGTAGATCAAGGACATTTTCTTTGGAGTCGGTCTTTGTTAACTACAATTTATATTGTTCTCATAGACATGGCTTCTTGTTGGTTGTCCTATAAGGTTTATGTGAATCAAACACATAAACCCTGTTGTTTATGTCCAACCCAACCTTAAGGTCTCAGTATCCGAGTTCTTTTACTGCTAGAAAATGTAAACCAAACAGTAACTAATGGGAAATGGGTTCTTTGACTGTAGAAGAACAGTTTCATAGCTAGTAAAAAGGAGAAAAAGGTTTAGGAAATTGTTTTAGATAGCTACATTGAATATAGAATGTTCACATATAGATTTCTGATTTATGTGAGAAAGCATTTAAAACAAATATTACATCTTTAGCTTGTATTAAATTCAAATTTTTACTGAATTTATGCATCCCGATAACTCTGAAAGAAATATAAAAAAAACACGAAAACTACCATGATTGAGGCTTATAACATCATATTTTTACATGCTGTCATGGTACACATTTTCTTAGCGTGAAAACTGTGAATTCCTGTGCTAGGGACAGATGATCAGGACTCTTGATTAATTTAATTAAAACAATTCAAGTCAAGACAAATTTTGTTACACTAGTTTGTTCAAGTCAAAACAAACGCTCTTTGCATCATTATGTAAATACATGTGAACTATCAAACCAAACAATGAGATTCTAGCTGTATTTTAACTCTTATGTGTCTTACTACCACTTCTAACGCGTGAATTTCTAGGATTGAAAGCCACGTGTCATTGGTCTGTTGCGCGTTAAGACAAGGAGCAAAACTAGCTAGGAGCAAACCCTTCCCCTGTTCTGACACATTTTAAACCTGTTTGGCGCCAAGGTTCAAGGCATTTCTTTCTTTCTAACCTCAGTTTGCCATATGGATGCTTCTTCCTCTGTTTTTCCTCTGCTCTGCCTTTGTCTTGCCTTTCTTTCTTTCTAACCTCATGGATTTCAACCACATTCCACCATTCATCGCCGCTACTACCAGTACGACCACCACTAAAACCACAACCAACACCGCCATTTCAACAACCAACCCTCCTTTGTTTCCATTCCCATCAAATCAACAGACCTTCCCATCAAATTTTCTCAACTTGCAACGCCTATACTCCCAACCAAATCTACTCAACATTCCCCAATCTATATTCCCAATCAACCCTTTTAGTGGAATTGGAGTTCAAAATGTACAACCTCTTGGTGGATTCCCCTCTTTTGCTCCTCGATCACTGATGTTCCCGATTCATCCTTTACCTCATATTGCATCACAGTATCCATAGCCCATTACTGGTTTCTTTGATGGTGCCCCAAACAACCAGATTAATCAAAACTTTGGTCTGTTACCTAATGTCCAGCTACCTAAACAATCAAATCCCTCCAAAGAAGCAAGGGAGAATAGGAGGATGGCCCGGAAGATGTGCTTCTCCGTTTCTCAGAATAAATGAAAACCACCTTCGTCTTCGTCATCATCTGCATCCAATATTCCCAAAGCATCAAAGAAGACACCTGCTCCAACTGACAACCATTAGTACAAAGACCTCTACATACATGCAACGCCTGATGGCATAGTAGGTTCATCTATCCCTCAAGCTTTCAATTATTTTTCTCTTATTTTTTGGATTTTGCCATGCATGTTTTATACCATTTAACACAAGTTAATGGTTTTGCAACAGAAACTCAGGTATTTACTTAAGAAGGTGCTACAGAAAACTGCCGTGGGCTCTTTAGGAAGAATTGTCCTCCCAAAGGTGATTTTAATCTCCATTCTTTTAGTCCATATTTTATTCAAGAGATAAAAATAGAGGAGAAAAATAAAAATAAGGATGTAGAGAGTTTGAATGGTAATCTTTCGTTGATATGCCTTTTACATTGTTCATTGCGACATTGACTGACCGCCAAGGACCAATCGGCAATCCCTCCCAGACAGGGCTGTCAAAGTGCTTGACCTGGTCTAATACTATTAGTTTCTTATTGAGTCGGATCCTTGTTTGACCGCCAAATTCGGGTCTATGCCCTAAGTTATCCTATCTGAATTGGTTTGACCAGGACCGGGACTGGGACTGGGACTGACACTAAGATTTTAGAGGCCCAAAGCGAAACTCAAAATAATGTGGGGTACCCTTAGTTGTCAGTTTAGAATTGATGGGGGTCCGTCTGACCCAATCCATTAGCAACGCTTCCCCTGAACTTGTTTATCCTTTTATGTTTTTGTAAATTTGTAGGTAGGGATGGCAATGGGGCGGATTTGAGCAAATCCGTCCTCGCCCCGAACGGATTGGCGGATATCCACCCTGTCCTGCCAATCCATTTACAGTTCTACGGTTTTGGTGGTGGTTGTGGTTCCCCGCCCCGATCCGCCCCTATATTAAGATCATGAAAAAAGCAATGTCTTTTCCAATTTTACAAATTCTGTCATTTACTGAATGCTGATGTGTCTTAAATTATATTGTTGCTGTCAACAGAAAGTGGTGGAAGAAAATCTTCCTTGGCTAAACAAAAAGGAGGGAATCCAAGTAATGCTTAGGGAGATTGACTCTACGCAAATGTGGCACATGAGATATAAGTGAGTATAGACTACAGGTTATACAAGCTGATCATAGTTGATTTGTATCCATCTATCATTAAATTTGTGGCTTTTGCTAAATCAGGTTTTGGCCAAATAACAATATTCAGGATGTATATATTAGATGGCACAGGTGAAATCCCCTTCTTACATTTTATTTTCTTCCTAATTTTATTTTCAGATCTGATTTCATTAGTTGGAATCCAATTGTTTAACCTTAATGTATAGCCTAATCGTGATCTGTATCTCTGATTTTTGTGTGCAGAAGAATGTGCAAAGCAAAATCAACTTAAATATGGTGACATCCTCAGGATTTATGAGGATGAAAACAAACAGTTTGTGAGTTTCCAAACCTTTAGTGACATTTGAACCATGAAGTTAGTTATGATTTATGAAAAACAACATATTATCAAAATTGATTGTTGAATACAACAAATGTTCAATAAAAGAATGGGACCTATATCGACCTATTACTAAGCCGATTGCAAACTTTTGCTTAAATGGGTTAGGTCAACTGCTCACTGTGCCCATTTATCTTTCTTAGTGGGCGGGAAGGAATCAATGGTGTCCCAACCCAAACTCACTCTTCAGTTGGAAGTGGGTTTGGGCAAAGACTATTCAACGTCATGCAATTAGATTATAATGCAAAATAAGAATTTCAAGATCCTCAGTGCTAATTTTTTTTTCTTTTTTTATTAGTGCAATGGAACAGTACATCTCCTTTGTAAAGGCTGAAGTCACTATCTCTGTAACCAAACAAGAAAGGGGGATAATACAGAACAGATAACACCAGCACCCTTCCAGACGACATGTTTGATCCGATTGATCAGAATTCATTGTACTTATTTGATGTTCAAGGTCATTCCAGTTCGAACCTAATTGCTGTGGATAATATGGAAGAAGTACTCTGCAACTTGGTGGTTCTTTGATCTTGAGGCCAGATTTTGAAAACGTTGACATTTTCCTTAATGATTACTCAACAAAAGACTTATGCAACGATGATGGCGAAAAAGAAGGGATAATGTACGGTGATTAGATGATTAACAATGTTCTAAGAGTTATCGATTACCAAGTTATTGATTACTCAACAAATGCCTGGGTGAAATGTGACTAAGGTTTATTGTCAGTTTTTCAAAGTACATGAGAATTTCCTATATGTAGTATGTGCAGTCGTTCAGTATCGGTCTGAGTGCAGGAACTGAAATAGATTTGATGAAGTTTATGATTGAATGAAGCACAATAAAAAAGAGGGAATATTTTGTTTGTTCTCCCAAATGGGGGACTCGATCATAAAACTATTAGCAGGCCCAAAAGAACAGTGCAGTCAATTTATGCCATTTTCCAATTGGCTTGGCCAGGACTATGGATTGTAAAACCTGACTCCTGTCCTGATGTAGAATGCATGGTAACATATTTCTGAGTTGTGCTCTGAAAGCTTAAGACTAAAAGAGAAACTCTGGAAAGAGTGAAACAGTGTCAAAGAGTTAAAACTTGTTAGCAATGTTAGTAGCAAACTGGTGAATCACATTATATTATTGTCTTATTTACTTTTCCTGCAAATTTACATTGCTTGTGTGTTATTGTTAAGCACAATCACCACCACGACTACTACTCCCATAACCACCGCCGCCACCACCACCACCACCAACATCACCATACCATATACATTGTCACAACTGTCAATCATCATCACAACTGCCTTTGTCGCTACCACTACCATCACTATTACTGCCATACCGTATAACTTGAAATTTATATTCAACAGATGGTCAGAGCAAGTATTCGTTGTTGGATTAGAAGACATAGAAAACACATGTATAAGTTATAACTTTAGACATTGGCAACGACTACTTCTCACCATCAAAAGTGTTGTCTCACACCACTATGTCCTTTTTTTTTCTCCTAACCCACACCACCAAAATTTTTTTTTTGAAAAAAAACAGGATAACTTTCGACGAATTTAAACCATCAATTGAAACTGATTCTCAAGCTCATGAAAACACGCAAAGTGTAGTACTCCGAGTTATCTAATAAACACAATTTGAATCACTTGAAAATGTTTTGAAATTTGAAAGTTATAGTCATTTTACTAAAGTCGCGTAACTCTGTCTCGCAATGAAAACGGGATAGTGTTCTTGACTTTTGGCCAACTTATATGCTCGATCGAGACTGATTCTCAACCTCATCAAAACACAAAAATTGTATTACTTTGAGTAATCTAATAAACACAACTTGAATCACTTGAAAATGTTTTGAAATGAGCAAATTATGGTAGTTTTACTAAAGTTGTGCAAATCTATCTCGCAATGAAAACGAGATAGTGTCTCTGACTTTCGCTATACACGAAAATATACAATGGCAGCAGACATTTAGCTATACAATTTTACAAAATAAGTGGCCAGGATGGAAAATGGGGGTGGCAGTAAACTTCATTTCCTTGAATTTTCTCTCGTTTGTTCATTCTTCCCTCCAAACTATTCCTCTTTCTGGCTGAGACCCTGAAAAATTAGGGCTTTATTGCTCAGACCAAAAGACAAATTGGCGAATTGGGGGTCAAGAGGATGTAAAGTTTACTCCTTGCCAATGGTAGCCTGGTTGGATGGTTAATGCTGTGGTGGTTTAACCCTCATGTCGGCATGCTTGACTTTCAAAAAAAAAAAAAAAAAGTTTACTCCTTTAGGGTTCAGTACGAATAGAGATGTAAAGTTACAGTTGATGAACTTGCAAGGGCAGTCCATGGTGATCCCTCTACATTGGGGTTTGTCGAGAAGAACGAAGCTTTCGAGGCCGAAGCAGACTGATTTCATTCAGAGATTCATTGCCCTGCTAAAGGAGGACATGGGATAGGTTTTCTCTTGGGCTTGTTCTCAACTCCCTTTTACTGAGAAATGGCAAGTTTTCAAAATTTGGGAAGAAACAAAGAAAACCCACATTTTTATTCCATCTAATTGTTTGAATTCTCATTTTTTTGTTTGCATTTTGATGAGTAGAATAGGATTGTTTGGTTTATCATGCCATTTCAAGATTAGTATGTGTTGATGCATTGTCAAATACTAGATTTATGATGCTTTGTGCGAATTCATCTGAAACATTTCTTGCTACATTTGTTACTAATACTAGTTTATCATGCCATTTCAAGATTCGTATGAGCTGATGCATTTTCAAATACTAGATTTATGATGCTTTGTGCGAATTCATCTGAAATTTATTTTTGCTACATTTGTTGCTAATACTAGTAAATAAATAGATAAAGGATAAGTTTTGTCCTGTGTTCATCTTTGTCGAATGTGGATTATTCCTTTTATAGTAGATGTGAAGTCCCAATGGATGTTCATGGTTAATTCAATATAACCTCGATAATTTATACCCGATGGCAGGTCTCGACTTGGGGATAACATGCAAAATTAATAATTCACTAAACTTATAAATAATTCATTATAACAAATTCATATGATATAGGTCTCACTTAATATAAAAATTAATAATTAGTGATACATAGTGCTTATGATTCTACAGTTTCTACTATAAGCTGTGTTATTAAATCGGCGAATAATCGCTGAATAATCGCCAAAAAAAGGGTATGCGAGACTAGACCGATCTGGGTTGAGTTAAAAACACCAGGGTTTCGCGGACTCAGCTAATTAGGCCAAAAATCAGCGAGTCACCGCATGATCGACCGAGTTGCCTTGCCAATTTATCGTCTGTATAAGATAAAAAAAACCTAACTATTCGATTCTCATTTGCAGAGAAGAAGAAGAAGAACGAAAGAAGAATTGAAGGAGAGGAACGAAAAAAGAAGAAGAAAATACCTTGCAAGAAGAAGAACCGAATGAACTGAAGAAGAACACGAACTGATTTTTTGTTGATTTCGGAGTTGAAGAACTCACTGATTTCCTCCTCCTTCCAGGTTAGATCATTCTTCTTCTTTAAATCTCCTCTTCTTCTTCTTTAAATCTCCTCTTCTTCTTCTTCGTTCAGATTTGTTGTTCTTTCTCTTTTTTTTCTTCTTTCGGCAAAGCAAAATAGTTGGAATTTTTTTTGTTGATTTCGTTCATCGATTCGGTGAAATTATCCCAGCTCTATGAGACCCTTTGTGGGTCGGGGACAATAATTCTTTATACATTATCTGAGCAGTGAGCACCCCACGCTTTTGTTTTCTTTCTCCAATTTCTTGTTTATATATTTGTTGGATTGATTATGATGCTAATGGTTCCTAGTGATGCTTTTACTTACCATGCTAATACTGATTACTGAGATTCATTCTCTGATGAAAACCTCTTATGTATCCTATTTCCGTCTGAGGGAACTTTTGTATTTTGAATTTTTTTTCTATGCTATTTTTTTTAAAGAATTTTTTTATAAAATTATTCAATCTGCAAAACATGAGTTCATTAGTTCTTACCCAAATTTCATCTCTGTTTTGTTGTTAAGATCACAGTTTTGGTTGTTCTCTTTATTTATTGGCTTTTTTTTGTTAAGTTATTTTTTTTTAATGATTGGGACAACACAAATTAAAAACCATAATAAGGTTGAAGATAATGTTAAAAACCATAATAAGGAGAATGTTGAAGATGTTGATATAGAAATAGATTGATAGTCGTGACTCGTGATTCATGAACATGAAGACTTCTTTTGATTTAAATGCTACTTTTGTGCTATGTACAATTATACATTTGCTACTTGCTACTTTTGTTGCTTTATTTGTTGTTGTCGTTGCTTGCAATTATTGACTTCTTACTTCTATTGCTTGCAGTTCTTGTTGTTCGGGGTTGCTGCTATCACTTGCTGAGTTGCTGTAGCTTTTGTTGTGTTCCTAAACATCTCCAGGTAACTATAATTGTTCCAACCTGCAAAATTAAGTTCATTTGATGAATTAGTAAAGTAATATAATTATAAATTTATAGTATTTTGATTAATTATTTATTTTTGTATATGACTATGATTAATTTTAAAAACATATGATTTAAAAAATACTGATTAAATCCGATTATTCTTAATTATTCCAGATTAATCGTAATTTGGTCCTGGACCGCGAAGCGATTTAACTACCTAGACTATAAGGCCTTCCTAAAATATGACTATCATTGTTTGTTTATTCTTGAAATTGATGCCAACTTGGATCTCATGTCTAACTTTTCTTAACATGGTAAGAAGTTCTAGTGTGGTTGTCTCATGTTGCAACAAAAAATTATTCAATGTCACTGTTTTGAGTGCTACCTGGATTATCTTTGTTGTACCCGCACAATGCTTTACGCATTTCATCATACATTGTTGATTTCTTTACATCTTTTAGATGAGAAGCCATTGTTGTTTGTATGATTTTTTTTTGTTACTAGGGTTTTTTTATTATTTAAAGAGTTTTTGCTTGCTTCAATGTTCATAAAATGGAATAATGTAGTTATTGAATAATGTACAATCTATTTTATGGAAAAATAAGTAGATTCATGAATTTTACTTGGTTAAACAAATACAAAGAATTGTTAGTTTGTAAAATGAGAAACTAAATACAATGTACATTATTTAAGAAAATAAGGAATACCTTGATAAATTAATGTTATTTATTAATCGATAAATTAATACGTTATTAATTAATAAATAAATTAATAAGATTAATTAATCGATAAATTAATAAGTTATTAATTAATTGATAAATAATTAGTTATTAATTTATTGATTATTTAATATTCACTAAATTAATAGATTTTCGTTGGTCTAAGGCTATTAATTTATAGAGGTTTAACTATAATTGATGGCCCTTTGAGTTTGAGCTTTAAGGTAACGACACTTATTGGTTTGGTAAATCATGTAGAACGTACACACTAATTGGCTAAGAAGCAGAGAGCTAGAGATCATAGTAGAAGTGATTAAGGATGCATGGACACGGACACGACACGTCGATTTGACAATTTTCCAAAAACTAGGACTTGGAGACTCGGGGACACGTTGACACGTCATACTATTTTTTTAATGTCATAAAATCTATTAAAGTGCCTTCCTAGAGTGTTTGAAGAAGATGACACTCTCTTGCAAGAAAAACATAAAGTAGAGAAAAAATATAGTAGAGAAGAAATAGAGGAGAGTAGAAGCAAATGAGAGAGGATCAAAGAGAAAGAAACATAGACTACCTCTATGTTTTAGTGGGTTTTTGCCCTATTTGTCTTAAATCGCAATTGAAAGAGTCGTTCATTTTAGATGTATCAACAACCACTAAATTAGGTGGTTATTTGCAAACATTTAAAAGTATAAAATAAAACAAAGTTGGTTTTCGAGTCTTGACTGTGTCCCGACCAAGTTCCAAGTTTATCTGAGGCGTGTTCGACATGTTGACCACATTGACCATGTGTCTGACACCTGCCGACACGTTGACTAAGTATCGGTGTCGGATACGTGTCAGACACAGATACGACAAGTTTTCCAAAGAGTCTGTGCTTCCTAGGAAATGAGACAAGCATATCTTCCAATACAGGGTAGTGTACACAATGTCATGCTTAGTAGATCACGAACACATTCTTTTGAACATGTGAAACTAATGACAAATGGACCAAATTCTTACTTGATTTCTTGAGCAGCTGTAACCTCACAATTAGTTAACTTTGACAAGGAAGTTTGTTGTGTGGAACTCATACAAATGGTTAAGTGGTCCCTCCAGTTGTGTTAGGCATACTGCGTATGTATTTGACAATATAAGCTTCTCCGAAAATTTGCTAATGTTGGTAGCTGACAGTCCTTGACAGGGTTCCTTTTCCAAGACCATACAGGTACGCAGATCCCTCCGAGTTTTTTGTCACACCTAATGATACGCTACTTTGACTTCATAAATCGATGGTGAAAGAAGACAACCCAAAAGAAATAAGTTTTTCATCACAAGGCAAGTGGAAGTTTCTTCTCTATTTATATTTCATTTTTGTATGTGATTATTCATTATTCAATTTTGTGCTTTCTTGATGTTAGGTAGATGAAGTGCAAATTTTCTTGTGGATTCAATTTTTTTGTGAACATGATTTTCACATGTTTCGGCCATATTTTATAGTCTAATGTTCTATTGTGTGTTTTTATTTTATAATTCTCATTTTCATGATTTGCCTAGAACTCTGTCAAATTTATGCATTATTGCATGTAACTAACTATTTTTATTCATATCTTCCATCATCCAATCAGTGCTTGCCAAAGGTGTACCAACTGAGTTGGTAGATGTGTGGCGGATGGAATCACACGTCACGGGTTCGAATCCTGCCGGCGGCATGGGCTGGGGAGGGTTAAAAAAAATAATCCAATCAGTGATTATGATGAATTACGAAATTTATGCCAATGTCGTGTATATTTTATTTATTTTCGCATACATGTAGTTTCCGGCACAATTTGAGAATGGAGGCATTGTGGCCTGGGCTTTTTGTGGACAACTTTGGTACTTACTGGGATGTACCATTGTTGATGGAGATGGATCTCGCATCTCTTATGTCAAAGTTTGGCTCAAGTTACCAGAATGTATTGTATACAAGAGAATGGTGGGGCTCCAAAGCAGTTTGATGGTGATCATTCTGTTCAGACACCCAACTCTTCTTCTTGGGTTGTGCATGAAATCAACATTTTCTTTAACAAAGAACATCAACATTTAAATAAGCAAAGCAAGCAAGTTGAAAATGGTGCAAACATTTTACATATTTCTCTCATATCCTCATGTTTCGAGCCGCTGGTATTTTAGGTAAGCTCAAATGATATGGAATGCAAGTGATTTATTTGTACTTTCATTTTTAGTTTATATTTGGGGAGGCCGTGTGGAACAATCACGTAAGTTTATAGAGGTTGTGTGGAACAATCACGTAAGTTTATAGAGACCGTGTGGAACAATCATGTAGCTTGATGGGGTATTGTTCAACTCATTTGGAGTTACATGACGCCAAGGTTGCACGAACTTTTTGAAAAAACTTGACGCATCCGTATCCGACACGTATCTGACACCAACACCCGCTAGGCAGCCTTCGACATGTGTTAGACACTTGGTCAACATGTCGGCAAGGTCAGAACACAGTTAAGACTGACATTCAACTTTGATTTTTTTTTAGGTGGGCTCAAATAACCACCTAATTTGAAGGTTGTTAGTCCATCAGAAGTGAGAAACTTTCAATTATGATTTAATAGTCAAGATAGAAAGGGCGGTGAAAAGCAACTGAAGCATAGAGATCTATGCTTCTTCTTAATCTTTGTTTATTCTTCTCTACTCTACTTTAATTTGTTTTTTTCTTGCGACAGAGTGTAATCTTCTTTTCTATTTTTATACACTTTTTTTTTTCTACCGTTCTTTCCTTATGTTCTTTTCTATTTTTCGAAAATTCTAAGGAGCGAGGGAAGGAGTGAGGAAATAGGAGCGAGGGATGGGTCCCTTCGAGATGCGCGCCCTTGCTTATCTCGAGGGGATCACTCCCTAGAAGGGCTCATTTTTTTTTACTTGCAATAGAGAAATGAATGGATTATTGTATTTTATTTTCATCTTCATATTTCTTATTCTTTTATATTTAATCTTTCTTTATTGAATTGTTGTTTATCTTCGTATGATTTAATTGAAAAAAGGTATGACGTGTCGCTAAGTCCTAGTTTTTCAAAATTGAGTCGGCATGTTGTGTCCGTGTCCTACACTACGTATGCGTCTGTGTCCGACCTGATGCGCGCATCCATTTCCGTGCATCCTTGCATGACGATTTCTTAGACAAAAACATATTTGAAGAAGCAGTTAAAGCTGTTTTGTGGTGATTTAGCAAAGGATGTAGCTCCAGGAACTGATGGTTTCTTCCACTATAACTTCCAAAGTTCTAGCCATGAGAGTTAAATCTATCATTCACAAATTGGTCTCCCCTTACCAATCAGCCTCTGTAAGAGGAAAACAACTCATTGATACCCCTCTAATAGCTAATGAGCTGTTTGATGCTAGACTGAAATCTAAGATCCCTGAAGTGGTTTGTAAACTTGACTTCTCAAAGGCCTTTGATACTCTAAATTGGGAATTGATTGATTATATGTTCCGAAGGACGGGGTTTGGTAGTAAATGGAGATGGGTGTCTACTTTACTCAAGACTGCATATTTTTCTGTGAATATCAACAGCTGCCCTGAAGGTTTCTTTACTGACTCAAGAGGGGTCAGACAAGGAGACCCTCTCTCCCTCTCATCTGCTCCCTTGGCAGCTGAAGCTTTAACCCAAACATTTCGTAAAGCTTATTATCTCAACTTCATTTAAGGCTTCAAAGTGAAGGAAGGGGGAACCTGTATTCCTAAAAAATTTCATTATGCTGATGATGCCATCCTTTTCATGGTTCCCTCTCTAGACCAACAAGCAACCCAAACCATCCTTCTATGGTTTGAGGTTGTCTCTGGTATGGCCATCAATTTCAGTAAAACCATCTTTTCCCAGTTGGTGTGGTGGGTTACTATGATGATTTAGTGGAGATCATGCAATGTTGTCAAGGCAACTTCCCTTCCAAATATCTAGGCACGCCTCTTGGAGCTAAATACAAAAACGAAGATGTTTGGGAATCATAATTGACAGAATAAGATCAAGGTCTGGAAGATAAAGTTCATTTCCAAAGCAGGCAGAGTGACTTAATCAAGAGGTACTATTGCAAATATCCCTGTCTTCATGATGTCAACTTGTACCATGCCTAACTTTAATCAAGATTAACATTGCATGTGTTCATATCTCTTAACTTGTACCATGCCCAACTTTGTGGTGAAGGACATTGAAAATATTTGTAGAGACTTCCTTTGCTCACAGATACAGATGTTAAAGGGTACCACTAGGTAGTTGAAAAGATATTTGTAAGCCAAAGTACATGGGAGGTCTTGGAATTCACAGGATCAAACGTTCAACTAAGTGAGAGGATTAGATTTGGGGAAGAAAATTGGGCTGGAGACAAATCCCTTCTCTCAGTAAAAATAAATATGTTGCTGATATGTTTGAAGGAATTTCTGGTGGTTCTTCCTCATGGAACCTGGGGCTTAGAAGAGCAATCATAGAAAATGAAGTCTCCCAGCTTCCTCCAATTCAGAGCTCCCTGCTCCCAACTGATGATTGGTGATGGAATAACAAAGCTGGCATGTTTATTGTGGAAGATGCTCATGAGAAAATAGGAACTCTCTCCCACCCTGCTTCTCTCAAGTTTTGCTACCCATCACCTTTTTGGCACCACTGTTTTGGGTCAAGTGACTTCCTCCTAGGGTCAACTTCTTAACCTGGTTGATTGGCCATGTTAAGCTCCAAACAGTGGACAACCTCAATAGAAGAGGCTTAGTTCTCCCTAACAGATGCTACCTTTGTGAGAGTGAAGAAGAGACAGTTGATCTTTTCTGCCGGTGCCCTGTGTATAGGCAGGTCTGGTCCTGGCTCTGAGGCTAACACTCACACACCCTTATCTCTCAGTTTCATCCAGATGGCTTCCTCATGGTAAAAGGATGCTTGTTCCTTTAAGGGTAAATGATTGTGGCACAGAGTGTTGTTTTCTGGCCTATGGGTCTTATGGAAAGAGAGAAACAGAGAGTGTTCAGTGATAAGAAGAGACCTGTGACAAAGATATGCAATGGCATCAAGTTTGTGGTTTGGCATGGGATACAATTTAGGGAGTGATTCAGAACTAAGTTTTATACTTGTATTTTTTTTACTGGGAGAATATTTTTCATTTGCAATGGAGCTTTTGCCTCCTTTGTGCTTGTGCCTTGTGACCTGCTCAGTCACTTGGCTCTGTTTGATTTTTTATATATTGCCTGCTTTGTTTGATTGATAATTAAAAAGTTTCTGAAATGCACCATTTAGACATGGCTTGTTTTATTATTCAGTAATCTCCTTTTCTTACATAGGGTTGAACAAAAAACCGACCAAATTGATTAAACCGACCGAACCGATCAAAACCAAACCGATTGGTTTAGTTCGGTTTCGGTTTTAAAAAAATTCAAAACCGAAGTGGTCTGTTCGGTTTTCGGTTTCTATGTGATTTTAACTGACCAAACCGAACCGACCGAATATATATAATAAATAATATATATTTTATATAAAAATAATATAGTATATTTAAAATAGTCGGTCGGTTCGGTTTTATTTTGGTTTTGGTTCGATTTTAGTCGGTTCGGTTACGATTTGCATAAATTAGAATCGGGTCGATTTCGGATTGGTTTTGTTAATGGTCGGTTCAGTTTCGGTTTGAAAATTTTTAAACCGACCAAAGTCGGTTCAGTTTTCAACCCTAGTCTTAAATTTGTACTCGTGTCCTTGTCCATGCTTCCTATCCTGTGTCAAACCAAGTTTTCCCTTCAAGCAGATCTTACCTTTGCTGGGAACAAAGTCCAGACTACTCAATTACAGTTTCACCCTTGTGCTATGTAGTAAATGTAGATAACAGACACTTGCAGTCAAGGACCGATTTAAGATTAAGCGGATTAATCGGTCTACTTTTTTAAAATATACTTTTCTATACCCGCACGTATGTAAATTATAATAAAATAACATATCTTGACAGTTGACAGTAAAAATTAGTATATAGAGCAACAAAAGTCATATTATAGAGCAAATTATGTAATCATGTCCAAAACATCACACATTACAAAGCAACAACAACCACCATCCAATAGAACAACTTCGATTTATCACCGATTTTTTGTGACACCGATTAATCGGTGACCGCTAAACCAACCAATAAATACCTAATTCGGATCGGTCTACCCCCTATTACACTAAATCGTTGCATAAATAACCCAGACCTTGTGGAACAAGGTGTGGGCTACAGTGCATGCAACATGTATGTACGTTGTCAAAATTTGAAAACGCCAAGATTTGGCTTAATTAATACAACTTTAAAACTGTCATGTTGATTTTCATAAGCTTTCATCAAGTTCAACATTTGGACCTTGCTATTTGCCATTGTAATTTCTTGGAATGCTAAAACTTTCCTATGGACAAAATCATAATCGAATGAACTTAAAATAAGAATAACCAAGTGAAACTATTCTCTCTACCCTTGTATAAATGGCATGCACATTGTATCACCATACCATCCCTCTTATTTAGTTTGGACAATCGAAGTACATATTTCAATCCAAACAAATTATCTTACAGAAGCATTTACCATGATTTTACATGTGTTAATACTAGGCAGTGAAGATTTCTTAGGTTACATACTTCATGAACTCTATAAAGAAGTTATTTTCAATACAAGCTAAGCAGAAGCAAATTAAGAGACAGAAGTCCCATGTTGAATTCAGTTGAGCAGTTCTATTAACTAGTGCCTGAATTCAGTTCAACTAAAATATCTGATCAAATTTCTGAATGATATGTAAAGGTATGCATTTTATGAACCTGGCCCCTATTATGAAACTGGTCAAGACTTGCAGGGGCCTGACCACCATAATGGCAACTGAATGAAAGTTGCTTCGAGTTTTCTCTTTGGATTTGATGTATGTGTTACCTACAACTCAGGCATCTTTATGTTATGAGAATATTCAAATTGCTATCAGAGCTCTAAACTTTTCTGTATCTGTTTTTCTGTTGCAGCGTGTACATTAATAAAGTTTTTCTTTGTTAACCTGAGCATCTAAATCAGGATCTATGAGCGTTCATACCATTAATTGTTTACTCTTGCATTGAATCAAAATTGGATCCTTCTTATATTGGGACATGGTTGATTTATTACAGGTCTCGAATGACTCGGAATCGATTGTCCTGATTATAGTTCATTTTGGAGACTACGTATGTCAAATTTCCTGCGTCATTATTTGTAGTTTCAAGGTAGTCACGGTTGTTGGGTTTGTCGATACGTTCGAATCAGTTCAAGTATTTGTCGCATTTACGTGGAGTATCATCAACATGGCTGACACGTTTTTCTTCCTGAACTACTTTGAATGCTGCATGAACATGCATTGTTCCATTGTTCGTTTTCTTCCTTATTTAAGATGGCTTAGTATGAGTTTGTAGAACAAGTTTTCATCCTGTTTAGAAACTTTGCTCTCTTTACTTTGCTCTTACAATCTTCTCTGTTTCATTCTTGATAGATACTCCAAAACCACAACACAATGATGAGGTCACAGGTCCGATCCCATGTTAGCCACCCAAGAATTCTCCTAAGTCCTCTCTTTGGCAAAAGGAGCCATTAGTACATGTTCTATCTGATGAGCAAGCACCTCAATGGTCCAGGTAAACCACTTTCTCTCCATTTTAGTATATCTTTGTATGGTGATTTACCTTCGATTGATTCTTTTTTAAGTAGTCTTTTACTATCTAATGCGCTTTACTGATATTTTCTGCATTTATTTATTACCATTTTGGTACTTTTTGGCTGTAATATATTACCATTTCTCTGCTTTCAATTTAAAAAATATGAATTATGTATTTAAATTTTATGGACATATATAAGATGCTATATATTCTTATGGATTTCTACTGTACGAAATTATGAATATATAGAAAATATTATTGTAATGTAATTGCGATTGCTATATTGTATTTGGGAATACTTGAGTGTCTTAAATAAAATGTGTTGTTAATATAGAAAAATTCAAATAGAATTATGCTGGAAACCTTGTTTTTAACTATCAGAAAAATTATAGTTACTACTTACTAGATATTTATACGAAATATGCAGGGAAAAATGTCATTGACATGAGTGAAAGGAATTTGTATACAAATTGTTTCAAATAGTAAAAAATTGAAATAAAAATATTTGAAGTATGAGAAATGTTTAGCTAAAGGGTAACCTTGTTACAGATTTATTGTTGGAGGAACCCAGACATAAACCTCTTTACCCAGTTCATCTTTGTCGAAGTCCTTCAAACTATAGGTCGGGATAGAAATTTGGCCCAACATGACAGGTACCCTGCCCGGGCCATATGGGGTTTTATCTAAATGCCTATGGGCAAAGGGCCAGGTATGAGCATGGAAAGTTAGACCTGAATCGGGCCCGGGTCCGGACCCATACCAGACCAAATATTTATAAACATAGTATTGGGTTATTGCCATTGGCGCAAAAGTGTTTTTTTGCCTGGCTTTGAGATGGTTTGAGATGTTCATGTATGAAGACCAGCATAAACCTTAAGGTTTATGTGAATCAAACACGTAAACCCTGCTGTTTATGATCAACCCAACCTTAAGGTCTTAGTATTTGAGTTATTTTACTACTTGAAAATGTCAATCAAACAGTGCCTTGTAGGAAATTGGTTCTCAGACTCTAGAAAATCAGTTTCATAGCTATCAATGGGAGAAAAGTTTATCCGGAAAATCTTTTAGATAGCATACATTGAATATAGAATGTTTATTTATATTTTCAATTTAAGTGAGAACTGAGAAAGCATTTAAAATTAATAATTACATCTTTTACTTGTATCAAATTCAATGTTTGCACTTAATTAATGGATCTGAATCACCTTAAGAAAATATCCAAAACACCAACACTACCATATGAATGGAGGCATAAATCTCATGTGTTTACAGGTTGTCATGATAAACATTCCTAGCGTGAAGAATCGTGAATTCCTATGCTAGCGCATTTAAAACCATTCAAGCCAAGACAATTTTTTACGCGAGCTTGTTGCTCTTTGCATTGAAACAAAATTTGTTACATGCGCTTGTTGCTCTTTGCATCACTGTGCAAATACATGTGAACTATTAATCCCAACAATCATGATGCTAACTGTATTTTTACTGAGTGTCCTACTACCACTTCTAACGCGTGAATTTCTAGGATCGAAGTGCCATGTATCATCATCCTATTGCATTATAAGACAAGGAGAAGAACCACCTAAATACATGCCTTAGTTCTGCAACATGTAAATCTGTTTGGCGCCACAGTTCTGAGCATCTCTATCTTGATGGGGTTGGTCCGTACATGTTTGACGTAGAGGTCCTTCGAGTTTGAACCAACTTGCAGTGGATAATATGGAAGAAGATACTCTACAACTTGGTGGTTCTTCAGTCTCGACAGATTTCAAAAGTTATGATTTTGGTGAGATGGATGTGATACCAAATTTTGACTTTGAACTTTATGATGACTACGAAAGACGCACACAAGGATGATAAAGAAAAGAAGGAATAATGTTACTGTATCAAACGTCTTTCAATGCTTAGCATACATCAAAATACAGCCCGAGTAGTTAAGAGCTATTGATTTCTGTAATAGTTGCTTTTCATTTTTAGCAAATTGAGTCATTAAGTGAACAGAGATTGCAAGTGTCATGGACATTTTTCAGAGGTACATGAATTTTTTTTTCTGAATATCTATGTGCAGTTGTTTAGTGTCTTGAGCTGAATGAAGTAAAATAGGTCTGATGAAGTTTATGATTGAATGAATAAATGTTTTCCCAAATGGGGTTACAAAAGACCCAAAAGAAAGGTGCATCCCATCTGTGTTTCAAACCTGACTCCAATCCTGATCATATGTGGGGGATGCATGATGCATTGCTGAGCACAAGCAAATCTTGCAAGCCACAAAAAAAAAAAAATCTTGCAAGCCACAAAGCATAGAAGGTTTGCAAATCACTACAACCTTTTATGAAAAGGTGGTTGTAATGTTTTGCTAAACATGTGGGACCTTCCCAAACTTTTTCCTAGTACTACTACTACTACTAATAATAATAATTTATTATTATTATATTATTATTATTATTATTATTATTATTATTATATTATTATTATTATTATTATTATTTATTTATTTTTCCTGTAAAATATGTGCCTAGGAAAATATTATACTCCTTGCGTCATTGTCCAATAAGATCTTAAAAACAATTATCCCATCAATTGTTTTATTGTTTTTCATTGAAGTTTTTTCACCTTACACACCCTAAAAGATTTGGATTGGACCATGAAACAAATTCATGTTCATTGCGATATGTATGAAAAGAGGGAGATTGTAATGTGCATTTGATTTTCCAAAAGTTTGTTCATACAACTCAGAGATTGAAATCTAATATATATATTTACATGGTTTTTCTTATACATATCATCCTCACCCTTGACACCATTGCCTGATAGTGCCATACATGAAACCCAAAATTAGTATAATGGAAAATCTGTAGTCATCAAAGGTGGGTATCATTTCAAGGTTTCTGACCTGCAGCCAGTAGTGAAAAGGAGCCTAATACAAGTATTGTCTTGACTTTTACTCTATGACCCTTGGTGTTGCATCTTTGCCTGAAACTTAATAGCATTTGGGGATTTCAAGCCTGCCTTCCATACTATGCGTGTTATCTTGCTTCTGTATTTGAGCCTAGTCCTTCGCGGGAATTTTGCATCAATGATGCTGCAGTTGAATGGGTGCTAAATCCATGAAGATTTGGTTTTGCGCGTGTTCTGTAGCTAAAGATTCTCCTTCCTTGAAAATTCCATTTCCAGTAAGAAAACTAAAGCATAAATGTATTGCTGTCAGAGAGACGTTAAAAAACCATGTTAATCATGATATGCTTGCATATTAATAGCTTAACAACAATAATCGACTTTTACATCAACAATTAATGTTGAGTAAATAGCAATCAGATTCAATAAGGCCAAAGACAATGGAGGTTTTGCCACAAATCAACTAGCCAGGTATGCATTAATTATTGGTTTAAGATTGGATTTCAACAAAGATAAGTTCAGGCCAAACCATGACTTGACAACCAGATATCTAACTTGTGATCTTGCATCTTGGAAACAAATCTTGGACCATCAACTAGCCTTTTAAGATCATAGTAACAATAAGTCCAGCAATTTATTTGCAATTGGACACATTACAAATCATCTGAAAAAGTAGGTCGATTCCCCCGCCAGATGTTTAATCACTTGTTCAATCCTTTCTTGAAAGAGATGCTCATCTGCTCTGGTTTTTTATGGCACGACAAGGTTCCATCATGGCGTATTCCAGCATCAGATTGATTAACGTTACTCTAAAAACAATTCTTATGCACCACATACGCTGAGAACGACTTTCAGTTACGCAACATGAAACACCCATACAAGGTTAACGAGGCCTCACTCTATGCATGAGCAATATACTAGCTTTACTAAACCACTACACAGTTACGCAACATGAACACCCATTCAGATAATAACATTTTTAAGGAATGGAATCAGTGATTTGGCTTCTATATAGAGCAAAAAATGTTTTGGATTCGAGATTTAATTTACCTATGATCAGTCACATTTTCGATTGGGGTCTCCATGCAAAATTTAACAAAATCAACATCCATATCTGATCCTTTTTATGCCTTACTTCTTTGTCCCATGACTCAGAGGGTGCCTCAGAGGTGTAATGTTGGAATGATGTTTCATCTCAAGGTGCCCTCAAAGATGACAAATGGGAAATGGATGGCAAGAAGGATGCTGTAGCAAGGAATGGATTGTAGAAAGGATGTTGTAGCGGAAGATGAGGCAGGAACAAAATAACTCGTTTACTGGTTAAATTGGGATAGGACCTGTAAACTCAAAGCTATCATTGCAAAATTGTCCCTATAAAAGAGCAAACAATGAAAATAATGAGAAACAAGCTTTTGATTTACAAGTGAGCGGAAAAAATTATTTTCAAATCTAAGCAATAATAATTATTGTAAGTGTTTAGAGGACATATTGGTGAGGAGGGGATGAGATAGGGAACCTAGATACCACCGGAGATGATTATAGACCTAAAATGCAATCCGAAGCTAATGTATTATGAAGGAAACAAAACTAAAAATTCTAGACTATAGCAGCTACGAGTTCTAAAACGAATAATAAAGAAAATTCTTACACAAATAAATGTCCTTACAAAATTCTAGAACAAATAGGATTCTTTCTATTCTAAACTCCTAAAAAAATACTAATTAACCAGCATCCTGCATCAAGATCTTCTTTAAAACTCGACTTCTGATGAGTTGCAACGCTTGATTAAAGCCGTCAAATTTTTTATGTAACAAACAAGCTTACACACATTTTGACCTTCTAGTGGAATTTCCCTCCCATGTTAATCAAATATTTCGAGAACTTTTGTTACTCAAATAAAAAAGGCCATATAAGGTCAAGATAATTTATGTAGGCATCTCAAACCCTTCTTGATGTTCTTCGTCATGAATGTGTAGTTTATTACAATGATGAAAAGGCTGTTAAATTGGTCTATGTTCCAACTACCCCAATAAAGAGTTCTAGAGTTCTTCTCCTTTCTACAACCAATTACCCAAAGGTGGTAAGTTATAGCATTTCCACTCCAACGACCATTCAATCAAAGGACCTCTTATAGGCTTGACGATCCTGAATTTATTCAAAACCTCTGCCAAATGTACTTTGTATTGACACACTGAAGTCGCAGGGGTTCGATAGGTTCACTTGCATTGTTACACAGGCAAAAGACAATATCTATTTGAATACCTTAACGACTGAGCACTAGTAGGAATTATCCATAAATGGCATTCGACACAGAAATTAGTGTGAGGGAAATTTCTTAGGCCACACAACACGATTCTCCCAGTAGCCTCCAATAATGTGGTGTGAGAGTTTGGCTTTAGCTGCTAAATATATATAAAGTTCATGGAGAATATGCATTGTTATAATACTGTTGTTAATCCCATATTGGCATTTACATCATGAATGACACATTGTTTTATACAGCGTAAATATGTTTCCTAACAGGAGTTGGTGCGCTCAGTTTGGCCGTCCGTTAGTGAGTGATAAGCGGTGCTTAAGGCTAAAGTAGTACCCAATACTCCAAACAGATCTTGCCAAAATGCACTCATAAAGATTTTATCCCTATCTAAGACAAGAAAGGAGGGTAGGTCGTGCAATTTTTATACATTCTGTAAGAATTCTTAAGCAACTTTTGAAACAATAAATGGGTGTGAGAGGGCAATAAATTGGCTATATTTTGTAAGCCTATCTACAACAGCCAAGATCACAGTTTTATGATGTGATGGGGACAAACCTTCGATGAAATCCATGGAGATTTGTTAACAAGCCTGGGTAGAGACTGGTAGTGGTTGTAAGAGACCCCCATAAGCTGATTGATCAGCTTTATTTCTTTGGCAAACATCATAGTTTGTGATAAATTCAGTGATTTTAGTTTTCATACCTTTCCAGTAGAAGTATTGTGCTAACTTTTTGTAAGTAGCTTGGGTACCTGAGTGACCTCCAATGGAAGAGTTGTGCAAAGCCTGAATAATTTGTGATCTTAGTGAGCCACTAGTACCAATGTAGAGTATGTTCTTATGTTTGAGCAGTCCTTGAGAAAAAGAATAGTTGGGAATATCCATAAGATTTATCATTAGTTGTTGAATATAGGTATGTGTTGTGTTATCATTAGTATAGCTAGACATCACATCCATGAGCCACTGTGGTGAAACACTTGTAATGGCCTGCAATTGTCATGTTTCTTCAGTAAAACGTGAGAAATTGTATTTCGTAGTCATAGCCCAACAATTTAGAGAGCCATCTCTGTGAAGAATAGTGGTGACTTTTTGTGACAAAAGGTGTCCGATACTTTGATGATCTGTTAGTATATAAAATTTAGAACCCAGGAGATGAGACCTCCATTTGTGAACATATAGTACTATTGCTAGTAGCTCCTTCTAGTAAGTAGATAGGGATAGGTTTTTAGGACCCAATGCTCTACTGAAGAAGGCTATTGGCATGCCCCTCTGTGACAGAACTGCTCCAATTCCCCTTGAGCATGCATCTGTCTCAAGTGTAAAAGGGAATGAAAAAATCAGGTCAGGTCAGGACTAGAGAGTTGCACACAGCTGTTTTTATTGCTTTAAAAGGCTTCCTGAGCTACTTCTAACCAATTGAGATTGTTCTTTTTACGAAGATCTGTGAGTGGTTGTGTTGTCAGTCCATAATGCTGAATGAATTTCCTGTAATAACCTGTTAATCCCAAATATCCTTGTAGTTGTTTAAGGGTCTTGGGAATGAGCCATTTAACCATGGCTTCAATCTTTTGTGGGTCTGCTTCTACACCCTGTTGGCTGATGATATGTCTTAGATATTCCAGCTTTGGTTGGATGAATGAACATTTTGACAGCTTATCATATAAATGGTGTTTTTTTTAGTGTAGCAAGGGTAGTGCATAGATGAGAGAAATGGAGAGATAAGGATGGGCTATAGACTAGAATGTCATTAAAGAACACCAATATAAACTTCCTTAGATAGGGTTGGAAAATGTGATTCATTAAGGCTTGAAAGGTGGCTGAGGCATTGGTCAAATCAAATGGCATAACTTTGAACTCAAAATGACCATGATGGGTCTTGAATGTTGTCTTATGGATGTCGGGAGGGTGTACAAGAATTTGATGATAGCCAGACCTGAGGTCCAGTTTAGAAAACACTGTGGCACCATGGAGTTCATCTAAAAGCCCATCTATCAATGGCATAGGGAACCTATCTTTGATAATAATATCATTCAACCTACTGTAGTCAATACAAAACCTCCAAGTACCATCATTCTTCTTCACTAATAGAATTGGGGCTGCAAAAGGGCTATGAGAATGTTGAATGAGATCAGCCTGAAGCAATTCATGAATGAGTTGTTCCACTACTGATTTTTGCATATAAGGGATCTTGTATGGACTTTGAGAGGGTGGGGAGGTATTAGGCTTGAGTGAAATTTTGTGATACAATGCTCTAGTGGGAGCAACACAGTTGGTATCTGGAAAACATCCTGGAATTCAGACAGTAATTGAGCCAGAATTGGGTGAGTTGCAGGTTTCATTGAAGTTTCATTAGTGATTGGGAAGAGCTGCAAAAAAAAAAAAAAAAAAAACAGGAAGTATGTTTTTTTATGAACTTTGCTATTCCTTGTGATTATATGAGGTGAAGAAAACCCTCATTGGTAGTACCTTGTAAAGTCACAGGTTTATTTTCAATGGTCAAGGTGATTTGGAACTTTTCGAGATTAATAATGGGAAAATTCTAAAGTGCCTGGTGGTATGCCTGGTGTTGTGCCTGGTGACCACCAGGCACCGTCCATCTGCCTCGAGATGTGAATTATTTCATATCTCTAGGCATATGGACGGTGCCTGGTGGCACCAGGCACACCACCAGGCACTGTAGTAGTGCTCTTAATAATGATGTCCCCAAAAGGTTTTAACCAATCTCCACCTAAGACCATGTCATAGCCACCCAAAGGAAACACTCTCACCCTCCCTTCAAAAACCATTCCTTGCATAGTCCACTTAAGATTCTAACAGATAGCATTACTTGTAAGCTGCTGGCCATTTGCTACTTTGACTATCAACTTAGTTGGCCAGTTTGTCTATTTGATGACCCTAAGATCCACAAAGGAGTGTGTGCTCCCTGTATCAATTAGGATTGAAATGAGCATCTTCTTAAGTATACCTTTAAGTAAGATAGTATTGACTGAAAAACTTCCATGGATAGCATGTAACGATACTTCCATATCTGTTTGCACCTCCTGCAATAAGTCTTCAGTGTCTGTAGCATTACCAGTATAGCTAATTCTTCTTCTAGTACAATCAAGTATAAGTGTTATTGTTTGCATAAATGTCCTTGTCTGTACTGTTCTTCACAGTTGTAGCACAATCCCTTCTCTCGTCTTATCTTCATTTGAGCTTGAGTCAATCTCTTGATAGGTGGTATACATGAGGATGAGTGTGGTCTAGCAGTAATTTGGTTTTATATAGGAAAAGCAGGTTTGTAATGATTGTTTGAATGAGTATTGGTACTGGGTGAAGGATTAACTGTATTGGATTGTGACTGGAACCTGGAATTGGTAGGTTGAGTAAAATTTTGAGTTCCTTGTCTAGGTTGAATAGAAGAATAACCTTGATTTCTTGTTATAGGAGGGTGGTTTCCAACAGATGACTCATGCATTCTGGCTAGTGTAAAGGCTTGGATCACACTTGCTGGTTTAAACATCTGAACTAATGGCTAATGCTTTAATTTTTGGTTTCAAGCCACTCAAGAAACTCAGCACAAAGTAAGTGGAATTCAAGTGTTTATTGTGGGTTAACATAAGAGACTTAAGTTCCTCAAAATGATAATAATACTTTTCTACTGTTGTTTCCTGTTTCAGTTTATTGAAAGACCCAACATAATTTTCTGAAACTGATTCCTCAAATCGTTCACATAGGTCTTGAGTGAAACTGGTCTAATTGAGACTTTTTAATAGTCCAGAAACCTAACTTCTGCCCTACCATTTAAATGGATGGATGCTATAGCTAGTTTATTCTTTTCCACAACTTGATAGAAAGCAAAGTATCTCTCACACTTTTTGATCCATGAAGGTGGATTTGATCCATCAAGCTGAGGAAATTCTAATTTAGGTAGTCTAGAAAACATACCATGGCTCTCCAATGGAACATGGAGAGAAGTTCCCCCGTGGGATTTCCTAGATCCACTGATTTGTGAATTAGGGGTAGAGCTTCTTTTAGTAATTCCAGCGTCTTGGCGAGAGTTCAGCATCTGAAACAGTTGTCCTTGTGCTTCATTAGCCATGGCTATCCGTTTTAATTCAGTCTTCATGAGTTCCATTTGTCCAACTGTCTCAAACTGATTCTTCTTAGTTTCCTTCACCATTGCCTCCATCTCCTTTGCTATTGTTTCTATGATTCCTTCGATCTAGGGATCGCAAGTTGTTGTGATACCAATTGTCACAGTCGTAACTAACAATTGAATATCAATAGATAAAACTAGCAATTGTATTGATGAAACCCTAAAAAAATTGAAATACAATTCTCAAGTTCTAACAAACAGGAGACCTATTTACTTCTCTATAATAAACTTCTTAGAGTTCTTCCCCTTTACATCTCTATTTAAAGGAGGGGCTCTAACTGAATTTCCTCTTTCAAGTGTAAAGAGCCCAAATTGAATTGCAAGCATGTTCATCAAAATCATCTGCAACTACAATTCCCACTTTCCCATTCACAATCTCCACCACCACAGCAACAATCCTTAAGCCCATTTTGTTTCCACCCATAGCCACCTTCACGTTATGGGTTTAGGGTTTGATGAGACAGAATTTGAGAATGTTAATTTCTATTTTCCGTCTCATATTCTCAGAAAAAAAAAAAAATATATATATAGTGTTCTTGCGTTGAGTGAGGTTAAGAAATCATGTTTTGCAACTAGGATGATGTGACATCGTTAGAGGAGTTCTTTACAATTTTGAGATACACATAAAATCTTTGGGAATTTCATCATTCTTTCCAGATCATAACACGTCGTTCTGGTTGCAAAACCTGGTTTCCTAGCATTTTTGTCTTGCATTCTTTCTCTTTTTACTTTATATCCTCGTGAAAAATAGGGGGTTTATTTTATTTTTTATTAATGCTTCAAACATTTTATGATATATTTGCAAAATTAAAATTGGGAAAATGACTTGTAAAACCTAACTTTTATAATTTTAGACCTCATAAGATCCTAACAATTGAAAATGCCTCAAAAGACCTATTTTTTGTAATTCAAGACTATTAAATGTCACAAACCTAAATCATGACTAAAAGATATGTAAAAAAGGCAAATATACCCATATTTCCGAACACGTGGTGTTGTTATTTATGTATTCAAATTCTAGTTACAATGAAACAAGCGAAATATGCAATTTTTAGCGCAATTTGATATTTTTTCAAAGTTGTTTCATGACCCTAAAACAAAATTGATCGATTCTTGCTGGGTAATCTGAAAGTAAAAAAGTAAAAATAAAAAATCTGGAAGTAAACTTATGATTGGTTTAAGAAGGTGAATAAATTTTGAAAATTAATCACTTAAATTAAAGTGTAAGAATGTCTTTCTAATTATTTTTAAACCATAGATTGTGTTTGTGGTTTTTAAAGTCTTTAATTAAAAAAAAATGAAAAAAAAAAAAAAGCATTTTGAGGCATTTTCAATTTTTAGAGTATAATTTAGTCCATAGTTATAAAAGTGGCCCTTATAGGTCATTTTCCATTATCATCCTTTAGGTAAATTTACCTGATTTCCATGTGTATTAATTCTTTGCGTTTTCTTACGCATCAGTTAAACCATCTCCAATTTACTTTCCATGTAATATTAAGGTGCATAGATTCTTTTATAATATTGTGTGCCCCAATTCTAGAGAACCAGGACTATCAGCCATTTTTTGTCCAAGGTTGGGGCTCTTTACACTTCTACATCTTCTATAATTGATGTTTATGATTATGTTTTAAAGATAATGGGTAAAAATGTAAAAGAGTCCAACCCTAGCCAAAAAATGGTTGGTTGTCCTGGCTGCTTAGACTTACTCTATTGTGTGCAATTAGAAGTCATCGAACCAGGTAACACATTCAGGTATTAATTTTAGTGTTTGTTAGAGGGAAAAACATGTATGAATCGCCAATGGCATGACAGCTCAACGGTTAGAGCTTGGCGGATGGTACCACTAGGTCATGGGTTCAAACCCAGCTTGCGGCATCTTTATGGGTTCTGGGATCCTATAAAAACCCTGCTTGCCTTTCAAAAAAAAAAAAAAAAAAAAACATGTATGAATTTTGCTTGATTTTAATGTTTGTTACCTCATTTTTAATACATTGTACGCAAATCATATTTTTATTATTATTTGTTATTCATTATTTTTTTATATAGAATTTGGGCCACTATTTTGACTGCTAGTTTAAGAACTAATTAGTTTTTATTTCGTTTAATTAAATGTAGCATCCCATCCCGCAATCTCGATCTCGTCCTGATTTTTCCGCGTCTTAATGGGATTGAATAATTTCATCCCGATCCCGTTCGTCCCGATCTAGAATGGGATGGGATGAAGATTTTTAATCTCGTCCCGAGCTAATTTTTTAATATTTATTATTAATATTTTTATTTATTTATTTATTTTTATTCATATAAACTTACAGATGACTGACAGAAACTCATAGTGTTTGCAGTGGTAACAGAAATGTTACTTCAAGAAATAAATATTTATTAAGCAAGAGAAAGATAACAGACTATTGCTTGGATTCCCAATAAAAGTGGCTCCAATTATTTAACTTACAAATATTGATAATACCCAGGTGAAGATGAAAAATAAAAATTAACTGAGTAATACATATTCAGAATGGAACATTCAGGGGCGGAGCCAAGAATTTGAGATGCCCCGGGCTGTAAAAATATTTTTTTATAATTACAATATATGTATTGATGGTAAACCATTATGAATATGTTAGAGCATCACCAATAGGTCTATATTTCTTCCCTAACAAAAGATGAAATGTCATTTTGTCAAGGAACCATGAATTTTGTTTCCCACAGTAATGAAATTGTAAAATCAGTTGGGAGGCCATCACAACGACACAATACTCTTAGTGGGTCCCATTTATCATGTCATTTTCTAAAAGTCAGCCCACTCGACTTCATTGTTAGGGGATTTAGTGGCTACACTTATATTTGCATGTCACATCTATATCCAATTATAAGAAAGTTATTTTTCACGCTCTTATATGATGATAATCTTCGCAGCAGTCACAGGCAGCACGCTGATCCCGTCCCGTCCCGAACCCGTTTGGGATGGGACGAGGTCGGGATGGATATATCTCGTCCCATCCCGTCCCGTGCCCACCCCTAATTAAAAGGACCTACCAAATAAAAGTAATTGTTTGTCTAGACTAAAATTTAAGGAAATTTACGGATTCACATTAGAAACGTGTTCAAGCTTCTTCATTATTTCATTCATCCATTCATCTATAAAACAATGAAAATTATGGATTGTGTTTAGTTATTTGATCATAATTGAACTTTATCTAATGAAACAATGATAATGAAAAAACTTCATCACTTTTATCCACTAAGTTTTTTGTTTTCTTACTTAGCCCCATAATACAAATTAGGTTAGACCCATTTATGCACTTGGTACAAAAGTATAAAACAAGTATCGCATTTGACAACTCATATGGTGCAAGCCTAAATTATGGTTGAACAAAAAACCGATTAAACCGATCAAAACCAAACCGATCGGTTCAGTTTCGATTTTAGAAAATTCAAAATCGGTATAGTCAGTTTTCAGTTTTTATGTGATTTCAACTACAAAACCGAACCGACTGAATATAAATAATAAATATTTTATGAAAATCATCATCATCATCATCAAAGCCCATTCCCGAGATTTTCGGAGTCGGCTACATGAATTTTGGTTCTCCAAGCAATGTGAATTTTATGTAAAAATAATATGTTTAATTTAGTCAATCGGTTTGATTTTACATTGATTTTAATCGATCAATTCGGTTTACATAAATTAAAATCGATTCGGTTTCGATTTGGTTTTCTTAATGTTATATTCAATTATGGTTTGAACATTTTGAAACCAACAAAAGTCAATTCAGTTTCAACCCTCGCATTGCATAACCTACTAAAATTAAATAGTTAGGGGTTTTTTTTATTTTTTTGCCAAAAATTTAAATCAGCTTCAACATTGGGACAGATAAAATTTTATTTTCCCATTTCTTATTCTTTGTGTAATTTTCATGACAAAATTTTCCTTGGAATCATGCAAGGTCTTATGTAAAAGATTGGAAGAGCAAAATAAGAGCTTTTTTTTGGCTAATAGATTTTCTGATTTTCAATATCCCTACTTCCTTTTGGATCAAAATAAAAAAATAACTTGCAGGTGTTCTTGAGGCTTTCCAAATAAAAACATAATTTGCCTTCTTCACTTATAAATAACTTCAATATACACATGAAACACTCTGTATTTTCAATGAGTTTCATATTGTCACTGAAATATGATGGAAAAGCATAAGCAGAAAGTTCAACACAGCAGCGAGATTCATAAGACTGGCCAAATCAAACCAATAGATTTGATTTATGTACCATAGCCAAGCTCATTCTTCTCTAGAAACAGGATCTGCTCCAGTCGAAGGATTGTCCGCAAAATACTCTTGATGTTTCATATTAACACCATACTGTCCATCAAATAATAGAATTAAAACTGTTATCAATGAAGACCGATTTAAAATAAATGGTCTAGAAGAAAATAAGAGCATCGGATAATATTAAAACACCGAACATGAAGAAATAACTGTACTGATATATAATGTAAATTTTGTGATTCTCTTATGGCTGTATAAATTATAACTCCCCTACTTTAACATCCCAACTCACAAAACAAGTCAACATTTATACTAATTAAAGAAGCCACACTGGAAAACTGTGAACAGCATACATGATTGTAAGTCTATGAGTGAGTGGGTTAAATCATAAATGTCAAGAAATTCAAGAAAGAATTAGGTTAACGGTTTTAGCAAAGTGGTGTTACTATAACAACTAAGAACCTTGCTGTCTATGTGAGACCTTCAATCATGACAATAAAATTCAACATGGAGTTCTATGAATGTGCAAATATGCAGCGGTTTTGCTTCTCTAGAGGTCAAAAAGTTTAAAGCTTGTTAATACATTGAGGTGTATTCGTCAGGGTGATTCCATGTCTCCCTGTTCACCATTGATGTCGAGGCTCTTAGATGATTGACTACCAAAGCCACGAGGACTGGATAATTAGCTGGTTTTCAGGTGTCCCCTGTTGCAAACTGGATTTTGCTTATTTATTAACCTTAGTGCTTTTAAGGTTATTCTTATAACAGTTACTTGGATTATTAATAAAAGTTTACCTTAAAACAAAATAAAAAAATAAATAAAAACTGCTCTTGTGCCTACCTCACGGAGTGCCTTGGATAAATCCTCCATTGACATGATTAGACGCTTATCCTGTTTACGACAGAAAATTTTAGTTATATATACACTTTCTGGAACTATACAAATTATAAAAGCAAACTGAGATAAAACTTGGTTCACCTTTTGTTGCTTATCTCGCTTATCCTTCACAACTGTCGACTGCCTTGCTTTGCATTGCCTAGATTAAGATACGTAGATATCAAAATACATTCAGGCAAATATTAAATGGCTGAAAGAGGCCATAGATCATCGAATGATAAGTCATAATTAAAGATGTCCATCACGTCAGGTTTAGCAAAAGAGAGGTATGATATTTCAATCACGTTGGATCTAAGTTGATCCGAAAGAAACCGGAAGCAACATATTTACAGCCTCCTTTAACTAGGATTCTCAGTAGGCCAGATTTTCAAAATGATCTAGATTGCTGACACCGTTCTAGTCAAATCACCATTTATATAAAAGCTCAAGTTGTTCGCATGGTACTGATCCTTCATGTATCAAGGGTAGAGATAAAAAAAATGTGATATTTGAGATAGATGCACATTGCGGGATACTGCTAAAGTATCGATCTAAGTTGGACCCGATGGACACGACACATCCAAAATGGTCTAATTATTGACCCTCAATACAAATGCTGGAACAGCCTTAAGAATTGAACTCCGCGAGTCTTGAACCTAAACGCTAAGCCTCTAGGAACCAATGCTTTGATTCATGTTATATTGCTATTGCACTACAAACTTGAATTGTCAGAAAGAGTTATCCTTTACATATCAAGGGAAGTAGAAACATCAAATTTGAGAGAAGGGCGCTGTATGGATGACATAACTCTTTCTGGATTGAGATATTCAGTCCTTGATCCAACAGAGTTGTATGGATGACAAACTGTCATCATCTGATCATAAACCAGACACATCTATTGACACCCTTGAACATGTTTGTCCTATTAACTGACACATGAACATAAATGTACTACATTCTACAATATAACCCATCCTGCTACTCATATCATCATTACTCTAAAAGCTTGAATTGTTAGAGAAGACAAATCCTTCACATATCAACGGAAGCAGAAGAATGATACTTAAAATAAGTAGGTATCACGAGGTGCTACTACATCATATATAAATCACACAGGAAAACAGACCTCGGTTGGGGAGTCATAGACACATAAGGAGTGGGCTCCAGTCACAATACGAATGATTATTTGACAAAAGCTGATTAAGATTTTCATGTCCAAAATCCATATAGGTTTTATAGATTCGGATGCCAATCATTGACATGATTATACACCAGACATTTACTGACATCCAAAACAGTACTTTGGACACCACAACTATTATTCAACTCGGGCTAGTTATAGGTAAGGATGATCACCACAACTAGTACTTTGAAGTTCTTCCTATATAAGTAATGTTCATAGTTTAAATCAATTGAAGGTCCATTATATCTTCTAATGTTGAAGTTTTATCTTTTCCTATCATCACTTAGGCAAAGACTTGCCTTTTTCACTTCAAAAATTGGAAAACTAAAAGCATTTCAATCTAACAAATAATGTGCTTTGATATTTGATTTACGCTTTTGAATGAGTTATAATCCTCTGTGCACCTTCGATAAAAATGCAATGCTTTGTCATGATATAATAGCAATATTAAAAGTTAATACTAAAAAAAGATCACAATTTTATATATGCTTCACGCCAAATAATAGAGAATAAGTTGGGAATATACTGAAGAGCATCACTTGCAACCTCTGCAACAAACTTCTGTGTGGCAACTGCTACAAGCCGGATTCTGGCAGAGAAAAGAAGAAAGTAGATATAATCTGGTGAGACATGAACATGGAAGATCAAGACAAGTAAAAGCCCAAAAAAAAATCAGTTGTCTAAAATGTATCAAAATGACAAACCATCAAGTTAAAGAAGTGGCAAAAAAATCAGTACTTACAGTCGAACATCAGGGCACTGGAACCCGCTCTTGGCCACATAATGCTCCACTAACTCGTCAGGGATCTGAAATATTGTACTAAAAAAATTAAATTCCTTCGAATTTGTTTATTAGCTTTCAGACTCATTTAAAAACAAATGAAGGAACATGCTGAGAAATAGAGAGATCGATACAGTGGGGGTGTAGTCCATCAGAGATGCAAGGAAATTAGAGAGAGCAGCATCATCATCATGCCTCCCTTCCACTGTTGGATGATGGTTCATCCTTGCTATGTGCTGATGAAAACAATACAATACATCAGTACCATTTGAAAATTTTAAACTCTCTCTAGAAATTGATAAATTCCTCAGCGCTACTGTATTAGCTCACATGACACTTTTATACCAAAGGTGATTGCAGCGAAAAGACTGATCCATGTCCCAGAAAACCAAAATTGTCACGGATTCGAGGCTGATAGGGATTTGGCCATGTCCACCCCGCGGTTACCTGATTTTATATATATATCCAAGCCAACAAAGCTTCAAGCCAATTAGGCCGAGCCTAAGCCAATGTATTGTAGGACCCAAATTTTTATAGAAGCATAGGCTTCTTAAGTTTAGCTCTCAGCTCTGAGAGGATGTTGCAGGACCCAAAACCTCTTAGACTCACATCTAAAAGAATGAAAACCCTTGTGTTTTTATAGAACTAGAAACCTTTGCAGGTTGTTTTTTGAAGGATGTGGGGCAAAACTAATTCTTAAACTCTCACTCACATTGCTCAAGTTAATATAACAACTTATCATCAAATTATTTCATTTATTTAGTTACACAATAAAAATAACTATTATTTTGTATTTTGTTGCCACCACCACTACCACCATAGCATAATTACCACCATCTTCACAAACACTACTACTACTACTGTAATATCCGTAGTTTTTTTTTCCGATTGTTCGATTTGCTTTTCGTTGTTTGATTTGCCTAACTTCGGATTTTCGAAATTTATTTCAGTGGTATAGGTTGGTTAGATTTAGATTTCGTTTAAAAAAAAAAAAAAAAAAACTATGGATTTTACAACTACCCTTACAACCACTGACACCACATAGCATAATCACCACCACTTTCATAGCCACCACCATCGCCACGATGCTACAACCACCATAGCATTAGCATAACTACCTTCACAGCCATAACTACCAACACTCGTAGCAAAATCATTGGCACCTCCACATTCACCACATACACAATATTATAACCACTTTCACAATTATAATCACCATAGGGTAATCGTCACCAACACCTTCATAGCCATAGCGGCCACCTCCACTACCGGCAACACCTTCACAAATCACAACTAATGCCATAACCATCATAGCATAATTTCCACCACTACTACTACCCTACAGTCATAGCAATTGCTACCACGATACCAAAACCACAACCACCCACAACCACAAGCACCACCACAACCATTACTATCATTATCGCCATCATCACTGCCACCACCAACAACCACCATTCGTCAATCACAACCATTGCCATCATCTCTACTACCCACAACCTATATACACAATCGCCGCCACCACCACCACCATGATACCAAAACCACAACCACTGCCATCGCCATCACCACCACCAATGAATAAAGTAAGGTTCAATAAGAATCTCCAAGCCAAATACTAAATACACAACCACAACCATCGTTATAATCACCGCCACCGACAATCACAATCATCATCACCACCACCATACCAATGATACCACAAGGTCGACAACCATTTCTATCATCTCCACCACCTACAACCATATCCACAATCACTACCACCACCACAATACTAAAACCACAACTATTGCTATCATCACTAACAACGAGATAGAGTAAGGTTCAACAAGAAATCTCCAAACCAAATACTAAATACACAACTATCACCATACCACAACCAAAATCACTGTCATCATCTCTATCACTCACAACCATATCCACAATCACCACCACAATATTGCAAACCACAACCACTGCCATCATCACCACTATACCACTGTCACCATCAACAAACGAGATAGAGTAAGGTTCAACAAGGAATTTTCACGCAAAATACTAAGCATAACCCAAATTAAGTTTTCTAGCCTTAAATTGTTCATTAACAAATTATAGTCCCACATCACATAAAAGTCAAGTTTCATGTTACTTAGCCAAAACTCAAATTTCATGTTACAAACATAGTATCACATCACCTAAAAGTCAACCATGTTGTGTGTTTGCTCTTATAAAAATAGCCTAAACACTTGAAGTTTTCTTTGGACTCTTAACCAATTACGCCTTATTGGGCTGGCAAAATGGATGAGCCTGGATTTTGAGAAATAAATAAATGTTAAACAGAGTGGATACGGGGATGGTTTTTTCCTTGGCAGAGCGGATACAAATATGGCAAAATCTGTCCCAATCCGCCCGTTTCCATCTCTATAAGCAATCCCTTGTTACTCCTAGACCAATTAAGGGGCAATTAACAGACTTAAGTATTTAATTACATATTTAGTTTTCTGGTCAAGAATCCCAAACTCTATGAGACAAATTAAAGGAATATGGTAGAAAGAGTCATGGTATATATCACTGTACAATGTGGTTTTTTGTCGCTGAAATTTGTCAGAATAATTTGGAAACAAAACTTCCCCTCATCTGACTGCATTACAGGCTGTATTTGGTCTGTTTATTATTAAATCATCATTGAAAATACTCAAATAAATTTCATAAAGCAATCTCCAACTGGGTATTGAAGTGGGTACCTTAAAAGAAACCCTAGAACACGAAATCAAACTGCAAAATTGAATCCAAACAAGTACAGACATTGTGGGAAATTGATATGAACACAGAACATAGCAAACCCACAATCAATTTTGAATGAAACAGAGAAAAATTCATTCCAATGTGTTGAATGCGAAGAATTACAAAAATTGAGACAGTGGGTTTGAAAGGTTACCTGAGTGAGTCGTGAAGAACAATTTGATCAGGATGATTAAACCTCGGTTTGAATTCGCGGGATCAAAAAATCAAAGAAGTGATAAGGTGTACAGAGAGTGAGAGAGAGAAACAGAGAAGGTTCTGCTTGTATGTCTGCTCAGGGAGGAGAGGAGGAAAGCAGAGCAATAAACTCTTGAATGGATCACGTATTTAAAAGTAGGAGGGGTGCTCTATTTGCACCCGCAGGATCCCGTTCCTCAATCCAACTACTCGGGCGCACAGATACCAAAATTTTTGGGGGTGACAATTAGTGACCCGACACGATACAACATAAAATACTCCATATTTTGGAAAATGATGATACGACTAATAGCCTTGTTGACACGATACGGCCAGACAAATTTGTGGGTTGGGTTTGAGTTTGAGGTTTTAACTGGAATTGTTATTTCATAATTAATATTTTATTAATAAGCGAATAAATATCTATATTGATGATTTTATGGCTTTGGCATGGTCATCAACTATGGCAAAAATCGAACTGTGCCAAACTTGCACTTAGAGTATGTACAAATTTTAGATAATGGTTTTGCCATGATCATAAATATTATAGTAAACTCAATTTTTCTCTAGGTATAATGTGTTTTCAACCATTTTCAGCCTTTTTTTTTTTACATCTCTTGCTCGATTTCAACCATTTTTAGGTCCCTTTGCTCAAATTTGAGTGTTTAAATGTGATTTAAAAGCTAGTTTACTTTTTAAAGTTGTTGAAAATGGAAGACATTATTTGAAAATGAAGGAGATTCGTTGAAAAGGGATGTGACTTGGGCAGAAGACGAAGATGATCTGGCTCAGGCTGATAAAAATTTATATTGGACGAGTGTTTCAATAGACTCACAAAATTTTCATTTTTTTGAAAACTAAAAAAACAATTCTTAGCCCTCAGAGTTTCGAAAAATAAAAATTGTGAGTTTACGACAAACCCTTCATTCAAGTTTGTCAAAAGAGACTCACAGAATTTAATTTATTTTGAAACTCCAAAAACTGAATTACAGCACTCAGCCTTCAAAATTTTGAAAAAGCTCGTGAGTCAGTAAACTCGCAAACCTTCATTCGAGTTTGTCAAAGGAGACTCACAATTTCTAATTTTTGTGGAAACTCAAAACACCGCTTGCCCATCAATACTTAAGTAAACTCTCAAACCTTAGTTCATATTTTTCTAGAGAGAATCACAAATTTTCATTTTTTTAGAAACTCAAAAACAGTTGTCGCTCATCTAATATTTAAAATTCACGTGTTTACTATTGTAAACTCGCAAGCACTTGTTCGAATCTTGTTAGTTAAACTTGCAACTTTTTACGTTTTTCAAATTCAAAACTTGAAAACCACCTCTCAGACATCAAAATTTATAAAAGATTTGTGTGTATTCAATTATACACTCACGAACACATTCGAGTTTAATAAGTTAAATTCGCCAGTTTTTGTTTATTTGAAACTCATTAACTTCATAAAATCCAAAAAAAAATTATGAAAAAGATCCGTAATACATGTGCAACCAACAACTTGATTGTGAAATACACATTTATAAATTTAAGTGAAACTATAATAAACATTATGTAACAACACACTTTGTTACATAATATAATCAACTTAATTGTCTCACCAACTATGGCAAAAAAAGAAGCCAAGTCTAGATAAATGTCCATAAAATGATCAACAACTGTCAAAAGTTTAGGTAGCAATTGACGAACTTCTCACTTTATCATCCCCGTCACGAACGGTGCATTCTAGACCTCAGATTCTTTAGTACACCTATAGACCAACTGTTAATGTAGGTGTGACACTGGTGCATCAAGTTTCATAAACAGCCAAACAAAGTAATTTTCCAAAAGTGCCAATGTAAAACACCCGCAAAGACTCTAAAGTCAACAGTCCCATGAGATTTTAAAATAAAAAAAATAAAAATGTAAGCGATGGATCTTCTCTCACTAACAAATGCACAATTGTATGCTAATGCGGCGAATTGAAGGGATGAAGACACTAACATCCAGTAAGTCGGGCTTGTCCGGTCTTTAAAATGATCCATCCATTTTTTTCAACTTCTTATGGTTTGCCTCACCCTGTAATTACACCTAAAAATCATACTCAGTTGGTTGCACTTAAAATGATCTATCTGTTTTTTCAACATCTTCCTTTGACTTATCTCACTAGAAGGCAGAAGGTAGTGAGCGTTGTAGACTTGATCATGTTCGACAAAACATCTGATATACAACCAATCGTATACAAAGTCAATTAACAAACAATGACAATCCACCAATATTGGTAAAACAAGTAGTCACATGGAAGTGAAGTTCTAATAGCAAACCAATGCATGCACCAATAGATAATGGGCATAGTAGACTACTACAATGCTTTCTCAAAGTCTAGCTCAAAATCGAAATAGATAATGAGAATGGTAGAATACGACAATACTATAGAACAACACATGAACAAAAAAAGATACTACAATGGTTTTATGCAACAAATAAATAACAAATTTTGACAAACCCTATTTTAGAATCAAAGAAAAAATCAACACCCACTAATGAGTATCTCTTAAATTGTGAAATGATATTAACATGCTATCAAATATTACTTGGAAAACTTCATTATCAAACAACATTAACAATTACAAATAAAAAATTAAAATAAAACGTCAAAGTTAAAAATAAGCAAGAAACCTACCTCAAATGGGTTTGTTCCATTGTCATAAGAAGATTGAACGAGATTTGAGCAACCAACATCTCCCTCAAAGTTGCTTGAACTCGTGGAAGAAGCCACAAAGTCTTCAAACTCTCATTCTTCCATCTTCAACCTCTCTCCTTTGAAATCGAACCCAAATGAACTAAAATTGAGCAATGGGGGTCAAACATCGTCGAATGGCTGATATGGGGGTCGATTATAATTGAAAAATGGATGGAGATGCATCAAACAAAGGTTCTCTTGCATGTGCCTAGAAAGCCTCGTGTTTTCTGGCAAAAATGGTCGAAGAGAGAGTTTTCATCGCGAGATGGCACGAAGTAAAAATTTCACACAATTTTGGAGGGAAAACGTGGTGGTGCAAGGAGGAAATCATGGGTGTACATAGCAGATCCTTTTGATATCAGTAATTTCTGCAAAAACTTAGTTAACAATAAAAAATGAATAATTCTACGGTGTCTCTTTGGGGTTTTGTTTTTACACTTTTTACCCATTTTCTTTAAAACACCATCCACAAATGGGGTAGAAGTGTCAAAAGACTCCAAAAGGCACCGTAGAATTATTTTACAAAAATAGATAAAAACTAGGAGTGGGCATCCCATTCTGCGATCCCATCCCATTTTTTCTGGGTTCTTTTGGAATTGATCAAACTCATCCCGATCTAGAATGGTATGGGATCGGGATACAGATTTTCAATCCCGCCATCCCATCATGTCCTAAATTTATTTATTTAATATTTATTATTATTAATTTAATCAAACTATTCTTCTAAAAGAAAGTTTAGAATGTGTTGAAATTAAATCAAAACATCTACTATTTGAAAATTTACTTGCTTGATTTGATACTATTTGTTAGATAAAAACTTTAATTTGGAAATTTTAGATCAAATAAAACTCATGAAAATTTATGTTTTTTCACATTTTAAATTTATTATATAATTATTCTTCGAATGAGGACCGTTAAATAATACTTGTTAAATAAGCCTTCTTTTTCATTTTATGACCAATAAAACCTAATTTGTTAACTCTGGTTATCAAACAAATGAAAGAGACAATCTTACCCTTTTTTATCCCAAAATCAGAATATAGATCTCGAGGTATCACCTATCAGCCAACTTATCACCTTTCAACACAAAAATCGATGAAAATCAATGATACAAAATTACAAATAATTGTCTTCTTTCCCAAACCCATTTCGTCTTGATAAGATAATTGCACTTTGATATGACACGTGATCATTGTTTTTGCAGCGATGTTATCTTCCCTATAACCCTGATCCATCTTCTAGCTTGCTATAGGGATGGCAACGGGGCGGATTGGGGCGGATTTGAGCAAATCCATCCCCGATCCGTCAGGAATAACGGATCCCCCAATCCGCCCCGCCAATCCGTTTACAATTTTAATCAAAATTTGTAACCGCTCCGTGCAAATGGACGAATATCCGCCCCGCCCCGCCAATCCGCACAAAATTATAACAAAGAATTTCAGAGAATATACTTCATTATCTGATATAACTCAGATCTTACAAAGAATTACAGAATCAATCTCTGAATTCGTACAAAAAAAATACAAAAAATTCTGAATTCTCTGAATTACAGAGAATTACAAAGAATTCGTACAAAAAATTACAAAAAAAAAAAATCAATATCTGAAATCAGATTTTAGATCTGAGATCTGATTTCAGATCTTAGATCTGAGTTATCTGATTTCAGATCTGAGATCTGCTTTAACTCAGATCTTTGATTTCAGATCTGAGATCTGTATCTTGTAGCTAGGGAAGGGAGGGGAGGGGAGAGGGAGGCGGCCGACAGAGAGATGAAGAGGAGACTACGATGGAGACGACCTTCGAGTGTCCGTGAGAAGGAGACGATGGTGGCCGAGAGAAACTTGTTGTTGGTCCGAGGCCGAGGTGGAGAGGAGACCGAGACAGAGATGGACTGATGGAGAGGAGACCGAGAGTTTTCTCTCTTCATCTCTGTGACCGAGAATGGAGGGGAGAGTTTTCTCTCTTCATCTCTGTGGAGATGGACTGATGAAGGGGAGAGGGGAGAGTTTTCTCTCTTCATCTCAGTGACTATGAGAAAAAAATGATTCAAATGAAGAGACGTGAGTGAGAGAGGCTGAGGCATATAGGGTTTTTGTTTTTTTGCTTTTAAGTCAAAGGTAATTTTGTAATATCAATACCTAAACGAATATCTGCGGGGCGGATATAGCTAAATCCGTATCCGCCCCGATTAATAAACGGATACAAATAAAAAATTCGTATCCGCCCCAAAATCCAAGAATCCTTTACCAAATCCGCCCCAAACGGAGCGAGTGGGGCGAATATCCGTGAAAATCCGCCCCACTGCCATCCCTAGCTTGCTACACCTTCTATGTCTTCAAGAACACCCACCGGGTTATCATCGAACTACACTTAAAGTGAAAACTAAAATCTTAAATTTGAAGCTTTGCGCTCTTACTTGATATCAAACACACACACACAAAACACAAAAATAAAATAAAATAAACAAAATGGATTTGACCTAGCCCCAACAGGCTCTCCTTCATCCCCTTGTCTTCACCACTCAACCCTTGGACTTCCCAATAGATGTCTCCCAAACTTGAAGCCATAGTGAAATGGATCTTGAACCCATTTCCAAATCTTTCACTTCAAATTAACAAATCTTTCATCCTCCTCGTTCATGATTATTTTATAGAGATGGTTTGGGGAAAAAGATAATCATCCATACCATTGAGCTTAGGGGTTAGGGTAAGATTGTCCATATTATCCATATCTTTGTATGGAAGTTGAGAGGGATGAATGATAGGTGATACTTCGAGATTTACAATCTGATTTTTTGGATTAAAAAGGGTAATATCGTCTATTTAATTACTTTGCCATTGTTAATAAATAAATTTTATTGGTCAAAAAATGCAAAAGGTAGGCTTAATTGGCCAATACTTAAAACTATACATTATGAACAAATGATGCTTAATGCAAAAAGTATTGCCACTGAGAGGGATGAATGATAGGTGATACCTCTAGTTACGTTTGTTATTATCTTCGGATCGAGGGGGGCTCATGCGCACAAAGCACATGATCCCCTCATGTGCACAAATTCGAGCCGTTGGATTAAAGTAAAAGTAATCTAACGACTCTCTCTCATTAAATCACACATCACCCCCCTCTCTCTCATTAAATCACACATCACACTCTCCTATCTCTCTCTCTCACTTTAGCAATACTTGTTTTTTTTTGTTTTTTTTTTTGCAAGGATAGAAAGTGATGTTATTCCCTTCCCTCACAGGGAGGGAAACCGTTGCGTAATTATCTATGCTGTAATTTGGGATGAGGAAAACGATAGTGATGCTTGCTTGGATTGGATCAATACTTTTTATGAATTCATAACACCCTTTGTATCGCATGGACCTAGAGTTGCTTATGTGAATGTAATAGATTTTGATCTTGGCATAATGGATTGGACGAACCACAACATTTCTGCTGATGAGTTTGTAGAACTGTGAAGGGTTTGGGGTGAGAAGTACTTTCTGCGGAATTATGATCGCTTGGTTCGAGCTAAGACTCGGATTGATCCAGGCAATTTATTTAGACACCAACAAAGCATCCCACCCCTGCCTTGTCAAGATCATGTCTTCCAATTGTAATCATATTTTCTCATATTTCAGTTCGTTGTTTTCCTCATGATCTAGTTGAATGTTGAATTTTTCAAAAAGGCAATACAATGGAGTTTCCAGGAGCGATGGTAAGCTCAGAGACCTTCTATACAATCAATAGCACCCATAAAGAACTGATACAATTTTTTTTTAAGACAGGGATCTCCCATCTACTAGTATTGACATTGACATGTAACAATGAGAGGAACAGCTTGCGAGAGAAGAGAATTTGGATTGCTCAAGCTTTAAATTTGGCCTTGCCAATTGACTTCTATGTTGTTAATCAATTTGAAGTAACGACTTCTCATCAATCCAAAAAAAAAACTAGTATTGCTAAAGTACCAGAAGACTAGAAGTGAGAGAGAGAGATATAGGTGAGTGTGTTTTGTGATTTAATGAGAGATAGAGCCGGTAGATTACTTTTACTTTAATCCAACGGTTCAAATTTGTGCACATGAGGGGGTCCGGTGCTTTTACATTTAACAAATTTTATTTTATTGTCATCTTGTGACTTCTCTAGTTACTTGTAGTGTATTGTTTTCTCGTGTTCTTTGTATGGATTTATAACACATGTTAAGAAATACCTATGAATAGGAAACAAAATGACGTTAAAGGTGTGTTTGGTTACATGAAATCCTATGCCATGGAAATTCATGATGGGACTCTTATATTTTAGGATAATTTGAGGTATCACTCCACATCCACCATTTGATTTTGTGATCAATAGTAGGAATGAAAATCCAATGAACATGAGAATCACATGCCTTAGGGGACCCTGTAACATAGCAGATATTAGCAATAAAAATAATAATAATTAACCACCTTATTATATAAATAAGCATTGGGAAGTATTGATCTGATGTACATGTGAGATAGCAAGAAGAGGAACCTGTCAAGGCTGCTTAATGCCTAGCCCCATACCTAATTTTGTCCTTGTTATGGACCTGCTGTCAACGGGGTATGAGCTCAGCTAGTATACTTGTGACGGATGGTATTGCAAATTCGAGCCGTTGGATTAAAGTAAAAGTAATCTAACGACTCTCTCTCATTAAATCACACATCACCCCTCTCTTTCTCATTAAATCACACATCACACTCTCCTCTCTCTCTCTCATCTTTCTCTCACTTTAGCAATACTTGTTTTTTTTTTTGCAAGGATAGAAAGTGATGCTATTCTCTTCCCTCACAGGGAGGGAAACCGTTGCGTAATTATCTATGCTGTAATTTGGGATGAGGAAAACGATAGTGATGCTTGCTTGGATTGGATCAATACTTTTTATGAATTCATAACACCCTTTGTATCGCATGGACCTAGAGTTGCTTATGTGAATGTAATAGATTTTGATCTTGGCATAATGGATTGGACGAACCACAACATATCTGCTGATGAGTTTGTAGAATTGTGAAGGGTTTGGGGTGAGAAGTACTTTATGCGGAATTATGATCGCTTGGTTCGAGCTAAGACTCGGATTGATCCAGGCAATTTATTTAGACACCAACAAAGCATCCCACCCCTGCCTTGTCAAGATCATGTCTTCCAATTGTAATCATATTTTCTCATATTTCAGTTCGTTGTTTTCCTCATGATCTAGTTGAATGTTGAATTTTTCAAAAAGGCAATACAATGGAGTTTCCAGGAGCGATGGTAAGCTCAGAGACCTTCTATACAATCAATAGCACCCATAAAGAACTGATACAATTTTTTTTTAAGACAGGGATCTCCCATCTACTAGTATTGACATTGACATGTAACAATGAGAGGAGCAGCTTGCGAGAGAAGAGAATTTGGATTGCTCAAGCTTTAAATTTGGCCTTGCCAATTGACTTCTATGTTGTTAATCAATTTGAAGTAAGGACTTCTGATCAATCCAAAAAAAAAAAACTAGTATTGCTAAAGTACCAGAAGACTAGAAGTGAGAGAGAGATATAGGTGAGTGTGATGTGTGATTTAAAGAGAGATAGAGCCGATAGATTACTTTTACTTTAATTCAACGGTTCAAATTTGTGCACATGAGGGGGTCATGTGCTTTTACATTTAACAAATTTTATTTTATTGTCATCTTGTGACTTCTCTAGTTACTTTAGTGTATTGTTTTCTCGTGTTCTTTGTATGGATTTATAACACATGTTAAGAAATACCTATGAATAGGAAAAAAAATGACGTTAAAGGTGTGTTTGGTTGTATGAAATCCTATCTCATGGAAATTCAAGACGGGACTCTTATATTTTAGGCTAATTTGAGGTATCACTCCACATTCACCATTTGATTTTGTGATCAATAGTGGGAATGAAAATCCAATGAACATGAGAATCACATGCCTTAGGGGACCCTATAACATAGCAGATATTAGCAATAAAAATAATAATAATTAGCCACCTTATTATATAAATAAGCATTGGGAAGTATTGATCTGATGTACATGTGAGATAGCAAGAAGAGGAACCCGTCAAGGCTGCCCAATGCCTAGCCCCATACCTAATTTTGTCCTTGTTATGGACCTGCTGTCAACGGGGTATGAGCTCAGCTAGTATACTTGTGACGGATGGTATTGCAAATTCGAGCCGTTGGATTAAAGTAAAAGTAATCTAACGACTCTCTCTCATTAAATCACACATCACCCCCCTCTCTCTCATTAAATCACACATCACACTCTCCTATCTCTCTCTCTCACTTTAGCAATACTTGTTTTTTTTTGTTTTTTTTTTTTGCAAGGATAGAAAGTGATGTTATTCCCTTTCCTCACAGGGAGGGAAACCGTTGCGTAATTATCTATGCTGTAATTTGGGATGAGGAAAACGATAGTGATGCTTGCTTGGATTGGATCAGTACTTTTTATGAATTCATAACACCCTTTGTATCGCATGGACCTAGAGTTGCTTATGTGAATGTAATAGATTTTGATCTTGGCATAATGGATTGGACGAACCACAACATTTCTGCTGATGAGTTTGTAGAACTGTGAAGGGTTTGGGGTGAGAAGTACTTTCTGCGGAATTATGATCGCTTGGTTCGAGCTAAGACTCGGATTGATCCAAGCAATTTATTTAGACACCAACAAAGCATCCCACCCCTGCCTTGTCAAGATCATGTCTTCCAATTGTAATCATATTTTCTCATATTTCAGTTCGTTGTTTTCCTCATGATTTAGTTGAATGTTGAATTTTTCAAAAAGGCAATACAATGGAGTTTCCAGGAGCGATGGTAAGCTCAGAGACCTTCTATACAATCAATAGCACCCATAAAGAACTGATACAATTTTTTTTTAAGACAGGGATCTCCCATCTACTAGTATTGACATTGACAAGTAACAATGAGAGGAGCAGCTTGCGAGAGAAGAGAATTTGGATTGCTCAAGCTTTAAATTTGGCCTTGCCAATTGACTTCTATGTTGTTAAGCAATTTGAAGTAAGGACTTCTGATCAATCCAAAAAAAAAAAAAAAAAAACTAGTATTGCTAAAGTACCAAAAGATTAGAAGTGAGAGAGAGATATAGGTGAGTGTGATGTGTGATTATATGAGAGAGAGAGCCGGTAGATTACTTTTACTTTAATCCAACGGTTCAAATTTGTGCACATGAGGGGGTCCTGTGCTTTTACATTTAACAAATTTTATTTTATTGTCATCTTGTGACTTCTCTAGTTACTTATAGTGTATTGTTTTCTCGTGTTCTTTGTATGGATTTATAACACATGTTAAGAAATACATATGAATAGGAAACAAAACGACGTTAAAGGTGTGTTTGGTTGCATGGAATCCTATGCCATGGAAATTCATGACGGGACTCTTATATTTTAGGCTAATTTGAGGTATCACTCCACATCTACCATTTGATTTTGTGATCAATAGTGGGAATGAAAATCCAATGAACATGAGAATCACATGCCTTAGGGGACCCTATAACATAGCAGATATTAGCAATAAAAATAATAATAATTAGCCACCTTATTATATAAATAAGCATTGGGAAGTATTGATCTGTTGTACATGTGAGATAGCAAGAAGATGAACCCGTCAAGGCTGCCCAATGCCTAGCCCCATACCTAATTTTGTCCTTGTTATGGACCTGTTGTCCACGGGGTATGAGCTCAGCTAGTATACTTGGGACGGATGGTATTGCAAATTCGAGCCGTTGGATTAAAGTAAAAGTAATCTAACGACTCTCTCTAATTAAATCACACATCACCCCTCTCTCTCTCTCATTAAATCACACATCACACTCTCCTCTCTCTCTCTCTCACTTTAGCAATACTTGTTTTTTTTTTTTTTTGCAAGGATAGAAAGTGATGCCATTCCCTTCCCTCACAGGGAGGGAAACCGTTGCGTAATTATCTATGCTGTAATTTGGGATGAGGAAAACGATAGTGATGCTTGCTTGGATTGGATCAATACTTTTTATGAATTCATAACACCCTTTGAATCGCATGGACCTAGAGTTGCTTATGTGAATGTAATAGATTTTGATCTTGGTATAATGGATTGGACGAACCACAACATTTCTGCTGATGAGTTTGTAGAACTGTGAAGGGTTTGGGGTGAGAAGTACTTTCTGCGGAATTATGATCGCTTGGTTCGAGCTAAGACTCGGATTGATCCAGGCAATTTATTTAGACACCAACAAAGCATCCCACCCCTGCCTTGTCAAGATCATGTCTTCCAATTGTAATCATATTTTCTCATATTTCAGTTCGTTGTTTTACTCATGATCTAGTTGAATGTTGAATTTTTCAAAAAGGCAATACAATGGAGTTTCCAGGAGCGATGGTAAGCTCAGAGACCTTCTATACAATCAATAGCACCCATAAAGAACTGATACAATTTTTTTTTAAGACAGGGATCTCCCATCTACTAGTATTGACATTGACATGTAACAACGAGAGGAACAGCTTGCGAGAGAAGAGAATTTGGATTGCTCAAGCTTTAAATTTGGCCTTGCCAATTGACTTCTATGTTGTTAATCAATTTGAAGTAAGGACTTCTCATCAATCCAAAAAAAAAACTAGTATTGCTAAAGTACAAGAAGACTAGAAGTGAGAGAGAGATATATAGGTGTGTGTGATGTGTGATTTAAAGAGAGATAGAGCCGGTAGATTACTTTTACTTTAATCCAACGGTTCAAATTTGTGCACATGAGGGGGTCCTGTGCTTTTACGTTTAACAAATTTTATTTTATTGTCATCTTATAACTTCTCTAGTTACTTTAGTGTATTGTTTTCTTGTGTTCTTTGTATGGATTTATAACACATGTTAAGAAATACCTATGAATAGGAAACAAAATGACGTTAAAGGTGTGTTTGGTTGTATGAAATCATATCTCATGGAAATTCAAGACGGGACTCTTATATTTTAGGCTAATTTGAGGTATCACTCCACATCCACCATTTGATTTGTGAGCAATAATGGGAATGAAAATTCAATGAAGATGAGAATCACGTGCCTTAGGGGACCCTATAACATAGCAGATATTAGCAATAAAAATAATAATAATTAGCCACCTTATTATATAAATAAGCATTGGGAAGTATATATCTGATGTACATGTGAGATAGCAAGAAGAGGAACCCGTCAAGGCTGCCCAATGCCTAGCCCCATACCTAATTTTGTCCTTGTTATGGACCTGCTGTCAACGGGGTATGAGCTCAGCTAGTATACTTGTGGCAGATGGTATTGCAAGTCCAACCTTCGAACCCTGCCAAAGGCATTTCATGGTTGTGAACCCAATAAATTCCTTGCCCGGTTAAAAAAACAACACCTAAATAATAGAATAATCGAATAACAGAATGTCCTACTAATAGTCGTTGAATAAATGTTTGAGATAAATGCTAAACAAGTTTGATCTATATTAAGTCACCATTGTGTAATGTAACTGTTATAAGAGGGTCAGAATGCAAAAGACCCACATGCCATTGATGCAAAACCAACTCCCAAAAGGCGTCAACAGAATACAATTATGCCATGTTATTCCAAAAATATTAGACATGATAGCTAGGGGCTGTTTTTTCTTCAATGATCACCCGACGGTCATAAAGGAATATTTTAATTCAGTGCGAGTATTTAAATTCAGTTTCCTCATTAACAGAATCCAACAAATATCAGTAATTAGGCTTAATTGGCCAATACTTATAACTATACATTGTGAACAAATGATGCTTAATGCAAAAAGTATTGCCACTGAGAGGGATGAATGATAGGTGATACCTCTAGTTACGTTTGTTATTATCTTCGGATCGAGGGGGGCTCATGCGCACAAAGCACATGACCCCCTCATGTGCACAAATTCGAGCCGTTGGATTAAAGTAAAAGTAATCTAACGACTCTCTCTCATTAAATCACACATCACCCCTCTCTCTCTCTCATTAAATCACACATCACACTCACCTCGCTCTCTCTCATCTCTCTCTCACTTTAGCAATACTAGGTTTTTTTGTTTTTTTTTTTTTGCAAGGATAGAAAGTGATGCTATTCCCTTCCCTCACAGGGAGGGAAACCGTTGCGTAATTATCTATGCTGTAGTTTGGGATGAGGAAAACGAAAGTGATGCTTGCTTGGATTGGATCAATACTTTTTATGAATTCATAACACCCTTTGTATCGCATGGACCTAGAGTTGCTTATGTGAATGTAATAGATTTTGATATTGGTATAATGGATTGGACGAACCACAACATTTTTGTTGATGAGTTTGTAGAACTGTGAAGGGTTTGGGGTGAGAAGTACTTTCTGCGGAATTATGATCGCTTGGTTCGAGCTAAGACTCGGATTGATCCAGGCAATTTATTTAGACACCAACAAAGCATCCCACCCCTGCCTTGTCAAGATCATGTCTTCCAATTGTAATCATATTTTCTCATATTTCAGTTCGTTGTTTTACTCATGATCTAGTTGAATGTTGAATTTTTCAAAAAGGCAATACAATGGAGTTTCCAGGAGCGATGGTAAGCTCAGAGACCTTCTATACAATCAATAGCACCCATAAAGAACTGATACAATTTTTTTTTAAGACAGGGATCTCCCATCTACTAGTATTGACATTGACATGTAACAACGAGAGGAACAGCTTGCGAGAGAAGAGAATTTGGATTGCTCAAGCTTTAAATTTGGCCTTGCCAATTGACTTCTATGTTGTTAATCAATTTGAAGTAACGACTTCTCATCAATCCAAAAAAAAAACAAAAAAAAAAAACTAGTATTGCTAAAGTACCAGAAGACTAGAAGTGAGAGAGAGAGATATAGGTGAGTGTGTTCTGTGATTTAATGAGAGATAGAGCCGGTAGATTACTTTTACTTTAATCCAACGGTTCAAATTTGTGCACATGAGGGGGTCCTGTGCTTTTACATTTAACAAATTTTATTTTATTGTCATCTTGTGACTTCTCCAGTTACTTTAGTGTATTGTTTTCTCGTGTTCTTTGTATGGATTTATAACACATGTTAAGAAATACCTATGAATAGGAAACAAAATGACGTTAAAGGTGTGTTTGGTTGTATGAAATCCTATGTCATGGAAATTCAAGACGAGACTCTTATATTTTAGGCTAATTTGAGGTATCACTCCACATCCACCATTTGATTTGTGATCAATAATGGGAATGGAAATTCAATGAACATGAGAATCACATGCCTTAGGGGACCCTATAACATAGCAGATATTAGCAATAAAAATAATAATAATTAGCCACCTTATTATATAAATAAGCATTGGGAAGTATTGATCTGATGTACATGTATAGCAAGAAGAGGAACCCGTCAAGGCTGCCCAATGCCTAGCCCCATACCTAATTTTGTCCTTGTTATGGACCTGCTGTCAACGGGGTATGAGCTCAGCTAGTATACTTGTGGCGGATGGTATTGCAAGTCCAAACTTCGAACCCTGCCAAAGGCATTTCATGGTTGTGAACCCAATAAATTCCCTACCCGTTTAAAAAAACATCACCTAAATAATAGAATACAGAATGTCCTACTAATAGTCGTTGAATTAATGTTTGAGATGAATGCTAAACAAGTTTGATCTATATTAAGTCGCCATTGTGTAATGTAACTGTTATAAGAGGGTCAGAATGCAAAAGACCCACATGCCCTTCATGCAAAACCAACTCCCAAAAGGCGTCAACAGAATACAATTATGCCATGTTATTCCAAAAATATGAGACATGATAGCTAGGGGCTGTTTTTTCTTCAATGATCACCCGACGGTCATCAAGGAATATGTTATTTCAGTGCGAGTATTTAACTTCAGTTTCCTCATTAACAGAATCCAACAAATATCAGTAATTAGAGTTTTAGATTTATGAATATGAATTCTAGGTGGATATTGTAAATGTAGAAATGCAGACTGACTACTTTGACCTTGGATTCGAAACCAAGGTAGTCTGCCATCTAGGATCAGATGGAGATCATGGTTGTTTCACCATGGTACTCTATTTTGCTATAAAGACATGTATTTCCTCACTATGCAAGTTTTGGTATAATTGGAACTTTATCAGGATAGACATAGTGCAGGGATTTGCACATTTTTATGGAATAGTTTCAATAACCCTACTATTGATTGTCTTGATGGAAGACCAAATTCAAATTGATGCTTCAGTAAGACAGGGCAAAGAAATGAACCCAATTTTTATTTACAAGGATCCATATAATGATTACCACATCACCTTTCGAACCAACTCCAATGTTTAAAGCTATTAGCTTCTTAATATTTTTCTGTCATTGAATCAAAACATGTAAAAAGAATGAGAAAAGTAATTTTGGAAGGCATCATCATATCCAACAGTACTAGTATATGTATTATGGGTCACAAAAGTTAGAATCAAAATGCATCCCATGACAGAAAGTTGGTCAGAATCCCATCTCTTTGTGATCTCCTTCACTCCCATCGGAATCCTATCTTTGATTATTATCCCCAGTCATGCAGAAAGACATGGAGCGAGCAGCGTCAAGTATGGGTCAATGGATATGTATCACAAGAATATATTCCTATCTTGGCATCAAAAAGATTGAATTAAAAGTGTGTTTTTCGAGACGAGATAAGAAACCCAAGTGAGGTGAGATGATAGCTAATAAGGAAACTTAATTAGGACACCCGTCTCATCTTCAAAGGAAACTTAATGATATCAAACTCATCTTCGAGTACATCAATCTATAAATAGAGGCTCTTGCATTGGAGAACCGGCATGCAGTAGTAGACACCATTTGTTGAGAAAAAGAGGAAATGGGGGTCTTACATGAAGATGTATAGTCATGTTGGGTAGCCAAGGATGACTCTCTTAATCATCATGCAAGACTGTCTTTTCTTTAATTCCCTAAAGCCATAAATGCATGCAGGATCAATAATACATGAAGATGGAATGAACGTCTCACATGACGATGAAGAGTCGTGTATATACAATAAAAAGGCCTTTAGGGATGTAGTCAAAATTGTCGCTATAAATCGCCATAAATATTGGGCAACAAAATATTTGTCGCGCAAAGGTTGTTGCCACAGCTGTCTCGCAAGCGTTTATGTGACGAAAATAAATCTTTGTCGCTATAGAGTCATTTTGAGCGACGACAACAAAGATCGTTGCGAAAGCGTGTGTGTCGCGTAATACTGTTTTGCGCGACGCTCATTTCAACGCAAGAAATAGAACGGTTCTTCGTGCAAAATATACTTACGCGATTAACCATTTCATCGCATTAAACTTTGTCAATATAACTCAATCGTGACGAACCCTTTCGTCTCGTTAGACTTTGTCGGCTTAACTCAATGGTGACGAACCTTTCATCGCGCAAGATTTTCTTTACGCGACAACAATATTCATCACTCTAATGTTGTCACACAGGTTCTGTTGACCCAGACACGCTTGATCTATTCTTATGTGACGAAAATTTTGGTCGCTTAAAGTTCTGTTTATTAATTTTGAAATCTTTTAATTCAAATATTTATTTTAATTAAATTTGAAATATTTATTAATTGAATCGTCTCACGCATGGAAGGGTATTGCTAATTTAGTTAAATACTATTAACTTTACAAATTAATAATGTAAAATCGTAATGTATCCATTACAAATTAAAAATTTTAAACCGTACTGTATCAGTTACAAATTAAAAAAACACATCAATACATTTTTTAGGGATGTGGTGGCTGATGGCTTGTCGACAGTAGCGGGAGGCTCGACAAATTAATCTCCGACTGCTGGAGAGCCCCTAATAACACACTCCACCTAGTTGCCTCTTGTGCTCGTCGTTCCCCCTCCAGGGCCTCCCTCTCCGCCTCCCTCTCTGCCTCACACGCTTTGGCAGCATTTAAGTCATTCTGTAATTCCTCCATTTTCAACTGTAATGATGAAACGGTTCTGACTAACCGCTGCGAAGTTGAAGATGAGGTGTTGACCTCACGAACTTTAGCTTTCCCCATCCCCCAAACAATCTTTCTGGGTCTCGGACCTAGCGATTCCAATGTCTCCATTAAAATATGTAATCCTGCATATGGATTGTCCATTGTGAGCTGCTCCAACGGAGTTTCCGGGGGATGCTGCGAGGCCACTCGCTCCATGTAGGCATGCCGCCTCTCCACCATCGTTTCCTTGATTAAAAAAATTATTAAAAATTAATAACTTTTAAAACAATAGAAGTGACAACATGCAAAAAATGCAAAGAATAAAACTTACATGCAACTTCACAGCCACCTCATTGCCAGGTAGTGCATAAAAATCCTTGAACATGTCGATTTCTGGGAATTTTGAACCTTCCTGCAAAACATTGTTAAAATAATAAACCAACTAATATAAACATTTTATTGAATGTATTGACTAAAAATAAAATAATGAAATTAAACATATGAGTTCACTTACTAGACGTCATTCCTCCACCCTATATGAGAAGTGCAATGAACCAAAGTGATGTAGAATTTTCTTTTGACGCCGGTTCACCTTGTTTGCCTCAGATCTTTTCTGTATAATTATTCAAAATATATATTAAACATATGCATTATTACATATATAAATAAATATGTTTATTTTAATTAAATAAAAACGTTAATGCTCACCAGAAATGTGGGAGTTCGAAAATGATCACACAACCACACCCACTCATCAGGCCTATGATCAAATTCGATTAGGGGTTGTGCCTTAACACTATCCACATTAGAAAACATTTGGAAGTATCAGTGGAAATCATGCTTCCGATTCTTGTACCGATCCACGCACGTACCGGTGATATATTCATGAATGTTTGGATCATTCGTGTCAAACTCAAAGTTAACCTGAAATTTTAAATAATATTTATTAGAGAATATTAAGGCCCAAAGAGATAAGTTATATTAAATCATGTAAAACTACAAGCATAAACCTGCAAAACTTTATGCATTATAAAGATTTTAATTATTAAAGATTGAGATGAATGGCTAAAACTTACTGTGAGCGAATCCAACACCTCGGCCTGCGTCTCGGGCTTAACCTCACTCCAAGATGAGGATGTCATCGGGCAATGGTTGCGAATGATTGCACCGATGTCATGCACCAACAAGCTATTAATCTTCACCGATTGCGAGCGACAATGACTAGGATCCCACACTACGTGAATGCGTGTGTTAGTGGTTCGTGTGATCCTTTGGGATTTTAGTTGTCTACAGGGCCCCCCTCGTTTTCTTTGCTGTTGTAAAAAAAAAATCAATTTTGCCGAATATGATGAGGAAAACTTAAGTTTGTTACCTCTAGGGAGCTCTCCATCTCCTTGGGGGGAGGGGTTTACAGCCCCGATCATGGTTACAGTCTCGAGTGCAATCTCAAGAGCTGCTGATCGACGGTTTGTTCGTCTAGCGCTCCGTTGAGTGAGAACTAGAGGAACTAATCCAGACGATGAAGATTGATCAACAACCGGAACATTTGATCCATGTGTTGGTGGAGTACTGATAAAAGCAACCCTTGTAGCAGGAACATTAATGGTGGAATGAGCTACGTTGGGCGGAGGAACGGCGACCGAACTACTAGCAGCAACAATTACGGGCCTACGTTTTCTTGATATCAAAGAAGTCATCTGAACCAAAATAATAAAAACACAACACAACAATTACAATGAGGAACAATGAATGCACTTCAAATAGATGAAATAAAAACAACTTAATTCTTTTACTAAATGAAAATTCGAAAAATGACATATACTGACTAACCGAGAGGATATAATCATGCATAAAAAAAAATCACAACTTCCAAAATTTTTTGGGAGAGAAACAAGGTTAATTATTGAAAATTTGGCCTCAGGGCAGAATGGCATGAACATCAGTATTTTGCTTCAAAATAATTGAAACAGGATTGTCGTTTTACTATAATTTCGCTTTGGTGTAATTGAATGAGAAGGCAAAAAATTGTCCCCATAGTAAACTCAGGTAGTTATACACTCTATGCGCCGTTTTTTCAGGTTTATCTTAATATCATGATTTTATTGGTCTCTCTATTTGGCAAAACTTAAAAGCCTAGTAGAAATGCATTAGGAGATAAACTCAATCTGCACTAGCACTAAATCCCAGTGCTTTCATTGAAGCCGTGTGTGACTTGGAGAGCAATTTGAGTTATATGGTTTACTCAAGTTGTTAATTCGTAACCCAAGTTGGGGCCTCTTCTCATTATCCCCAAGTGTTGTGCTCCCTGCATTAAGAACAGACACCAAAATGCCTGACTATGCAATCTCCAGAACGACAGTGTCAGTGCTAAAGACTCGACTGAAGGTTTCAAAACCAAGGAACAGGATGAGAGCCAAAGCAGTTCCAGTTGCTAAACCAATCTGATTGAATTAAAACAGACATACAACTTATTGCATACTCTAAAAAAGATGTAAGAAACTAAATCCAAGGACAAAACATATTGACATCAGAGATGGTATTGACCTGTAAAACCTTGTAGATCACATCTTGTGCACGTGTATAATTCCCTTGAGAATACCCACTTGCAAGAAAAGCAGGTACAAGAAACATAGAAAAGAAACACAATACAGTTTACAACAGAGCATGAAACACAATACAGAGCATTAGACAATATATAAAGCCAAATTCTCAAGTTCTTCAACGAAACATGAGGATTGAATTATTTGGAAAGCGGGGAATATTGTTTCCTACATAATTTATCTATGTCTGAAGTGAAGGTGCAATTGGCAGTGACACCAAATAATTTTGAAACTTATCCTATGTAGCCCTAGAGTTTGTGATTCCAGTGGACAAGAACCCACAATTCACATAGCATCTTTGGGCAAGAACAGAACCATCTATGATAAACAACAACTGACTCCAAAATTTCCAGGGCTTATCATCCACAGGATCATTCAATGCCTTTCTTTTGTTTTCTTCTGCCTGCTGTCTCTTTAGTTGAGAACTACATGATATCCATTGTCATTTTGGTCGAATGCATAAAAGAACAAAACTAAAGCAGGACACAAACTTTTCTAAACATGCAGGATCCTATTACACGCACCAAAAAAGAGAAACAAGATAGGGGAGGACTAAAGCCAATGGATATATGCTTCACTCAGGATTAATTGGCACTTGATAATTTCGAGTAAACGCTGAATGTTGAAACAAAATAAAGAGTTTATTGTTTTTAGAACGGAAACATTATGTCAAACAATTGACATGCATAACAAATAGAACATTTTATGAGACAATTGAGAGGTACAATAAACACGATAGTCAGTCATACAAAGTTGATATAGATTCACTTGTGAAACACAATATTCAAATGACATTCACTTATATTAAACAACACCAAGCTTGGCTATCGAGTTGGGAATGATTGCTTACTCAAACACTAGTAGAAGTGAATCGAATAGGGTTTTGATTTGCTTACCTCCCCAAACGAATGAACGATTTGTGTGTTTCAGAAGAGATCTGAGATCAATGAGAAGCAATCACAAAGTCAGAGATCTGATCGTTTGTAACAAGAGAGAAACTCAAACGAGAGAGAGATTGAATGAAAAGAAAAACAACGAAACAAGAGAGGAAATGTGATCTTACCTTCTCTTGCCAATTACCTTCAACCAATGATTTGGGGACGACAGACTGAGAGGAGACGATGGGTTTGAGTTTTGATAAAATGGCTTTGATTGGGCTAGCAATGGAAAAACGATAGGCGAAACAATTAAAATCAGTTTTACGCAATGAACCCTTCGTTGCCATATATCAGAGAATTCGTCGCTCTAGTTTTCAAAATTTCACGCTAATTTTTTGCCGCCAGAAGCACGCGCCATGATTTTAAGGGAGGAGCATTTTGTGCGACAAAATATTCTAATTTCGTCGCGCAAACATCAAATTTGTTTATTTTAGGGGAAATTTTTATATCATTAATTAATTAATTGAACTTTGGCATTCATTTAACAAATTTATGGTAAAAAATTCATAGGACATCAACAAATTTAATTAAATGAACTAACAAAATACATAATATTATTAACATCTGGTAAACGACCTAACAAATTATAATCTTTCAAATGTATTTAATCTGAATCAGTAGAGTAATCACTTTCGACTTCTTTTTCAAGTTCATCTGACATGGTTGCCTCAGATTCTCCAAAAATTCCATCTTTTGCATGTGATACCTCAACATCATATTCGTCATCAATCGGAAGAAGTTCTAAAAATAACTCAAATGGTTGTTGGATAATGGGAATGTTTGAAGATGAATTTTCTTGATTAGCGGTGTCGTCATCACTGTGGTCATCAGAAGCCTTTTCAGGAATGTCCCATATACTTTTGCGTTGGATCGTCTGGACTACTTTCCATCCACCACCGACTTTATGATCATCTAGATAAAAAATTTGTTTTGCCATAGTTGCCAAAATAAAAAGGATCATGCTCGTACCAAAGTGTGTTCGTGTTCACACTTACTAGACCATATTCTCGTTTAATACTCCCGGCTTTATGTGGGTTTGTATCAAACCAACGACACTTGAATAAAATCACATGGCAACGGTCTTTGTACAGTAATTGAATTACAGATGTCAGTTTACCATAGAAATCAACATCGGCGGTGTCATTATCATTCATGGACGTTTCATCAATGTGCGGCACAAGTGGCTGGGAATTCGATGAAGTCGAACCAAATTCTCGTTGCTCCCCATGATAAATCCACCTCGTATAATTTTGAATCATCCCATACCTCGCCAAATGATATCGAACCGTATTGAATGTCTGCCACAAACAACTGTTACAACATTGACACAGACACTTGATATGATTCGTCGTACCAGTGACATGTGCCCTTCCAAACTCAATGAAGCTCTCGATCCCATTTAAATATTCATCACAGCATTTGTCCTGATTTTGTATCCACTGTCTTTCCATTATGCCTGTTTTCAGTTTATAAACAAAACATGAAAGTTCAAGAGAGTTAACGACACTAATGCGATTAGATTTCAATGTGGAAAATTTTCGGCAGCATCTCAATTACAATTCTACAAGTGGACGATGTAGATATTATTAATTAATAAATATCTAGTATGCACTCGAAAAACAATGTGAGACACTCCAAAAAATCCACACGATCGCAACCTAATTTCACGAAATTTCAAAAAAAAAAAAAAAAAAAAAGCAATTTTCTCATCGTTCTCCAAGTGAAAAAGAGAGACGATTGGAGGTGTGGCCGGCGACGCAGAGAGAGTACGAGGCCTAATTAACTGTTGGAAGCTTGGAGTATATAGTGAGAGAAATCAACCGAGCAGAGAAAAAGAATAAAACGAGAGGAGAAAATAGTGAAAAACGCAGATTTAATTATTCTAATTCATGGAGAAGATGAACAGGTCAGAGCTTGTGCGACGACACACCGTTCGTCGCCCTGGGATGTTTTAGGCGATGAACCTGCTTGCTTTAAGCGACGATACTTTGTCGTGAATACTTTATGCGACGAAGGTTTTCAGTTCGTCGCGTACGATATATTTAGGCGACGACAAAGTTTGTCGCCCTAGGATGTTCAAGTTGGTCGTTGAAAGTAGCCGACACATAGCCATAGGTATTTTAGGGCGACAAAATATTTGAGTTTAAGCGACAATACGTTGTCGCACATTAGTTATGCGACGAAGACTTCAAGTTCGTTGTGTAAGAGGTTTTTTAAGTGACGAAACAGTGCGTCGCGTTAAATAGTTAGCTATTTTTTGTAATAGCGTGACGATATTAAATATGTCGCCACACCAAGTTAATTTTGAGCAACAAAAATTACCTCGTCGCGCTACGAGTCGTCGCAAAAGGGGATTTTTTTAGTAGTTGGTAGCCAAGGATGACTTGCCTACATTCTGCAAAAGGGTCACACTCTCCCTTATGGCCTTTATTATGTCCCTAATGTGGTCACTAGGCAGTTTCCTTGGCTAATTTGACCGTCTCTTATTCGACAGGCAAGTCTTTCTTTTCTTTCCTACGAGCTATACATGCAGACCAACTGACGATGAAATGTGGATCTTACATGAAGATGAAGGGTCATTCTGGTAGCCAAGGATGACTTGCCCATATTGTCAAAGGGGTCATCTCATCCCTGACCCTAATGTGCAGGATCTCCTTGGCTAACCTGGCTGATTCTTTTCTCTCATGCTATATCCTTGTTTCTCAGATCTATGTACACACAGGGAAATGTATAGAACTTCTGAACAAGGTTTGAAAATTATGCATATCATAAATAACACTCCATGTTAGAATATTAAACTCACTCCAATTATTCATGGGCCTAAAATTGTCCATATGCTTATCCACGGTAGTACCGTGTGAATTTACGGTGTAGTTGTAGATTGGTACTCACCGATATAGTTGTAGTCCCACGATCTGGCTCTTGCTTCCGCTTGATATATGATTGGATTCGCCTTCTCTACAAGTTCATTACTAATGTTGCAATGTAGAGATTAAGGGATCCAACCTGGATCCAACCACAATGTATGCATGACAAGCTAGCACACCCTTGCCCACGCAAGAAGCCACATTCCATAATAGAGGTTAGCCAGCTACTAAATCATGTTTATTCCCACAAGCTTAGTATGGAGTACTCGATTAATGAACAACATTTAAGGGGAAAATCAAATAACATTGGAAAATATTCTCAATCAAACACATGGAAGTTGTGTGTAAAACAAAACATATGGAAGATGGGTGCGCTCTGTGATGTACATGTGAAGTTGTGAATCAATGTCCAAGAATCAAGCAAACCAATCATGATTTGTATAATTGTATTCATTCCAAAAGTAAAGCTAATATGTATCTATTAACCCACTCCTTTGTATTGACAAAGTATGATATGAAATACTAGCCAAGAACAATTTCATAATTCTTTTCCATTTTTTTTAATCCAAGTATTGTAATTTAAATTTAAGTTCTTCTTCAAGTTATGATGTGCTTGAATTCATTGAAAGATGTAGATTATTGTATGTTGTTCATTTGAACCTTCAAAGTGTTCGGTTTTTTAGACTCAAGCATCTGGCCTGATGAGCTCAATTATAGTAAAGAAACACGCCTTTATAGCAAAACAGACTACCTTCATGAAATGTCAAACATGATCTCCATATATATTATCCATGATAGCTGAGACCTCATTGGCTTCGGATCCAACGTAAAAGTAGTCCGTCGCCTATTCTAGATTTACAATATCAATCTAAAATCCATATTAATTAACTGAGAGATTCAACACATTCCTTAAATAAGATGAACGACGTGTCTCTCAGATGCAGCAGATGTCCCTCGCCAACTTTCAATTTTTTTTCCCTAGCCAACTTTCAATTTTTTTTAATAAATACTTAACTTTAAAAAAAATCAATTATATAATGTATAATTATTCAATTATCAGATCATTAGGTGCCTCCAAGATCTTTTAGTTAAATAGAAGTATATACATCATTCAATTCAATTGATTGAATACACTTGATGAAATAAAGAAGGCTAAAATTAGACTTGTAGAAAGAAAAAAAATCCAATAAAATGTTTGGTTTTCTTTGGGACTAGGGCCACTTTAGGTCACAATCATGACAATTAATTTTAAATCAAATGTAGGAAGGAATTTCCATTGAACATGAGAATTCACTCCTTTAACTCCCTCCGAGGTCAATGCCGAGTATTATCTAATTCAAAACAACACCAATCTGCAACTCGATTTTGACTGAAAGACACTAATGCACAATTAATTTTCTCTCATTTCTTTTATAATAAATAAAATGAAATATTTTACATTAACAACGGGCAAACACTGCCGTGAAGCATATTGATTCCTACATCATCTCATAATTAACATAAGCGCCTCACATAGTTAACATAAGTGCCAGCAGTGCCATCCATGTAATCCTTCCATAGCACACTGGAAAATTTGTATTTACCAAACACAGTCATGTCAGTCGTCTCTCTCTCGTTGACTAGAATTTTGGCTCTACCAACCACACTCGAGTTATCTTATCTGAAATACAACCCTACATCCCATCCATCTCCGTCCTGCAAGAGTATGGAAATCTCACACATTCATATGTTGTAACACTAGAAATTTCAAGTTGAAGACCATCCAATGCAAAGCACTAATACCAAGAAAAGGATACGAAGTGTTCACAAAACTCAGCACGACTCGCACATTCATAGAACCAATATTTACGGACCTAGACCCCAGAATCACCAAAACACAACAGGGCATTAGCTGCTGCAGTCTGATTGGGTTGCTCAATCCATCAAGGTATGGACTTGGATGTCAAATGTCACTGTGCTATGTTTGAGGATTTCCCTTCCTTGAAAATACCAGTTCAAGTACGAAAACCTAAAGATAAACCAGTTTCTGTATCAGAGACGGGAAAAAAAAAATCATCTAACCAGTTAAAGGAAAAATAAATAAAAACAATTCATGCTATTACGGGTATTTGAGTTAATAACACAAATTCCGAAGAGGGTTTTTGGACAAAGAAGATGGGTTTTTTTTTATAACTCATTCATCTGTTTTAAGACAGGTTGATAAAGCCAAGTTCAGACCAATCTATAATTGCCAGTAACAACTTACAAATTATACTGGGCTGAGTACATAAGACTGTGTACACTATAAACGGGCCTATTAGGTCTATAGTAGCAAGTTAAACCATTCTTATGCACCATATGCTGAATGGCTTTGAGTTGCTCAACATGAAAACCCATAGACGGTTGATAAGGCCTCATATATGAGGACTCCTTACCCAGTACATCCAACACGCAATACATGAACAGTATTGAGATGGCAAGACAGTCATATGGAAACAGTTATAATGCTACAAATTGAAAAAGAAAGGATGATGCTAGTCCATGATTACAAATTTAGAAAGGAAACTTACCGAATCAAGGATATTAGCAACTCACGAGTCACGACCTCCTTGAGGTGGAAGTTCTCCAAAAGTATGAAAAGTTGAAGGGCTTTGTATCATCAATTCCAGCAAGAGCCCCAAGGACTTGGAGCACATTTTTGTTGTTCCCACTACTTAATGTGATTGTTACGACTATGAAAACACGACAAATCCCAACTATGGATATATAAGGACCAGAACTATAAGAGGCATTTTCAAGTGTCTACGCTGAAATCAAATCTATGACCTAATAGCAACTGTGAAACCTGCAAAATCCCGCTCTGTGAAGTAAGAAGGAAAGAAGATAACTTTGTCCACAATAAGGAAGGTTATCCCTGAAACAAAATCAATAAATACAGTAATGAATCAGATGTAAGTTGTAAGCCATAACAATCATTTCTCCCATGCCACTTTGAAGCCATTTTAATAGAAGTTCAGGATTTTACCCCAAATGCTAAGGGGCCACATGAAGTATGATTAAAAAAGCTTCAGTTCGTTTGTCGTTATATATGCTTCTTTTTTTCTAGCCCAGCCATCAAAATGGAGTGGAAAAATGTATAGTGAAGCTGAATTATCACCTCTTTGCACAAACTTAAAAAAGGCACAAAACTTACTCTGAGAATGCTAGCAAGCCAACACTTCCCCATGCAAGTTTGGTACTGTAGAACATATTCAAGGAAAAGAAAGCAGTTAGTAACAAATTTCTAAAACTAGACCAACAGAGTTATGACACGATCGACAAAGTTTGTCAGAAAGCTTACCACTTGCATTTCCTCGATCCAGACAGTTATCCAGATCACTGCTACAGTTGCTGATACCAGCTGAATGCTGGGAGTGTTATTTTTTTCTTAGGGGAAATATCTAAATGTTGTAGCAAAAAGAGAATAGACGATGTCACAGGAAAAAGAAAATGGGAAGGGAAGGATGCTACAGAAAAAGTGGAAAGGATATAGGGATGGAAACTGGGCGGGCATGAGTGCCAATGCCATCCCTTCCTGACCCCCATTTACACCCCCACACCCACCTCGTTTCCAGGGTATAAGAGGGGGGAAGGGGGGTTGAGGGGACACCTGAAGTCTATTCTTCTTGGAAGAATGGAGAGAAATTTAAGTATTAGAGGAGATTAAAGATACAAGTAAATAAGGATTATTGGTCATTCCTCCAAGTGGAATTTTTCTTTAGGGGATTTGGATTTTTGGAGGAATTTTATAAAACTGGAAAAGTATCTCTCCATACAGTCGAGTTCTGTTGATTTAATGGTAGAAAATTAGTATGCGAGGAACTGCGGGTTTGGGTTTTTTGAGGTAGAACTGAAAAAGCATCTCTTCTTAAGATAGAGTTTTGTTGATTTAATGATTGAAAGTAGTATGCAAGGATAGCAGGTTTGGAATTTTGAGGAGGAACTGGAAAAGTGTTTCTCCTTATGGTCGAGTTCCATTGATCAAATCATCGAAAATTAGTAGGTATTGCATTGCACATGTGCATAGACTTCATTAGAGTTTGGTTCAGCCTACAATGCCATAGTGACAAAAGCAAAGTTGTTTTGGGTCGCTATTATGTTAGAATGATGTTTCCTTCTCAAGGAACCCTCAAAGATTCATGTAGTCTTCTTGCACTTATTTGGAAAATCAACTAACTTGTATTTACTAGTCAATCTGGGATTGGACCTGTGACCTCAAAGTTTCCCCACACAAGAACATTACAAACGTGAGCTTTGGGAAGCAAAATGATGAACAATGATACGAGTCTCTCTGTACAAGTGAATGAACAAAAAAAAATTTAGATTGGGGGGAAACGAATTTTAAAATTTCCACCTATCTTCCATATGAAGATAAAAATCTATATGTATTAGAAGACAATTAAAATCTGGTTGATACATTTGCTAAATTAGATGCAACGCAGACAAAAATGACAATCATAGTAAGTGTAATAATAAAACAAATGATGTGTGATTCATAATGGACATTTGAATATAGGATTATGCTAATTTAGCTTATAGCATGCACTCCCTCATATCTATAATGGTTGTTTAAGGAATTTTCCGAAAGAGTACATAACTTAAATACACCCCTACGCCTCTCTCTCTCTCAAGAGTTGTGTACACTCAAGAGACACTATCCGTGCAAGGCCTTCCGACCAATGTTTTCACAAATGAAACCTCTTTACAAGGAGTCACATCTTTGTGCCAAACTCCTTTACTGATCCTTTTCAAAGAGATGTGTATTTAAACCTGTGTTTAGTTCATCATAACGCCTTCCCCTCTCCTCAAGCAACAAGACGACCTCATGTCCACGACCGCTCTTCCCCTCCAAGAATTAAGGCTACAAGAGAGAAATGTCGCGAAGAACGAAATGAATAACATAAACCAATCTGCAACGACAACATGAAGTTTATGACTATCAACAGTGGATGCCAATGATGTATATATATCGACCACCATTTTTACAGAATCACTGATTGCAGCAACAACAGTTTGAAGGATTGACTGAGGCTAACAAAACAGTCTAGATTGTTAACCTCCATTAATCAAAACCCTTCTCTTCAAAACACCCTCATTTATCTGCAAATGGATTCTTTTCAACATAATTTCTCTCTCTGATCCCCGTCATTATTCGATCTCAGACTCTTCAAAGATCCTTCTAACATTTTCAAAGGAAGGTTTAGGGTTGAATAATACGTGTAAGGCATGAACTCCCTCCTATTTGGATGTCATGTTTCTGCTATCCAGTAGCTTTTGCACATATTTGATTATGAAAAACTCTCTTTTTTATTTCAGGGATAGCCGACTCATACCATCAAAGGAACGTTGCCAATTCCTATTTAACATTTCCAATATTCTAAACGATCATCTGTATCAATTTCATTAAAGGAAGAGAGGCAAAATCACTTTCCCCTTCTGCAAATCCATTGCCAAGTTATTTTTCAGACCCAATCTTCTATATCCGAGTTTCTTGCAGATATGGGATTTCTCTACCTATTGTTGAGTCCACTAGAATCTGTAAGCTCCACAAGTTTGGTCTTAAGAAAACCTTCAATTATAACCTTTTGACACCTTCTTTTATTTATCTGTTTATTTATTTATTTATTTTCTCTTAATTCTTATTAGATGCCAAAATGGCTAAGCTTGGGTATTTTATGTAAATGTTTGTTCCTTCTTGATTTTATTGTTTGTATAATTTTGCGATTTTTCTGTATGTGAAATTCTCTTTTTATTGGAAATATCACTACTAATGATGATAAATAACATCAGTATTATAACTATGGATATGATATATTTCAGGTAGTTTAAAAAACTATATATATATATATATGTATAAGCATTTAAATCCATTTTCTCTCTTCAAATTCTATATTCAATGCAACTTCTTCATTTTCAGATTAATGCTTTGCCTAACATTGGCAACATGGTCCAACAGATTATCGAGGAAGAAGATGGTGCCAATATTGAAGGTGAAAAATAATAGGAGATTCCTCAACAGATAAGCCACGAATAACATCCAAAATCCTAAACCTTAACAACTAACCTATTGAAACCAAGGAAAAAACAAATAGCGAGAATGGGTCACCTTATCCAATCCCCCGACCACTCCTAGGAAGTCAATTGGATACTCATGAAGTGAAAAATAATATTATTACAAGTAATTATCCAAAAGCCTCTAATTTCACGTCAACTTAAAAAAAGGTTGGTTGTAATTATCCATTCTAGAAACTTCACCCATGTCACCCTATTTATTGAAAAATGACCATTTATAATTAGAGTTGTGATTCAATGAGGTTAACCTCACGGGACTTAGTGAGGTTAACACTATCCACCATTGATCTGATACATCTAATAGATTAATCTTTGAGCTATATTCCACTTTTTAACGATAGAAAAAAAATGTGGTTAAAGATTTTCTCCACGTTTCTAATTACCCAATCATTAACAAAAAATTAGGAAAACTAGTTCCACTAGTTTCTCTTCCAATGTATCTCCCTTCACACAAGAATTATTCTCATTCACAAACTCTGCTAAACAAAAATTCTTCCCATTCTCCCAACGCCTCTCCCATTAACACAAGAATTCTTCCCAACACCTCTCCCATTCACACAAGAATTCTTTATTTAAAAAAAATTGGGAAATGGTTCAATTTGCTCAAGTAAGTTGTAAGTGAAATGATTTGGATTTTCTTCTCAATTGCCTTGCTTATTCGTAAGACTCAAACAATGACCATCCCTAGCATCGTACATATCAGTGGTTGTTTGTGGGATATATTGGCTAGCTAATTGGAAACGTGGATGGATTGGTTAGGGAATTGATTTGGATTCTCTTCTCTGGAAGAATTCTTGTGTGAAGGGAGGCGTTGGGAAGAATTCTTGTGTGAATGAGAGAGACGTTGGGAGAATGGGAAGAATTTTTGTTTAGCAGAGTTTGTGAATGGAAATAAAATTCTTGTGTGAAGGGAGAGACGTTGGGAAGAGACACCTAGAGGAACTAGTTTTCCTTTTCTTTTTTTTTAATGATTGGATAATTGAAAACGTGCAGAGAATCTTTAACCGCATTTTTTTTTTCTTTCGTTAAAAAGGGAAATATAGCCCAAGGTCCGATCTAATGGTGGAGAGTGTTAACCTCACCGAGTCCCGTGAGGTTAACCTCATTAAATCACGACTCTTATAATACTTTGAAGTCTTCTCTTCATTTTTTAAAATTCCTATATTGCCCTTATTGATTTCGCGGGTTCTGGTGATGAAGAAGCAAAATAATGAAATTACATCAACAATCCAAGCTACAGTGCCATGTACCAAAGTGCAACACAAAGGATGACACGTTTTTGAAGTCTAAACACAAAGGATGTTTGTTGAGAGCGATCAAAAAAGACGGGAATAATGGTATATTCAGGCAACCATTAAAGAGTGCAACCTTGGTTGCAGTTTGATACATGACACTGGAGCTTAAGTTGTTGATGCAATTTCATTATTTTTCCCCTTCGTCGCGAGAACCCAATCATCGTGCAGGCGAAAGCAAAATAACCCAGTCACAAATCACATTGCACGAAACCAACAGGGGAAAATAGAAATTTTAAAAAAGAAAACCCCAATATGAGTTGACTCAGTCAATCTATTTTTAAAACAGATAATCACAAATTGTCATTTTTCAATAAATAGGATAACGTTGGTGGGGTTTCTAGAATGGATAATTACAACCAACCTTTTTTTCTAGTTGACGTGAAATTAGGGGCTTTTGGATAATTACTGATAAAGAAAATAGTCAAGCTAATTGTGCACGAATCAATTCAAAATCTAGTACTCAATCTTGGTGGGTATGGAGCACGGTCCTCCAAAAACCATCTAAACAGTGAAATAACCCTTTTTGAACAGTATGGATCTAGTAGAGTTCCAAATCAAATACGATCCTCCAAACCCAACTAAATTAGGCACAAAGGTAAAACAATGCATTAATCAAAAAGGTGCCTAGCAGATTAGAAACAACAAGCAACAATTTCTTGCTGGTCATGCTTGACTCAATTTCATGGATACTGACTGGCGTAGTTTCATAGCTGGTTTAACCGATGGGAAAAAACGATAATTCAGCAATAAAGATCACCAATTGCATGGATTTAGAGAAAACCCATCTAAGAGATTGCAGCATTCAAGTTCTACCATCATCAGATATGATTGTAAACACAACTAAATAATCAAATCTGAAACCACAAGAAAAACATGGGGTGATTAAAAATCGAAGCTTTATCATACCCATGAACTCAAGCTGCAAACTTGTTGATCTGAACCATCTGGAATTCCAATTCCTACTTTCCCCTGTCGTCCTCCCACCGAGACAATTGCCCTGAATCCCATTTGCTTCCACCTATCACCTCTTCAACTGCAAAGCCCTTTCTTTGTACTGAAGAAGTGTTGTGGAGAAGAAACAGAGAGAATGTAACATCTGGAGGCTGAAAGGGGTTATATAGGGAATTGTTCGGGCGATGCTACCTATGTATTCCACTTGCATACAATATGCTAAAGCGTATCCCGAGGAGGATGGATGGTCACGGTCAGGCCCCACCCTCCGCCCTCGCCCCTAGAAGGGCTCATGCTAAAGACACCATAAGTGATATACCTTGGCATAGTGAAGCAATCTAACAGTTTCAAATCCAAACTATTCTATCGGCTCCTAAGGAGCTTAATAGCTATTAATTTGATTCTATCATTGAACACGGCTAAAGCACCAACCTCCCCATCACTCATGTTCCTCCCCAAACTATGTATGATTCCTAGAGATTTCATCTTGGTTTCTCATAGTATATTGACTAATCCTGGACGAAATATACGGAGGGAAACTCCAAGCACAATCTCGAGACCATGATTCCTAGAGATTTCATCCTGGTATCTCATAGTACATCGACTAATCATGGACGAAACATGTATGGAGGGAAACTCCAAGCACAACGTCAATTCACCACATCAAAAGATCCTCCCAAACTGAATTCAAGATCCCTAGATGTTTATATTGTTTTAAGCAAGGAATGTTATTTCTTAAAATATGTCGAAATTTCATAAAATAATAATATATTTCAAAATTTGAAATATTTCGATCTTTGTGTATTTTAATTTGCTATAATGTTATTTTAGTATAAAATATGTGTTATGTGAGTGGTTTTTGTATAATATGTTGCATGTACAACACACCGAGTTGTGTGAAACTTTTTATATAGTATTTAAGAGTTTAAAATGCATAAAGTTATATTGTTAATTCAAACTTACAATCAAAGTTTTAATATTTTTATTACACAGAACGAAACATCTCACGAAATATTTCTTGAAATCAAGTGACCGAAATTAACTCAAAAAACGAAATCACAATCCATGGATTTAAGTAATAAACCAGAGCCCACCTGACTTATACTTATTCCTAATTATTTATTGTAACATCTTTTTCTCTTATTATCCCTCCATTTTCATTCTCACACATTCTCCATTTATAACATACACTTAATTGTAAAATAAATAATAAATAAATAAAGACACTTGTTCAAACATGTGACTAGATGACTAAAGTTAGGCATGGCTTCAAAGTTTATGATAAAACTCGTATAATGATAGTATTTTAAGAGCAACAACAACAACAAGAATAATGAAGATGATAATAATATTTTTCTTCTATATGACCTTAACCCCTTTATAACTTTCCTAAGCCGATGGTAGGACATATAAGTTTTTTATTTATAGATAAAACAGTGAGGCTAATCAGCAGTGCACTGAGTGGTAAACCTAATGGCAACAACTCAATCCAAAATCCAATATTTAATGTTGATAGTTAGGGAGCACCAATTGCATGACACATTTTATGAATGTATTGATGGGAAAAAAAATGGAAATTCAGTAATAAAGATCACCAATTGCATGGATTACCCATGAAAGAAATTGATGTTTTTTTTGCAAATTGTATTTCAAATTTAAATGATTTCTTAAAAATTATAATAAATTTGAAATACCAACTTTGGGATAATCATGGTGTTCAATATTGTTTGTCATACTAATTAAATTGTGTAAGCTTGTGTTTTACATGATTGTGAGCCTTGAACATGTTAACATTATATCCGGTGACTCTTAAAATTCCATTGTGTTGTTATACTCTGTGAACCAAAGTTCTCTAACATGAAATTTTTTCTCAACATTGAAATCTTGGAGATAGAGGAAGAAAGCACAATCGAAGAAGAAGGATCGTATATAGAATATTGTTGACTATTCCAGTAACGGTAGCCTCTGCAGAGAGAAAATTTTCAAAATTGAAGTTGATAAAATCGTATTTTCGGTCCACCATGTCACAAGAAAGATTAAATCGATTCACTATGATGTCTATTGAGAGTGACTTGACGGAAAAAGTTGATTACAACAATATAATTAGTGATTTTGCATTTCAAAATGTTAGAAGAGTCATATTTAAGTAAAATAAGGCATTATTCTAAATAAGGCCCCATTTTTAGAATTCGCCCAGGACCCCCAAAGACTCAGGATTGCCACTACATGGCTGCAGTGGCAATGTTTCGTATGTAAATATTCTCATGGGAGAAACAACAGTATTTCATATTGCGTATATAAAAACTTGCGAAAATAACTAAATTGAGAATCCTCTTGCATATTAACCTGATTCATGCATTACTAGTCCGATGTTTGTTAGATAACAAAGTTATTTGTCTTGCTTTTAGCTATTGTATACAAGAAGTGTCGTGTTGTTGCAATTCATTAAGATAACCATAAAATAGTTTAGGAAAAAAAAAATCTCTTTTCATAAATAAGAGCCTACTAGAGCATTAGTTCCTAAGTATTTGCTAACATATTTTTTCGGTCTGTTTGATGGAAAATAGACAAGAAATGAAATTGATGGAAAATAGACGAGAAATGAATTGTTTCTGCAAAATTCGTTTATGTCGGGGGACAAAGATTTGAATTCTAATGAGAAATGGGAAAACTAGTCACTTGCGAAATTATTTTCCTATTGTTAACAACAAAGCCAAACAGTAGAAACACCTGGCAATTGGGTTCCATTTCTCAAGGAAAATGGCCAACCCAACAGTGTCATACATGAAATTCTTTCTGCAATCATGGCACAACAGATAATTGTAATCAATGAACTCAGGCATTTTCAATGCTAGTCGTTAAAACAATAACTAAAAATTTTGTGGAGCCAAGAGTACAAAAAGGGCGAGGACGTGAGACATAAAACCCTCCAAGCAATCAGAATACATCAAATAAAACTATTATACAGGGTCCCAACTAAACATAGTGGGAAAAATACTGGGTGTTTTTTAAGATGTCCCTATAACTACTTCATATCCACAGGCTAATTTCAGTGTATACCAAAAAAATATCAGTTTTTTTTTTGCATATCCGCCAAAATTCTATTGTTTCTGGCATCAGAATCTCTCCCAAGCCCGACTACTAACTAGGCGTCTCTAGTTGTCTCGAATCTTTGCCCTACCAGCCATATTAGAGGTGTCGTGTCTAAAATCCCAAATATGACATCTATCTTCATCCTACAAAGTGCAAAGTTCAGAGAGAGGTCAAGCCCTTCAACCTTAGCTGCATAAAATTTCAAGTGAAGAATATTCAGTGCAAATGAGCTAATGCCGAGAAAAAACAAAAATCATGCTAGAAAAAAGAAAAAAAATCACATTTTTCATTTTGAGTTCTGAATTCATTCTAATGCCTCCTTCAATACAAACATCAATAAGAGATTAAAAAAAATCAACAAACATATAAGCATAAGAAATAATGCATGCCATAGTCCCTAAGTATGTACATAATTTATGTCTCAAACCTCAAACCACCATATCAAATAATAGTTATTTTTATTAGCAACGTTTAAAACATAAAACTAATCATAAACCAAATAATGTTCATAACAAGAAGTCAAATGACTAAAACTAAGACTTAACAAGGCTATAGGCAATAACTCTATCCCTCGTATCAATATTTCAGGAATTAGTTTCATATTTTCATCATTTTCGTCTCCCTCGTCCCCCAAATGTCTAAATCTTCTTTGATTAGTGACTTACTCGGTTATGAAATAATTTTTTTTAAAGAGATATTGGCACCTCAAGCGCCCCACATGAGACGGAGCGTTGTGGCACAAAAAAGCGTTTTGAGGTGAGGTATGCCCAAGGCGCAAACTTTTGAAAAAAATAGCACCCTTAGCGCCTCAACGGCGGCCTTGACAACATAGATGCCAGCCCAACATAATCACCAATAAAAGTATTACAACCAGGTATCCTGCTGATGAAGTAGTCTGATTGTTGCAAAGATATTAAATCCATTATGTGTCTCAGGATTTTCCTTAATTGAAAATGGCCCTTGCTAAATAACACCATTTCTGCTGAAGGACACTATTAACCCCTTACTTTCTGAAGAACACCACTACCTACTTAAGGACACCACCACCTACTGAAGGAAAAAAAAAAGATGGGTGGTGGCAAAGAGAGATAGGATGAGAGGTGGCGGTGATTGATGGAAAAGAAGAATAAGAAGAGGGGAGGTGACAGTGGCGAAGGGAGGAGGAGGAGGAGGAGAGGTAGCGGTGGCGAGGTGGTGGTGGTGAAGGGGAGGAGAGGTGGCGTTGGTGATTGATGGAGAAGAAGGGAGAGAGGAGAAGAGGGGTTAGGGTTTTTTGTTTATATAGGTGGGCGGTGGTGTCCTTCAATGAAATTGGTGGTATTATTTAGCAGGGGCCCTTGAAATTCCCAGTACAAGTATGAAGAAGACCATAAAGAAAACCATAGATAAAAGCAGTTTCTCTATCAGAGATGAAATTATTCATTTAACATGCATACATACTCTAGTACTCATAGGCTGTCTCATAGTCAATTCAACAATTGTGTACTCATATTCCTAAGAGGTTCTAAGGACAAAGAAGAAGGTGTTCTTTTAGAAGTCAACTGTCCAAGTATCCATTAGTTTTACGATTCAGCTCTGTCGCAGAAAGGCCTTTTAGGTCATTGTAACAACTTAAGCAATCTTGTTAACAACTTGGGTACTTTGGAGTGGAGATCCATTTGGGGATACAAGGGCCCGACTCAATCTCAAAAGAAAAGAGAGTACTCGCGAATGCCTCCCGTGTGCAAGGCTTAGCTTCCCGATTCACCATTTAACTCCTCTTGCCAGACCGTCTTTTCCAAGATAACTTCAAATTTTTCATTAAGTTTCCAAATAAAGAAAATATGTATGGCAACTTCCATCTCGGTGTACTCCAACATAAGATGAATTAAATAACAATATAAAAGTTACTATAAGTACTTATTATTCTTACTATAAGTACTTATTATTCACTAAATATGTTCAAAGTTACTCAACAAGATTATGAATTTAAGATTGACAAGGCCATGCACTGGCATTACTCAACCAATACATAGATATCCGAGTACTTTACCTAGAATGTTTAATACATGAAAACCCATTTTAAGGTAAAAAGAAACAAGTAATTTTGTCCCTACCGACGAAGTTCATTTAAAGTAAAATCAATAAATAACGTTATGAGTGAGAAAGAAGTTTTAATACATAACCATCATTTCATAACTTAATTCCATTTGAAACAACTTTAACAAGCGAGAATCAAGCACTTTAACCCAAATAGGTGAGTCGTCCAACTAAACTAATTGTGCAAGCCAACATCATATACGGAACTGTGGGGCAAATCAACGTCAACCATTTAAAGGAACATGCTCTAAGCTAAGTAGCCATATTTGTGCAAGCCAGTATAAAAATGGAACTAATGTTTCCCATGTATGTATCTTTTATTTATCTTTTTTTCTAGCGAGGCACCAGAAAGGAGTGGAAAAGAATGTACAGTGAAGCACTACATTACCATATCTTCCGACAAACATTAAGAAAGCCAAATGAAAAAGCTAACAACTCACCTGCCAATATCACTTGTTTCACTGTCTTCTATCTCCAGGTTCATTGATTGGCAAGACTTAAGACTTAGTTGCTAGCAAGGGAACAAGTGTACACTTCTGTGTGAAAGGCTACTGCAAGATCACATTCAAAGAAAAACAATTAGTAACCAATTCCTGAAAATTGACCTTCAAAATCATGACAGCACTCAGTTCGTACAAAAGCTTACCACTTGTGTTTCCTTGATCCAAAAGTTGTTTATGCCTGCTACAGTCGTTAATACAAGCTAAACTCTCAGGGTAGTTATGTTTGGCCGTGAAAATACTCAGATTGAAAAGGATGTTACACCAAAAGAGATGGAGGATATCATAGGAAAGAAAACAAGAAGGAAAGTATAGCAAAAGGAACATGAAGGATGTTATTATAACAAATGAGAAAGTGAATGATTATGATTGTTACTAACTGGGAAAAAAAATTGGGATAAAGGATTATTGTTGTGCTGGGGGTAAACAGAGCAGCCGATAGATAGCCTTTTGCAGAAAGTTTTTAAGGGAATATTTGGGTGGCTAACATAGGATTGGACCTGTGACTTCATGATTGTGTGTGGTTTTTGAGTGTGAATAGGTATCATGTAGTGAAGATCATAGAAGCAAAGTAAAGAGAACAGACTTGTGCATACACTTCATCAGAGTTTGGATGCAAGGCATTGGAATTGTACATACACTTCATCAGAGTTTGGTGGAAGGCATTGGACTTGTGCATACACTTCATCAGAGTTTGGTGCAGCTTACTATGCCATAGTGACGAAAACAAAGGTGGTTTGCGTCACTCTAATGTTTAAACAACCCATTGCTCTAAAGGTACCCTCAAAGATTCATGTAGGGTGGAAGGATGCTAGGGTGGGAAGGATGTTGTAGCAGATGAAAAAAGGGGTGGCAAGGATGTTGTAGCAAAGGGTGTGGGGTGAGATGGACAGCTATAGCAAAAGAGGTGGGCAAAAAGGGTGCTAGAGCAAACTAACTTGTATTACTATTCAAACTGGGATTGGGCCTGTGACCTCAAAGTTTCTCTCACAAAAACGTTATAAACTTCAGCCTTGAGAAGCAAAATGAGGAAATATGAGGATTTTCTCTGTACAAGTGAACGGACAAAAATCAGTTTAAATTAGGGGAAAAGGCTATTGTATGAGTATTTTTAAATCTAAAATAAAATGTGGCTGATACACATTTGCTAATACAAATGTGAAGCACACAAATATGACATAGTAAGTGAAGCACACAAATAAGACAATCGTAGTAAGTGTATTTAGGAGGTGATTCATAATGGAAATTTCTAATAGGATTGTGCTGATTTAGTTTATACTATGTGTTAAAATAGCCATCAACTCCAAAAGCTTAATCTATTAGGAGAACAAACCTATCACAAATCAAGGATCGGGTTCCGCTCCTCCTCAACCTCAGTGCAAGGGTTGGGCAAAAAGATCAAACCCAAACCCCTTCTATCAAAATCTCTAATACGATATCTGGTAATAGAGCCCTAATTTGCTCACAATACGATATCTGGTAACAGAGCCCTAATCTCCTGTGAGTCATTTTTTAGGCGGCAGTAGTCACCAGCAGGAACTACCATCCTCCGGCTTACAACAATGCTTGGTCATATCTTGTTACCCATTTTTATTTCAATCAATCTTCCTACCCATCTCTTCATCATCTTTTTAAATCTATCTCAAACCAATATTACATTTCGTTAAATCTCACCGACAACATATAAGTATGTATATTTAATACTTTCAAGTTCGCCTTTCATTTATGTTATTAAGTTAACCCTAGTTAGGGCATCTAGCGTATGTGGGTAAAAGCCTTTTACTTTTTTTGTTTTGTTTTGTTTTAATCCATGAAAAGGCGTTAAATTATTTTGACTAAAAGCATCGAGTCTAAAGGCATGCGGATCAACGATAAGCCCACGTGCCAGCGAGTCAATCCAATACCCAATAAAACAACACTCGATCTTTGAGGAATACAAGTAACATCTTCAACACCATCTAACATGCTGAATCACCTTTACTGAATGGTTAGAATCTAGCAACGACTAAGAAAGAACAAGAGATTTCATGTCTCAGAGTCAGTGCCTTCATTGAACTGCACCCCACATCCACACCCATGTCCCTAGAAGTCAAAATGTTATTACGACTCCAAGCAAGCTTCCATACAAAGAATGGGGCTTTAGGAGGGCCTCCTTTACTTCACATAATGGACGTGAGGAAATTGGTCCTAAATCTAGGAGGGCCTATCGTACAACAAGTGGTTGTAGAGAGAAGATACCGAAAACAAACAATTTTTTGTCTAAGACCACTTTCACTCATCATCATCAACCCTACTCTGAGTTGTGGGGCTAGACACCACCAAAGCAAGACTATTGGTCATTTTATTCGCTTCATCTATCTCTGGCTATTCTAGGATGAGGTTCCACACACCCCACCCGCATTTCCTTCATAGAATTCTTGAACCAATCCTTGAGAATGAAGAGATTCCAAAAACGGATTTACGAAATATTTCTTTCAGAGCAATCATGCAACATGACTAACATATTCATTTTTAGTAATTTTAGAAACACTAGACAAGTATTAGAAATGTTGCTAGGACTGTCAATCGAAAAGATTTTATCCGAAAAACGATCCTATCCAGTCCACAAAACTCAAATACATATTTCATTTTCTCGGATTTGGATTTCAAAATTCAATCTGAAATTCTTATTGGATTGTACTCGGATTTGGGTAAATCCAGTCCAATAATAATTCGAATTGTATAAGTAGAATAATAACTTTTATAAATATTGCATGTATTATTTAGAATGGGGGCTTTTGGCCATTTTAATTTTTTAAATTTTATTTGGTTTATTATAATAGAAATTTTTTAACTTAAATAGTTTTTCAATTTAATATAAAATAAAGTCAAATTCAGTTATTTCGAGACCAAATTCGAGTGGATTTCGGATTTGAGCATATTAAATAGATTTCGATTTGGCTCGATTCGAATTGGATTGGATTTAGATTTGCAATACTGGACAGTTAATCTAATCCAAATCTAAATCCAGTTCGAAAAATTATCCAATATTGAAATTTTTACACATTCTATATGCTCAAATTTGAAATCCACCCAAATTCAATTCAAAATAAATTAACTTGATAATTTTTATATTAAATTTGTAAAAAAAACTTTAAGTTAAATATTTTTCCTTGATAATAAATTAAATAAAAATAAAGAATTAAATTACCAAAAGCCCTTAATTTCTAAACACATGCAATATTTATAAAATTATTATTTTTATAATACTTCTAGATTATTATTGGATTTATCCAAGTCCGAATTCAATCCCATAAAAATTTCGGGATTGAATTTTGAAATCCAAATCCGAGAAACGGAATCCATTTTTTCGAATCAGATACGATGTATTTTCGGATAAAACTCGATCCATTGACAACCCTACCAGAGGCCAAAAAGGATAATAGGAAAGTCATTCATTCCCAACCTAAAATTTAGCTATAATAATGTTGCATCCATAAACTATCCATCTATTTGTTGCATCTCTAAAGATATTTTCCCAAAGCGTGGCATTCATCTCCTTAAAGGTCTTAGGGTTTAACCCAAACCGCTATCCACTTTACGTCACATATCTAAAGATAGCACGATATTCACATTTTCTCGAAACTTCTCATCACAATCCAAACCACCCAAAAATAAAGTTCCTGCACAATTTTCCTATCCTTTGCAAGGGCACGGATAACATAAAAATGAGTAAGTGGTAAACAAAAATATTTGATAAAACACTCTTAGCCAATGTAAGTTTATCACCCTTGAAAATAAATTCTCTTTTTCATAAAGCAGCTTACTTTCAAAAGTCCCCACCATAGTTATCAAAATGTTTATCGTATCGTATATTGGAAAGCTAAATTTAAAATATGTGTATTATAACGTACCGTATATTGTAAGATACAACAAAATTTAATATATAAATAAAAATATATAGACCATATATTTAAGCATATAAAAGACATAAATAAGACTTATTTTAGCAAGGACATCCAAAAACACTTTCATTGATATATGGCTTGCGTTATACATATTAACAAGCTATTATTTATCACCCATCCATTCATTCATGTCACTCACACAATACATCCTTCCATCATCTTAAATCGATATATCATAAGATATATGAATCGTATTGATGGGGCTTAGATACCATAAATATCGTGTATTATATCGTAAGATATTGATAACTATGGTCCCCACCATAAAATCCGACAACACCTTAGTCCTTACTATTGCATTTTGCCCCTAAAGGAAGCCCATAATATGGACATGGTAAAGACTCCCCTCAAATCACATCATATAAGTTGCTACACCAACAAGAACACCCTCAAAAAGACCAATTTCAACACTCTTGGAGATGATAACTTTGTGACCCGAAGCCTCCCCACAAAATGAAAAATGTGTCCAACATTAGCAACATTGTCCAACCGATTCTCAAGAAGATGGTGTTGATACTGAAGGAGAAAAGTAATGGGAGACTCCTCAATGAAGAAGCTACCAAGAACATCCAAATACCAAACCTTAACAAGTAACCTACTCAAAGCCTCCATGACGACGGAAAAAATGAATAATTAGAATGGTCACCTTATCCAATCCCCCGACCACTCCTAACAAAGCCAACCGGGTAATAATAATAATAATAATAATGATGATGATGATGATGATGATGATGATGATGATGATGATGAGAATGATGAGAATGATACATTTGCGTATCATTGATGTGAAGTAGGAAAATATGTCAATCACATCAAATGTATAAAATTCAAAATTATGACTATGAGTGATTCATAATGGAAGTGCTAAATTCAACTGATTTAGTTTACAGTATGCATTCCCTTGTATAATGATACTGTGATAGTACTCAAAGAGCAACAGAAACAACAATAATGACTATGGTAATAATTATCAATAATTTTTTTTATATTTTGAGATATTCCACAAACTATACATGTAAGCATTTTAATCCACGTTGCCTCAGCAAACTATAGCATTCAATGTAACTTCATCCATAGATAGTTCTGCTGCTTCTGAATGACCTTAACTCTTTATCAAATGATTCCCAGAGTACGACATTAAACCGAGATTAGGCCTTTAAAATTATAATGCCATTTTTCAGAATTTCTAACTCATAACTGCCAGTAATTATAGAGCTACATAATTGATGAACAAGTAAGAATTCACTATCTGTAATTTATTAACTACTTTCAATAATTCACTATCTGTAATTTAGTAACTACTTTCAGTGCTGTCAATAACCTCATTTTGTAAGACAAAGATAGTCAGGTCATCTAGGAGACACAGAAGGCCATTATTTTTATGGTAGGGCATGGAATTTTTTTTTGAAAAAAAAATAGTGAGGCCAACCTTGCGCGGATCAGAACCAAGTTGTAAACTGACTGACAAGTGACAACAAATCAACCCAAAACCCAAAACCCAATTTCAATCTGGATGTGTACGGAGCACCGTCCTCCAAAACCATCTAAACAGTCAAGTGGCCCTTTATGAACAGTTTGGATCTAGTAGAGTTTTGAAATAGAAAATGATGCTCCAACACCCCTTGAGTCTAAGTACTAAGGTAAATGTACCTGTCTACTGCGGTGATACTCCCAAAAATGAAAATTGCATGAATTGCAAATGTACCAAGCAGATGAAAAATGACAAACAACTATTTTCAAGCTATCGCTTTCTTGATGGTCATGATTAACTATTTAATCAAGGGAGGAAATGAGAATTCACCTAAAAACATTTTTATCTCCTGTTTAGTACCCAAAAAAACTTATTTACAGTTTGGTACCTATTTTCAATAAATTTGAAAACCCTAGCTTGTGAGTTTCTTCCCCGACTCATCTTTTCTTCCTGATTCAGCCACCACCACCCCAAACCCCTCATAACACCAGTGGGGCACCTCCGGCCACCATCTCCAGCCACAATCAGCACCCCAAATCCCAGGGTTGGCCCTTCTTCTTCATCCCAAATCCTAGATTTGGCCCTTCTTGTTCATAATTCAGCCACTACCACTCACCACCGATGGACACCACCACCCATACCTCTTACGAGGTTAGATCCGTGCCAGCGGGCCACCACGGGCCACCATCTCGGACCATCAAAATTCTGATTTGCAGAGTTTTAGGGTGGCACATTCCCGGATTACATATGCCAAGGTACCGAAATTATAGTAAGTTTTTCCTGGGTTTTTTTTTAATCACAGGTACCAATATGACAATCTCCCAAATTTTTTCTTGATGGTCACGCTTTACTCTATTCATGGATAATGAGAAGACGCATATAATAAATAGCAGAAATCAAGCACTAACATCATCAGATTATACAGTAGTAACTCACAAGCCACAACAAACTAATTAGATCTGAAACCAAAATAAACAAATGGGTAATTAAAAATCGAAGCTTTATCATACCCAAGTGCTCAAATTGCAAGCATGTTCATCCGAATCATCTGCAACTCCAATTCCCACTTTCGCAAGTTCACCACCCACCGCCACGGTATTCGAAGATCCCATTGGCTTCCCACCTCTTCGAGCGCAAAGCCCTTTCTTTGAACTGATTGATCTTTCGATGTTATAGCAGAAAATGAGAGGAGTTGTGGAGTCTGGAGAAGAGGAAATAGAGAAAAAACAGAGAGAAAATGTGACATCTGGGGTTGAAAGGAGAGAGTATACTATATATATAGGGAAATGTTTTGCCGATACCACCTATGCGTTCCGCTTGCATACAGTTGTTTTTGGATGATGTTTTTGGAGATTTCTAATTTCGGACAATGAACGGAAAGTGGATGCATTGGCAATGTCTTGTGTTGTGGAAAGTGGAGACTCATTTGGGAGAAGGAGAAAGTCACGTTTCATCTTGCATAAAAACTCGCAAAAGTTAGGTAGCCGAGAATTTTCTCACATTTACGTGATGCATGCATTAGTTTGTTAAATAACGAAGTTGGTTAACTTGCACCATATAAAAGTGTTGCACCATTGCAATTGATCAATAAGTATAGTCGTAAAATTGTTTAGAAGAGTGTATTTTTTTAGAGAATCCAAATTGTCTGCTGCACCTTATTGGACGCTGTGACCTCTTGCGCCCTAAGCAATTTTGCATAGAAGAAAAAAATAGTATTTTTTTCCAAAATACAAGGAAAAATTAACAAGAGTCACTAACATCTCAACACATATACCTCTTTGCATACAAGCAAGGGCGGATCTATGTGTTGGATAAGGGGGTCAATTGCCCCCCTTATATTTTTGAAAAATCCCATTAAGTTACTTGTATATTTTATCTTGCCCCCCTTTAAAATTTTAGATTGCCCCTCTTTATATACAGTCTTGGATATTGACTCCAGGTCTTTTTAAAACAAAGGATTTTGTTTTCTATTTTTTAAACTCCACCTTCGCCAATCCCAATCTCACTCCGTCTCTTTCTCTTTTATTTAATCTCTCTCTCCTTTTCTAATTCCCATATATCCACCCACCATCTTTCTTTTTCTTTTTTTTAATCTCTCTCTATTTTAATTCCCACCATTAATTGAGTTGGGGATCGGGGGAAGGGAAATTATACATTTTAAAGATTTTTTTTTTTAATTTCTATGTATTTATTCTCTTTCAAAGATTAAACAATTATAAATTTAAGATTTCAAAAGTTGTTGTTTGTTTCCTTCGTCTGAGCTAGCCCAAAAAGAGAAAACTCTCCATCCAGTCTAGTCCAGAGAATAGACACTACCTAGGCTACTGCTGCTACTACTACTTGGACTTAGATTGTACTCTTATGTTTGCCTCAACGCCAAAAAGTTAGAAAGAAATCAGAGGTATGTTTCTCGCCAACTCTCATCTTATACCACCATTCTTAATTCTGTTTTCTCCAATTAAAAAAGGTAAGCTCTTCATTTTCTAGCTATAGTTGTATAGTAAAATAGTTATGTATTGTTTGCCCCCCTTTGTCTGCAATCCAAGATCCGCCCCTGCATACGAGCATTGAATTCATTGACTATTTATGCACACAATAACAAGCCTTATATTTGTGAGTGTTACCAATCTAACTAGATATTTATACTGTTTTAAGTAATAAATAAACCCTACTCGAGAGTGCACTTGCATATTCTTAACTATTTATAATTATTAATTGTATGTTGTAAAATATTTTTCTCATATTATCCTTTCTTTCTCGTTCTCACACTTCCATTTCTTACGTACACTTTAATTGGGAAAAAAATTGTTCAAATATACATATGGCTAAGTTAATCATTATTTTTGAAATCGCATTGCCTACTCCAATCATGCCTTGTATCACCTATAGGATTGATGTCGGTTATTTCATGTTAGTCTAATTTTTGTATGTGGACATATGACCAACATTTGTAGTAATGCAACTCTAGTCATGTCTGATAACAACAATATGACCAAGGTAATCAAAGCGTGAAGCGAAGTCGAAGTGATTTGCCTTGGCTTGGCTTTAAGTGAAAAACGAAGCGATGGCTTTGCGCAAGTAAAGTGACCCTAAAAATTGATTTTAATATAATATAAAAATATAAATATATGCATTTTACTTGTATCTAAGCTTCTAAATATATGCATTCTGCTTTTCTACTAGATTTAGAGGTGTTAACTCAAGTCAATGTAAGCGTTCATATTGTTTTATATGTTATGATGTTTGTTACCATTCATTGCAATACTATACTTCTAACCATTGTCTTCTAAAAAACTACTCTCCCTTGCACCATGATTTTCTTCCATGATCATTCACCTTAAGTAAACAAAAAAAATAACAATATTATTAATGTATAGATTATTAATGCATAGATAATCAATGTATAGATGTGGGTTTCTTCTTCGGGGTCATGACAGTGAGAATTCCGGTGAATCTCTGTTGAAGGTAAGAAGATTCATACCTCGAACAAGATCTCCAAATCCTGCTATGTTGAATCTCTCTGATTCAACCATGAAGCACTAAAGATAGAAGGAGAAAGAGGGGGAAAAAAAAAGGAAAAAAAAAAACTTTTATTTAATAAAGCCATGGCTTTGGTGGCTTCACGCTTCAACAAAAAAAGCTAAAAGCGGTGGCTTTTGTGGCTTAAGGGTAACGGTCTGGCTTTGACCAAAGCGAAGCGAGATGTCATGGTTTGGCTTTAAGCAATGGCTTTAGATGACTTTGACTACACTGAATATGACTAAATTTTCAACCAAAACCTTTTTATCTTAAACATTTATCTTCATCCTGCAAATGCGAAAGTACGGGGAGATATCAAGTCTTCATATTTAGTAGGGATAATACTTCATGTAAAGAGGCTAATGCCAAGAAAATGATACATGTGAAAGGTTTACAAAACTCTGGCCAAACTAAAAAATTTTGTAAATAAATTTTCCAAAAAAAAAAAAATTCCATGTCATCCGTCAAGCACCTGCAAATAAAAATTTCAGCAAATTAATTGCATTTACAGTGGATTTGCAGCGAACCAAGCGGGGCCTATAAATCTTTTCTATGAACAAATATAAAAACGACATTAACGAATGTCACCCTGATATATAAGACAGCATGTGTTAGACCACAAGTAGCATAAGTACCGTACAAACAAATAAAACTATGTACACGAATGGCGGAGAACAGTACGTGTGAAATCAAAAGCATTAAAGATAGTAGGGCTGGGCAAGTACGGGTAACCGACCCAAAGTGTAAAAACCAAAAACCGGACCGAGAAATTCTGGCCCGTGTTTATGAGGCCCGAAATCGGACCGAGTTGACCGGTTAACCGAGGTCCCGGTTAACCGAATTTCGGGCCGGTCTCGGTCCTGATCAGATCTGATCAAAGCTTTTTTTTTATTTTTTTATTTTTTTTAGGTTTCACACATCCAATATCTGTTAAAACACATATCTCATCATAAAGAAATTCAAATAATCCATCATTAACTAAATCAACAAAAATTGAAGTAACAAGTAAAACATTACGCCGAACTCGCCGCTCTACTTCTCTGACGAATTGGGTCCTCTCTTCTTCCCGAACCCAACAACAACAGTGACAAAGCGCCTGTTGTATTGCATCCGCTTGTGAGCTCTGCCTCTGGGTTTCTTCTTCTTGTCTTGCTTGGCGACCTTTGGGGTCTGCCCTCTGACCTTGCATGCTCGGGCTAGAGATCCGTGAACCTTACCCATGATTTGGTTGCAGAGATGTTCTTCTCGCTGGTTAGATTTGATCAAAGCTGATCAAGATCAGATCTGATCAAAGATCCGAGATCAGATCTGATCATTGCAAAAATGGGGAAGGGAGGGGATCTGATCATCAGATCTGATCAAGAACCGAGATCAGATCAAGATCTGAGATCAGATCAAGATCTGAGATCAGATCTGATCATTGCAAAAATGGGGAGGATAATGGAATGGGCAGCAAGAGCAGACCATCTGGGAAGAATGCTTCGAAGACTAGTCATCAAAGGGGTCGGCGCTTTCGCCAAAGTCATGACCACTTTCCTCAACTCCACTTCGGTTCACAACTCCGAAACCCTTCTTCGTCTCGTCCACTCTCGACCGCCCGGAGTTCCCCTCATCACTGTCAGCAACCACATGTCCACGTTAGTATCCCAAACCAAACCCCAGTACCTTCGCTGTGAGAATGAGGAAAGTGTTTTCCTCGCTGGTTTCCTCGCCATTTAGAATTTCTAGAATTCTCTGTGAAGTTGAGGGGAGAGACCGAGAGAGAATTAGTTAAGTGAAGGAGTCGGGCCGGACCGGTTACTCGACGGGCTTCAGAAATGGAAACCGAAGCCCGGACCAGAAACTTCGGGCCGGGCTTTTACAATCGAAAATTTTTTAATTACTTAAAACCGACCCGATCGGTTTGGTTGTCGGTTCGGTCCGGGTTTTTGGTCCTAAATGCCCACCCCTAAAAGATAGTCGTATTGACATGAATTGAATATTTGTATGTGCAGCACGGCATATATTGTTGTACAAAGAACTGAAGCTAAGCGTAGCTATTCCTACAGATTTGATACAAGTGCTTTCCATGGAATCCTTTCTGAAATCATGGCATATATGAAACTTTGTAGCTGCCAAACTCAGGCAAGCTAGTTGTCTCGTGTTGTCTCAAAAACTTGCTCCATCATATTTAAGGCATCTCTCTCCGTCTGTAATCTCACCAACCAACAGTACATACCTTTCACCATCTGCCTGCAAAAGTAAAGAAAACCTTCATATGCAGTAGGACTCCTAAAATTTATGTTGAAGACTATCCAATGCAAATCACCTAATGCCAATAACAAGATAATACTTACAACGTGTTCACAAAACTAAGCGCAAGCTGAACATACATCAGTCCAATACTTATCCAAGGCCCAAATTGTTGAACTTCTTAGAAACGATGTCAGCCCAACAGAATAACAAATACGAGATTAGCAACCAGGCAATTAGCAGCTGTAGTCTGATTGGGTTCTAGATCCATGAAATTTTGGATTTGTATGCCAAGTGTCAGCATGTGATGCGTTGAGAATCGATCATCCTTCGTTGAAGATACCAGTTCAAGTACAAAGACCTAAATATAAACCAGTTTCCGTGACACAGAGATGAAAAAATAATCATTTAATCAGTTCCAATAAAAGTCAAATATCGTGCTTACATATTCATAGGATGAGTTTCATAAATGATTTCATCCACAATTACATACCCAACTTGACCTTGCTATTAATTCATATTTATTTGACTCACCCAGCATAAGATGGATTAAATCACAAGATAAAAGTTACTATAAGTACATATTATCCCAAATATGTTGAATAACTTTATGTTACTCAACAGGATTACGAATTTAAGGTTGACAAGGCCATGAACTAGCATTACTCAACCAATACATAGATATCTGAGTACTTTACCTAGAATGTCTAACATCCAATACATGAATACCCATTTTGAGGTAAAAAAAAAAAAAAAATTTGTCCAAACTGACAAAGTTCATTGAAAAGTAAAATCAATAAATAACGTTATGAGTGAGAAAGAAGTTTTAATCCATAACCATCATGTCATAACTTGGCTCCATATGAAGCAACTTTAACAAGAGAGAATCAAGGACTTAAACCCAAATAGGTGAGTCGTCCAACTAAACTAATTGTGCAAGCCAACGTCATATACGGAACTGTGGGTCAAATCAACGTCAACCATTTAAAGGAACATGATCTAAGCTAAGTAGCCATATTTGTGCAAGCCAGTATAAAAATGGAACTAATGTTTCCTATATATGTATCTATTTTTCTAGCGAGCCACCAGAAAGGAGTGGAAAAGAATGTACAGTGAAGCACTACATTACCGTATCTTCCGACAAACATTAAGAAAGCCAAATGAAAAAAGCTAACAACTCACCTGCCAATATCACTTGTTTCACTGTCTTCCATCTCCAGGTTCATTGATTGGTAAGACTTAGTTGCTAGCAAGGTATCAAGTGTACACTTCTGCGTGAAAGGCTACTGCAAGATCATATTCAAAGAAAAACACAAAAACAATTAGTAACCAATTCCTGAAAATTGACCTTCAAAATCATGACAGCACTCAGTTCGTACAAAAGCTTACCACTTGTGTTTCCTTGATCCAAAAGTTGTTTATGCCTGCCACAGTCATTAATACAAGCTAAATTCTCAGGGTAGTTATGTTTGCCCGGGAAAATACTCAGATTAAAAAGGATGTTATACCGAAAGAGATGGAGGATATTATAGGAAAGAAAACAAGAAGGATAGTATAGCAAAAGGAACGTGAAGGATGTTATTATAACAAATGCGAAAATGAATGATTATGATTGTTACTGACTGGGAAAAAAAATTGGGATAAAGGATTATTGTTGTGCTGGGGGTAAACAGAGCAGCCGTTAGCCTTTTGCAGAAAGTTTTTACGGGAATATTTGGGTGGCTAACATAGGATTGGACCTGTGACCTCATGATTGTGTTGTCGTTTTGAGTGTGAATAGGTATCATGCAGTGAAGATCATAGAAGCAAAGTAAAGAGAACGGACTTGTGCATACACTTCATCAGAGTTTGGTGCAGCTTACTATGCCATAGTGACAAAAACAAAGGTGGTTTGTGTCACTCTAATGTTTAAACAACCCGTTGCTCTAAAGGTACCCTCAAAGATTCATGTAGGGTGGGAAGGATGTTGTAGCAGATGAAAAAAGGGATGGCAAGGATGTTGTAGCAAAGGGTGTGGGGTGAGATGGTCAGCTTTAGCAAAAGAGATGGGCAAAAAAGGTGCTAGAGCAAACCAACTTGTATTACTATTCAAACTGGGATTGGGCCTGTGACCTCAAAGTTTCTCACACAAAAACGTTATAAACTTCAGCCTTGAGAAGCAAAATGAGGAAATATGTGGATTTTCTCTGTACAAGTGAACGGACAAAAACCTGTTTAGATTAGAGGAAAAGGCTATCGTCTGAGTATTTTTAAATCTAAACCAATCTTCAATATGACGATGGAAATATACATACATATATATATATGAGAAGTCAAAAATAAAATGTGGCTGATACATATGCTAATACAAATGTGAAGCACACAAATATGACAATCGTAGTAAGTGTATTTATGAGGTGATTCATAATGGAAATTTCTAATAGGATTGCGCTGATTTAGTTTATACTATGTGTTAATATAGCTATCAACTCCAAAAGCTTAATCTGTTAGGAAAACAAACCTATCACAAGGGTCAGGGTCCGCTCCCCCTCAACCTCAGTGCAAGGGTTGGGCAAAAAGATCAAACCCAAACCTCTTCTATCAAAATCTCTAATACGATATCTGGTAATAGAGCCCTAATCTCCTGTGAGCAAAATCTTGGTGTCTTCATTTTTTAGGCGGCAGTGACTACCAGCAGAAACAACCATCCTCCCGCCCCTCACAACAATGCTTGGTCATATCTTGTTACCCATTTTTATTTCAAATCAATCTTCCTACCCATCTCTTCATCATATTTTTTAATCAATTTCAAACCAATATTACATTTCCTTAAATCTCACCGGCAACATATAAGTTCAGATCTTGTTTCACTAATAGTTGATATTCCATTTTTGTGGTTTTGCCTGCGAGGAAAATCAAGAACTCTGTTTGGCTGGTAATTAATGAAGGGGATAACTAAAGTGAGTGCCTTGGATAAACAATAGCAGTGCTTTGATTCCAAGGCACTCACTTTAGTTCAAAACTCTAGTCAGTTTTTTGCGACATGAACATCCACTTTGAATAACTGCTTGTAGACCTTTCTTCTTCAATATCTCATCGGATCACTTATTTCTTTTGGAGCAAAAGAGCCCGAATGAGGTCTCGTTGAAAAGCCCAACAAACCTTTCTTTGACACGTTACAGTCAAAACAAAAATCCTACTCATAAATTCCAGGTTATAAGATTTGGGAGCTGGAAAAAAACCCTTTGAGAAACACTAAACCTAAAGCATTGGTTTGGAAGTTGATGTTCAACTACTTTATTATCTGTTAGGGGGATCAAATTTTCATTTTGAAAGTTGATAGAGGTCCAACAAGTTGTAAGCCGAATTTTAATCCGACGAGGTATTGATCATGCCTACACCGTTTATGTTCGAAGAGCCTTTAAATCATATTTCATCAGGTTCTCATGAGAGCCTCTGAATCATTCATGATCAAACTTAATTTGTCCCAGACACCTATTCATACCGGTAAAATTTTCTACACATGGGTTGAAAAAAAAAAGGATTTGGAAATTTTCGTGAACACGGTGGATTGACAATTTTGATGAAGTGAGAATCAATGCGGCTGGTTTTAGTGATTTCATCCAGATCTCCAATACCAATGAGATTTGGGAAGAGAGAGGGGAGGGGGTGGTTGAAGTTATTGGTCTATAATGTGAATCATGAGAAGGATAACTACAAAATGATATGAGATTTGATCTGATTTGTTAGGACTGTTTTCCTTCTTGTTTAGCTATTGTTTTCCTATTTATATCTTTCTTGTTTAGCTATTGTTTTCCCTTAGATAATGACAATAAGTAACTCAGTAACATAGCGAGGCATTGATATATTTGCGGTATAGTTTATTGAAATTAAATCAAATTTCTCACCAAATTGTACTATTTAATGTAAATTCTTCATTCTTGAATCGACGTGTTGCACTATTGCCTCTAACATGAACTTATCAAATAATTCTCAAAGTATGACATAACCGGAGATGAGACCTATCACCAATAACTACACAGTACACACATAATTGAGAAACATAAAGGCATTGGCATATCAGTATGTATATTTAATACTTTCAAGTTTGCCTCTCATTTATGTAGATAATTAAGACAACCCTAGTTAGGGCATCTAGCATATGTGGGTAAAAGCCTTTTACTTTTTTGTTTTAATCCATGAAAAGGCGTTAAATTATTTTGACTAAAAGCATCAAATCTAAAGGCATGCGGAGCAATGATAAGTCCACGTGCCAGAAGTCAATCCAATACCCAATAAAACAATACTCGATCTTTGAGGAATACAAGTAACATCCTCAACACCATCTAACATGCTGAATCACCTTTACTGAATGGTTAGAATCTAGCAACGTCTAAGAGAGAACAAGAGATTTCATGTGACAGAGTCAGCGCCTTCATTGAACTGCACCCCACATCCACACCCATGTCCCTAGAAGTCAAAATATTAGTACGGCTCCAAGCAAGCGTCCATACAAAGAATGGGGCTTTAGGAGGGCCTCCTTTACTTCACATAATAGACGTGAGGAAGTTGGTCCTAAATCTAGGAGGGCATATCGTCCAACAAGTAGTTGTAGAAAGAAGATACCGAAAACAAACCATTTTTTGTCTAAGACCACTTTCACTCATCATCATCAACCCTACTCTGAGTTGTGGGGGGCTAGACGCCACCAAAGCAAGACTATTGGTCATTTTATTCGCTTCATCTATCTCTGGCTATTCTAGGATGAAGGTTTCACACACCCCACCCGCATTTCTTTCATAGAATCCTTGAGAATGAAGAGATTCCAAAAAAGGATCTACGAAATATTTATTTTAGAGCAACCATGCAACATGACTAACATATTTATTTTTAGTAATTTAGAAACACTAGACAAGTATTAGAAATGTTGCTAGGACTGTCAATCAACAAGATTTTATCCGAAAACCGATCCTATCCAGTCCACAAAAATCAGATTCAGATTTCATTTTCTCGGATTTGGATTTCAAAATTCAATCTGAAATTCTTATAGGATTGGACTCGGATTTTGGTAAATCCAATCCAATTATAATCCGAATTGTATAAGTACAATAATAACTTTTATAAATACTGCATGTAGAATAATAACTTTTATAAATATTGCATGTATTATTTAGAATGGGGGCTTTTGGTCATTTCAATTTTTTTAAATTTTATTTAGTTTATTATAATAGAAAATTTTAACTTAAATAGTTTTTCAATTTAATATAAAATAATGTCAATTTTAGTTATTTCGATACCAAATTCGGGGGATTTCGGAATTGAGCATATTAAATAGATTTCAATTTGGCTCGGTTCAGATTGGATTTAGATTTGCAATACTGGACAGTTAATCTAATCCAAATCTAAATCCAGTTCGAAAAATTATCCAATATTGAAATTTTTATCCATTATATCTGCTCAAATTTGAAATCCACCCGAATTTGATTCAAAATAAATTAAGTTGATAATTTTTATATTAAATTTGTAAAAAAACTTTAAGTTAAATATTTTTCCTTGATAATAAATTAAATAAAAATAAAGAATTAAAATTACCAAAGCCCTTAATTTCTAAACACATGCAATATTTATAAAATTATTATTTTTATAATACTTGTAGATTGTTATTGGATTTATTCAAGTCCGAATTCAGTCCCATAAGAGATTTCATGTCTCAGACTCCGCGCCTTCATCGCACTGCACCCCATATCCACACCCATGTCCCTAGAAGTCAAAATTTCACTATGGTTCCAAGCAAGCTTTCATACAAAAAATGGGGCTTTAGGAGGGCCTCTGTTACTTCACACAATGAAATCGAGGAAGTTGGTCCTAAATCTAGGAGGGCCTGTCATCGAATAAGTGATTGTAGAAAGAAGATTGCAAAAAAAAAAATGGTCTAAAACCACTTTCACTCATCGCCATCAACCCTACTCACCCTCATCAAGACTAGACACCACCAAAGTAAGACTATCGGTCATTTTATTCGCTTCATCTATCTCTGGCTATTCTAGGATGAAGGTTCCACACAACCCACCCACATTTCCTTCATAGAATTCTTGGAACCAATCCTTGAGAATGAAGAGATTTCAAAAAAAGATTTACGAAATATTTCTTTCAAAGCAACCATGCCACATGACTAACATATCTATTTTTGGTAATTTTAAAAACACTAGACAAGTATTAGAAATAGTTGCTAGGGCTATCAATGACAAGATTTTATATGAAAACTAATACTACCCAATTCGCAAAAATCAGATTCAGATTTCATTTTCTCGAATTTGGACAAAACTCAATCTGAAATTCATATAGAATTGGACTCGGATTTGGGTAAATCCAGTCCAATAATAATCCGAATTGTATAAATAGAATAATAATTTTTATAAATATTGCATGTATTATTTATAATTGGGGTTTTTGGTCATTTCAATTTTATAATTTTATATTGATTTATTATAAAGGAAATTTTTAACTTAAACGGTTTTTTTATTTAATATAAAATAATGTCAAATTTAGTTATTTCGTGACCAGATTCAGGTGGATTCCGGATTTGAGCATATTAAACGGATTTCGATTTGGATTGGATTTGGATTTGCAATATTGGATAATTAATCTAATCCAAATCCAATCCGAAAAATTATCCAATATTTTAAATTCATATCTATTCGATATGCTCAAATTCGAAATCCACCCAAATCCGATTCAAAATAACTTAACTTGATAATTTTTATATTAAATTAAAAAAAATCTTTTAAGTTAAATATTTTTACTTGATAATAAATTAAATAAAGAATTAAAATTACCAAAAGCCCCTAATTTCTAAACACGTGCAATATTTATAAAATAATTATGTTTGTAATACTTCTAAAATTCTGATTATTATTGGATTTGATTTATCCAAGTCCGAATCTAATCCAATAAAAATTTGGAATTGAATTTTGAAATCCAAATCCGAGAAAAGAAATCTAACTTTTTCGAATTGGATAAGATGTACTTTCGGATAAAACCCGATCCATTTATAGCCCTACCCGAGGCCAAAAAGAATGATGGGAAATTCATTCTCAGCCTGAAAATTTAGCGATAATAATGTTTTCTCCATAAACTATCCATCTTTCTATTGCATCTTCAAATATATTTCCCAAAGCGTGGCATTCATCTCCTTATAGGTCTTAAGTTTTAACCCCAAACTGCTATCCACTTTATGTTACATATTTAAAGATAGCACGATATTCACATTTTCTCGAAAGTCCTCAAGGGCATGGATAACAGAAAATGAGTAAGTGGTAAACAGAAATAAAGTTCTTACACAATTTTCCTATCCCTTGCAAGGGCATGGATAACAGAAAATGAGTAAGTGGTAAACAGAAATATTTGACAAAACACTCAAAGCCAATTCAAGTTTATCACCCTTGAAAAGAAAATCACTTTTTCATAAAGCAAGGGTACTTTCAAAAGTTCGCACTATAGTTATCAAAACGTTTATCGTATCATATATTGGAAACCAAAATTTAAAACATGTGTATTGTAACGTACCGTATATCGCAAGATACGGCAAAATTTAATATATAAATTCAAATATATAGACTATATATTTGAGCATATAAAAAACATAAATAAGACGTATTCTAGCAAAGACATCCCCAAAACACTTTCATTGATATATGGCTTGCGTTACACATATTAACAATCTATTGGTTATCACTCATCCATTCATCCATGTCACTCACATTACATCCATTATCTTAAATCGATATATCATAAGATATAGGTACTGTATTGATGGGGCTTAGATATGATACATTATCGTGTATCGTATCATAGTTATCATAAGATATTGATAACTATAGTCCCCACCATCAAAGCCCACAACACCCTACTATTGCATTTTGCCCTCGATCGACTTCAGCTTCTTATCTGATTTTGAAGTGAATACCCTTTCCACCTCCCCGGGTATGGTATGAGTGGACCTGTGAGTAGTGTGTTGATGGGTCCAGGATGGATAACCTATCTTATGATAGAGTTAAAATCCCAAGGCTCACCATTCCCCACTACCAAATTCTCGTGAGGAATCTGCATTATCAGAAATATGAGGTATGTAGGAAGCCCATAACATGGACATGGTAGAGACTCCCCTCAAATCACATCATATAAGTTGCAACACCAACAAGAACACCCTCCCAAAGACCAATTTCAACATGATGGTAAGTTTGTGACCCAAAGTCTCCCCACAAAATGAACAATGTGTCCAACATTAGCAACATTGTCCAACCGATTATTGAGAAGAAGACGGTGTGGATATTGAAGGCTAAAAGTAATGGGAGATCCTCAATGAAGAAACCACTAAGAACATCCAAATACCAAACCTTAACAACTAATCTACTCAAAGCCTCCACGACGATAGAAAAAACAATCGTCTCCTTATCCAATCCCCGGGCCACTCCTAACAAACCCAACCTAAGACTCATAATAATAATAATAAGGATGATACATTTGTGTATAATTGATGTGAAGTAGAAAAATATGTCAATCACATCAAATGTATAAAACTCAAAATTATGACTATGAGTGATTCATAATGGAAGTGCCAAATTCATACGTGTATTGTAACGTATCGTATATCGTAAGACAAGGCAAAAAATTAATATATAAATACAAAAATATAGACTATATATTTAAGCATACAAAAAATACAAAAAATAATTATTCTAGCAAGGACATCTCCAAAACACTTTCATTGATATATGGCTTGCATTACACATATTAACAAGCTATTGGTTATCACCCATCCGTTCATTCACGTCACTCACAGTACATCCTTCCATCATCTTAAATCGATATATCATAAGATATATGTCCAATATTGACGGGCTTAGATACAATACATATTGTGTATCGTATCGTATTTATCGTAAGATATTGATAACTATGATCCCCACCATCAAATCCCACAGTACCCTATATTGCATTTTACCCCTAAAGGAAGCCCATAATATGGACATGGTAGAGACTCCCCTAAAAAAAAATCATATAAGTTGCTACACCAACAAGAACACCCTCCCAAATAACAATTTCAACACTCTTGGAGATGGTAATTTTGTGACCCAAAGCCTCCCCAAAAAAAAAACAATGTGTCCAACATTAGCAACATTTTCCAACCGATTATTGAAAAGAAGATGGTGCTGATATTGAAGGTAAAAAGCAATGGGAGACTCATCAATGAGGAAGCCACTAAGAACATCCAAATACCAAACCTTAACAACTAACCTACTAAAAGCCTCCATGACGACAGGATAAAAAATTTAATGAGAATGGTCACCTTATCCAATCCCCCAGCTAATAATAATAATAAGGATGATACATTTGCGTATCATTCTATGTGAAGTAGAAAGATATGTCAATCACATCAAACGTATAAAACTCAAAATTATGACTATGAGTGATTCATAATGGACGTGTCAAATTCAGCTGATTTAGTTTACAATATGCATTCCCTTGTATAATGATACTACGATAGTACTCAAAGAGCAATAGAAAAAAACAATAATGACGATGATAATAATTATCAATAATTTTTTTTTTCTTTTTTCTATTTTGAGGTATTCCACAAACTATACATGTATGCATTTTAATCCATGTTGCCTCAGCAAAGTATAGCATTCAATGTAACTTCATCCATAGATAGTACTATTGCTTCCAAATGACCTTAACTCTTTATCAAATGATTCCTAGAGTATGACATTAAACCGGTATTAGGCCTTTAAAATCATAATGCTGTTTTTCAGAATTTCCAACTCATAACTGCCAGTAATTAGAGCTACATAATCAAGAAACAAATAAGAATTCACTATCTGTAATTTATTAACCACTTTCAATAATACACTATCCATAATTTATTAACAACTTTCAATGCTCTCAATAACCTCATTTTTTAAGACAAAGCTAGTTAAGTCATCTAGGAGACACAGGTAAAGCCATTATTTTTATGGCAAGGCATGGGAATGTTTTGAAAAAAAAAAGAAGGCCAACCTTGCGTGGATCAGAACCAAGTTGTAAACTGACTGACAACAAATCAACCCAAAACCTAATTTCAATCTGAATGTGTACGGAGCACCATCCTCCAAAACCATCTAAAACGTCAAATGACCCTTTATGACAGTTTAGATCTAGTGGAGTTTTGAAATTGAAAATGATCCTCCAACACCCCTTGAGTAAAGTACTAAGGTAAATGTACCTGTCTACTGCAGTGATACTCCCAAATATGAAAATTGCAAAGGTACCAAGCAGATGAAAAATGACAAGTAACAATATTCAAGGGTGGCACATGCCCGGATTTCATGTGCAGAGGTACCAAATTTATAGTAAGTTTTTCCTGGGTTTTTTTTTTTTAATCTTTGAATCACAGGTACGGAGGTACTAATCTGACATTCTCCTTAAAATCTTTCTTGATGGTCATGCTTTACTCAATTCATGGATAATGAGAATTCACCAATTAAAGGTCACGAATTGCTTGGAGATAGAGATAGAGAAGACCCATATAATAATTGCAGAAATCAAGCTCTACCATCATCATATTATACAGTAGAAACTCACAAGCCACAACAAACTAATTAGATCTGAAACCAAAATAAACAAATGGGTAACTAAAAAGCGAAGCTTTATCATACCCAAGTGCTCAAATTGCAAGCATGTTCATCCGAATCATCTGCAACTCCAATTCCCACTTTCGCAAGTTCACCACCCACCGCCACAGCAATCAAAGATCCCATTGGTGTCCCACCCATCATCACTCTTCGACCGCAAAGCCCTTTCTTTGAACTGATTGATCTTTCCATGTTATAGCAGAATGAGAGGAGTTGTGGAGAAGAAGAAGAAGAGACATGTATCAATCCTATTATATGCAAATCTGGGGTTGAAGGGAGAGAGTATATATATAGGAAGTGTTTGGCCGATACCACCTATGCTTTCCGCTTGCATACAGCATGCTAACACATATATCAATCCTATTGTATGCAAATCTCTGTTAGCCACCCTGAAAGATATTAGAGCATCCATAGTGTTGTTGTGTGGGATGATGTTTTGGGCGATTTCTAATTCCGGACAATGAATGGAAACTGGATGCACTGGCAATGTCTTGTTTGTGGAAAGTGGAGACTCGTTTGGGAGAAGGAGGAAGTCATGTTTCATCTTGCATAAAAACTCGCAGAAGTAACGAAGTTGATAATCTCCTCACATTTACGTGATGCATGCATTAGTTTGTTGGATAATTATTTTTACGTTATTTGACTTGCTTAATTATTTTTTTATTATAAGTTTTGTACCATCTCAATTGATCAATAAGTATAGCCGAAAAATTGTTTATAAAAGTGTCTTTTTGGAAAGAATCTAAATTAATTGTCGCACCTTATTGGAGGTTGCAACATCTTGTCCCAAGGAATTTTGTGTAAAACAAAAATTAGCATTTGTTGTCTGAAATAAAAGGGAAAATTAACAACAATAGTGACTAATATCTCAACACATGCACCTCTATGCCTTCGGGCACTGAATTCATCGACTATATTTACGCACACAACAAAATTTAACACCTAATCCAACTAGATATTTATATTTTTTTAAGTAATATACATGACCCCACTTAAGCGCACTTGCATATTCTTAACTATTTATAATTATTAATTGTATGTTGCAAAAATTGTTCTCATAGTATTCCTCCTTTCTCGTTCTCACACCTTCTCCATTTCTTATGTACACTTTAATTGAAAAAATAAATAAATAAAAAGTGTTCAATGATGCCTAATATTATCCAAAGAACACATGACGGTTATCTTCCTGTATAGTCTAATTTTTTATGTGGACATATGACCAATATTTATATATAGTAATGCAACTCTAGTCATGTCTAATATCAACAAGGCAATGACCGTTTGATACCACCAATTCCCCTTTTTTACTCAACCACCCAAACCACCCCCACCTTTTTGTCTAACACCACCACCATTTTTTTTTTTTTGTATTTTCTTATCCAAAAAAGAGCGTCGCCGCCACATGCCACCTTGCCTTGCTGCCACCCGCCATCGCCCTAACTCGCTGCCACCCTGCCACTTATATCCATTTTTTTTTCTCTCTCTTTTCCAATCTCGCGACAAGGGATCTGGAGCATAAAGGAGTCAGAGACAACAATATCCCGCAAATTACTCTTGCCTATTCCTAAAAAGTGACATCCTCTTTTAGGGACATCCTAAGTCTAGTTGCAAATCAGAATATTGAATATGTTTCACAATAGGATGGTCAAAACTGAAATCATTCTTCAATGTAAAAGGGATGGAAAGATGTATGTCTATAGGTAGCGTCTGTCATGTGAAAGGGATGGAAAGATGTATGTCTATAGATATATCGGGTGGTACAGGCTCACATAATAAAATGAATTACACCAAGATGATGAGCTATACAACTCAACAATACCCCAAACCTAGAATTAGCACTACCTATGACATTGATTTTCTCATTAGATGCATCATTTGTAACGTGAAAACAGTCGAGGCAAGACTCCAAAGAATACTGATAATCAAACTTCATGCATGAGTCAATAGGGAGACATGCGTCGAAGTAGTCAACATGAACAGGCAAGAAGGGGGGTGGGTCAGGAAGAAGTAGTATCAATCACATTATACTTAAAAACATCATCTGATTCGGGTTTTGGTGTGCTACTAATTATGAATTGACCTTTTGGGTTTTGAATAGGGTGACTAGGAACTATTTCTGACCCTTTCTCAAAGAGTGTCTGAGCAATCTGACTCACAACTATCTCGAGTTTATTTATGACTTGAGATTGGTGTTGAGTCGTGACTTTTAACTCTAGTATAGCCTGAGAATCATGTTCAAGCATTCGTTATGTGCGTTACATAAAACGGTTAATCGTTTCCTCTAGACTAGATGTGTTGGATGGATGAACTATTTTTTATCCGATAACACCTCCCACCCTAGATGTCGCCGGCTGGGTTCGACCTTGTGACCTAGTGAGACCATCCGCTACTGCTCAACTACTGAGCCATCACAACTTTGGTTGAATTGGGGCATAACATGGCTAGGGGCTTGATGAGCCTGAGAGAAAGCAAATCCCCCTTGGTGTGAGCCATGAGCCTAAGAGATATTTGGATGATTGGCGAAACCAGGGATGTAATAGTTGGATTGTGGATTATAACCAAGTTGTCAAATAACATTAAAAGAATAGACTTGCTCAGTAAAATATTTAGGATAATCATATTGCAAATCACAATCAGATGTGAAATGACTAGGACTCGAACATGCAACACAAACCTCAAATGAAACATTTGTGTGAGGTAGGGGTTGAGTCAAATTCATAATTGCATCTATTTTCTGAGACAGTCATAAAAATTGCTTCTAGCTTTGAGGTAGAATGAGAGAAGTAATCCTTAAAGGTTTTTTCCTCAGCCAGCGCCTTAATTTAGGTTTTTTTTTTTTGGAATGCAAGTGTAACCTCTATATGAAGATGGTCTAACTCTATAAAAATAAAAACAACGAAACCCTGAACGACACCTAAATGATGTGCAAACAAGATGAATGGCAGACAACCCTAGAGTTTTGTTATTAATGCAGAGCTGAAATTCAATTTACCTAATCATGGGAGAGGCACGGTAATTTCATATCAATCCCCCGCTACAGAATTGTTCCTACCTCTTTTTTCACTTTCCAATTCAACGAGAAATGTCAGTTCAAGAACAATTCCCAGATAAGATATGTTCTTTCACTTGACTACTTTAAGCTTTCAAATTTCCAAATAGGGACCCTATGAGTGTCCAACCTATTCTAAACAATTATCTTGCTACAAATTTTAAACAGTAAAGGCTTAGGATTCTATCCCTAAAATAGATGGTGGTTAAGTTATACACGGGAAAGGGTATGGAAGTTGCAAATCAATCCTGCCACTATTCAAATTTGCTTGCAATACTATCTAAAACTACCAAAACACAAGTGATCACAACAGAAACCACGTGCAGATGCGGTGGGGAGAAGTTACCTTTGGCGTGAACCTTTCTCGGGTTACTTATGACACCGGCTAGAAGTTGAATTACCGTCGCTCTCTCTTGTGAATACCTATGTATGATTTCCTACCAAAAAAAAAAACCTCAACTACTAACAAATAAACATGCGACTTCTAACATTATTCCTAAACAAAGAAAAATATACATAATCTATAAACTAGTGAAAATAAACCCTAGGATTCGATTGTACTGTTACAATCCCCGGCAATGGCTCTAAAAACTTGATGTAGATTTTATTAACCTGAATTAATAGGTTAATTTTACCTGATTGTTATACCATAAGTGCACGATTGTCTAACTAGTAGACAATGGAAAATACAGGTTGATTCCACAAGGATTGAAGACACAATCAAATTCTAAAATCTATTCAAACTAATCTAAAGTAGGGGTTACAGCAATTGAAAATTCCTAAATTAACAAAACTAAATTGAGCAATAAAAAATTTAATTCATTTGATAATTAGAAAGCGGACCGAAGCATTGAAACCTCCACCATGTTCTTCTAAACCCCGCGCCGAGGCGAAGATCAAACCATGGGTTTCTAGAGTTTGTTGCATTTAAATTACAGTTTTCTCTAGGTTTCAGTGTTAGATACAATTAATTTCTAAATATTGATAAATTGCTTTCACTTATTATATCTGGTATAATATCTAGACTAGTCGGTAGTTAGAGTACTCTTTGTTGATATTCGAAGCCTGTTTTGATTAATTATGTTAAACTTGTGGTTGTGTGTGCCGAAGAAAGACACTCAATGGTAGGGTTTAGACTTTTGTTGAAATTAATTGTGAATTTGAATTAATCCTTAGATTAGTCATAGCGCTTCTCAAAAACAGTAATTTAGGAATCTCGAAGAACCTGTGGTGGATTCGATGCTTTGGTCCACTTTCTAGTTATCTTATTAATTAAATTTTTTTGTTGCTCAATTTAGTTTTGTTAATTTAGGAATTTTCAATTGTTGTAACCCCCACTTTAGATTAATTTGAATAGATTTTAGAATTCGATTGTGTCTTCAATCTTCATGGGATCGATCCGTATTTTGCATTGTCTACTAGTTAGACAACCGGACACTTTCGGTATGACAATCAGGTAAAATTAACTTATTAATTTAGGTTGATAAAATCTGCATCAAGTTCGAACTAAATATGACTTAACACACAAAAATACTTTGTTAAAGGGAGTTCTTTGATTGTCTAGAATTAGAAAGAATACCATTTACAATACAGGATGTAATCGTCTTAAGTGTCATGAATGAAATAAACAAATTAATCCCAATGTAAGCATGCGAATTCTACGAAAAAAAAAAAAAAAGAATAAAGAAGACATACTGAAGATGAGCAGGCTTGCCGCATCGAGCACAGGACAAGTCCGACTCTTTTGATCCTTCCATGTTGCCAAGGCGATTGTATACCGGGAACGCAAGTAGAAAAAGGAATTATTGGTTTCGGCAGAAGAAGAAATCGCAAGATTCAAATTTGAATTTTTTTTTTAACCGGTCTGTTAGAGAATGTTGTTGCTGTTTCTGAGCGAAAGCAAAGTAGGGTTTTATGAGGCAAGTCTTACAAATAGACTTTTTTCATAAATAGTTTCCATGTCAACCGTCAAGGTGTCAAGCACTTGGAAAAAAAAAATCAGCAAATTAATTGCATTTGTAGTGGATTTGCAGTGAACCAAGCAGGGCCTATAAATGTTTTGCTTCAAAAAACATAAAAACGACACTAATGAATGTCACCCTGATATATAGGAACCGCACGTGTTAGACCACAAGTAGGTATACGTGTTTATCAGCACCGTACAAACAAGAAAACTAAATATGAGCATGAATGGCAAAGAAATTATACATGTGAAATCAAAAGCATTTATGTCGTGTGCAATCAAAAGCAATAGAGATGGTCGTGTGAGCACCCAGCACTTGGGGAGAAAAAAAAAATAGCAGCCTTAGTGCACTTCCTGGGGAGGACTGGCTATTTAAGCTATAAACAAGAGTGCATTCAAGCGCTGAAAGACAGGAACTGGAATCTGAATCAGGTCTCATGGTAAGACTCTAATGCACAATTGATGTTTCTCAGTTTTGTATACAACTGAAAGAAATTGAAATTTTAGAATATACATCTCATAGTATTGACATGAATTTAATATCTGTATGTGCAGCAAGGCGTTTATTATTGTATACAGCGAACTGAAGCTCAGCATAGCTATTCCTACAGCGTAGACATAAGCGCATTCCATGGAATCCTTTCTGAAATCATAGCATATAAGAAACTTTGTAGTCATCAAACGCAGGCAGGCTAGTTATCTCTTGTTGTCCCAAACTTTTGCTCTATCTTATTTAAGGAATCTTGTCTGAAATCCCACCAACCAACAGTATATGCCTTCCACCTTCTTCCTGCAAAAGTAAAGAAAACCTTCATATGTTGTAGGACGCCTAAAAGTTTGAGTTGAAGACTATCCAATGCAAATCACCTAATGCCAAGAACAAGATACAAGATATTACTTACATATTGTTCACAAAACTAAGCGCAACCTGAACACATACAGCAGTCCAATATTTATCAGAGGCCCAAATTGTTGAATTTCTTAGAAACGATGTCAGTTAACCAGAATAACGAATATGAGAATAGCAACCAGGCAATTAGCAGCCTTAGTCAGATTGGGTTCTACATACATGAAATTTTGGATTTGTACATCAAGTGTCAGCATGTGATGTGTTGAGGATCATCCTTTGTTGAAAATACCAGTTCAAGTATAAAGACCTAAATATAAACCAGTTTCTATCTCAGAGATGAAAAAATAATCATTTAATCAGTTCAAGTAAAGTCAAATATCGTGCTTACATATTCATAGGATGAGTTTCATAAATGATTTCATCGACAATAATCATGCTATTATTTCATATTTATTTGACTCACCCAGCATATGATGAATTAAATCACAAGATAAAAGTTACTATAAGTACTTATTATTCACCAAATATGTTGAATAACATTATGTTAAACACTAGGATTACAAATTTAAGGTTGACAAGGCCATGCACTAGCATTACGCTACCAATACATAGATATCCATGTACTTTACCGAGAATATCTAACATCCACTACATGAACACCCATTTTAAGGTAAAAAGAAACAAGTAATTTTGTCCGCACTGACGAAGTTCATTGAAAAGAAGTGAGAAAGAAGTTATAATCCATAACCACCATTTCATAACTTAGGGTGTGTTTGGTTGCATGGAATCCTATGTCATGGGAATCCATGAGGGGACCCCTACATTTTAGCATAAATTGATTTATCACTCCACATCCACCATTTGGTTTTGTGATCAATGATGGGAATGAAAGTCTCATGAACTTGAGAATCACATGCCTTGGGGGAACACACCCTTAGTTCCATTTGAAGCAACTTTAACAAGCGAGAATCAAACACTTTAACCCAAATAGGTGAGTCATCCAACTAAACTAATTGTGCAAGCCAACGTCATATACGGAACTGCGGGTCAAATCAACGTCAACCATTTAAAGGAACATGCTCTAAGCTAAGTAGCCATATTTATGCAAGCATATATGTATCTTTTATTTATCTTTCTTCAAGCGCCACCAGAAAGGAGTGGAAAAGAACATACAGTAAAGCACCACATTACCATATCATCTGACAAACATTAAGAGAGCAAAATGAAAAAAGCTAACAACTTACCTGACAATATCACTTGCTTCACTGTCTTCCATCTTCAGGTTCATTGATTGGTAAGGCTTAGTTGCTAGAAAGACGTCAAGTGTACACTTCTGTGTGAAGGCTACTGGCTACTGCAAGATCATATTCAAAGAAAAACAATTAGTAACCAATTTCTGAAAATTGACCTACAAAATCATGACACCACTCAGTTCATACAAAAGCTTACCACTTGTGATTCCTTGATCCAAAAGTTGTTCATGCCTGCTATAAGAATGACCACAGGATGACCACAGGATGTGTATATGCCATCCCCATCCACACTGCCCGGTATAAGAGGGAGGGGAGTGGGACAGGGACATGAAATATACTCTTTATTGGAAGAATTGAAAGAGATATAAGTATTATAGAGATGAAAGATTCAAGTAAATAAGGTTCTTTCACCGATCCTTCAAGATAAATTGGTTTGCATTTGAGGTAAAACTGGAAAAAAATCTCTCCTTACGATAGACTTCTGATTGAAATTTTGTATGCAAGGAATTGCAAGTTTGGACTTTGGGGGGTCGAACATGAAGAGCATTTCTCCTTACGGTTGAGTTGTGTTGATTTGTTGATCGAAAGGTTGCATGCAAGGATTGATGGTTCGGATTTTTTGAGGTGGAACTGGAAAAGCATTATTCCTTCCTGTCGAGTTCCGGTGATTTAAGGATAGAAAATTAGTATGCAAGGCATTACGCATGTGCATAGACTTCATCGGAGTTTTGTTTAGTCTACAATGCCTTGGTTGCTTCATCCTCGAGGAACCCTCAAAGATTCATGTAGAATCCTTGAAGTTATTCAGAAAAATAACTAACTCTTATTTATTAGTCAAGCTGGGATTGGACCTGTGACCTCAAAGTTTCCTCACACGAGAATGTTACAAATTTGAGCTTGAAGAAGCAAAGTGATGAAAAAGAAAAGTTTCTCTGTAAAGGTGAATGAAAAAAAAATCAATTTAGGGGGAAAGAATGCTAATGCATGAGTATTTAAAAACCAAAATATATGACAATCTAATGTATTAGAAGGCCAAAAAAATGTGACTGATACATTTACTAATACAGATATGAAGCAAAATATGATAACTATAGTAAGTGTAACAATAAAACTCAATTATGTGTGATTCTTAATGGACATTTCAATGAATGATTCTGCTGATTTAGTTATAGTATGCATTCCCTCATATAATGATAATGAATATTAATATGATGACTTATTTGATATATTTTAGGTCATAGTTTACATGAACTACATATATGTAAAAAAAATTCTCACCAAATTGTAATATTCAATGTAACTTCTTCATTCTTAGGATGTGTTTGGTTGGGTGGAATCCAATTCCATGAGAATCTATGAGGGGATCCCTCCATTTAACGCTAAATTGAGGTAGCACTCATCATCCATCATTAGATTTTGTGATCAATGTAGTGAACGGAAGTCTCGTGAATATGGGATCACACTCCTTGCTTCCCCCAAAGCATGTGATTCTCATGGGACTTCCATTTCCACCATTGACGACCATCCATCTTTTTGTTGCATCTCCAATGATATTTTTCCAAAGCGTGACAAATCATCCTCATAGGGGTTTTAGGCTTTAACCCCAAACAACTATCCAACAGTTTTTTGTTGCATAAGACATTTTCCTAATAGCACAACATTCACATATTCTTAAAGGTTCTTAACCCAAACCACCCCACAAAAAAATTTCAGCACAAATTTTTCCATGCATTGGAAAAAGGAATTTGTGGTAAATAGGAATATTTGACAAAACACTCAACAAATGTAAATTTCTCTCCCTTGAAAAGCAATTACTTCAAATTAAGCATGGCCATGTTTGAAGGTTTCAACCATTAAACCCCACCGTTCCGTATTATTGCATTTTAGCCCCAAAGGAAGCCCAAGATACAAACATGGAAAAGTTTCCCTTCACATTGCATCTTATAAGTCTCTTCACCAATAAGAACCCCCTCCCAGAGTCCAATCTCAACAGTGTAGGAGATTATAATTTTAAGACCCAAAGCCTCCCCACAAAATGAAAAATGGATTTAACATTGGATTGTGCTGATTCAGTTTATACTATGGGTTAATATTGCTATCAACTCCAAAAGATTAATCTGTTAGGAAAGGAAAACCTATCACAAATCAAGGGTCGGGGTCCGCTCCCCCTCAACCTTAGTGCAAGGGTTGGGCAAAAAGATCAAATCCAAACCTCGTCCATCAAAATCAAAATCTCTAATACGATATCTGGTAACAGAGCCCTAATTTCCTGTAAGCAAAATCTTGGTGTCCTCATTTTTTCGGCGGCAATCGTCACCAGCACGAACTACCATCCTCCGGCCCCTTACAACAATGCTTGGTCATATCTTGTTACCCATCTTTATTTTAAATCAATCTTCCTACCCATCTCTTCAACTTCTTTTTTAATCTATCTCAAACCAATATTACATTTCCTTAATCTCACCGACAACATATAAGTTCAGATCTTGTTTCGCTCTTGTATGCTACTATCTCATTAATAGTTCATATTCCATTTTTTGTGGTAATTAATGAAAGGGATAAACAATAGCAGTATTTTGATTCCAAGGCACTCACTCTAATAAAAAACCCAAGTCAAATTTTTGCGACATGAACATCCATTTTGATAATTGCTTGTAAACCTTTCTTCAATATCTCATCTGATCACTTATTTCTTCTAGAACAAAAGAGCCCCACTGACGTCTCGTTGAAAAGCCCCACAAACCTTTTTTTAACATGATCCAGTCAAAACCAAAATCCTATCCATAAATTCCATGTTTGTACCTATTGGGAGCTGGAAAAAAAAACCCTTTGAGAAACACTCACCCTAAAGCCTTGGGTTGGAAGTTGGTGTTCAACTACTTTATTATGTGTTTGGGAGGTCAACTTTTCATTTTGAAAGTTGATAGAGGTCCAACAAGTTGTAAGCCGAATTTCAATCCCACGAGGTTTTGATCATGCCTTAAGCCGTTTATGATCGAAGAACGTTCAAATCCTATTTCATCAGGTTCTCATGAGAGTCTCTGAATCATTCATGATGAAACATAATTTGAATCATTCATGATGAAACATAATTTGTCCCAGAGACCTATTCATACCAATAAAACTTTGTTGAAAAAAGGGACTAGGAAATTTTCGTGAACATGGTGGATTGACAATATTGATGAAGAATCAATGTTGTTGGTTTTTGGGATTTCATCCCGATCTCCAATCCCCATGAGATTGAAGAGGGGAGGGGGTTGAAGATATTTTTATAATGTGAAGATATTTTTATAATGTGAATCATGAGAATAAATAGATATTTTTATAATAAATAGATATTTTTAGAATAAATAAATAGATATTTTTATAATAATAAATAGATATTTTTAGAATAAATAGATATTTTTATAATGTTGAAGATATTTTATAATGGGAGGGGGTTGAAGATTTGATATGATCTGTTAGGATTGTTTTCCTTCTTGGTGAGCGAGGGCTTGTGACGGTGGTGAGCTCTTTCTCAGACTTTGGAACAAATTTGGCATTTTTTCGGCAATAAGTAATATCTTTCAGTTATTTTTAATCTTCGTATTGCTATGATGCTTGTATGCTGGTGAAATTGTGCTTGTATGTTTGCAACTTTGTGCTAAATCTTGGAAGAAGGAAATCTTCGTCTGTTGAAAATTGATGGAAAATAATTTGGGATTCGAAAGTCAAGAGGAGGTTTGTTGTTATTTGAATCGAGCTCGAGGGTTAGAATCAAAGTTTTTGTTGAATTGCAGATGGGAGAATGGATTGAGTTTCAGCTTAAGAAAGTTGTGGAATCAGGCTCTAATGCCTTCTCAGCTAGTTGAAAAATCAACAATAGATGGGTTATGATGGTGAAAGAGGCCAATAAAGGAGGAATCTTCGTTTCTATTATGGTGGGTTAGGGTTCAGGGTCCAAAACTCTCAGGATGCCAGCTGGCGTGGAAGGGACGGGCTGGAAACAACTCGCCCAAGCTATGAAGGAGGTGGTTTTAAATAAGGTGCCTCAGCCTTATCCTAAGCAGCAATTTAGAAGAGATGGAGTTTCAACTCTGCCAGGTATTAGTGTTGTCCCACCCTTGCGCAACAGAACCTTTGTTAAGGTAGTGGCCACCAATCCCTCAAGTGTGAGCCCTACCTCTATTGCCAGTAAGGGCCCCATTGCAGCAACCTCTATTCTTCGGGATTCTCCCATTGATTTATTGTCCCAAGTATGGGGCAATCATCTTCCTCCAGATCTTGTTGCAAGAAAGAATCTTGCAAGGTCGTTGATAGAGTTGCCTGATTCAGTGATTCAGTGGACACCGGTTGTTCTTCCGTTTGGACACACAGCTTTCTTGGTCTTCGCTAGCTCTCCACACGTGATCTCATGCGAGGCATACGAGCCGCCTCTTAGGTTGCCGACTCTGAGTGATCAGTCTCCCCAGCAGTACCCAACGCTTCCCCATTCCCCTGCTTCTCGTGCCGTTTCAGCGGGTAAAGTTGGTAAATCGATGTTTGAGTCAGCTCGTCCATCTCAGCAGGATAAAGGCAAACGTATTGTTGAGCCTTCACCTGGCAATGGGCCCAAGTCTTTTTCGGAACATAATTTGGCCAAGTCTAATGATCAACAGACATCTGGCAATTATTGGAGGGTTTTAGAAGCGGTGGAAGAAGATGTCTTCAACTTGGGGCCCTTGCTGACAATAGAGGTAGGGCTCACACTTGAGGGATTGGTGGCCACTACCTCAACAAAAGTTCTGTTGCGCAAGGGTGGGATAACACTAATACCTGGCAGAGTTGAAACTCCATCTCTTCTAAATTGCTGCTTAGGATAAGGCTGAAGCACCTTATTTAAAACCACCTCCTTCATAGCTTGAGCGAGTTGTTTCCAGCCCGTCCCTTCCACGTCAGCTGGCACCCTGAGAGTTTTGGACCCTGAACCCCAACCAACCATAATAGAAAGGAAGATTCCTCCTTTATTGGCCTCTTTCACCATCATAACCCATCTATTGTTGATTTTCCAACTAGCTAAGAAGGTATTAGAGCCTGATTCCACAGTTTTCTTAAGCTGAAACTCAATCCATTCTCCCATCTGCAATTCAACAAAAACTTTGATTCTAACCCGCGAGCTCGATTCAAATAACAACAAACCTCCTCTTGACTTTCGAATCCCAAATTCTTTCCCATCAATTTTCAACAGACGAAAATTTCCTTCTTTGAACTCCATCTCTTCCAAGATTTAGCACAAAGTTACAAACATAAAAGCACAATTTCACCAGCATACAAGCATCATAGCAATACGAAGATTAAAAATAACTGAAAGATATTACTTATTGCCGAAAAAATGCCAAATTTGTTCCAAAGTCTGAGAAAGAGCTCACCACCGTCGCAAGCCCTTGCTCACCACCGTCAACCCTGGCGATGGAAGATCGATAAGAAGGAAGAGGCTCACCAGCCCTCGCTCACCACCGTTTTAGAAGATAAACCACCTCCGTCTGTGAAGAAGCTCACCACTGTCGAAGCTCTCTCTCTGCAAAGCCCTCCTGCTCACCCGTCTCTCTGCAAATCTCTCTTTACTGTCAGGGGCCTCTCTCTGCAGAGCCCACACTCTCCACCCTCCCTCTCTGCAAAACCCCTCGCTGTGCAAAGCCCTCACCTTCGAAAACCAACTCTCTGCAACCCCTCTCTGTGAAGCCCTCACTGTCGAGATCCTCTCTGCGAAGCCCTCACTGTCGAGATCCTCACCTTCGAAAACCACTCTCTGCGAAGCCCTCACTGTCGAGATCCTCCTGCTGAGATGGACGAGCTGACCCTCATTGGTAAGACTTAGTTGCTAGAAAGTCATAAAGTGTACAATTCTACGTGAAAGGCTATTGCAAGATCATATTCAAAGAAAAACAATTAGTAACCAATTTCTGAAAATTGACCTATAAAATCATGACACCACTCAGTTTACAAAAGCTTACCACTTGTGTTTCCTTGATCCAAAAGTTGTTTATGCCTGCTGGCTGCTATAGTCGTTAATATCGGCTGAATTCAATAGTAGTCATTTTTTGCCCAGGAATACTTAAATTGAAAAGGATGTTATACCGAAAGAGATGGAGGATGTCATAGGAAAGAAAACGAGAATAACAGCAAGAGGAACGGGAATGATGTTATACCACAGGGTGTGTATATGCCATCCCCATCCTTGCTGCCCGGTATAAGAGGGAGGGGTATGGGGCGGGGACATGAAATATACTCTCTATTGGAAAATTTGAGAGATATAAGTTTTATAGAGATGAAAGATTCAAGTAAATAAGGCTCTTTCACCGAGCCTTCAAGAGAAATTTTTCTTAGGGTTTGCATTTGAGGTAAAACTGGAAAACCATCTCTCTCCTTACGATAGACTTCTATTGATTTTATGATAGAAAATTAGTATGCAAGGCATTGCAAGTTTGGACTGGGGGGGTCAAACATGAAGAGCATTTCTCCTTACGGTTGAGTGGTGTTGATTTGTTGATCGAAAGGTTGCATGCAGGATTGATGGTTTGGATTTTTTGAGGTGGAACTGGAAAAGCATTACGCATGTCGAGTTCCGTTGATTAAAGGATAGATAATTAGTATGCAAGGCATTACGCATGTGCATAGACTTCATCGGAGCTTTGTTTAGTCTACAATGCCTTGGTTGTTTCATCCTCGAGGAACCCTCAAAGATTCATGTAGAATCCTTGAAGTTATTCGGAAAAATAACGAACTCTTATTTATCAGTCAAGCTGGGATTGGACCTATGACCTCAAAGTTTCCTCCTCACACGAGAATGTTACAAACTTGAGCTTGAAGAAGCAAAGTGATGAAAAAGAAAAGTTTCTCTGTAAAGGTGAATGGAAAAAACAATCAATTTAGGGGAAAAGAACGCTAATGCATGAGTATTTAAAATCTAAATATATGACAATCTAATGTCACTGAAACATTTACTGATACAGATATGAAGCAAAATATGATAATCATAGTAAGTGCAACAATTAAACTCAATTATGTGTGATTCTTAATGGACATTTCAATGAATGATTCTGCTGATTTAGTTATAGTATGCATTCCCTCCTATAATGTTAATAAATATTAATATGATGACTTATTTGAGGTCGCAGTTTACATGAACTACATATATATAAAATTTAAACCATTTCATGATCTAATTCCATTTTGAAACCATTTTTAACAAGAGAAGCTGAGAACTCTTGAACAAATTGGAGAACTTTCCAACAAAACTTAACAGTGCAAGGCAACTACATAAATAGAACTCTAGGTAAAAAAAAAAATAAGTTCAACCATTAAAGAACATCTCACCAGTTCAGATCAAGGATGCAGGGACTCGGATACGCGTCTCGTGTCGGACACGGACACGACACGGCGACTCGGCAATTTTCAAAAAATTAAGACTCGGCGAAACGGTCAAACTTTACTTTTTATTAATTTTTTTTTTTTATAACTCATATGAACATAAACAACCTAAAACTTAAAATTGTTTAAAATTTTTACTTTTGAAGCTGGAAAAGAAGAGCTTAACAAGAGAGACAGAGAAATTTAAAGAGATGCTCAGATAGTCAAAATTTATTGGGGAGTGTATCTAATTTACAAATTGTTTCAAAATAGTGTGTAATTGTGTATCTAAGAGCAAATTAGTCATCAGAAATAGATAAATCAAATTACTGAGAAATTATATAGCAAAATACCCTTTTTGTGTGTATTGTATCTAATTTAAAGCGAGGGAAGAAACGACCTTGATGACGTCTGATGTACCATCAAATGAAAATGTCAGTCAAGAACCCTCAGATTGAGTACGGTGTGAAGAGGTGCTCTAATTGAAGCAACCCCTCTCCCGACTGAAGGAATCGAAAAATTGGCAATTGCAATCGAATTTGTGTCCGACACGTATCTGACTCTCGATTAAGGGGTTTTTCGAAGAGTCCGTGCATCCTTGGTTAAGATGCTAGATCAGACTCGGGTAGTTTTTTTCCTATATATGTATTTTTTAATTCTTTCTATCCAGCCACCAGAATGGAGTGGCTAAAAATGTACAATGAAGTACTAGATTTCTATGACATTGAGAGAGTCAAATGGAAAAAAAAAAAAAAAAAAAAAAACTTACCAGAGAATATCGCTTATTTCACCATTTTTCCATGTTCAGGTTCATTGACTGATAAGACTAACTCATCAAGCCTACACTTATGCTTGCAAGGTTGGTACTGCAGAACATATTCAAGGCAAAAAAAAAAAAAAAAGTCATTAATCAATTTTAAAAATAGACCCACAAAGTGATGACATGACAAAATTCGTCGGAAAACTTACCAGTTACCAATTGCATTTCCTCCATCCAGACAGTTATCGAAATCACTGCCACAACTTTCAGTACCAGCTGAATGCTTGAAGTGTTATTTTTTCTCAGGGGAAATGCTTAAAGGTTGTAGCAAAAGAGAATGGAGGATGATATAGGCAAAAGAAAACGAGAAGGATAATATAACAAAAGCGGAACGGGAATAAGGATGGCAACTGGGTGGTCATGTCATCCCGTTTAACACCCCCCAAACCAAACTCACTGCATGGGTGTTCTCAAGCTAGAAATCCCCAACATGACCCTAGTATAACCGGGTATCCCCGACCCAACTCACTAGTTCCCTCATTTACAAAGACTTTATAGTATGAGGAGAAAGCATGAAATCTATTCTTCTTGGAAGAATGGAGAGAGATTTAAGAAAAAAAGGAGTGAAAGCTAGAAGCAAATAAGGCTCTCTGGTTGTTCCTTCAAGTGGAATTTTTCTAGACTATCAATTTTTAGGAGAGGGGGGAGGGCATGAAATCCATTCTTCTTGGAAAAATATAGAGAGATTTAAGAAATAGAGGAATGAAAGCTAGAAGTAAATAAGGCTCTCTGGCTGTTCCTTCAAGTGAAATTTTTCTAAACTTGGGATTTTTGAGGTAGAACTGGCATAGCATCTCTCCTACAGGTCCAGCTCTTTTGATTCAATGATTCATAATTAGTATACAAGGCACTGAACTTGTGCGTACACTTCATCCGAGTTTGCTTCTGCCTACAATGCCAGATTGACAGAAATAAAGGTGGTTTTGGTCGCTAAGGTTTGAATGATGTTTCGTACTCAAGGCACCCTCAAATGTTCATGTAATCTCCTTGCAATTATGTGGAAAGAGGCGGGTAAAAAGGGTGGCAGAGCAAACTAACTTGTATTTACTAGTCAAGTTGGGATCAGGCCTGTGATCTCAAAGTTTCCCGCATGAAAATGTGAACTGGAGAAGCAAAATGATGAAAACATAAAAAGGACCTTCTCTGTAAAAGTGAATAACAAAAATTAGATTGGGGGGAAAATCTAACAAAAGTATTTTAAAATCTCAACCTACCTCTATATGAAGATGATTAAATTGGGGGGAAAATCTAACATATGAAGATGAACGTCTCTCTCTCTATATATATATATAAGAAGACAAAAATATAATGTGGCTGATACTTTGCTATTACAAATGCTAGGGAGACAAATAAGACAATCATAGTAAGTATCAGGTATAAAACTCATTGTGTGATGGAAATTCCAATATAGGAAGGTGGTTTACAAAGAACTACATATAAACAATTTTTCATATTTGTTTCAGTTATACAAACTTGAGGAAGACTCAAGGAAATCTTTGATGAAGACTTGAGGAAGGAAAGCTTTGAGGAAGGGAAGCTTACAGAATACAGAGATCGCAGCAGCACGACAGTACAGGTACATAGGGTTGACAGTCAGACTTTCCTCCTCTTCTTTCTTCCCTCTTTCCTTCAGAGACAATGATCGCACAGCAGCAGCACAGGTACATAGGGTTGTCTATTGATCTCTGTTGAGATCCTTTCCCTTCTTCCCTCCACCTTCCCTTCTTTTTCCTCTTGTTGATCGCAGCTTCGATCGATCTCTGTTGGTCGATTGCAGATCGATCTCTTCTCTTCTTCAGTCTTCCCTCCTCTTCCTTCTCTTTTTCCCTCATTCTCTTCTTCTTCATTCCCTATCTTCAGTTTCTCTGCTATGATGATATTAGGGCTTCGTGTCTGAATCTAAAAAATGAAAACAAATGGGTCAAGATAATTTTTTTTGTTTTTCGTTTTTATGTATTGTAAATGTCGTTAAAACTGCGTTACGCCAAATAATGTTATGTAAATAACAGCCGTGAAAATCAAATTATAGCGCTTGCCACTATGTCCTGCCATTAAATGGCGAAATCTACCGCCTCAGGTCCGTTAAGCGATATAACCCATTTTAACTGCACATGGCATAAATAATGGAAAAATGAATAAGTGGTTAGGGCTACGTGGGTTTATCCCCCACGTCCTAAATTCGAGACCTGCTGGTGGTATGGTTATTTTTTTATGGTGTTGACATATAGCTCGCATCTCACTTTCCAAAATAAAAATAAAAAGAGAAGGTAAGAAATAATGTGAAACTCCTTCACACAAATAACATATTAAGAGCACCCAAAATCCCAAACCTTAACAACTAACCTACTCAAAGACTTCACAACCACGGAAAATAGGAAGGGGTCAACTTATCCAATCCCCCCGTCACTTCTAGCTAAGTCAACTGTACACTAGGGGAGAAAGTAATTGATTACTACTATTATTATGATTATCATTATGATTTTTTTTTTCTTATTCTTATTATAACAATCTAAAATACTGACACGTAAGTTGTATTTTAAAATAAATAAATAAATGTATTGTTGCAATTCATTAAGATAACCATAAAATAGTTTAGAAAAAAGAAATATTTTCGAAGATAGTCCAGATGATTTGTTGTTGGGCAGAAGTTGCAAAGTCTTTCTCCATAAGGAATATTGCTTAATACAAAAATTAATATTTAATGCCCCGCTACAAAAATGTTGTTGCACTAGCATTCTGTTTGTTGAGAAGAAAATCATGTTTTAAATTACATAAAAAAAAACTTGTAAAAAATAACAAAGTCGAGAATCTTCTTATACATAGATAACAGTGTTGTTTGATTTTCTTTTAGCTGTTGCATACAAAAAATGTTGTGTTATTGCATTTTGGAGATAGCAAAATCACACTCTTCTATACAGAATATTGTTTAAAACAAAAAATTAGCATTTAATACCTGAATAAAAAAAACCTTAAATACTCGCCTAAGTAATCCATAAGATGATAAAAGTTATTGGCGTCACTAACCATTGTTAATAATATGAGTAAGACTAGGGTGCCTGATACCCTGCCTGGTGGGTGCCAGCACCGTTGATTTTGCATCGAGACAAGTGTTACACTCATCTCGACGCAAATCAACGATACTTGGCACCCACCAGGCATAGTACCAGGCATCCTAGATTTTTCCTTTAAGTTATAAATAAGAGCCTACTAGAGCATTAGTTCCCAAGTATTTGTTAACATATTTTTCTGGTCAATTTGATGGAAAATAGACAAGAAATGAAATTGATGGAAAATAGACCGAGAAATGAAATTGTTTCTGCAAACTTCGTTTCTGCTGAGGTGAAAAGATTTGAATTCCTATGAGAAATGGGAAAACTAGTCTGCATGCGAAATTATTTTCCTATTGTTAACAACAAAACCAAACAGTAGAAACACATGGGAATTGGAATCCATTTCCCAAGGAAAATGGCCAACCCAACACCCATACATGAAATTCTTTCTGCAATCATGGCACAACAGATAATTGTAATCAATGAATTCAGGCATTTCCAATGCTAGTCATCAAAACAATAACTAAAAATTTTGTAGAGCCAAGAGTACAAAAAGGGCGAGGACGTGAGACATAAAACCCTCCAAGCCATCATAATACATCAAATACAACTATTATACAGGGTCCAACTAAACATAGGGGGAAAATACTGGGTATTTTTTAACATGTCTATAGAACTACTTCATATCCAGGCTAATTTCGGTGTATACCAAAAAAATATCAACAAATTTTTGCATATCCGCCAAAATTCTATTGTTTCTGGCATCAGAATCTCTCCCAAGCCCGACTACTAACTAGGCATCTCTAGTGGTCTTGAATATTTGCCCTACCAGCCATATTAGATGCGTTGTGTCTAAAATCCCAAATACGACATCTATCTTCATCCTGCAAAGTGCAAAGTTCAGAGAGAGGTCAAGCCTTTCAACCTTAGCGTGCATAAAATTTCAAGTGAAGAATATTCAGTGCAAATGAGCTAATGCCGAGAAAAAACACATAGAAAGGATTCATGAAATTCAATCTGAGCTGAACATACAACCAGAACGATAATTTAGACCTAAGCAGAAGCTATTGCGCTTTTGCAGAGAACAATGCCAGCCTATATTGCCAGGGGTGCGGAGCACAGCGTGGCACTAACGAGGTCTCCTAGTGCCTTGGCAGCACCTAGATGACACCTCAGAGAATGCCTTGTACAACAAAAATCATGCTAGAAAAAAGAAAAGAAAAAATCACATTTTTCAGTTTGAGTTCTGAATTCTTTCTAATGCCTCCTTCAATACAAACATAAAAAATAAAATAAAATAAAAAATAAAAAAATAAAACATATAAGCATAAGAAATAATGCATGCCATAGTCCCTAAGTAAGTACATAATTAATGTCTCAAACCTCAAACCACCATATCAAATAATAGTTATTTTATTAGAAAGGTTTAAATCATAAAACTTATCATAAACCAAATAATGTGCATAACAAGAAGTCAAATAACTAAAACTAAGACTTAACAAGGCTAGGCAATAACTCTATTCCTCGTATCAATATTTCAGGAATTAATTTCATATTTTAATCATTTTTGTCACCCTCGTCCCCCAAATGTCTAAATCTCCTTTGATTAGTAACTTACTCGGTTATGAAATAATTTTTATTTTAAGTGATATTGGGGCCTCAAGCGCCCCACATCAGGCGAAGCGCTAAAAAGTGTTTTGAGGTGAGGTATGTCCAAGGCGCAAACTTTTGAAAAAAATAGCACCTTTAATGCCTCAACGGCGGCCTTGACAACATAGATGCTAGTCCAACATAATCACCAATAAAAGTATTACAACAGCTATCCTGCTAACCAGGTATCATGCTGATGAAGTAGTCTAATTGTTGCAAAGATATTAAATCCATGATGTGTCTCAGGATTTTCCTAACTTGAAAATGGCCCTGCTAAATAACACCACCATTTCTGCTGAAGGACACCGCTACCTGCTGAAGGACACCACCACCTACTGAAGAAAAAAAAAGATGGAAAGTGGCGAAGGGAGGTGGGATGAGAGGTGGCGGTGGTGATTGATGGAAAAGAAGAATAAGAAGAGGGGAGGTGGCGGTGGCAAAGGGAAGAGGAGGAGGAGAGGTGGCGAGGTGGTGGTGGTGAAGGGGAGGAGAGGTGGCGGTGATGATTGATGGAGAAGAAGGGAGACAGGAGAAGAGGGGTTAGGTTTTTTTTTGTTTATATGGTGGTGGTGTCCTTCAGCAGATCCAAAAACAAAGGTGGGTGGTGGTGTCCTTCAATGGAATTGGTGGTGTTATTTAGCAAGAGCCCTTGAAATTGCCAGTACAAGTATGAAGAAAACCAAAGATAAAAACTGTTTTTCTGTCAGAGATGAAATTATTCATTTAACATGCATACATACTCTAGTACTCATAGGCTGTCTCATAGTTAATTCAACAATTGTGTACTCATATTCCTAAGAGGTTCCAAGGACCAAGAAGAAGGTGTTCTTTTAGAAGTCAACTATCCAGGTATGCATTAGTTTTACGATTCAGCTCCGTCGTAGAAAGGCCTTTTAGGTCATTGTAACAACTTAAGCAATCTTGTTAACAAATTGGGTACTTTGGAGTGGAGATCCATTTGGGGATACAAGGGCCCGACTTAATCTCAAAAGAAAAGAGAGTACTCGCGAAAGCCTCTTGTGTGTCAGGCTTAGCTTCCCAATTCACCATTTAACTCCTCTTGCCAGTCCGTCTTTTCCAAGATAACTTCAAATTTTTCATTAAATTTCCAAATAAAGAAAATATGTATGACACCTCAGAGTTCCATCTCGGTGTACTCCAGCATAAGATGAATTAAATAACAATATAAAAGTTACTATAAGTACTTATTATTCTTACTATAAGTACTTATTATTCACTAAATATGTTCAAAGTTACTCAACAAGATTATGAATTTAAGGTTGACAAGGCCATGCACTGGCATTACTCAACCAATACATAGATATCCGAGTACTTTACCTAGAATGTTTAATACATGAACACCCATTTTAAGGTAAAAAGAAACAAGTAATTTTGTCCCTACCGACGAAGTTCATTTAAAGTAAAATCAATAAATAACGTTATGAGTGAGAAGAAGTTTTAATACATAACCGTCATTTCATAACTTAATTCCATTTGAAGCAACTTTAACAAGCGAGAATCAAGCACTTTAACCCAAATAGGTGAGTCGTCCAACCAAACTAATTGTGCAAGCCAACATCATATACGGAACTATGGGGCAAATCAACATCAACCATTTAAAGGAACATGCTCTAAGCAAAGTAGCCATATTTGTGCAAGCCAGTATAAAAATGGAACTAATGTTTCCCATATATGTATCTTTTATTTATCTTTTATTTATCTTTTTTTCTAGCGAGCCACCAGAAAGGAGTGGAAAAGAATGTACAGTGAAGCACTACATTACCATATCTTCCGACAAACATTAAGAAAGCCAAATGAAAAAAGCTAACAACTCACCTGCCAATATCACTTGTTTCACTATCTTCCATCTCCAGGTTCATTGATTGGCAAGACTTAAGACTTAGTTGCTAGCAAGGGAACAAGTGTACACTTCTGTGTGAAAGGCTACTGCAAGATCACATTCAAAGAAAAACAATTAGTAACCAATTCCTGAAAATTGACCTTCAAAATCATGACAGCACTCGGTTCGTACAAAAGCTTACCACTTGTGTTTCCTTGATCCAAAAGTTGTTTATGCCTGCTACAGTCGTTAATACAAGCTAAACTCTCAGGGTAGTTATGTTTGCCCGTGAAAATACTCAGATTGAAAAGGATGTTACACCAAAAGAGATGGAGGATATCATAGGAAAGAAAACAAGAAGGAAAGTATAGCAAAAGGAACATGAAGGATGTTATTATAACAAATGAGAAAGTGAATGATTATGATTGTTACTAACTGGGAAAAAAATTGGGATAAAGGATTATTGTTGTGCTGGGGGTAAACAGAGCAGCCGAAAGATAGCCTTTTGCAGAAAGTTTTTAAGGGAATATTTGGGTGGCTAACATAGGATTGGACCTGTGAACTCATGATTGTGTTGTGGTTTTTGAGTGTGAATAGGTATCATGCAGTGAAGATCATAGAAGCAAAGTAAAGAGAACGGACTTGTGCATACACTTCATCAGAGTTTGGATGCAAGGCATTGGAATTGTACATACACTTCATCAGAGTTTGGTGGAAGGCATTGGACTTGTGCATACACTTCATCAGAGTTTGGTGCAGCTTACTATGCCATAGTGACGAAAACAAAGGTGGTTTGCGTCACTCTAATGTTTAAACAACCCATTGCTCTAAAGGTACCCTCAAAGATTCATGTAGGGTGGAAGGATGCTAGGGTGGGAAGGATGTTGTAGCAGATGAAAAAATGGGTGGCAAGGATGTTGTAGCAAAGGGTGTGGGGTGAGATGGACAGCCATAGCAAAAGAGGTGGGCAAAAAGGGTGCTAGAGCAAACTAACTTGTATTACTATTCAAACTGGGATTGGGCCTGTGACCTCAAAGTTTCTCACACAAAAACGTTATAAACTTCAGCCTTGAGAAGCAAAATGGGGAAATATGAGGATTTTCTCTGTACAAGTGAACGGACAAAAATCAGTTTAGATTAGGGGAAAAGGCTATTGTATGAGTATTTTTAAATCTAAAATAAAATGTGGCTGATACATTTGCTAATACAAATGTGAAGCACACAAATATGACATAGTAAGTGAAGCACACAAATAAGACAATCGTAGTAAGTGTATTTAGGAGGTGATTCATAATGGAAATTTCTAATAGGATTGTGTTGATTTAGTTTATACTATGTGTTAATATAGCCATCAACTCCAAAAGCTTAATCTATTAGGAGAACAAACCTATCACAAATCAAGGATCGAGTTCCGCTCCCCCTCAACCTCAGTGCAAGGGTTGGGCAAAAAGATCAAATCCAAACCTCTTCTATCAAAATCTCTAATACGATATCTGGTAATAGAGCCCGAATTTGCTCACAATACGATATCTGGTAACAGAGCCCTAATCTCCTGTGAGTCATTTTTTAGGCGGCAGTAGTCACCAGCAGGAACTACCATCCTCCGGCCCCTTACAACAATGCTTGGTCATATCTTGTTACCCATTTTTATTTCAAATCAATCTTCCTACCCATCTCTTCATATTCTTTTTAAATCTATCTCAAACCAATATTACATTTCCTTAAATCTCACCAACAACATATAAGTTCAGATCTTGTTTCTCTCTTATATGCCAATATATCACTAACAGTTGATATTCCATTTTTGTGGTTTTGCCTGCGAGGAAAATCAAGAACTTTGTATGGCTGGTAATTAATGAAGGGTATAAATAAAGTGAGTGCTTGGATAAACAATAGCAGTGCTTTGATTCCAAGGCACTCACTTTAGTTCAAAACCCTAGTCAGTTTTTTGCAACACGACTGCTTGTAGACCTTTCTTCTTCAATATCTCATCTGATCACTCGTTTCTTCTGGAGCAAAAGAGCCCGAATGAGGTCTCGTTGAAAAGCCCAACAAACCTTTCTTTGACACGTTACAGTCAAAACCAAAATCCTACCCATAAAGTCTATGTATATACCATTTGGGAGCTGGAAAAAAACCCTTTGAGAAACACTAAACCTAAAGCATTGGTTTGGAAGTTGATGTTCAACTATTTTATTATCTGTTTGGGGGGTCAAATTTTCATTTTGAAAGTTGATAGAGGTCCAACAAGTTGTAAGCCGAATTTTAAACCGACGAGGTATTGATCATGCCTAAACCCTTTTATGTTCGAAGAGCCTTTAAATCATATTTCATCAGTCTCCTATCTGAATCATTCATGATCAAACTTAATTTGTCCCAGACACCTATTCAAACCGGTAAAATTTTCTACACATGGGTTGAAAAAAAAAGGACTTGGAAATTTTCGTGAACATGGTGGATTGACAATTTTGATGAAGTGAGAATCAATGCAGCTGGTTTTAGCAATTTCATCCAGATCTCCAATACGTATGAGATTTGGGAAGAGGGAGGAGGGGGTGGTCGAAGATATTGGTCTATAATGTGAATCATGGGAAGGATAACTACAAAATGATATGAGATTTGATCTGATTTGTTAGGACTGTTTTCCTTCTTGTTTAGCTATTGTTTTCCTATTTATATCTTTCTATAAGTCGCTAGCTTCCTTATATGCATTCCCATAGATAATGACATTAAGTAACTTCAGTAATATAGCGAGGCATTGATATATTTGCGGTATGGTTTATTGCAATTAAATCAAATTTCTCTCACCAAATTGTACTATTTAATGTATCTTCTTCATTCTTGAATCGATGTGTTGCACTGTTGCCTCTAATGGGTTTATGAACTTATCAAATAATTCTCAAAGTATGACATAACCGGAGATGAGACCTATCACCAATAACTATACAGTACACACATAATTGAGAAACATAGAAGCATTGGCATATCAGTATGTATATTTAATACTTTCAAGTTTCAAGTTCGCCTTTCATTTATGTTATTAAGTTAACCCTAGTTAGGGCATCTAGCGTATGTGGGTAAAAGCCTTTTACTTTTTTTGTTTTGTTTTGTTTTAATCCATGAAGAGGGGCTAAATTATTTTGACTAAAAGCATTGAGTCTAAAGGCATGCGGATCAACGATAAGCCCACGTGCCAGCGAGTCAATCCAATACCCAATAAAACAATACTCGATCTTTGAGGAATACAAGTAACATCCTCAACACCATCTAACATGCTGAATCACCTTTACTGAATGGTTAGAATCTAGCAACGACTAAGAGAGAACAAGAGATTTCATGTCTCGGAGTCAGTGCCTTCATTGAACTGCACCCCACATCCACACCCATGTCCCTAGAAGTCAAAATGTTATTACGACTCCAAGCAAGCTTCCATACAAAGAATGGGGCTTTAGGAGGGCCTCCTTTACTTTACATAATGGACGTGAGGAAGTTGGTCCTAAATCTAGGAGGGCCTATCATCCAACAAGTGGTTGTAGAAAGAAGATACCGAAAACAAACAATGTTTTGTCTAAGACCACTTTCACTCATCATCATCAACCCTACTCTGAGTTGTGGGGCTAGACACCACCAAAGCAAGACTATTGGTCATTTTATTCGCTTCATCTATCTCTGGCTATTCTAGAATGAAGGTTCCACACACCCCACCCGCATTTCCTTCATAGAATTCTTGAACCAATCCTTGAGAATGAAGAGATTCCAAAAACGGATTTACGAAATATTTCTTTCAGAGCAATCATGCAACATGACTAACATATTCATTTTTAGTAATTTTAGAAACACTAGACAAGTATTAGAAATGTTGCTAGGACTGTCAATCGACAAGATTTTATCCGAAAACCGATCCTATCCAGTCCACAAATATCAGATACATATTTCATTTTCTCGGATTTGGATTTCAAAATTCAATATGAAATTCTTATTGGATTGTACTCGGATTTGGGAAAATCCAGTCCAATAATAATTCGAATTGTATAAGTAGAATAATAACTTTTATAAATACTGCATGTAGAATAATAACTTTTATAAATATTGCATGTATTATTTAGAATGGGGGCTTTTGGTCATTTTAATTTTTTAAATTTTATTTGGTTTATTATAATAGAAATTTTTTAACTTAAATAGTTTTTCAATTTAATATAAATAAAGTCAAATTCAATTATTTCGAGACCAAATTCGAGTGGATTTCGGATTTGAGAATATTAAATGGATTTCGATTTGGCTCGATTCGGATTGGATTGGATTTAGATTTGCAGTACTGGACAGTTAATCTAATCCAAATCTAAATCCAGTTCGAAAAATTATCCAATATTGAAATTTTACACATTCTATATGCTCAAATTTGAAATTCACCCGAATTCGATTCTAAATAAATTAACTTGATAATTTTTATATTAAATTTGTTAAAAAAACTTTAAGTTAAATATTTTTCCTTGATAATAAATTAAATAAAAATAAAGAATTAAATTACCAAAAGCCCTTAATTTCTAAACACATGCAATATTTATAAAATTATTATTTTTATAATACTTCTAGATTATTATTGGATTTATCCAAGTCCGAATTCAATCCCATAAAAATTTCGGGATTGAATTTTGAAATCCAAATCCGAGAAACGGAATCCATTTTTTCGAATCAGATACGATGCATTTTCGGATAAAACCCGATCCATTGACAACCCTACCAGAGGCCAAAAAGGATAATAGGAAAGTCATTCATTCCCAACATAAAATTTAGCTATAATAATGTTCCTGCATAAACTATCGATCTATTTGTTGCATCTCCAAAGATATTTTCCCAAAGCGTGGCATTAATCTCCTTAAAGGTCTTAGGGTTTAACCCAAACCGCTATCCACTTTACGTCACATATCTAAAGATAGCACGATATTCACATTTTCTCGAAACTTCTCATCACAATCCAAACCACCCAAAAATAAAGTTCTTGCACAATTTTCCTATCCTTTGCAAGGGCACGGATAACATAAAAATGAGTAAGTGGTAAACAGAGATATTTGACAAAACACTCTTAGCCAATGTAAGTTTATCACCCTTGAAAATAAATTCTCTTTTTCATTAAGCAGCGTACTTTCAAAAATCCCCACCATAGTTATCAAAATGTTTATCGTATCGTATATTGGAAAGCTAAATTTAAAATATGTGTATTGAAACGTACCGTATATTGTAAGATACAACAAAAATTAATATATAAATAAAAATATATAGACCATATATTTAAGCATATAAAAGACATAAATAAGACTTATTTTAGCAAGGACGTCCAAAAACACTTTCATTGATATATGGCTTGCGTTATATATATTAACAAGCTATTATTTATCACCCATCCATTCATTCATGTCACTCTAGGTACATCCTTCCATCATCTTAAATCGATATATCATAAGATATATGCATCGTATTGATGGGGCTTATATACCATAAATATCGTGTATTATATCGTAAGATATTGATAACTATGGTCCCCACCATAAAATCCGACAACACCTTAGTCCTTACTATTGCATTTTGCCCCTAAAGGAAGCCCATAATATGGACATGGTAAAGACTCCCCTCAAATCACATCATATAAGTTGCTACACCAACAAGAACACCCTCAAAAAGACCAATTTCAACACTCTTGGAGATGATAACTTTGTGACCCGAAGCCTCCCCACAAAATGAAAAATGTGTCCAACATTAGCAACATTGTCCAACCGATTCTCAAGAAGATGGTGTTGATACTGAAGGAGAAAAGTAATGGGAGACTCCTCAATGAAAAAGCTACTAAGAACATCCAAATACCAAACCTTAACAAGTAACCTACTCAAAGCCTCTATGACAACGGAAAAAATGAATAATTAGAATGGTCACCTTATCCAATCCCCCGGCCACTCCTAACAAAGCCAACCGGATAATAATAATGATGATGATGATGATGATGATGATGATGATGATGAATGATGATGATGATGATGATACATTTGCGTATCATTGATGTGAAGTAGGAACATATGTCAATCACATCAAATGTATAAAATTCAAAATTAGGACTATGAGTGATTCATAATGGAAGTGCTAAATTCAACTGATTTAGTTTACAGTATGCATTCCCTTGTATAATGATACTGTGATAGTACTCAAAGAGCAACAGAAACAACAATAATGACTATGGTAATAATTATCAATAATTTTTTTTATATTTTGAGATATTCCACAAACTATACATGTAAGCATTTTAATACACGTTGCCTCAGCAAACTATAGCATTCAATGTAACTTCATCCATAGATAGTTCTGCTGCTTCTGAATGACCTTAACTCTTTATTAAATGATTCTCAGAGTACGACATTAAACCGAGATTAGGCCTTGAAAATTATAATGCCATTTTTCAGAATTTCTAACTCATAACTGCCAGTAATTATAGAGCTACATAATTGATGAACAAGTAAGAATTCACTATCTGTAATTTATTAACTACTTTCAATAATTCACTATCTGTAATTTAGTAACTACTTTCAGTGCTGTCAATAACCTCATTTTGTAAGACAAAGTAACCCCAATTTCAATCTGGATGTGTACGGAGCACCGTCCTCCAAAACCATCTAAACAGTCAAATGGCCCTTTATGAACAGTTTGGATCTAGTAGAGATTTGAAATAGAAAATGATGCTCCAACACCCCTTGAGTCTAAGTACTAAGGTAAATGTACCTGTCTACTGCGGTGATACTCCCAAAAATGAAAGTTGCATGAATTGCAAAGGTACCAAGCAGATGAAAAATGACAAACAACTATTTTCAAGCTATCGCTTTCTTGATGGTCATGATTAACTATTTAATCAAGGGAGGAAATGAGAATTCACCTAAAAACATTTTTCTCTCCTGTTTAGTACCCAAAAAAACTTATTTACAGTTTGGTACCTATTTTCAAAAAATTTGAAAACCCTAGCTTGTGAGTTTCTTCCCCGACTCATCTTTTCTTCCTGATTCAGCCACCACCACCCCAAACCCCTCATAACACCAGTGGGGCACCTTCGGCCACCATCTCCAGCCACAATCAGCACCCCAAATCCCAGGGTTGGCCCTTCTTCTTCATCCCAAATCCTAGATTTGGCCCTTCTTGTTCATAATTCAGCCACTACCACTCACCACCGATGGACACCACCACCCATACCTCTTACGAGGTTAGATCCGCGCCAACGGGCCACCATCACCACTATCTCGGACCATCAAAATTCTGATTTGCAGAGTTTTAGGGTGGCACATTCCCGGATTACATATGCCAAGGTACCGAATTTATAGTAAGTTTTTCCTGGTTTTTTTTTTTTAATCACAGGTACTAATATGACAATCTCCCAAATTTTTTCTTGATGGTCATGCTTTACTCTATTCATGGATAATGAGAAGACGCATATAATAAATAGCAGAAATCAAGCACTACCATCATCAGATTATACAGTAGTAATTCACAAGCCACAACAAACTAATTAGATCTGAAACCAAAATAAACAAATGGGTAATTAAAAATCGAAGCTTTATCATACCCAAGTGCTCAAATTGCAAGCATGTTCATCCGAATCATCTGCAACTCCAATTCCCACTTTCGCAAGTTCACCACCCACCGCCACGGTATTCGAAGATCCCATTGGCTTCCCACCTCTTCGAGCGCAAAGCCCTTTCTTTGAACTGACTGATCTTTCGATGTTATAGCAGAAAATGAGAGGAGTTGTGGAGTCTGGAGAAGAGGAAGTAGAGAAAAAACAGAGAGAAAATGTGACATCTGGGGCTGAAAGGAGAGAGTATACTATACTATATATAGGGAAATGTTTTGCCGATACCACCTATGCGTTCCGCTTGCATACAGTATGCTAACATATATCAATCTTATTGCATGTAAAGCTTTTTTTAGCCACCCTGAAATATATTAGAGCATCCATAGTGTTGTTATTTTGGATGATGTTTTGGGAGAAGAAGAAAGTCATGTTTCATCTTGCATAAAAACTCGCAAAAGTTAGGTAGTTGAGAATCTTCTCACATTTACGTGATGCATGCATTAGTTTGTTAGATAACGAAGTTGGTTAACTTGCTTAATTATTTTTTATTTATTTTATATAAAAGTGTTGCACCATTGCAATTGATCAATAAGTATAGTCGTAAAATTGTTTAGAAGAGTGTATTTTTTTAGAGAATCCAAATCGTCCGCTGCACCTTATTGGACGCTGCGACCTCTTGCGCCTTAAGCAATTTTGCATAGAAGAAAAAAATAGTATTTTTTTCCAAAATACAAGGAAAAATTAACAAGAGTCACTAACATCTCAACACATATACCTCTTTGCATACGAGCATTGAATTCATCGACTATTTATGCACACAATAACAATCCTTATATTTGTGAGTGTTACCAATCTAACTAGATATTTATACTGTTTTAAGTAATAAATAAACCCCACTCGGGAGTGCACTTGCATATTCTTAACTATTTTTAATTATTAATTGTATGTTGTAAAATATTTTTCTCATATTATCCTTTCTTTCTCATTCTCACACTTCCATTCTTATGTACACTTTAATTGAGAAAAAAATTTGTTCAAATATACATATGGCTAAGTTAATCATTATTTTTGAAATCGCATTGCCTACTCCAATCATGCCTTGTATCACCTAAAGGATTGATGTCGGTCATTTCATGTATAGTATAATTTTTGTATGTGGACATATGACCAACATTTGTAGTAATGCAACTCTAGTCATGTCTGATAACAACAATATGACCAAGGTAATCAAAGCGTGAAGCGAAGTCGAAGTGATTTGCCTTGGCTTGGCTTTAAGTGAAAAACGAAGCGATGGCTTTGCGCAAGTAAAGTGACCCTAAAAATTGATTTTAATATAATATAAAAATATAAATATGCACTTTACTTGTATCTAAGCTTCTAAATATATGCATTCTGCTTTTCTACTAGATTTAGAGGTGTTAACTCAAGTCAATGTAAGCGTTCATATTGTTTTATATGTTATGATGTTTGTTACCATTCATTGCAATACTATACTTCTAACCATTGTCTTCCCGGAAACTACTCTCCCTTGCGCCATGATTTTCTTCCATGATCTTTCACCTTAAGTAAACAAAAAAAATAACAATATTATTAATGTATAGATTATTAATGCATAGATAATCAATGTATAGATGTGGGTTTCTTCTTCGGGGTCATGACGGTGAAAATTTCGGTGAATCTTTGTTGAAGGTAAGAAGATTCATACCTCGAACAAGATCTCCAAATCTTGCTATGTTGAATCTCTCTGATTCAACCATGAAGCACTAAAGATAGGAGAAAGATAAAAAAAAAAAAAATGAGAAGAAGGAAAAAAAAAAAAAAAAACTTTTATTTAATGGCTTCACGCTTCAACAAAAAAAGCTAAAAGCGGTGGCTTTTGTGGCTTTAGGGTAACGGTCTGGCTTTGACCAAAGCGAAGCGAGATGTCATGGTTTGGCTTAGCCTTTGGCTTTAAGCAATGGCCTTAGATGACTTCGACTACACTGAATATGACTAGGTTCAAAAAATTTCAACCAAAACCTTTTTATCTTAAACATTTATCTTCATCCTGCAAATGCGAAAGTACGGGGAGATATCAACTTTTCATATTTAGTAGGGATAATACCTCATGTAAAGAGGCTAATGCCAAGAAAATTATACATGTGAAAGGTTTACAAAACTCTGGCCAAACTGACATGCAACTAGAATAATATATTGAACTAGAATTACAACTATTTTTTTCCAAATTTATGGATTTTTGTAAATATTTTTCAACTATGGCCTTGCTTGGTTCATCGAAATCCACTATAAATGAAAATGATTTGATTTGGAAATGTTTTTCTAAAACAAAAAATACATTTACATGTTAATTTTCAATGGTGGTGAATAGAAAACGTAATGCAAATTTTTTCTTGTGTAGTGTTGTCTTACTATTTGTAAACAAAAATGCAAGAAAACTAGGTTTTTGCAACCAGTGTGACGTGGTGTGATCTTGAAAGACGGGATGAAATCCTCAAAGTGTGTATCTCGAGGTTGTAAAAAACTTCTCTGATGATACCACATCATCCTAGTTCCCTAACCTTACTCATTTGTAAAATAAACCATAAAATTGATATCTTATCCATCCATACTCCATAATGTGATAATTTATATGGCATGTCTATTACCTACATTTACACGAGTAATTGTGGGTAAAGAAATAAATGAGTTAGCAAATTGATTTCAGTGTTTTGAGTGGTAAAACTATTTTGCTAAGAATCATTGCATATATAGCAAGTTTTGTAAATAAATTTTCCAAAAAAAAAATTTTATGTCATCCGTCAAGCACCTGCAAATAAAAATTTCAGCAAATTAATTTGCAGCGAACCAAGCAGGGCCTGTAAATGTTTTCTATGAACAAATATAAAAACGACATTAACGAACGTCACCCTGATATATATTAAGCAATAAATAAGTGGGCAATTAGGGGGAGAGATAAAAATTAAATAAATCAAAAGCATTAAAGATAGTCGTATTGACATGAATTGAATATTTGTATGTGCAGCACGGCATATATTGTTGTACAAAGAACTGAAGCTAGGCGTAGCTATTCCTACAGATTTGATATAAGTGCTTTCCATGGAATCCTTTCTGAAATCATGGCATATAAGAAACTTTGTAGCTGTCAAACTCAGGCAAGCTAGTTGTCTCGTGTTGTCTCAAACTTTTGCTCCATCATATTTAAGGCATCTCTCTCGTCTGTAATCTCACCAACCAACAGTACATACCTTCCACCATCTGCCTGCAAAAGTAAAGAAAACCTTCATATGCAGTAGGACGCCTAAAATTTATGTTGAAGACTATCCAATGCAAATCACCTAATGCCAATAACAAGATACAAGATAATACTTACAACGTGTTCACAAAACTAAGCGCAAGCTGAACATACATCAGTCCAATACTTATCCAAGGCCCAAATTGTTGAACTTCTTAGAAATGATGTCAGCCCAACAGAATAACAAATACGCGATTAGCAACCAGGCAATTAGCAGCTGTAGTCTGATTGGGTTCTAGATCCATGAAATTTTGGATTTGTATGCCAAGTGTCAGCATGTGATGCGTTGAGGATCGATCATCCTTCGTTGAAGATACCAGTTCAAGTATAAAGACCTAAATATAAACCAGTTTCCGTGTCACAGAGATGAAAAAATAATCATTTAATCAGTTCCAATAAAAGTCAAATATCGTGCTTACATATTCATAGGATGAGTTTCATAAATGATTTCATCCACAATTAATTCATATTTATTTGACTCACCCAGCATAAGATGGATTAAATCACAAGATAGAAGTTACTATAAGTACATATTATCCCAAATATGTTGAATAACTTTATGTTACTCAACAGGATTACGAATTTAAGGTTGACAAGGCCATGAACTAGCATTACTCAACCAATACATATATATCTGAGTACTTTACCTAGAATGTCTAACATCCAATACATGAATACCCATTTTGAGGTAAAAAAAACAAGTAATTTTGTCCAAACTGACAAAGTTCATTGAAAAGTAAAATCAATAAATAACGTTATGAGTGAGAAAGAAGTTTTAATCCATAACCATCATGTCATAACTTGGCTCCATATGAAGCAACTTTAACAAGAGAGAATCAAGGACTTTAACCCAAATAGATGAGTCGTCCAACTAAACTAATTGTGCAAGCCAACGTCATATACGGAACTGTGGGTCAAATTAACCAATTAAAGGAACGTGCTATAAGCTAGGTAGCCATACTTGTGCAAGCCAGTATAAAAATGGAACTAATGTTTCTTATATATGTATCTTTTACTTATCTTTTTCTAGCGAGCCACCGGAAAGGAGTAGAAAAGAACATACAGTGATGCACTACATTACCATATCTTCCGACAAACATTAAGAGAGCGAAATGAAGAAAGCTAACAACTTACCTGACAATATCACTAGTTTCACTGTCTTCCATCTTCAGGTACAATGATTGGTAAAACTTAATTGCTAGCAAGTCATCAAGTGTACACTTCTGCGTGAAAGGCTACTGCAAGATCATATTCAAGGAAAAACAACTAGTAACCAATTTCTGAAAATTGACCTACAAAATCATGACACCACTCAGTTCATACAAAAGCTTACCACTTGTGTTTCCTTGATCCAAAAATTGTTTATGCCTGCTATAGTCGTTAATACCGGCTGAATTCTCAGAGTAGTTATTTTTTGCCCAGAAAAATACTCGGTTTGAAAAGGATGTTATACCAAAAGAGATGGAGGATCTCATAAGAAAGAAAACGAGAATAATAGCAAGAGGAATGGGAAGGATGTTATAACAAACGAGAAAGGGGAATAAGGATGACCACAGGGTGTGTATATGCCATCCCCGTCCTCTCTGACCGGTATAAGAGGGAGGGGTGGGGGACGGAGACATGAAATATACTCTTTAATGGAAGAATGGAGAGAGATATAAGCAATAGAGATGAAAGATTCAAGCAAATAAGGCGCTTTCACCGATCATTCAAGTGAAATTTTTCTTAGGGTTTGGATTTGAGGTAAAACTGGAAAAACATCTCTCTCCTTACGATAGACTTCTGTTGATTTAATGATCAAAAATTAAAATTAGTATGCAAGGCATTGCAAGTTTGGATTTTGGGGGGTCGAACATAAAGAGCATTTCTCCTTACGGTTGAGTTTGGTGAATTATTGATCGAGAGGTTGCATGCAAGGATTGATGGTTCGGATTTTTTGAGGTGGAACTGGAAAAGCATTTCTCCTTCCTATCGAGTTCCATTGATTAAACAACGGAAAATTAGTAAGGCACTGCGCATGTGCATAGACTTCATCAGAGTTTTGTTCAGCCTACAATGCCTTGGTTGATTCATCCTCAAGGAATCCTCAAAGATTCATGTAGACTCCTTGAAGTTATTTGGAAAAATAACAAACTCTTACTTACTAGTCAAGCTGGGATTGGACCTATGACCTAAAAATTTCATCACACGAGAATGTTACAAACTTGAGCTTGAAGAAGCAAAGTGATGAAAAAGAAGAGTTTCTCTGTAAAAGTGAATGGAAAAAAAATCAATTTAGGGTGAAAGAACGCTAATGCACGAGTATTTTAAAATCTAAATATATGACAATCTAATGTATTAGATGGCCAAAAAAAAAAATGTGGCTGATACATTTACTGATACAGATATGAAGTAAAATATAGTGTAACAACAAAACTCAATTATGTGCGATTCATATTGGACATTTCAATGCAGGATTCTGCTGATTTAGTTTATAGTATGCATTCCCTCATATAATGATAATAAATTAATATAACGACTTATTTGATATATTTGAGGTCATAGTTTACATTAACTACATATATGTAGACATTTAAATCCAATTTTTTTCACCAAATTGTACTCTTCAAAATAACTTCTTCATTCTGAGGATGTGTTTGGTTGGATGGAATCCTATTCCATGGAAATCCATGAGGGGACCCCTACATTTAAGGCTAAATTGAGGTAGCACCCATCATCCATCATTCGATTTTGTGATCAATGTTGTGAACTCCTTGCTTCCCCCCCCCCCCTAAAGCATGCGATTCTCATTTTCATGGGACTTCTATTCCTACCATTGATAAAAAATTTAATGGAGGATTGATTAGTGAACCTCAAATTAACATAGATGTAGGTGGTCCCCACATGGATTCCCATGGAGTAGGATTCCATACAACCAAACACACCATCAAATGAGTGCTTCGCCCCTAACATTGGCAACAAGGTCCAACCGATTACTAAGGAAGAAGATAGTGTCGAAAAATCATCTTCATAAAGGTCCAACCAATCCATTTTTTGTTGCATCTCCAAAGATATTTTTCTAAAGCGTGAAAAATCATCTTCATAAAGGTTTTAGGTTTTAACCCCAACCAGGCAAACAATTATCCAACAGTTTTTTATTCAATAAGACATTTTCGTAAATGCACAACATTCACATTTCTTAAAAGTTATTAACCCAAAACACCCCACAAAAAATTCAGCACAAAATTTTCCATGCATCAGAAAAAGGAATTAGTGGTAAATAGGAATATTTGATAAAACACTCTTAGCCAATGTAAATTTCTCTCCCTTGAAAAACAATCTACTTTTCCATAAAGCATGCCCATGTTTCAAAGTTTCAACCATTAAACCCCACCGTTCCGTACTATTGCATTTTGGCTCCAAAGTAAGCCCAAGATACCAGCATGGAAGAGTTTCCCCTCACATCGCATCTTATAAGTCGTTTCACCAATAAGAACCCCCTCCCAGAGTCCAATCTCAAAACTGTAGGAGATTATAATTTTGAGACCCAAAGCTTCTTCACAAAATGAAAAATAGATCTAACATTGGATTATGCTGATTCAATTTATTATTTATACTATGTGTTAATATTGCTATCAACTCCAAAAGCTTAATTTGTTAGGAAAGGAAAGCCTATCACAAATCAAGGGTCGAGGTCCGCTCCCCCTCAACCTCAGTGCAAGGGTTGGGCAAAAAGATCAAACCCAAACCTCTTCTATCAAAATCTCTAATACGATATCTGGTAACAAAGCCCTAATCTTCATTTTTTCGGCGGCAGTAGTCACCAGCACGAACTACCAACCTCCGGCCCCTTACAACAATGCTTGATCATACGTTGTCACCCATCTTTATTTCAAATCAATCTTCCTACCCATCTCTTCAACATCTTTCCTAATCTATCTCAAACCAATATTACATTTCCTTAATCTCACTGACAACATATAAGTTCAGATCTTTTTTCTCTCTTATATGCCAATATCTCATTAATAGTTGATATTCCCTTTTTTGTGGTTTTGCCTGCAATGAAAATCAACAACTCTGTTTAGCTTCTTGTTTAGCTATTGTTTCCTATTTATATCTCTCTATAAATAGAGTTCTCGATAAATCGTTAGCTTCCATAGTATGCATTCCCTAAGATAATGATAATAAGTAACTTCATTAACATAGCAATGATTTGATATATTTGCGGTGTAGTTTACTGCAATTAAATCAAATTGTACTATTTAATGTAACTTCTTCATTCTTGAATTGATATGTTGCCTCTAATGGGTTTCGGCCTTATCAAATGATTCTCAAAGTATGATACTAATCGAAGATGAGACTTGTCACCAATAACTATACAGTACACACATAATTGAGAAACAAAGAATTATTTAATTCTTTCAAGTTTCTCTCTCATTTGTGTTAAGTAAGACAACCCTAGTTAGGCCATCTAGCATACGTGGGTAAAAGCCTTTTACTTTTTTTGTTTGTTTTGTTTTAATCCATGAAAAGACGTTAAATTATTTTGAATAAAAGAACTGAGTCTAAAGGATACACGATCTTTTAGGAATAAAAGTAACATCCTCCACGCCATGTAAGACAATACATGATCTTTGAGGAATAAAACAATAAAACAAGTCAATTCAATACAATACCCAATAAAAAAAATACACGATTTTTGAGGAATAAAAGTAACATCCTCCGCACCATGTAACATGTTGAATCACCTTTATTGAATGGTTAAAATATAACAAAGTCTAAGAGAGAACAAGAGATTTCATGTCTCAGAGTCGGTGCCTTCATCACACTGCACCCCCATCCACGCCATGTCCCTAGAAGTCAAAATGTTGCTACGATTCCAAGCAAGCTTCCATACAAAGAATGGGGCTTTTGGAGGGCCTCCTTTACTTCACACAATGGAAGTGGGGAAGTTGGTCCTAAATCGTGGAAGGCCTATTATTCACCAAGTAGTTGTAGAAAGAAGATACCGAAAACAAACCATTTTTGGTCTAAGACCACTTTCACTCATCGTCATCAACCCAACTCATCCTCATCAAGGCTAGACACCACCAAAGCAATACTATCGGTCATTTTATTGACTTCATCCATCTCTGGCTATTCTAGGATGAAGGTTCCACACACCCCACCCGCATTTCCTTTATAGAGTTCTCAAACAAATCGTTGAGAATTAAAGATTCCAAAAAAAGATCTATGAAATAGTAGCATATTTAATTTTTAGTAATTTTAAAAAACACTGGAAAAGTATTACAAATGGTTGTTAGGGCTATCTGTGGACAAGATTTTATCCGAAAATCGATCCTATTCAATCCGCAAAAATCAGATTCGGATTTCATATTCTCAGATTTAGATTTCATATTCTCAGATTTAGTATTTTTATTGGATTGAACTCGGATTTGGGTAAATCGAATCCAAATAATATCCAAATTGTATAAGAAATAATAATTTCTATAAATATTGCATTATTATTTAGAATGGGGGGTTTTTGGTATTTCAATTTTTTATATTATTTGGTTTATAATAAATAAAAATATTTAACTTAATAATCTTTTTTAATATAATATAAAATAATGTAAAATTAAGTTATTTCGGACTAGATTCAGGTGGATTTCGGATTTGAGCATATTAAATGGATTCATATTTAGGCTAGTTCGGATTGGATTAGATTTGGACTAGTTTGGATTGGATGAGATTTGCAATATTGGTAAATTAATCTAATCCAAATCCAAAAAATAATCCAATATTGAAATTCTTATCTATTCAATATGCACAAATCCGAAATCCACCCGAATCCGATTCAAAATAACTTATCTTGATAAGTTTTATATTAAATTTGCAAAAAACATCTTTTAAGTTAATTATTTTTCCTTGATAATAAATTAACTAAAAATAAAGAATTAAATTAGCAAAAGCCCATATTTTCTAAATAACACATGCAGTATTTATAAAATCATAATTATTATAATACTTCTACAATTTAAATTATCATTGAATTGGATTTATCCAAATCCAAACCAAATCCAATAAGAAATCCGGGATTGAATTTTGAAGTCCAAATCCGAGAAACAAAATCCGAATTCGATTTTGTCGAATCGGATATAATGTATTTTTGGATAAAACCTTATCCATTGATAGCCCTACTAGAGGCCAAGAAGGATGATGGGAAAGTCATTCATTCCCAACCTTAAAATTTAGCTATAATAATGTTCATAAACTATCCATCTCCCTTTTGCATTTCCAAAGATATTTTCCCAAAGCGTGGCATTCATCTCTTTAAAGGTCTTAGGTTTTAACCACAAACCGCTATCCATGATAATGCGACATTCACATTTTTTCAAAACTTCTCATCACAATCCAAACCACCCAAAAATAAAGTTCTTGCACAATTTTCCTATCCTTTGCAAGGGCATGGATAACAGAAAATGAATGTGGTAAATAGGAATATTTGACAAAACACTCTTAGCCAATGTTAGTTTATCACCCTTGAAAGCAATTATTTATTTTTTTTCATAAAGCAAGGCTACTTTCAAAAGTCCCCACCATATTTATCAAAATGTTTTTCGTATCGTATAATGAAAACTAAATTTAAGATATCGTGTATCGTAAGATACAACAAAAATTAATAAATAAATATAAATTTATAGAATATATATTTAAGCATATAAAACACAAAAATAAGACTTATTCTAGCAAGGACGTCCTCAAAACACTTTCATTGATATATATGGCTTGGGTTACACATATTAACAAGCTATTTGGTTATCACCCATCCATTCATTCACATCACTCACAGTACATCCTTCCATCATCTTAAATTGATATATCATAAGATATATGTATCGTATCCATGGAGCTTAGATATGATACATATCGTGTTTCTTATCATATTTATTGTAAGATATTGATAACTATAGTCCCCACCATCAAATCCCACAACACCCTACTATTGCATTTTGCCCCTAAAGAAAGCCCATAATATGGAGTTGGTAGAGACTTCCCTCAAATCATATCATATAAGTTGCTACACCAACATGTTAAAGACCAATTCAAACACTCTTGGAGATGGTAATTTTGTGATCCCAAGCCTCCCACAAATTTAACAATGTGTCCAACATTACCAACATGGTCCAACCGAATATTTAAAAGAAGATGGTTATGATAGTGAAGGCGAAAAGTAATGGGAGACTCCTCAATGAAGAAGCCACTAAAAAACATCCAAATACCAAACCTTAACAACTAACCTACTCAAAGCCTCCATGGCGACAAAAAAAACGAATAATGAGAATGGTCATGCTTCTGATTTGTAGAGTTTTAGGGTGGCGTGTGCCCGGATTTCATGTGCAGAGGTACCAAATTTATAGTAAGTTTTTTCTGGGTTTTTTATCTTCTTTGAATCACAGGTACCAATCTGACATTCTCCCTAAAATCTTTCTTGATGGTCTTGCTTTACTCAATTCATGGATAATGAGAATTCATCAATAAAGGTCACAAACTGCTTGGAGATAGAGATAGATAAGACCCATATAATAAATTGCAGAAACCAAGCTCTACCATCATCAGATTATACAATAGTAACTCACAAGCCACAACAAACTAAATAGATCTGAAACCAAAATAAACAAATGGATGATTAAAAATCGAAACTTTATCATATCCAAGTGCTCGCAAGCATGTTCATCCGAATCATCTGCAACTCCAATTCGTACTTTCGCAAGTTCACCACCCACCGCCACAGTAATCGAAGATCTTATTGGCTTCCCACCCATCATCACTCTTCTATCACAAAGCCCTTTCTTTGAACCGATTCATCTTTCGATGTTATAGCAGAATGAGAGAAGTTGTGGAGAAGAAGAAGTGAGTTGGAGAAGAGAAAAACCAGAGAGAAAATGTGACATATGGGGTTGAAGGGGGAGAGTATATATATAGCTTTCCGTTTGCATACAGTATGCTAACACATCAATCTTATTGTATACAAATCTCTTTTAGCCACCTTGAAAGATATTAGAGCATTTTTTGTTTTGGATGATGTTTTGGGCGATTTCTAATCCCAGACAATGAATGGAAAGTAGGGAAAGTAGATGCACTGGCAACGTCTTGTTTGTGGAAAGTGAAAACTTGTTTGGGAGAAGGAGAACTCATGTTTCATCTTGCATAAAAATACGCAAAAGTAATGGGGTTGAGAATCGTCTCACAGTTACGTAATTCATGCATTAGTTTGTTAATAACGAAGTTGTTTGACTTGCTTAATTATTTTTTATTTGTTTTGTATAAAAATGTTGTACTGTTGCGATTGATCAAGAAGTATAGCGAGGACATCATCATCATCAAAGCCCATTCCCGAGATTTTCGGGGTCGGCTACATGGATTTTGGTTCTCCAAGCAATGCGATCTTCCCACATTTCCTCACCTAATCCAAGCTCAATGATATCTTCATTCACCGTCTTCATCCAAGTTTTCAACGGTCGTCCCCTCCGTCTACACCCTCCATTAACTTGCCAATCTAAACATTTTCTAATTGGCGCCGTGCTTGGTCTCCTCCGCACATGACCAAACCAAGTTAAACGTCTTTCTCTAATTTTTTCCTCTATGGGCGCTACACCTAAGTATCTCCTAATTCTTTCATTTCTAATTTTATCCTTACGAGTTTTACCACACATCCACCTTAACATACGCATTTCTGCTACTGCCATCCTATGCGTATGTTGTCCCGTAGTAGCCCAACATTCTGAACCGTATAGCATGGCTGGTCGAACAATTGTCTTATAGCATTTTCCTTTTAGCCTTGCAGACATCCTTCTATCGCATAATACTCCTGACGCCATTCGCCATTTCAACCAACCAGCTTTAATCCTGTGGTCTACATCTGCTCCAATATCCCCATTCTTTTGAATTATAGACCCTAGATATCGAAAAGCTTCACACTCCGGGACCTCGACACCTTCGATCTCAATTGCATTACTTCTCCCTCTTGGTTCACACCCAAAGTTGCACACTAGATACTCTGTCTTCGAACGGCTAATTCTAAAACCTTTACTCTCTAAAGCCTCCCGCCACTTAACTAATTTCTGACCTAAACCTGCACTAGTCTCATCCATTAAGACAATATCATCTGCAAATAACATGCACCAAGGTACATCTTCTTGCAGATGTCTTGTCAACTCATCCATGACCAAAGCAAAGAGATATGGACTTAACGCCGACCCTTGATGTAGTCCTACTGTCACTGGAAATTCACTAGACATCTCACCTACTGAGCGAACACTTGTTACAACCCCTTCATACATATCCTTAATGATATCAACATAACATTGAGACACTTTCTTCCTTTCAAGCACCCACCAAATTAACTCCCTAGGGACCCTATCATATGCTTTCTCCAGATCAATAAAAACCATATGCAAACTCTTACGTGCCTCTCGATATTTTTCTACAGTTTGCCTAAGCAGGAAGATGGCCTCCGTAGTAGACCTACCTGGCATAAATCCAAATTGATTCTCCGAAATCGTGGTTAAACTCCTAAGTCTTTGTTCTATAACCCTCTCCCAAAGTTTCATCGTATGACTCATAAGCTTTATCCCTCTATAGTTCGAGCAATTCTGGATATCCCCTTTGTTCTTATAAATTGGTACCACAATGCTATGCTTCCATGAATCTGGCATTTTTCTAGTTTCCAAAATCCTATTAAAGAGCTTAGTTAGCCATTGAATCCCAACTTCTCCCAGACATTTCCATGCTTCAATTGGTATATCATCCGGTCCAACGGCCTTCCCTGTCTTCATTATTTTTAAAACTTCTCTCACTTCTGTGGCACTAACTCTGCGATGGAACACGCGATCTCTCCCTTCCTGTGAAGCATACCCCTCCAAGTTTAACTCCCCTACATGTGTTCCATTGAGTAGGTTCCAAAAGTAATCCTTCCATCTATCTAAAATAGCTTTATCCTGCATTAAGACTCTTCCATCCTCATGCTTAACACACTTAACATGACTCAAGTCCCTAGTTTTTCGTTCTCTAGCTTTCGCTATCTTGAAAATATCCTTCTCACCTTCCTTCGTACCTAGCCTATTATAAAGAGCATCATACGCTCTCTTCTTAGCTTCCCCTACTGCTCTACTACTCAACTTCTTAACCTGCTTATAAAGCTCATAAGACTCTAGGCACCTATCTTTTTGCCACGCCTTAAAGCATCTTTTCTTTTCCGCAATGGTTTGTTGCACATCCGCGTTCCACCACCATGTCTCCTTACCATAGAAACCTCCTCTTTTGGCCTGTCCTAACTCTTCCTTCGCACATCTTCTTATTCGGTTTGCCAAATGTTCAAAAAGATCCGCACTACTAGTCCTATCCTTTGGTTCTAGATTCTCCCCACCCTCTGAAACTGACTGGCCACCCAAGATCCTCTTTCTAAATCTTTGGCACACATCTCCCTGTAAGGTCCACCACTTAATTCTCGATCTAACCTGTTCTATAGCAATACGACCCCTACTCTTAAGACAAAAATCGAGAACTAACAGCCTATGTTGGGATGTCAGACACTCTCCTGGTATAACCTTACAATTTTTACACCTACCTAAATCGTGTCTCTTCACAAGAAAATAATCAATTTGACTTCTATTACGCCCACTCGCAAAGGACACCAAGTGATCTTCCCTCTTCTTATAAAAAGTATTTACGATCCCAAAATCCTGAGCTAAAGCAAAATCTAGAATAGAAATCCCCGCAGTGTTTCGATCCCCAAAGCCTTGACCTCCATGTACCCTCTCATACCCAACTCTATCCTTACCGACATGGCCATTCAAATCCCCGCCTAGGAAAACCCTATCGGAAGAGGGAATTCCAAGAACTAACTCCTCTAAAGAGTCCCAAAAATCCTTCTTAGTCTATATAGCGAGGACAATCAAGAAAATTGTTTGGCTAGTAATTAATGAAGGGGATAAACAATGGCAGTGCTATGATTCCAAGGCACTCACTTTAGTTAAAAATCCTAGTCAGTTTTTTGTGACATGAACATCCACTTTGAATAACTGCCGGTAGACCTTTCTTCTTCAATATCTCATCTGATCACTTATTTCTTCTCGAGCAAAAGAGCCCTAATGAGGTCTCGTTGCAAAGCCCAACAACCTTTCTTTGACATGTTAAAGTCAAAACCAAAATCCTACCCATAAATTCCATGTTTGTACCATATGAGAACTGGAAATAAAAACCCTTTAGAGAAAAAACTAACCCTAAAGCATTGGTTTGGAAGTTGATGTTCAACTACTTTATTGTGCGTTTGGGAGTCAACGTTTCATTTTGAAAGTTGATACAGGTCCAACAAGTTGTAAGCTGAATTTTAATCTGATGAGGTATTGATCATGACTAAACCGTTTATGTTTGAAAAGCCTTTAAATCCTATTTCATCGGGTTCTCGTGAGAGCCTCTGAATGATTCATGATCAAAATTAATTTGTTCCCTGTAAAATTTTCTACACATGGGTTGAAAAACAAGGATTTGGAAATTTTCGTGAACACGGTGGATTGACAATTTAGATGAAGTAAGAATCAATGCGGTTGGTTTTGGCAATTTCATCCAGAGCTCCAATCCCCATGAGATTGAGGGGAGGGAGGGTTGAATATATTGGTCTATAATGTGAATCATGAGAAGGATAACTACAAAATGATATGAGATTTGATCTGATTTGTTAGGACTGTTCCTTCTTGTTTAGCTATTGCTTCCTATTTATATCTCTCTATAAATCGTTAGCTTCCACAGTATGCATTCCCTTAGATAATGACAATAAGTAACTTCAGTAATATAGCGATGCATTTGATATATTTACGGTATTGTTTACTGCAATTAAATCAAATTTCTCTCACCAAATTGTACTATTTAATGTAACTTCTTCATTCTTGAATTGATTTATTGCATTGTTGCCTCTAATGGGTTTAAGACATTATCAAATGACTCTCATAGTATGACACTAACCGGAGATGAGACTTATCACCAATAACTGTACAGTACACCCATAATTGAGAAACAAAGAAGCATTGACTTATCTGCATGTATATTTAATACTTTGAAGTTCCCATCTCATTTATGTTATTTAAGGCAACCCTAGTTAGGTCATCTAGCATATGTGGGTAAAAGCCTTTTACTTTTTCTGGTTTTGTTTTATTTTAATCCATGAAAAGGCGTAAAATTACTTTGACTAAAAGCATGGAGTCTAAAGGCATGTGGATCAACGATAAGCCTACGTGGCAGCAAGTCAATCCAATACCCAATAAAACAATACCCGATCTTTGAGGAATACAAAGTAACATCCTCCACACCATGTAATATGCTGAATCACCTATATTGAATGGTTAGAATCTATCAAAGTCCAAGAGAGAATAAGAGATTTCATGTCTCAGACTCCGCGCCATCATCGCACTGCACCCCACATCCACACTCATGTCCCTAAAAGTCAAAATATTACTATGATTCCAAGCAAGCTTTCATACAAAGAATTGAGCATTAGGAGGGTCTCCTTTACTTCACACAATGAAAGCGAGGAGGTTGGTCCTAAATCAAGGAGGGCCGATCATCCAACAAGTGATTGTAGAAAGAAGATTCCAAAAACAAAAAAAAAAATTGGTCTAAAACCACTTTCACTCGTCATCAACCCTACTCACCCTCATCAAGGCTAGACACCACCAAAGTAAGACTATCGGTCATTTTATTCGCTTCATCTATCTCTGGCTATTCTAGGATGAAGGTTCCACACAACCCACCCACATTTCCTTCATAGAATTCTTGGAACCAATCCTTGAGAATGAAGAGATTTCAAAAAAAGATTTACGAAATATTTCTTTCAGAGCAACCATGCCACATGACTACCATATCCATTCTTGGTAATTTTAAAAACACTAGACAAGTATTAGAAATGGTTGCTAGGGTTATCAATGACAAGATTTTATTTGAAAACCGATCCTACCCAATCCGCAAAAATCAGACGGATTTCATTTTCTCGAATTCGGATTTCAAAACTCAATCTAAAATTCATATAGGATTGGACTCAGATTTGGGTAAATCCAATCCAATAATAATCCGAATTATATAAATAGAATAATAATTTTTATAAATATTGCGTATTATTTATAATGGGGGTTTTTGGTCATTTCAATTTTATAATTTTATTTTGGTTTATTATAAAGGAAATTTTTAACTTAAACAATTTTTTAATTTAATATAAAATAATGTCAAATTTAGTTATTTCGAGGCCATATTCAGGTGGATTTCGGATTTGAGCATATTAAACGGATTTCGATTTGGATTGGATTTGGATTTTCAATATTGGATAATTAATCTAATCCAAATCCAATCCGAAAAATTATCCAATATTTCAAATTATTATCTATTCGATATGCTCAAATTCGAAATCCACCCGAATCCAATTCAAAATAACTTAACTTGACAATTTTTATATTAAATTTGTAAAAATAACTTTTAAGTTAAATATTTTTCCTTGATAATAAATTAAATAAAGAATTAAAATTACCAAAATTCCCTAATTTCAAAACACGTGCAATATCTTCTACAATTCTAATTATTATTGGATTTGATTTATCCAAGTCCGAATCCAATCCAATAAAAATTTTGAGATTGAATTTTGAAATCCAAATTCGAGAAACGAAATCCGACGTTTTTGAATTGGATATGATGTATTTTCGAATAAAATCCGATCCATTTATAGCCCTACCAAAGGCCAAAAAGAATGATGGGAAATTCATTCCCAACCTAAAAATTTAGCGATAATAATGTTCCTCCATAAACTATCCTACTCTCTGTTGCATCTCCAAATATATTTCCCAAAGCGTGGCATTCATCTTCTTATAGGTCTTAGGTTTTAACCCCAAACTATTATCCACTTTATGTTAGATATTTAAAGATAGCGCGATATTCACATTTTCTCGAAACTCCTCATCACAATCCAAACCACCCAAATATAAAGTTCTTACACAATTTTCCTATCCTTTGCAGGGGCATGGATGACAGAAAATGAGTAAGTGGTAAACATGAATATTTGACAGTAAGTGGTAAATATGAATATTTGACAAAACACTCAAAGCAAATGTAAGTTTATCACCCTTGAAAAGAAAATCACTTTTCATAAAGCAAGGATACTTTCAAAAGTCCCCACTATAGTTATCAAAACATTTATCGTATCGTATATTGGAAACCTAAATTTAAAACGTGTATTGTAACGTACCGTATATCGTAAGATACGACAAAAATTAATATATAAATTCAAATATATAGACTATATATTTGAGCATATAAAGAACATAAATAAGACGTATTCTAGCAAAGACATCCCCAAAACACTTTCATTGATATATGGCTTGCGATACACATTAACAATCTATTGGTTATCACCCATCCATTCATTCACGTCACTCACATTACATCCATTATCTTAAATCGATATATCATAAGATATAGGTACCGTATTGATGGAGCTTAGATACGATATCGTGTATCGCATCGTAGTTATCGTAAGATATTGATAACTATGGTCCCCACCATCAAATCTCACAATGCCCTACTATTGCATTTTGCCCTCCCTGGGCTCCTTCTCTCAAGTCATATCGCCCTCCCGGGGGAGGGGATAAAAAAAGATTCAATAAGAGCTCGAGTCCTCGATCGACTTCAGCTTCTTATCTGATTTTGAAGCGAACCCCTTTCCACCTCCCCCGATATGGTATGAGTGGACCTGTGATCTGTATCAGTAGTGTGTTGATGGGTCCAGGATGGATAACTTATCTTATGATAGAGTTAAAATCCCAAAACACTATGAGTGATTCATAATGGAAGTGCCAAATTCATACGTGTATCGTAACGTATCGTATATCGTAAGACAAGGCAAAAAATTAATATATAAATACAAATATATAGACTATATATTTAAGCATACAAAAGATACAAAAAAATAATTATTCTAGCAAGGACATCTCCAAAACACTTTCATTGATGTATGGCTTGCATTACACATATTAACAAGCTATTGGTTATCACCCATCCGTTCATTCACGTCACTCACAGTACTTCCATCATCTTAAATCGATATATGTACAGTATTGACGGGCTTAGATACGATACATATCGTGTATCGTATTGTATTTATCGTAAGATATTTTTTTGGAAGCCTTAAAATTAAAAAACTTACAACCACTACACCAACAAATAAATGTATATATCGTAAGATATTGATAACTATGATCCCCACCATCAAATCCCACAACACCCTACTATTGCATTTTGCCCCAAAAGGAAGCCCATAATATGGACATGGTAGAGACTCCCCTCGAAACAAATTATATAAGTCGCTACACCAACAAGAACACCCTCCCAAATACCAATTTCACACTCTTGGAGATGGTAATTTTGTGACCCAAAGCCTCCCCACAAAAAAACAATGTGTCCAACATTAGCAACATTGTCCAACCTATTATTGAAAAGAAGACGGTGTTGATATTGAAGGTCAAAAGCAATGGGAGACTCATCGACGAAGAAGCCACTAAGAACATCCAAATACTTAACCTTAACAACTAACCTACTAGCCTCCATGACGACAGGAAAAAAAAATTAATGATAATGGTCACTTTATCCAATCCCCCGGCCACTCCTAACAAATAATAATAATAATAATAATAATAAAGGATGATACATTTGCGTATCATTGTATGTGAAGTAGAAAAATATGTCAATCACATCAAACATATAAAACTCAAAATTATGACTATGAGTGATTCATAATGGAAGTTTCAAATTCAGCTGATTTAGTTGACAGTATGCATTCCCTTGTATAATGATACTATGATAGTACTCAAAGAGCAACAGAAAAAAACAATAATGACGATGATAATAATTATCAATAAATTTTTTTTTTCTATTTTGAGGTATTCCACAAACTATACATGTAAGCATTTTAATCCACGTTGCCTCAGCAAACTAAAGCATTCAATGTAAATTCATCCATAGATAGTTCTATTGCTTCTAAATGACCTTTACTCTTTATCAAATGATTCCTAAAGTATGACATTAAACCGGGATTAGGCCTTTAAAATCATAATGCTGTTTTTCAGAATTTCCAACTCATAACTGCCAGTAATTAGAGCTACATAATTGAGAAACAAATAAGAAATAACTATCTGTAATTTATTAACTACTTTCAAAAATGAAAATTGCATGAATTGCAAAGGTACCAAGAAGATGAAAAATGACAAGTAACAATATTCAAGCTTTCGCTTTCCTGATGGTCATGCTTAACTATTTAATCAAGGGAAAAATGAGAATTCACCTAAAAACATTTTCTCTCTTGTTTAGTACCCAAAAAAAACTTAATTACAATTTGGTACCTATTTTCAAAAAAATTTGAAAACCCTATCACGTGAGTTTATTCCCCTTCTCATCTCTTCTTCGTGATTCAGCCACTGCCACCCCCAACCTCTCATAACACCAGTGGGGCACTTCCGGCCACAATCAGCACCCAATATGCCAGGTTTGGCCCTTCTTCTTCATCTCAAATCCTAGATTTGGTCCTTCTTGTTCATAATTCAGCCACCACCCCCACCTCTCATGAGGTTAGGTCCCCACAGGCCACCATCACCACGATCACAGGCCGTCAAAATTCTGATTTGCAAAGTTTTAGGGTGGCACATGCCCGGATTTCATGTGCAGAGGTACCAAATTTATAGTAAGTTTTTCCTGGGTTTTTTTTTTTAATCTTTGAATCACAGGTACGGAGGTACTAATCTGACATTCTCCTTAAAATCTTTCTTGATGGTCATGCTTTACTCAATTCATGGATAATGAGAATTCACCAATTAAAGGTCACGAATTGCTTGGAGATAGAGATAGAGAAGACCCATATAATAATTGCACAAATCAAGCTCTACCATCATCATATTATACAGTAGAAACTCACAAGCCACAACAAACTAATTAGATCTGAAACCAAAATAAACAAATGGGTAACTAAAAAGCGAAGCTTTATCATACCCAAGTGCTCAAATTGCAAGCATGTTCATCCGAATCATCTGCAACTCCAATTCCCACTTTCGCAAGTTCACCACCCACCGCCACAGCAATCAAAGATCCCATTGGTTTCCCACCCATCATCACTCTTCGACCGCAAAGCCCTTTCTTTGAACAGATTGATCTTTCCATGTTATAGCAGAATGGGAGGAGTTGTGGAGAGAATATATGCTTTCCTCTTGCATACGGTATGTATGCTAACACATATATCAATCCTATTGTATGCAAATCTCTGTTAGCCACCCTGAAAGATATTAGAGCATCCATAGTGTTGTTTGGGATGATGTTTTGGGCAATTTCTAATTCCGGACAATGAATGGAAATTGGAGACTCACATTTACGAAGTACGAAGTCATGTTTCATCTTGCATAAAAACTCACATTTACGTGATGCATGCATTAGTTTGTTGGATAACGAAAGTTATTTGACTTGCTTAATTATTTTTTATTGTAAGTTTTGTACCGTCTCAATTGATCAATAAGTAAAGCCGTAAAATTGTTTATAAGTGTCTTTTTGGAATGAATCTAAATTAACTGTCGCACCTTATTGGAGGTTGCAACATCTTGCCCTAAGAATTTTTGTGTAAAACAAAAATTAGCATTTGTTGTCCGAAATACAAGGGAAAATTAACAACAATAGTGACTAATATCTCAACACATGCACCTCTATGCCTTCGGGCACTGAATTCATCGACTATAGTTATGCACAACTTAGAAAATTCACGCCTTATATTCGTGAGTGTTACTAATCCAACTAGATATTTATATTTTTTAAAGTAATAAACATGACCCCACTTGAGCGCACTTGCATATTCTTAACTATTTATAATTAATAATTGTATGTTACAAAAATTATTCTCATAATATTCCTCATTTCTCATTCCCACACCTTATTCATTTCTTATGTACACTTTAATTGGAAAAAAAAAAAAAAAATTTGTTCAATGATGCCTAATATCATCCAAAGAACTCATGACAGTTCCTGTATAATCTAATTTGTTTATGTGGACATATGACCAACATTTATATATAGTAATGCAACTCTAGTCATGTCTAATATCAACAAGGCAACGAGTATTTGATACCACCAATTTTCCTTTTTACCACCACCACCCCACCTTTCTGTCTAACACCACCACCTTCTATCCCACACCACCACTATTTTTTTGTATTTTCTTATCCAGAAAAGAGCGTCACTGCCACATGCCACCTTACCTTGATGCCACCTGCCATCGCCCTGCCTCCTATATCCCTCTTTTTGTCTCTCTTTTTTGATCTCGCGGTGAGGGTTGCGAGAGTTGAATTCAATCTTTAGGGAATGTCTTCGAGAGTGAGTTCCATTCTCCCAGCGAGACCCAAATTTTAGGGAAATGAAAGAGAAGATATGAAAAATAATAGGAGGGAGAGGCGTCGGCAACGAGTGCGATGGCTAGGTGAGGCAGGGCGCTGGCCAACAGCCACACTGATGTTGTTATTTTTGTTAGGTTGTTAAGAATAAAGACAAAAAAATAGAAGGAAATGAAAGAAATAATAAAGAAGATATGAGAGAAGCAATGGTGGGTGGTGACGGCAAGGGCGGTGCCTGCTATCTTGTTGCTCTTATTGTTCTTGATTCCACAAGGAAAGAGAAAGAAGAGATGAAGAGAAAAAGGAAAAAAAATGAAGGGTTTTCCTTTTAATTGCATTGTCCCTTAGTAGTTTACAAAAAGATGGTGTCAAACAGTAATCGCATATCAACAATATGACTAGGTTCAAAATTTTGTAACCAGAAACTTTTACTTAAACATTGCTAGTCCTCGAGCAAAACAAGAAAAATGAAATCTAACTCACTTTCACAGGAATCATCGGTTACACTTAACTTAACGTGTAACAAGGCTTTGAACCCCTGGATTAACTCTAGTGGACAAGTTATAGTCTCGTGAGAGTTTCAAGAAATGTTACCCACAAACATTACTATTCAATAAATTTAAAAAAACATGGTCACTTTTATTAATTTCCCTTAGAGTGATCATCTAATTGACAAAAATTTCAGGAAACTACTAACAATGTCTTAGTAACGCACCAGCAGATTTTGACAACGATTTAAAATCCAAAGGTTAAATAAATTTCATCATCATTTTCAAATCGAAGTGTGTGTGTGCATAGCCATATCAACATAAATCTTCATTTCAAAGTAAAGACACGATTAGATGGCCTTTAGAAAATACGATACGATTACAAATCTCTCTATGTCACACAAAAATAAAACATTTAGAGATTAGGTATTTGTCACTCAGTTTATATGCGAGGAAAAAAGTAAATTATGGAAGCGCCAACACAAACATCTCACATATAATTATCATGAAATACGGATTTTTCAAAAGGTGAAATGAATACGATCTCAAGGACGGGAATATCAATAACTTTTGAGAATGTCAAATCAAACACCATAGTTCTTGCCCATTCAATCTCCACATATATGGGCTGAACTTTTACTTGAGATCAATTAGGTCTTTATTAGGTTGTAATTGAGCTTAGATTAGGGATAACAAGAATGAAAGAGGATATACAAAAAATTCTCTTCACATGGGATTATGAAGAATAAATCAATGTATATATTTTGAAGCATCAATCTTTCTTTCTTTTTTTCCTTTTTTTTATCATCGACATGATTTTCCCTTTCTATACAATGAAACATTTCAGTTTTGAGGATTTATGAAATATTTAGTTTCAGCTCTTTCTATTTGTCTGTCCTAAATATGTATCCAATCACACACATTCTCAAATAAATTTGATAAGGATAAAAATATTATGGGGCATTACTCCCTTTTTAGGGAGTAGGTAATGAAGATGGGGTTAGCTAAAAGGCAAGATAATGGTTCAAAAAAAAATGTCTATATCACTGCCTAAGTTCTAGTCAGTATTATAAAATATTAATTAAATAAACCAAAAGGTTATAGTGTAATGATTCAATTTTAATGTCATTCTCAAATCAATCAATAAAATAAAAAAGAATAATGTGATCATCAACGAGATAATGTGAACTCAAGAAAAATCAAAGTTTATTAAATAACCTTCAAGAAAAAAAAAATAGACCGACACAAAACTCGCAAGGGTTAAGTCTCCACTATTATTCTAAGGCTTTCTAATTAATATCTTACTCATCAACTTCAAATTATGCTGACTTGGCTTATAGTGCAAGAATAGTCGAGTCGAAAAATTTCATGAGATATATTTAACTTAAAGATAATATCAAACCTTATGTCCTCCTATTAAAATATCACTGTGACAAGTGATAGCATTTATTTTCTCAAATTAAAAGCATACTTGAAAGCGTGTCCTCTTCATTGGAAAGGAACTTCAGATTTCGAATGCATTTTCAAATGGAAAATTTTTCTCACAATTATCATAATCATCTATGTATTCAATGGAGATTGAGTATAATACAGCAGTCAATCAGTAGAGTTGTGAAATATGTTTCAGTTCAAAATTTTGAAAAAAAATGCACAAAAACTCATAAAACCCCCACCCCAAACCTAAACCAACACATTGTCTTCAATGTATAAAAATAAGGATCATGACAAATGAGTAAGGGTCAGAGTGATATTACCATGGTGAAGTTTTTACCAATTTCGAAGAGATCATCCACCAATGAACGCTAAAAAACATAAGAATTGTGGACTCATAAACGCTATGACAGCCGGAGCTATAATAGAAACATGGGCTATCATAGCGTTTTTGAAACGCTATGGTAGGTAGATTATTTATAGCGTTTCAGAAACGCTATGGTATAGTTTACAATAGCATTTTAGCATTTCAGAAACGCTATGGTATGATTTATATCGTTTCAAAAATGATATTGCAGACTATACCATTGTGTTTCAGAAACACTATTGTATATTATACCATAGCGTTTCTGAAACGCTATAAATAATCTACCTACCATAACAGTTTTGAAATGTTATTAATCAACATTTTTCTTGTAGTAGAGCTAGTTCACCGTAATCTAGAAACTTAAAAAGGTAATCTGGAAACTTAAAAAGGATAGTAGATCAAGACACAAGATTATGGAATACATTTTATTGACAGCAAATTTGAATAATAGCTCGAAAATGTACCAATACAAAACCATTCATGGTGCACAATAACTCTTGAAAACAGGAAGGGGAGTAACTAATACTAAGAGTGCTAGCATTCTGACTTCCTGAAGGATGTTCAAAGCCCACTATTCCCAGGCTTAAGTCTGGTTCAGTGGATGACCATGCAGCAAAACACTCAGTTTTCAGCTACTCAGTCAGGACTTCTCCCATCCATTGCATCTTCGGGTCTTAAAAATAACGTTAGCACTGATGACCCATCTAACTTGCTGAATTTTCAAGCCCATGCCATGCCACCTACAAACAGATCACAAGCCTTGCCTACTCCTGGATTTCAGTTAGATGCTTCTAAAGTGAATCAGCATAATCAACAAATTGATCAGTTTAACCAGTCACAGCTTATGTGGCCCCAGCAGCGACAAACTCTTATTAATCTACAGCTGCAACAACAGCAACGACAGCAGCAACAGCAACAGGAGCTGCAGCTCCAGCAGCAACAGCCACATCAACAGAAGCAGCAGCAGCAACAACAACAACAACAGCTATTACTGCCAGACCTTATCAATAATGGAGTTTCTTCAGCTCGGACTCTAAACCAAAATATGCAGCACCCAAATGTCCATTCCCAGCTTCAGCAACAGCAATTGGCCATGCCAAACACCACAACACCGCAAACATGCTGTCCAGAAACATTGCATACGTTGCCTTTGGACACTGGCGGACAGTACTGGCGGACACTGGCGGAGTTGCCTTTGGACACTGGCTGACACTGGTGGAGTTGCCTTTGGACACTGGCGGGCAACATGCTGTCCAGAAACATTGCATACGTTGCAGACAGGATCATTTGGGCATTCACGAGCCAGGTGACCCGTCTTACGGCAGTTGTTACAAGCCTTCTCATTAGTGCAATCAACAGCAATGTAAGGGGCCTCATTTATAGCAGTTACAGCATAGTCTTGCATCGTAGAGAGGCATACCCAAGTCTCCTTGTTTGGCAGCAATGTGAAAGGCATCGTACACATTCCTGGCTCTAATGCCAGCGGATACTGGGTCATAGTGCTTAACCATCTCCTCAACCACATCAACATACCCATATTCAGCAGCAACATACAGAGCCGTTTCACCTGATTGGTTCTGCTTCAATAGCATTTCCTTCACTTCCTCCTCCTTAGTATTTGCAAAAATTTCCTTAAGCTCTTCTAAATTTCCTGCCCGTGCAGTCGAATGCAAGGGAGTATCCCCGCGTTTCCCTGTCAATTGCTTTGTCATCGTCTTCCGCCGGAAGCTCATTTGCCTAGAAGTCTCATCCATGGAATCCAATTTTCAAAACCCCCCCAAAACTCTCCTAACCACCAAACCCCAATCTTATTGCCAAAATCAATTCTCCTATGAACAAAGCAAGATCAGTAACACCTAAACTCCCCAATATGCGTCTTCTAGCCACCTCGACGAAAAACCCACATCAGAAAACACTGTTAAATCCCTAATAGATCACTTTAAAATCACCCCCATATCCATAAAACTTCAAAAATTGCACCTTTTGATATTAAACCCCATGTTCATTTTTTGTCATCACTTCCAACACAAACCAATATCATCATGATGTTCACAGCAATGCTCTTTGTTCTTTCCCAAGTAATCAAAACCTTAACCAAACAACAAAAAGAGAAACAACAATAAAAACAAAGGAAGAAACAAACAACTACAAAATATGCAACAAAGTTATTTTATCCAAACAAAAACCATTAAATTAAACAAAACCAACATGGGGTTCCTCCTATAGATTGCAATTCATCATAAACTGAAAAATGAAGTACCTTGGCATTGATTTATATAGCTTAATTGTCTTGATCATCTTATACCACCACAGTAACACATGTTCACAACAGTAGTCATTGACTATAGGTTCTTACTGTTCATGTAATAATCCTAATTTTACACAAAATTATCATAATATCAAATTTTAAATACTTTTCTATGTCAAATATTACTTGCAGAAAAAAGAGTCCATCTCCCACAACTATTACACTCTATGCAGTAATACGATGCATCATTTGATACTTACCATTGAGCACAAAAGGCAGATCAAATGCAAGTGACAATGGTGAGAATAGGAATAGAGTTTCAACAAAATGCTTATTCAGGATGAATTGCAGACTCATATTCAAACAAAAATCTACAAAAGAAATGGAGTCTATAATCTTTTCTAGTTATTTGGATTCAAAAGATAGAAAAGCTAATATATACCAAGTCTGACTCCTCTGCTTCCAAAAAGATCGTCATCCGAACTTTCGTCCCTTGGAACTGAATAGCTTGCGAATAATAGACTAAAAACAGACAGGAGAAGAATCAAATAATTCAATAACAATATGGAAGAAACGAAAGAATGAAATGAAAAAAAAAAAGGCTACCCTGTACATAAACCTCTTAGAACACATCCAATCTTCAAAGATCAAAACAAGTCCATATGAACGAAGTAAAGCTTACCCATGCAGATCCTTCTCAAGAACAGATTCCGACTGGATCTTGAGATCCTTCTCAAGAACAGATCCTTCTCAAAAACAGAGTGAATTCAATCAGCTGCTTGACTTGCTATGAAGTCCAAGCCAAGTAACCTGAAGAATCTGAATCATCATAGATTACCAAAGACAAACAGGAGATTTGTCAAGTCTCCTAAGGAATGTGGCGGGATTGTAATTTTATCATTGAGACTTAAATCTAAAACCACAAATTGTAGAAAACTTAGTAAACTATTTTATATAAGTACAATCTGTCCTGACCTGTTTTGGGGTGCACGCAGAACGGTGCCTTTAGCAATGATTCATGAGTTTTGAAACCTAAAGTAGAACCAATCAAATTTCAGGTTAAGAAGTTTATAATTCCATCAATAGGAGTAAAGTATAATTTCAGTCACCTCCATATCAATCCTGGGGTAGGTATATGAGAAAACAATCTCATCAACACACCTACGAATAGCCTGTTTGTAGAAAATAACTATAGATTAATGAAAAGTGTGAGACTTTTCAGTGCGATAAATTGAACATTCAAAGTTAAGAACAAAGAAAACTAGCCAACCACAAAGCAGGACAGGTATGAGCATAAGTGGCTGAGACACTGACCAAGCAAGACAAAAGAATGGATAAGATCCTTATGTTTATCCAATCGTGTCTCCTGGTTTCATAAATCATTGAACATGTATAAACATTGCCCAATGCTTTAATGAGCACAAATGCACATTACCTAGGTATTTAGTAGCTTTGTAAAACCTACTGATTGAATACCTCAGATTCCCCTGAACATCAACTCTATCAACACTACCACCCGTTATCTGGGAGCATTCTTTTCTTCTTCCAAAAGCCAGTTTTTACATTTTTAGTTAGGAAATCATATTAAATAGATAGCTTTGTACCTTATGTTTTGCAGACTGCAATAAATGCTTTAGTTGTTCCCATCGAACAACATTAATGTCATTATTGGATACGGACGAATGCCGATGCCATTTGCCCCGAAGCTCAGCAGTAGCAGCTGCAAAGAGAATGCTGCTTTGAGTTCCTTAAAGTGCAGGATAACCAAATACACAGTGATATCTGATTGGAAACAAACAGAATGCTTTCTTCAAGTGTAACCATTAAACAACATACACTCATCAGGAATTAATTCAAGGATCTTCTCAGATCTCTCCTCGATTGCAAGTAGGTTATGATCACAAAGCAATTTCTCAAAGAAGGTCTCGAGGACTTGTGAGTATGATCTTCTGCAGAATATACAACACAAAATATTGAAAGATGAAGGGAATACTGAGAAAGTTAAAGGATTTGCATATAATGGAGTGATACGTACGCTAGAAAAAGGATGGAGTGCAGAACCATATAAAGAAACCTTTTTTTGACTATTTTGGTTTCCCTAAACAGAACAAGAATAACAGAATCCAGGAGACTAGATACTTTGAAGAAATTCACATTATCCATTTTACAGATAGTATGATACCACCTTGTAGACATGAAAATATTTAGCAATTGACGCTCTCTGTTCGTTCGTTAATCTGAAAAGGATAGTATCATTAGCAAGTTCTTTATTGTCTAAATAGAGGTACCAAACCACTACTACTTGAGCTTCACTTTTAGAAAAAAATTTCCACCTTACCTTCTTGCTCTGGGATCACAAACCCAACAATGAACTCCACAACGCCCGCTATACACCCAAAGCAAGTGTTCAAAACCGAAATCATCTGCACAACAGATGTTCCAGAAAGGAAGAATAAATAAGCAATTAGGATATTCATACAAGTGGAATAAATTCAATGCAAAACATGACAGATTTTGGGTACAATCATGTGATTTTAATGTAAAACACATCCAATTACTATTGGCTACAACATTAAATGATATAGGCCACCTATATTTCAAGACCTTAGTCACCGGAACATGGAGCGGGAGCAAGAGCGTCACCTACTTTGAAAAGTTGTTAATGTTTGGAGCATCTTGGAACGTGTATAATATTTATCGTGCTTTAAAACTGAAAGATGAACAACCCAAAACACCATAAAACGTATCGTGCTTTAAATTGCACGGGCGATCAACCTCAGGTCCTAATAACTGCGTTTGAAATGTCAGTTTTAACATGCTTAAGTAGGTTAAAAACAACAATGGAAGAGACTAGCACAGTGAAAATTGATAAGTTTTCCATATTGCAGAAATCATTCCTAAACTTGTCTTTGGTAATTACCAAGAAGATGCTCCAAATAGCAGCTCCAACAAACAGTATAAAAGCTGCTCCAAGTATCAAGATTACCATGCCAAATAGCTGCATGAACCAAACATCAGTCCATGTTACAGAAGGCACAAAAACAGAGCATAAACAATAATAAGTTCCTCTACTATAATTTGCAAATAACCTCACTGCAGCAACATGCAACACGTAACGGCAGTCAGAATTTTAGTTTACCTGTGCAGGAAAACTATCCCATGAGGTTTCCGAAGATTTGGGATCATCATCTTTGTGTTCTTTATCTTGATCACCTTTATTTAACATTGCCATGGCAGCGCAAGCAACCATTACCTCCATAGCTTCCTACAGAAATAAAAGTTTTCTATTAAAAATTGAATGGTGAAGAAAAAAAGAAACTCAGATGTGAAATAAAATGGAGTTCACTATGCCTATCATTCAGCTGTACCCCAAGTAAAAACAGACTAATCATGACATTATGACATAAACCATACCTCAATACCCGACTCTGGAGCTGCATTTATACTAAATTTGAAGCACACCTCAATACCCGCCTCCGATCATTAGTTGATTTAGTCCCGAATTTCATACTCAAATTGAAGCTGAAGTAGAAAGGCTTCAATATACCCATGCAAGCTTATTCAGCAGCTACATACCCATGCAAGCATACCCAATTGTAAGTACTTGAACAGCAGGACTAATCAGTGTCAAAATGACCAAATGCATTTAAAAGGTAAAAAATCTCTATAGCAAAAGTGAACCTGTGATTCCAACTGCTGATTTTTCAGTCTCCAATCTTCAGATGGTGTCCTGATTTCCTTTTGCAATTTGTCTCTCTCATCATCCTTTAAAGTTAAGCGCTTAATAAAACACTCTAAACATTTTGGAGAAATCTCCTCATATTATTCCAACCAATCTCCTCAAATCTATCTCTCAAAACTCCCTAAAAACCTATGTAGATGAATACAACTCTCTAAAATGCAAAATCAATTGACATCTGAAGCAGTGAAACATCTTATTATGCAATACATAAACTAACATTTAACAGTATTCTACAGCATTACGCAACAACAGCATTACAACATTACGCAACAGCATTAACAACAACATTACATGTGCAGCATTAACCACAATGGTAACAACATTACATAGTAACATTACAGCATTAACATTCATATAACATACGTACATATGCATGAATACAAGTGGATCTACAAAATTGGTAGTAGTTCAAGCATATATTCAGGAATTAAAGACCAAGAGAGATATTCATTCATGAATTCTAATATATATTACAAGTCTCGATCAATGCTTACCGAAGCTCTAAATCATAACAACTTTCTCTGCTGGCCATGCTACTATAGTATCGATGACATCTTCAATAAATTTCAGCTCAGATGTAGGCATCCAAAGAGATGCAGTAGGAACTTTTGGAATATCTACCCAAACTTTAATAGCATTAGGACCCAAGGGAATGTGATGAACAACCAGATTTGGATCACTTGAAAACCAACGTCCTTCAGCAACTACTTGTCCCGAACCACTAACATCCAACAACTTGCAGTTTTTCTTTGAGCCCATGTTCACACTCTAACAACAAGTCAAACAGGACAAAAACATTAAACTGAGTAATCACTTTACTAATAGATTCCTAAAGATATATATATATATATATTTACTTCAATTATGCATTAGTGTATGCCAATCACATTTAACTTACCAAATGAGATAATGCATTTTCGACTTCCTGATTTTCAGGTACTTTTTCCAAAACAACTTTGTCTGCCGGCCAAGCTATAGTAGAACCAACGACATCTTTAATGCATGTCATATTAGATGTAGGCCTCCATAAAAATGCGTCATGATTTTTTGACATATCTACCCAAACAATCATGGCATTAGGTCCAAGAGGAATATCATTGACCAGCGTTTTTGGATCACTCGAATGCCAACGTCCTTCTGCCACTATTTCATCTTTTCCACTCCAATCAAACAATGTGCACTTGTTCGTTGAATTGTTGTACTTGCTCTATAAAGAAAAAATGTATAAAAAACAGGAATCATATATACAATAATACAACTATTTAAGGTACACAAATATATGGTATAAATACCAAAGCAATCAATACTTATCTTACCAAAGGCGTGTCAATATTATCTTGTTGAACTGAATCTTGATCAAGTTGCAAAATAACTCTATCGGCAGGCCATGCTATCGATTTACCTTGAGCTTGTTCTATACAAGTCATACTAGATGTAGGCCTCCATAGGAAAGCATCTGGTTTATTGACAAGAGCATTACGATCCCTTGATATCAAATGTCCTTCAGCAACGATTTCATTTGTTCCACTCCAATCTAACAACTGGCATTTCTCTAGTGACTTCGTGTTGACACTCTGCAATTAATCAATAAAAACATTACAATTGAAGCAAGTTTAGATTGAAGCTTAATGCCACAATTTTTAAACTAATTGTCGTACCACTGCAGATGTTTTGTCTTCTTCTCCACTTTGCTCGATCTAACAACACATCAAATAGTTAATAAAAAAAATTCAACGACTAAGCATGAATTTTACTTAATCACTGATCACAACATGTATCAAACTTGCCTTGTTTTTCAATAATGTGTTCACCAATTTCTCCAAATGTTGGATTTTCTCGTGCATGAGAGTTTGTTGCTCTTGCATCTCCGCCACATGTTTGTCCTTAGTTTGAAGGAATGTCAATTTGCTGATGGTCATTCCTCTTCCCATTCCTCTTAGTCGTCCAGGTTTTTCATTTCCTAAGACTTTGGAAAGAGCATCATCGGTCACATTTGTTGTCGAGTTAGATGCACTTTCAGCTTCGATTAGCTTCTCCTATATAATTCAACACATATCATATCATAGTGTATGGTTTCAAAAACTATATAAAATTACACATAATTCAACATTACAAATGACATTTCACTCACAATGGTTTCGGAAACTCCTGTATTTACTGGTTTACCGTCTTTTCTGGTGCGCGACTTAATCCACACTTTCACCCTAGAAACAGAAGATGGCTCGGTACTATTCTTTTTCTGATAGAAAAAGAAATTGATATAAGGTTCTGAAAAATTAGTAATTGGACCTACAAAATTATTTTAACCACAACATAAAAATGCATATGAATATGAAATATGTATCACCATATCTTCTGCTAATCGAGCCAATCCTTTTCGGCTGCATGTGTGTGGGATTTGCTTACGCCTGATTGCTTTATGCTTATCACTTACAGCCTGAAATTGTATTACTTTAGCATGATTTTAACTGATTATAATGATTTACCATATATTATAATATTACAACTAGTTTCAATACATACCTTAAATGTTAGACTAGTTTTTGTCTCGATGAACTTTATCCACTCTGCTCTACTTTGAATGTTTTTAGGCTGAAGCTCAAGTCTTTCTTCTTCATTAGTTGCTTTATGTATTTGGCTGACTAACCGTGATTTTGAGGCCCTCCATAGACATCCCATCGATTTAAATACGATAGCCTTTTGCCATTCTGTATCCAAGTCGAATCTTGCCTGGAGTTTATATAAAATTATCACTAAGTAACTCAATACTGGTAATTTTACTGCAAGAGTTCTATCACAACTTGTGTATACTTAAATGTACATGTCATTGAATTGTAAGAGTTCATAATACCTGAATTGATCTCCACAAGATTACTTTTATGTCATTACCAAGCTTCCTCCAATCGCATAATGTTACAGGTACGTGCTCTCGTACAAGTGGGCCTAAAAAAGAAGACAAACTAATTGACCCCGGTCCACATGGTTCACCTTTATCAGTAAATTCAACATGAACTCGACTTGCAGCCTCTACAGCAATATCTCTCATTTTGGTTGGACCCCTAGCTTTTTTAACTCCCATCGGGTTTGCAATTGACTCTTGTGCATCTTTTTCGACCACTTCTTTGGACGGCGATGGTTGTATATGTTGGAGATTAGGTTCATGACTCTCATGTTGTTGGGTCAAAGTCTGTTGACATGCTTCTGGACATTCTGATACATTCTTATCCGTTACTTTTGGGACCTTGGATGTTTTTGTGGGTATCAAAGCACGTTTCCTTTTGTAAGATATGCCGTACTTCTTGGCTTCAGCATCCATTGTTGTTCACCTGTCTAAGAAAAAAAAGTTTATCATTTCAGTATATGTAATGCATTTATAAGCTTAATCATATAATGAAAACAAAAAAGAATAAACATATGAAATATGTGTAACTAATATATAAAAACAAAACACTTTTGATAAAGTAGCCAAAACACAAGCTAAATAAATATGAAGGTTAAGAACATATATTACACAAATATGCCCTCACAATATAGATGAAGGTTAAAAACATTTATTACACAAATATGCCCTCACAATTCTCCCTCACATATCTAACTTCACCACTAGACTCCTCAATGTCCATGTCAACTTCTAGTGGTATTGAACCTTCTGCACTTTCGTCATCGGCCTCTAACTCATGGAAACCTCTTGGTGGTGCCTTCATTACAACATACCAATTAGAAGAATCATCTTCTCTTGAATAAAATATTTGCTTTGCTTGAGATGCTAAAATATATGGATCTCTTGCAAATGATATTTGACTTTGATGGAGGTTCACGAGAGTTAATCCATCTTCAACTTTAACATCATTACCTTTGTTTGCCCAATGACACCTAAAAATCGGAACGTAGAATACATGATAGTTTAGTAATATTATATTTGTCAATACTCCATAGTAAGTAACCCAATCAAACACTTGTGCAGTATCTTTTGCGCTTGCCCTACACATGCTGGTTGCCTCATAAATAATCCCACTGTTTTGGATTTCCCGGTCGACATCTTTTGTGTGAAAACGCTGCCGATTGATAATATACCCAGAAAAAGACAATGCACTATTCCGTGGACCATATGCAATCCATTTCAATGTGTCCGAGTCATCTTTTGAATCAATAGGAATATGTTAAAGTGCAGAAATGAAATGAAGAGATAAAAAGTAAGTAGTTATAAAATTAAACACAAACTAAGGTAATAAAAATCTGGAAGATTTAATCGAACCTTATTTTTTATCCATTCTGCAAATTTTTCAGTATGTTTATTCCAAAGTAAGGTTGCATTGCGTGTAAGACGTTTGTTTGATTCTTGTAAAACCTTCAAGTGCATGCTAGTAGGAGAGAAAACTGAATAAGTAAAATGGTTATGGTGTACCGATAGAGATCTAACATCTGTGAATTTCATTTTACTTACTCTAAATATGAATCCACCACCGCTGTATTCATCAACACAACTTGATGTGCAAGTTTTTTTTTCTCTATCGCTTAGTGTGATCGATGTGGCTATAGAAATTGGACAGCCTTCCAAAATAACTTCATTTGCAAAATCAGTATTGCGAACTTCTTTTTCCTCGACATGTATTGTTTTTTTTCAAAAATTCGCTACAAAAACTTATGCACTCATCTCCAAGATATGATTCAGCGATACACCCCTCTAGCCGTGCAGGATTCCTAACGTAATCTTTTAGTGTTTTCATATATCTGTACATAAATAACTTATAAGTTATTCAACATATTAAGGTTCAAACAGAACTATTCATACTAAAAAAAAGGAATGATTCCTTACCTCTCAATATTCATGTGTAGGTGACAGAAATTTCCCATGACCCATGTATGCAAATTTCTTACAGTGCGTTAACCATCTGTAGTGCGTATTTTTGCCACAAAGAGGACATGCCTTTTTACCTTTTGTACAGCATCCAGCGAGGTTTCCATATGCTTGAAAATCACTTATGGTCCATAGCAAAAGTGCTCTGAGATTAAAAGTATTTCCACCAAACGCATCATATGCCTCCACTCCATTGTGCCACAAATGTTGCAAGTCTTCTATAAGTGGCTGTAAGTAGACTTCTATGTCATTTCCAGGTTGCTTTGGACCCGAAATCAATAGCGTTAACATGATATTCTCTTTCTTCATGCACAACGCAGGAGGCAAATTGTAGTTAACTAGCATCACTGGCCAACAACTGTATTTAGAGCTTAACATGGAAAAATGATTAAAACCATCAGTAGAAAGACCAAGTCTGAGATTGCGTGGATCAGCTGCAAATAATTCTCATTTATCATTAACCAATTCTCATGTTACAGAATCAACAGGGTGCCGCATTTTTCCATCTGTGCTTTTATTATTGAAATGCCACCTTAAATCTGCAACCATTTTTTCAGACCTAAACATCCTTTTAAATCTTGAAATTATAGGAAAGTACCTCAAAACTTTAACTGGAATACCTTTTCTAATCTCTTTGGTCCTCTTATTTTTCTTCCATCTTGAAGCACCACATTTAGGACAATTGTCCAAGTCCTTGTACTCTTTTCTAAATAGACTGCAATCATTCTCACAAGCATGAATCTTTTCATAACCAATCTCAAATGACTTGAGAAACGTTTTAACCGAGTAAAACGACTTCAAAAGTACATTGTCCTGTGGAAGCATGTCCGCCAATGTCTCAAGAAGCTCACTAAAACTTTTATCAGACCATCCACTTTGAGTTTTAAGTCGATATAAAGCTACAATGGCTGATAGTTTGTAATAATTTAAACAGTTCGGGTACAAAGGGGTTTCTGCATCTTTTAGTTTTGCTATAAAATCATCAGTATGTATGTATTTAGTAGGCTCAATGTAGTCTTCATTAAGCAACTCAGTAGGTTTCAAATATTCTTCATCAAAAAAGTGGGCAGCTCTATATAAGTTATATGTCTCGCCGTTCAACATTTTTCAGGAATAAAATCATCATTCATAATTATCTTCTCCCCATGCTCATACCAATATTTACTTTGTTAGTACTTCGCATTCTTCCCCTTGTAACCAAATGTTCAACAACAGTACTGCCACACTGATGCTCTACATTGCGACAATCTATGCAAGGGCATAATATCATTTTAGGATTTCCCAAGTTGTTTGTAACCATTTTCACAAAATTCCATGCTCCTTTCTCGTACTCAGGATCAGCTCTATAACAAGAAAGATCTTTTGCTCTAATACCTCTGACATTTCTAATTCTATAATAAATATCTAACTACGCACAACTAAATTTGTACCTGTGCAGACCCACCCAACCTTTATCCAGCATCATATTTTCTTGTAGTACTCAGCCAAACAAATTCTAAAATTCAAACAAATAACTATTTAAATCTTCATGGGGTAATTGAAAGTTTCATATATATATATAAGCAGTACTTGAATGGAAGTCCAATTTCATACTAAATACATATTCATATCCGTTCTGAAAGCATTACAAACTGGCAGCATAAATGTTAAACGTAAACACAGAAATTAAAATCAGACAATGCTACAGCATAAATGTGATGAAGGGGTTCAAATTAGACAAATTTTGGCCTTTTCATAGCACTAAGTGAAAAAATGTTATTGTCATATGCTAGTAATGAGCAATTGTTGTGTAGTAGTGAATGTCATCTTTTCAAAGAAATCGTAAGTATAATGCGTTCATAATATATGTTAGAAACTTTTGAATGATACCCGCTACGGCATCATTTCCTTGCATACATGACAGTGACCTAAATACTATAACTAGAACAACCAAGAAAATGAATCAAAACAGCATCTTTGAAAGAATTAAAAAAAAAGTGTATTACTCAAATAACACAATTTACATATGTTTTGAATAGTATTCCCTTTGCAATATCATCTCCATGCATATATAATTGACCTAAAAAAATTTACACCTATCTCCTACTGATCACTTACTGACAGTGTGTGTGCATTTTTTTTTTCTTAAATGATCACTTGAAGAGTGTTAATATGGCCATGTTCATGGTTTGTTGTTTGTTTTGGATTCAGAGTGTTAATATGGTAAGTATGTTTGCATAAATAAATTAATGAGGTACAAAAATTGGCTCCAGAGCCTAAATAAATAAATATCGTACTCCCGCTCACTGTTTTCCTTGGCGTTTTAAAAGGGTAACAAAATTATACTTGGTTTTTGATAGCACAAGTCTAAAAAACACTATGTACATGTGCTATTAATAAGCACTTGTATTGTAGTGTAACTTTACCCATCTGCACAACCAGCTAAGGATATCCTATGCACGTGGGAACTGGCACCTAAGGCGAGAAACTTAGGCATGTTAATAATTTGAGGTATGTAGCATTTTCCGATCAAATAACATTATCATCCTTCTGTTGAACAGTTTCACTTCACCCTTTCAGTCCCCCAGACACTGAACTTCTAGTCATTCAAAGGTTGTTCCTGCTACATTGCACGATCTAAAAGGAAATAGGCCAGCTCAGATTTTGCAGCATAACCAAACTTAAATGTGCAATAATTTTATGTGCAGCTTTGAGTCTTCCACTTCCTGCCTTCTATTAAAACTAACCATCAACTTTGAGTATTTATACAACACCAATCCATACTCAGTAAACTATGAGTAAGGCTAGGGTGCCTGGTACCAGGCGCCCTAGAATTTTCCCTTTCATTTAACTAACTAGAGATAGAGAGCGAGGAAACAAAATATCCATTTAAGCAAGCTGATCTTCCATGTATCCAGAATGGCACACACAACTCTTATTCCAAAGCTTAAACCTATCAAGTGTACAATTAGCAGAAAAAATTGCTGCTGCAGCTGACAGAGGTGGTGGAAACTTCAGCATTTTGTACTCAACCAAGCAAAGCTTAATAATGAAGCCCATACCCATTTTGGGCAGAACTGAGCAGAAGCTCAAGCTGATCAACAGTTATGCTTTCATTAAATCACACCACTTAGTAGAAGGAACCTATCAATCCATGTGCTGAAATTTCAGAGTCGGATAAGGAGGAACCTATCAGCGAGGCAAAGTTGCGGCACTATCTCATTCGAGGTTTTGGGAAAGACTTCATGCCGTTTGTATCATCAGTACAAGGGTGGCCATTCAGCCTTCTAATGTCAAGCTAGAGATCTTGTTTTCAAATCGGGAAGCCTTGAACAAGCAAAGGCTTCATAAGTCCACCTCTGATGAAGTGTTCTTCACTAAAGACAAATGGAAGAGTAAGAGCTTCTCCAAACAACCCTCTAATAATGGCAATTCTCAAAGCATAAGGGGATTCCAAAAGGCCCTTCGAGGACTCGTCATAGATGTGGAAAGCAGGGTCACAAGTGAGGTGCAACATGTGTGGCAAACCAGATCATATAAAGCCATTCTGGATACACGTTCTAGAACAGAAAAGTGATGTTTTTTCTAAATTCGTCGTGTTCAAGACCCTTGTGCAGAAGGAAATTGGGGCAAGGGTATTATGCTTATGAATCGATAATGGAGGATAATACATGTCTGACGAGTTTTTCAAGTTACAGGCTTGTTCATTGTATTAAATGTACAATCTAACAGTAGGATCCAAGTTCTATTTGCTAGCGAGTTTAACCTTTGTAAATTTACCAAGTTGTTGTTCATTAGGCAAAAATATTCATGGAAAATTTCTGCCTTAATTTTTAGGCTTATTACCCTGCTGAAGTTAAATTCTTAGTTTGGACCTACATGTTGGTTGATCTAACTACTGCACTAAAAAAACTACTTGCAGGTCATGTAACCTAATCATGTATTCTTACATGTGTACTTCACATAACTGTCTATGGCAAGAAGTTATGGAAGGCTAGGCACTCACTGAATAAACTCTGGATTATGGCGTTCAGATATTTATGTGAAGCACTCTGATATAGATATGCACTCTGATATGCATATACATTTTATGCACTCTGATATATACTATATATACTCTGATATGATATGCATATATACTCTGATATATACATTTATGCATATACTCTGATATACTCTGATACAATGATATATACATATATACTCTGATATATGATACATATATACTCTGATACATACTCTGATATATACTCTGATACATACTCTGATATATGATATGCATATTCTCTGATAATTCAGTGCTATAACTGATAGAGTAAAATATGTTGGTTTCTCAATATCTACATTAAGAACCAACCAATACTCCATCAAAAGCTCGCAATGTCATGCAGCTGAAAGTTAATCATAGTAACTAGGACAAAATTCTGTGACACTTCTCAACCATATTCAACAACTTACTACTATTCCCCTACCATACTACCTAACTATTTTATTCCAACCTCTAGGCCACCCCTCCGACTGTAGAACCTTCGATGGAGTGCTTGGCCGTATTTGATACCAAATGTTAAAAAGTAGCCACTACTCCTCAGTAGCTTGATCACAAACTAGAAAACTACTTTATTGCAGCACACGCCAGAGATTTAAGGCAGTTCATGGTTGTGTGATAGTAAGGCGTACTCACTAAAGTATATGTACTCACTAAAGTATATCATCTCATCACAAAAAATTCGGTGATATGCTAGGGGTGATATTGTCGTGGTGGTGGTAATAGCATTGTTGTAGTTGTCGGAATGATGAGATTTTGAGTTGTGAGATTAAATACTAAAATGTCGCAACAATGACCTTTAAGTTGTAAGATTAAATTAAAAAAATTATAGAAAATCATGAAATATGTTGATTATCCATCCATTTATGCTTTCAGAATGCAAATTTCCAATAAATTGATAATTTTTCTTTGAAACAAGCACTACATTTTTCACATGGTATGAAGAAAGGGACTCTAAAATTTTATTGATGACCTTAAGCAGTTGTCGTGGTGATTATATCGAATGAATACAAAGCACCGACGAAATACCATACAGACAATATGTCCAAGTCAGGAACAGGTATTCCTGAAATTATTTTGGTGATGTTGCCTTCAAATAAAGGGGATGAAACAAGTAGGACTCAACAGTGAATACTGGTACACTTCAGTGATTTAGCAAATTTTCAGGTCATACATCATAAGTTCAAATTCAAAATTTTAGTTTCAAACATTATATTCAAAAGGGAAATGAGGTTGAAGTTTATCCAAACCTTAAGAAGTGTTTGCAGAACTAACTTTCTGCCTCTCTACAGCAAAACTAAGTCCAAAGATTTATCCTTCAAAACCCACAGCTTATGTATTTTCAATGACAATATGTTACAAAGACATACAAAGAAATTATCTCTTCATAATTGCGCTAAAGGGCAAATATGCAAAAGATAATGAAAGCTTAAAGAGGAGCAAAAACTCCAAAGGTCAAAACAAACCTGAAACTTGTAAAAATGGAGAATTTCACACCGAACAAGACTCTTCCTTTAACACCTGCAAAACAACAAGAACACCAGATATCAGAATGAGAAGGAAACATAAAACCCTAAGAAATTTCAAGAAAAATGCAAGAATTTTACTCTACAATACGTGTCTCCACAGTGCCTCATTTTCAGTTCCAAAGCTCCAAATCCACTTCAACAGGGGAGTGGTTTTAAGCCCAACCCCCTCTAGATTTTGGTTGGTATACCTTAGTGGTTCTTAAAATTAGGAAAAAAAACCCAAACGGAAAGGCAGAAATACAAAGGAGAACATTAAACGCAACTTTGGAATGCCTACTCCACATGGGTAAGTTCTTTTTGGGTGACTAGATATGCACAAAACATAGACATAAGACATTGTCCGTAAGCGTAGTATACCATCCATTAGTAATATGTTGCAAACTATATATCTCTGTCATTGCCACTGAACATCCTGACATCTTGTAGATTAAAATTTGTCAGTTATTATCATGATGATTGATAGTGTGTTAACTACTCAAGTTTCCAACTATCAATCAAAAATGTAAACAAATAATTATGTATTATTAATCAAATACTTATGAAGAATTCTGTTGTTCAAAACAGTTACCGGAAGGCTCTACGTTTTATGTATTATGTGGATCATCATGGGTTTCCTATAGTCACTTTTATTGACACACCGGGGGCTTTTGCAGATCTAAAATCAGAGGAACTAGGCCAAGTATGGACCTCAAATCTGATTCTAAGTTAGGTTTAATAAAAATCCAGCTCAACTGAATTGTTACATGCAGGGTGAAGCTATAGCCCACAACTTGAGGAGTATGTTCGGTCTGAAAGTTCCTGTTATTTCTATTGTTATTGGTGAGGGTGGATTTGGTGGTGCTCTGGCCATTGGATGTGCTAACAAATTACTCATGCTTGAGAATGCAGTCTTCTATGTTGCGAGGTGGTTATGAAATTAAGTAGGAACAACATGATTTTAGGTCAATAAGGTCTGTAAAATTATGACCCAATTAAAATTGAATAACAAGGTTATGAATCTGATGAATACAAAAGTCCTAAATTTAAGAACAACACAACTCAAAATGAAGAACAACACAACTCAACCAAATTAATACTCTAATAAGGAAATCAAAGAAGAAAAAGAAAAAATTTCAATTCCAGAATTACCTATCTGAAAAATTGATCCTTCAATCAACCAAAACTGATACAAAGACTGATCCTTCAAAGCCTTCAAAGACTTCCACAATTACTTCATAAACTGATACAAATTACTTCATAAACTGATACAAAAACTGATACAAATTAAAAATTGTTAGGGTTTGCGGTGAAAGCAAAGCAGGAGAGAGTGAGTGTGTTGTGAATCAGATACCGACCTGAAACGGAGAGCGAGAGCACGTACGGCGAGAAGTAGAGCACGTTGGAGAGGGAGAAACAGAACGGAGAGGGAGAGCGATCGGAGAGGGACAGCAGAACGGAGAGGGAGAGCGATCGGAGAGGGAGAGCAGAATGGAGAGGGAGAGGGAGATGGAGATGAGAGCAGTCAGAGAGGGAAACAGAGAACAACTTCCTTCCTTCTTTCCTTCTTCTTTGTTTTGCTTTTTTTTTTCGATTCGAGCGGGATTCTTGGCGCCCTGCGAATTGCAAGTCCCGCCAACATATCCATATCCTTTCGTAGCATTTTACAAATGCACAAATCAATTTGGCCATTGATAGCATTTTACAACTTTTTATAGTATTTTACAAAGTTAGACTAGCATTTTGGCCGCATTAAACAAATTAGGTTTTGACTTTTCATAGCAATTTATGAAAAAATGCTATGGTCATATGCTATTAATGACCATTTGTGTTGTAGTGGAACTTCAGATTTCGAATGCATTTTCAAATGGAAATTTTTTCGCACAATTATCATAATCATCTATGTATTCAATGGAGATTGAGTATAATACAGTAGTCAATCAGTAGAGTTGTGAAATATGTTTCAGTTCAAAATTTCCCACCCCAAACCTAAACCAACACATTGTCTTCAATGTATAAAAATAAGGATCGTGACAAATGAGTAATGGTCAGAGTGATATTACCATGGTGAAGTTTTTACCAATTTCGAAGAGATCATCCACCAATGAACGCTAAGAAACATAAGAACTATGGACTCATAATGATAAATTGATATAACACATATATGACACAAAAAAATAACAATAATAATAATGCACAAACGAAAAAAAATGCAGGTAGCAGTTGTAAGTCAAAATCGTTACAGAGCCAATGGAGCTATAACGAGTATTGAGTGAAATGCAATTAAAAAGAACTTGAAAATCAATCCAGACTAACCATAATGACACAACTGGAGCTGGGCTGCCTCCTAGGAGCGCTTGGTTTAACGTCGTCAGTCCGACATATATTCTTCCTCACAAATAATGTACCATAAAGTGAAGAGGAAGAACATAGCAAACACCCTCCTACAAAAGTGTCAAAGAATCATATTGCAACGATCTAAAAGTTGAGGATCCGTCCAACAAATAGTAGCAACCGCATGCAACTCAACATGTACTAACACATCCCAAAAGCTATGAAGACGCCATACAAAATCATAAAGAAAATGCAAACGAACTCGCATGCCTAGAAAATCCTTATCGATCTGGAGCATAAAGGAGTCACAGACTACGATATCCCGCAAATTACTCTTGCCTACTCCTAAAAAGTGACGTCCTATTTTAGGGACATCCTAAGTCAGGTTGCAAATCAGAATATTGAATATGTTTCACAATAGGATAGTCAAAACTGAAATTATTCTTAAAAAACAAGGGATCCACATAGGCAGCGTTAGTCAATGTAAAAGGGATGGAAAGATGTATGTCTATAGATATATCGGGTGGTATAGGCTCATCATAATAAAATGAATTACACCAAGATGACGAGCTATACAACTCAATAACACCCTGAACCTAGAATTAGCACTTCCTATGACATTGATTTTCTCATTAGATGCATCATTTGTATCGTGAAAATAGTCGAGGCAAGACTCCAAAGAATATTGAAAATTACACTTCATGCATGAGTCAATAGGGAGACATGCGTCGAAGTAAACTTTTTTTTTATCCGTTAACACCTCCCACCCCAGATGTCGCCGGCTGGGTTCGACCCTGTGACCTAATGAGACCATTTGTCACTGCTCAACCATTGAGCCATCACAACTTTGGTTGAATTGAGGCATAACGTGGCTAGGGGCTTGAGGAGCCTGAGAGAAAGCAAGTCCCCCTTGGTGTGAGCCATGAGCCTAAGAGAGATTTGGATGATTGGCGAAACTAGGGTTGTAATAGTTGGACTGTGGATTATAACCAAGTTGCCAAATAGCATTAAAAAAATTAACTTGCTCAGTAAAATATTCAGGATAATCATATTGCAAATCACAATCAGTTGTGAAAATGACTAGGACTCGAACATGCAACACAAACCTCATATGAAACATTTGTGCGAGGCAGGGGTTGAGTCAAATTCATAATTGCATCTATTTTCTAAGGCAGTCATAAAATCTGCTTCTCGCTTCGAGGTAGAATGGGAGAAGTAATCCTTAAAGGTTTTTTCCTCAGCCATTTCCTTAATTTAGGTTTTTTTCTTTGGAATGCAAACATAACCTCTATATGAAGATGGTCTAACTCTATAAAAATAAAAACAATGAAACCCAGAACGACACCTAAATGATGCGCAAACAAGATGAATGACAGACAACCCTAGAATTCTGTTATTAATGCAGGGCTGAAATTCAATTCAATTTACCTAATCGTGGGAGAGACACGGTAATTTCATATCAATCCCCCACTACAAAATTGTTCCTACCTCTTTTTTCACTTTCCAGTTCAAAGAGAAATGCCAGTTCAAGAACAATTCCCAGATAATATATGTTATTTCACTTGACTACTTTAAGCTTTGAAACTTTCAAATAGGGACTCTATGAGTGTCCGACCTGTTCTAGATAATTATCTTGCAACAAATTTTAAACAGTAAAGGCTTACGATCCTAACCCTAAAATAAATGATGGTTAACCTATCCATGGGAGAGGGCATGGAAATTGCAAATCAATCCTGTCACTATTCAAATTTGCATGCAGTACTATCTAAAACTACCAAAACACAAGTGATCACAACAGAAAACACGTGCAGATGCGGTGGGGAGAAGTTACCTTCGGCGTGAACCTCTCTCGAGTTACTTGCGACGCCGGCTAGAAGTCGAATTGTCGTCGCTCCCTCTTGTGAATACCTATGTATGATTTCCTGCCAAATAAATGTTAAATAAAAAAAAAAAAACTCAACTACTAACAAATAAAACTATAAACAATTGACTTCTAACATTATTCCTAAACAAAGAAAAATATACATAATCAATAAACTAGTAAAAATAAACCCTAGGATTCAATTGTACCATTACAATCCTCGGCAATGGCGCCAAAAACTTGATGTTGGTTTTATTAACCTGAATGAATAGGTTAATTTTACCTGATTGTTATACCATAAGTGCATAATTGTCTAACTAGTAGACAATGAAAAATATGGATCGATCCCACGAGGATTGAAGACACAATCGAATTCTAAAATCTATTCAAACTAATCTAAAGTGGGGGTTACAACAATTGAAATTTCCTAAATTAACAAAACTAAATTGAGCAACAAAAAATATAATTAATAAGATAACTAGAAAGTGGACCAAAGCATCGAATCCACCATAGGTTCTTTGAGACTTGTTTAACCTAAATTATTGTTTTCGAAAAACACTATGACTAATCTAAGGATTAATCCAAATTCACAATTAATTTCAACAAAAGTCTAAACCCTACCATTGAGTATCTTTCTACGGCACACACAATCACAGGTTTAACATAATTAATCAAAACAGGCTTCAAATATCAACAAAGAGTACTTAACTATAGACTAGTCTAGATATTATACCGGATATAATCAGTGAAAGCAATTTATCAATATTCAGAAATTAATTGTATCTAATACTGAAACCTAGAGAAAACAATAATTTGAAATCGCAAGATTCAAATTTGAAATTTTTATTTTTTTAACTGGTCTGATAGAGAATGTTGTTGTTTCTGTGCTGAAGCAAAGTAGGGTTTTATGAGGCAAGTCCTACAAATAGATTTTTTCATAAAAAGTTTCCATGTCAACGGTCTAGGTGTCAATCACTTGGAAAAAAAATTCAGCAAATTAATTGCATTTGTAGTAGATTTGTAGTGAACCAAGCAGTGTCTATAAATGTTTTCCTTCAAAAAACATAAAAACGACACTAATGAATGTCACCCTGATATATCGGAACCGCATGTGTTAGACCACAAGTAGGTATACGCGTTTATCAGCACCGTACAAACAAAAAAACTAAATATGAGCATGAATGGCAAAGAAATTTTATACTGTCTGAAATCAAAAGCAGTGCAATCAAAAGCAATCAAGATGGTCGTGTGAGCACCCAGCACAACGTCAGCACTTAGGGAGAAAAAAAAAATTAGCAGCCTTAGTGCACTTCCTGGGGAGGACTTGCTGTTTAAGCAATAAACAAGAGGGCATTCAAGCTATGCCTGGGTAAGATAAGTACAGGTTTCTTTTGGACTTCACTTCATGCTTAGTTTTTAAGCACAGATTTTTGCATGAAAGACAGGAACTGAAATCTGAATCAGGTCTCATGGTAAGATAAACAATTGATGTTTCTCAGTTTTGTATACAACTGAAAGAAATTGAAATTTTAGAATAAATATCTCATAGTATTGACATGAATTTAATATTTGTATGTGCAGCAAGGCGTTTATTATTGTATACAGCGAACTGAAGCTCAGCATAGCTATTCCTACAGTGTTGACATAAGCGCATTCCATGGAATCCTTTCTGAAATCATAGCATATAAGAAACTTTGTAGTCATCAAACGCAGGCAGGCTAGTTATCTCTTGTTGTCCCAAACTTTTGCTCTATCTTATTTAAGGAATCTCGTCTGAAATCCCACCAACCAACAGTACATGCCTTCCACCTTCTTCCTGCAAAAGTAAAGAAAACCTTCATATGTTGTAGGACGCCTAAAATTTTGAGTTGGAAGACTATCCAATGCAAATCACCTAATGCCAAGAACAAGATACAAGATAGTACTTACAAATTGTTCACAAAACTAAGCGCAACCTGAACACATACAGCAGTCCAATACTTACCAGAGGCCCAAATTGTTGAATTTCTTAGAAACGATGTCAGTCAACCAGAATAACGAATATGAGAATAGCAACCAGGCAATTAGCAGCTTTAGTCTGATTGGGTTCTACATACATGAAATTTTGGATTTGTACATCAAGTGTCAGCATGTGATGTGTTGAGGATCACCCTTTGTTGAAAATACCAGTTCAAATATAAAGACCTAAATATAAACCAGTTTCTATGTCACATAGATGAAAAAATAACAATTTAATCAGTTCAAGTAAAGTCAAATATCGTGCTTACATATTCATAGGAAGAGTTTCATAAATGATTTCATCGACAATAATCATGCTATTATTTCATATTTATTTGACTCACCCAGCATATGATGAATTAAATCACAAGAAAAAAGTTGCTATAAGTACTTATTATTCACCAAATATGTTGAATAACTTTATGTTACACACCAGGATTATGAATTTAAGGTTGACAAGGCCATGCACTAGCATTACTCAACCAATACATAGATATCTGTGTACTTTACCGAGAATGTCTAACATCCACTACATGAACACCCATTTTAAGGTAAAAAGAAACAAGTAATTTTTGTCCGCACTGACGAAGTTCATTGAAAAGAAAAATCAATAAATAACGTAATGAGTGAGAAAGAAGTTTTAATCTATAACCACCATTTCATAACTTAGTTCCATTTGAAGCAAGAATCAAGCACTTTAACCCAAATAGGTGAGTCGTCCAATTAAACTAATTGTGCAAGCCAACGTCATATACAGAACTGCGGGTCAAATCAACGTCAACCATTTAAAGGAACATGCTCTAAGCTAAATAGCCATATTTCTGCAAGCATATATTTATCTTTCTTCAAGCGAGCCACCAGAAAGGAGTGGAAAAGAACGTACAGTAAAGCACTACATTACCATATCATCTGACAAACATTAAGAGAGCCAAATGAAAAAATCTAACAACTTACCTGACAATATCACTTGTTTCACTGTCTTCCATCTTCAGGTTCATTGATTGGTAAGACTTAGTTGCTAGAAAGACATCAAGTGTACACTTCTGTGTGAAAGGCTACTGCAAGGTCATATTAAAAAAAAAAAAAATAGTAACCAATTTCTGAATATTGACCTACAAAATCATGACACCGCTCAGTTTACAAAAGCTTACCACTTGTATTTCCTTGATCCAAAAGTTGTTTATGCCTGCAATAGTCGTTGATACCAGCTGAATTCTCATAGTAGTTATTTTTTGCCCAGGAATACTCAGATTGAAAAGGATGTTATACCGAAAGAGATGGAGGATGTCATAGGAAAGAAAACGAGAATAATAGCAAGAGGAACAGGAATGATGTTATAACAAATGAGAAAGGGGAATAAGGATGACCACAGGATGTGTATATACCATCCCAGTCCACGCTGCCCGGTATAAGAAGGAGGGGTGTGGGACAGGGACATGAAATATACTCTTTATTGGAAGAATTGAAAGAGATCCGAAATAGGGCTGGCAATAGATCCTATTTATAGATTCGTACCCGAACCATTTCAAACTAATAAAACTAGTTTTGGATTCGATTTTGAATCTTATCTGAATGTTAGTCCACTAAGGTTGGATCCGATAATTATTAGTATAATTTTTGGATCAAGTAAAATCTTAACGGATAAGGACCCGATAATTTGGATGTAAAAGTAATGTTACATATATGCTTAATTAGCGGCCTTTTTTACATCCATATTTTCTTAATTAGCATCCTATTAAAATCGAAGAAATATTCTCCCAATTCACAACTATTTTGACCTCCATTTGGCACCTCCGCAACAAGATTATTTTCAACAAAGACGAATGGTAATTTAGGGATAGGGTGCAACCAATTCGAAATAGGACTAGCAATAGATCCTATTAGACTCATACCCGAACCGTTCCAAAATAATCAAAGATATGTCGAGTTAATTTTGAATCCCACATCCGAATCTCCTCCAATTTGCTGCAAGAAACAATTCTTTTGATTTTTGGGTATTTCAAGAAAAAAAAATTTCTCCAAAATGTTATTTTCAAGTGTTTGATTTTTTGGGTTAGGTAAAAAAAAAGTATGCTATGAAAAGTTCACCCACTTCATGTGGCAAAACTATACTTAGGGGTCCTCTGAGAAAACTTTTCATCGCCTTTCACGCCTCTGTCTCTGCGATCTCCACTCGAACTCGTCTCTGCGATTTCCTCTCGACCTCGTTTCTTATCTCCACTTTCTTCGATCTCCTCTCTTTCCTCTCTCGTCTCTGCGATCTGTCTCTCATCTATGCGATCTCCTCTCTCATATCTCTTATCTTTCATCTCACCTTCTCTTTTCTAAATCCTCCACTTGTTCATCAAAGCTTCACTTACAGGTCAGTTCACTTCACCAATCTTCATTTCCAAAACTTCCTTGCAAAACCCATATTTTAGATTTCGTTTTTTTTTTCATTCATTTCTCTGAGGCAGATCTGAATTGTCCTTTCTTTCCTGATGTATGATTTTTTTGTGAAAAAAACTGTTTAATTTTTAGTGCAATAGAGCTTGTTGTGATGAAAACATAAATGGGGTTTGGAAAGTTCTGGGCACTAACAATTTCTAGATGATCAAGAAAGTATTTTTTTGGTCATGTATAAAGTTGCACTTTGGGTATTTGATGGTTTTATTTGAGTGTTTTGTGATTTGATGGAAATGGATCAATGGGTATGCTTTAGAATAGAAAAATTTTGATTTGAGCACGGTAAATTCCTTGTTGTATTTTGCTTGTCAAACATTTATGCCTTGGCTTAGAATTGAAGCATGTTTCTTAGCAGGCATATGTGTCTCATGACACTTGATTGGATATACTCAAATATAAGAAGCATTGGAAATTTTATTTTAGTGTTGCTAATCTAGATCAAACAGAACTGAAGGAGTTTACTGAGGAAAGCTCGAATCGGGCTAAAAACACACCAACTAAGCAGTGTGATCCTTATTCAATTTGAAATATCACTTGCAATCTCGCTCAACAATGAGAACCCAAAATCATTCAAGAAGCCCTCACATAATTCCTCAGTAATTTCTTTGCGAGTAACCTCTATTGATCGCTTCTAGAATTGTCTTCAATGGGTCATAACTTATATTGCAATTAGTATTGATAATGATTGTGTTGGTTCATTGTATGGAATTAATTGAGATGACTGTGGAGATATTGCCATGTAGGGGGCAAGTACTTTACATTATGAGATTTGTGTTGTGGCCCTACTGACCAACGAATATCAGTTTTTCAAATTCTCTCGACTTTAACACTACCAGTTCTTTGGATGTGTAAAATGGTCAATCACACAATTTTTTGGCAATTCACTTGAACATTCAGAAGAAGTTGTTGTCATTTCGTTTCAGTTAATTAGTGTCTACTATAGAGTAACATGACTATTTAAGTTTAGTGTCTCAGTCAATTGTTTAGTGTATGAGTACTCTATAAGTTTCTATTCAACTTAGAATACATATCAATTCATACATGAGTAATAGGTTTAAACAAAATGAAGTTTGGGCTTAGTGTACTCTATACGATTTAGATGAAGAAGGTCCTAGTCAGGTCATCACCCACGTTTTAGGAATATGACCAATATTTTATTTGCTCTTTTTTTTCTCTCTCATTTTTTGTGAAACGCCCTACAAGCAGGAAAAAAAGGTGAAACGTGCGGAAGAAATTGAATGCTTGGTAATATTACATGAAAAATATGTCAAACCCTTCTAAAAGAAGCTCTTAACATCGACCAATGGGCTATAATTCTCTTAACATCTCATAATCCTTCTTTTAGTAATCATTTACTGTCGTCTTATTTGCTCTCCATTTGACATCTATTACAGTTTGCTAAAACTGGATACTACTAAACATTGGAGATTATAATCATAATGCCCATTTATAGTGACATATCGGCTTTCTTAAGATGCAAAGTTACCAAAAATTTTGGTAAATGGGGATCATAAACTTGGGCTCCACTAGTCAATTAAGCTTCTTCTTCCACAACTAACAGTGGTGAAAGAAAAAACTGACCTGCAAAGGTCGTAGGTAATGGATATTGCTCATAGAGTTGTCTAATTTCGTGTTAGTGCTTTAATGGAAGTCCAAAGGTGGTTGAATTGACCCACCATGTCTGATGGTATAATGCATTGATGCAGAAGCCATGTTTTGGGTCCAATGGAAAAAATAGGTTACTCTATCCACACAAAATGCCAAGGATATGGAATTCAAGTTGTATCTGAATAATTTGCATTTGATTTAATATATAAATGCAATGATGTTGATGTTGTTTTCATATTGTTATGATGGAAACAATTTGTGTAAATTCATCAGTTTATGGTATATTTCAGACTCAGAGAGAAGAAACTTTTGGTTTTAGTTTTGGTTGAGTTCTTTCTTAATTTGTTAACTTAGTGTCATTCCTAGTTTAACTTGTTCACAGTGCTTCAAATTGTATAGTTCAAACTTATAAATGTTTGTAGGTTTCAGCTTGTTCAGGTTGCACCTGATACTGTGATCTTTGAGGTGCAAACAAGTGCTAGATCAGAAGCTAGAAAGGAGGAAACGTGCACGCAAGAATTTAGGTACTGATTTTTCTTTTCTTTTTTCCCCTCAAAAGTCTGGTTTTTCTTTTCCAGCTTGGCATTGCACTTTTTCTCAGGTTTTGGGTCATTTGTGACATATTTGATGGGGCGTTTCCTTTGAATTCACCAACAAATACACACAAATGATGTACTCTACATTGGGTCACTTTTTTGTTTATTTGATCTCCACTATGTTTATATCATGTCTAGATTTATAGTCAAGAACACAATATTAGCTTCTTATTGTTTGGATTTGATGCATTCAATTATGGGTGATACTATTTGCCAATTATAATTTGAATGAATGTTTTGTTTGAGCTCATGGTAGAGATTCCACCCAAAATTTTTTTAAAAAAAATAAAATAAAATTGTATAAAGGTCTAGAATGAGGAGCTTAGAAGAACGCAAATGAGTAGTTACGGCATTGGTAGTGATAATCGCACATACCATTGCAATTATTCTACTTTATAAAAAATATTTACCCCGTAGGACTCCTATTATAAATAGAGATCAGGAAAGAAAAGTCTAAGACGTATGTATATGGAGAGTGATACTTACTGTCATTGTAGTCAAAGCCATCCAGAGCCACCGCATAAAGCCAAAAGACAAGCCAAGGCATGACATCTCACTTCGTCTTGGTCAAAGCCAGGCCACTACCCTGAAAGCTATACAAAGCCACCGCTTTTGGCACTTTTTTGTTGAGCATCTCAATGACATGTCTTACCCTTTGCTCCCCGTTTGCTGCTAGTCCCTATATCACTGGCCTCCAATCTGCAGGTAAAATTATAATACTTTAATTAAGCAGGAGAGAGGAAGCACAGGTTGCATGCCTTTTTTTCTTTTCTTTTTTAAATTTATTATTATTATATTTTTAATATAAATGTTTTTATGTTACATGTTAGACCATATTATGGTTCTGGCAGGTTTCCTCTCGTCTATAAGTGCTATAAGCACATAAGCACACTAGAAAGACTTACAAGAACAGCTTGAGCACCAAGGGCCAAGACTTTGAGAACATCTGTCCCGCGTCTGATTCCTCCATCAAGGAAGAAAGGAACTCTTGCTCTAACAGCTTGAAGAATCTGCAAGTCTATAATCCGCAAAAAAACGTGGATGATTATAATGTTGTCAGTAGCTGCCAATAGTGAAGAAAGAAAGGAAGTTTGACCATATAATTTCAAGATGTTAATTGGGCAGGGATCCAAGTATAGCCTCCTCCAAAACAGATGTGGTGGGTGGAACATAATCAAGTTGGCAACCTCCATGGTTGGATACAATTATCCCTGCAACCCCTGCTTTGATAGCTGGTCATGGTAATATTAAAGCTATATTATCAACATCTGCAGTGAAAAATTAAAGAGAAACTCCTCCCTAAAGCAAGTCATTAAACAGCTTTCATTCTGATCGTAATATGGTGCCAGCACTGCCTATCGTTTTAAGCTAGCTTTGGTACTGTTAGCATTTCATGTCAACTTTTGTATAGTTGGAATTAATTCTGAGTTGCTGTTTTAATATGTTAAAAGATCTTTCTACATATAAGAAATTAGGCACATAACTTTTATTGAAGAAAACTGTTGCATAATATTTCTGGTTTTCCTCAGAAAGTGGCATATAGTAGAAATGGGGAAAGGATAACTGCACTCGATTTACCATCTTCTGCAGTGATCCCTCCTTTGATCAGAATTGGCAGGTTTGTTACAGATTTCCGCCTCTATAAGTCCTTAAAAAAGTCACAATCTCGTCAAAAGCAACCAAATCAAAATGATGGTGGACAGAAAATATGTTAGCATCAGTTGAATATGATGATCAAGCTAGTCTGACTACTTTTTCACATAGCTGTTGGATTTTTAAAATCAGTTGCGAGTATGCAGAGAAATCGGCAATAGTTTCCATGGAATATAGAAGGGGATCAGGATTGCTAATGGTTTCAAACCTTCCAACTCAAATCAGGGTCAAGAGTTCCTGAGGCAAAAGCTTCAATGTTAGAACCCCTTTCCTGAAAGAATGAAACCAAATAAAAATCAAGAGTTGAAATAGGATGTGTTTTAGTACTCTTAAGCCCTAACAAGTGCAATAACTAATAACAACAAAATTTGGTTTGATTTCGAATGTAAAAGTATGGACAGGAAAGTGGAAACAACTTACAGAAACTCTTTCGGTTGGTAGAAGGCCTTCGAAATTCTTCAACTGTTGTGCAACCATTCTATAAAAGGACAGGCATTGAACTGACATTACCATTTGAGCAATTGAAACAAAAAGAAGATATATAGAGAGATGTACCTGTTCCTTATGTCTGCCTCTCTTCGACCAAGCCTTGGAGCGTCCATGGTTAGAACAATTGCCTTGTACCCATATCTCTCAGCCCTTTTTACTAGCTGAGCTGAAATCTCTCTTCTTTTGTATACCTATACATTAAAGAACAAAACCCCATTTCTGTTTTTCATTTCTGGTACTGGTAGAACGAGAATCTACTTACTATTGTGAAAAAACAACTTTTGTAATTGTATCGTTTGTAAAGAGCAAGCAGCAAAACATAAAAAATCTATCAGAATAACATACATATAATTGGAAGAAGCGAATAAAGTTGTGTTAGAAATATAAGAGATTACTTCATTTCCTTACCTTAAATCAAATGATACATGGGCTTTAAATAGGACTCACATATACACACACTGACAGCTAGATACACACTACACACACAGCTAGATACACACTACACACTGACAGGTAGATACACACTGTGACACTCCCCCTCAAGCTGGAGCATAAATGTTAATCATGCCCAGCTTGTTACAAAGATAGTGAACCCGAACCCCATTTAAAGCTTTCGTGAAGATGTCCTCTAGTTGTTCTCCAGTTTTCACATATCCAGTAGAAATCAAGCCTTGTTGAATTTTCTCACGAATGAAATGACAATCAATTTCAATGTGCTTAGTCCGTTCATGAAACACAGGATTAGAAGCAATATGAAGAGCAGCTTGGTTATCACACCACAATTTTGCTGGTACTGTAGCTTTAAGGCCTACTTCAGTCAAGAGCTGATATATCCACATTATCTCACACGCAGACTGTGCCATAGCCCTATATTCAGACTCTGCACTGGATCGTGACACAACTGTTTGCTTCTTACTCTTCCATGAAACCAAATTCCCACCAACAAAGATACAATAACCTGAAGTGGATCTTCTATCCATTTTGGAACCTGCCCAATCAGCATCTGAGAAACATTCAATATGAGTGTGCTTGTGATTTTCATACACGATACCTCGTCCTGGTGCTCCTTTCAAGTAACCCAAAATCTGTTTTAACGCTGCCCAATGATGAATTGTCGGAGATGACAGAAACTGACTGACAACACTGACTGAGTATGCAATATCTGGACGAGTCACGGTAAGGTAATTCAACTTCCCAACCAACCTTCGATATCTTTCAGGATCTGCAAATGGTTCCCCAACATCGGTAAGTTGCACATTTGGAGGCATAGGAGCACTACAGGGCTTTGCTCCCAATTGACCTGTCTCAGTTAATAGGTCAAGAACATATTTTCTCTGAGATAGAAAGATACCTCGTTTACTCCGAGTGACCTCAACTCCTAAGAAATACTTTAACTCTCCCAAATCCTTCGTGTGAAACTGAGTATGAAGGAAAGATTTAAGAGATGAGATTCCTCTAGTATCATTCCCAGTAATTACAATGTCATCCACATACACCACTAACAGAATGATACCAGTTGTTGATCGTTTGTAGAATACAGAATGGTCAGACTTGCTTTTCATCATACCAAATTTCTCAACAGCCTGACTAAACTTTCCAAACCAAGCACGAGGACTCTGTTTCAAACCATATAAAGATTTTCGAAGACGACAAACTCGCCCTGACTCCCCCTGAGCAACAAAACCAGGAGGTTGCGCCATATACACCTCCTCCTGAAGATCACCATGAAGAAAAGCATTCTTGATATCAAGCTGATGTAAAGGCCAATGATGGGAAGCAGCCATGGAAATGAATAACCGAACAGAGGTCAACTTTGCAACAGGAGAAAAAGTGTCAGAGTAATCCACCCCATAGGTTTGAGCATAGCCCTTAGCAACAAGACGTGCTTTCAATCGAGCGACTGACCCATCCGGATTGACCTTAACTGCGAAGACCCATTTGCACCCAATAGCCCTTTTTCCTGAAGGTAAATCGACCAAGTCCCAAGTACCATTGTCATCTAAAGCATTCATCTCCTCTATCATTGCATTCTGCCAACCAGGATGAGATATGGCTTCACGGACAGTTTTAGGAATAGAGGTAGAATCAAGGGAAGCAATAAAAGAACAAGAGGAAGGCGACAAATTAGTATAAGAAACAAATGAAGAAATAGGATAAGCACACTGTCGTTTACCTTTCCGTAAGGCAATTGGAAGATCATTGTTCGGGACTGGATCTGATGACGAAGGATCAGGTGCAGGACATGAATCAAGAGGTTGACGCCTGGAATAAACCTGAATAATAGGAGGCTTGACTGGAGCTGGGGCCGAGACAGGAGCTGGTGCCGAGACAGGAGAAGACAAACATCGGGTTTACCTGTCATATGATCTGTGGCACCAGAATCAATGACCCACTTGGAGGATGATGAGAGAAGACAAACATCGGGTTTACCTGAATCTGCAATAGTTGTGACAGAAGGAGAGGAAGACTTGAGTGAATCCTGATACTTTGAGAACTTGGCAAATTCATCAGCAGAGATAAGGACTGATTTGTCAGAGGCATCAGACGTGATCGCAACATGAGCGGAGTGTTTATACCGGTTTTTAAACTGTAGCTTTCGACAGTCAAACTTGGTATGGCCCGGCCTCTTACAATAGGTGCAAATAATACTGTCAGAATCCGGTGCGCGAGTTTCTTGTGAGATGCCGCCTTTGTGTCCACTGTGATTAGGCTGTCTCCCTGGCGCATAGCTGTTATGTCGACTTATCAAAGCACCACTAAGCGGAATAGTGGGTGTACTTTCGGTGCGGAGAACACGACTAAAGACATCTTGTAAAGAGGAAATATCAGACCCAGAGAGAATTTGTGCCTTAGCAGAATCAAATTCCGGAGAAAGTCCTGCTAGAAAACTCATGATAGCCATTTGCTCCCGTTGGCGTTGTTGAACCTTCACATCAGGGCTAAATGGCAGCAACATATTAAGCTCCTCATACGTTTTCTTAAATGCCATAAAGTAGTTGATAAGGGACTGATCTTGTTTGTCCACACGATAGAAAGCTTGGCAAACATCATACATGCGAGAGAGATTCCCTTTCCCAGAGTACAAAAATTCTAAATAATCCATTAGTTCTTTAACAAATTCACAATGATTGATCAAGCCAATTACCTCACTATCAATAGAGTTCCGAATCTGAAGGAACAAACGAGCATCTTCCCAGAGCCAGGTCTGCCGTGAATCCTCAGGAGGATCAATAGTCAAATGGGCATCTTTGTCAATACTTCGCAAATAAAGACGAACAGTCTTACTCCAGTCGAGATAATTCGAACCAGTTAACTTATGGTCCGTAATTTTAGACGTCATAGGAATCAGATCAGATACTGACTTTGTCTCAGCCATGGGTTAAATAGGTCAGAAAAGCCTCCAAATTCACACACAAACAAACCCCAACACTCAAAACCCCAAATTGAGATGAAATAAATAGTAGAGAACCAGAAAAGCCCAAATCAAAGAACCAGAAAAGCCCAAATTGAGATATCAAACCCCAAATTGAGATATCAAACCCAAACCACAGCCTAAAGACCAACTCTTTCAGACTCCCAACCCACCTTCAATCGACTGGACGATGATGGGGGGAGGATGATGATTGGCTGGACGACGATGGCTGGAGAACCAGATGTCGACTGGATGCGTCGACTGGAGGTGTCGACTGGATGGATCGAAGGATCGACTGGAGGTGTCGACTGGAGGTGTCGACTGGATGGATCGAAGGATCGACTGCTTCGATCGACTGGATCGACTGGAAGGGACGATCTTCTGGAGGGATCGACTGGAGGAATCGATCTACTGGAGCAGTTGACGGGAGGAGTCGACTGGCTGGATCAGTCGATCGGTCGATCGGACTGACTGGAGGAGTCGATCGGGCGATCGGACTGGCTGAAGGAGGCGATCGGACGGCTGGATTGACTGGATGAGTCGATCAACTGCTTTGGCTGGATCGACTGGAGGAATCGATCGGAGGGTTGGATCGACTGGAGGACTGGATCGACTGGCTGGATCGATTGGAGGTCTGGAGGACTGGATCGACTTGAGAACTAAATTGCAAACTTCGAATGGTAAGCCTTAACTTCAAAACTTCGAATTTAATCTCTTCGAATATTATGGCTCTGATACCATGTTAGAAATATAAGAGATTACTTCATTTCCTTACCTTAAATCAAATGATACATGGGCTTTAAATATGACTCACATATACACACACTGACAGCTAGATACACACTACACACACAGCTAGATACACACTACACACTGACAGGTAGATACACACTGTGACAAGTTGCAACTAGAAGCGACCTCCTCGATCGTGCAGGTAGGCCTAAAGGACAGTACCTACAAACAAAACAGGCTTGGTTAGTAAGTGCATAAAATAACTGGATAAGCTAAAAAATCTCACTGCTATGATCGTGTTACATGCCGATGCAACTCTGGCTGTTGCAATCTCCCCTGGAATGAAGTAATTAATTGCTTATCATATCACAAAATAGAATCAGTATAAAATATCATGAATCAACATAAGATATCCTTCTAATTGAGTGCAGACCTACAGGATGTGCTAACTCTCTTTTAAGTTAACAGGTTCAGATGCCATTTTTCCTGTAAACATAATTCAATCCACAAAGTTTATCTCAAGTTCGAATTCACTCATACGAATACAATGATTTATTATTGAATTAGCAAGATACCGATAGATGAATCTAGAAATTCAAATTACATGGAGCAATCCGTAAATACATTTCAATCACTTTAGAATAAAAAGCATAGTGTTGAACCTTTGCTGCTATCCATCTCCACTGTTGTTGTTATCATATATTTTACAGAAATGATCTCAGTCTGTCATGCTCTGTCTGTACATGACTTCTTGATATATCATTAACAGAGCAACACCCACAGAGGGCCATGGTGAGCTCAAGTCATCTCTGAGCATCTTGATGACACGTCTTACACCATGCTCTCCCTTTGCTGCTAGACTGATCACTGCTCTTCCAACCAAAGAAATCACCAGTTCCAAGGGTGAACAACATGTGGAAACAAGATGACCCCCGATCGATTCAGAGAGAGAAGATATGGCTCCCACTACATGGAGTAAAATAGTGTGAAAGTGCTGACATTTTGAATTGTAATACAGTGGAGTTGCCTTCTTCCATCATCTTGATCTTCCATTCAGAATCCTAAATAGCAACCACATCTTTGTATTTAAAAGTGTACTCTCTAATATCTCAGTCTATTGTATGTATCTTTAACTATATTACTAGTAGTGGTGAACACCATACAGAGTAAACCATATTATAACATGATGGTTCAATATTACATCATAACAAATTTCATGCATCAGGATGAGTGATGATTAACTCGCCCGTTGGACAAAAACTGTTCAAAGCATCCAACAGACACTAACGGGGCAAGCATTTAACAATGATCCACCAAACCAAGTAATAAAAAGCGATGAAAATGGACCAAAATAAATTTAAAGAAGAGATGCTACAATGCCAGTAAACAGTTTACAAGGTTTGAAATCAAGATATTCTTACAACCATCTTGTTCTTCTTTCCAGCAGACAATAAGAGTACTTTCCCGTCAACAATATCCGCTGCCTCAATTGTTCTAGCTTCACGTGCCACTCTTTCATTGTTCAAATAAAGGCCCCCTTGCTTCAATAAGCGGCGAGCAGCTGACTTACTGTCAAGCAAACCAGTAGAGACTGAAAGATCCACAACTGAAGCATTCAAGATTTTATCATAAGCCATAGAACAGGAGGGAACATCTTCTGCGATCCCTTCAATTGTTTTCCAATCCAATTTTGTCTCTGTTCCAGGTCTCAGTGCTTCGGTTGCCTTCAGAGCCTCTGATAAACCCTCTTCTCCATGGACAAAATGGGTCACTTCTTCTGCAAGCTTCTTCTGAACAGAATTGGGAACATATCCCGGCATTTTCATTTCCTCTTCCAAAGCATTTATCTCTTCCATATCCAAGAAAGTAAGAATCTTAAGAAACCTCACCACATCCACATCAGGGACAGAAAAGAAATATTGATAAAACTTGTAAGGCGTTATCGATGAAGACAACCAAATTGCACCATCCTCAGACTTGCCGAACTTGGTTCCATCACTCTTCAACAAAAGTGGAAATGTCAATCCATAAGCTCCTTCAACTTGAAGAATTTTCCGAATTAGTTCAGTCCCAGCAGTTATGTTTCCCCATTGATCACTTCCTCCAATTTGAACATTGACTCCCTTGTTTTCAAACAAATAGAGAAAATCGTAACCCTGTAACAGTTGGTAAGTGAACTCGGTATAACTCATTCCTTGTTCTGATTCAACCCTTCTCTTCACACTTTCCTTTGCCATCATTGTACCAACCCTAGCAAACCTCCCAACTTGTCTCAAAAAATCCAATAATTTAACATCCTTCCACCAATCAAAATTATTTAAAATTGAAAAAGATTTTTGTTCGGAACACATATTCGAAGTTGAATTTTCTTCGGAACCCACTTTCGAATTTGTGTTCTGTTCCCATTTTCTACCTAAAATTGCAGAAAGTGTATGACTAATACCTCTAGTGTTCTTGTCTAGTGTTTCGACATCAAGTTCGGGTCTTTCAATGGATTTTCCTGATGGGTCACCAACTCTAGCAGTGGCACCACCAATCAAAGCGACCACATCGTGACCACATCGCTGAAACCATGATAATACAATGACTCCAAGTAAGTTTCCCAAGTGTAAACTCTCTGCTGTTGGATCAAACCCACAATACACTTTCAGTTTAGTCTGATTAGTGTCAGAAGAAGAGCAAACAGACCTGAGATTCTCGCTTGTTAGCGATTCAAGGAGACCCCTTTCTTGGAGAATGTTGACAACATTTGCTCTCTGAACAAAACCCATATCTTGATTCCTCGTTTCGAATGATTGCTGTGAGGATTGGACGCATCTGATGGGCATGGATGTTAAAACGGTGGGTTTTTTTTTACAGATTTTGCGAGAGAAGAGAGGGTTGTTGTTAATGTTATAGCGAAGAAGATAAAAGGGGTGGAGAAGGAACTTACTACTGTTACAACATAGCAATGGGGTAGCAGCTATAGCTGCCATTATCTTACTCTCTCTTCAAATACCCCTCTCCTATTTCACCTCTCTGTGTGGCGGGTGGAGTGATGAAGTCTGTGTGGGGGAGTGAAAAGGACGCTGAAGAGCGAGCTGCTGCTGTTAAGGCCTCCGGAAAGAAGAAAGAATCTGGAAAATCATCTATTTTGTTGGATGTAAAGCCATGGGACGATGAGACCGATATGAAAAAACTTGAAGCTGTGAGGAATGTTAAAATGGAAGGATTGACTTGGGGAGCATCCAAGCTTGTTGCTGTTGGTTATGGTATTAAGAAGCTGCAAATCATGATGACCATCAGAGATGATTTCCTCCGAATCCTTATCTTACAAAGCCTTGTTTGGATCCGATCACATTGATCGAACCATGTTTTTATTCGCTTACAAAAGATACTCATGCAATTGTAAAGAATCTTTTCAATTCAAATGCCCATTTTTGAGGAATTTGATATCATCAAAACTCAAGAGATTTATGACTTCATACTAGTCGACACCGACTCAGTTATGATCACTCATCATCGAGATCCTTCTCATCCTGAGAAGATCTCTCATTCCAAATGCCAAACCATGTCTGTGTGGCGCAGGGAGTGATAAAGTCTGTGTGGTGGAGTGATGAAGTCTATGTGGCGAGGAGTGATGAAGTCTGTGTGGCGGGTGGAGTGGTCGAGACGAAGACGAAGCCGAAGGGTGATTTATGGGTAGGGGGTGCAACCAATCTGAAATACGGCTGGAAATAAATCCTACCCAAACCATTTCAAACTAATAAGGGGGGTGTATTGTATCTGGATTTTGTGGGCAATTTAATAAATTCCATGAATTCTGAAAATCCAAGTGTATTCAATTTGGATTTTAAAAAGTCCACAAAAGTCTAGGGGTATTCAATCAGGATTTTAAAAAGTCTTTCTGAAATCCACAAAGTCTAGGGGTATTCAATATGGATTTCAGAAAGTCCACAAAAGTTTTAGGGTATTCAAAATATCATTCATATTTATGGATTTGGAAAATCATAGATTCTCATGGACTTTGTAGTGTTAGGTATAAATAACAAAGTTCAATAGTTTGCCAGCCTCCATATCAAGATTTCAACGTGAAAAAAAAGTCTCCCAAAGTTCTTCCTTGTGCCAGCCGCGAAGAGGTTGGTTCCCATCTTCTTGTTTTCTCGATTCTTTTTCTATCTTTGCATAAACACAAGAGAGAGAGAGAGAGATAACAGTTAAATATTTTCATCTTGAGGGGAATCTTGTGCAAACAAACCCTGACATAAATAATTCGTGATTAACACAGCTTCTGTAGCAGATAAAAATCATTGGGAGACTTCCAACCCGAATCACTTGTCAAGTTGTGTAATCCCCAATTATCCCGAGCTTTCCGTTAAGATGGCTGAAAAGGGAAGAATTTGAAGTTAGGGATAGGGAAATTAGTAGTGAAAAAATGAGGACAAAATATAAAACTTATAATGATACAGAGAGGATTTATCTATCAAAAGAAACAAATTGCCTCTTTTAGGATGAAGAGTGGTACATAATACTGCTCTCTTTACTCAAAACTGTTTGTGTGGTTGCTCCTTCACTTTACATATGGTAGCACGTTCTGAATAGAAAAAAATCTCTCGAGATCCGTCCATGGTGATTGCAGCAGAACGAAGGGCAATGTTGTACCAGCCAACATAAAATCTGAGTGGCAGGAGCCAAATGATTTGAGCGTGCCTCACCTGAGTAGAGTAATTGGCGTGGAGATAGAAATGCAAGCAGATTCTAGGGTCACTTTAGAACTGAGGAGTTGGCAAGGGTATATGTTGGTTTCATACCTTACAATCTCCATCATCTATCGTTGAACCCATGTTACCCCTTGTGTTCCTTTCCTATTTCCTCTTGTCTATGTGCTTTCTCTTTGTGTTACTGTACAAGAGATTCAGGAGAGTCAAGGGAGACGAAGATGAATCAACCCATAACCCATTTTCAATCTGCAGATGTTCCCTTTCATCTACAATAAACAAAATCCATCAAAGCAATAAGGCCCACCAGCTGTTTGTAGAATTTCTTACTCTCTAATGTCTAATATATTTGGTTTGTTAGAGGATATGTCATTACCAACTTATTTTTTATCTTGCAAATAATTAGAAATCTGTAAAAGTCGTTCATACAAAGTCCGTGGATTTTCATAAATCTCTAGAAAGTCTGTAGCAAAAGTCTATGGATTTAAGAAATCAGCAGAAGTCCGTGGACAATTTAAAGAGTATGTGGACAATTTAAAGAGTCCATAGACTTTTCAAATTATTTATCAATTCCATAAGAATTCATATACAATACACCCCCCTAAAAGTGGTTTCGGTTAGATTTTAAATCATATCCAATTCTTAGTCCTCTAAGTTTGGATTCGATAATCATTAGTATGATTTTTTTTATCAAGTAAGCTACAAATGGATATGGATCCGATAATTTCGACGTAAAAGTAATGTTACATATATGCTTAAATTAGTAGTTTTTTTTTTTTTTTTTTACATTCGTATGGATATGGACCCGATAATTTCGACCTAAAAGTAATGTTACATATATGCTTAAATTAGTAGGTTTTTTTTTTTTTTTTTTTTTTTTTTTTACATTCTTATTTTATTGTTAAGAGCATGATCTCTTAAACTATCCAAAAAGTTATTTTGAGGTATCATATGGAAATCAAAAAAAAAAAAAAAAAAACCCTTTCTATAAGAGATTTCTTATCCAAGCATCTATTTTAAATAATTATTAAAAAAAAGTTAAATGGGGAATGTGGTTGGAGTGATGAAGAAATAGAAGACCCCTAAAATAAGCTTTTGGTTAAAATGATGATGGTTTTTAGCTTTTACCCTTGCAGCATCTTCAAGAAATCCTCTAAAATTATCAAAAAACTATTTTGGAAAGTTCGAAAAATTCATGCTCCAAGGGAACCCCTAAAACCTCTAATATTTTAACTTTACTTTTACTTTTTCCTATATTTGAGGGCATCCATACCATTCTCAAATCTCAAAGAATATTTCAACTATTTTAATTTCCAAATTAAAAACAAAAACCAAAACAATGATGAAAAAGTAGAATATATATTTAAATAATGATGAAAAAATTAAAATGTGAAATATGGTTGGAATGATTAAAAATATATATATATATATATATATATATATATATAATCTCTAAATTTAGCTTTTTGATTAAAGCGAGATGGTTGATCCCAATTTTAACTTTGACACTTGAAGATGCTCTAATAAGTAATAACATGTTTGTTTATCCAAAAAAATCATTGTTGAGTACCCTGTTGCCTCCAATTTGTTGCAACAAACAGTTCTTATTGATGATTTTACAAAATAGTAAAAGTAAATTATGAGATGAAAGAATAATCTAAATTTTGGGATTTTGAGTGCAAAACCCTAACCACCCCCCCACCCCCCCCCCCCCCCCCAATTCACACTCAACATACAAAAGCACAAAAAATGAAGTTCCATGGCTTCTAGGCATGTTCATTTGAACCCCTCCACCCCTTGAAGACAAAACGATGCTGCTCACTTCGTTGGCTCGGACAGAGATAGCCATCAAGAAAGAGATCAGACAGAGTTGCTACTTCGCCGGTGCTCGAAGCGTCGCTGGGACAGAGAGACACATCTAGAGAAGTTCTCACCACACAGTCATAAGCAAACAACCCCTTCACTCTGTCCACAACCCCTTTCTCCCTTTGTTTCTAACTTATTTAAATAAACAAACTCCATCAGCGAAGACGTAGCAGACGTATGAGATTGTCGATTGCACCTACATTGACCCACCGGCTTCAACATTGCAACCAATAAAGTTTTGGCTTCATAGAGAATCTTGGCAAAAACAATCTACTTGAAAGCAGAAGATAAAGAAAATGAAAGGCTTTAAATCACGGTCTCTCTACTTTTTGTTGTGGGAAGACTTCTATTCATTTCTTTTTTCTTACTTTATCTCTCTCGTTGTAGCCTTCTTTAGTATTTTAACAACACTCGATGTTAAAAAACTGCAACAAAAAATCTGTGACGGTCTAGATTAATCCTAAACCCAATCTGACGGTCAAGATTGAGTCCTAAACCCAAGAGAAGTGAAACAGTGAAAGTGGAAAAGTGAAATCATGTCATCATGTGGAAGGGTCACATGGGTGACGCAACCAACATGTGACATGTCTTGTATTTTATTAAATTTAATTATCTTAATCTCTCACAACCTCTTGTCCTTTATTGTTAATTTATTAATCTAATTTAAATTTAGTTGTGTGGGGGCGGATATGGTTAAATCCGTATTCATCTCGAATTTTTGCCGGATACACTATGGATCTTCAAATCCATCCCGAAATTCGTTAAGGTAAATCCAAATCCACCCCAAACGATTTAGATGGAGCGGATATCTGTAAAAATTTGCCCCACTGCCATCCATACCTTGACTACGAGTATAATTTAGATGGCACAATTTTAGTCTTTTCGGTAGAAACCACAAGCATAATTTAGAAAACAGAATATCAGTGAATTGTAAGTGAAGTTTTGAAATCTACCAATTCAGCAAATGAAAATTCTAGAGAGCAAATGACATAATATCAGTGAATCTTTAAATTTTACCCACTCAACAAAACTTCAAGAAAAAATTTCTTTTCATGCGTTTAAAAATCTCAAGACATTCATCATTCTCGTTTGGCTTTAGTGGGTGGTATTCATTTACGGATTGTGAAGGATTTTAAAATTCATTAAAATTCAGGGGTATTCAATTAAGATTTTAAGGGATTGTTTAAAATCCATCAAAATTAGGGGATATTCAATTCATGTTTTTCAAAAGTTCACTAAAATCAGAGGGTATTCAAGAAGTAGTAGATTTTAATGGATTTGTTAAAGTTGTGGATTTTGAAGGATTTGTGAGTGGAAAATATATATAACAGGAGTCATTCCAAATCCAACCTTCCCACTTCATATTTCAACGGATTTGTATTGGTCATTGTTAAATAACACCACCATTTTCGCTGAAAGACACTACCACCCCACTTTATTTGGGATTTGTTGAAGGACACCACCACCTTCCCTTCTCCACATTCTCTTATCTCTTCACAGGAGCAGCACCACATCGCCCCACAACTTTTGGCCACACCACCACACCCTACCACCGCTGGCTGCACCACCACCCGCACTTCATCTTCTCATTTGTTCTTGTTATTCTTTTTTGTTATTATTTATTCTTTTTTGTTATTATTATTATTATTATTATTCTTTTTTGTTATTCTTTTTTCTATTTCTTCTTTTTTGTTATTCTTTTTTCTTTTTTGTTATACAATAGCATTTATACTGAAACGCTATCGTAGACTATACCATAGCGTTTCTGAAACGCTATTGTAAGTATACATAGCAGTTTTTTTTTTGTTGCTATCAAATGACTTTTTATTACATCTTATAAATTTTATTTCTAGAAAAAAAAAATTTAATGTGCCAAACTTAAACATTTTCATGAATGGAGGCAAAGTAATATAATTAATGAGATAATGTATTACATCGAGTCACAAAATCTATCAAATTAATAATAAAGATCAACTCTCTGTATTACATCGAGTCACAAAACATTTCCAGCTTTTCAAAACCTAAATATAAACAACCACAACTCCCTGTATTAACACCTTAACCACCTCAACAGAACCACAGTCATCTTCATCAGTCCACCTCAACAGAGCGCTCCATTTTCCAGCAGGAGCTCGACCAATCAACAACTTGATCACAACGCCTCTTGCCAGCCTCGCTCAATCAGCAAAGTCCTTGAAAATAATGTATAAGACTGTCAGATAGTTAAGGGAAAAGTTAATAGAAAATTTTGTAACAAAAGTAACGATCTAAACAAAAATCTGAAGAAGCAACCAACAAGTTTTATAAAGCAATAGGACTTGTCTTGTAAGAAATTTCATGACAATGTCATAAAGGACTAGGTATATGCAGTCTCACCACGAACTAAAACATTTGTGACTCGATGTAATACAGAGAGCTGATCTTTATTAAACATATATTGAGAAACCATATTTTTTTTCATATATTAAACAACAAAAAGACTCTCAAGTTAACAAAGGCTGCAAATAGCTAGGCAGTATGTAACATGATAGCCTATCCGACCAAGAGATACTACAAATCTTAGAAAGCTACTACACAGGTAAAGCGATACTGTACGTGTTTGTTCCATTCAAAGGGGTAAATAAGAACAAATACACATACAGGAACATGAACAAATACACATACAGCAACAAGAACAAATACACATACAGGAACAAGAACAAATACAGCAAGCAAGAACCTGACAGCAGGAACATGAACTTGTGGAATTTTTCTGACAGATCCAACTTCACCTTCCCACTGATCCTCTTGCATGCATTTCCCCCCAACATTACATCATAGCTTACCATGGAATCAAGCCACAGACACTCAGGTTGCCCCACCATCTCCTTGTATGCAGAATTGGCCAGTCTCACTCTGTTACTCGAGTCTGAAACCACAACTGGTAGAGCCTCAGCCTCTATCTCTGCTTCAACCTCATGAGACTTCTTGGAAGCACAAGTACCAGGAATTGGGTTGGGTTTCACTTGTATGCATTCAAGTATGATGCTTGAACCAACAGGTCTCACAGGCTGAGGAGTTATGACATTTGCAGGTCCAGAATCAGAGACAACATCTGCTTCTTGCAGAGTCTGCAACAGATCCTTCTCCTGTGGAACATCAGCCTTCATGGTCAAATACATGACCTCCTCAAGGTGAGTAACAAGCATTCATGCCAGGAAGTTCAGATACTAATCTGGGTACTTCTGGCGATGAAGAAGAAGGGTAAGGTAGAAAAGAAAGGGTGACCAAATTGACAGACTTCTCCAAGCTTGCTCCAAGCCCTCCTGAACTTGGGTGTGGAAACTGAGGAGGGAACCCATGACCAAAACTCTGCAGAGAAAGACCAAGTTGTGTGTTCTTGGCAAGAGAAGCAACCCCACATGGAGAAGACAACAAAGTGTGATTGATCATCTTTGTTCTCTTTGCAGGTGTGCATCCATACCTTCCTCTCCTTCTACTCCTAGTTGGCCTTGTTTGCAGGTGTTCGAGGAAAGGAGATTGTTGGGTGTTTTCAGGTGTTGTTGGGCCATCCAACAATGGGTTTATAGGTGGTTTTGGAGCAATGGGTCTGTACCTTGATAAGATCTGCTCAGTCTCACTAGAGTAAGAAGAAGGATTCATCATCATGATGAATGAAGATGGTGGCTGTTTCTTTTGCTCATTTAGCATGGACAGTCTCCAAGCAGCAACACCGCATATCTGAGCGTATGTTTCCTCTACGTATGATATGATCAATATAAGAATGTTATCTTCAAAGTAACATTACCTTATTTGTAGGATAGACTTTCTCCTTGTACCAAGCAGGCCTGTTTCCTAGATCAATAGGAAACAATTTGATCTTGTCCTGCAACCCCTGCTCCCAACAAATAAGAATTACTCAGAAATGAACTTTAATACGGAGGGTTTGAAGCTCCTTAATGAATAATTAACATACTATACTTGAAACTACAAAAATGGCTTGAACTCTTGAAGTGCAAAAAGAAATGGAAATGAACTCTTGAAGTATTTAATAAGTATACAACATGTGGATTTCATGACATGTTCAAATAACTCAAATTTCGAAAGACCAACATCTCAATACTATCCCTTGAAGCATCTCCACAGGATAAAGCTCAAATAAACAAACAGAACAAAAAATCACCATCTGATGTCTTCTGTGAATCTGAAATTACTGAAATAATACTGAAATTACTATAAAACTCAATTTCTTTATCTTCAATCCGACAACAGTAGATGGAAAAAGGTTAAAGAAAATATCACTTGGGATTTGCACAGGAAGAAATTATCTGTCAGCTTTACAAAATACTAGTTTTGATTTCTGAGTACCGATGGCAATATGCAAAAGGGTATTGGCATAAAAGAAAGTAACTTGATGAGTTGCGACAGTAGTATAAATGTGCTGTGAATATTATACAGAAGACAACAAAAAAGGCTAATAACCAAGATCATGAAAATGCTGATTCGCAAAAAAAAGTTATCCTAGGTATTGGATATCAATGTCAGTAACGTGTCAAGCAGAATATGCAAGATCATACACCCATATGCTAATATTCGCACACAAAAACACATCCTAACCTCCTACATACAAGCATGGCATTTGCTTAGGACAAGCACCAGTAGAATACAAGCATGGCATTTCCCACTGGAGGAGCCTGACCCAACAAGGTCCTCACAAGGCCTGCTGATGCTAACTTCCTGCCCATTGGGCATCAGACAAGCAGAAAAGCTTAGAAATCTCATAGGAGAACCCAATCAAAGATTGACAAGCAGAAAATCCATGCAAATCCAACTATCTGAGTGCTAGGCTGGTTTGATGAAAATCATGAAAGTATGGAAGGCTGATATGCAGCATTTTCTACTCATTACTTTGACCTAACGAGCTAGGATCACATAATTTGACAGGTAATGTGGGATAAGGCCATTGGGATAATTGTTTCAGATTTAACTTATTGTTTCAGATTTAACTTTTCCAACACCTAATATTCGATTTGGATCATCTATATTTACAGAACAAGGACCATAAACTTTCCAGCCTAAAAAATATATGGATGCATACCAAGGTATTATGGGGATCATCATAATACCGCCCATTAATAAATCCTGCAAAGATGCCTTCTGCTGCCATGACATAAACAAACATTGCATTCATGCCGATCCACTTCAATGGCAAGAATATAACGCCAGCCCAAAATGTCAACCTGGACAAATAATGTGCAAACTTTGCCTGATTAGCAAGGCTTAGAACATCGATGGTCATTTTTGCATAGATAAATAAAAACACACAAAAAGGAGTTACATTTGTTGGGAAACAACTAAAACAGAGTTGCTTAAAAAGTATTTAAAAAAAAAGGATTAGGATTGGCATGCAATCTGAGACTGCAGTTAAACTGGGGCGATAGACCACACCCTGCTTGATAATATGATATAAGTGGCATGCTATCAGAGAAACCACGATGTACTTGAGAAATTTTGTCGACTCACTGTTCGTTTTAGGGAGGGTCATTTCAAAATTTCTTTTTAATTATGAATCGTAAGAGAAGGAATGGGCAAGATCTAAAATAACAATGAAATAGGCAAAATAAAAGGTTTGTTGCTTTTGCAATATATTTGACATTGCAAAGTAATATGACATGTACATAAACATAGATACCAAGGGAGAGAAAAAAAGAGGGAGTAACTAATCTACATTAATGTCGTACCAGAACATAAAAGAAGAGAACACCAATGCAGCTGCACCTGCTGTCACACAGACGTAGCTCGAGCTATACAACTGTTTGTTTAATGAGATAGCTGAAATGGACAGAGGCAGAGTATTAGACAATAAAGTCATAGAAAACAAACAAGTATCATCCAATTCTCTTTTCTGACCATTTGTGAAAATGGAGAACAAATCCTAAACTGAGGAGAGAAAGGCCCTTGATCATCCAATGTTTTAGTCTCTCAGAGTGACCCTGGAATTGAGCAAAAACAATAATCAAAAGACATCATGGAAACGAAACACAAGACCCCATAGAAAGGTGTGAACTCCAAATGTACCAGAACATGGCCACATTGCACTCCGATAATTGTCATTAGAATAGCTGATAGTGAACTGCATGAAGACACAGTCATGTATATCAAGGGCGGGATGTGGGACAGCTCCATTCTAGGAGGAAAAAAAAAGTGATAGTCTAGGAAGCAAAATGAATTTCCCCACAATTATCATATGGTCTTAGCGTTGGTGTTACCATAGAGATCATTTACACAAGGAAATGGAGTAGCACATCTCTCTTACCACCCAAACTGCTTATAATGGTTAGAAATTTCAATATACCAATCTTTAAACCAGCTCCAGAATAGACCAACCAATTTTGAAATTTCTGTGGTCATCAAATTGATTTTAAAGTTAACACTAAAAATGAGGGCTTCAACTTAATTATAGAGACACAAATATCAAAATAGCAATTTTGAGGGTGATTGAGGTGCAAAGCGAGGGGATCATCCTCGCATCAAGATAACATCATATAAAAATTTGAGAGGTGAAACAAGAAACAGAAATTGAAGTAAGCTTGTCCCTATTCACAACAGAAAGTACCAACTAGTTTAAGTCTTTAAGAGATTAACTCTGCAGACAAGTCTATGAGAAAATGATTGTACCAAGACAATGTCTGAAAGGACTAATCAAGATATAGACAAAACAGATCTTCCCATAAAGCCGTATTTTTAAGTACGTGTACACCTCCAATGCTGAAGTTTATGAGCTCAGGAAAAGAGGCCACCTTGACTTTGTTTGCAATAAACATATCACTATTCTTTAAGCTTTTATTAACTGTTATTTATATAAAATATCAGCTGTAAATGATTCAAAAAACCATTTTGCATGTTTTTCAGGAAAAACGTGATCCAGAAATTAATAATAGTTTAAAAAAAAGTAATTAATCATAGAGCAGAACTAAGACTGCCTTCATGTTCAAATGGTGCATGGCACCAAGATGGTGCGTCCTTACGCAACGCCCCTGCATAAGGGGAACTCTCAGTGCAAACCTGTGTAACTTTAAAAAGGGTAAGACTCAAACTGTTCCATTAACAACAAAGTAAATCATAGATGGGCCATACAAAAGGTGAAACAGATCAGGCTCTAATATTGTGTCAAATACACACCTTAGATCTCCTCCAAGCAGGATGTTCATACATGTGATTGATTCCTAACACTTCTCTGTCAACATATGCAACAACATTACATGGAGGATCCAGGTTTCCTTTAACACCACAACTTACCTATAATTTTAAGACTCTGCCAAAAGGATGTCATGATTTGCAATATGAAGAATATCATATTTATTACCTTCTAATGAAACATAGATAGATTCTCTCAACTAAAAATACAAAATAATTAGTTGCCAAATGAATGACAAACACAGGTCTTATACCATGTTCATGAATCTACAAAGTGAACAAACAAACAAATTCAGAGTTTCTCATTGATTCAGGTCCTGATAAAAACTGAGAGTATATTTAAAGATATTTGGATCTGAATTTGAGCAGAATTTTGGCATTGTTGAATATGAGAATCATGAACTTTAGATTTCACCCAAAATAAAAACCTCAGGTTAGATTAGCCAGACTTAGATCTGTCAAATCCGTACTCTTCACATTTAGCTATAGCCATGAAACCCAAAAATAAACTCCTATCATTGGATTGTGCCAAATCACTCTATTGAATTCTGCAAATTCAAATTTTCTCGTTCCATTTCCAGGTATCCATTCACCATATAATCTTATGCTTCCCTTTCCACTTTCAGTAAGCGGCCCGGGCTTTTTCCAGCCTTTCAACGGCACTGCCTCGTAATTCTTCTAAATTTCGAATAGTATTCAAGATTATATGTTTTCAATTATCTAATAAATCACTTAATGAAAGTAGATTATCTTCCCATTCATTTAAAAAAATTCAATGATCTCTTCCCGAACCAAACATGAATCTTTCGGTTCATTTGGCTCTCACACCCAGTTACTTATGGGGCATTCCGTTATCTTTTTTTTTTTTTTTTTTTTTTAATGTAATGAGCTTATCCTCTCTTTTCTGTTCGGATGTGGGTGTTTTGTCGAAATTGAATTGTCATAACTCTTAGTTGTAAAAGAAAAAACACAAAGAATTCTAAAAATATTTCTATTTTTTAAATAAAGTCCAATTCCAAAAGAAGCGAGTATAAATACAAATCAAGAAAATGATGTAATAAGTAATCGGATTTTAATGAATCGTCTATTAAATCTACGAGGATATTAAGAGTTAGTTTTTTGCCAAAATAAAAACCTTACCATAGATTGATCTCAACTCATTTTCAAAACTATGTTCAGCTTTAAATATGATAACCGAACATAAGCTTCCATAATAAGGGTACTATGTGAGAACTTCAGTTAACATAATCGTGCAATAAGATATTATCCAGTGTAGTTCAATGTACAAGCATATGGCCAAAACGGACTTACAGATAAAAATTTCCCAAAATCAGGGTTATCTTTATCATACACAGTGACGGTGCCAGTTAGGAACATGAGCTCCATAAATTACAGAAAAGTATATAACAAGTAGACAAACACCAGCCAGCCTGCAGATAAAACGTAACATTAATTGTTTAGAGAATGTTTGCTGGTATGGATCATAACTCATAATCCCTACAAAAAATTAATATCAAGATCAAATGTACATATCAAATCCAAAATGACTTACCATTGGAAGCCGTACAGTTTGAATATGGGCCACCAGCTAGGTGATGGATTCTGTAGTCTTTTGGTTGAGATCTCCAAAAGTGCAACTATCAGATATGCAAGAGCAATCCTCTACAAATGGTAAAATGTGTGGTTTAAGCCAATCCATTAAAAAATAAAAACCATGACAAGAGTTCAACAATTAGAAATATTCCATCTGAAAAACCTGTAGAATACCACAACGCCTGATCCTTTTCATGTCAACTCCAAATGTTAGCTTGTCTGGAGCGAGTATCCTCCTTCAAAGCATACGGAAAAAATATATTAATAACTACAGAGGACTATGGGAAAGTGTTGGATACTACATTCACAGATAAAATCTCAGTTCTCTATCGTTGACTCATTTGGCTTGTCAATAACCACATGATCACAAGTACTTTCTACATTTGCATTTGGTATTCCTTCTATTGATTTGTCTATACAAGAGAAGTTTTTAAACCACGTTGGTTTCAGTCGAGGGCGTTTAAGACCCTACAAGTCTTGAGGTGCTAACACAAGAAATCCTAAATCATGATCAAGTGATCACATCAATGGTATCTTTATTACTACCAAAGCATCTTATGTTAACTACGGACAAAAGGCTCTCTTTTCAATGCCAATACAAATTAGAATACCATTTCAGCTTTACAGATTGGCAATTACAAACACAAACTCATCATTAGATAAACAAGCAAGAGTCTACCATTCATAAAAACAATAAATCAAAACCTTCCCACATTTTATAACACATCAGAGAAAATTTAGGAAAAAAGGGCACCATCAAAACATGTCCAACATTTTATCTAACAAGAAATCAGTATGCTAGTTTAACTCACAAATCAAGAACCAACCTTGTAAATGAGACCCCAGAACGAGTTTGACTGTTCTAATAATGACCTTTTTGAAGGTTGTAAGCCAGTTTGGGACTCTCTGCATGGAGATTATGAATGAGCATTTGTTCTATGAGTAAGGGTTTGACACTCAAGTTAAACCGGATAAAAAATAAGACAAGATATAAACCTTGAAAGAAAGAGCAATGGCCACTCCCACTATGAACAGAAAGAAAGGCATCACAAAGCCTGCAAGATTAAATAGAAGGAAAAACTACAAAAGGGATAGAAGAGCCAATAGTGTCCGACGATCACTTATGGTTATGACAGAAACAATATCCAATAGCAGCCCCTCAGTATAACCTAAACTTTACTCTTTGAGATAAAAGGATTGCAAATTTTGACACCCAATAGTAAAAGCACAACAGTTTCATACAATGAACACCCTTTCTTGGTTAACCATTCAAAATGAACTATCCAATCAACACCCGAATCTAATCAAAAGAACTGACAAGTTAGGTAGATTCTTTTATATCTTTGCCAACAACTAAATCTGCATGAAGAATTTACTAAAACGGTTCATTTGTCTTCATTCAGCCTAAATGTATCAAAGTTTTCTAAGAGTCGGCAATAAGAATACATGGAAATTTATAATAGTTAAGGATTAGTAATGAATGCACTACGATCTATTCCATCAACAATGACATTTGTAATGAATGCACTACAATCTATAAGTACATAGCTGAATAGAGAAAAAAAATATCAGAAAAGAAAAACAGAAAAATTCTCAGACCTAAAAGGTTACGTGCAAAATGACACCTGTCATCAAATTGGCATTGACCAGTAATCTCCCATTTTCTACAAATTTTTGTCATGCAACCGGGAGTCTTTGCATTCATCTGAGAACAGTCGATACTCGACGTAATTTGGTCGGATGCTCTTCCTTTATCCAATGGAGATCTTGGGGTCTGAATGCTGATGGCGGAATTCTCCTTGAATATCGCTTGATATTTCCGGAACTTGGAAGGGTGCTCATGCAAGAAAATGCACTTCTTCCCATAGCGGCACTCTTGGCCAGCAGCAAAACTCTTACACAGCTTCATCCGGGAGATTATGCTTTCATCATGATCGTCTAAATTTCCCATTCGACCATCCTTGTGGAAAGTAACAAGATATTGCCAATTGGCTGCAGGCTTCCTCATATCTTCAAATCCATGGGCAAAATTTCAAAGATTGCTCTCATAAGGACAGGTGCCTGACTTAAACCTTTCACACATGCAATTCTTATAAAATGCTTTTCTGGCTTTTGGAGAACTAAATGCATTTCGGGCATTCAAATTCTCTCTGCTGACAAAATCATCAGGGAGGTTTCTGGATTTCTTGCTCGGAGGACTCACATTAGTAGACTTAGCTGTTTGATAACAGTTCTTTCTAGAATCAGATGACATCTAAGAATATCCATGCAAAAAAATTAACATCAATAAGTTTCAGAATGCTTAGATGAATGCATTAACTGAAATAGCAAATACTGATAGAATCCAAATGTGAATTTAGACAGGAAAAACTATAAATATATAAATTCAAAACCCAATGAAGACTTGATTGAAAAGAATCAAGAAGAAACAAAGGGATGATCGAGGTAATATGAATTAACCAAAGAAAATCAAATGACTTAGTTGAATATCTAAAACCTATAATTCTCTCCTGTCAACAAACCCAGACAACTGTTTGATCTAAAAATATTTGGTCTATGTTTACTTCAAACATATGGTGTTATGATTTTCATGTACATCATCTTATAATCAAATATATAACAAAGTAGCATGTCAAGTATATATATGAATCCCACAAACAAACCATTCATAAGCAATCAGTGAGTTAAACATCTCTTGCTGGACTCTTTCATCAAAGGTTGAAAGGCGTTCGGAAACACCCATCTCAACGTCAATCAGGAAAAGTAAAGTATCGATGGAAAGTTCACGAAACCCTAAATCATCTGTGATTTAGCCATTATATGTCTCTTTTAATCACAATTAGCCATTTCTGTCAATTAGTTTCGTAAAAAGAATCCATACAGTAATTTCATCAGACATTGAACCAGTTAATTCAAAGTGATGAAATCAGCGATTGAGCTGTTAAATGGAAAAAGCAAAACCACAGAAATTTCTAGAATAATGAATCAAGAACACTTAAAACACTGAAATAGATGAAGGAAGAGAGACATAGAGACATACTTTCTGGACGTGATTGGTCTCGCCGCGGCCGTTAGGGAGAGGAAGCGTTTCAGACAACATGACACAAGTGTTCTACTGGCTCACTTCGCCACAGTTGGAGCATTTCATCTGAGAGAGAGAGATAGATTTCAACAGCAAGTTAGCAAACAAACATCAAGTAAAGTAAAGAATAAACCCTAGACGAAAACGAGAGAATGGAAAAGGATTTGTGTTGGAAATTGGAAGGAAGAATGGAAAGATACCTTGAAGTAGTAAGCGAAGTCGGGATCATCGCAGCCTCCTTGTGGTTCGAGATTGGTGAGACCGTCAAGATCCGCAGAGATCAACAACATCATGTTCACCATTTTCTTCAATTGTAATTGCAGAGAAAAACAGGTGAGAGTCTAATGTGAAGAATAGACGAGCAAGAGAGCGGGGCGAGCTGAGAGATGAGGGACAAGAAGGGGTTGCTTCTGGTTTTGGCCGAGAGGGTGAGAAAAGATCGCGCTAATGCAAAATTTTGAGAAAGCGCCAACAAGCCCGCGCAGTTTTTGCAGCGTTTTTCATATTTGAAGTCATTAAAAATTGACTTTTGATAGCACATTTGGCAAAAACGCTATTAACAAATGCTATTAATGAGCATTTGTGTTGTAGTGTATAAATATTATAGAGATGAAAGATTCAAGTAAATAAGGTCCTTTCACCGATCCTTCAAGAGAAGTCTTTCTTAGGGTTTGCATTTGAGGTAAAACTGGAAAACAATCTCTCTCCTTACGATAGACTTCTGTTGATTTAATGATTGAAAATTAGTATGCAAGGCATTGCAAGTTTGGACTTTGGGGGGTTGAACATGAAGAGCATTTCTCCTTACGGTTGAGTTGTGTTGATTTGTTGATCGAAAGGTTGCATGCAAGGATTGATGGTTCGGGTTTTTTGAGGTGGAACTGGAAAAGCATTTTTCCTTCCTGTCGAATTCCGGTGATTTAAGGATAGAAAATTAGTATGCAAGGCATTGCGCATGTGCATAGACTTCATCGGAGTTTTGTTCAGTCTACAATGCCTTGGCTGCTTCATCCTCGAGGAACCCTCAAGGATTCATGTAGAATCCTTGAAGTTATTCAGAAAAATAACCTACTCTTATTTATTAGTCAAGCTGGGATTGGACCTGTGACCTCAAAGTTTCCTCACACGAGAATGTTACAAACTTGAGCTTGAAGAAGCAAAGTGATGAAAAAGAAAAGTTTATCTGTAAAGGTGAATGGAACAAAAAAATCAATTTAGGGGGAAAGAATGCTAATGCATGAGTATTTAAAAATCAAAATATATGACAATGTAATGTATTAGAAGGCCAAAAAAATGTGGCTGATACATTTACTAATACAGATATGAAGCAAAATATGATAACTATAGTAAGTGTAACAATAAAACTCAATTATGTGTGATTCTTAATGGACATTTCAATGAATGATTCTGCTGATTTAGTTATAATATGCATTCCCTCATATAATGATAATAAATATTAATATGATGACTTATTTGGTATATTTTAGGTCATAGTTTACATGAACTACATATATGTAAAAAAAAATTCTCACCAAATTGTAATATTCAATGTAACTTCTTCATTCTTAGGATGTGTTTGGTTGGGTGGAATCCAATTCCATGGGAATTCTTGAGGGGATCTCTCCATTTAACGCTAAATTGAGGTAGCACTCATCATCCATCATTAAATTTTGTGATCAATGTTGTGAATGGAAGTCTCGTGAATATGGGATCACACTACTTTTTTTTTGGAATGCAAGCTGGGTTTTCAAGGATCCCATAACCTATGCCGCAAGTGGGACTCGAACCTAGGACGTGGGGGACAAACTCACACAACCCAAACCATTAGACCATAACACCATTGGCGGATCACACTCCTTGCTTCCCCCAAAGCATGTGATTCTCATGATCATGAGACTTCCATTTCCACCATTGACAACAATCCATCTTTTTGTTGTATCTCCAACGATATTTTTCCAAAGCACGACAAATCATCTTCATGAGGGTTTTAGGCTTTAACCCCAAACAACTATCCAACAGTTTTTTGTTGCATAAGACATTTTCCTAATAGCACAACATTCACATTTTATTAAAGGTTCTTAACCCAAACCACCCCACAAAAAAATTTCAGCACAAATTTTTCCATGCATCGGAAAAAGGAATTTGTGGTAAATAGGAATATTTGACAAAACACTAGGCAAATGTAAATTTCTCGCCCTTGAAAAGCAATTACATTAAATAAAGCATGGCCATGTTTGAAAGTTTCAATCATTAAACCCCACCGTTCCATACTATTGCATTTTAGCCCCAAAGGAAGCCCAAGATACAAACATGGAAGAGTTTCCCCTCACATCGCATCTTATAAGTCTCTTCACCAATAAGAACCCCCTCCCAGAGTCCAATCTCAATAGTGTAGGAGATTATAATTTTAAGACCCAAAACAGAAAATGAAAAATGGATTTTGGATTGTGCTGATTCAGTTTATACTATGTGTTAATATTGCTATCAACTCCAAAAGCTTAATCTGTTAGGAAAGGAAAACCTATCACAAATCAAGGATCGGAGTCCACTCCCCCTCAACCTTGGTGCAAGGGTTGGGCAAAAAGATCAAACCCAAACCTCGTCCATCAAAATCTCTAATACGATATGTCGTAACAGAGCCCTAATTTCCTGTGAGCAAAATCTTGGTGTACTCATTTTTTCGGCGGCAGTAGTCACCAGCACGAACTACCATCCTCCGGCCCCTTACAACAATGCTTGGTCATATCTTGTTACCCATCTTTATTTTAAATCAATCTTCCTACCCATCTCTTCAACTTCTTTTTTAATCTATCTCAAACCAATATTACATTTCCTTAATCTCACCGACAACATATAAGTTCAGATCTTGTTTCGCTCTTATATGCCACTATCTCATTAATAGTTGATATTCCATTTTTTGTGGTTTTTCCGGCGGAAAATCAATAACTCTGTGGTAATTAATGAAAGGGATAAACAATAGCAGTATTTTGATTCGAAGGAACTCACTCTAGTTCAAAACCCAAGTCAAATTTCTGCGACATGAACATCCATTTTGATAACTGCTTGTAAACCTTTCTTCTTCAATATCTCATCTGATCACTTATTTCTTCTAGAGCAAAAGAGCCTCACTGAGGTCTCGTTGAAAAGCCCAACAAACCTTTTTTTAACATGTTCCAGTCAAAACCAAAATCCTATCCATAAATTCCATGTTTGTACCTTTTGGGAGCTGGAAAAAAAAAACCCTTTGAGAAACACTCACCCTAAAGCCTTGGGTTGGAAGTTGGTGTTCAACTACTTTATTATGTGTTTGGGAGGTCAACTTTTCATTTTGAAAGTTGATAGAGGTCCAACAAGTTGTAAGCCGAATTTCAATCCCACGAGGTTTTGATCATGCCTAAGCCGTTTATGATCGAAGAACGTTCAAATCCTATTTCATCAGGTTCTCATGAGAGTCTCTGAATCATTCATGATGAAACATAATTTGTCCCAGAGACCTATTCATACCGATAAAACTTTGTTGAAAAAAGGGACTAGGAAATTTTCGTGAACACGGTGGATTGACAATATTGATGAAGTAAGAATCAATGTTGTTGATTTTGGGGATTTCATCCCGATCTCCAATCCCCATGAGATTGAAGAGGGGAGGGGGTTGAAGATATTTTTATAATGTGAATCATGAGAATAAATAGATATTTTTATAATAATAAATAGATATTTTTAGAATAAATATATATTTTTATAATCATGATATTTTTATAATGTTGAAAATATTTTATAATGGGAGGGGGTTGAATATTTGATATGATCTGTTAGGATTGTTTTCCTTCTTGTGTAGCTATTGTTTCCTATTTATATCTCTCTATAAATAGAATTCTCGATAAATCGTTAGCTTCCATAGTATGCATTCCATTAGATAATGATAATAAGTAACTTCATTAAAATAGCAATGCATTTGACATATTTATGGTATAGTTTACTGAAATAAATCAAATTGTACTATTTAATGTAACGTCCTCATTCTTGGATTGATGTGTTGCCTCTAATGGGTTTCGGCCTTATCAAATGATTCTCAAAGTATGCTACCAATCGAAGATGAGACCTATTACCAATAACTATACAATACACACATAATTGAGAAAGTTACAACTTTCAAGTTCCTCTCTCATTTATGTTAAGTAAGACAACTCTAGTTAGGGCATCTAGCATACTTGGGTAAAAGCCTTTTACTTTTTCTGTTTTATTTTGTTTTAATCCACGAAAAGGCGTTAAATTATTGACTAAAATCATAGAGTTCAAAGGCATGTGAATGAACGATAAGCCCACGTGGCAACAGGTCAATCCAATACACGATCTTTGAGCGAATACAAAGTAACATCCTCCACATCATGTAATATGTTGAACTGTGCTATTAATGCGGCCGAAAATCGGTCAAAAAACGCTATGCGGGGCCGGACCGAATCGCACAGGGTTGATTCGGCCGGCTTTAAACGAACCCAGTAAAAACGGTCAAATGCGGTCAAAAAGCGGTTGAAATCGGTCAAAATCGGCGAGTTAGCGGTTAATCGGCCGACTTGACTCGCCGATTTTTAGGTCTTTATATATGAAGGGAAAAAAAACCCTAATCGATTCTTAACTTACCCTTTTGCAGCTGAAACGAAGAAAAAGGAGCGACAACTGCTGAGCTGAAGAGATATGAACATACAAAGAAGATCTTCCTTCAATCGACTTCATCAATCAATCGACTTCATCAACCTCTCTTCCTTCAATCTAAAGAAAAAGAAGAGACGAAGAAGATCTGAACCTCTCTTCCTCCCTTCCTTCAATCGAAATCATCACTGAAGAGACCGGTTGTTGCTGAAGAGATCAATCGAAGACGTCGAAGAGATTACTTCCCAAATCAGGTAAGCTTTCCCTCTCCTATCAGTCCCTCTTCCCTCTCCTCCCAGTCGCTTTCTTCCATTTGCTTCTTCCCTCTGCTGAGAAGAGGGATTCAATTACAGAGCCGATTAAATTCATGTTACAGAGAGTCATAGACGAATTGAATTACAGAGAGACTGAGACGAATTTAGTACGATTAAAACTTTGGTTCAGGACAAATATCCTTGTACAGAGCTGAGAATTTTGTTTCTTTTTTTCACTTGTAATCAGAATCAAGCAAATATCCTTAATAATAGGTTCCTTAATAATGCTAATCTGAGACGAATTTTTCTAGTGTTTCACTGTGTTTGTTAATTACAGAGAATTCAATTCTTTAGCACACATGAATTCAATACACATGATGCTATACTTGTTTGAGGGTTTTTCTAGTGTGGATCAAGTGATGAGAAAAAAACTGCAACAATATGATAGTAGATTTTTTCCAACAGAGATGAAACACTCTCTGAGTAGATTGTTTTTCATCCCAGATTATTTTATTTATTCTTATTTCGTATTTGTATTTTGTAGATTATGTCATCGGGAGCTTTAAATTAGGGCTGAATTTTTCATCTAAACCGTGAACCGAACCGACATAGGTCGGTTTTAAAATTTTCAAACCGAAACCGAACCGACCATTTAACAAAATTGATCCGAAACCGAAATCGATTCTAATTTATGCAAACCGTAACCGAACCGAATCGACTAAAATTGAACCAAAATCGAAATAAAACCGATCCGATCGACTATTTTAAACATATTATATTATTTACATATAAAAAATATATTATTTATTATATATATTCGGTCGGTTCGGTTTGGTCGGTTAAAATCACATATAAACCGAAAATCGAACCGACTACTTCGGTTTTGAATTTTTTCAAATCGAAACCGATTCGAATTGAATTTAAACCGAATCGATTGGTTCGATTTAGATCGGTTCGGTCGGTTTACTCGGTTTGATCGGTTTTTTGTTCATCCCTACTTTAAATCCATTTGCTAATGCCAATACAACATCGTAAAGTTACTTGAAAAGGCCATTCGAAGATACACGATCTTTTAGGAATAAAAGTAACATCCTCCACGCCTTGTAAGACAATACATGATCTTTGAGGAATAAAACAATAAAGCAAGTCAATTCAATACAATATCCAATAAAAAAATACACGATCTTTGAGGAATAAAAGTAACATCCTCTACACCATGTAACATGTTGAATCACCTTTATTGAATGGTTAGAATCTAGCAAAGTCTAAGAGAAAACAACAAATTTCATGTCTAAGAGCCGCCTTCATCGCACTACACCCCCATCCACACCCATGTCCCAAGAAGTCAAAATGTTGCTACGGTTCCAAGCAAGCGTCCATATGAAAGTGAGGAAGTTGGTCTTAAATCTAGAAGGACTTATTATTCACCAAGTGGTTGTAGAACAAAGATACTGGAAAAAAAAAAAACCATTTTTGATCTAAGACCACTTTCACTCATCGTCATCAACCCAAGTCATCCTCATGAAGGCTAGACACCACCAAAGCAAGACCATTGGTCATTTTATTGGCTTCATCCATTTTGGTTAATCTAGGATGAATGTTCCACACACCCCACCAGCATTTCCTTCATAGAATTTTCGAACAAATCCTTGAGAATGAAGAGATTCCCAAAAAGGATCTACAAAATTTTACTTTCAAAGCAACCATGCCACATGACTAACATATTTAATTTTTAGTAATTTTAAAAACACTGTACAAGTTTTAGAAATGGTTGCTAGGGCTGTCAATGGACAAGATTTTATCCGAAAACTGATCCTATCCAATCCGCAAAAATAATATTCAGATTTCATATTCTCGGATTTGGATTTCAAAACTTAATATGAAATTCTTATTGAATTGGACTCGGATTTGGGTAAATTCAATCCAAATAATAATTCGAATTGTATAAGACGAAATAATATTTTTTTATAAATATTGCATGTATTATTTAGAATGGCGGTGGCCCTTAGTAGGTTACAAAAAGGTGGTGTCAAAAAGTAACTTCATATTAACAATATGATTAGATTTTTGTTTTGGTCAAACACGAAGATGTTTATTAAGGAAAGAAAAGGAAACAAAAAACAAAGAGAAACATTCCTATATCAAGGAATGCCAAGACACCATGAAAGTGTCAAAACCCAAATTCCTAAACAAATTACAAGTCGAACCCATCCTCCACAGCAATTCTCTAATCTCGATAAAGATAGAGTACTCTGATTTGTTTAGTCCTTCAAATATCCTTTTATTTCTTTCTTTCCACACACACCACATGAGAACGTGAGGGACCCTACGCCATAACCACTCCCCCCGACGGAAAGGATTAGCTTGAGACCACCAACTTAGCCAATCTAAAATGGAGCCTTGAAACATCAAACTCAAACCAAATTTTGACAAGAAACTGCTCCAAATAGATTTGGAGAAACTGCAGTGAAGCATCAAATGGTCCAGCGTCTCGTCAATTTCATTGCAAAGCACACAAAGACTCCCTGTGTGGATTCTTATTTTCCTCAACCTATCTTTAGTCAAGATCTTCTCATGCAACACTGACCAACTAAAGAAATTAATCCGAGGAAAAAAGTTTTTCACCCATACCAAATTTTTGTGAGAAGAAATGAAGGGGTTGGAGTGGGTCTCATAATGAGATGCAACCAACATATCCGAAAATTCTTTCACCGAGAAGCCCACACTTTTACCCTTCCACACCAAACTGTCAGATCCCTCTGAGAGCATTTGTCTATCCAACAGATGCATTAGATTAGCGAACTCTTCTTGCTCCCCAGTGTTTAGGGGTCTTCGTAAGGAAAGATCCCAAGAATTGCCGTTAGACCAAAAATTGCTCACACTCCCATATTGATTGTTGTTAATGATAAACAACATTGGAAACATATCTTTCAAAGATTGGTTACTACACCAAAAATCATGCCAGAAAGAGATGAGATCACCATTTCCACATTGGAGAGAGGTGTGAGGGTAGAAGCCACTTGCGCACCGGGAGATGGACTTCCACAAAGAGCATCCGTAGGAAGTGTACTTAGTTCTCTTTTCCCAAACTCATCTATTGCGCCCATATTTTTCCATAATGAGAGATCTCCATAAATTGTCATTTTCTTCTGCAAATCGCTAAAGCGACTTAGAAAGTAATGCAATATTGAATGTGAGCACCTGACGAATGCCTAAACCACCTCGAGATTTAGGACAACAAATTTTCTCCCAGCCCATTAAATGCATCTTTCTAGATTTTTGAGTAGTACCCCAAAGGAAATCGCGCATGATCTGTTCCATCTTGGCTGCTATTGAACAGGGAACCTTGAAAGAGACAGAATGAACACCGGGATAGAAGCTAATATGGATTGTATAAGAGCTAATCTGCCTGCTTTAGAGAGAAATTTACGTTTCCAAGACGCTAGTTTCGATTCCATCCTTTCAATCGTCTCATCCCACACAGCTTTACTTTTAAAACTAACACCCAAAGGCACTTAATTGGAAGATGACCCGCTGAACAACCCAATAAACCCGCCAACTAGTGCAGATGAGAGACTTCTCCAATAAGCAACACCCTTGATTTGTGAAAGTTGATTTTCAGACCTGAAATAACTTCAAACCAAAGCATAATTCTTTTAAGAGCAAAAACCTGAGAAGCGGAAGCATCACAAAAGAGGATAGTATCATCCGCATACTGGAGAATAGAAATAGGAGGACTACCCTCCGCGACAGAAAACCCTCTCACTACGCCAGCATCAACCGCTTTAAGAATCATTTGTGCTAGACCTTCTGCTGCTATAGCAAATAGAAGCGGAGACAGGGGATCGCCTTGGTGCAAGCCTTTCGAGCTATTGAAAAACCCGTGCAGCTGACCATTAATCTTCAGAGAGAAATTAGCTGTAGATCTGCAAGTGTGAAGCCAATGAATCCATTTGAAGTCAAACCCCATGCGAGCCATTACCAAATTCAAATATCTCCAAGAAACGTCAAAGGCTTTGGAGAAATCTAATTTGATAACGAGCCCTGGAACACCTTGTTTTATCCTAGAATGAATAATTTCATTGGCAATCAAAGGGCTATCAACCACCTGTCTTCCACTGACTGTTCCACTTTGAAAAGGAGAAATGATTGAATGAATAACTATTTTCAATCTGTTAGCCAACACCTTGGCAATGATCTTATAGGCCCCATTCAAAATACTGATAGGTCTAAAATCTTTGACTGTCCGCATTCCCGCACATTTAGGAATAAGCGAGATGATAGTAGTATTCAACCGCCAATCAAGAAAATTTCTCGAGTTAAAATCTTCAACAACTTTCAGAAAATCAATTTTGATTACCTCCCACATTTTCAAATAGAATACCATTGAGAAACCATCAAGACCTGGAGAAACTTCAGATTTTAGTTCTTCCATTGCTGCTCTAATTTCCATCTTCGAAAAATTATCTACCAAGGCGGTAGCCGTAGACTGGGAGATCGACTTGAAAGTAATCCCCGAGAAGAAAGGTCGCCACTCCTCATTTTCATAGAACAACTCCTTGAAGTGAGATATCAAGAGTTCTCTAATACTTACTTCATCCACTACCAACTGACTAATGCTAAGAGCTTCAATGGAGTTAAACTGTCTGCGTATGTTAGCCAAGTTATGAAAGAATTTGGACCCCTGATCCATATAACAAATCCAGTTGACTCCTGATCTGATCCTCCAAAACTCCTCATTTCTTTTGGTTAATGTTGCCCACTCCGGATGTAGCTGCACTCTATAAGACCTCTCCTCAGCAGTCAGGTCTCTGATCCCTTCATCAACATCAATGTTAGCAATTAAGGCAGAAATATTTTGAATACATAAATTTTTCTTACCCCAAAATTTCTTACCCCAAACTTTAGTTCTCCAACTTTTAAGGTTGCATATGAGTGCCTTAAGCTTCCACCATAAACAGTAGCCAGGTTGGCCAGAGACTACTGAGTTGTTCCACCAAGCTTTCATTTGCTCTGCAAGGGTAGGGTGATCAAACCAACCATTATCAAATGAAAAAAGGCGAGTACAGCACCAACAGACGAGTTCGCAAGCAAAATTGCGTGATGGTCAGAACCTGCTGCACCCTTGAGCCATTCAACACTATCACCAAATTTGTCAATCCAATCCACCGAAGCCAGAAATCGATCAAGTCGACAAAGAATAGGACGATCTCTTCGATTTGACCATGTGAATTTTCCCTCTTTTAGGCTGAAATCAGCGAGTTCCACCTCATTAATGAACTGATTGAATTTCTGCATGTTCATGGACCTCCTTCTACATTCTTTTTTTCATTCATATGACGGACAACATTGAAATCTCCCGCTAACACCCATGGCGATTGCACCCGACCAACAATGTCATATAGTTCTTACCAGAAGTGTTCTCTTAGCGAAGGATCACACGGACCATAAATGTTAGTCCCTGACCAAAATGAGTTATCCGAGATCATTTGAAATTGAATAGAAAGTGAAAAAGCTACTTTCAACACTTCCCAAGATCAGCATCCCAAATAGCTAAAAGACTTCCCGAGCTGCCAATGGATTCCACCATAGCCCAATCAAAAGAGCTATCACCCCACAATTTTCTGATAAATTCTCTAGAGCATCTCTCCAATTTTGTTTCCTGAACGAAAACAAGGTTTGGACGATTCTCTGAAATTAATCTACGACAACCGTTTGCCTCTCAGTATTTCCAAGCCCCCTACAGTTCCACGAAAGAATTGAGGTTCATGAAAGACCTTCAACCCCGGGGTTATTGCACTTGTCCATTGCTTTGTCAGATACTGTACCTTGCGCTGCAACTTGAACCATATCTAAAGCCCTTTTTTCATCCTGACTGAGGTCCACTCCCACTGTCAAGCCAATTTCTTTGAAAGTCGAACTATCTGTTGCTTCTTCCTGAGTCGAAAGACAGTCAGATACAGAAGGCTCGACGCTGTCATTGACCCTAGAAACAAACCCTGGAAACTTGCCAGAAGTCTGTTCGCTAGGGAGTAGAAACCCAAGATTTTTCGTCTGTGGGACCTCGAAGCCTGGGGGAGCGCCTACATGGTCTGGTGTAGGGGAAGAACTCTCCAAATGAGAAACACAGTTTTGTAGACAAATCATGGACTTCAACACATTGTTTTTCTAGTGGCTCGAAACTCGGCGGGTAAGGGAGTGATACCGAACACTCTTGGGTCTGGTTGGAAGATTCTCCCCTTGTCACCCTAGCAGGGGCACTACATCCTTTAAATTCTACCTGCCCTGCTTTGTTGGTTGAGCTGGATTTGGTGGATCTCTTTTAAGCATGAAGCTAGATCTGGTGGAAAAAACTGAAAAATTGACCCATTCAGCGGCTCTGTCACGCTGTGCTTTTCTAGCCAGCTTTTGATCTTTGCGGGCCTGCATAGACATCTTGGACAAAAGGGAGTCCAAGTTGAATACATCTTCCACCGCTTCTAAAACCCTCCAATAATTGCCAGATGTTTGTTGATCATTAGACTTGGCCAAATTATGTTCAGAAAAAGACTTGGGCCCCTTGCCAGGTGAAGGCCCAACAATACCTTTGCCTTTATCCTGCAAAGATGGACGAGCTGACTCATTGACTCAGACATCGATTTACCAACTTTACCCGCTGAGAGGAGTTGCAGAGGATCTCGACAGTGAGGGCTTCGCAGAGAGGATCTCGACAGTGAAGGCTTCACAGAGAGGGGTTGCAGATAGTTGGTTTTCGAAGGTGAGGGCTTTCCACAACGAGGGGTTTTGCAGAGAGGGAGGGTAGAGAGTGTGGGCTCTGCAGAGAGAGGCCCTTGACGGTGTAGAGAGAGATTTACAGAGAGACGGGTGAGCGGAGGGCTTTGCAGAGAGAGAGCTTCGACGATGGTGAGCTTCATCATAGACGGAGGTGGTTTATCTTCTAAAACGGTGGTGAGCGAGGGCTAGTGAGCCTCTTCCTTCTTCACGATCTGCCATCGCCAGGGCTTTACGGTGGTGAGCGAGGGCTTGGGGCGGTGGTGAGCTCTTTCTCAGACTTTGGAACAAATTTTGCATTTTTTCGGCAATAAGTAATATCTTTCAGTTATTTTTAATCTTCGTATTGCTATGATGCTTGTATGTTGGTGAAATTGTGCTTGTATGTTTGTAACTTTGTTCTAAATCTTGGAAGAAATGGAGTTCAAATAAGGAAATCTTCGTCTGTTGAAAATTGATGGGAAAGAATTTGGGATTCGAAAGTCAAGAGGAGGTTTATTGTTATTTGAATCGAGCTCGAGGGTTAGAATCAAAGTTTTTGTTGAATTGCAGGTGGGAGAATGGATTGAGTTTCAGCTTAAGAAAGTTGTGGAATCAGGCTCTAATGCCTTCTCAGCTAGTTGGAAAAATCAACAATAGATGCGTTATGACGGTGAAAGAGGCCAATAAAGGAGGAATCTTCCTTTCTATTATGGTGGGTTGGGGTTCAGGGTCCAAAACTCTCAGGGTGTCAGCTGACGTGGAAGGGACAGGCTGGAAACAACTCGCCCAAGCTATGAAGGAGGTGGTTTTAAATAAGGTGCCTCAGCCTTATCCTAAGCAGCAATTTAGAAGAGATGGAGTTTCAACTCTGCCAGGTATTAGTGTTGTCCCACCCTTGCTTAACATAACCTTTGTTGAGGTAGTGGCCACCAATCCCTCAAGTGTGAGCCCTATCTCTATTGCCAGTAAGGGCCCCATTGCAGCAACCTCTATTCTTCGGGATTCTCCCATTGATTTCTTGTCCCAAGTATGGGGCAATCATCTTCCTCCAGATCCCGTTGCAAGAAAGAATCTTGCAAGGTCGTTGATAGAGTTGCCTGATTCAGTAATTCAGTGGACACCTGTTGCTCTTCCGTTTGGACACACAGCTTTCTTGGTCTTTGCTAGCTCTCCACACGTGATCTCATGCGAGGCATACGAGCCGCCTCATAGGTTGCCGACTCTGAGTGATCAGTCTCCCCAGCAATACCCAACGCTTCCCCATTCCCCTGCTTCTCGTGCCGTTTCAGCGGGTAAAGTTGGTAAATTGATGTCTGAGTCAGCTCGTCCATCTCAGCAGGATAAAGACAAAGGTATTGTTGGGCCTTCACCTGGTAAGGGGCCCAAGTCTTTTTCGGAACATAATTTGGCCAAGTCTAATAATCAACAGACATCTGGCAATTATTGGAGGGTTTTAGAAGCGGTGGAAGAAGATGTCTTCAACTTGGACCCCCTTTTGACCAAGATGTCTATGCAGGCCCGTAGAGATCGAAAGCTGTCTAGAAAAGCACAGCGTGACAGAGCCACTGAATGGGCCAATTTTTCAGTTTTTCCCACCAGATCTAGGTTCATGCTTAAAAAGAAATCCAACAAATCTAGCTCAACCAACAAAGCAGGGCATGTATAATTTAAAGGATGTAGTGCCCCTGCTGGGGTGACAAGGGGAGAGTCTTCCAACCAGACCCAGGAGTGTTCGGTATCACTCCCTTACCCGCCGGGTTTCGAGCCACTAGCAGAACAATGTGTTGAAATCCATGATTTGTCTACAAAACTATGTGTTTCTCATTTGGAGAGTTCTTCATCTACACCAGACCACGTAGGCGCTCCCCCAGGTTTCGAGGTCCCACAGACGAAAAATCTTGGGTTTCTACTCCCTAGCGAATAGACTTCTGGTAAGTCTCCAGGGTTTGTTTCTAGGGTCAATGACAGCGTTGAGCGTTCTGTCTTTGACTATCTTTTGACTCAGGAATAAGCATCAGATCATTCGGCTTTCAAAGAAATTGGCTTGACAGTGGGAGTGGACCTCAGTCAGGATGAAAAAAGGGCTTTAGATATGGTTCAAGCTGCAACGCATGGTACAGTATCTGACAAAGCAATGGACAAGTGCAACAACCTCGAGGTTGATGGTTTTTCATGAACCTCAATTCTTTCGTGGAACTGTAAGGGGCCCGGGAATACTGAGAGGCAAAGGGGTTGTCGTAGATTAATTTCAGAGAATCGTTCAAACCTTGTTTTCGTTCAGGAAACGAAATTGGAGAGATGCTCTAGAGAATTTATCAGAAAATTGTGGGGTGATAGCTCTTTTGATTGGGCTATGGTGGAATCCATTGGCAGCTCGGGAGGCCTTTTAGCTATTTGGCATGCTGATCTTTTGCAGATGAGGGAAGTGTTGAAAGTAGCTTTTTCACTTTCTATTCAATTTCAAAAGATCTCGCATAACTCATTTTGGTCAGGGACTAACATTTATGGTCCGTGTGATCCTTCGTTAAGAGAACACTTCTGGGAAGAACTATATGACATTGATGGTTGGGTGCAATCGCCATGGGTGTTAGCGGGAGATTTCAATGTTGTCCGTGTGATCTCTTTTGGTTAATGTTGTCCACTCCTGATGTAGCTGCACTCTACAGGACCTCTTCTCAGCAGTCAGGTCTCTGATCTCTTCATCAGCATCAATATTAGCAATTAAGGCAGAAATATTTTGAATACATAAATTTTTCTTACCCCAAACTTTAGTCCTCCAACTTTTGAGGTTGCATCTGAGTGTCTTAAGCTTCCACCATAAACAGTAGCCAGGGTGGCCAGAGACTACTGAGTTGTTCCACCAAGCTTGCATCTCCTCTGCCAGGGTAGGGTGATCAAACCAACCATTATCAAATGAAAAAAGGCGAGTACAACCACCAACAGACGAGTTCGGAAGCAAAATCGCGTGATGGTCAAAACCTGCTGCACCTTTGAGCCATTTAACTTTATCACCAAATTTGTCAATCTAATCCACCGAATCCAGAAATCGATCAAGTCGACAAAGGATAGGACGATCTCTTCGATTTGACCATGTGAATTTCCCCCCTTTTAGACTGAAATCAGCGAGTTTCACCTCATTAATGAACTGATTGAATTTCTGCATGCTCATGGACCTCCTCCTGCATCATTTTTTTTCATTCATATGACAGACAACATTGAAATCTCCCGCTAACACCCATGGCGATTGCACCAACAAGCAATGTCATATAGTTCTTCCCAAAAGTGTTCTCTTAGCGAAGGATCACACGGACCATAAATGTTAGTCCCTAACCAAAATGAGTTATCCGAGATCATTTGAAATTGAGTTAGCCAAATTATGTTCCGAAAAAGACTTGGGCCCCTTGCCAGGTGAAGGCCCAACAATACCTTTGCCTTTATCCTGCTGAGATGGACGAGCTGACTCAGACATCAATTTACCAACTTTACCCGCTGAAACGGCACGAGAAGCAGGGGAATGGGGAAGCGTTGGGTATTGCTGGGGAGATTGATCACTCAGAGTCGGCAACCTATGAGGCGGCTCGTATGCCTTGCATGAGAACACGTGTGGAGAGTTAGCGAAAACTGTGTCCAAATGGAAGAGCAACAGGTGTCCACTGAATTACTGAATCAGGCAACTCTATCAACGACCTTACAAGATTCTTTCTTGCAACGGGATCTGGAGGAAGATGATTGCCCCATACTTGGGACAAGAAATCAATGGGAGAGTCCCGAAGAATAGAGGTTGCTGCAATGGGGCCCTTACTGGCAATAGAGGTAGGGCTCACACTTGAGGGATTGGTGGCCACTACCTCAACAAAGGTTCTGTTGTGCAAGGGTGGGACAACACTAATACCTGGCAGAGTTGAAACTCCATCTCTTCTAAATTGCTGCTTAGGATAAGGCTGAGGCACCTTATTTAAAACCACCTCCTTCATAGCTTGGGCGAGTTGTTTCCAGCCCGTCCCTTCCATGTCAGCGGCACCCTGAGAGTTTTGGACCCTGAACCCCAACCCATCATAATAGAAAGGAAGATTCCTCCTTTATTGGCCTCTTTCACCATCATAACCCATCTATTGTTGATTTTCCAACTAGCTGAGAAGGCATTAGAGCCTGATTCCACAGCTTTCTTAAGCTGAAACTCAATCCATTCTCCCATCTGCAATTCAACAAAAACTTTGATTCTAACCCTCGAGCTCGATTCAAATAACAACAAACCTCCTCTTGACTTTCGAATCCCAAATTCTTTCCCATCAATTTTCAACAGACGAAGATTTCCTTCTTTGAACTCCATCTCTTCCAATATTTAGCACAAAGTTACAAACATACAAGCACAATTTCACCAGCATACAAGCATCATAGCAATACGAAGATTAAAAATAACTGAAAGATATTACTTATTGCCGAAAAAATGCAAAATTTGTTCCAAAGTCTGAGAAAGAGTTCACCACCGTCGCAAGCCCTCGCTCACCACTGTCAAGCCTTGGCGATGGCAGATCGAGAAGAAGGAAGAGGCTCACCAGCCCTCGCTCACCACCATTTTAGAAGATAAACCACATCCGTCTGTGAAGAAGCTCACCACCGTCGAAGCTCTCTCTTTGCAAAGCCCTCCAGCTCACCCGTCTCTCTGCAAATCTCTTTCTTCACCGTGAAAGGCCTGTCTCTGCAGAGCCCACACTCTCTACCCTCCCTCTCTGCAAAACCCCTCGTTGTGCAAAGCCCTCACCTTCGAAAACCAACTCTCTGCAACCCCTCTCTATGAAGCCCTCACTGTCGAGATCCTCTTTGCGAAGCCCTAACTGTCGAGATCCTCACCTTCGAAAACCACTCTCTGCGAAGCCCTCACTATTGAGATCCTCCTGCTGAGATGGACGAGCTGACCCTCATTGGTAAGACTTAGTTGCTAGAAAGTCATCAAGTGTTCAATTCTACGTGAAAGGCTATTGCAAGATCATATTCAAAGAAAAACAATTAGTAACCAATTTCTTAAAATTGACCTATAAAATCATGACACCACTCAGTTTACAAAAAGCTTACCACTTGTGTTTCCTTGATCCAAAAGTTGTTTATGCCTGCTGGCTGCTATAGTCGTTAATACCGGCTGAATTCAAGAGTAGTTATTTTTTGCCCAGGAATACTTAGATTGAAAAGGATGTCATACCGAAAGAGATGGAGGATGTCATAGGAAAGAAAACGAGAATAACAGCAAGAGCAACGAGAATGATGTTATACCACAGGGTGTGTATATGCCATCCCCATCCTTGCTGCCCGGTATAAGAGGGAGGGGTATGGGGTAGGGACATGAAATATACTCTCTATTGGAAAATTTGAGAGAGATATAAGTTTTATAGAGATGGAAGATTCAAGTAAATAAGGCTCTTTCACCGAGCCTTCAAGAGAAAATTTTCTTAGGGTTTGCATTTGAGGTAAAACTGGAAAAACATCTCTCTCCTTACGATAGACTTCTATTGATTTAATGATAGAAAATTAGTATGCAAGGCATTGCAAGTTTGGACTGGGGTGGTCGAACATGAAGAGCATTTGTCCTTACGGTTGAGTTGTGTTGATTTGTTGATCGAAAGGTTGCATGCAGGATTGATGGTTCAGATTTTTTGAGGTGGAACTAGAAAAGCATTTCTCTTTCCTGTCGAGTTCCGTTGATTAAAGGATAGATAATTAGTATGCAAGGCATTACGCATGTGCATAGACTTCATCGGAGCTTTGTTCAGTCTACAATGCCTTGGTTGTTTCATCCTCGAGGAACCCTCAAAGATTCATGTAGAATCCTTGAAGTTATTCGGAAAAATAACGAACTCTTATTTATCAGTCAAGCTGGGATTGGACCTATGACCTCAAAGTTTCCTCACACAAGAATGTTACAAACTTGAGCTTGAAGAAGCAAAGTGATGAAAAAGAAAAGTTTCTCTGTAAAGGTGAATGGAAAAAACAATCAATTTAGGGGGAAAGAACGCTAATGCATGAGTTTTTAAAATCTAAATATATGACAATCTAATGTCACTGATACAGATATGAAGCAAAATATGATAATCATAGTAAGTGTAACAATTAAACTCAATTATGTGTGATTCTTAATGGACATTTCAATGAATGATTCTGCTGATTTAGTTATAGTATGCATCCCCTCCTATAATGTTAATAAATATTAATATGATGACTTATTTGAGGTCGCAGTTTACATGAACTACATATATATAAAAAATTTAAACCATTTCATGATCTAATTCCATTTTGAAACCATTTTTAACAAGAGAAGCTGAGAACTCTTGAACAAATTGGAAAACTTTCCAACAAAACTTAACAGTGCAAGGCAACTACATAAATAGAACTCAAGGTAAAAAAAAAAAAAAACAAGTTCAACCATTAAAGAACATCTCACTAGTTCAAATCAAGGATGCAGGGACATGGATACACGTGTCGTGTCGGACACAGACACTACACGGTGACTCGGCAATTTTCAAAATATTAAGACTCGGCGAAACGGTCAAACTTTACTTTTTATTAATTTTTTTTTTTATAACTCATATGAACATAAACAACCTAAAGCTTAAAATTGTTTAAAATTTTTACTTTTGAAGCTGGAAAAGAAGAGCTTAACAAGAGAGATAGAGAAATTTACAGAGATGCTCAGATAGTCAAAACTTATTGGGGAGTGTATCTAATTTACAAATTGTTTCAAAATAGTGTGTAATTGTGTATCTAATAGCAAATTAGTCATCAGAAATAGATAAATCAAATTACTGAGAAATTATATAGCAAAATACCCTTTTTGTATGTATTGTATCTAATTTAAAGTGAAGGAAGAAACGACCTTGATGATGTCTGATGTACCATCAAATGAAAATGTTAGTTAAGAACCCTCAGATTGAGTACGGTGTGAAGAGGTGCTCTAATTTAACTAATAACCATACTCAGCATTAAGTCATATCTAATTTAAACCTTCAATTTTATTCATCATATGTAACTCTGTTTTCACGTAAGTTATGTAACTAACAATTTTTATGTGAAGTAGCTCACTCAGTCAATCAAATACATTTGTAAGTGCAAATTTATCAAGCTTTAGGTACTAATTGTAAGTATTAAAATCGTGACTTTTTCCCATTATAAGTCGGATTACAGTTCAAATAATCTATATATATAACGAAAAATTTAAAGACGGATCAAGATCCATTGTGTCTCACTTTTATTTCTTGTATTATTCCTTCAAGGGTTTTAAATAATTTTTAATAAAAAATTTCAAGTGTATAACTAAGTTCATATGTAGTTCGTAAGTGATTATGGCACTTAGCATTGTGAGACGCCAATTGTAATTGGGAAATGTTTTTACCATATTCACAATGTCCATGTGTACTATATGTGTACCGTACAGGTAAATTGATATTGGTTTTATCTTGGTATTATCTTGAATGCCTTATGAGAGGTAAAGGAAGCACATCAACATTCTATGTTGCAGTTGATTTGTTATTCTCTTCTTGCATTTTCATATGTTCTATAGTCGTATACCTTTTGATGTACTGCAATATTTAGATAATTAAATTGGGTCTTTTTGTGTGTGGAGATATTATGTAGAGTATTCATGGCACCGTGTGCGACTGAGCAATTTATGGTGAAAATTTATGTGAACTACAAAGGCTTATGACAAGTTTTAAATATTGAAAAACAGGAAAAACTGTCTAAATTTTGAATCTGTTGTGTCTCACTACTGAGCCGGCCAGAAGAAATTGTTCGGAGCAACAGCTGCTGCAGTTGAATATGAGAAAGGGGTGGAGACAAGAGGTTGGAGTTGGAGTTAAAAATGTCTTGTTGAAATCTTAGTGGTTAGGTTTGAATAGGGGTAGATATGGGGATTTGCATTGGAATGGGGTGGGATTTGAGAATGATGAGTAGTTCTGAGAAGAAAACATTTTTTTTTCCAATCATAACCATTGATCTTGCCTAGAGATACAATTTCTCCTCGATGTTATTGGAGTCCATTAAAATCTCATCGAGACTGATTTTTTTTTTTTTTAAATCTAGATCTTTGATTTTATCAATGGTAATATTGTTGCATCAACAAATATTTGCTATTCAAATGAGTTGACAATGCGGTTTGGACCCCAAAATCAAAATAATTCCCCTCAAACTAATGTATAATTATCATCTTCAGTGCCTCGGATATATACATGTCGTTATATCATGTAGTACTAGTTAGTTATCTAAGTTGTATGGATGATACTCCAAGTTTTCTAGGGTGTCACATAGACCAAGCTTAGAAGCGCATAGGTTATTAGGATTTGGTACGATTTAGTACAACTAAATCTCAACAACAAGAATTGCAATTCAATCGCCTAGCTTTCCATTCAACTTATAAAGGCGTGAGAGCCTACAAGTTGTATCTCTTGGAGGCTAGTTAAGGATGCTAGAAAAATCTGGTTACTCGACCATCCGCCCACCCCCTATCCCTTTATATATACATATTATTTTAAAACCTATTAATCATTTATTACTAAGATAACCTTTACCCTGAAACTTTGAAATAAGAAAAATGTAGGCAACGACTTTTTGACACCACCACTTTTGCTAAAAGGACACCAACACCTTTACTTTTTGAAGCACACCACCAATATAAATTCAAATTCAAAATTTATCTCCTCCATCTAACATTTTTTTCTCTCTAAAGGAACAACACCATTGCACCGCGTCGCCTCGCTCTGCCTACCCGCCTGTTGGTCGGTCATACCTCTTTTCTTCTTCTTTTACTTATTTTTCTCCTCTATTTCATACCTCTTTTCTTCTTCTTCTACTTATTTTTCTCCTCTATTCTTATTCTTCCCTTTCTCCCCATTAGCACAAATATGCAGATCGAGGAGAAGAGAAGATGAAGATAATAAAAAAGAGGCGGGGTGGGGTGGTGCTGCCAACGATGGAAAATAAAAACAAATAAAGAGATGAGAATTAAAAGAAAAACAAGAAAAAAAAGAACAAAGGAGAAAAAGAAGAAAGGAAATGTGGTGGTGGGTTGGTGTGGCTTGCAGTGACGGGGCGGGTGTGGTGGTGCTGCTCCATCGTTGTTGCCAAGAGAGAAGAGATAGTAGAGAAGAAAATGAAAAGTGGTGAGATAGAAGTTTATATTGGTGGTGTTAAGCACATTAAATAAAAAAAAAGAAAAAAAGAAAAAAAAGAGAGAGAGATTGTTCTTCAGTAGAAGTCGTGGTGTCAAAAAGTTATATTGTCAAAAATAAATCCCTAAACCCTCATCTTCGTCTCCTCTCTCTCCATCGTCACAGACCCTGCTAATTTAACTAATTTAACTAATAACCATACTCAGCCACTTCAAACACTGATCCCTGCTAATATTTTCCATTTGAATCATGCATGTGCATGAAACTGAATCATATGTGAACACTTGATTGAATACACGAGGGACTGACCCACATAAGCATTTTGGGTATATGCACTTTTATTTTTTGGGATTTTTTGTTATATGGAGAGTTTGTAGATTCACGGTTTGTCGATGTTAATGGATTCTTAAGTATGAATGAACGAACCCATTTTTTTTTTTTTTTTTCTTATAGATCGCCCAATAGGTTGGAAAATATGAGTTTTTTTTTCCCTCTTAACTTAATAAGAGGCCTGTAAATTTTTTTTTTTTTTTTTTTGCATAAAAGTGCTATTTTTAGCGAAAATTAGACCTCTGGTTAGATCCAGGGGCCAAAATAAGCACCTCCTTTACAGGTTTCTTGCACTCCTTTACTAAAAATGTGAATTTTCAGCGAAAAACAAGGGTTTCAAACTGAGGACCTTATTTGGGTGGGTTTTGGTGATGATGGCAGCCTTCATTCAATGACTTACGTTTCCTTCTTGTAGCAATGGCAACATCAACAACAGAAGAAGAAGAAGAACAAGTTGTGAATCCATGGGAGGTTTTGGCAAAAGACGGAGGTAAGATTGACTATGATAAGCTCATAGACAAGTTTGGCTGTCAAAGACTTGATGAAGCCACCGTTATGCCTATCTTTCAAACTCGATTGACAAATTTACAATCTGTTTTAAGGGATATCAATGAGATTCTTGATGCCTATGAGAAGGGAGATAAGTTCTACTTGTATACTGGGAGAGGGCCTTCTTCTGAGGCCCTTCACTTGGGGCATCTTATCCCCTTCATGTTCACCAAGTAAGACAACTTAGTCCTTCATTTACTTCCATCCACATTGCTCATTTTGCTTAAACTTTACTATTGTAAGTATTATAGTATGATGGGTCTTAAGAGCTATTTGTTTTGACCTCATACAGGTCCAAATTTATTGAAAAAATGTGCTAGTTTTAGCAAAAAGATTTAAAAAAAAATGAGCACCCCATTTGTTGCGATATATGCAGCAGCTTTGGGTATTGTTATTTCTGCAATTAAAATGACTTGCATCGTCTTTGAGTGGACAATATTTTCTACATAGGTTGAATTCTTAATCAAGCATTGATGAATAGTTTTGTTGTCTGCTTTGGTATTTTGGGTGTTTTGTTAGTTGATCTGAATTTCTGATTGATTTTGTATACAGTTAAGTTATAATAATGTAGAAACCATAAAGAAGAATGGTATTAGTGAATTATGTTGGAAATATATTCTTGTTCTCGAAAACTCTTTATATCTCACTATTATACAGCGTATATTGCAAAACTAGCAAGCTTGATGTTATCACTTACATGAAGTTTAGAACTTATTTCATATTTATTCTGTTAGCTTTTTTCATTTTTAACCTTCCAATTTACATGTAGATACTTGCAAGATGCATTCAAAGTCCCTCTTGTTATACAACTAACAGATGATGAAAAGTGTATATGGAAGAACCTTTCAGTTGAAGAGAGTCAGAGGCTTGCTCGTGAAAATGCAAAGGATATTATTGCTTGTGGCTTTGATGTTACAAAAACTTTCATATTCTCAGATTTTGACTATGTCGGTGGGTAGGTGTTACATAATCCATCCTTTGATCTTAAATAGTTTATGTGAGTTTCACATCTCAAAGTTTCGATATCTTCTGGAAGCCTTCAATTTTCCTGGCATTGATATTATTATAGTATCATTTTGTGCCAATCGGATTAGCATTCTAGCATCCTGACCTTGTCAAAATTAGAATGTGAGTGTTCAAGTATCCAAAATTAGAATGGAAGTGTTCAATGCCATCATGTCAACCCCTTTCTTTCTTCCTGCCAATCTCTTAAACTTCACAAAAGTTGGTCTTTGAGTTTGGCAAAGATGCATCCATGCATTTGTGTGGTTGATTTGGAGGGAGATAAGATAATCCTGCAAAACAGAGGAGAGTCTATGGACAAATATCAAAGTCACCCTTTGGTTATGGAGTGCTTGCTAGGAGAGATTTGGAGACATCTAGTTCTCTTCTTGTCTATTCTTGTATGTTTGACTGGAAATGCATGGTGCACAAACTCATGCTTAATGTTTACATTTTGTGAGGGGCAAGGTTCTTTTTCCTTGGCCTGTCTTTCCCTTTCAAGTTAATACGACATTTTCTCATTTTGTTGAAACAAATTATCTTTATCCAAATTATCAAGTGATTACAACTTACTAGCATATTTGTTAACTTCGACAATTTTGTTGTTACTCCTGGTTTATCTACAATGCTATTCATTAGTCGAGTTCCTCGTGGCATAAATTATAAATTGTGTACTATATTGTGTATTGGAAACCTAAATATAATATATTAGTTATGTAACTTATCATGTATCATAAGATATAGTGTCTCACGATGCTTGACCACATACTTTTCCCTTGTAGCATGTAGACATTCGCGTTGTTGGGTCGTGCCTTCTTCACTGTCGAAATTTTTTGTTGGGTTGCACAAAAAACATAGATACAAAATTCAATTTAAAAATAAGATATAGACAAAAAAATAGTATAATGTATGAATGAACTAAACTGAAAAATCAATTCAACAATGGTAAGTTTGTAAGTCCCCATGAATTACATTAATGAAATACACAAAAATGTCCATTAGAGGATGATCAATAACTATGCCTCTTGATGATGGGCTATAATTAGTGACAATCATACTAAATCAAAAAAGCATACATGGAAATAATGTTAAAATCAAATAATTAAGAGTAGATTTTGATTTCACAAGCTAGCAATGAGTTTGTGCATGACCTTCTCTTCGCCATATTCAAATTGCACTGCTTTAAGGAATAAATTTTTTCAATACCATGATATTATTATCTATAAAATAAATTCCCTGCCTAATGTTTGAAAATTTTCTGCAGTGCCTTCTACAAGAATATGGTGAAAGTTTCTAAGATGGTTACCTTCAATAAGGTGACTGAAAATTATGAATCTTTTTGGAGAAATGGGTGACAATTCACTCATCTCATTTTTCTTTAAGCCCACACAATCAGACATATTTGCAGATCTTCTAATTTCTGCAATGCAGGTTGTGGGAATATTTGGTTTCATTCATGAGGATCATATTGGGAAAATTAGTTTTCCACCTATACAGGTAAGCCATCTGCATCATTCACTTTAATAGTTATACTTGAAATGTGTCCCTTTTTCTGTTGCCTTCCCTCAATATTTTGAGGCGGTGTTTCTTCTTGACTGCACACTCGCTTTTGAGTTTATGTTCAATTAAGAGTGCAACATGCCTATGCATGACAATGTCATAATGAACACTCATGGATACATTGCAAAGTAACAACATAGGTTATTTACTTGCCGACATCCATCAATATTATTCCTGCTGTGAACACATATCAATATAGATGCTGTGCTAGTGAAAGTATAATGTCGATATTGTACTAGCATAATTCCATCAATTTAGATAATGATGTCATGGAATATCATGTACATATGGTTTAGGGCAAGTAAATCAAGATTGCGGTTGACTCTTGATTGACAATTTCATAATTCTTTACGATTTCTGGAGTGAACTTCACAAGTTTTTATAACTTTTCTTGCAGGCAGTTCCTTCCTTTCCCACGTCATTTCCACACCTGTTTGCTGGCAAAGAAAATCTTCGTTGCTTGATACCATGTGCTATTGACCAGGTTTCACTTTCTTGAATAACTACATAACTCATTCTTTTCGAATCATTTTATTACTATATTCATAAAATTTCCTTCGAAAGCTTCATCTGGTCTATTTAAAGTGTTTTGAGTCGATTGTTTGAATGGCTTAAAGTCTTTGTAAGTTTAAGGTGTTATTAGGATGCAATAAATGGCAAATTATGGAATGCTTTAGTCTAATTGACTTTTTTTCGTGCATTATATGGTTTTGATACTATTAGTAAGGGAAGCGTCTTAATACTATTATTAGGGGATGAAACTGATTCTCTTTGAGACTTTGACAAAGAGTTGCTTCTTAAGTGGATTGGGAAAAAAAGAATTAGAAATTTAACAAAGCATTGCTTCATACGAATTTGGGATTTGGGGTTGAAACCGATCTTCTTTGGAGGTAGTTTGTAGATGATGAACATGGAACTAGTTCCCTTGATTGTCCACTTAAGAACAAGTCTCTAGCTTTTGTTGGGCACTATGGACGGGAATTATGAAGCAAAGAGTTCACATCTAGGATTGCATTTCTTTTGAAGTGCACAATGGCATTTTCTGGGAGCACAATTGGATTGGGGACTTGGCTTTAAAACTTCCTTTCTTGCTATTTACATTACAAGTAACAAACAAGGCAAGATAAAAAAATATTGACGATAATATATCTCAAGGTTGGAGCTTTCAATTACGAATAACCTAAATGATTGGTAAATTCCTCAGATGTCCAACCATCCAACCTAGTTGCTATTACTGATTATCAGTGTTCTAAAAATCGGCTTAGGCGGTGGGAAAAATCGGTCGAGCGCCTAGGCGGGTTCTACGGTAACTAGGTCTCGGTGGTTTTTTTTTAAATTTATTTTTTGGTTGCAAATAGCACCTAGTTGGATGCAAAATAGCACCACAGATAAAGTCTTCCTCCGCTCTCCCATTTAATCTTAGGGTTGCAGAGCGCTTGTAGAAGAAAAAAGAAGACAAGAAGAAATAAACAATTGTGGTAGAGAGTGAGAGTGATGGAGAGGGTAGAGACATCAGGAGGAGGAGATGAAGAGAAAATGCATGGAGGAGGAGACGAAGAGATAATGCATGGAGGAGGTCAGGGCTATAGGGTGGTGTGTGAATTGATAGTAGGGTTTACTATGCGAAGCAACAAGCAATCGAGCTGTGGTTAACAAGGCAACAATTGATGGCCCTCTGGGGCTCACATAGGAAGACTCACTCTGCTACACTGGAAGCTTCATCAAGTTTGGGTTTTGCTTACTTCTACTTCTCGAAGTTTCATCGAGTTTGGGTTTTGCTTGCTTCTACTTCTGGCTTGTTAGTTTTGACCAATTCTTGTTCCTTTCCCAGAATTCGCCCTTGTAGGCTGCTAATCACTCTCCCCTTTTTTTTTTTTATTTCTTTTATGAATTTCAAAAATTTGAAATACTTTTTCTTTTATATATGCATTGTGTTACATTGTGTTATATATGCATTGTGTTACATGTTGGACAATTCATGTTTTATATGAACTTAGCGTCTTAGATTTAAAATTTTCCAAAACATTGGTTTTGCAGATACCCATATGAGTATTCATGTTTATTTGAATTATAAATTTAATAATAAAAAATGCCTAGGCGCTAGACCCCTGCTCGCCGCTTGCATACCACCTAGCGATTTTTAGAACATTGCTGATTATGTTTCTTTAGATGATCATGACAAGTTGTTGTGGAATAGAAAAGATTCTAAGTACTCAGTTAAAGAGGGGTATCAATCTTTAGCTCCCACACTTCTTAGTTCCAATCATGATAAGAGAATCAATCAGTAAGCTACATTCCTTTGTATGGATGGGCATTCTTCTCAGGGCCACTCTTCTTTTATGGGTGGTACTTTATGGTATGGTTCTCATAGTGGACAACATCAAGAAGAGAGGACTTCTCATTCCCAACCACTGTGTGTGCTATGTGGTCAGGCTAAAGAGCCCATTGATCATCTATTGCTTTCCTGCCAACTGCCAGTTAAGCTTTGGTCTACAGCTCTGGCTGAATGTCACTTATAGTCATCAAAACTACTTGCTTCCATCTTTTTGGAGTGGGTGCAATACACAGTCATCATGCAAGTCCCTTCCTTGGCCCCCTTTGGTAGATGGACTTGGGAGAGGCTCATTCATGCTACTGTTCAGTTTACTTTGAGAAAAAGGCACCATAGGGTGTTTAAGAATGTGTAGTCTGTCGAGAATTTGCGGATAGGTACTAAAATTAAAATTACTCTACGGGGTTGTAATGGGGATTGATTTATCCAGTTCTCATCCTGTATGTTTAACAGGGAATGCATAGTTCTCTTGAGTAACACTTGATATAATTTTTTTTTGGGAGCCAAGGTTGTTTTTTCCACTGTTGCCTCCCCTCCTTTTATCGATATATGATACTATAGCGTCTTTCTGATTAAAAAAAAACTATTATTATGGGCATATATGAACTGGTTATGTACAGGAGCAAATACTAAACAAAATGGAAGATGCACTCTCCATATCCTTAATCTTAGAGACCTAATGTTGATCATCAACAAGGACGAGGATGTCTAGAGGTAACAGAATTGCAAAAGTTGCCCTCTTTCAGTAAAGGTGGATGAACTTCAGAAGGTGATTTTCAGTGATTGGGCACTAGCACTAGATCAAAGCAAACATCAGGGGAGTGTGATGGTTAGAGCTACTCAGGTGAAGGCAATGGTTCCCTATTAGCCCAAAAAGTAGGATGGTTAAACGTCGGACAACAGTGAAGTTGGTTAAGGGCCTCAAGGCCAAGTACATTTCACTAGCATGGCATATTTGCTTGGAGAAACACCAATGGCATGATGTGGTAAACTCGTGGCTGATGCTAAACATGCAGGAATCGAGGAGTATTGCATGCATATTTGCTCAGAGAATCACCAATGGTGTGATGTGGTAAACTCGTAGCTGATGTTAAACATGCAGGAAACTACGAGTAAGGATCCATTTCAAGTCACATGTGTGTGTGCGTGTATGATGGACAGGTCAGATTTTGTCTTTTGCTTACATTATTTTTTTAGGGTAAACTTCAGTGTGGCGTTGAATCTTTGATGTAGATATACATAGATTTGAGGGTGACATACAATCAACATTTTTAGGAATAGAATATGTACAGTTGGGAAGTTTACAAATCTGATATCCGTTTAGTGGTGCAGCTTTGCCGAGTTTGTATAGTTGGGGAACTCGATGATGGTGTTGGTTATGGTTGTTGACTGTAGGGGACAACTTTCATTGAATATTGTTACTTGTTATGCATATAATGGGTTGCATAGATTTGTTAGGCACCCTTCCGAATCATGTGTCCGTGCGTGCGGATAGAGATCCGATCACACGACTGTGTTAAAAAAAAAACTTGCACCTTCCATGGAGGTTTTGTAAAGAGGAGAAATGGAGAAGATGTGCAACCTTTTTGAGGCCGAGTGGTTTTGCTTCCAATAAAAATTAGGTTTAATGGTATCATTTAGTAAGAAGTATTTGGATTGAAAAAACCTAAATCTAAGCGTGGATTAAAAGAGGGAGTATGCGCTCTTAGACTCTCCTATCTCTTAAAAAGTGTGTGTGACAATTCACTTTCTTTTTGGAACTGTAACAAATTTAGAAGTTTCACCTTTTACTTTATGCCTCTCAATAAAATCCAAGGGTGCTCTCTCTCCTAGATATACAAGTACAATAAGTAAAGCAACATTCGTAAAGGAAACAAAATGTCTGGCACCAATCATATTCTCCTTGAAGATATACAACAAAATAAGCTTTTAAAAGCTATACACCACACAATTTTTTCTCCATAATCAATAGAAACCAAGAGAAAACATGGCAACATACTCCACTCCATAGTAGTATAGAAAGTAGTGATGCGTTGAGAAAATTGCTAAAGCTTCTGGTTGGGGAGTGGGAGGACATTGGCAGGTGGATTGTAAAATTTGCAATAAAGTTTTTACAGGATCTTATTCGAAAGTGGTCACATTTGTTGCTTAATAAGAAGGGTGGTGTGAGAATCTGCAGTGGAGTTTATTGATGAAAGAACATTGCAAACGCTTAAAACAAGAAAATGCTGAAGAAAGAATGCTTATGTCAAATGCATCAACTAGAGCAAATTTAGTACTTTTACCACAGGTTCCACACAATGACAACATGAAAGGTGAAGATTGGAAGACTTAGCAATTGCAAAGTCATTTGACCTCGGTGCAAGAGATCAATTTGGACTGCAAAATTGCAAGAATGTCTTATCCTTTTGGATTGCCATTTAATCTTAGTCGGTTGGCATACTTTAGAGAAATGATAACATTTGCATCTTCTACAAAACTAGATGAATATCATCCACCACATTACAACAAATTGATAGCAACACACCTTGCTAGGGAGAAGGAGGAATATTGAAATTAAGTTGTGTACAATCAGAGCATCATGGAGCAGAACTGGTGTCTCAATTGTTATAATAGTTGAATACTCAGAGAAGACCACTAATCAATTTCATGATTGGTTCACAAAGTGGACCAATGTATTTGACAGCAATTGATGCAAGTGGAGAGTTCAAAGACAGTGAATACATATCCAAGTTGTTTTTGGATGTAATTTTTGAATTGGGGCTAGACAAGGTTCAACTCATAACGCACCAACTCGTAGATCAGTTGAATGGGATCACTTCATATATTTTGGACACCCTCTGTTATGCACATACTTAATTTGGCTTTGAAGAATATTTGCTCACCAAACGATAATGAAGACAATACTGAAATTTATGAGCAATGTAAGTGGATTTCAGAAATTGATTGTGATTCAAGACTGATTTGGAACTTCATAGTTAATCATACCATGGCTTTGTCAATATTCTACAAATTTTCAAAGTTGAAGTTGCTAAGTATTGCAAAAACACATTTTGCATCAACCATTCAATTATTAGGTTGTTTTAAAAAAGTCAAACGTGTCTTGGAGTTATCGGTTATGTTTGAACATTGGAAAAGTTATAGAGATAAAAGAAGGGTTATTTGCTTTGCCCTCCCCCCACATAATAAATAGTTATTTACGGTGTACCCCATTATTATTCACTATTTCAGTCTCCCTCAGGATTAGCGGTCAACACTCATTGACCGTCTGTTTTTAGATTATCTGTATTTAAATGACCAAAATACCTTTGACAAATTAAATGCTGAGATTGAATGTTTTGTATCTCGAATGACTCATCTTGAAGAATATCAAAGGGTCCAAGTAAAATGAAAAGCGTAACTCGAGGAAAATCTAACAAGTTTAAAAAACTCATTTTCTTCGCAACCCACTCATCCCCCTCTTCCATCTCCTAATTAAATTCCCCACCACCGTCCTCACTTCCATGCCTCCCTCTTCTCTTTCATTGTTTCAACTCAGGTTTGAAGTTGAAAAACTTGAGAGCAAACCCAAGTTTTGAACTTAGGGTTTCATTACATAAAGGTTACACAAACCCAAGATCTTAGTTATTTCATCCATAGATTTTAGTTTAGAACACCACAGTGGAGGGTGAGTAGTGGTTTTCATTTCATTTTCACATTTCTGTGGACATTTGTTTAGAGTTGCAGATCATCTTCAACCTCTCACAAGTTTGTTCTATTTCAGGAGGCATTCTTAAATTAGAATTTATTTTAAATTACTGACAATAATTCTTAGTAAGGGGGTAACAATAAAACATGTTTGTTTTTCATTTAGATTCCATGAGAGCTCTGCATTGTCATCAGTACAATTATACAAGTGAAAACTACCCTTATTTGTATTATGCTTGTCCCAAAAAGAGTTGCAATGGAGTATGCAAGATTTTAGAGTTCAAAACCAAAAGAAACCTGAATATAATGTTCTTGGCCTGTCAAACTGTTGGATGCAATGGGTTTGTATGGCTTGATGAAGTAATTTCAAAGAGAAGGGGAGAAGGTAGTTCAAGCTCAAGACTAAGGAATGAAAGCAAGGGATGAGGATGAAGATGTTCAAAAGAAAGCTACGAGTTGCAAAAGATGTGGAACGAAGGGTCACAACTGTAGAACCTATAAAAACCCTATTAGGAAGCATATTGTTGGTAATGAAGAGACATCCAAGAAGTCAAAGGCACCTAAATTCAGGAGGGGTAGGAACAACAAGCCTATGAATGCAAAGAGTGGTGGTAGATATGGCAGAGGAAAAGGTGAACCACCAGAGGAAATGCCCAATTTCACAACAACCAAATGTTCAACCTCGTATACCCACAACTCCAACTATGCACAACATTCAGACATCCGCGTTCCCAACTCAGTCCCTTGCACAAAGCTGAGAACACATGCAATGAGGCCACCAGTGAATTCACTGTTCCAGGTTGGGAACACATGCAGTGGTTGGAACAGGCTATTGTTGCAAGTGTTATGTTTGTAGGTTATTGAATGGTTTGTAATTCAGGTTGGTTTGGGTATTCAACACATAGTTTGGCAGACTATTGAATTGTTATTGTATGGTCTGTAATTGAATTGTTTGCACTTTAGGTTGGTTTGGTATTGAATGATATTGTGCTATATTAGACTTTGATCTAAATGTAGCATACATACGTGTTAGGCTTGCAATGAAGTAAAATGCAAACTTGTATTGAAACATAGATGGTCATTGTTACATAGCTCACGATTATTCAATTCCTATTTAGTCTAGTTAGAAATCCTTTACATAAATCTTCAAATGCCATAGTCGTTTGGAGAGTTATTGTTACATTTGGAGAGTTATTTCTTCTTCCATCTCCACCTTCAACTTCTTCAATACTTTAAACAAGAGTAATAGGGTTTTGACGACCAGCACTAGCTCTGTTATCAGGTACCACAACTCCCAACCAATCAAACCCCTTAGTGTAAGAATCACACTTGAGGTACTTTTGCATTTGTGAGGTTGATAAGATCTTATAATAGTTCTCCTTCCGAAGCATGAAGGTATTAGGCATGGAAGATCCACCCTTGGACATTCCTTTATCCAATGATTTGGACTGTCACATTTGAAACAACCATTGGAGCTTGAGTTTGAGTTGAAATTTGGTCTTGAACTTGAACTACCTTTTCCCCTTCTTTTAGAAATTACTTCATCAAACCATACAAGCTCACTGCATCCAACATTTTGACAAGCCAAAAACATCCTATTTGGGTTTCTTTTGGTTTTGGACTTCAAAATCTTGTGTACGCCATTGCAACCCTTCGTGGGACAAGCATAATACAAATAAGGGCAATATTCACTTGTATGATTGTATTGATGATAATGCTCGCATGGAATCTGAATGAAAAACAAACATGTTTTATTACACACCCCCTTACTAAAAATTACTAGCAGCAACTTAACCCAATATCATAAATTTGAAGTTGAAGATGACCTGCAAATCTAAACAAATGTTCAAAAAAATGTGAAAAATGAAATGAAAAGCACCAACTTACCCTTTATGATGGTGTTCTAAACTGAAATTTGTGAATGAAATAACTCAGATCTAGGGTATGTGTAGCTTTTATGTAATGAAACCCTAAGTTCTTTGGTTTGCTCAAGCTTTTCAACGTCAAACTTGAGTTGAAACAATGAAATAGAAGAGGGAGGCACGAAGGCGGGGAGGAGGAAGGTGGTAGGGGGGAGAGGAAGGAGGAGGGGGGGGATGAGTGGGTTGGGAATGTTGAGTTTTTTTATATAACAATTAGATTTCCTAGAGATAGACTTTTCATTTTAACTGGACCCTTTGATCTTCTTTTAGATGAGGTATTTGAGATTCCTTTGATTTGTCTAAAGATGTTTTGGCCATCTAAATACATATATTTTGAAAACAGATGGTCAATGCATGTTGACAATTAGTCCTTGGGGGATACTGAAATAGTTCGTAAATAGCTATTTATTATGGGGCAAATAGCAAATAACCCATAAAAGAATGCATTGTTTGTGATTAGTGGTGGAATAATGTTGATTACATGGTAGAGTTCACTGAAACTATTGTTTCTATGCTAATGGAGCGTGACACCAGTCATCCTACTTTACATGTTTTGCATGGGATTCAACAATTGAAAGGTATCATGCAAATATGAAGGGAAGGATATGCTCATGGACACATCTTAATTTTATGAAGTTGTAGAACAAGTATTAATGATGAGGTGGACCAAAAACATTATGCCATTGCATTGTATGGCTCATGGCCTTAACCCCAAATACTATATTGACAAATGGCTTGCTGCGGGTACAGGTTGAGAGGCTACTCATATGGACTGTGAGATTTCAATGTATCGAGAAGAATGCTTCAGAAGATTTTTCCATATCAAAGAGAAAGAAGAATGGTCCGCAGTGAATATGGTAGGTTTTTGTGCTGGACTAGGGGATTTTGGGAGATGGGAAGTCATGTCAGAGGATCCTATAGTTTGGTGGGCTAATAATGGATCTAGCCCTCCTATGTTGCAAGCCTTAGCATCCAAGCTTCTTTCACAACCATCTTCGTTATCCTGTTGTGAAAGAAATTGGAGCCCTTTTTCAAATACACATTGTTGCGTAACAAGATGACTTCAGAAAGAGTGGAAGACTTGGTGTATGTGCACTAAAATTTGAGACTTCTATCAAGACAAAAAAGTGAGGACAAAGTTGGTCCATCAAGGCATTAGGATGCAATGGGTGAAAACCTTACACTCGAAGAAGCTTCACTTTAGAGAATGCAGAATTGTATTTGGATGAGGGCGATATGGATCCTAGTTTGTTTGGTGATGATGAATAATCATGTGGCCCAAGCAAAGCTGGTTAAAGATTCAAGTAATATCTTCGTTTTTTCCCTTCAATTTTACATATTTAGACTCGGAGAATTGGGTTACCATTTTGATAGGGGTAAGTTTCTATGATTTTAATTTATAATATTAATTTTGAAGGGTTCACTTAACTCTATCATGGATTTCATGTAAATTCTAAATTTTTTAATGGTTAGATATATGGTCGTGTCCCCAATTTTGTTTTTTAGGATTTGCCATATCGGACACGCCACACCTGTGTCCATGTTTGACACGCTTACCCATATCTGCGCAGCATATCATGATTTTGGAAATGGCTTCATTGGCCAAGCATGGAATATCTACTACCAAGAGGATGAGGGGTCAATACCAATTTTTTTTACCCTGTTCATTTTTAGAAATTTTGTGATATTCAAGCAATATGGTTTGTCTTTCCTTCAAAGCAAACTTGTTCTTACCAATTTGCTCGAGGCACTGGTGGCCACTGAGATCTCCAAACTTGCACTCGCTAGAAACTTTTTTTAGGCTGAGTTTTGGTGATCTATTGGGTGGCATAAGAATTGTTTTGAGAGAAGATATGTGATGGAAGGTCACAACCTCCATGCTCACTCCCCCCTTTCTCTCCTGTCTTCCACTATCGTCTCACTATTTTGTGGTTATCCATGGAAAAGAAAAAATAATTAAGCACACCGTTAGTGTATGTATGGTCGAAGGATTGCAAAGGCTACTAAATGGCTAATGACCACATTTGCCTTACTTGCATGTGGCAGATAAGTTATCTTGAGTATGTGTCATAGCTTGAATATGCTATGTGCTACACAAATTGGAGAAATAATAGTCATTTTGCTATGTGGTGATGGGTTTGGTCAGAAAGGAAGTTGGAAAAGGTAGTTTCAACTTTTGGATATCAAAAGGTTGCTATTTTTTAGGGAAAAAGTGGCTGATAGGAGGTGTAGTCAAACCTTTTTTCAGATGGTAAAGATAACATGTATTAGAAAATGAACAAATATGCAAGAGAGGTTAACAACAAAAGGAAGCTACCACTCAACAAATTACATCAAAGCAAGTTTTCTAATTAGCAATACATCTTCAATGAAATCTCAAACTCTGCATCAGCTAAAATATTAGGCTCTTAGTCTCCCGGACCACCTGAACCACCCTGTGGCCAGAATCCCCCCAAAAAATAGTGTCCAAGTCCTTTCTTGGATTAGGTTTCTTTTGTACAAGGGTTAAGGTCACTGCCTCAAAATTTATTTCTTGCGTGTTTCCTTTTTTTTTTTTTTTTTTCATAGTATGTGTTCGATATTTTAACATTTGCATAATTTACTATATCTAGGATAATTTTTTTTTATTAAGAAAGGCATAGATAATTACAAAGTGGAAAAGTCTAGGATAGATTTATTAATTTGTTATGAGACCAAGCTGATTTTGTGGACAGATATATGGTAATTGGTCAATGATGAACTTTGTCATTGTCTGTGTTTCTTCTTTATATACTGTGTGACTTGTTTCCTGATCGTTTTTTTTTTCCTGGAATGGTCAGGACCCTTATTTTAGAATGACACGGGATGTTGCTCCTAGGATAGGATATGAGAAGCCCGCGTTGATTGAGTCTGTATTCTTTCCAGCGCTTCAGGTATCCTTCTCTCTCAGTCCATTCTTTTTGTTGCTTTTGTTTCTTCTCTAGTTACGTACATTCTCATTATGTATAATTCATTTGTCAGCATTGCCTTTTTGGTTGGTGCTATTGTTTTTTCTTTAGTTTCTTTACTTCTCTTTCCTTTTTATTTTGATCTTCTCCTTTTGCAGTTATGGTTCCTCACTCGAAAATATTGCCATCATTTCTCAATTATAACATTGGATGTCCGTAACGCACAGAAAATGTTTTCTCCACTTCCATTTTCTTAAAATGCAATTTATTTTATGACTGTTATAAAAGCAAGGTAGGAAGAAATGGTCAAGAGTTATTTAACGACTCTGACACGGAAAAAACAAATAATACATGGATACACATGTTGATTATGATAGTATTTACTTGTTCAAGAATTGCTTTTTTGTCATATACTTTCAGTTGTATGTGAACATTGCTACGTATGAACTACCAACTCGCAAAACTATATTGGTTACATTTGTTAAGAATTGTAACTTTTGAAAAACAAGTCTCGGTGTCAGAGTGTGCAACGAGTGTCCTGGTATCACAGTGTCCAATACACATGCTTTACACAATTTTTTTTTCAAATCAACTTTCGTTGTTAAATACGTTAAGGGATTGTATTCTATATGTTGTTTGCATTCAAGTGCTACAAACTCACTATACCTTTTGATAATATGTGTTAATCTCACCTTAATTTTGTTCTTTTTGATATGCATGATTTACAAATAATCTTGTCCTAAGCAGTAGTTAGTCCTGTCACTGGGACTAAGTAGTTGAAGATCAAGTGTAGGTGAATGGTTGATTCAACTAGAAACATTTCTTCATCCTCCTCCTACATAATATTATACAGAAATTGCGAAAGGTTAAGCATACTGTGTCAAATATTGATTCGGATAACACGACATGATTAATCAATTTAGAAATTTCAGTTCAACCACAAAGAGAAGACTAATATTATAAGATTTTTTTTTTATCAGCCAAGCAAGCGGAGAGTATGTTAATGATAAAAAGCCACTACTACTAGAGGGTCACAAGGCTTAGAAACAGACTGATAAGCTATTTACAGTCCAAACATGCTACCCCAGTCAAACATTCACATGCAGAAGTTGATTCCAGAAATATTGCCCAGTGCCATACCAAAGCTTTCGTTCCCTGCAATCCAGATGGTTGCCAACAAAGCTCTATTCCATAACCATCTCCTCACCGACTAGCAATCCTTCTGCCACTTGGAGATCCATTGAAGGAAACAATCTATTGATGTAGCTTCAGTTGAGGGTTCCATGCAGATTGTGTGCGCCAAACCTGCTTAGAGAACTGACAATAATGGACGATGTGGTCAGTTGATTCCTCTTGTGCTTCACAGAGGCTGCACATGATCAATGTGATGAACCCTTTTTCAAGGAGACTATCAACTCTTAAAATTTTATGTACCCATTGGCAATGTAGTCAAGGCGACCGCGCCTCAAGGCGTTTCTACAGAAATCGCCTCAAAGTGAGGCAATGCGGTGAAATGAGGCGTCCGTCTCGGATTGCCTTGCCCCGCCTCAACTGCCTCATTGTCTCAGCCCAAAAATGGTTGAAGCCAACCCAATTGCAGCAAAAAGATGTTGCAACCTACTTTATAATATGGTTTTATGTTTCTTGGTGTAATATTTGATAAAAACAAGATAAAACATTTTTAAGTTTTGATAAATTTGCCACAATTTTTTTTTTTTAAAGAAAACATGTCATGTTTTGATAAGTTTGTGATCAGCATCAATCTTGATTTTTCATAGTATAGTTCAATGATTTATATGCTTTTGGAATACCAATAGGGATCATACTTGTGGATTTTTATCAACCATTCTAACAATTTCTTCTAACAAATGCTTGATATTCTTAAGTTTATGTTCTTTCAAGATTATTGATTTTTAATAATTTAGTTAGTTTTTGCAAGTTACTTGACACTTATGCAGTGCATCTTTTCGCTATGTTATACAATTTTATTATATTTTCATTTCGATTGTAGGTAATTGTGTCACTTTTTTGCATATTTGCTTATGATACTTATGATGATGATGTATACTATTATGCTGATATGTTTTAATTTATTATAAAAAAAATGTTGCGATTGCCTCACTTCACGGAGGTATCTGCTCCGCCTCACACGTTTTCAGGTTCATTTGCCACGCCTCCGCCTAAATGCCTTAACTACAATCCCTAATGGCAAGGATTTGTGATTTTGTTTTTTGGGTTAATTTTAGTCTCCTGATTTTAAGAAATATTTCGGTGTGAAGAAAAAATGTAAAAAATTTGAGGTACATGAAATATATATAATGAATTTCAAGGGTATATGAAATATGTGAAAAAAATAAGATGCAAGTAAATAAATCTATTAAACACATTAAATGAAGCGTAAATACCAAGAAATGAAACAAATATAGAATCAATATATAATTAGAAAATCAGGTGGTGGTTTCAAAAATCAATATATAAGCAAAAGAAATGATAATTGAAAAAAACCCCGAGATTTTCAAAAAAACTCAAAAAAATATAAAATTTCCTTTGCTCTGTTTCTTTTAGTAATTTTACAAAAAGGAATATTTTCGACGAAATTTCGCAAAAACACAATCCTTGCCCTCTAGTAATATGGCAAGGTTCACTCTTGGAGGGATCTCCTTCAATCTAAAACTTTGATTCCAGAGAGGCAAGGTAAGTAAACTTGGTTCTTAGCAGGAATAAGTTTGATTAAACTGTTTTCTGTGGCTGCGTTCAACTGTGAAACTCCATGATATGTCATCCTATTTCCAGCCATCAACAGTCCAATCAATTGCAGCAAGCTTGAAAGCTTAGAATCTTCAATGCCGCTTCTAAGAGCTAGCTCCCATTTTCCTTTGTTTCTTTCAGACCCCATGCACATTCCGAAACTAAACCTTTTTCGAAGAGGCACAATCAAGATAGCTCTGAATTGGTCTTTCAATGTTGTGGCACCACACCAAATGTCATCCCCCAAAAAATTAATGATTGGCCTTCACTAAGCACAGCAAGTAGGGAATTTGATTTGGATCCTGGGGTTGCAAAATTTACTTAGGAAAAGTTGGATTTAATCTGAAATCCAATCTGATTGAGCCTAATTTAAGCATTTTTTTTTACACAAATCCGATCCATTGACAGCCCTAACCGTAAGGGGTTGTGCTGTTGTTAGTGAGTCATCCCCTGTTATGGTGACCATATTTCTCTTGATTACAACCATCACAGATACAAGACTTTCAAATTTTAAAACTAGAATTACGTCTTAGATTGTATGTCTTTTTTAGGAGCCCAATTTTAAAGAAAGGGGTGATGTTTTGACCAAAAAAAAAAAAAGGTTACTGAAGTATTATTTTGGCAATTAAATACTCTTTGCACGTGAAAAATTAGACCTTTTGAAATTAGTTAGGTATGAAGATTTTGGTTTTGCCTGGATGATCGATTGCCTTGGACGTTACTTGCATTTTTACTTTTATATAGTACAACCTTTGAAATAAAGAGATGATTCTTGTTAATGCACGCTCTCTCTACTTTGATGGCTTTGAATCAATTGATGATACTGCCCTCTTATTATCAAGGTTAGAAATCCCCTTGTGATGAATGTGGAATGAACTAGTTGATGCACTCTAGGAGAATGCACTATCTGACATCTTGTTACCTTTGCTATTATGGAGAGAATTAGGTTGGAACTTGCAACGCAATCGATTGTTCGAGGGAAATGTGCAGAGATTACAAGTTTCCTTTATTCTTGGTGTCTGGTGTTTTGGATTTTAGAAATTCACATTAAAAAAAATATATATATATATATATATATGTATGTATGTATTTATATATTTATCAGGCAAAATAAAATATAAAATTTTATTGATGGTGCGCCCAAAAGGGAAAGACCAAACTGGCTGGTGGTGAACAAGGGATCTGTCCTAGACTAGATTACACCATATTGAAATCCTCCCAAATGAAACCACTCTAAACCCAATTGGCTCACTATACCAGCTACCAAGGCTCAATGGCACAAAATAGGGATTACTTCGAAGGAAGAATCATTTGGACTTTCTTTGTTTTTGTTCAAACAATCGAGCATTCCTTTCCTTCCAAATTATCTAGATCATTGCATGTAGTAATCGCTTCCCATGCCATCACCTGTTAGTCGATACTCCCAAAGCACTATCCTCCTAGACTTAATTTCTTAGACAGTGACCGTAAGTAAAATCCCAACAATTGAAAATATAATCTGGTTGGTAGCCCAGAAATCTTTTTCTTGGGAAAACAACTTTCCAGAGAAAAAAGACTAGGAAGGTGATTTTGCACCAAGAAATTTATATTGGAATTTTTTTTTGTCATGGGTGTATTGGTAATTTGTTTGTTATAAATAGACCCATAATTAGGTTTTATTGTATTCGAGTCTGAGAGTTTTTTCTATTTTTTTTTTTTTTTTTTTTTTTGAATTTCCATTCTTACTCAGAAAATAGTTTTCTTATGGGGGAGATCGGGAAAAAAAAAAAGAAAAAAGGAAAAAGAAGGAAGATCAAATCGACCCAGAAAACCATGCTATCAAACAATCCCTATATCTGTGTGAGCAAGATTCAAAATGTTTAAGAGCTTCCAATCCAATTGATGGGACTATCTAGTGTTGGATGGTGGACTGGAAGTTGGACAATCTTTCAAGAGTAGGAAAGTGGATTTGGAGCAGGGGTCTTCACTGTGACTTGGTCTATTTGAAAGGAAACAAATAGAAGAATATTGGAGGAAAATAAGTAAATAGCTGAGGAGTGCGTCCATTCAATCAAGGAAGACATATGAGGTCTGACTTTCTATGTGTAATGTGGTTAATACTTCAAATCCTGTGGTTGAAATGTGTCTTGCAGACGGCTTCCAAGTGGCACAAAGATGGGTGCTCCTTGAAAGGCCTTTTGTTGAGGAGATGAGTCTTGTTTGTGGAAATTTGTGTGATCTAGCAGGAGAAATGATAGAAACTTCAGAGATAAGATGAAGGATTACTCTAGTAATGAGATCAAAGCCCTGGTTTGGTTTTGGGGTAATACTTGGGGAATCATCCAGAACATTGCTTTTCACAAATGCATGTTTGAGTCAGAATAAGTGAGCTTTACTCACTAGGCCTTTTTCCACCTTAATGAAATCTGCTTTTAAGTCCCTTACCCTGTTCAATCTTTTCTTTGTTTAACTGTGACAGTTTGTTTACTTTCATTCTTTTGTTGTCTAATTTTGTGAGGTCCTCATCCACTTTCTTTAAATCCGGTTTGTGTTTGATTAAAACAAAAAACATCAATTGATACTGTAGCTTTAGTGGTCTGTCCCTATTCCATATATCCTCCCAAAACCGAATTCTCGCCCCATTGCCTATTTCAAAGGTAGTGTTATGCATCAATTAGTACTATGTTTTCATGATGCTTCTCCATAAAGTACAGCTATAGGTGCTGTTGACATCATTGGTGATTTGGTGTCACATTATGGTTCTGTGTCCCATATTTGGCAGCCTCAGTTTGGTGCCACAATGCATGTTCGTCAACACCAAATTTCCATATACATTTCCCAGATATTTCCATGTTTTCATCCTTTGATTTTTCTTACTCCGAGCCTCTCTCTATTGGCTTGCACTCCCCACACAAACAATTAGAAATTCTTCTTTTTTTCGGGCATCTCATATTTCTTTCATTGTTCTCTCTATTTCTTAGCAACGGTTATTGGAATGACATTGAGGTTCATCATGTTTGTTGCAGTGGATTTAATTAGCGTTAACCTTCCTTCCCACTTTTGATAAAAGATGGGATGAGGCATTTACTTTTGTAAATTGTAATCTATTTGTTCATTGGTCGGTTTTTTTTTACTTTTAGTTGTTTCTGAGGTGATCTCAGCCTTCATTATATTTTTCTTTCCTTTTTTTTTGCCTTGACGAAATTTGTTCACTGACAAAATATAAAAATAAGGATAGTTCACAGGTAGCTTTTTACAACCAGTAAATAGCAAAAACGTATAACTTGAATCTTTATAAAATTTGTCAATATGTATGGTCCATGCTATTGGGGTGTAAAAATGTGACTTCTAAATACCCTTTTTAATCTACAAGTCTACATAATTTTTTTACAATTTCTGCAAATTTCCAGAATATCAAGCAAAAGTTCCTTATAATTTGCTCCAGCATCTGACAATGAGGTTTCTGTTTTGGGTATATTTCTCTTTTATGATCTTAATGGAAATGTAATGCTTGATATGTGCAGGGAGAGACCGGGAAAATGTCTGCTAGTGATCCAAATTCTGCAATATATGTGACAGATTCAGTAAATGACATAAAAAACAAGGTTAAATTTTCTTTTTTCTAAATGTATTTTTGATTTGCTAATGGACATGAGTATTGAATAGTTAAAACCCTTATGTCATTTTACAATAGTCAGGTATGCATTACTGTCTTTTTTTTTAATTGTATAATAGAATCTTAAATTAATTACAAAATAACTACTCTAGTGTACTATTTTGAATGAGCATTGATATACAAATAGATATACAATTGTAAATGGTATCAAAGTTGTCGGTAATTATCATGAGCAAGTGGTTGTGATATTTGAGCTTTAAGAACACATTTCTTCATGAAAATGTTTGGTGACGGGAGTACTAGTAGACTTTCTTTAAATTGACACCTCCATCATCAACATGAGTGAAGAAGAAAAAGGGTCTTTGTAGGAAGCAGAGAGATCAAGTTATTTAATACGAGTCATTAGATTTCTTTCGAGATGTAGTACATCTTCAGATTTTTAATGTTAACGGTTGACTTGGTTCATTATGAGTTATTTAGTTATATACTTGAACTGATAATCCTGAGATTTCAGATGTGAGGATATGCTTGAACCACTTACCACACGAAGAAATCAATTCGAGGAGGGATAGAATCCAGCCAAATAAGTTTGTGATTATCAGCAATAAACTGATATGCTTGCGTAGAATGAAGAAACAAATCCTGCTTAGAATGAAGTAGAATTCCTTAAAAATGAAGCCCACCGATTTGCCAGACCACACCAATATATCAGACCCCGATGATAGTTTAATTTTCTGACAGCAAATTTTATTTATTTATTTTTTAATCATTTATGGTCTGAAAAAAAACCAGGTTGGAGTCGCTATACTTTCCACCCAAAAGTCTAGACTCATTTCTCTTCAGATAAATCTCATATAAGTCATCAAAATGTAGCTTCAAAGGATGGCCAGTACACCATTTATCCTCCCAGGAGGAAACTTCCTTTCCATTAAAAATTTTCAAAGCTATGAGAGGATAGGTTTTCCATATATAGCAGCTGTTTTAGAAGCCCACTTCTGTTTATTTACCCCATATTGATTTAGAATTAGCTTTATCCTCTGCAAAACGTCAAATCTCGAAAGCCATCAGTGCGTAATTGAAAAGCTTTACTTGATGCAACTGAAGCTGGAATGCGGATAAGGGACAGCATGGATACCATTATGTTTGTAAGCATGAAATTTTGACATTTTTCGAGTAATCACATTCCTTGCTTGAGAGTGAGTCACGTGATTTTTCATATCAGAGAAAGTAACTAGTACATTTTTAAATGGTCTTGGTTGGCATTGATCAGCTAAATTATTAGAAAGGTCAAAATTTGGTTGAGCTATATGCAGTTATCTCCTGTGTCTGCTAGATAATGGAGTAGTATTCCTTAAAGAAGGCTATCATTGTTTTTTAATGTATTCTTGTTTTGTTGACACAATTACTCCTGCTAAATGTGGGGATGTGTTGACTGCAATGTTGCTGATGATAATGTACCTCTAGCTGTTTTAAGCTTGATGAACAATACTCCGTAAGTGTTTCTTAAAGCTTACAGGGTTCATATATTTGATCTGCATGTTAAAAGAATATCTGAGGCTGTGTATGCTTTCGCCCATTGATCCCTTTAACTTCAGAATACTCTTCATACTAAATACAAAAGCATGTTTCTTCTATAGGTAAATAAGTATGCTTTCTCTGGTGGACAAGATTCCATAGAGAATCACAGGAAGTTTGGAGCGAATCTAGAGGTATGCTCTTATTTATTCTAATGTTGATGCTCAAATTGATGTAGTTCATTTTATGATTTCAATTATGCATAAATGGTTAATAAATGAATATTGTTTTATTTTGTTTAAACTAGTGCCCTAGTATTTGGTGTCCAAAACTCATTTTATACAGTTTTTGCCTACTCATACACAATTGTCATTTGTACAGTTTTTGTCTACTCATTTTACTGATTAACTGTTTTCTCTGTATGTTATACAGGTAGATATACCTGTTAAATACCTTAGCTTTTTCCTAGACGACAATGCTGAGCTAGAACACATAAAGAAGGTTGGATTCTGGCTCTTCTAGTTTCATCATCTCTTTGCATTCTAAAGCTCTGTATTTTTTTATTTTCCCAAAATCATACTAGTGTGCTGCTCAAGAACGAGTGGTGAAATTTACAATATAAACTGTTTTCAAATTTATTTTCAGGAATATGGAGCTGGGCGAATGCTAACGGGTGAAGTGAAAAAGATACTTATTAAAGTTTTGACAGAGATAGTAGAACAACATCGCAAGTCCCGGGCTGCTGTTACTGATGAGGTAAGCAACAATTCACTCGTGATGCTTTCAGTACTATTTCTTAGCTGATTCTTCTAGCCATTTTTTTTACCCAATCTGCTTGAATGACAACGAGGATATGAGATGGACGGACTATATTGGCAGATGTCCACTAGCTTAGGTGTTCAAGATGGGTGAAGCACTTAATAGGGAGCCGTTAACAGATAAAATTTATTGGTAAATGGTTTACTTTTTAGAAAAAATATATTTGCCTATTGGAAGGTGTTTTTAGGTAGTTTTTTTTAGTTATTTTGTTGACTTTTATTATTACAAGGAAGTGGGACGAGGAGGACGTTCATGCTTACAAGAAAGTCTTTACTTATAGCTGTTTGCACATGTGATGCATGTCGTATTTCCATATATTGAATTTAAAATCCACAATTGTTATTTGTAATTGTTTGAAAAAGAATTCTCAGTACATTAATCCAATCATTTAGTCTATCTTTGAAATAGAATTACAGTGTTATACAAGTATTGGTGGAAATTGTGTGAAATGTTTTCCAAAATCATTTATAAACTTTTTCCATGAAAGATGATAAATGTCGTATTTTCTTCTTGTAGATGGTGGATGCATTCATGGCTGTAAGACCGCTTCCTAGTATGTTTGAGTAATACAATTCAAAGACAACTTTTTTTTTGAGTGGTGGATGCGGTGGCATCAGCTCTTTTATTTATTTTTTAATATTACAACCATGTAAAAGTTTATAGTTCACACAGTTAGACATCCATTAAGTTTTATTTGTTTTAATTTTAATGTAAGCCATTTGCCTATACTCTTCAAGTAGATGCATATTTCTTTATCATGTGGAGCTATATTTTTGAGTTCATTGTATCAGTTTTGGGCGACAAAATTAAAATGGTTGCTGAGAATAAAATTCTCAAGAAAAGTTCCCATCCGAAAGGTAGAGGAAAAGTTATGGTGAAGATGGTTATCAAGTTTACATCTCTGATTTGATGATCCTTCCCCAATCATTGAATGTTGTTTGGTTGTGTGTTTCAAAATTAATTTTTAAATGATGATGTGGTACCAACTAAAGCGGTTGTGGTTGTAGTGGTGTTGATGGTTGTGGGGAGTAAGTTGTGGTTTGACAGTGGCAACAATATTGGTGCTCTGGTTTGTCTTAATAGTGGCTGTGGTTGAGGTTTTGGTGTAACTTGTGCTATGATGGTGATGGTGTAGTGGTGATTGTGCTATAGTGATGGCGGTGGTGGGTTATGTGGTGATGTGATTGTGGTATTTATGGTGTTTATGATGATGGTTGTTGTGGTGGTTATATTATGGCGTTTATGATGGTGGTGTAGTGGTTGTGCTATGGTAGTGGTGTTGGTGTTGGTTGTGGCATAGTTACGTGGTTGTGGATTTGAAATGCCGAGAATAAAAAATTAAGGAAATCGGTATGTTGATTTTTCACCCATGAGACTCATTTGGAATAAATTTATTTCGAAAAGTTCATAATTTTCCATGGAGGAAACATTAGAAAATTTAAAATTTAGAAAATAATTTTCCATGAAACATTCTGAAAGAAGTTTTGTATAAGCCATTCCATTACATCTAGTTTAGAATTTAGAAGTTTTAAATCCAGTTTCAAAGTGTGCTTCAAAACCTTAATTTTAACATATGATATAAACTGATCAAGAAATCAAAATCCTAAGGATTCTTAACCTTGCTTCCAAATACAAATATGGGCTACTCCAATAAATAAAAAGAAAATTGTATTGTTAATAAGATACAGAAAAGTATTGTGTAGGTTTTATTATTTTACATGTATAGATTTCTGACATATTTTGATAAAAGACCTTAGCAGAAAAGATTGTTATCGAGCACAAATCTCTACAACTTTGGTTCTAGTGACACACTCTATCTGGAGCTTTCATTTGAGGTGAACTGCAACACTATACATAGAGAACAAGAGTTGTAATTCGAACCAAAGTTATAGAGATTTCAACATTTTATTCCTCACTGAAAATCGTAACATTATATCAACTTTAAGTCGATGCACATATTTTGGAAGAGCGAGTCTAGGCATTCAGGGCAATTAGTCATTGTTTTTGCTAGAGTTTGGCTCTTTTACATTTTTACCCATTCTCTTTAAAAAACAATCATAAACATCAATTATAGAAGAGGTAGAAGTATAAAGAGTTCCAACCCTAGCAAAAAAATGGCTGGTAACCCTGACTCTCTAAAATTGAGAATTTTGGAAGCATCCAAGGAAACCCTTGAATAAATAATAACATTTATTTGGCCAATCATTTGCAGGATTACAAAATCACAAATTTCATAAAACAATCAAATCTACTAGTTCCGAAGGAAATTTATAAACCAACCCACCTAACACCCTACATTGATGAATGAGACACGCAACAAAGGTACTTGTTAACAATGCTCAAGAGTGAGACAATAAGGAAGTGGTAAATCGACTCCATTGGCTTTGACAATCTCTATTCTTGTCTTTGCATCTGTTCAATGTAGAACGAAGAAAAATGCCATCAAGAATAATGTTAATCAGATGGATGTAATTGGTGTGAATGAAGAAAATCATGTTTTTATTTTAAGTTTTGCTACAAGTCACACTAGTTGATGTTGATATCACATGTGATTTGGTTTGGGGTAAGAAGAGAGATAAATTTTTAATCTAAACCATCCCTTAATCTAAGGTGCCTGGCACCAGGCACCGTTGTCGTGCTCGTAAACCATTTGTTTTGCTATCTGGTTAATTTGGACCATTAATTGTATTAAATGAGAGGACGTTTGACATTAGTCAATGATGTTGAATAAACGATCAAGACCTAATTTCGTACTCAATTTGTAATTCTATAAAAATTTTGTATCCAATGTGAAATGCGCTTAAATTATGCATATCCAAAATGTAAATAATTCTTTTTTTAAAATTTCATTATGTTACGTGGAGTTCCATCTTTTGGTATACCTAGAAGCAGTAAACTTTGGTAAATTTATTTTATTATTTTTTTCACACTTCATAAGATTCACTATCATAGATTAGAATAATCCCACATACCTCATTGCATTATGAATTTGAACAATTGTTTCATTCAGTTCCTTTATGGCTTCACAAACAAAGAGATTCAAAATATAAGCACAATTTTGTGATAATTCAGAGTACTCAATTGTTTCATTCGTACTCAATTCAAGTGATTCAAGTTGTGTTTATTAGATAACTCAAAGTATTACAATTTGTGTGTTTTGATCAGTTTGAGAATATGACCATTATACTAAAGTCACGCAAATCTATCTGAAAAAAAAAATGTTTTCATCCATTTGCATTGGGCAAAACTTCGCCCAGACCAATGCGAAGTTTCTCCCAATCCTCGCATTGGTGTGGGCAAAGTTTGGCCAAATCCTCTCATTGCTTAATGCGAATGGGTGAAAACATATTTTTTTTCGGACAGATTTATATGACCTTAGTAAAATGACCATAACTTTCTCATTTCAAAATATTTTCAAGTAATTCAAATTGTGTTTATTAGATAACTTAAAGTACTACAATTTTCACATGAGATTGAGAATCGGTCTCGATCGAGCATATAAGTTGGCTGAAAGTCAAGGACACTACCCCATTTTCATTGCTAAACAGATTGTGCGACTTTAGTAAAATGACCATAGCTTGCTCATTTCAAAACATTTTCAAGTGATTTAAATTGTGTTTATTAGATAGTCAGGGTATTACAATTTTTATGTTTTGATGAGCTTGAAAATCGGTCTCAATCGAGCATATAAGTTGAACCAAAGTCAGGGATAATACCATGTTTTTCAGAGACAAATATGGTGAGAGAGGTAGTGGGGTGGTGCTTGATGGAGAACAGAGGGAGAAAGGTGGTTGTGGCGGGAGGGAGAGAAGTGGCAGTGGCGAGGTGGTGGTGATGATAGCGGTGTTTGATGGAGAAGAGAGGGAGGGAGGAGAAGAAATGAAGAAAAGAAAAAGTGACATTTTCAAGTGATTCAAGTTGTGTTTATTAGATAACTCAGAGTACTACAAATTTTTTATTTTTATCAGCTTGAGAATCGGTCTCAATTGAGGTTTTAAATTGGTCGAAAGTTACCATATTTTTATGTTACTGTTTTTTTCAAAAACAGTTGTTTGGGTGGTGTGGGTTAGTAGGAAAAAAAATACTTAATAGTGTGAGACAATACTTTAGGTGGTGTGGGTTAGTAGGAAAAAAAAAATACATTATAGTGTGGAATAGTTGTTGCCTTTTTATTATGGTTGAATTCCTTCAATAACTTAATAACTCATGCAGTTAGAAATACTTAAAAATAAATATATGTGGGCCACATAATTTTGAAATTCTTATATTCTCCCACTTGACAATTTTAGAAAAATGCTTTTATTTAGGAATTTCGTAAAAGTCGACTCATACATAATTGGTTTTACTATAAAACAAAACAAATGTCATGAAAGTGTTATTTGAACAAAAATAAGGAATCCAAACCATTATCATTCATTAGCCATCATAATGTCATTATCAAATAACTTACTAATATGTGTCATGACTGTCTTCCATGTACTACACCTGATTGCACCAGGCAAAAAACCCGTGCAAAAAACCAGTGCACTGTAGAAGCACTCTGTTTGATATGATCCATAAGTATGAGTACAGACTAACATTACATTGCTTATAAGATGTCCAACATTTATATTCAATTTTATTCATCATATGTAACTCTGTTTTCACGTAAGTTATGTAACTAACAATTTTTATGTGAAGTAGCTCACTCAGTCAATCAAATACATTTGTAAGTCCAAATTTATCAAGCTTTAGGTACTAATTGTAAGTATTAAAATCGTGACTTTTTCCCATTATAAGTCGGATTACAGTTCAAATAATCTATATATATAACAAAAAATTTAAAGACGGATCAAGATCCATTGTGTCTCACTTTTATTTCTTGTATTATTCCTTCAAGGGTTTTAAATAATTTTTAATAAAAAATTTCAAGTGTATAACTAAGTTCATATGTAGTTCGTAAGTGATTATGGCACTTAGCATTGCGAGACGCCAATTGTAATTGGGAAATGTTTTTACCATATTCACAATGTCCATGTGTATTATATGTGTACCGTACAGGTAAATTGATATTGGTTTTATCTTGGTATTATCTTGAATGCCTTATGAGAGGTAAAGGAAGCACATCAACATTCTATTTTGCAGTTGATTTGTTATTCTCTTCTTGCATTTTCATATGTTCTATAGTCGTATACCTTTTGATGTACTGCAATATTTAGATAATTAAATTGGGTCTTTTTGTGTGTGGAGATATTATGTAGAGTATTCATGGCACCGTGTGCGACTGAGCAATTTATGGTGAAATTTTATGTGAACTACAAAGGCTTATGACAAGTTTTAAATATTGAAAAACAGGAAAAACTGTCTAAATTTTGAATCTGTTGTGTCTCACTACTGAGCCGGCCAGAAGAAATTTTTCGGAGCAGCAGCTGCTGCAGTTGAATATGAGAAAGGGGTGGAGACAAGAGGTTGGAGTTGGAGTTAAAAATGTCTTGTTGAAATCTTAGTGGTTAGGTTTGAATAGGGGTAGATATGGGGATTTGCATTGGAATGGGGTGGGATTTGAGAATGATGAGTAGTTCTGGAGAAGAAAACATTTTTTTTTCCAATCATAACCATTGATCTTGCCTAGAGATACAATTTCTCCTCGATGTTATTGGAGTCCATTAAAATCTCATCGAGACTGATTTTTTTTTTTTTTTTTAAATCTAGATCTTTGATTTTATCATTGGTAATATTGTTGCATCAACAAATATTTGCTAGTCAAATGAGTTGACAATGCGGTTTGGACCCCAAAATCAAAATAATTCCCCTCAAACTAATGTATAATTATCATCTTCAGTGCCTCGGATATATACATGTCGTTATATCATGTAGTACTAGTTAGTTATCTAAGTTGTATGGATGATACTCCAAGTTTTCTAGGGTGTCACATAGACCAAGCTTAGAAGCGCATAGGTTATTAGGATTTGGTACGATTTAGTACAACTAAATCTCAACAACAAGAATTGCAATTCAATCGCCTAGCTTTCCATTCAACTTATAAAGGCGTGAGAGCCTACAAGTTGTATCTCTTGGAGGCTAGTTAAGGATGCTAGAAAAATCTGGTTACTCGACCATCTGCCCACCCCCTATCCCTTTATATATACATATTATTTTAAAACCTATTAATCATTTATTACTAAGATAACCTTTACCCTGAAACTTTGAAATAAGAAAAATGTAGGCAACGACTTTTTGACACCACCACTTTTGCTAAAAGGACACCAACACCTTTACTTTTTGAAGCACACCACCAATATAAATTCAAATTCAAAATTTATCTCCTCCATCTAACATTTTTTCTCTCTAAAGGAACAACACCATTGCACCGCGTCGCCTCGCTCTGCCTACCCGCCTGTTGGTCGGTCATACCTCTTTTCTTCTTCTTTTACTTATTTTTCTCCTCTATTTCATACCTCTTTTCTTCTTCTTCTACTTATTTTTCTCCTCTATTCTTATTCTTCCCCTTCTCCCCATTAGCACAAATATGCAGATCGAGGAGAAGAGAAGATGAAGATAATAAAAAAGAGGCGGGGTGGGGTGGTGCTGCCAACGATGGAAAATAAAAACAAATAAAGAGATGAGAATTAAAAGAAAAACAAGAAAAAAAAAAAGAACAAAGGAGAAAAAGAAGAAAGGAAATGTGGTGGTGGGTTGGTGTGGCTTGCAGTGATGGGGCGGGTGTGGTGGTGCTGCTCCATCGTTGTTGCCAAGAGAGAAGAGATAGTAGAGAAGAAAATGAAAAGTGGTGAGATAGAAGTTTATATTGGTGGTGTTAAGCACATTAAAAAAAAAAAAAAAAAAAAAAAAGAGAGAGATTATTCTTCAGTAGAAGTCGTGGTGTCAAAAAGTTATATTGTCAAAAATAAATCCCTAAACCCTCATCTTCGTCTCCTCTCTCTCCATCGTCACAGACCATATCACGCAGACAAAACTCGACACTCCCAAGAGTGTCCGCGGCTCCACCAGGACCACCATCGCCGCGCTCCGGTGACATAGACACCGTCCAGGCGTCCACCAGTAAGTTCCTTTTCTTCTTCTCTTATCTTCTCTTAACCTCAGTCTTCAATTCTTCTTCAAGGCAACGAGGGAGGGGATGGGGCGGGCGGGGCACAGAGACAGAGAGTGAACGGAGGGATGGGTGGGGTGACGGCGGGCGATGACTTACAGACCGAGAGAAGAGAGGAAGGCGGTGGAGGTGCTGCGACCCGCAGAGAAAGGAAAAGGAGGGAATGGGTTGGGTGGGCGGGGCGCAGAGAGAGAGGGGGTGAGTCGCACACAGTACCACGCAAAAAATTCGAAATAAAATTGCAAATCCGCCATATATCTAGATTTATGCTTGTTCCGGGTCTAATGCGGTAACAAAATATTTGGTATTTTTTGTGAAATGGAGTTTGAAATGCACAAAACTCATTGATGCGTGCCATCTTGAAAGTATTCTATTTGAAAACATCTACGCGACGAAGATTATGTTTGATGATTAAAGACTTAATTAACTAATAACCATACTCAGCCACTTCAAACACTGATCCCTGCTAATATTTTCCATTTGAATCATGCATGTATATGAAACTGAATCATATGTGAACACTTGGTTGAATACACGAGGGACTGACCCACATAAGCATTTTGGGTATATGCATTTTTATTTTTTGGGAGTTTTTGTTATATGGAGAGTTTGTAGATTCACGGTTTGTCGATGTTAATGGATTCTTAAGTATGAATGAACGAACCCATTTTTTTTTTTTTTCTTATAGATCGCCCAATAGGTTGGAAAATATGAGTTTTTTTTTCCCTCTTAACTTAATAAGAGGCCTGTAAATTTTTTTTTTTTTTTGCATAAAAGTGCTATTTTTAGCGAAAATTAGACCTCTGGTTAGATCCAGGGGCCAAAATAAGCACCTCCTTTACAGGTTTCTTGCACTCCTTTACTAAAAATGTGAATTTTCAGCGAAAAACAAGGGTTTCAAACTGAGGACCTTATTTGGGTGGGTTTTGGTGATGATGGCAGCCTTCATTCAATGACTTACGTTTCCTTCTTGTAGCAATGGCAACATCAACAACAGAAGAAGAAGAAGAACAAGTTGTGAATCCATGGGAGGTTTTGGCAAAAGACGGAGGTAAGATTGACTATGATAAGCTCATAGACAAGTTTGGCTGTCAAAGACTTGATGAAGCCACCGTTAAGCGTGTCGAACGCCTCACTGCTCGCCCTGCTCATGTATTTCTCCGCCGTGGCGTCTTTTTTGCACATCGGTGAGTGATTGTGAGTCAGTCAATTGGTTTCTATTTATGCCTATCTTTCAAACTCGATTGACAAATTTACAATCTGTTTTAAGGGATATCAATGAGATTCTTGATGCCTATGAGAAGGGAGATAAGTTCTACTTGTATACTGGGAGAGGGCCTTCTTCTGAGGCCCTTCACTTGGGGCATCTTATCCCCTTCATGTTCACCAAGTAAGACAACTTAGTCCTTCATTTACTTTCATCCACATTGCTCATTTTGCTTAAACTTTACTATTGTAAGTATTATAGTATGATGGGTCTTAAGAGCTATTTGTTTTGACCTCATACAGGTCCAAATTTATTGAAAAAATGTGCTAGTTTTAGCAAAAAGATTTAAAAAAAAATGAGCACCCCATTTGTTGCGATATATGCAGCAGCTTTGGGTATTGTTATTTCTGCAATTAAAATGACTTGCATCGTCTTTGAGTGGACAATATTTTCTACATAGGTTGAATTCTTAATCAAGCATTGATGAATAGTTTTGTTGTCTGCTTTGGTATTTTGGGTGTTTTGTTAGTTGATCTGAATTTCTGATTGATTTTGTATACAGTTAAGTTATAATAATGTAGAAACCATAAAGAAGAATGGTATTAGTGAATTATGTTGGAAATATATTCTTGTTCTCGAAAACTCTTTATATCTCACTATTATACAGCGTATATTGCAAAACTAGCAAGCTTGATGTTATCACTTACATGAAGTTTAGAACTTATTTCATATTTATTCTGTTAGCTTTTTTCATTTTTAACCTTCCAATTTACATGTAGATACTTGCAAGATGCATTCAAAGTCCCTCTTGTTATACAACTAACAGATGATGAAAAGTGTATATGGAAGAACCTTTCAGTTGAAGAGAGTCAGAGGCTTGCTCGTGAAAATGCAAAGGATATTATTGCTTGTGGCTTTGATGTTACAAAAACTTTCATATTCTCAGATTTTGACTATGTCGGTGGGTAGGTGTTACATAATCCATCCTTTGATCTTAAATAGTTTATGTGAGTTTCACATCTCAAAGTTTCGATATCTTCTGGAAGCCTTCAATTTTCCTGGCATTGATATTATTATAGTATCATTTTGTGCCAATCGGATTAGCATTCTAGCATCCTGACCTTGTCAAAATTAGAATGTGAGTGTTCAAGTATCCAAAATTAGAATGGAAGTGTTCAATGCCATCATGTCAACCCCTTTCTTTCTTCCTGCCAATCTCTTAAACTTCACAAAAGTTGGTCTTTGAGTTTGGCAAAGATGCATCCATGCATTTGTGTGGTTGATTTGGAGGGAGATAAGATAATCCTGCAAAACAGAGGAGAGTCTATGGACAAATATCAAAGTCACCCTTTGGTTATGGAGTGCTTGCTAGGAGAGATTTGGAGACATCTAGTTCTCTTCTTGTCTATTCTTGTATGTTTGACTGGAAATGCATGGTGCACAAACTCATGCTTAATGTTTACATTTTGTGAGGGGCAAGGTTCTTTTTCCTTGGCCTGTCTTTCCCTTTCAAGTTAATACGACATTTTCTCATTTTGTTGAAACAAATTATCTTTATCCAAATTATCAAGTGATTACAACTTACTAGCATATTTGTTAACTTCGACAATTTTGTTGTTACTCCTGGTTTATCTACAATGCTATTCATTAGTCGAGTTCCTCGTGGCATAAATTATAAATTGTGTACTATATTGTGTATTGGAAACCTAAATATAATATATTAGTTATGTAACTTATCATGTATCATAAGATATAGTGTCTCACGATGCTTGACCACATACTTTTCCCTTGTAGCATGTAGACATTCGCATTGTTGGGTCGTGCCTTCTTCACTGTCGAAATTTTTTGTTGGGTTGCACAAAAAACATAGATACAAAATTCAATTTAAAAATAAGATATAGACAAAAAAATAGTATAATGTATGAATGAACTAAACTGAAAAATCAATTCAACAATGGTAAGTTTGTAAGTCCCCATGAATTACATTAATGAAATACACAAAAATGTCCATTAGAGGATGATCAATAACTATGCCTCTTGATGATGGGCTATAATTAGTGACAATCATACTAAATCAAAAAAGCATACATGGAAATAATGTTAAAATCAAATAATTAAGAGTAGATTTTGATTTCACAAGCTAGCAATGAGTTTGTGCATGACCTTCTCTTCGCCATATTCAAATTGCACTGCTTTAAGGAATAAATTTTTTCAATACCATGATATTATTATCTATAAAATAAATTCCCTGCCTAATGTTTGAAAATTTTCTGCAGTGCCTTCTACAAGAATATGGTGAAAGTTTCTAAGATGGTTACCTTCAATAAGGTGACTGAAAATTATGAATCTTTTTGGAGAAATGGGTGACAATTCACTCATCTCATTTTTCTTTAAGCCCACACAATCAGACATATTTGCAGATCTTCTAATTTCTGCAATGCAGGTTGTGGGAATATTTGGTTTCATTCATGAGGATCATATTGGGAAAATTAGTTTTCCACCTATACAGGTAAGCCATCTGCATCATTCACTTTAATAGTTATACTTGAAATGTGTCCCTTTTTCTGTTGCCTTCCCTCAATATTTTGAGGCGGTGTTTCTTCTTGACTGCACACTCGCTTTTGAGTTTATGTTCAATTAAGAGTGCAACATGCCTATGCATGACAATGTCATAATGAACACTCATGGATACATTGCAAAGTAACAACATAGGTTATTTACTTGCCGACATCCATCAATATTATTCCTGCTGTGAACACATATCAATATAGATGCTGTGCTAGTGAAAGTATAATGTCGATATTGTACTAGCATAATTCCATCAATTTAGATAATGATGTCATGGAATATCATGTACATATGGTTTAGGGCAAGTAAATCAAGATTGCGGTTGACTCTTGATTGACAATTTCATAATTCTTTACGATTTCTTGAGTGAACTTCACAAGTTTTTATAACTTTTCTTGCAGGCAGTTCCTTCCTTTCCCACGTCATTTCCACACCTGTTTGCTGGCAAAGAAAATCTTCGTTGCTTGATACCATGTGCTATTGACCAGGTTTCACTTTCTTGAATAACTACATAACTCATTCTTTTCAAATCATTTTATTACTATATTCATAAAATTTCCTTCGAAAGCTTCATCTGGTCTATTTAAAGTGTTTTGAGTCGATTGTTTGAATGGCTTAAAGTCTTTGTAAGTTTAAGGTGTTATTAGGATGCAATAAATGGCAAATTATGGAATGCTTTAGTCTAATTGACTTTTTTTCGTGCATTATATGGTTTTGATACTATTAGTAAGGGAAGCGTCTTAATACTATTATTAGGGGATGAAACTGATTCTCTTTGAGACTTTGACAAAGAGTTGCTTCTTAAGTGGATTGGGAAAAAAAGAATTAGAAATTTAACAAAGCATTGCTTCATACGAATTTGGGATTTGGGGTTGAAACCGATCTTCTTTGGAGGTAGTTTGTAGATGATGAACATGGAACTAGTTCCCTTGATTGTCCACTTAAGAACAAGTCTCTAGCTTTTGTTGGGCACTATGGACGGGAATTATGAAGCAAAGAGTTCACATCTAGGATTGCATTTCTTTTGAAGTGCACAATGGCATTTTCTGGGAGCACAATTGGATTGGGGACTTGGCTTTAAAACTTCCTTTCTTGCTATTTACATTACAAGTAACAAACAAGGCAAGATAAAAAAATATTGACGATAATATATCTCAAGGTTGGAGCTTTCAATTACGAATAACCTAAATGATTGGTAAATTCCTCAGATGTCCAACCATCCAACCTAGTTGCTATTACTGATTATCAGTGTTCTAAAAATCGGCTTAGGCGGTGGGAAAAATCGGTCGAGCGCCTAGGCGGGTTCTACGGTAACTAGGTCTCGGTGGTTTTTTTTTAAATTTATTTTTTGGTTGCAAATAGCACCTAGTTGGATGCAAAATAGCACCACAGATAAAGTCTTCCTCCGCTCTCCCATTTAATCTTAGGGTTGCAGAGCGCTTGTAGAAGAAAAAAGAAGACAAGAAGAAATAAACAATTGTGGTAGAGAGTGAGAGTGATGGAGAGGGTAGAGACATCAGGAGGAGGAGATGAAGAGAAAATGCATGGAGGAGGAGACGAAGAGATAATGCATGGAGGAGGTCAGGGCTATAGGGTGGTGTGTGAATTGATAGTAGGGTTTACTATGCGAAGCAACAAGCAATCGAGCTGTGGTTAACAAGGCAACAATTGATGGCCCTCTGGGGCTCACATAGGAAGACTCACTCTGCTACACTGGAAGCTTCATCAAGTTTGGGTTTTGCTTACTTCTACTTCTCGAAGTTTCATCGAGTTTGGGTTTTGCTTGCTTCTACTTCTGGCTTGTTAGTTTTGACCAATTCTTGTTCCTTTCCCAGAATTCGCCCTTGTAGGCTGCTAATCACTCTCCCCTTTTTTTTTTTTATTTCTTTTATGAATTTCAAAAATTTGAAATACTTTTTCTTTTATATATGCATTGTGTTACATTGTGTTATATATGCATTGTGTTACATGTTGGACAATTCATGTTTTATATGAACTTAGCGTCTTAGATTTAAAATTTTCCAAAACATTGGTTTTGCAGATACCCATATGAGTATTCATGTTTATTTGAATTATAAATTTAATAATAAAAAATGCCTAGGCGCTAGACCCCTGCTCGCCGCTTGCATACCACCTAGCGATTTTTAGAACATTGCTGATTATGTTTCTTTAGATGATCATGACAAGTTGTTGTGGAATAGAAAAGATTCTAAGTACTCAGTTAAAGAGGGGTATCAATCTTTAGCTCCCACACTTCTTAGTTCCAATCATGATAAGAGAATCAATCAGTAAGCTACATTCCTTTGTATGGATGGGCATTCTTCTCAGGGCCACTCTTCTTTTATGGGTGGTACTTTATGGTATGGTTCTCATAGTGGACAACATCAAGAAGAGAGGACTTCTCATTCCCAACCACTGTGTGTGCTATGTGGTCAGGCTAAAGAGCCCATTGATCATCTATTGCTTTCCTGCCAACTGCCAGTTAAGCTTTGGTCTACAGCTCTGGCTGAATGTCACTTATAGTCATCAAAACTACTTGCTTCCATCTTTTTGGAGTGGGTGCAATACACAGTCATCATGCAAGTCCCTTCCTTGGCCCCCTTTGGTAGATGGACTTGGGAGAGGCTCATTCATGCTACTGTTCAGTTTACTTTGAGAAAAAGGCACCATAGGGTGTTTAAGAATGTGTAGTCTGTCGAGAATTTGCGGATAGGTACTAAAATTAAAATTACTCTACGGGGTTGTAATGGGGATTGATTTATCCAGTTCTCATCCTGTATGTTTAACAGGGAATGCATAGTTCTCTTGAGTAACACTTGATATAATTTTTTTTTGGGAGCCAAGGTTGTTTTTTCCACTGTTGCCTCCCCTCCTTTTATCGATATATGATACTATAGCGTCTTTCTGATTAAAAAAAAACTATTATTATGGGCATATATGAACTGGTTATGTACAGGAGCAAATACTAAACAAAATGGAAGATGCACTCTCCATATCCTTAATCTTAGAGACCTAATGTTGATCATCAACAAGGACGAGGATGTCTAGAGGTAACAGAATTGCAAAAGTTGCCCTCTTTCAGTAAAGGTGGATGAACTTCAGAAGGTGATTTTCAGTGATTGGGCACTAGCACTAGATCAAAGCAAACATCAGGGGAGTGTGATGGTTAGAGCTACTCAGGTGAAGGCAATGGTTCCCTATTAGCCCAAAAAGTAGGATGGTTAAACGTCGGACAACAGTGAAGTTGGTTAAGGGCCTCAAGGCCAAGTACATTTCACTAGCATGGCATATTTGCTTGGAGAAACACCAATGGCATGATGTGGTAAACTCGTGGCTGATGCTAAACATGCAGGAATCGAGGAGTATTGCATGCATATTTGCTCAGAGAATCACCAATGGTGTGATGTGGTAAACTCGTAGCTGATGTTAAACATGCAGGAAACTACGAGTAAGGATCCATTTCAAGTCACATGTGTGTGTGCGTGTATGATGGACAGGTCAGATTTTGTCTTTTGCTTACATTATTTTTTTAGGGTAAACTTCAGTGTGGCGTTGAATCTTTGATGTAGATATACATAGATTTGAGGGTGACATACAATCAACATTTTTAGGAATAGAATATGTACAGTTGGGAAGTTTACAAATCTGATATCCGTTTAGTGGTGCAGCTTTGCCGAGTTTGTATAGTTGGGGAACTCGATGATGGTGTTGGTTATGGTTGTTGACTGTAGGGGACAACTTTCATTGAATATTGTTACTTGTTATGCATATAATGGGTTGCATAGATTTGTTAGGCACCCTTCCGAATCATGTGTCCGTGCGTGCGGATAGAGATCCGATCACACGACTGTGTTAAAAAAAAAACTTGCACCTTCCATGGAGGTTTTGTAAAGAGGAGAAATGGAGAAGATGTGCAACCTTTTTGAGGCCGAGTGGTTTTGCTTCCAATAAAAATTAGGTTTAATGGTATCATTTAGTAAGAAGTATTTGGATTGAAAAAACCTAAATCTAAGCGTGGATTAAAAGAGGGAGTATGCGCTCTTAGACTCTCCTATCTCTTAAAAAGTGTGTGTGACAATTCACTTTCTTTTTGGAACTGTAACAAATTTAGAAGTTTCACCTTTTACTTTATGCCTCTCAATAAAATCCAAGGGTGCTCTCTCTCCTAGATATACAAGTACAATAAGTAAAGCAACATTCGTAAAGGAAACAAAATGTCTGGCACCAATCATATTCTCCTTGAAGATATACAACAAAATAAGCTTTTAAAAGCTATACACCACACAATTTTTTCTCCATAATCAATAGAAACCAAGAGAAAACATGGCAACATACTCCACTCCATAGTAGTATAGAAAGTAGTGATGCGTTGAGAAAATTGCTAAAGCTTCTGGTTGGGGAGTGGGAGGACATTGGCAGGTGGATTGTAAAATTTGCAATAAAGTTTTTACAGGATCTTATTCGAAAGTGGTCACATTTGTTGCTTAATAAGAAGGGTGGTGTGAGAATCTGCAGTGGAGTTTATTGATGAAAGAACATTGCAAACGCTTAAAACAAGAAAATGCTGAAGAAAGAATGCTTATGTCAAATGCATCAACTAGAGCAAATTTAGTACTTTTACCACAGGTTCCACACAATGACAACATGAAAGGTGAAGATTGGAAGACTTAGCAATTGCAAAGTCATTTGACCTCGGTGCAAGAGATCAATTTGGACTGCAAAATTGCAAGAATGTCTTATCCTTTTGGATTGCCATTTAATCTTAGTCGGTTGGCATACTTTAGAGAAATGATAACATTTGCATCTTCTACAAAACTAGATGAATATCATCCACCACATTACAACAAATTGATAGCAACACACCTTGCTAGGGAGAAGGAGGAATATTGAAATTAAGTTGTGTACAATCAGAGCATCATGGAGCAGAACTGGTGTCTCAATTGTTATAATAGTTGAATACTCAGAGAAGACCACTAATCAATTTCATGATTGATTCACAAAGTGGACCAATGTATTTGACAGCAATTGATGCAAGTGGAGAGTTCAAAGACAGTGAATACATATCCAAGTTGTTTTTGGATGTAATTTTTGAATTGGGGCTAGACAAGGTTCAACTCATAACGCACCAACTCGTAGATCAGTTGAATGGGATCACTTCATATATTTTGGACACCCTCTGTTATGCACATACTTAATTTGGCTTTGAAGAATATTTGCTCACCAAACGATAATGAAGACAATACTGAAATTTATGAGCAATGTAAGTGGATTTCAGAAATTGATTGTGATTCAAGACTGATTTGGAACTTCATAGTTAATCATACCATGGCTTTGTCAATATTCTACAAATTTTCAAAGTTGAAGTTGCTAAGTATTGCAAAAACACATTTTGCATCAACCATTCAATTATTAGGTTGTTTTAAAAAAGTCAAACGTGTCTTGGAGTTATCGGTTATGTTTGAACATTGGAAAAGTTATAGAGATAAAAGAAGGGTTATTTGCTTTGCCCTCCCCCCACATAATAAATAGTTATTTACGGTGTACCCCATTATTATTCACTATTTCAGTCTCCCTCAGGATTAGCGGTCAACACTCATTGACCGTCTGTTTTTAGATTATCTGTATTTAAATGACCAAAATACCTTTGACAAATTAAATGCTGAGATTGAATGTTTTGTATCTCGAATGACTCATCTTGAAGAATATCAAAGGGTCCAAGTAAAATGAAAAGCGTAACTCGAGGAAAATCTAACAAGTTTAAAAAACTCATTTTCTTCGCAACCCACTCATCCCCCTCTTCCATCTCCTAATTAAATTCCCCACCACCGTCCTCACTTCCATGCCTCCCTCTTCTCTTTCATTGTTTCAACTCAGGTTTGAAGTTGAAAAACTTGAGAGCAAACCCAAGTTTTGAACTTAGGGTTTCATTACATAAAGGTTACACAAACCCAAGATCTTAGTTATTTCATCCATAGATTTTAGTTTAGAACACCACAGTGGAGGGTGAGTAGTGGTTTTCATTTCATTTTCACATTTCTGTGGACATTTGTTTAGAGTTGCAGATCATCTTCAACCTCTCACAAGTTTGTTCTATTTCAGGAGGCATTCTTAAATTAGAATTTATTTTAAATTACTGACAATAATTCTTAGTAAGGGGGTAACAATAAAACATGTTTGTTTTTCATTTAGATTCCATGAGAGCTCTGCATTGTCATCAGTACAATTATACAAGTGAAAACTACCCTTATTTGTATTATGCTTGTCCCAAAAAGAGTTGCAATGGAGTATGCAAGATTTTAGAGTTCAAAACCAAAAGAAACCTGAATATAATGTTCTTGGCCTGTCAAACTGTTGGATGCAATGGGTTTGTATGGCTTGATGAAGTAATTTCAAAGAGAAGGGGAGAAGGTAGTTCAAGCTCAAGACTAAGGAATGAAAGCAAGGGATGAGGATGAAGATGTTCAAAAGAAAGCTACGAGTTGCAAAAGATGTGGAACGAAGGGTCACAACTGTAGAACCTATAAAAACCCTATTAGGAAGCATATTGTTGGTAATGAAGAGACATCCAAGAAGTCAAAGGCACCTAAATTCAGGAGGGGTAGGAACAACAAGCCTATGAATGCAAAGAGTGGTGGTAGATATGGCAGAGGAAAAGGTGAACCACCAGAGGAAATGCCCAATTTCACAACAACCAAATGTTCAACCTCGTATACCCACAACTCCAACTATGCACAACATTCAGACATCCGCGTTCCCAACTCAGTCCCTTGCACAAAGCTGAGAACACATGCAATGAGGCCACCAGTGAATTCACTGTTCCAGGTTGGGAACACATGCAGTGGTTGGAACAGGCTATTGTTGCAAGTGTTATGTTTGTAGGTTATTGAATGGTTTGTAATTCAGGTTGGTTTGGGTATTCAACACATAGTTTGGCAGACTATTGAATTGTTATTGTATGGTCTGTAATTGAATTGTTTGCACTTTAGGTTGGTTTGGTATTGAATGATATTGTGCTATATTAGACTTTGATCTAAATGTAGCATACATACGTGTTAGGCTTGCAATGAAGTAAAATGCAAACTTGTATTGAAACATAGATGGTCATTGTTACATAGCTCACGATTATTCAATTCCTATTTAGTCTAGTTAGAAATCCTTTACATAAATCTTCAAATGCCATAGTCGTTTGGAGAGTTATTGTTACATTTGGAGAGTTATTTCTTCTTCCATCTCCACCTTCAACTTCTTCAATACTTTAAACAAGAGTAATAGGGTTTTGACGACCAGCACTAGCTCTGTTATCAGGTACCACAACTCCCAACCAATCAAACCCCTTAGTGTAAGAATCACACTTGAGGTACTTTTGCATTTGTGAGGTTGATAAGATCTTATAATAGTTCTCCTTCCGAAGCATGAAGGTATTAGGCATGGAAGATCCACCCTTGGACATTCCTTTATCCAATGATTTGGACTGTCACATTTGAAACAACCATTGGAGCTTGAGTTTGAGTTGAAATTTGGTCTTGAACTTGAACTACCTTTTCCCCTTCTTTTAGAAATTACTTCATCAAACCATACAAGCTCACTGCATCCAACATTTTGACAAGCCAAAAACATCCTATTTGGGTTTCTTTTGGTTTTGGACTTCAAAATCTTGTGTACGCCATTGCAACCCTTCGTGGGACAAGCATAATACAAATAAGGGCAATATTCACTTGTATGATTGTATTGATGATAATGCTCGCATGGAATCTGAATGAAAAACAAACATGTTTTATTACACACCCCCTTACTAAAAATTACTAGCAGCAACTTAACCCAATATCATAAATTTGAAGTTGAAGATGACCTGCAAATCTAAACAAATGTTCAAAAAAATGTGAAAAATGAAATGAAAAGCACCAACTTACCCTTTATGATGGTGTTCTAAACTGAAATTTGTGAATGAAATAACTCAGATCTAGGGTATGTGTAGCTTTTATGTAATGAAACCCTAAGTTCTTTGGTTTGCTCAAGCTTTTCAACGTCAAACTTGAGTTGAAACAATGAAATAGAAGAGGGAGGCACGAAGGCGGGGAGGAGGAAGGTGGTAGGGGGGAGAGGAAGGAGGAGGGGGGGGATGAGTGGGTTGGGAATGTTGAGTTTTTTTATATAACAATTAGATTTCCTAGAGATAGACTTTTCATTTTAACTGGACCCTTTGATCTTCTTTTAGATGAGGTATTTGAGATTCCTTTGATTTGTCTAAAGATGTTTTGGCCATCTAAATACATATATTTTGAAAACAGATGGTCAATGCATGTTGACAATTAGTCCTTGGGGGATACTGAAATAGTTCGTAAATAGCTATTTATTATGGGGCAAATAGCAAATAACCCATAAAAGAATGCATTGTTTGTGATTAGTGGTGGAATAATGTTGATTACATGGTAGAGTTCACTGAAACTATTGTTTCTATGCTAATGGAGCGTGACACCAGTCATCCTACTTTACATGTTTTGCATGGGATTCAACAATTGAAAGGTATCATGCAAATATGAAGGGAAGGATATGCTCATGGACACATCTTAATTTTATGAAGTTGTAGAACAAGTATTAATGATGAGGTGGACCAAAAACATTATGCCATTGCATTGTATGGCTCATGGCCTTAACCCCAAATACTATATTGACAAATGGCTTGCTGCGGGTACAGGTTGAGAGGCTACTCATATGGACTGTGAGATTTCAATGTATCGAGAAGAATGCTTCAGAAGATTTTTCCATATCAAAGAGAAAGAAGAATGGTCCGCAGTGAATATGGTAGGTTTTTGTGCTGGACTAGGGGATTTTGGGAGATGGGAAGTCATGTCAGAGGATCCTATAGTTTGGTGGGCTAATAATGGATCTAGCCCTCCTATGTTGCAAGCCTTAGCATCCAAGCTTCTTTCACAACCATCTTCGTTATCCTGTTGTGAAAGAAATTGGAGCCCTTTTTCAAATACACATTGTTGCGTAACAAGATGACTTCAGAAAGAGTGGAAGACTTGGTGTATGTGCACTAAAATTTGAGACTTCTATCAAGACAAAAAAGTGAGGACAAAGTTGGTCCATCAAGGCATTAGGATGCAATGGGTGAAAACCTTACACTCGAAGAAGCTTCACTTTAGAGAATGCAGAATTGTATTTGGATGAGGGCGATATGGATCCTAGTTTGTTTGGTGATGATGAATAATCATGTGGCCCAAGCAAAGCTGGTTAAAGATTCAAGTAATATCTTCGTTTTTTCCCTTCAATTTTACATATTTAGACTCGGAGAATTGGGTTACCATTTTGATAGGGGTAAGTTTCTATGATTTTAATTTATAATATTAATTTTGAAGGGTTCACTTAACTCTATCATGGATTTCATGTAAATTCTAAATTTTTTAATGGTTAGATATATGGTCGTGTCCCCAATTTTGTTTTTTAGGATTTGCCATATCGGACACGCCACACCTGTGTCCATGTTTGACACGCTTACCCATATCTGCGCAGCATATCATGATTTTGGAAATGGCTTCATTGGCCAAGCATGGAATATCTACTACCAAGAGGATGAGGGGTCAATACCAATTTTTTTTACCCTGTTCATTTTTAGAAATTTTGTGATATTCAAGCAATATGGTTTGTCTTTCCTTCAAAGCAAACTTGTTCTTACCAATTTGCTCGAGGCACTGGTGGCCACTGAGATCTCCAAACTTGCACTCGCTAGAAACTTTTTTTAGGCTGAGTTTTGGTGATCTATTGGGTGGCATAAGAATTGTTTTGAGAGAAGATATGTGATGGAAGGTCACAACCTCCATGCTCACTCCCCCCTTTCTCTCCTGTCTTCCACTATCGTCTCACTATTTTGTGGTTATCCATGGAAAAGAAAAAATAATTAAGCACACCGTTAGTGTATGTATGGTCGAAGGATTGCAAAGGCTACTAAATGGCTAATGACCACATTTGCCTTACTTGCATGTGGCAGATAAGTTATCTTGAGTATGTGTCATAGCTTGAATATGCTATGTGCTACACAAATTGGAGAAATAATAGTCATTTTGCTATGTGGTGATGGGTTTGGTCAGAAAGGAAGTTGGAAAAGGTAGTTTCAACTTTTGGATATCAAAAGGTTGCTATTTTTTAGGGAAAAAGTGGCTGATAGGAGGTGTAGTCAAACCTTTTTTCAGATGGTAAAGATAACATGTATTAGAAAATGAACAAATATGCAAGAGAGGTTAACAACAAAAGGAAGCTACCACTCAACAAATTACATCAAAGCAAGTTTTCTAATTAGCAATACATCTTCAATGAAATCTCAAACTCTGCATCAGCTAAAATATTAGGCTCTTAGTCTCCCGGACCACCTGAACCACCCTGTGGCCAGAATCCCCCCAAAAAATAGTGTCCAAGTCCTTTCTTGGATTAGGTTTCTTTTGTACAAGGGTTAAGGTCACTGCCTCAAAATTTATTTCTTGCGTGTTTCCTTTTTTTTTTTTTTTTTTCATAGTATGTGTTCGATATTTTAACATTTGCATAATTTACTATATCTAGGATAATTTTTTTTTATTAAGAAAGGCATAGATAATTACAAAGTGGAAAAGTCTAGGATAGATTTATTAATTTGTTATGAGACCAAGCTGATTTTGTGGACAGATATATGGTAATTGGTCAATGATGAACTTTGTCATTGTCTGTGTTTCTTCTTTATATACTGTGTGACTTGTTTCCTGATCGTTTTTTTTTTCCTGGAATGGTCAGGACCCTTATTTTAGAATGACACGGGATGTTGCTCCTAGGATAGGATATGAGAAGCCCGCGTTGATTGAGTCTGTATTCTTTCCAGCGCTTCAGGTATCCTTCTCTCTCAGTCCATTCTTTTTGTTGCTTTTGTTTCTTCTCTAGTTACGTACATTCTCATTATGTATAATTCATTTGTCAGCATTGCCTTTTTGGTTGGTGCTATTGTTTTTTCTTTAGTTTCTTTACTTCTCTTTCCTTTTTATTTTGATCTTCTCCTTTTGCAGTTATGGTTCCTCACTCGAAAATATTGCCATCATTTCTCAATTATAACATTGGATGTCCGTAACGCACAGAAAATGTTTTCTCCACTTCCATTTTCTTAAAATGCAATTTATTTTATGACTGTTATAAAAGCAAGGTAGGAAGAAATGGTCAAGAGTTATTTAACGACTCTGACACGGAAAAAACAAATAATACATGGATACACATGTTGATTATGATAGTATTTACTTGTTCAAGAATTGCTTTTTTGTCATATACTTTCAGTTGTATGTGAACATTGCTACGTATGAACTACCAACTCGCAAAACTATATTGGTTACATTTGTTAAGAATTGTAACTTTTGAAAAACAAGTCTCGGTGTCAGAGTGTGCAACGAGTGTCCTGGTATCACAGTGTCCAATACACATGCTTTACACAATTTTTTTTTCAAATCAACTTTCGTTGTTAAATACGTTAAGGGATTGTATTCTATATGTTGTTTGCATTCAAGTGCTACAAACTCACTATACCTTTTGATAATATGTGTTAATCTCACCTTAATTTTGTTCTTTTTGATATGCATGATTTACAAATAATCTTGTCCTAAGCAGTAGTTAGTCCTGTCACTGGGACTAAGTAGTTGAAGATCAAGTGTAGGTGAATGGTTGATTCAACTAGAAACATTTCTTCATCCTCCTCCTACATAATATTATACAGAAATTGCGAAAGGTTAAGCATACTGTGTCAAATATTGATTCGGATAACACGACATGATTAATCAATTTAGAAATTTCAGTTCAACCACAAAGAGAAGACTAATATTATAAGATTTTTTTTTATCAGCCAAGCAAGCGGAGAGTATGTTAATGATAAAAAGCCACTACTACTAGAGGGTCACAAGGCTTAGAAACAGACTGATAAGCTATTTACAGTCCAAACATGCTACCCCAGTCAAACATTCACATGCAGAAGTTGATTCCAGAAATATTGCCCAGTGCCATACCAAAGCTTTCGTTCCCTGCAATCCAGATGGTTGCCAACAAAGCTCTATTCCATAACCATCTCCTCACCGACTAGCAATCCTTCTGCCACTTGGAGATCCATTGAAGGAAACAATCTATTGATGTAGCTTCAGTTGAGGGTTCCATGCAGATTGTGTGCCAAACCTGCTTAGAGAACTGACAATAATGGACGATGTGGTCAGTTGATTCCTCTTGTGCTTCACAGAGGCTGCACATGATCAATGTGATGAACCCTTTTTCAAGGAGACTATCAACTCTTAAAATTTTATGTACCCATTGGCAATGTAGTCAAGGCGACCGCGCCTCAAGGCGTTTCTACAGAAATCGCCTCAAAGTGAGGCAATGCGGTGAAATGAGGCGTCCGTCTCGGATTGCCTTGCCCCGCCTCAACTGCCTCATTGTCTCAGCCCAAAAATGGTTGAAGCCAACCCAATTGCAGCAAAAAGATGTTGCAACCTACTTTATAATATGGTTTTATGTTTCTTGGTGTAATATTTGATAAAAACAAGATAAAACATTTTTAAGTTTTGATAAATTTGCCACAATTTTTTTTTTTAAAGAAAACATGTCATGTTTTGATAAGTTTGTGATCAGCATCAATCTTGATTTTTCATAGTATAGTTCAATGATTTATATGCTTTTGGAATACCAATAGGGATCATACTTGTGGATTTTTATCAACCATTCTAACAATTTCTTCTAACAAATGCTTGATATTCTTAAGTTTATGTTCTTTCAAGATTATTGATTTTTAATAATTTAGTTAGTTTTTGCAAGTTACTTGACACTTATGCAGTGCATCTTTTCGCTATGTTATACAATTTTATTATATTTTCATTTCGATTGTAGGTAATTGTGTCACTTTTTTGCATATTTGCTTATGATACTTATGATGATGATGTATACTATTATGCTGATATGTTTTAATTTATTATAAAAAAATGTTGCGATTGCCTCACTTCACGGAGGTATCTGCTCCGCCTCACACGTTTTCAGGTTCATTTGCCACGCCTCCGCCTAAATGCCTTAACTACAATCCCTAATGGCAAGGATTTGTGATTTTGTTTTTTGGGTTAATTTTAGTCTCCTGATTTTAAGAAATATTTCGGTGTGAAGAAAAAATGTAAAAAATTTGAGGTACATGAAATATATATAATGAATTTCAAGGGTATATGAAATATGTGAAAAAAATAAGATGCAAGTAAATAAATCTATTAAACACATTAAATGAAGCGTAAATACCAAGAAATGAAACAAATATAGAATCAATATATAATTAGAAAATCAGGTGGTGGTTTCAAAAATCAATATATAAGCAAAAGAAATGATAATTGAAAAAAACCCCGAGATTTTCAAAAAAACTCAAAAAAATATAAAATTTCCTTTGCTCTGTTTCTTTTAGTAATTTTACAAAAAGGAATATTTTCGACGAAATTTCGCAAAAACACAATCCTTGCCCTCTAGTAATATGGCAAGGTTCACTCTTGGAGGGATCTCCTTCAATCTAAAACTTTGATTCCAGAGAGGGAAGGTAAGTAAACTTGGTTCTTAGCAGGAATAAGTTTGATTAAACTGTTTTCTGTGGCTGCGTTCAACTGTGAAACTCCATGATATGTCATCCTATTTCCAGCCATCAACAGTCCAATCAATTGCAGCAAGCTTGAAAGCTTAGAATCTTCAATGCCGCTTCTAAGAGCTAGCTCCCATTTTCCTTTGTTTCTTTCAGACCCCATGCACATTCCGAAACTAAACCTTTTTCGAAGAGGCACAATCAAGATAGCTCTGAATTGGTCTTTCAATGTTGTGGCACCACACCAAATGTCATCCCCCAAAAAATTAATGATTGGCCTTCACTAAGCACAGCAAGTAGGGAATTTGATTTGGATCCTGGGGTTGCAAAATTTACTTAGGAAAAGTTGGATTTAATCTGAAATCCAATCTGATGAGCCTAATTTAAGCATTTTTTTTTACACAAATCCGATCCATTGACAGCCCTAACCGTAAGGGGTTGTGCTGCTGTTAGTGAGTCATCCCCTGTTATGGTGACCATATTTCTCTTGATTACAACCATCACAGATACAAGACTTTCAAATTTTAAAACTAGAATTACGTCTTAGATTGTATGTCTTTTTTAGGAGCCCAATTTTAAAGAAAGGGGTGATGTTTTGACCAAAAAAAAAAAAAGGTTACTGAAGTATTATTTTGGCAATTAAATACTCTTTGCACGTGAAAAATTAGACCTTTTGAAATTAGTTAGGTATGAAGATTTTGGTTTTGCCTGGATGATCGATTGCCTTGGACGTTACTTGCATTTTTACTTTTATATAGTACAACCTTTGAAATAAAGAGATAATTCTTGTTAATGCACGCTCTCTCTACTTTGATGGCTTTGAATCAATTGATGATACTGCCCTCTTATTATCAAGGTTAGAAATCCCCTTGTGATGAATGTGGAATGAACTAGTTGATGCACTCTAGGAGAATGCACTATCTGACATCTTGTTACCTTTGCTATTATGGAGAGAATTAGGTTGGAACTTGCAACGCAATCGATTGTTCGAGGGAAATGTGCAGAGATTACAAGTTTCCTTTATTCTTGGTGTCTGGTGTTTTGGATTTTAGAAATTCACATTAAAAAAAAAAATATATATATATATATATATATATATATATATATATATATATATATATATGTATGTATGTATTTATATATTTATCAGGCAAAATAAAATATAAAATTTTATTGATGGTGCGCCCAAAAGGGAAAGACCAAACTGGCTGGTGGTGAACAAGGGATCTGTCCTAGACTAGATTACACCATATTGAAATCCTCCCAAATGAAACCACTCTAAACCCAATTGGCTCACTATACCAGCTACCAAGGCTCAATGGCACAAAATAGGGATTACTTCGAAGGAAGAATCATTTGGACTTTCTTTGTTTTTGTTCAAACAATCGAGCATTCCTTTCCTTCCAAATTATCTAGATCATTGCATGTAGTAATCGCTTCCCATGCCATCACCTGTTAGTCGATACTCCCAAAGCACTATCCTCCTAGACTTAATTTCTTAGACAGTGACCGTAAGTAAAATCCCAACAATTGAAAATATAATCTGGTTGGTAGCCCAGAAATCTTTTTCTTGGGAAAACAACTTTCCAGAGAAAAAAGACTAGGAAGGTGATTTTGCACCAAGAAATTTATATTGGAATTTTTTTTTGTCATGGGTGTATTGGTAATTTGTTTGTTATAAATAGACCCATAATTAGGTTTTATTGTATTCGAGTCTGAGAGTTTTTTCTATTTTTTTTTTTTTTTTTTTTTTTTGAATTTCCATTCTTACTCAGAAAATAGTTTTCTTATGGGGGAGATCGGGAAAAAAAAAAAGAAAAAAGGAAAAAGAAGGAAGATCAAATCGACCCAGAAAACCATGCTATCAAACAATCCCTATATCTGTGTGAGCAAGATTCAAAATGTTTAAGAGCTTCCAATCCAATTGATGGGACTATCTAGTGTTGGATGGTGGACTGGAAGTTGGACAATCTTTCAAGAGTAGGAAAGTGGATTTGGAGCAGGGGTCTTCACTGTGACTTGGTCTATTTGAAAGGAAACAAATAGAAGAATATTGGAGGAAAATAAGTAAATAGCTGAGGAGTGCGTCCATTCAATCAAGGAAGACATATGAGGTCTGACTTTCTATGTGTAATGTGGTTAATACTTCAAATCCTGTGGTTGAAATGTGTCTTGCAGACGGCTTCCAAGTGGCACAAAGATGGGTGCTCCTTGAAAGGCCTTTTGTTGAGGAGATGAGTCTTGTTTGTGGAAATTTGTGTGATCTAGCAGGAGAAATGATAGAAACTTCAGAGATAAGATGAAGGATTACTCTAGTAATGAGATCAAAGCCCTGGTTTGGTTTTGGGGTAATACTTGGGGAATCATCCAGAACATTGCTTTTCACAAATGCATGTTTGAGTCAGAATAAGTGAGCTTTACTCACTAGGCCTTTTTCCACCTTAATGAAATCTGCTTTTAAGTCCCTTACCCTGTTCAATCTTTTCTTTGTTTAACTGTGACAGTTTGTTTACTTTCATTCTTTTGTTGTCTAATTTTGTGAGGTCCTCATCCACTTTCTTTAAATCCGGTTTGTGTTTGATTAAAACAAAAAACATCAATTGATACTGTAGCTTTAGTGGTCTGTCCCTATTCCATATATCCTCCCAAAACCGAATTCTCGCCCCATTGCCTATTTCAAAGGTAGTGTTATGCATCAATTAGTACTATGTTTTCATGATGCTTCTCCATAAAGTACAGCTATAGGTGCTGTTGACATCATTGGTGATTTGGTGTCACATTATGGTTCTGTGTCCCATATTTGGCAGCCTCAGTTTGGTGCCACAATGCATGTTCGTCAACACCAAATTTCCATATACATTTCCCAGATATTTCCATGTTTTCATCCTTTGATTTTTCTTACTCCGAGCCTCTCTCTATTGGCTTGCACTCCCCACACAAACAATTAGAAATTCTTCTTTTTTTCGGGCATCTCATATTTCTTTCATTGTTCTCTCTATTTCTTAGCAACGGTTATTGGAATGACATTGAGGTTCATCATGTTTGTTGCAGTGGATTTAATTAGCGTTAACCTTCCTTCCCACTTTTGATAAAAGATGGGATGAGGCATTTACTTTTGTAAATTGTAATCTATTTGTTCATTGGTCGGTTTTTTTTTACTTTTAGTTGTTTCTGAGGTGATCTCAGCCTTCATTATATTTTTCTTTCCTTTTTTTTTGCCTTGACGAAATTTGTTCACTGACAAAATATAAAAATAAGGATAGTTCACAGGTAGCTTTTTACAACCAGTAAATAGCAAAAACGTATAACTTGAATCTTTATAAAATTTGTCAATATGTATGGTCCATGCTATTGGGGTGTAAAAATGTGACTTCTAAATACCCTTTTTAATCTACAAGTCTACATAATTTTTTTACAATTTCTGCAAATTTCCAGAATATCAAGCAAAAGTTCCTTATAATTTGCTCCAGCATCTGACAATGAGGTTTCTGTTTTGGGTATATTTCTCTTTTATGATCTTAATGGAAATGTAATGCTTGATATGTGCAGGGAGAGACCGGGAAAATGTCTGCTAGTGATCCAAATTCTGCAATATATGTGACAGATTCAGTAAATGACATAAAAAACAAGGTTAAATTTTCTTTTTTCTAAATGTATTTTTGATTTGCTACTGGACATGAGTATTGAATAGTTAAAACCCTTATGTCATTTTACAATAGTCAGGTATGCATTACTGTCTTTTTTTTTAATTGTATAATAGAATCTTAAATTAATTACAAAATAACTACTCTAGTGTACTATTTTGAATGAGCATTGATATACAAATAGATATACAATTGTAAATGGTATCAAAGTTGTCGGTAATTATCATGAGCAAGTGGTTGTGATATTTGAGCTTTAAGAACACATTTCTTCATGAAAATGTTTGGTGACGGGAGTACTAGTAGACTTTCTTTAAATTGACGCCTCCATCATCAACATGAGTGAAGAAGAAAAAGGGTCTTTGTAGGAAGCAGAGAGATCAAGTTATTTAATACGAGTCATTAGATTTCTTTCGAGATGTAGTACATCTTCAGATTTTTAATGTTAACGGTTGACTTGGTTCATTATGAGTTATTTAGTTATATACTTGAACTGATAATCCTGAGATTTCAGATGTGAGGATATGCTTGAACCACTTACCACACGAAGAAATCAATTCGAGGAGGGATAGAATCCAGCCAAATAAGTTTGTGATTATCAGCAATAAACTGATATGCTTGCGTAGAATGAAGAAACAAATCCTGCTTAGAATGAAGTAGAATTCCTTAAAAATGAAGCCCACCGATTTGCCAGACCACACCAATATATCAGACCCCGATGATAGTTTAATTTTCTGACAGCAAATTTTATTTATTTATTTTTTAATCATTTATGGTCTGAAAAAAAACCAGGTTGGAGTCGCTATACTTTCCACCCAAAAGTCTAGACTCATTTCTCTTCAGATAAATCTCATATAAGTCATCAAAATGTAGCTTCAAAGGATGGCCAGTACACCATTTATCCTCCCAGGAGGAAACTTCCTTTCCATTAAAAATTTTCAAAGCTATGAGAGGATAGGTTTTCCATATATAGCAGCTGTTTTAGAAGCCCACTTCTGTTTATTTACCCCATATTGATTTAGAATTAGCTTTATCCTCTGCAAAACGTCAAATCTCGAAAGCCATCAGTGCGTAATTGAAAAGCTTTACTTGATGCAACTGAAGCTGGAATGCGGATAAGGGACAGCATGGATACCATTATGTTTGTAAGCATGAAATTTTGACATTTTTCGAGTAATCACATTCCTTGCTTGAGAGTGAGTCACGTGATTTTTCATATCAGAGAAAGTAACTAGTACATTTTTAAATGGTCTTGGTTGGCATTGATCAGCTAAATTATTAGAAAGGTCAAAATTTGGTTGAGCTATATGCAGTTATCTCCTGTGTCTGCTAGATAATGGAGTAGTATTCCTTAAAGAAGGCTATCATTGTTTTTTAATGTATTCTTGTTTTGTTGACACAATTACTCCTGCTAAATGTGGGGATGTGTTGACTGCAATGTTGCTGATGATAATGTACCTCTAGCTGTTTTAAGCTTGATGAACAATACTCCGTAAGTGTTTCTTAAAGCTTACAGGGTTCATATATTTGATCTGCATGTTAAAAGAATATCTGAGGCTGTGTATGCTTTCGCCCATTGATCCCTTTAACTTCAGAATACTCTTCATACTAAATACAAAAGCATGTTTCTTCTATAGGTAAATAAGTATGCTTTCTCTGGTGGACAAGATTCCATAGAGAATCACAGGAAGTTTGGAGCGAATCTAGAGGTATGCTCTTATTTATTCTAATGTTGATGCTCAAATTGATGTAGTTCATTTTATGATTTCAATTATGCATAAATGGTTAATAAATGAATATTGTTTTATTTTGTTTAAACTAGTGCCCTAGTATTTGGTGTCCAAAACTCATTTTATACAGTTTTTGCCTACTCATACACAATTGTCATTTGTACAGTTTTTGTCTACTCATTTTACTGATTAACTGTTTTCTCTGTATGTTATACAGGTAGATATACCTGTTAAATACCTTAGCTTTTTCCTAGACGACAATGCTGAGCTAGAACACATAAAGAAGGTTGGATTCTGGCTCTTCTAGTTTCATCATCTCTTTGCATTCTAAAGCTCTGTATTTTTTTATTTTCCCAAAATCATACTAGTGTGCTGCTCAAGAACGAGTGGTGAAATTTACAATATAAACTGTTTTCAAATTTATTTTCAGGAATATGGAGCTGGGCGAATGCTAACGGGTGAAGTGAAAAAGATACTTATTAAAGTTTTGACAGAGATAGTAGAACAACATCGCAAGTCCCGGGCTGCTGTTACTGATGAGGTAAGCAACAATTCACTCGTGATGCTTTCAGTACTATTTCTTAGCTGATTCTTCTAGCCATTTTTTTTACCCAATCTGCTTGAATGACAACGAGGATATGAGATGGACGGACTATATTGGCAGATGTCCACTAGCTTAGGTGTTCAAGATGGGTGAAGCACTTAATAGGGAGCCGTTAACAGATAAAATTTATTGGTAAATGGTTTACTTTTTAGAAAAAATATATTTGCCTATTGGAAGGTGTTTTTAGGTAGTTTTTTTTAGTTATTTTGTTGACTTTTATTATTACAAGGAAGTGGGACGAGGAGGACGTTCATGCTTACAAGAAAGTCTTTACTTATAGCTGTTTGCACATGTGATGCATGTCGTATTTCCATATATTGAATTTAAAATCCACAATTGTTATTTGTAATTGTTTGAAAAAGAATTCTCAGTACATTAATCCAATCATTTAGTCTATCTTTGAAATAGAATTACAGTGTTATACAAGTATTGGTGGAAATTGTGTGAAATGTTTTCCAAAATCATTTATAAACTTTTTCCATGAAAGATGATAAATGTCGTATTTTCTTCTTGTAGATGGTGGATGCATTCATGGCTGTAAGACCGCTTCCTAGTATGTTTGAGTAATACAATTCAAAGACAACTTTTTTTTTGAGTGGTGGATGCGGTGGCATCAGCTCTTTTATTTATTTTTTAATATTACAACCATGTAAAAGTTTATAGTTCACACAGTTAGACATCCATTAAGTTTTATTTGTTTTAATTTTAATGTAAGCCATTTGCCTATACTCTTCAAGTAGATGCATATTTCTTTATCATGTGGAGCTATATTTTTGAGTTCATTGTATCAGTTTTGGGCGACAAAATTAAAATGGTTGCTGAGAATAAAATTCTCAAGAAAAGTTCCCATCCGAAAGGTAGAGGAAAAGTTATGGTGAAGATGGTTATCAAGTTTACATCTCTGATTTGATGATCCTTCCCCAATCATTGAATGTTGTTTGGTTGTGTGTTTCAAAATTAATTTTTAAATGATGATGTGGTACCAACTAAAGCGGTTGTGGTTGTAGTGGTGTTGATGGTTGTGGGGAGTAAGTTGTGGTTTGACAGTGGCAACAATATTGGTGCTCTGGTTTGTCTTAATAGTGGCTGTGGTTGAGGTTTTGGTGTAACTTGTGCTATGATGGTGATGGTGTAGTGGTGATTGTGCTATAGTGATGGCGGTGGTGGGTTATGTGGTGATGTGATTGTGGTATTTATGGTGTTTATGATGATGGTTGTTGTGGTGGTTATATTATGGCGTTTATGATGGTGGTGTAGTGGTTGTGCTATGGTAGTGGTGTTGGTGTTGGTTGTGGCATAGTTACGTGGTTGTGGATTTGAAATGCCGAGAATAAAAAATTAAGGAAATCGGTATGTTGATTTTTCACCCATGAGACTCATTTGGAATAAATTTATTTCGAAAAGTTCATAATTTTCCATGGAGGAAACATTAGAAAATTTAAAATTTAGAAAATAATTTTCCATGAAACATTCTGAAAGAAGTTTTGTATAAGCCATTCCATTACATCTAGTTTAGAATTTAGAAGTTTTAAATCCAGTTTCAAAGTGTGCTTCAAAACCTTAATTTTAACATATGATATAAACTGATCAAGAAATCAAAATCCTAAGGATTCTTAACCTTGCTTCCAAATACAAATATGGGCTACTCCAATAAATAAAAAGAAAATTGTATTGTTAATAAGATACAGAAAAGTATTGTGTAGGTTTTATTATTTTACATGTATAGATTTCTGACATATTTTGATAAAAGACCTTAGCAGAAAAGATTGTTATCGAGCACAAATCTCTACAACTTTGGTTCTAGTGACACACTCTATCTGGAGCTTTCATTTGAGGTGAACTGCAACACTATACATAGAGAACAAGAGTTGTAATTCGAACCAAAGTTATAGAGATTTCAACATTTTATTCCTCACTGAAAATCGTAACATTATATCAACTTTAAGTCGATGCACATATTTTGGAAGAGCAAGTCTAGGCATTCAGGGCAATTAGTCATTGTTTTTGCTAGAGTTTGGCTCTTTTACATTTTTACCCATTCTCTTTAAAAAACAATCATAAACATCAATTATAGAAGAGGTAGAAGTATAAAGAGTTCCAACCCTAGCAAAAAAATGGCTGGTAACCCTGACTCTCTAAAATTGAGAATTTTGGAAGCATCCAAGGAAACCCTTGAATAAATAATAACATTTATTTGCACAACAATTTCTAGAGAAATCCTCCAAGGAATTTTTCTTGGAGAAAACACAAAGTTCTATAATGGCCAATCATTTGCAGGATTACAAAATCACAAATTTCATAAAACAATCAAATCTACTAGTTCCGAAGGAAATTTATAAACCAACCCACCTAACACCCTACATTGATGAATGAGACACGCAACAAAGGTACTTGTTAACAATGCTCAAGAGTGAGACAATAAGGAAGTGGTAAATCGACTCCATTGGCTTTGACAATCTCTATTCTTGTCTTTGCATCTGTTCAATGTAGAACGAAGAAAAATGCCATCAAGAATAATGTTAATCAGATGGATGTAATTGGTGTGAATGAAGAAAATCATGTTTTTATTTTAAGTTTTGCTACAAGTCACACTATTTGATGTTGATATCACATGTGATTTGGTTTGGGGTAAGAAGAGAGATAAATTTTTAATCTAAACCATCCCTTAATCTAAGGTGCCTGGCACCAGGCACCGTTGTCGTGCTCGTAAACCATTTGTTTTGCTATCTGGTTAATTTGGACCATTAATTGTATTAAATGAAAGGACGTTTGACATTAGTCAATGATGTTGAATAAACGATCAAGACCTAATTTCGTACTCAATTTGTAATTCTATAAAATTTTTGTATCCAATGTGAAATGCGCTTAAATTATGCATATCCAAAATGTAAATAATTCTTTTTTTAAAATTTCATTATGTTACGTGGAGTTCCATCTTTTGGTATACCTAGAAGCAGTAAACTTTGGTAAATTTATTTTATTATTTTTTTCACACTTCATAAGATTCACTATCATAGATTAGAATAATCCCACATACCTCATTGCATTATGAATTTGAACAATTGTTTCATTCAGTTCCTTTATGGCTTCACAAACAAAGAGATTCAAAATATAAGCACAATTTTGTGATAATTCAGAGTACTCAATTGTTTCATTCGTACTCAATTCAAGTGATTCAAGTTGTGTTTATTAGATAACTCAAAGTATTACAATTTGTGTGTTTTGATCAGTTTGAGAATATGACCATTATACTAAAGTCACGCAAATCTATCTGAAAAAAAAATGTTTTCATCCATTTGCATTGGGCAAAACTTCGCCCAGACCAATGCGAAGTTTCTCCCAATCCTCGCATTGGTGTGGGCAAAGTTTGGCCAAATCCTCTCATTGCTTAATGCGAATGGGTGAAAACATATTTTTTTTCGGACAGATTTATATGACCTTAGTAAAATGACCATAACTTTCTCATTTCAAAATATTTTCAAGTAATTCAAATTGTGTTTATTAGATAACTTAAAGTACTACAATTTTCACATGAGATTGAGAATCGGTCTCGATCGAGCATATAAGTTGGCTGAAAGTCAAGGACACTACCCCATTTTCATTGCTAAACAGATTGTGCGACTTTAGTAAAATGACCATAGCTTGCTCATTTCAAAACATTTTCAAGTGATTTAAATTGTATTTATTAGATAGTCAGGGTATTACAATTTTTATGTTTTGATGAGCTTGAAAATCGGTCTCAATCGAGCATATAAGTTGAACCAAAGTCAGGGATAATACCATGTTTTTCAGAGACAAAGATGGTGAGAGAGGTAGTGGGGTGGTGCTTGATGAGAACAGAGGGAGAAAGGTGGTTGTGGCGGGAGGGAGAGAAGTGGCAGTGGCGAGGTGGTGGTGATGATAGCGGTGTTTGATGGAGAAGAGAGGGAGGGAGGAAAAGAAATGAAGAAAAGAAAAAGTGACATTTTCAAGTGATTCAAGTTGTGTTTATTAGATAACTCAGAGTACTACAAATTTTTTTATTTTTATCAGCTTGAGAATCGGTATCAATTGAGGTTTTAAATTGGTCAAAAGTTACCATATTTTTATGTTACTGTTTTTTTCAAAAACAGTTGTTTGGGTGGTGTGGGTTAGTAAGAAAAAAAAATACTTAATAGTGTGAGACAATACTTTAGGTGGTGTGGGTTAGTAGGAAAAAAAAATACATTATAGTGTGGAATAGTTGTTGCCTTTTTATTATGGTTGAATTCCTTCAATAACTTAATAACTCATGCAGTTAGAAATACTTAAAAATAAATATATGTGGGCCACATAATTTTGAAATTCTTATATTCTCCCACTTGACAATTTTAGAAAAATGCTTTTATTTAGGAATTTCGTAAAAGTCGACTCATACATAATTGGTTTTACTATAAAACAAAACAAATGTCATGAAAGTGTTATTTGAACAAAAATAAGGAATCCAAACCATTATCATTCATTAGCCATCATAATGTCATTATCAAATAACTTACTAATATGTGTCATGACTGTCTTCCATGTACTACACCTGATTGCACCAGGCAAAAAACCAGTGCAAAAAATCAGTGCACTGTAGAAGCACTCTGTTTGATATGATCCATAAGTAGGAGTACAGACTAACATTACATTGCTTATAAGATGTCCAACATTTATATTCAATTTTATTCATCATATGTAACTCTGTTTTCACGTAAGTTATGTAACTAACAATTTTTATGTGAAGTAGCTCACTCAGTCAATCAAATACATTTGTAAGTGCAAATTTATCAAGCTTTAGGTACTAATTGTAAGTATTAAAATCGTGACTTTTTCCCATTATAAGTCGGATTACAGTTCAAATAATCTATATATATAACGAAAAATTTAAAGACGGATCAAGATCCATTGTGTCTCACTTTTATTTCTTGTATTATTCCTTCAAGGGTTTTAAATAATTTTTAATAAAAAATTTCAAGTGTATAACTAAGTTCATATGTAGTTCGTAAGTGATTATGGCACTTAGCATTGTGAGACGCCAATTGTAATTGGGAAATGTTTTTACCATATTCACAATGTCCATGTGTACTATATGTGTACCGTACAGGTAAATTGATATTGGTTTTATCTTGGTATTATCTTGAATGCCTTATGAGAGGTAAAGGAAGCACATCAACATTCTATGTTGCAGTTGATTTGTTATTCTCTTCTTGCATTTTCATATGTTCTATAGTCGTATACCTTTTGATGTACTGCAATATTTAGATAATTAAATTGGGTCTTTTTGTGTGTGGAGATATTATGTAGAGTATTCATGGCACCGTGTGCGACTGAGCAATTTATGGTGAAAATTTATGTGAACTACAAAGGCTTATGACAAGTTTTAAATATTGAAAAACAGGAAAAACTGTCTAAATTTTGAATCTGTTGTGTCTCACTACTGAGCCGGCCAGAAGAAATTGTTCGGAGCAACAGCTGCTGCAGTTGAATATGAGAAAGGGGTGGAGACAAGAGGTTGGAGTTGGAGTTAAAAATGTCTTGTTGAAATCTTAGTGGTTAGGTTTGAATAGGGGTAGATATGGGGATTTGCATTGGAATGGGGTGGGATTTGAGAATGATGAGTAGTTCTGAGAAGAAAACATTTTTTTTTCCAATCATAACCATTGATCTTGCCTAGAGATACAATTTCTCCTCGATGTTATTGGAGTCCATTAAAATCTCATCGAGACTGATTTTTTTTTTTTTTAAATCTAGATCTTTGATTTTATCAATGGTAATATTGTTGCATCAACAAATATTTGCTAGTCAAATGAGTTGACAATGCGGTTTGGACCCCAAAATCAAAATAATTCCCCTCAAACTAATGTATAATTATCATCTTCAGTGCCTCGGATATATACATGTCGTTATATCATGTAGTACTAGTTAGTTATCTAAGTTGTATGGATGATACTCCAAGTTTTCTAGGGTGTCACATAGACCAAGCTTAGAAGCGCATAGGTTATTAGGATTTGGTACGATTTAGTACAACTAAATCTCAACAACAAGAATTGCAATTCAATCGCCTAGCTTTCCATTCAACTTATAAAGGCGTGAGAGCCTACAAGTTGTATCTCTTGGAGGCTAGTTAAGGATGCTAGAAAAATCTGGTTACTCGACCATCCGCCCACCCCCTATCCCTTTATATATACATATTATTTTAAAACCTATTAATCATTTATTACTAAGATAACCTTTACCCTGAAACTTTGAAATAAGAAAAATGTAGGCAACGACTTTTTGACACCACCACTTTTGCTAAAAGGACACCAACACCTTTACTTTTTGAAGCACACCACCAATATAAATTCAAATTCAAAATTTATCTCCTCCATCTAACATTTTTTTCTCTCTAAAGGAACAACACCATTGCACCGCGTCGCCTCGCTCTGCCTACCCGCCTGTTGGTCGGTCATACCTCTTTTCTTCTTCTTTTACTTATTTTTCTCCTCTATTTCATACCTCTTTTCTTCTTCTTCTACTTATTTTTCTCCTCTATTCTTATTCTTCCCTTTCTCCCCATTAGCACAAATATGCAGATCGAGGAGAAGAGAAGATGAAGATAATAAAAAAGAGGCGGGGTGGGGTGGTGCTGCCAACGATGGAAAATAAAAACAAATAAAGAGATGAGAATTAAAAGAAAAACAAGAAAAAAAAGAACAAAGGAGAAAAAGAAGAAAGGAAATGTGGTGGTGGGTTGGTGTGGCTTGCAGTGACGGGGCGGGTGTGGTGGTGCTGCTCCATCGTTGTTGCCAAGAGAGAAGAGATAGTAGAGAAGAAAATGAAAAGTGGTGAGATAGAAGTTTATATTGGTGGTGTTAAGCACATTAAATAAAAAAAAAGAAAAAAAGAAAAAAAAGAGAGAGAGATTGTTCTTCAGTAGAAGTCGTGGTGTCAAAAAGTTATATTGTCAAAAATAAATCCCTAAACCCTCATCTTCGTCTCCTCTCTCTCCATCGTCACAGACCCTGCTAATTTAACTAATTTAACTAATAACCATACTCAGCCACTTCAAACACTGATCCCTGCTAATATTTTCCATTTGAATCATGCATGTGCATGAAACTGAATCATATGTGAACACTTGATTGAATACACGAGGGACTGACCCACATAAGCATTTTGGGTATATGCACTTTTATTTTTTGGGATTTTTTGTTATATGGAGAGTTTGTAGATTCACGGTTTGTCGATGTTAATGGATTCTTAAGTATGAATGAACGAACCCATTTTTTTTTTTTTTTTTCTTATAGATCGCCCAATAGGTTGGAAAATATGAGTTTTTTTTTCCCTCTTAACTTAATAAGAGGCCTGTAAATTTTTTTTTTTTTTTTTTTGCATAAAAGTGCTATTTTTAGCGAAAATTAGACCTCTGGTTAGATCCAGGGGCCAAAATAAGCACCTCCTTTACAGGTTTCTTGCACTCCTTTACTAAAAATGTGAATTTTCAGCGAAAAACAAGGGTTTCAAACTGAGGACCTTATTTGGGTGGGTTTTGGTGATGATGGCAGCCTTCATTCAATGACTTACGTTTCCTTCTTGTAGCAATGGCAACATCAACAACAGAAGAAGAAGAAGAACAAGTTGTGAATCCATGGGAGGTTTTGGCAAAAGACGGAGGTAAGATTGACTATGATAAGCTCATAGACAAGTTTGGCTGTCAAAGACTTGATGAAGCCACCGTTAAGCGTGTCGAACGCCTCACTGCTCGCCCTGCTCATGTATTTCTCCGCCGTGGCGTCTTTTTTGCACATCGGTGAGTGATTGTGAGTCAGTCAATTGGTTTCTATTTATGCCTATCTTTCAAACTCGATTGACAAATTTACAATCTGTTTTAAGGGATATCAATGAGATTCTTGATGCCTATGAGAAGGGAGATAAGTTCTACTTGTATACTGGGAGAGGGCCTTCTTCTGAGGCCCTTCACTTGGGGCATCTTATCCCCTTCATGTTCACCAAGTAAGACAACTTAGTCCTTCATTTACTTTCATCCACATTGCTCATTTTGCTTAAACTTTACTATTGTAAGTATTATAGTATGATGGGTCTTAAGAGCTATTTGTTTTGACCTCATACAGGTCCAAATTTATTGAAAAAATGTGCTAGTTTTAGCAAAAAGATTTAAAAAAAAATGAGCACCCCATTTGTTGCGATATATGCAGCAGCTTTGGGTATTGTTATTTCTGCAATTAAAATGACTTGCATCGTCTTTGAGTGGACAATATTTTCTACATAGGTTGAATTCTTAATCAAGCATTGATGAATAGTTTTGTTGTCTGCTTTGGTATTTTGGGTGTTTTGTTAGTTGATCTGAATTTCTGATTGATTTTGTATACAGTTAAGTTATAATAATGTAGAAACCATAAAGAAGAATGGTATTAGTGAATTATGTTGGAAATATATTCTTGTTCTCGAAAACTCTTTATATCTCACTATTATACAGCGTATATTGCAAAACTAGCAAGCTTGATGTTATCACTTACATGAAGTTTAGAACTTATTTCATATTTATTCTGTTAGCTTTTTTCATTTTTAACCTTCCAATTTACATGTAGATACTTGCAAGATGCATTCAAAGTCCCTCTTGTTATACAACTAACAGATGATGAAAAGTGTATATGGAAGAACCTTTCAGTTGAAGAGAGTCAGAGGCTTGCTCGTGAAAATGCAAAGGATATTATTGCTTGTGGCTTTGATGTTACAAAAACTTTCATATTCTCAGATTTTGACTATGTCGGTGGGTAGGTGTTACATAATCCATCCTTTGATCTTAAATAGTTTATGTGAGTTTCACATCTCAAAGTTTCGATATCTTCTGGAAGCCTTCAATTTTCCTGGCATTGATATTATTATAGTATCATTTTGTGCCAATCGGATTAGCATTCTAGCATCCTGACCTTGTCAAAATTAGAATGTGAGTGTTCAAGTATCCAAAATTAGAATGGAAGTGTTCAATGCCATCATGTCAACCCCTTTCTTTCTTCCTGCCAATCTCTTAAACTTCACAAAAGTTGGTCTTTGAGTTTGGCAAAGATGCATCCATGCATTTGTGTGGTTGATTTGGAGGGAGATAAGATAATCCTGCAAAACAGAGGAGAGTCTATGGACAAATATCAAAGTCACCCTTTGGTTATGGAGTGCTTGCTAGGAGAGATTTGGAGACATCTAGTTCTCTTCTTGTCTATTCTTGTATGTTTGACTGGAAATGCATGGTGCACAAACTCATGCTTAATGTTTACATTTTGTGAGGGGCAAGGTTCTTTTTCCTTGGCCTGTCTTTCCCTTTCAAGTTAATACGACATTTTCTCATTTTGTTGAAACAAATTATCTTTATCCAAATTATCAAGTGATTACAACTTACTAGCATATTTGTTAACTTCGACAATTTTGTTGTTACTCCTGGTTTATCTACAATGCTATTCATTAGTCGAGTTCCTCGTGGCATAAATTATAAATTGTGTACTATATTGTGTATTGGAAACCTAAATATAATATATTAGTTATGTAACTTATCATGTATCATAAGATATAGTGTCTCACGATGCTTGACCACATACTTTTCCCTTGTAGCATGTAGACATTCGCATTGTTGGGTCGTGCCTTCTTCACTGTCGAAATTTTTTGTTGGGTTGCACAAAAAACATAGATACAAAATTCAATTTAAAAATAAGATATAGACAAAAAAATAGTATAATGTATGAATGAACTAAACTGAAAAATCAATTCAACAATGGTAAGTTTGTAAGTCCCCATGAATTACATTAATGAAATACACAAAAATGTCCATTAGAGGATGATCAATAACTATGCCTCTTGATGATGGGCTATAATTAGTGACAATCATACTAAATCAAAAAAGCATACATGGAAATAATGTTAAAATCAAATAATTAAGAGTAGATTTTGATTTCACAAGCTAGCAATGAGTTTGTGCATGACCTTCTCTTCGCCATATTCAAATTGCACTGCTTTAAGGAATAAATTTTTTCAATACCATGATATTATTATCTATAAAATAAATTCCCTGCCTAATGTTTGAAAATTTTCTGCAGTGCCTTCTACAAGAATATGGTGAAAGTTTCTAAGATGGTTACCTTCAATAAGGTGACTGAAAATTATGAATCTTTTTGGAGAAATGGGTGACAATTCACTCATCTCATTTTTCTTTAAGCCCACACAATCAGACATATTTGCAGATCTTCTAATTTCTGCAATGCAGGTTGTGGGAATATTTGGTTTCACTCATGAGGATCATATTGGGAAAATTAGTTTTCCACCTATACAGGTAAGCCATCTGCATCATTCACTTTAATAGTTATACTTGAAATGTGTCCCTTTTTCTGTTGCCTTCCCTCAATATTTTGAGGCGGTGTTTCTTCTTGACTGCACACTCGCTTTTGAGTTTATGTTCAATTAAGAGTGCAACATGCCTATGCATGACAATGTCATAATGAACACTCATGGATACATTGCAAAGTAACAACATAGGTTATTTACTTGCCGACATCCATCAATATTATTCCTGCTGTGAACACATATCAATATAGATGCTGTGCTAGTGAAAGTATAATGTCGATATTGTACTACCATAATTCCATCAATTTAGATAATGATGTCATGGAATATCATGTACATATGGTTTAGGGCAAGTAAATCAAGATTGCGGTTGACTCTTGATTGACAATTTCATAATTCTTTACGATTTCTTGAGTGAACTTCACAAGTTTTTATAACTTTTCTTGCAGGCAGTTCCTTCCTTTCCCACGTCATTTCCACACCTGTTTGCTGGCAAAGAAAATCTTCGTTGCTTGATACCATGTGCTATTGACCAGGTTTCACTTTCTTGAATAACTACATAACTCATTCTTTTCGAATCATTTTATTACTATATTCATAAAATTTCCTTCGAAAGCTTCATCTGGTCTATTTAAAGTGTTTTGAGTCGATTGTTTGAATGGCTTAAAGTCTTTGTAAGTTTAAGGTGTTATTAGGATGCAATAAATGGCAAATTATGGAATGCTTTAGTCTAATTGACTTTTTTTCGTGCATTATATGGTTTTGATACTATTAGTAAGGGAAGCGTCTTAATACTATTATTAGGGGATGAAACTGATTCTCTTTGAGACTTTGACAAAGAGTTGCTTCTTAAGTGGATTGGGAAAAAAAGAATTAGAAATTTAACAAAGCATTGCTTCATACGAATTTGGGATTTGGGGTTGAAACCGATCTTCTTTGGAGGTAGTTTGTAGATGATGAACATGGAACTAGTTCCCTTGATTGTCCACTTAAGAACAAGTCTCTAGCTTTTGTTGGGCACTATGGACGGGAATTATGAAGCAAAGAGTTCGCATCTAGGATTGCATTTCTTTTGAAGTGCACAATGGCATTTTCTGGGAGCACAATTGGATTGGGGACTTGGCTTTAAAACTTCCTTTCTTGCTATTTACATTACAAGTAACAAACAAGGCAAGATAAAAAAATATTGACGATAATATATCTCAAGGTTGGAGCTTTCAATTACGAATAACCTAAATGATTGGTAAATTCCTCAGATGTCCAACCATCCAACCTAGTTGCTATTACTGATTATCAGTGTTCTAAAAATCGGCTTAGGCGGTGGGAAAAATCGGTCGAGCGCCTAGGCGGGTTCTATGGTAACTAGGTCTCGGTGGTTTTTTTTTAAATTTATTTTTTGGTTGCAAATAGCACCTAGTTGGATGCAAAATAGCACCACAGATAAAGTCTTCCTCCGCTCTCCCATTTAATCTTAGGGTTGCAGAGCGCTTGTAGAAGAAAAAAGAAGACAAGAAGAAATAAACAATTGAGGTAGAGAGTGAGAGTGATGGAGAGGGTAGAGACATTAGGAGGAGGAGATGAAGAGAAAATGCATGGAGGAGGAGACGAAGAGATAATGCATGGAGGAGGTCAGGGCTATAGGGTGGTGTGTGAATTGATAGTAGGGCTTACTATGCGAAGCAACAAGCAATCGAGCTGTGGTTAACAAGGCAACAATTGATGGCCCTCTGGGACTCACATAGGAAGACTCACTCTGCTACACTGGAAGCTTCATCAAGTTTGGGTTTTGCTTACTTCTACTTCTCGAAGTTTCATCGAGTTTGGGTTTTGCTTGCTTCTACTTCTGGCTTGTTAGTTTTGACCAATTCTTGTTCCTTTCCCAGAATTCGCCCTTGTAGGCTGCTAATCACTCTCCCCTTTTTTTTTTATTTCTTTTATGAATTTCAAAAATTTGAAATACTGTGTTATATATGCATTGTGTTACATGTTGGACAATTCATGTTTTATATGAACTTAGCGTCTTAGATTTAAAATTTTCCAAAACATTGGTTTTGCATATACCCATATGAGTATTCATGTTTATTTGAATTATAAATTTAATAATAAAAAATGCCTAGGCGCTAGACCCCTGCTCGCCGCTTGCATACCACCTAGCGATTTTTAGAACATTGCTGATTATGTTTCTTTAGATGATCATGACAAGTGGTTGTGGAATAGAAAAGATTCTAAGTACTCAGTTAAAGAGGGGTATCAATCTTTAGCTCCCACACTTCTTAGTTCCAATCATGATAAGAGAATCAATCAGTAAGCTACATTCCTTTGTATGGATGGGCATTCTTCTCAGGGCCACTCTTCTTTTATGGGTGGTACTTTATGGTATGGTTCTCATAGTGGACAACATCAAGAAGGGAGGACTTCTCATTCCCAACCACTGTGTGTGCTATGTGGTCAGGCTAAAGAGCCCATTGATCATCTATTGCTTTCCTGCCAACTGCCAGTTAAGCTTTGGTCTACAGCTCTGGCTGAATGTCACTTATAGTCATCAAAACTACTTGCTTCCATCTTTTTGGAGTGGGTGCAATACACAGTCATCATGCAAGTCCCTTCCTTGGCCCCCTTTGGTAGATGGACTTGGGAGAGGCTCATTCATGCTACTGTTCAGTTGGCACCATAGGGTGTTTAAGAATGTGTAGTCTGTCGAGAATTTGCGGATAGATACTAAAATTAAAATTACTCTACGGGGTTGTAATGGGGATTGATTTATCCAGTTCTCATCCTGTATGTTTAACAGGGAATGCATAGTTCTCTTGAGTAACACTTGATATAATTTTTTTTTGGGAGCCAAGGTTGTTTTTTCCACTGTTGCCTCCCCTCCTTTTATCGATATATGATACTATAGCGTCTTTCTGATTAAAAAAAAACTATTATTAGGGGCATATATGAACTGGTTATGTACAGGAACAAATACTAAACAAAACGGAAGATGCACTCTCCATATCCTTAATCTTAGAGACCTAATGTTGATCATCAACAAGGACGAGGATGTCTAGAGGTAACAGAATTGCAAAAGTTGCCCTCTTTCAGTAAAGGTGGATGAACTTCAGAAGGTGATTTTCAGTGATTGGGCACTAGCACTAGATCAAAGCAAACATCAGGGGAGTGTGATGGTTAGAGCTACTCAGGTGAAGGCAATGGTTCCCTATTAGCCCAAAAAGTAGGATGGTTAAACGTCGGACAACAGTGAAGTTGGTTAAGGGCCTCAAGGCCAAGTACATTTCACTAGCATGGCATATTTGCTTGGAGAAACACCAATGGCATGATGTGGTAAACTCGTGGCTGATGCTAAACATGCAGGAATCGAGGAGTAATGCATGCATATTTGCTCAGAGAATCACCAATGGTGTGATGTGGTAAACTCGTAGCTGATGTTAAACATGCAGGAAACTACGAGTAAGGATCCATTTCAAGTCACATGTGTGTGTGCATGTATGATGGACAGGTCAGATTTTGTCTTTTGCTTACATTATTTTTTTAGGGTAAACTTCAGTGTGGCGTTGAATCTTTGATGTAGATATACATAGATTTGAGGGTGGCATACAATCAACATTTTTAGGAATAGAATATGTACAGTTGGGAAGTTTACAAATCTGATATCCGTTTAGTGGTGCAGCTTTGCCGAGTTTGTATAGTTGGGGAACTCGATGATGGTGTTGGTTATGGTTGTTGACTGTAGGGGACAACTTTCATTGAATATTGTTACTTGTTATGCATATAATGGGTTGCATAGATTTGTTAGGCACCCTTCCGAATCATGTGTCCGTGCGTGCGGATAGAGATCCGATCACACGACTGTGTTAAAAAAAAAACTTGCACCTTCCATGGAGGTTTTGTAAAGAGGAGAAATGGAGAAGATGTGCAACCTTTTTGAGGCCGAGTGGTTTTGCTTCCAATAAAAATTAGGTTTAATGGTATCATTTAGTAAGAAGTATTTGGATTGAAAAAACCTAAATCTAAGCGTGGATTAAAAGAGGGAGTATGCGCTCTTAGACTCTCCTATCTCTTAAAAAGTGTGTGTGACAATTCACTTTCTTTTTGGAACTGTAACAAATTTAGAAGTTTCACCTTTTACTTTATGCCTCTCAATAAAATCCAAGGGTGCTCTCTCTCCTAGATATACAAGTACAATAAGTAAAGCAACATTCGTAAAGGAAACAAAATGTCTGGCACCAATCATATTCTCCTTGAAGATATACAACAAAATAAGCTTTTAAAAGCTATACACCACACAAAAGTTTTCTCCATAATCAATAGAAACCAAGAGAAAACATGGCAACATACTCCACTCCATAGTAGTATAGAAAGTAGTGATGCGTTGAGAAAATTGCTAAAGCTTCTGGTTGGGGAGTGGGAGGACATTGGCAGGTGGATTGTAAAATTTGCAATAAAGTTTTTAAAAAATCTTATTCGAAAGTGGTCACATTTGTTGCTTAATAAGAAGGGTGGTGTGAGAATCTGCAGTGGAGTTTATTGATGAAAGAACATTGCAAACGCTTAAAAAGAACAAGAAAATGCTGAAGAAAGAATGCTTATGTCAAATGCATCAACTAGAGCAAATTTAGTACTTTTACCACAGGTTCCACACAATGACAACATGAAAGGTGAAGATTGGAAGACTTAGCAATTGCAAAGTCATTTGACCTCGGTGCAAGAGATCAATTTGGACTGCAAAATTGCAAGAATGTCTTATCCTTTTGGATTGCCATTTAATCTTAGTCGGTTGGCATACTTTAGAGAAATGATAACATTTGCATCTTCTACAAAACTAGATGAATATCATCCACCACATTACAACAAATTGATAGCAACACACCTTGCTAGGGAGAAGGAGGAATATTGAAATTAAGTTGTGTACAATCAGAGCATCATGGAGCAGAACTGGTGTCTCAATTGTTATAATAGTTGAATACTCGGAGAAGACCACTAATCAATTTCATGGTTGGTTCACAAAGTGGACCAATGTATTTGACAACAATTGATGCAAGTGGAGAGTTCAAAGACAGTGAATACATATCCAAGTTGTTTTTGGATGTAATTTTTGAATTGGGGCTAGACAAGGTTCAACTCATAACGCACCAACTCGTAGATCAGTTGAATGGGATCACTTCATATATTTTGGACACCCTCTGTTATGCACATACTTAATTTGGCTTTGAAGAATATTTGCTCACCAAACGATAATGAAGACAATACTGAAATTTATGAGCAATGTAAGTGGATTTCAGAAATTGATTGTGATTCAAGACTGATTTGGAACTTCATAGTTAATCATACCATGGCTTTGTCAATATTCTACAAATTTTCAAAGTTGAAGTTGCTAAGTATTGCAAAAACACATTTTGCATCAACCATTCAATTATTGGGTTGTTTTAAAAAAGTCAAACGTGTCTTGGAGTTATCGGTTATGTTTGAACATTGGAAAAGTTACAGAGATAAAAGAAGGGTTATTTGCTTTGCCCTCCCCCCACATAATAAATAGTTATTTACGGTGTACCCCATTATTATTCACTATTTCAGTCTCCCTTAGGATTAGCGGTCAACACTCATTGACCGTCTGTTTTTAGATTATCTGTATTTAAATGACCAAAATACCTTTGACAAATTAAATGCTGAGATTGAATGTTTTGTATCTCGAATGACTCATCTTGAAGAATATCAAAGGGTCCAAGTAAAATGAAAAGCGTAACTCGAGGAAAATCTAACAAGTTTAAAAAACTCATTTTCTTCGCAACCCACTCATCCCCCTCTTCCATCTCCTAATTAAATTCCCCACCACCGTCCTCACTTCCATGCCTCCCTCTTCTCTTTCATTGTTTCAACTCAAGTTTGAAGTTGAAAAACTTGAGAGCAAACTCAAGTTTTGAACTTAGGGTTTCATTACATAAAGGTTACACAAACCCAAGATCTTAGTTATTTCATCCATAGATTTTAGTTTAGAACACCACAATGGAGGGTGAGTAGTGGTTTTCATTTCATTTTCACGTTTCTGTGGACATTTGTTTAGAGTTGCAGATCATCTTCAACCTCTCACAAGTTTGTTCTATTTCAGGAGGCATTCTTAAATTCAAATTTATTTTAAATTACTGCCAATAATTCTTAGTAAGGGGGTAACAATAAAACATGTTTGTTTTTCATTCAGATTCCATGAGAGCTCTGCATTGTCATCAGTACAATTATACAAGTGAAAACTACCCTTATTTGTATTATGCTTGTCCCAAAAAGAGTTGCAATGGAGTATGCAAGATTTTAGAGTTCAAAACCAAAAGAAACCTGACTGTTGGATGCAATGGGTTTGTATGGCTTGATGAAGTAATTTCAAAGAGAAGGGGAGAAGGTAGTTCAAGCTCAAGACTAAGGAATGAAAGCAAGGGATGAGGATGAAGATGTTCAAAAGAAAGCTACGAGTTGCAAAAGATGTGGAACGAAGGGTCACAACTGTAGAACCTATAAAAACCCTATTAGGAAGCATATTGTTGGTAATGAAGAGACATCCAACAACCAAATGTTCAACCTCGTATACCCACAACTCCAACTATGCACAACATTCAGACATCCGCGTTCCCAACTCAGTCCCTTGCACAAAGCTGAGAACACATGCAATGAGGCCACCAGTGAATTCACTGTTCCAGGTTGGGATCACATGCAGTGGTTGGAACAGGCTATTGTTGCAAGTGTTATGTTTGTAGGTTATTGAATGGTTTGTAATTCAGGTTGGTTTGGGTATTCAACACATAGTTTGGCAGACTATTGAATTGTTATTGTATGGTCTGTAATTGAATTGTTTGCACTTTAGGTTGGTTTGGTATTGAATGATATTGTGCTATATTAGACTTTGATCTAAATGTAGCATACATACGTGTTAGGCTTGCAATGAAGTAAAATGCAAACTTGTATTGAAACATAGATGGTCATTGTTGCATAGCTCACGATTATTCAATTCCTATTTAGTCTAGTTAGAAATCCTTTACATAAATCTTCAAATGCCATAGTCGTTTGGAGAGTTATTGTTACATTTGGAGAGTTATTTCTTCTTCCATCTCCACCTTCAACTTCTTCAATACTTTAAACAAGAGTAATAAGGTTTTGACGACCAGCACTAGCTCTGTTATCAGGTACCACAACTCCCAACCAATCAAACCCCTTAGTGTAAGAATCACACTTGAGGTACTTTTGCATTTGTGAGGTTGATAAGATCTTATAATAGTTCTCCTTCCGAAGCATGAAGGTATTAGGCATGGAAGATCCACCCTTGGACATTCCTTTATCCAATGATTTGGACTGTCACATTTGAAACAACCATTGGAGCTTGAGTTTGAGTTGAAATTTGGTCTTGAACTTGAACTACCTTTTCCCCTTCTTTTAGAAATTACTTCATCAAACCATACAAGCTCACTGCATCCAACATTTTGACAAGCCAAAAACATCCTATTTGGGTTTCTTTTGGTTTTGGACTTCAAAATCTTGTGTACGCCATTGCAACCCTTCGTGGGACAAGCATAATACAAATAAGGGCAATATTCACTTGTATGATTGTATTGATGATAATGCTCGCATGGAATCTGAATGAAAAACAAACATGTTTTATTACACACCCCTTTACTAAAAATTACTAGCAGCAACTTAACCCAATATCATAAATTTGAAGTTGAAGATGACCTGCAAATCTAAACAAATGTTCAAAAAAATGTGAAAAATGAAATGAAAAGCACCAACTTACCCTTTATGATGGTGTTCTAAACTGAAATTTGTGTATGAAATAACTCAGATCTAGGGTATGTGTAGCTTTTATGTAATGAAACCCTAAGTTCTTTGGTTTGCTCAAGCTTTTCAACGTCAAACTTGAGTTGAAACAATGAAATAGAAGAGGGAGGCACGAAGGCGGGGAGGAGGAAGGTGGTAGGGGGGAGAGGAAGGAGGAGGGGGGGATGAGTGGGTTGGGAATGTTGAGTTTTTTTATATAACAATTAGATTTCCTAGAGATAGACTTTTCATTTTAACTGGACCCCTTTGATCTTCTTTTAGATGAGGTATTTGAGATTCCTTTGATTTGTCTAAAGATGTTTTGGCCATCTAAATACATATATTTTGAAAACAGATGGTCAATGCATGTTGACAACTAGTCCTTGGGGGATACTGAAAGTCTGAAATAGTTCGTAAATAGCTATTTATTATGGGGCAAATAGCAAATAACCCATAAAAGAATGCATTGTTTGTGATTAGTGGTGGAATAATGTTGATTACATGGTAGAGTTCACTGAAACTATTGTTTCTATGCTAATGGAGCGTGACACCAGTCATCCTACTTTACATGTTTTGCATGGGATTCAACAATTGAAAGATATCATGCAAATATGAAGGGAAGGATATGCTCATGGACACATCTTAATTTTATGAAGTTGTAGAACAGGTATTAATGATGAGGTGGACCAAAAACATTATGCCATTGCATTGTATGGCTCATGGCCTTAACCCCAAATACTATATTGACAAATGGCTTGCTGCGGGTACAGGTTGAGAGGCTACTCATATGGACTGTGAGATTTCAATGTATCGAGAAGAATGCTTCAGAAGATTTTTCCATATCAAAGAGAAAGAAGAATGGTCCGCAGTGAATATGGTAGGTTTTTGTGCTGGACTAGGGGATTTTGGGAGATGGGAAGTCATGTCAGAGGATCCTATAGTTTGGTGGGCTAATAATGGATCTAGCCCTCCTATGTTGCAAGCCTTAGCATCCAAGCTTCTTTCACAACCATCTTCGTTATCCTGTTGTGAAAGAAATTGGAGCCCTTTTTCAAATACACATTGTTGCGTAACAAGATGACTTCAGAAAGAGTGGAAGACTTGGTGTATGTGCACTAAAATTTGAGACTTCTATCAAGACAAAAAAGTGAGGACAAAGTTGGTCCATCAAGGCATTAGGATGCAATGGGTGAAAACCTTACACTCGAAGAAGCTTCACTTTAGAGAATGCAGAATTGTATTTGGATGAGGGCGATATGGATCCTAGTTTGTTTGGTGATGATGAATAATCATGTGGCCCAAGCAAAGCTGGTTAAAGATTCAAGTAATATCTTCGTTTTTTCCCTTCAATTTTACATATTTAGACTCGGAGAATTGGGTTACCATTTTGATAGGGGTAAGTTTCTATGATGTTAATTTATAATATTAATTTTGAAGGGTTCACTTAACTCTATCATGGATTTCATGTAAATTCTAAATTTTTTAATAGTTAGATATATGGTCGTGTCCCCAATTTTGTTTTTTAGGATTTGCCATATCGGACACGCCACACCTGTGTCCATGTCTGACACGCTTACCCATATCTGCGCAGCATATCATGATTTTGGAAATGGCTTCATTGGCCAAGCATGGAATATCTACTACCAAGAGGATGAGGGGTCAATACCAATTTTTTTTACCCTGTTCATTTTTAGAAATTTTGTGATATTCAAGCAATATGGTTTGTCTTTCCTTCAAAGCAAACTTGTTCTTACCAATTTGCTCGAGGCACTGGTGGCCACTGAGATCTCCAAACTTGCACTCGCTAGAAACTTTTTTTAGGCTGAGTTTTGGTGATCTATTGGGTGGCATAAGAATTGTTTTGAGAGAAGATATGTGATGGAAGGTCACAACCTCCATGCTCACTCCCCCCTTTCTCTCCAGTCTTCCACTATCGTCTCACTATTTTGTGGTTATCCATGGAAAAGAAAAAATAATTAAGCACACCGTTAGTGTATGTATGTTCGAAGGATTGCAAAGGCTACTAAATGGCTAATGACCACATTTGCCTTACTTGCATGTGGCAGATAAGTTATCTTGAGTATGTGTCATAGCTTGAATATGCTATGTGCTACACAAATTGGAGAAATAATAGTCATTTTGCTATGTGGTGATGGGTTTGGTCAGAAAGGAAGTTGGAAAAGGTAGTTTCAACTTTTGGATATCAAAAGGTTGCTATTTTTTAGGGAAAAAGTGGCTGATAGGAGGTGCAGTCAAACCTTTTTTCAGATGGTAAAGATAACATGTATTAGAAAATGAACAAATATGCAAGAGAGGTTAACAACAAAAGGAAGCTACCACTCAACAAATTACATCAAAGCAAGTTTTCTAATTAGCAATACATCTTCAATGAAATCTCAAACTCTGCATCAGCTAAAATATTAGGCTCTTAGTCTCCCGGACCACCTGATCCACCCTGTGGCCAGAATCCCCCCAAAAAATAGTGTCCAAGTCCTTTCTTGGATTAGGTTGCCTCAAAATTTATTTCTTGCGTGTTGCCTTTTTTTTTTTTTTTCATAGTATGTGTTCGATATTTTAACATTTGCATAATTTACTATATCTAGGATAATTTTTTTTGATTAAGAAAGGCATAGATAATTACAAAGTGGAAAAGTCTAGGATAGATTTATTAATTTGTTATGAGACCAAGCTGATTTTGTGGACAGATATATGGTAATTGGTCAATGATGAACTTTGTCATTGTCTGTGTTTCTTCTTTATATACTGTGTGACTTGTTTCCTGATCGTTTTTTTTTTCCTGGAATGGTCAGGACCCTTATTTTAGAATGACACGGGATGTTGCTCCTAGGATAGGATATGAGAAGCCCGCGTTGATTGAGTCTGTATTCTTTCCAGCGCTTCAAGTATCCTTCTCTCTCAGTCCATTCTTTTTGTTGCTTTTGTTTCTTCTCTTGTTACGTACATTCTCATTATGTATAATTCATTTGTCAGCATTGCCTTTTTGGTTGGTGCTATTGTTTTTTCTTTAGTTTCTTTACTTCTCTTTCCTTTTTATTTTGATCTTCTCCTTTTGCAGTTATGGTTCCTCACTCGAAAATATTGCCATCATTTCTCAATTATAACATTGGATGTCCGTAACGCACAGAAAATGTTTTCTCCACTTCCATTTTCTTAAAATGCAATTTATTGTATGACTATTATAAAAGCAAGGTAGGAAGAAATGGTCAAGAGTTATTTAACGACTCTGACACGGAAAAAACAAATAATACATGGATACACATGTTGATTATGATAGTATTTACTTGTTCAAGAATTGCTTTTTTGTCATATACTTTCAGTTGTATGTGAACATTGCTACGTATGAACTACCAACTCGCAAAACTATATTGGTTACATTTGTTAAGAATTGTAACTTTTGAAAAACAAGTCTCGGTGTCAGAGTGTGCAACGAGTGTCCTGGTATCACAGTGTCCAATACACATGCTTTACACAATTTTTTTTTCAAATCAACTTTCGTTGTTAAATACGTTAAGGGATTGTATTCTATATGTTGTTTGCATTCAAGTGCTACAAACTCACTATACCTTTTGATAATATGTGTTAATCTCACCTTAATTTTGTTCTTTTTGATATGCATGATTTACAAATAATCTTGTCCTAAGCAGTAGTTAGTCCTGTCACTGGGACTAAGTAGTTGAAGATCAAGTGTAGGTGAATGGTTGATTCAACTAGAAACATTTCTTCATCCTCCTCCTACATAATATTATACAGAAATTGCGAAAGGTTAAGCATACTGTGTCAAATATTGATTCGGATAACACGACATGATTAATCAATTTAGAAATTTCAGTTCAACCACAAAGAGAAGACTAATATTATAAGATTTTTTTTTTATCAGCCAAGCAAGCGGAGAGTATGTTAATGATAAAAAGCCACTACTACTAGAGGGTCACAAGGCTTAGAAACAGACTGATAAGCTATTTACAGTCCAAACATGCTACCCCAGTCAAACATTCACATGCAGAAGTTGATTCCAGAAATATTGCCCAGTGCCATACCAAAGCTTTCGTTCCCTGCAATCCAGATGGTTGCCAACAAAGCTCTATTCCATAACCATCTCCTCACCGACTAGCAATCCTTCTGCCACTTGGAGATCCATTGAAGGAAACAATCTATTGATGTAGCTTCAGTTGAGGGTTCCATGCAGATTGTGTGCGCCAAACCTGCTTAGAGAACTGACAATAATGGACGATGTGGTCAGTTGATTCCTCTTGTGCTTCACAGAGGCTGCACATGATCAATGTGATGAACCCTTTTTCAAGGAGACTATCAACTCTTAAAATTTTATGTACCCATTGGCAATGTAGTCAAGGCGACCGCGCCTCAAGGCGTTTCTACAGAAATCGCCTCAAAGTGAGGCAATGCGGTGAAATGAGGCGTCCGTCTCGGATTGCCTTGCCCCGCCTCAACTGCCTCATTGTCTCAGCCCAAAAATGGTTGAAGCCAACCCAATTGCAGCAAAAAGATGTTGCAACCTACTTTATAATATGGTTTTATGTTTCTTGGTGTAATATTTGATAAAAACAAGATAAAACATTTTTAAGTTTTGATAAATTTGCCACAATTTTTTTTTTTTAAAGAAAACATGTCATGTTTTGATAAGTTTGTGATCAGCATCAATCTTGATTTTTCATAGTATAGTTCAATGATTTATATGCTTTTGGAATACCAATAGGGATCATACTTGTGGATTTTTATCAACCATTCTAACAATTTCTTCTAACAAATGCTTGATATTCTTAAGTTTATGTTCTTTCAAGATTATTGATTTTTAATAATTTAGTTAGTTTTTGCAAGTTACTTGACACTTATGCAGTGCATCTTTTCGCTATGTTATACAATTTTATTATATTTTCATTTCGATTGTAGGTAATTGTGTCACTTTTTTGCATATTTGCTTATGATACTTATGATGATGATGTATACTATTATGCTGATATGTTTTAATTTATTATAAAAAAAATGTTGCGATTGCCTCACTTCACGGAGGTATCTGCTCCGCCTCACACGTTTTCAGGTTCATTTGCCACGCCTCCGCCTAAATGCCTTAACTACAATCCCTAATGGCAAGGATTTGTGATTTTGTTTTTTGGGTTAATTTTAGTCTCCTGATTTTAAGAAATATTTCGGTGTGAAGAAAAAATGTAAAAAATTTGAGGTACATGAAATATATATAATGAATTTCAAGGGTATATGAAATATGTGAAAAAAATAAGATGCAAGTAAATAAATCTATTAAACACATTAAATGAAGCGTAAATACCAAGAAATGAAACAAATATAGAATCAATATATAATTAGAAAATCAGGTGGTGGTTTCAAAAATCAATATATAAGCAAAAGAAATGATAATTGAAAAAAACCCCGAGATTTTCAAAAAAACTCAAAAAAATATAAAATTTCCTTTGCTCTGTTTCTTTTAGTAATTTTACAAAAAGGAATATTTTCGGCGAAATTTCGCAAAAACACAATCCTTGCCCTCTAGTAATATGGCAAGGTTCACTCTTGGAGGGATCTCCTTCAATCTAAAACTTTGATTCTAGAGAGGGAAGGTAAGTAAACTTGGTTCTTAGCAGGAATAAGTTTGATTAAACTGTTTTCTGTGGCTGCGTTCAACTGTGAAACTCCATGATATGTCATCCTATTTCCAGCCATCAACAGTCCAATCAATTGCAGCAAGCTTGAAAGCTTAGAATCTTCAATGCCGCTTCTAAGAGCTAGCTCCCATTTTCCTTTGTTTCTTTCAGACCCCATGCACATTCCGAAACTAAACCTTTTTCGAAGAGGCACAATCAAGATAGCTCTGAATTGGTCTTTCAATGTTGTGGCACCACACCAAATGTCATCCCCCAAAAAATTAATGATTGGCCTTCACTAAGCACAACAAGTAGGGAATTTGATTTGGATCCTGGGGTTGCAAAATTTACTTAGGAAAAGTTGGATTTAATCTGAAATCCAATTTGATTGAGCCTAATTTAAGCATTTTTTTTACACAAATCCGATCCATTGACAGCCCTAACCGTAAGGGGTTGTGCTGCTGTTAGTGAGTCATCCCCTGTTATGGTGACCATATTTCTCTTGATTACAACCATCACAGATACAAGACTTTCAAATTTTAAAACTAGAATTACGTCTTAGATTGTCTTTTTTAGGAGCCCAATTTTAAAGAAAGGGGTGATGTTTTGACCAAAAAAAAAAAAAGGTTACTGAAGTATTATTTTGGCAATTAAATACTCTTTGCACGTGAAAAATTAGACCTTTTGAAATTAGTTAGGTATGAAGATTTTGGTTTTGCCTGGATGATCGATTGCCTTGGACGTTACTTGCATTTTTACTTTTATATAGTACAACCTTTGAAATAAAGAGATGATTCTTGTTAATGCACGCTCTCTCTACTTTGATGGCTTTGAATCAATTGATGATACTGCCCTCTTATTATCAAGGTTAGAAATCCCCTTGTGATGAATGTGGAATGAACTAGTTGATGCACTCTAGGAGAATGCACTATCTGACATCTTGTTACCTTTGCTATTATGGAGAGAATTAGGTTGGAACTTGCAACGCAATCGATTGTTCGAGGGAAATGTGCAGAGATTACAAGTTTCCTTTATTCTTGGTGTCTGGTGTTTTGGATTTTAGAAATTCACATTAAAAAATATATATATATATATATATATATGTATGTATGTATGTATGTATTTATATATTTATCAGGCAAAATAAAATATAAAATTTTATTGATAGTGCGCCCAAAAGGGAAAGACCAAACTGGCTGGTGGTGAACAAGGGATCTGTCCTAGACTAGATTACACCATATTGAAATCCTCCCAAATGAAACCACTCTAAACCCAATTGGCTCACTATGCCAGCTACCAAGGCTCAATGGCACAAAATAGGGATTACTTCGAAGGAAGAATCATTTGGACTTTCTTTGTTTTTGTTCAAACAATCGAGCATTCCTTTCCTTCCAAATTATCTAGATCATTGCATGTAGTAATCGCTTCCTATGCCATCACCTGTTAGTCGATACTCCCAAAGCACTATCCCCCTAGACTTAATTTCTTAGATAGTGACCGTAAGTAAAATCCCAACAATTGAAAATATAATCTGGTTGGTAGCCCAGAAAATCTTTTTCTTGGGAAAACAACTTTCCAGAGAAAAAAGACTAGGAAAGTGATTTTGCACCAAGAAATTTATATTGGAATTTTTTTTTGTCATGGGTGTATTGGTAATTTGTTTGTTATAAATAGACCCATAATTAGGTTTTATTGTATACGAGTCTGAGAGTTTTTTCTATTTTTTTTTTTTTTTGAATTTCCATTCTTACTCAGAAAATAGTTTTCTTAGGGGGGAGATCGGGAAAAAAAAAAGAAAAAAGGAAAAAGAAGGAAGATCAAATCGACCCAGAAAACCATGCTATCAAACAATCCCTATATCTGTGTGAGCAAGATTCAAAATGTTTAAGAGCTTCCAATCCAATTGATGGGACTATCTAGTGTTGGATGGTGGACTGGAAGTTGGACAATCTTTCAAGAGTAGGAAAGTGGATTTGGAGCAGGGGTCTTCACTGTGACTTGGTCTATTTGAAAGGAAACAAATAGAAGAATATTGGAGGAAAATAAGTAAATAGCTGAGGAGTGCGTCCATTCAATCAAGGAAGACATATGAGGTCTGACATTCTATGTGTAATGTGGTTAATACTTCAAATCCTGTGGTTGAAATGTGTCTTGCAGACGGCTTCCAAGTGGCACAAAGATGGGTGCTCCTTGAAAGGCCATTTGTTGAGGAGATGAGTCTTGTTTGTGGAAATTTGTGTGATCTAGCAGGAGAAATGATAGAAACTTCAGAGATAAGATGAAGGATTACTCTAGTAATGAGATCAAAGCCCTGGTTTGGTTTTGGGGTAATACTTGGGGAATCATCCAGAACATTGCTTTTCACAAATGCATGTTTGAGTCAGAATAAGTGAGCTTTACTCACTAGGCCTTTTTCCACCTTAATGAAATCTGCTTTTAAGTCCCTTACCCTGTTCAATCTTTTCTTTGTTTAACTGTGACAGTTTGTTTACTTTGATTCTTTTGTTGTCTAATTTTGTGAGGTCCTCATCCACTTTCTTTAAATCCGGTTTGTGTTTGATTAAAACAAAAAACATCAATTGATACTGTAGCTTTAGTGGTCTGTCCCTATTCCATATATCCTCCCAAAACCGAATTCTCGCCCCATTGCCTATTTCAAAGGTAGTGTTATGCATCAATTAGTACTATGTTTTCATGATGCTTCTCCATAAAGTACAGCTATAGGTGCTGTTGACATCATTGGTGATTTGGTGTCACATTATGGTTCTGTGTCCCATATTTGGCAGCCTCAGTTTGGTGCCACAATGCATGTTCGTCAACACCAAATTTCCATATACATTTCCCAGATATTTCCATGTTTTCATCCTTTGATTTTTCTTACTCCGAGCCTCTCTCTATTGGCTTGCACTCCCCACACAAACAATTAGAAATTCTTCTTTTTTTCGGGCATCTAATATTTCTTTCATTGTTCTCTCTATTTCTTAGCAACGGTTATTGGAATGACATTGAGGTTCATCATGTTTGTTGCAGTGGATTTAATTAGCGTTAACCTTCCTTCCCACTTTTGATAAAAGATGGGATGAGGCATTTACTTTTGTAAATTGTAATCTATTTGTTCATTGGTCGTTTTTTTTTTACTTTTAGTTGTTTCTGAGGTGATCTCAGCCTTCATTATATTTTTCTTTCCTTTTTTTTTTGCCTTGACGAAATTTGTTCACTGACAAAATATAAAAATAAGGATAGTTCACAGGTAGCTTTTTACAACCAGTAAATAGCAAAAATGTATAACTTGAATCTTTATAAAATTTGTCAATATGTATGGTCCATGCTATTGGGGTGTAAAAATGTGACTTCTAAATACCCTTTTTAATCTACAAGTCTACATAATTTTTTTACAATTTCTGCAAATTTCCTGAATATCAAGCAAAAGTTCCTTATAATTTGCTCCAGCATCTGACAATGAGGTTTCTGTTTTGGGTATATTTCTCTTTTATGATCTTAATGGAAATGTAATGCTTGATATGTGCAGGGAGAGACCGGGAAAATGTCTGCTAGTGATCCAAATTCTGCAATATATGTGACAGATTCAGTAAATGACATAAAAAACAAGGTTAAATTTTCTTTTTTCTAAATGTATTTTTGATTTGCTACTGGACATGAGTATTGAATAGTTAAAACCCTTATGTCATTTTACAATAGTCAGGTATGCATTACTGTCTTTTTTTTTAATTGTATAATAGAATCTTAAATTAATTACAAAATAACTACTCTAGTGTACTATTTTGAATGAGCATTGATATACAAATAGATATACAATTGTAAATGGTATCAAAGTTGTCGGTAATTATCATGAGCAAGTGGTTGTGATATTTGAGCTTTAAGAACACATTTCTTCATGAAAATGTTTGGTGACGGGAGTACTAGTAGACTTTCTTTAAATTGACGCCTCCATCATCAACATGAGTGAAGAAGAAAAAGGGTCTTTGTAGGAAGCAGAGAGATCAAGTTATTTAATACGAGTCATTAGATTTCTTTCGAGATGTAGTACATCTTCAGATTTTTAATGTTAACGGTTGACTTGGTTCATTATGAGTTATTTAGTTATATACTTGAACTGATAATCCTGAGATTTCAGATGTGAGGATATGCTTGAACCACTTACCACACGAAGAAATCAATTCGAGGAGGGATAGAATCCAGCCAAATAAGTTTGTGATTATCAGCAATAAACTGATATGCTTGCGTAGAATGAAGAAACAAATCCTGCTTAGAATGAAGTAGAATTCCTTAAAAATGAAGCCCACCGATTTGCCAGACCACACCAATATATCAGACCCCGATGATAGTTTAATTTTCTGACAGCAAATTTTATTTATTTATTTTTAATCATTTATGGTCTGAAAAAAACCAGGTTGGAGTCGCTATACTTTCCACCCAAAAGTCTAGACTCATTTCTCTTCAGATAAATCTCATATAAGTCATCAAAATGTAGCTTCAAAGGATGGCCAGTACACCATTTATCCTCCCAGGAGGAAACTTCCTTTCCATTAAAAATTTTCAAAGCTATGAGAGGATAGGTTTTCCATATATAGCAGCTGTTTTAGAAGCCCACTTCTGTTTATTTACCCCATATTGATTTAGAATTAGCTTTATCCTCTGCAAAACGTCAAATCTCGAAAGCCATCAGTGCGTAATTGAAAAGCTTTACTTGATGCAACTGAAGCTGGAATGCGGATAAGGGACAGCATGGATACCATTATGTTTGTAAGCATGAATTTAATGAGAGTTAAGTTTGGGGATCATAAGACATTTGAATTTGGACCGGATAAACTTACAAACCAGGACTCTGAATCTGAATCTGCAGCATTTCAGGTTCATTTTTTTAAGGAAGACCATTAAAAAGTGAGTCCTGGCGACCAGAATTATGATGCCAGATAGTCTTTTGACTATGCTCATGGTAATTTGCAATGGCAGCGTAAATTCTTATGCCGGTTCTCCCGACTGAAGGAATCGAAAAATTGGCAATTGCAATCGAGTCCGTGTCCAACACGTATCCGACTTTCGATACAGGGGTTTTTTGAAGAGTCCGTGCATCCTTGGTTAAGATGCTAGATCAGACTCGGGTAGTTTTTTTCCTATATATGTATTTTTTAATTCTTTTTCTATCCAGCCACCAGAATGAAGTGGCTAAAAATGTACAATGAAGTACTAGATTTCTATGACATTGAGAGAGTCAAATGAAAAAAAATAAAAAAAAACCTTACCAGAGAATATCGCTTATTTCACCATTTTTCCATGTTCAGGTTCATTGACTGATAAGACTAACTCATCAAGCCTACGCTTATGCTTGCAAGGTTGGTACTGCAGAACATATTCAAGGCAAAAAAAAAAAAAAAAGTCAGTAATCAATTTTAAAAACAGACCCACAAAGTGATGACATGACAAAATTCGTCGGAAAACTTACCAGTTACCACTTGCATTTCCTCCCTCCAGACAGTTATCGAAATCACTGCCACAACTTTCAGTACCAGCTAAATGCTTGAAGTGTTATTTTTTCTCAGGGGAAATGCTTAAAGGTTGTAGCAAAAGAGAATGGAGGATGATATAGGCAAAAGAAAACGAGAAGGATAATATAACAAAAGCGGAACGGGAATAAGGATGGCAACTGGGTGGTCATGTCATCCCGTTTAACACCCCCCAAACCAAACTCACTGCATGGTGTTCTCAAGCTAGAAATCCCCAACATGACCCTATTATAACCGGGTATCCCCGACCCAACTCACTAGTTCCCTCATTTACAAAGACTTTATAGTATGAGGAGAAAGCATGAAATCTATTCTTCTTGGAAGAATGGAGAGAGATTTAAGAAAAAAAAGGAGTGAAAGCTAGAAGCAAATAAGGCTCTCTGGTTGTTCCTTCAAGTGGAATTTTTCTAGACTATCGATTTTTAGGAGAGGGGGGAGGGCATGAAATCCATTCTTCTTGGAAAAATATAGAGAGATTTAAGAAATAGAGGAATGAAAGCTAGAAGTAAATAAGGCTCTCTGGCTGTTCCTTCAAGTGAAATTTTTCTAAACTTGGGATTTTTGAGGTAGAACTGGCATAGCATCTCTCCTTATGAATGAGTTTGAATGCAAGGCATTGTGGTTTGGATTTTATGAAATGGAACTGGAAGAGCAGCTCTCCTACAGGTCCAGCTCTTTTGATTCAATGATTCATAACAGATAATTGTAATCAATGAATTCAGGCATTTCCAATGCTAGTCATCAAAACAATAACTAAAAATTTTGTAGAGCCAAGAGTACAAAAAGGGCGAGGACGTGAGACATAAAACCCTCCAAGCCATCATAATACATCAAATAAAACTATTATACAGGGTCCAACTAAACATAGGGGGGAAATACTGGGTATTTTTTAACATGTCTATAAAACTACTTCATATCCACAGGCTAATTTCAGTGTATACCAAAAAAATATCAACAAATTTTTGCATATCCGTCAAAATTCTATTGTTTCTGGCATCAGAATCTCTCCCATGCCCGACTACTAACTAGGCATCTCTAGTGGTCTTGAATATTTGCCCTACCACCCATATTAGATGCGTCGTGTCTAAAATCCCAAATATGACATCTATCTTCATCCTGCAAAGTGCAAAGTTCAGAGAGAGGTCAAGCCTTTCAACCTTAGCGTGCATAAAATTTCAAGTGAAGAATATTCAGTGCAAATGAGCTAATGCCGAGAAAAAACACATAGAAAGGATTCATGAAATGCAATCTGAGCTGAACATACAACCAGAACGATAATTTAGACCTAAGCAGAAGCTATTGCGCTTTTGCAGAGAACAATGCCAGCCTATATTGCCAGGGGTGCGGAGCACAGCGTGGCACTAACGAGGTCTCCTAGTGCCTTGGCAGCACCTAGGTGACACCTCAGAGAATGCCTTGGACAACAAAATTCATGCTAGAAAAAAGAAAAGAAAAAATCACATTTTTCAGTTTGAGTTCTGAATTCTTTCTAATGCCTCCTTCAATACAAACATAAAAAATAAAATAAATAAATAAATAAAACATATAAGCATAAGAAATAATGCATGCCATAGTCCCTAAGTAAGTACATAATTAATGTCTCAAACCTCAAACCACCATATCAAATAATAGTTATTTTATTAGCAAGGTTTAAATCATAAAACTTATCATAAACCAAATAATGTGCATAACAAGAAGTCAAATAACTAAAACGAAGACTTAACAAGGCTAGGCAATAACTCTATTCCTCGTATCAATATTTCAGGAAATAATTTCATATTTTCATCATTTTTGTCTCCCTCATCCCCCAAATGTCTAAATCTCCTTTGATTAGTAACTTACTCAGTTATGAAATAATTTTTATTTTAAAGTGATATTGGGGCCTCAAGCGCCCCACATTAGGGGTGGGCACGGGACGGGATGGGACGAGATATACCCATCCCGTTCATACGGGATCGGGACGGGACGGGATCAGCGTGCTTCCTGTGATTGTCGCAAACATTATCATCATATAAGAACGTGAAAAAGGAAAGAGGAGGAGGAGAGGTGGCGAGGTGGTGGTGGTGAAGGGGGAGAGGTGGCGGTGATGATTGATGGAGAAGAAGGGAGACAAGAGAAGAGGGGTTAGGTTTTTTTTTGTTTATATAGTGGTGGTGTCCTTCAGCAGATCCAAAAACAAAGGTGGATGGTGGTGTCCTTCAATGGAATTGGTGGTGTTATTTAGCAAGAGCCCTTGAAATTACCAGTACAAGTATGAAGAAAACCAAAGATAAAAGCAGTTTTTCTGTCAGAGATGAAATTATTCATTTAACATGCATACATACTCTAGTACTCATAGGCTGTCTCATAGTTAATTCAACAATTGTGTACTCATATTCCTAAGAGGTTCCAAGGACCAAGAAGAAGGTGTTCTTTTAGAAGTCAACTATCCAGGTATGCATTAGTTTTACGATTCAGCTCCGTCGTAGAAAGGCCTTTTAGGTCATTGTAACAACTTAAGCAATCTTGTTAACAAATTGGGTACTTTGGAGTGGAGATCCATTTGGGGATACAAGGGCCCGACTTAATCTCAAAAGAAAAGAGAGTACTCGCGAAAGCCTCTTGTGTGTAAGGCTTAGCTTCCCAATTCACCATTTAACTCCTCTTGCCAGTCCGTCTTTTCCAAGATAACTTCAAAATTTTCATTAAATTTCCAAATAAAGAAAATATGTATGACACCTCAGAGTTCCATCTCGGTGTACTCCAGCATAAGATGAATTAAATAACAATATAAAAGTTACTATAAGTACTTATTATTCTTACTATAAGTACTTATTATTCACTAAATATGTTCAAAGTTACTCAACAAGATTATGAATTTAAGGTTGACAAGGCCATGCACTGGCATTACTCAACCAATACATAGATATCCGAGTACTTTACCTAGAATGTTTAATACATGAACACCCATTTTAAGGTAAAAAGAAACAAGTAATTTTGTCCCTACCGACGAAGTTCATTTAAAGTAAAATCAATAAATAACGTTATGAGTGAGAAGAAGTTTTAATACATAACCGTCATTTCATAACTTAATTCCATTTGAAGCAACTTTAACAAGCGAGAATCAAGCACTTTAACCCAAATAGGTGAGTCGTCCAACTAAACTAATTGTGCAAGCCAACATCATATACGGAACTGTGGGGCAAATCAACGTCAACCATTTAAAGGAACATGCTCTAAGCTAAGTAGCCATATTTGTGCAAGCCAGTATAAAAATGGAACTAATGTTTCCCATATATGTATCTTTTATTTATCTTTTTTTCTAGTGAGCCACCAGAAAGGAGTGGAAAAGAATGTACAGTGAAGCACTACATTACCATATCTTCCGACAAACATTAAGAAAGCCAAATGAAAAAAGCTAACAACTCACCTGCCAATATCACTTGTTTCACCATCTTCCATCTCCAGGTTCATTGATTGGCAAGACTTAAGACTTAGTTGCTAGCAAGGGAACAAGTGTACACTTCTGTGTGAAAGGCTACTGCAAGATCACATTCAAAGAAAAACAATTAGTAACCAATTCCTGAAAATTGACCTTCAAAATCATGACAGCACTCAGTTCGTACAAAAGCTTACCACTTGTGTTTCCTTGATCCAAAAGTTGTTTATGCCTGCTACAGTCGTTAATACAAGCTAAACTCTCAGGGTAGTTATGTTTGCCCGTGAAAATACTCAGATTGAAAAGGATGTTACACCAAAAGAGATGGAGGATATCATAGGAAAGAAAACAAGAAGGAAAGTATAGCAAAAGGAACATGAAGGATGTTATTATAACAAATGAGAAAGTGAATGATTATGATTGTTACTAACTGGGAAAAAAATTGGGATAAAGGATTATTGTTGTGCTGGGGGTAAACAGAGCAGCCGAAAGATAGCCTTATGCAGAAAGTTTTTAAGGGAATATTTGGGTGGCTAACATAGGATTGGACCTGTGACCTCATGATTGTGTTGTGGTTTTTGAGTGTGAATAGGTATCATGCAGTGAAGATCATAGAAGCAAAGTAAAGAGAACAGACTTGTGCATACACTTCATCAGAGTTTGGATGCAAGGCATTGGAATTGTACATACACTTCATCAGAGTTTGGTGGAAGGCATTGGACTTGTGCATACACTTCATCAGAGTTTGGTGCAGCTTACTATGCCATAGTGACGAAAACAAAGGTGGTTTGCGTCACTCTAATGTTTAAACAACCCATTGCTCTAAAGGTACCCTCAAAGATTCATGTAGGGTGGAAGGATGCTAGGGTGGGAAGGATGTTGTAGCAGATGAAAAAAGGGGTGGCAAGGATGTTGTAGCAAAGGGTGTGGGGTGAGATGGACAGCTATAGCAAAAGAGGTGGGCAAAAAGGGTGCTAGAGCAAACTAACTTGTATTACTATTCAAACTGGGATTGGGCCTGTGACCTCAAAGTTTCTCACACAAAAACTTCAGCCTTGAGAAGCAAAATGAGGAAATATGAGGATTTTCTCTGTACAAGTGAACGGACAAAAATCAGTTTAGATTAGGGGAAAAGGCTATTGTATGAGTATTTTTAAATCTAAAATAAAATGTGGCTGATACATTTGCTAATACAAATGTGAAGCACACAAATATGACATAGTAAGTGAAGCACACAAATAAGACAATCGTAGTAAGTGTATTTAGGAGGTGATTCATAATGGAAATTTCTAATAGGATTGTGCTGATTTAGTTTATACTATGTGTTAATATAGCCATCAACTCCAAAAGCTTAATCTATTAGGAGAACAAACCTATCACAAATCAAGGATCGGGTTCCGCTCCCCCTCAACCTCAGTGCAAGGGTTGAGCAAAAAGATCAAATCCAAACTTCTATCAAAATCTCTAATACGATATATGGTAATAGAGCCCTAATTTGCTCACAATACGATATCTGGTAACAGAGCCCTAATCTCCTGTGAGTCATTTTTTAGGCGGCAGTAGTCACCAACAGGAACTACCATCCTCCGGCCCCTTACAACAATGCTTGGTCATATCTTGTTACCCATTTTTATTTCAAATCAATCTTCCTACCCATCTCTTCATCATCTTTTTAAATCTATCTCAAACCAATATTACATTTCCTTAAATCTCACCGACAACATATAAGTTCAGATCTTGTTTCTCTCTTATATGCCAATATATCACTAAACAGTTGATATTCCATTTTTGTGGTTTTGCCTGCGAGGAAAATCAAGAACTCTGTATGGCTGGTAATTAATGAAGGGTATAAATAAAGTGAGTGCTTGGATAAACAATAGTAGTGCTTTAATTCCAAGGCACTCACTTTAGTTCAAAACCCTAGTCAGTTTTTTGCAAGATGACTGCTTGTAGACCTTTCTTCTTCAATATCTCATCTGATCACTCATTTCTTCTGGAGCAAAAGAGCCCGAATGAGGTCTCGTTGAAAAGCCCAACAAACCTTTCTTTGACACGTTACAGTCAAAACCAAAATCCTACCCATAAAGTCTATGTTTATACCATTTGGGAGCTGGAAAAAAACCCTTTGAGAAACACTAAACCTAAAGCATTGGTTTGGAAGTTGATGTTCAACTATTTTATTATCTGTTTGGGGGGTCAAATTTTCATTTTGAAAGTTGATAGAGGTCCAACAAGTTGTAAGCCGAATTTTAAACCGACGAGGTATTGATCACGCCTAAACCCTTTTATGTTCGAAGAGCCTTTAAATCATATTTCATCAGTCTCCTATCTGAATCATTCATGATCAAACTTAATTTGTCCCAGACACCTATTCAAACCGGTAAAATTTTCTACACATGGGTTGAAAAAAAAAGGACTTGGAAATTTTCGTGAACATGGTGGATTGACAATTTTGATGAAGTGAATTTCATCCAGATCTCCAATACCCATGAGATTTGGGAAGAGAGAGGAGGGGGTGGTTGAAGATATTGGTCTATAATGTGAATCATGGGAAGGATAACTACAAAATGATATGAGATTTGATCTGATTTGTTAGGACTGTTTTCCTTCTTGTTTAGCTATTGTTTTCCTATTTATATCTTTCTATAAGTCGCTAGCTTCCTTAGTATGCATTCCCATAGATAATGACATTAAGTAACTTCAGTAATATAGTGAAGCATTGATATATTTGCGGTATGGTTTATTGCAATTAAATCAAATTTCTCTCACCAAATTGTACTATTTAATGTAACTTTTTCATTCTTGAATCGATGTGTTGCACTGTTGCCTCTAACGGGTTGATGAGCTTATCAAATAATTCTCAAAGTATGACATAACCGGAGATGAGACCTATCACCAATAACTAAACAGTACACACATAATTGAGAAACATAGAAGCATTGGCATATCAGTATGTATATTTAGTACTTTCAAGTTCGCCTTTCATTTATGTTATTAACCCTAGTTAGGGCATCTAGTGTATGTGGGTAAAAGCCTTTTACTTTTTTTGTTTTGTTTTGTTTTAATCCATGAAAAGGCGTTAAATTATTTTGACTAAAAGCATTGAGTCTAAAGGCATGCGGATCAACGATAAGCCCACGTGCCAGCGAGTCAATCCAATACCCAATAAAACAATACTCGATCTTTGAGGAATACAAGTAACATCCTCAACACCATCTAACATGCTGAATAAGAGATTTCATGTCTCAGAGTCAGTGCCTTCATTGAACTGCACCCCACATCCACACCCATGTCCCTAGAAGTCAAAATGTTATTATGGCTCCAAGCAAGCTTCCATACAAAGAATGGGGCTTTAGGAGGGCCACCTTTACTTCACATAATGGAAGTTGGTCCTAAATCTAGGAGGGCCTATCGTCCAACAAGTGGTTGTAGAAAGAAGATACCGAAAACAAACATATTTTTGTCTAAGACCACTTTCACTCATCATCATCAACCCTACTCTGAGTTGTGGGGCTAGACACCACCAAAGCAAGACTATTGGTCATTTTATTCGCTTCATCTATCTCTGGCTATTCTAGGATGAAGGTTCCACACACCCCACCCGCATTTCCTTCATAGAATTCTTGAACCAATCAATATGAAATTCTTATTGGAGTGTACTCGGATTTGGGTAAATCCAGTCCAATAATAATTCGAATTGTATAAGTAGAATAATAACTTTTATAAATACCAGTGTTCTAAAAAGCGGCCTGGGCGGCCGCCTAAGCGCTAGTAGGTAGAGAGACGCCTAGACTAGTTGCTGGGCGGAGGGAAAAATCGGTCAGGGTGCCTAGGCGGGTTCTGGGCGGGCCTGGGCGTTTTTTTTTTTCTTTCTCTGGTTGCAAATAACCAAAACCAATCGACCAAATACCCATCGAAATTTTTAGGTTTTGCAAAACAGAGAGAAAAGAAAAGGGGAAGAAGGAGAAGAAGAAGAAGGGGAAGACGAAGAAGAGTTTCCCGGCAGGTATCGCTCTGCTTCTCCGCTGCAAGCGAAGCATTTCGCTCCAGTTTTAAAGTTTGGCTTGAGGACTTGTACTATACCTAAAGAAGAAGGGGAAGAGCATTTCTTTCCTCTATGTTGTTGAAACTCTATGTTATGCAACTTATGCTATTATAAATTTTAATGTAAGCTTAATTTTTCATGTTTATAAAATTTTCATATGTATTACTATTCTAACATTAAATTGGAAGTAATTGATAAAATATTAATGTATTATGCTAAATATTTGTAAATTATGAAAATTATATTACAAAATCTAAAACCGCTGTCAGGACTAGTACCGTTAGTCAGGGAAATCAAGGTCAGAGGCCTTTCAAGACTTTCCTAATGGTCTCAAAACTCAATGTTCCCTTTTGAAAAGTGCCCAAATGCTTAGCATCTATATTATAGGGGAAAAGTTTGAGCTCTTGACTGTGAGGACGTGTTGCCTCCATTGCATAGTCGGGCCAGACTATACCGCTAGCATTTTTATTGTTTTCTTTGCATTGCTTTTCAACTTCAAACTTGTATTTCCATCGATCGATAGCATCGAACTAGTCTTGAGCAACGTCCTTCCGAACGTTCCTCCCCATTGTAATCTATTGAATGTTAATGAAAGCTTTTGCTGACTATTGTGCATTGTTATATTGTCTACAGATTGATATTGTGCATTCTCAAGTTAATATTTGTGCCCGTCAAAGTAACTACTCACAGACTTACTAATGAATTGGATAGCTAGTGCCGCACGGATTGCTAGTCCGTGACAGTTGGTATCAGAGCCAGAGCTTGTTGAATGCAAACCAGGATGCAGGAATTAAGTGAGCGCCTTGGCGCTATGGAGGAACGACAGGCTAGTCGAATGCAAAGACTAGAAACTAGAATGAACCAGTTGAGCTGTTTGGGAGAACAGATCAGTCGCCTTGATGGACTCTTTCACTTGGCAGACAGAGTGGATTCGCTTGCTGAGCACGTCGACAATTTAGAGGGAAGAACAGTCGCTATGGAAGAGTCGCCTCACCCCACAGCTCAGGTGATGAGTGACTTCCAATTACAGTTGGAGGACTTATTTGCAAGGGTTGGCTTGCTGACCAAGGCCACAGGGACGACTGATCACCCTAGGATGAAAGTGCCTGAGCCAAAGTCATACGCTAGGGTACGAGATGGGAAGGAGCTAGAGAACTTCTTGTTTGATCTGGAACAATATTTTCGCGCGGTGAACCCCAAATCAGAAGAAGCCAAGGTCACCATGGCGACCATGTACTTAGCAGGTGATGCGAAACTATGGTGGAGAACCAAATATGCAGATATGGAAGAAGGTCGCATCCTTATTAGAACTTGGGCAGACCTCAAAAAGGAACTCAGAAATCAATTCTTGCCTGAGAATACTGATTTCTTAGCAAGGAGGAAGCTCCACACCATCAAACAAACAGGTAATATTCGAGACTATGTCAGGCAGTTCTCAACTTGCTTGCTAGATATTCGAGACATGTCTGAGAAAGACAGTTTTCTGTTTCATGGAACAAGCTCAGCCGCTTCTGCAAGCAGAATTACAAAGGCAGAAGGTGACAGATATTACAAGTGCTATTGCAGCAGCAGAAAGGTTTAGCGATTATATGCCCATGGCTGGATCCACTTCGCTCAATCACTCCATAGCTCGAACTGGCAGTACCAATTCGAGCTCAAGGTCGAATGCTCGATCACCTCACCAAAACTGGGGAAACTCAAATCAGAACCGAGGAAACTACAATTCTCGGCCGTCCAACCAGAATTGGAGTTCCAGCAGAAATTGGAATGCCAGCCCTAGCAACTCAAATTACAACAACAAAGGAGGGCAAAACTACTCTGGGCAGTGGAGACCATCTGCACCTGCCCCATGCATTCTTTGCAATAGCAGGGATCACCCAACAAGCAAATGTCCATCCAAACCAGCACTACACTCATTGATGTCCTTGCTTCAAACAGAACCTTCTAACTCGACCGCATCGAGCTCGAACCCCACCAACAGTGAGACCTCCCAGATGGGAGCTCTACGCAAGCTCAATGTTGTCAAAGGAGAAATGTATGAGCACCCACACAAGAAGGCTTTACAATACATCGACATCACTATCAATGGGCGTCCTTCCCAAGCATTGTTGGATTCAGGAGCGACAGACAATTTTATTGCCCCAGAGGAAGCTAGACGTGTGGGTCTGAACTTAGAAGGAGATGTGGGTAAATTGAAAGCTGTCAACTCTGAGGCAGTCTCTATTAATAGTATGGCTAGAGTTGTGCCACTACAGGTTGGTCCATGGGAAGGAAGATCAAACTTCTTGGTCGTCCCACTTGATGATTTTAAGGTGATTCTTGGCCAAGAATTCTTCCGAGGAGCTGCAGCAGGACCACTACCTTTCATGGACTCCTTGGGCTTTTTCGGACCCAGACTACGCATTGTACCAACCTCAATTCGACCCACAACTCATGATAGAATATTGTCGGCGCTCCAAATCAAGAGAGGCTTGGCCAAAGGAGAAGATACATACTTAGCTGTGGCAAAGCTAGAGATGGAAGATGATACTAGCAAAATCCCCGAGGAAGTTGCCCAAGTTATTGCTGACTGCAGCGAAGTGATGCCGAACGAATTGCCAAAGAATCTACCTCCCAGAAGGCTCATTGATCACGAAATTGAGTTAGTGCCTGGTGCCAAGCCACCCGCACGTAGTCCATATCGAATGAGCCCTCCAGAGTTGACCAAATTGAGAAAACAACTAGATGGCTTGTTGGAGTCGGGATTCATTCAGCCCTCTAAAGCACCTTATGGGGCACCTGTTCTTTTTCATCGGAAACATGATGGCAGTCTTCGCCTGTGCGTTGACTATAGATTCTTGAACAAAGTCACTATAAAGAACAAATACCCGCTACCGCTCATTGCAGACTTATTCGACCAACTTGGATCCGCCAGATACTTTACAAAACTCGACTTGAGATCAGGTTACCATCAAGTCCGCATTGCTGCTGGCGACGAACCCAAAACTGCTTGTTCTACTAGATATGGGTCATATGAGTTCCTAGTAATGCCCTTCGGCTTGACCAATGCTCCAGCTACGTTTTGCACCCTTATGAATGGCCTGTTCCGTCACCTTCTGGACAAGTCTGTGGTTGTCTATCTTGATGATATTGTGGTTTATAGTGGGACTATAGAAGAACACCTACATCAGTTGCGAGAAGTGTTCCAAATCCTTAGGGATAATCATCTCTTTGTCAAGAAGGAGAAGTGCGCATTCGGCCAGACCCTTATCAATTTATTGGGTCATGTTATTGGCAATGGCAAGATTCAGATGGACATGGAGAAAGTCAAGGCAATCCATGATTGGAACACTCCTAAGAACGTGTCTCAACTACGTTCTTTCCTTGGACTCGCAAACTATTATCGTCGCTTCATAAGGGACTACTCTAAGAGAGCTGTTGCACTGACAAATTTGTTGAAACAAGACCGAACATGGGAATGGGATAGGCAGTGTGAAGCTTCATTCCAAGACTTGAAACTGGCCGTGATGAAAGATCCAGTATTGGCCTTGCCAGACATCACCAAGCCCTTTGAAGTACAAACAGATGCATCTGATTATGCCTTAGGGGGAGTTTTGCTTCAAGATGGTCACCCGGTAGCATATGAGAGTCGAAAGTTGAATGATACAGAGTCCCGTTACTCAGCTCAGGAAAAGGAATTGCTAGCCATTGTACATTGTTTACGGGTGTGGAGACACTACCTTTTGGGATCTCAAGTCCTTGTTAAAACGGATAATACTGCAGCAAGCCATTTCCTTACTCAGAAGATGCTAACCTCCAAGCAATCTCGATGGCAGGAAAAATTAGCAGAATTTGACTTAGTATTGGAATACAAGCCAGGGCGCACTAACAACGTAGCTGATGCACTCAGTAGAAGGGCAGACCTTGCAGTGCTAACCCATACCGGTCCGAGTCACACCATCTTGGAGAAGATCAAAGCAGGCCTACAGACAGACCCACAAGCGAAGGCGATTACCGAGTTGATTAAGCAGGGCAAAACTCGACGGTTCTGGACAAAAGATGGAGCAATACTCACAACTGGTAATCGCCTCTATGTTCCAAGAACCTCTGGTTTGAGGAAAGAACTTTTGAGCGAATGCCATGACACCCATTGGGCGGGACATCCAGGTTGGAGACGAACACTTGGATTGCTAGAGAGGGGGTACTATTGGTCGCAGATACAGGAGGATGTAATGGCCTATGTTCGAACATGTCTTATTTGCCAGCAAGATAAGGTTGAAAGAGATCGACCAGTAGGCTTACTAGAGCCCTTGCCTGTTCCGACTCGTCCTTGGGAAAGTGTTTCCATGAACTTCATTACTGGGTTACCGAAAGTGGAGGATTTCAGGTGTATCCTTGTAGTTGTTGACCGTTTCTCAAAGTATGTGACCTTTGTGCCGACCGGATTGACTTGCACAGCCGAAGATACGGTGCAATTGTTCCTCAAGCATGTAGTGAAGTATTGGGGACTGCCCGAAAACATTGTTAGCGACCGTGATGCTCGCTTCACAGGAAAGTTTTGGAAGGAGTTGTTCAAGCTCTTGGGACCCAAACTTAATATGTCGACAAGCCAACATCCCCAATCTGACGGACAGACTGAGCGCTTTAACTCTATGCTCGAAGAATACCTTCGTCGTTTTGTAAGTGCAAATCAGAAAAATTGGGTGGGACTACTTGATGTTGCACAATTCTGTTTCAACTTACAAAAGAGCTCAGCTACTAACTCCAGCCCCTTTCAGTTGGTTACTGGCCAGCGACCATTGACAACACATACAGTACTTACCGAATACCAAGGACCCAGCCCAAGAGCTCTTGAATTTGTCAAAGCCTGGCAGAAAAACATTGAAGTTGCTCGAGCCTATCTTGAGAAAGTCTCCCGTCACATGAAGAAATGGGCTGACAAGAAACGATGGATTGATCCTTTTGAAGTCAGGGACTTGGTATTGGTGAAGCTAGATATGTTCAACAAGTATAAAAGGACAGCTAGAGCACACAACAATCTGTTTCGCAAGTATGAGGGACCGGTACAGATTATTGAGAAAGTCGGCAAAGTCTCATATCGCGTCAAGTTACCACATTGGCTCCGTTTCACCCATCCTGTCTTCCATGCAAGTAACTTGAAGTCCTACCATGCAGATGCCACTGATCCCACAAGAAATGTATCTACCCGAGCATTGCCTAAGCATCCTACTAAGCCAGCTCGAGAAGTGGAAGAAATCTTAGCTGACCGCCTCATCAACAACACAGGCCCGGATAGAGAGTATTTGGTCAAGTGGCAGGATGAACCTCCTTCAGATATCAGTTGGGAGCCAGTCGAGCATCTGCTGCCGTACCTCTCAAAGCTGGAAGAGTACTTGAAAAAGTTCGCTGCGAGGGCGTCAGCGAATTGAGTGTGGGAGAGTGTCAGGACTAGTACCGTTAGTCAGGGAAATCAAGGTCAGAGGCCTTTCAAGACTTTCCTAATGGTCTCAAAACTCAATGTTCCCTTTTGAAAAGTGCCCAAATGCTTAGCATCTATATTATAGGGGGAAGGTTTGAGCTCTTGACTGTGAGGACGTGTTGCCTCCATTGCATAGTCGGGCCAGACTACACCGCTAGCATTTTTATTGTTTTCTTTGCATTGCTTTTCAACTTCAAACTTGTATTTCCATCGATCGATAGCATCGAACTAGTCTTGAGCAACGTCCTTCCGAACGTTCCTCTCCATTGTAATCTATTGAATGTTAATGAAAGCTTTTGCTGACTATTGTGCATTGTTATATTGTCTACAGATTGATATTGTGCATTCTCAAGTTAATATTTGTGTCCGTCAAAATAACTACTCACAGGCTTACTAGTGAATTGGATAGCTAGTACCGCACGGATTGCTAGTCCGTGACAACCGCCTAGGCGCTAGGCACCAGCTGGCCACCCGCCCACCGCCTAGCGATTTTTAGAACACTGATAACTACTGCATGTGGAATAATAACTTCTATAAATATTGCATGTATTATTTAGAATGGGGGCTTTTGGTCATTTTAATTTTTTAAATTTTATTTGGCTTATTATAATAGAAATTTTTTAACTTAAATAGTTTTTCAATTTAATATAAAATAAAGTCAAATTCAGTTATTTCGAGACCAAATTCGAGTGGATTTCGAATTTGAGCATATTAAATGGATTTCGATTTGGCTCGATTCGGATTGGATTGGATTTAGATTTGCAATACTGGACAGTTAATCTAATCAAAATCTAAATCCAGTCCGAAAATTATCCAATATTGAAATTTTTATAGATTATATATGCTCAAAAGGCTCGATTCGGATTGGATTGGATTTAGATTTGCAATACTGGACAGTTAATCTAATCCAAATCTAAATCCAGTCCGAAAATTATCCAATATTGAAATTTTTACACATTATATATGCTCAAATTTGAAATCCACCCGAATTCGATTCAAAATAAATTAACTTGATAATTTTTATATTAAATTTGTAAAAAAACTTTAAGTTATATATTTTTCCTTGATAATAAATTAAATAAAAATAAAGAATTAAATTACCAAAAGCCCTTACTTTCTAAACACAAGCAATATTTATAAAATTATTATTTTTATAATACTTCTAGATTATTATTGGATTTATCCAAGTCCGAATTCAATCCCATAAAAATTTCGGGATTGAATTTTGAAATCCAAATCCGAGAAACGGAATCCATTTTTTCGAATAAGATACGATGTATTTTCGGATAAAACCCGATCCATTGACAACCCTACCCGAGGCCAAAAAGGATAATAGGAAAGTCATTCATTCCCAACCTAAAATTTAGCTATAATAATGTTCCTCCATAAACTATCCATCTATTTGTTGCATCTCCAAAGATATTTTCCCAAAGCGTGGCATTCATTCCTTAAAGGTCCTAGGGTTTAACCCAAACCGCTATCCACTTTACGTTACATATCTAAAGATAGCACGATATTCACATTTTCTCAAAACTTCTCATCACAATCCAAACCACCCAAAAATAAAGTTCCTGCACAATTTTCCTATCCTTTGCAAGGGCACGGATAACATAAAAATGAGTAAGTGGTAAACAAAAATATTTGACAAAACACTCTTAGCCAATGTAAGTTTATCACCCTTGAAAATAAATTCTCATTTTCATAAAGTAGCTTACTTTCAAAAGTCCCCACCATAGTTATCAAAATGGTTATCGTATCGTATATTGGAAAGCTAAATTTAAAATATGTGTATTGTAACGTACCGTATATTGTAAGATACAACAAAAATTAATATATAAATACAAATATATAGACCATATATTTAAGCATATAAAAGACATGAATAAGACTTATTTTAGCAAGGACATCCAAAAACACTTTCATTGATATATGGCTTGCGTTATACATATTAACAAGCTATTATTTATCACCCATCCATTCATTCATGTCACTCACAGTACATTCTTCCATCATCTTAAATCGATATATCATAAGATATATGCATCGTATTGATGAGGCTTAGATACCATAAATATCGAGTATTATATCATAAGATATTGATAACTATGGTCCCCACCATAAAATCCGACAACACCTTAGTCCTTACTATTGCATTTTGCCCCTAAAGGAAGCCCATAATATGGACATGGTAAAGACTCCCCTTAAATCACATCATATAAGTTGCTACACCAACAAGAACACCCTCAAAAAGACCAATTTCAACACTCATGGAGATGATAACTTTGTGACTCGAAGCCTCCCCGCAAAATGAAAAATGTGTCCAACATTAGCAACATTGTCCAACCGATTCTCAAGAAGATAGTGTTGATACTGAAGGAGAAAAGTAATGGGAGACTCCTCAATGAAGAAGCTACTAAGAACATCCAAATACCAAACCTTAACAAGTAACCTACTCAAAGCCTCCACGACGACGGAAAAAATGGATAATTAGAATGGTCACCTTATCCAATCCCCCGGCCACTCCTAACAAAGCCAACCGGATAATGATGATGATGATGATGATGATGATGTGAAGTAGGAAAATATGTCAAATCACATCAAATGTATAAAATTCAAAATTATGACTGAGTAATTCAACTGAAAATATGTCATAATTCAAAATTATGACTGAGTAATTCAACTGAAAATATGTCATAATGGAAGTGCTAAATTCAACTGATTTAGTTTACAGTATGCATTCCCTTGTATAATGATACTGTGATAGTACTCAAAGAGCAACAGAAACAACAATAATGACTATGGTAATAATTATCAATAATTTTTTTATATTTTGAGATATTCCACAAACTATACATGTAAGCATTTTAATCCACGTTGCTTCAGCAACTATAGCATTCAATGTAACTTCATCCATAGATAGTTCTGCTGCTTCTGAATGACCTTAACTCTTTATCAAATGATTCCCAGAGTACGACATTAAACCGAGATTAGGCCTTAAAATTATAATGCCGTTTTTAAGAATTTCTAACTCAAAACTGCCAGTAATTATAGGGCTACATAATTGATGAACAAGTAAGAATTCACTATCTGTAATTTATTAACTACTTTCAGTGCTGCCAATAACCTCATTTTGTAAGACAGAGATAGTCAGGTCATCTAGGAGACATAGTAAGGCCATTATTTTTATGGTAGGGCATGGGAAATTTTTGTGAAAAAAAAATAGTGAGGCCAACCTTGCGCGGATCAGAACCAAGTTGTAAACTGACTGACAACAAATCAACCCAAAACCCAATTTCAATCTGGATGTGTACGGAGCACCGTCCTCCAAAACCATCTAAACAGTCAAATTTATGAACAGTTTGGATCTAGTAGAGTTTTGAAATAGAAAATGATGCTCCAACACCCCTTGAGTCTACTCCCAAAAATGAAAATTGCATGAATGACAAACAAACTAATTAGAAATCACCAATAGAGAAGACGCATATAATAAATAGCAGAAATCAAGCACTACCATCATCAGATTATACAGTAGTAACACAAGCCACAACAAACTAATTAGATCTGAAACCAAAATAAACAAATGGGTAATTAAAAATCAAAGCTTTATCATACCCAAGTGCTCAAATTGCGAGCATGTTCATCCGAATCATCTGCAACTCCAATTCCCACTTTCGCAAGTTCATCACCCACCGCCACAGTAATCAAAGATCCCATTGGCTTCCCACCCATCATCACTCTTCGACCGCAAAGCCCTTTCTTTGAACTGATTGATCTTTCGATGTTATAGCAAAATGAGAGGAGAAGAAGAAGTAGAGAAAAAACAGAGAGAAAATGTGACATCTGGGGCTGAAAGGAGAGAGTATACTATACTATATATAGGGAAATGTTTTGCCGATACCACCTATGCGTTCCGCTTGCATACAGTATGCTAACATATATCAATCTTATTGCATGTAAAGCTTTTTTTAGCCACCCTGAAATATATTAGAGCATCCATAGTGTTGTTGTTTTTGGAGATTTCTAATTTCGGACAATGAACGGAAAGTGGATGCATTGGCAATGTCTTATTTGTGGAAAGTGGAGACTCATTTGGGAGAAGGAGAAAGTCACGTTTCATCTTGCATAAAAACTCACAAAAGTTAGGTAGCTGAGAATTTTCTCACATTTACGTGATGCATGCATTAGTTTGTTAGATAACGATGTTGGTTAACTTGCTTAATTATTTTTATTTTATTTTATATAAAAGTGTTGCACCATTGCAATTGATCAATAAGTATAGTCGTAAAATTGTTTAGAAGATTGTATTTTTTTAGAGAATCCAAATCGTCTGCTGCACCTTATTGGACGCTGCAACCTCTTGCGCCCTAAGCAATTTTGCATAGAAGAAAAAAATAGTATTTTTTTCCAAAATACAAGGAAAAATTAACAAGAGTCACTAACATCTCAACATATATACCTCTTTGCATACGAGTATTGAATTCATCGACTATTTATGCACACAATAACAAGCCTTATATTTGTGAGTGTTACCAATCTAACTAGATATTTATACTGTTTTAAGTAATAAATAAACCCCACTCGAGAGTGCACTTGCATATTCTTAACTATTTATAATTATTAATTGTATGTTGTAAAATATTTTTCTCATATTATCCTTTCTTTCTCATTCTCACACTTCCATTTCTTATGTACACTTTAATTGGGAAAAAAATTGTTCAAATATACATATGGCTAAGTTAATCATTATTTTTGAAATCGCATTGCCTACTCCAATCATGCCTTGTATCACCTAAAGGATTGATGTCGGTTATTTCATGTATAGTCTAATTTTTTAATGTGGACATATGACCAACATTTGTAGTAATGCAACTCTAGTCATGTCTGATAACAACGATATGACCAAGGTAATCAAAGCGTGAAGCGAAGCCGAAGTGATTTGCCTTGGCTTGGCTTTAAGTGAAAAACGAAGCAATGGCTTTGTGCAAGTAAAGTGACCCTAAAAATTGATTTTAATATAATATAAAAATATAAATATATGCACTTTACTTGTATCTAAGCTTCTAAATATATGCATTCTACTTTTCTACTAGATTTAGAGGTGTTAACTCAAGTCAATGTAAGCGTTCATATTGTTTTATATGTTATGATGTTTGTTACCATTCATTGCAATACTATACTTCTAACCATTGTCTTCCCGGAAACTACTCTCCCTGGCGCCATGATTTTCTTCCATGATCATTCACCTTAAGTAAACAAAAAAAATAACAATATTATTAATGTATAGATTATTAATGCATAGATAATCAATGTATAGAAGTGGGTTTCTTTTTCGAGGTCATGACGGTGAAAATTCCGGTGAATCTCTGTTGAAGGTAAGAAGATTCATACCTCGAACAAGATCTCCAAATCCTGCTATGTTGAATCTCTCTGATTCAACCATGAAGCACTAAAGATAGAAGGAGAAAGAGAAAAAAAAATGAGAAGAAGGGAAAAAAAAACTTTTATTTAATAAAGCCATGGCTTTGGTGGCTTCACGCTTCAACAAAAAAAGCTAAAAGCGGTGGCTTTTGTGGCTTAAGGGTAACGGCCTGGCTTTGACCAAAGCGAAGCGAGATGTCATGGTTTGGCTTAGCTTTTGGCTTTAAGCAATGGCTTTAGATGACTTCGACTACACTGAATATGACTAGGTTCAAAAATTTTCAACCAAAACCTTTTTATCTTAAACATTTATCTTCATCCTGCAAATGCGAAAGTATAGGGAGATATCAAGTCTTCATATTTAGTAGGGATAATACCTCATGTAAAGAGGCTAATACCAAGAAAATGATACATGTGAAAGGTTTACAAAACTCTGGCCAAACTGACATGCAACTAGAAGAATATATTGAACTAGAATTACAACTATTTTTTTTCCAAATTTATGGATTTTTGTAAATATTTTTCAACTATGGCCTTGCTTGGTTCATCGAAATCCACTATAAATGAAAATGATTTGATTTGGAAATGTTTTTCTAAAACAAAAAATACATTTACATGTTAATTTTCAATATGCTTGGTGGTGAATAGAAAACGTAATGCAATTTTTTTCTTGTGTAGTGTTGTCTTACTATTTGTAAACAAAAATGCAAGAAAACCAGGTTTTTGCAACCAGTGTGACGTGGTGTGATCTTGAAAGACTGGATGAAATCATCAAAGTGTGTGTATCTCGAAGTTGTAAAAAACTTCTCTGATGATACCACATCATCCTGGTTGTAGAACCTGGTTCCCTAACCTTACTCATTTGTAAAATAAACCATAAAATTGATATCTTATCCATCCATACTCCATAATGTGATAATTTATATGGCATGTCTATTACCTACATTTACATGAGTAATTGTGGGTAAAGAAATAAATGAGTTAACAAATTGATTTCAGTGTTTTGAGTGGTAAAACTATTTTGCTAAGAATCATTGCATATATAGCAAGTTTTGTAAATAAATTTTCCAAAAAAAAAATACCATGTCATCCGTCAAGCACCTGCAAATAAAAATTTCAGCAAATTAATTGCATTTACAGTGGATTTGCAGCGAACCAAGCGGGGCCTGTAAATGTTTTCTATGAACAAATAAGTGGGCATTCAAGCTATGACTGGGTAAGATGAGAACAGTTTTCTTTTGGACTTCACTACAGGCTTAGTTTTTAAACACAGATTTTGGCAAGAAAGACGGAACTGAAATCAGAATCAGGTCTCATGGTGAGACTCTAATGCACAATTGATACGTCTTTCTCACATACAACAAAAAGAAATTGAAATTAGAAAAAAATATCTCATAGTATTAATATTTGTATGTGCAGCAAGGTATATATTGTTGTACAAAGAACTGAAGCTAAGCGTAACTGTTCCTACAGATTTGATATAAGTGCTTTCCATGGAATCCTTTCTGAAATCATGGCATATAAGAAACTTTGTAGCTGTCAAACTCAGGCAAGCTAGTTGTCTCGTGTTGTCTCAAACTTTTGCTCCATCATATTTAAGGCATCTCTCTCGTCTGTAATCTCACCAACCAACAGTACATACCTTCCACCATCTGCCTGCAAAAGTAAAGAAAACCTTCATATGCAGTACGACGCCTAAAATTTATGTTGAAGACTATCCAATGCAAATCACCTAATGCCAATAACAAGATACAAGATAATATTTACAACGTGTTCACAAAACTAAGCGCAAGCTGAACATACATCAGTCCAATACTTATCCAAGGCCCAAATTGTTGAACTTCATAGAAACGATGTCAGCCCAACAGAATAACAAATACGAGATTAGCAACCAGGCAATTAGCAGCTGTAGTCTGATTGGGTTCTAGATCCATGAAATTTTGGATTTGTATGCCAAGTGTCAGCATGTGATGCGTTGAGGATCGATCATCCTTCGTTGAAGATACCAGTTCAAGTATAAAGACCTAAATATAAACCAGTTTCCGTGTCACAGAGATGAAAAAATAATCATTTAATCAGTTCCAATAAAAGTCAAATATCGTGCTTACATATTCATAGGATGAGTTTCATAAATGATTTCATCCACAATTAATTCATATTTATTTGACTCACCCAGCATAAGATGGATTAAATCACAAGATACAAGTTACTATAAGTACATATTATCCCAAATATGTTGAATAACTTTATGTTACTCAACAGGATTATGAATTTAAGGTTGACAAGGCCATGAACTAGCATTACTCAACCAATACATAGATATCTGAGTACTTTACCTAGAATGTCTAACATCCAATACATGAATACCCATTTTGAGGTAAAAAAAAAAACAAGTAATTTTGTCCAAACTGACAAAGTTCATTGAAAAGTAAAATCAATAAATAACGTTATGAGTGAGAAAGAAGTTTTAATCCACCATCATTTCATAACTTGGCTCCATATGAAGCAACTTTAACAAGAGAGAATCAAGGACTTTAACCCAAATAGATGAGTCGTCCAACTAAACTAATTGTGCAAGCCAACGTCATATACGGAACTGTGGGTCAAATTAACCAATTAAAGGAACGTGCTATAAGCTAGGTAGCCATACTTGTGCAAGCCAATATAAAAATGGAACTAATGTTTCTTATATATGTATCTTTTACTTATCTTTTTCTAGCGAGCCACCGGAAAGGAGTAGAAAAGAACATACAGTGATGCACTACATTACCATATCTTCCGACAAACATTAAGAGAGCGAAATGAAGAAAGCTAACAACTTACCTGACAATATCACTAGTTTCACTGTCTTCCATCTTCAGGTACAATGATTGGTAAAACTTAATTGCTAGCAAGTCATCAAGTGTACACTTCTGCGTTAAAGGCTACTGCAAGATCATATTCAAGGAAAAACAACTAGTAACCAATTTCTGAAAATTGACCTACAAAATCATGACACCACTCAGTTCATACAAAAGCTCACCACTTGTGTTTCTTTGATCCAAAAGTTGTTTATGCCTGCTATAGTCGTTAATACCGGCTGAATTCTCAGAGTAGTTATTTTTTGCCCAGAAAAATACTCGGTTTGAAAAGGATGTTATACCAAAAGAGATGGAGGATCTCATAAGAAAACGAGAATAATAGCAAGAGGAATGGGAAGGATGTTATAACAAACGAGAAAGGGGAATAAGGATGACCACAGGGTGTGTATATGCCATCCCCATCCTCTCTGACCGGTATAAGAGGGCGGGGTGGGGGACGGGGACATGAAATATACTCTTTAATGGAAGAATGGAGAGAGATATAAGTAATAGAGATGAAAGATTCAAGCAAATAAGGCGCTTTCACCGATCATTCAAGTGAAAATTTTCTTAGGGTTTGGATTTGAGGTAAAACTGGAAAAACATCTCTCTCCTTACGATAGACTTCTGTTGATTTAATGATCAAAAATTAAAATTAGTATGCAAGGCATTGCAAGTTTGGATTTTGGGGGGTCGAACATAAAGAGCATTTCTCCTTACGGTTGAGTTTGGTGATTTATTGATCGAGAGGTTGCATGCAAGGATTGATGGTTTGGATTTTTTGAGGTGGAACTGGAAAAGCATTTCTCCTTCTTGTCGAGTTCCATTGATTAAACAACGGAAAATTAGTAAGGCACTGCGCATGTGCATAGACTTCATCAGAGTTTTGTTCAGCCTACAATGCCTTGGTTGATTCATCCTCAAGGAATCCTCAAAGATTCATGTAGACTCCTTGAAGTTATTTGGAAAAATAACAAACTCTTATTTACTAGTCAAGCTGGGATTGGACCTATGACCTAAAAATTTCATCACACGAGAATGTTACAAACTTGAGTTTGAAGAAGCAAAGTGATGAAAAAGAAGAGTTTCTCTGTAAAAGTGAATGGAAAAAAAATCAATTTAGGGTGAAAGAACGCTAAATATATGACAATCTAATGTAGTAGATGGCCAAAAAAAAAAAATGTAGCTGTTACATTTACTGATACAGATATGAAGTAAAATATAGTGTAACAACAAAACTCAATTATGTGCGATTCATATTGGACATTTCAATGCAGGATTCTGCTGATTTAGTTTATAGTATGCATTCCCTCATATAATGATAATAAATTAATATAACGACTTATTTGATATATTTGAGGTCATAGTTTACATTAACTACATATCTGTAGACATTTAAATCCAATTTTTTTCACCAAATTGTACTCTTCAAAATAACTTCTTCATTCTGAGGATGTGTTTGGTTGGATGGAATCCTATTTCATGGGAATCCATGAGGGGACCCCTACATTTAAGGCTAAATTGAGGTAGCACCCATCATCCATCATTCGATTTTGTGATCAATGTTGTGAACTCCTTGCTTCCCCCCCCCCCCCCCCCCCCCCCCCTAAAGCATGCGATTCTCATTTTCATGGGACTTCTATTCCTACCATTGATAAAAAATCTAATGGAGGATTGATTAGTGAACCTCAAATTAACATAGATGTAGGTGGTTCCCTCATGGATTCCCATGGAGTAGGATTCCATACAACCAAACACACCATCAAATGAGTGCTTCGCCCCTAACATTGGCAACAAGGTCCAACCGATTACTAAGGAAGAAGATGGTGTCGAAAAATCATCTTCATAAAGGTCCAACCAATCCATTTTTTGTTGCATCTCCAAAGATATTTTTCTAAAGCGTGAAAAATCATCTTCATAAAGGTTTTAGGTTTTAACCCCAACCAGGCAAACAATTATCCAACAGTTTTTTATTGAATAAGACATTTTCGTAAATGCACAACATTCACATTTCTTAAAAGTTATTAACCCAAAACACCCCACAAAAAATTCAGCACAAAATTTTCCATGTATCAGAAAAAGGAATTAGTGGTAAATAGGAATATTTGATAAAACACTCTTAGCCAATGTAAATTTCTCTCCCTTGAAAAGCAATCTACTTTTCCATAAAGCATGCCCATGTTTCAAAGTTTCAACCATTAAACCCCACCGTTCCGTACTATTGCATTTTGGCTCCAAAGTAAACCCAAGATACCAGCATGGAAGAGTTTCCCCTCACATCGCATCTTATAAGTCGTTTCACCAATAAGAACCCCCTCCCAGAGTCCAATCTCAAAACTGTAGGAGATTATAATTTTGAGACCCAAAGTTTCTTCACAAAATGAAAAATAGATCTAACATTGGATTATGCTGATTCAATTTATTATTTATACTATGTGTTAATATTGCTATCAACTCCAAAAGCTTAATTTGTTAGGAAAGGAAAGCCTATCACAAATCAAGGGTCGAGGTCCGCTCCCCCTCAACCTCAGAGCAAGGGTTGGGCAAAAAGATCAAACCCAAACCTCTTCTATCAAAATCTCTAATACGATATCTGGTAACAGAGCTCTAATCTTCATTTTTTCGGCCCTAATCTTCATTTTTTCGACGGCAGTAGTCACCAGCACGAACTACCAACCTCCGGCCCCTTACAACAATGCTTGATCATACGTTGTCACCCATCTTTATTTCAAATCAATCTTCCTACCCATCTCTTCAACATCTTTCCTAATCTATCTCAAACCAATATTACATTTCCTTAATCTCACTGACAACATATAAGTTCAGATCTTGTTTCTCTCTTATATGCCAATATCTCATTAATAGTTGATATTCCCTTTTTTGTGGTTTTGCCTGCAATGAAAATCAATAACTCTGTTTAGCTATTGTTTCCTATTTATATCTCTCTATAAATAGAATTCTCGATAAATCGTTAGCTTCCATAGTATGCATTCCCTTAGATAATGATAATAAGTAACTTCATTAACATAGCAACGATTTGATATATTTGCGGTGTAGTTTACTGCAATTAAATCAAATTGTACTATTTAATGTAACTTCTTCATTCTTGAATTGATATGTTGCCTCTAATGGGTTTCGGCCTTATCAAATGATTCTCAAAGTATGATACTAATCGAAGATGAGACCTGTCACCAATAACTATACAGTACACACATAATTGAGAAACAAAGAATTATTTAATACTTTCAAGTTTCTCTCTCATTTGTGTTAAGTAAGACAACCCTAGTTAGGCCATCTAGCATACGTGGGTAAAAGCCTTTTACTTTATTTGTTTGTTTGGTTTTAATCCATGAAAATACGGTAAATTATTTTGAATAAAAGAACTGAGTCTAAAGGATACACGATCTTTTAGGAATAAAAGTAACATCCTCCACGCCATGTAAGACAATACATGATCTTTGAGGAATAAAACAATAAAACAAGTCAATTCAATACAATACCCAATAAAAAAATACACGATCTTTGAGGAATAAAAGTAACATCCTCCGCACCATGTAACATGTTGAATCACCTTTATTGAATGGTTAGAATCTAACAAAGTCTAAGAGAGAACAAGAGATTTCATGTCTCAGAGTCGGTGCCTTCATCACACTGCACCCCCATCCACGCCATGTCCCTAGAAGTCAAAATGTTGCTACGGTTCCAAGCAAGCTTCCATACAAAGAATGGGGCTTTTGGAGGGCCTCCTTTACTTCACACAATGGAAGTGGGGAAGTTGGTCCTAAATCATGGAAGGCCTATTATTCACCAACTAGTTGTAGAAAGAAGATACCGAAAACAAACCATTTTTGGTCTAAGACCACTTTCACTCATCGTCATCAACCCAACTCATCCTCATCAAGGCTAGACACCACCAAAGCAATACAATCGGTCATTTTATTGACTTCATCCATCACTGGCTATTCTAGGATGAAGGTTCCACACACCACACCCGCATTTCCTTTATAGAGTTCTCAAACAAATCGTTGAGAATTAAAGATTCCAAAAAAAGATCTATGAAATAGTAGCATATTTAATTTTTAGTAATTTTAAAAAACACTGGACAAGTATTACAAATGGTTGTTAGGGCTATCAGTGGACAAGATTTTATCTGAAAATCGATCCTATTCAATCCGCAAAAATCAGATTCGAATTTCATATTCTCAGATTTAGATTTCAAAACTCAATCTGAAATTCTTATTGGATTGAACTCGGATTTGGGTAAATCGAATCCAAATAATATCCAAATTGTATAAGAAATAATAATTTCTATAAATATTGCATTATTATTTAGAATGGGGGGTTTTTGGTATTTCAATTTTTGATATTATTTGGTTTATAATAATTAAAAATATTTAACTTAATAATCTTTTTTAATATAATATAAAATAATGTCAAATTAAGTTATTTCGGACTAGATTCAGGTGGATTTCGGATTTGAGCATATTAAATGGATTCATATTTAGGCTAGTTCGGATTGGATTATATTTGGACTAGTTTGGATTGGATGAGATTTGCAATATTGAAAAATTAATCTAATCCAAATCCAAATTCAATCCAAAAAATAATCCAATATTGAAATTCTTATCTATTCAATATGCACAAATCCGAAATCCACCCGAATCTGATTCAAAATAACTTATCTTGATAAGTTTTATATTAAATTTGCAAAAAACATTTTTTAAGTTAATTATTTTTCCTTGATAATAAATTAACTAAAAATAAAGAATTAAATTAGCAAAAGCCCATATTTTCTAAATAACACATGCAGTATTTATAAAATCATAATTATTATAATACTTCTACAATTTAAATTATCATTGAATTGGATTTATCCAAATCCAAACCAAATCCAATAAGAAATCCGGGATTGAATTTTGAAGTCCAAATCCGAGAAACAAAATCCGAATTCGATTTTGTCGAATCGGATATAATGTATTTTTGGATAAAACCTTATCCATTGATAGCCCTACTAGAGGCCAAGAAGGATGATGGGAAAGTCATTCATTCCCAACCTTAAAATTTAGCTATAATAATGTTCATAAACTATCCATCTCCCTTTTGCATTTCCAAAGATATTTTCCCAAAGCGTGGCATTCATTTCTTTAAAGGTCTTAGGTTTTAACCACAAACCGCTATCCATTTTATGTTACATATCCAAAGATAATGCGACATTCACATTTTTTCGAAACTTCTCATCACAATCCAAACCACCCAAAAATAAAGTTCTTGCACAATTTTCCTATCCTTTGCAAGGGCATGGATAACAGAAAATGAATAAGTGGTAAATAGGAATATTTGACAAAACACTCTTAGCCAATGTAAGTTTATCACCCTTGAAAGCAATTATTTATTTATTTTCATAAAGCAAGGCTACTTTCAAAAGTCCCCACCATATTTATCAAAATGTTTTTCGTATCGTATAATGAAAACTAAATTTAAGATATCGTGTATTGTAAGATACAACAAAAATTAATAAATAAATATAAATTTATAGAATATATATTTAAGCATATAAAACACAAAAATAAGACTTATTCTAGCAAGGACGTCCTCAAAACACTTTCATTGATATATGGCTTGGGTTACACATATTAACAAGCTATTTGGTTATCACCCATCCATTCATTCACATCACTCACAGTACATCCTTCCATCATCTTAAATTGATATATCATAAGATATATGTATCGTATCCATGGAGCTTAGATATGATACATATCGTGTTTCTTATAATATTTATTGTAAGATATTGATAACTATAGTCCCCACCATCAAATCCCACAACACCCTACTATTGCATTTTGCCCCTAAAGAAAGCCCATAATATGGAGATGGTAGAGACTTCCCTCAAATCATATCATATAAGTTGCTACACCAACATGTTAAAGACCAATTCAAACACTCTTCGAGATGGTAATTTTGTGATCCCAAGCCTCCCACAAATTGAACAATGTGTCCAACATTACCAACATGGTCCAACCGAATATTTCAAAGAAGATGGTTATGATAGTGAAGGCGAAAAGTAATGGGAGACTCCTCAATAAAGAACATCCAAATACCAAACCTTAACAACTAACCTACCCAAAGCCTCCATGGCGACAAAAAAAAAACGAATAATGAGAATGGTCATGCTTCTGATTTGCAGAGTTTTAGGGTGGCGTGTGCCCGGATTTCATGTGCAGAGGTACCAAATTTATAGTAAGTTTTTTCTGGGTTTTTTTTATCTTCTTTGAATCACAGGTACCAATCTGACATTCTCCCTAAAATCTTTCTTGATGGTCTTGCTTTACTCAATTCATGGATAATGAGAATTCATCAATAAGGGTCACAAACTGCTTGGAGATAGAGATAGAGAAGACCCATATAATAAATTGCAGAAACCAAGCTCTACCATCATCAGTAACTCACAAGCCACAACAAACTAAATAGATCTGAAACCAAAATAAACAAATGGATGATTAAAAATCGAAACTTTATCATATCCAAGTGCTCGCAAGCATGTTCATCTGAATCATCTGCAACTCCTATTCGTACTTTCGCAAGTTCACCACCCACCGCCACAGTAATCGAAGATCTTATTGGCTTCCCACCCATCATCACTCTTCTATCACAAAGCCCTTTCTTTGAACCGATTGATCTTTCGATGTTATAGCAGAATGAGAGAAGTTGTGGAGAAGAAGAAGTGAGTTGGAGAAGAGAAAAACCAGAGAGAAAATGTGACATATGGGGTTGAAGGGGGAGAGTATATATATAGCTTTCCGCTTGCATACAGTATGCTAACACATCAATCTTATTGTATACAAATCTCTTTTAGCCACCCTGAAAGATATTAGAGCATTTGTTGTTTGGATGATGTTTTGGGCGATTTCTAATCCTAGACAATGAATGGAAAGTATGGAAAGTGGATGCACTGGCAATGTCTTGTTTGTGGAAAGTGAAAACTTGTTTGGGAGAAGGAGAACTCATGTTTCATCTTGCATAAAAATACGCAAAAGTAATGGGGTTGAGAATCGTCTCACAGTTACGTAATTCATGCATTAGTTTGTTAATAACGAAGTTGTTTGACTTGCTTAATTATTTTTTATTTGTTTTGTATAAAAATGTTGTACTGTTGCGATTGATCAAGAAGTATAGCGAGGACAATCAAGAAAATTGTTTGGCTGGTAATTAATGAAGGGGATAAACAATGGCAGTGCTATGATTCCAAGGCACTCACTTTAGTTAAAAATCCTAGTCAGTTTTTTGACATGAACATCCACTTTGAATAACTGCCGGTAGACCTTTCTTCTTCAATATCTCATCTGATCACTTATTTCTTCTCGAGCAAAAGAGCCCTAATGAGGTCTCGTTGCAAAGCCCAACAACCTTTCTTTGACATGTTAAAGTCAAAACCAAAATCCTACCCATAAATTCCATGTTTGTACCATATGAGAACTGGAAATAAAAACCCTTTAGAGAAAAAACTAACCCTAAAGCATTGGTTTGGAAGTTGATGTTCAACTACTTTATTGTGCGTTTGGGAGTCAACGTTTCATTTTGAAAGTTGATACAGGTCCAACAAGTTGTAAGCTGAATTTTAATCTGATGAGGTATTGATCATGCCTAAACCGTTTATGTTCGAAAAGCCATTAAATCCTATTTCATCGGGTTCTCGTGAGAGCCTCTGAATGATTCATGATCAAAATTAATTTGTTCCCTGTAAAATTTTCTACACATGGGTTGAAAAACAAGGATTTGGAAATTTTCGTGAACACGGTGAATTGACAATTTAGATGAAGTAAGAATCAATGCGGTTGGTTTTGGCAATTTCATCCAGAGCTCCAATCCCCATGAGATTGAGGGGAGGGAGGATTGAATATATTGGTCTATAATGTGAATCATGAGAAGGATAACTACAAAATGATATGAGATTTGATCTGATTTGTTAGGACTGTTCCTTCTTGTTTAGCTATTGCTTCCTATTTATATCTCTCTATAAATCATTAGCTTCCACAGTATGCATTCCCTTAGATAATGACAATAAGTAACTTCAGTAATATAGTGATGCATTTGATATATTTGCGGTATTGTTTACTGCAATTAAATCAAATTTCTCTCACCAAATTGTACTATTTAATGTAACTTCTTCATTCTTGGATTGATTTATTGCATTGTTGCCTCTAATGGGTTTAAGACATTATCAAATGACTCTCATAGTATGACACTAACCGGAGATGAGACTTATCACCAATAACTGTACAGTACACCCATAATTGAGAAACAAAGAAGCATTGACTTATCTGCATGTATATTTAATACTTTGAAGTTCCCATCTCATTTATGTTATTTAAGACAACCCTAGTTAGGTCATCTAGCATATGTGGGTAAAAGCCTTTTACTTTTTCTGGTTTTGTTTTATTTTAATCCATGAAAAGGCGTAAAATTACTTTGACTAAAAGCATGGAGTCTAAAGGCATGTGGATCAACGATAAGCCTACGTGGCAGCAAGTCAATCCAATACCCAATAAAACAATACCCGATCTTTGAGGAATACAAAGTAACATCCTCCACACCATGTAATATGCTGAATCACCTATATTGAATGGTTAGAATCTATCAAAGTCCAAGAGAGAATAAAAGATTTCATGTCTCAGACTCCGCGCCATCATCGCACTGCACCCCACATCCACACTCATGTCCCTAAAAGTCAAAATGTTACTATGGTTCCAAGCAAGCTTTCATACAAAGAATTGAGCATTAGGAGGGTCTCCTTTACTTCACACAATGAAAGCGAGGAGGTTGGTCCTAAATCTAGGAGGGCCGATCATCCAACAAGTGATTGTAGAAAGAAGATTCCAAAAACAAAAAAAAAAAATTGGCCTAAAACCACTTTCACTCGTCATCAACCCTACTCACCCTCATCAAGGCTAGACACCACCAAAGAAAGACTATCGGTCATTTTATTCGCTTCATCTATCTTTGGCTATTCTAGGATGAAGGTTCCACACAACCCACCCACATTTCCTTCATAGAATTCTTGGAACCAATCCTTGAGAATGAAGAGATTTCAAAAAAAGATTTACGAAATACTTCTTTTAGAGCAACCATGCCACATGACTACCATATCTATTCTTGGTAATTTTAAAAACACTACACAAGTATTAGAAATGGTTGCTAGTGTTATCAATGACAAGATTTTATTTGAAAACCGATCCTACCCAATCCGCAAAAATCAGACGGATTTCATTTTCTCGAATTCCAGTTTCAAAACTCAATCTAAAATTCATATAGGATTGGACTCAGATTTGGGTAAATCCAATCCAATAATAATCCGAATTATATAAATAGAATAATAATTTTTATAAATATTGCGTATTATTTATAATGGGGGTTTTTGGTCATTTCAATTTTATAATTTTATTTTGGTTTATTATAAAGGAAATTTTTAACTTAAACAATTTTTTAATTTAATATAAAATAATGTCAAATTTAGTTATTTCGATACCAGATTCAGGTGGATTTCGGATTTGAGCATATTTAACGGATTTCGATTTGGATTGGATTTGGATTTTCAATATTGGATAATTAATCTAATCCAAATCCAATCAGAAAAATTATCCAATATTTCAAATTATTATCTATTCGATATGCTCAAATTCGAAATCCACCCGAATCCAATTCAAAATAACTTAACTTGACAATTTTTATATTAAATTTGTAAAAATAACTTTTAAGTTAAATATTTTTCCTTGATAATAAATTAAATAAAGAATTAAAATTACCAAAATTCCCTAATTTCTAAACACGTGCAATATCTTCTACAATTCTAATTATTATTGGATTTGATTTATCCAAGTTCGAATCCAATCCAATAAAAAATTTGAGATTGAATTTTGAAATCCAAATTCAAGAAACGAAATCCGACTTTTTTGAATTGGATATGATGTATTTTCGAATAAAATCCGATCCATTTATAGCCCTACCAAAGGCCAAAAAGAATGATGGGAAATTCATTCCCAACCTAAAAATTTAGCGATAATAATGTTCCTCCATAAACTATCCTACTCTCTGTTGCATCTCCAAATATATTTCCCAATGCGTGGCATTCATCTCCTTGTAGGTCTTAGGTTTTTAACCCCAAACTATTATCCACTTTATGTTAGATATTTAAAGATAGCGCGATATTCACATTTTCTCGGAACTCCTCATCACAATCCAAACCACCCAAAAATAAAGTTCTTACACAATTTTCCTATCCTTTGCAGGGGCATGGATGACAGAAAATGAGTAAGTGGTAAACATGAATATTTGACAGTAAGTGGTAAATATGAATATTTGACAAAACACTCAAAGCAAATGTAAGTTTATCACCCTTGAAAAGAAATTCACTTTTCATAAAGCAAGGATACTTTCAAAAGTCCCCACTATAGTTATCAAAACATTTATCGTATCGTATATTGGAAACCTAAATTTAAAACGTGTATTGTAACGTACCGTATATCGTAAGATACGACAAAAATTAATATATAAATTCAAATATATAGACTATATATTTGAGCATATAAAGAACATAAATAAGACGTATTCTGGCAAAGACATCCCCAAAACACTTTCATTGATATATGGCTTGCGATACACATTAACAATCTATTGGTTATCACCCATCCATTCATTCACGTCACTCACATTACATCCATTATCTTAAATCGATATATCATAAGATATAGGTACTGTATTGATGGGGCTTAGATACGATATCGTGTATCGCATCGTAGTTATCGTAAGATATTGACAACTATGGTCCCCACCATCAAATCTCACAATACCCTACTATTGCATTTTGCCCTCCCTGGGCTCCTTCTCTCAAGTCATATCGCCCTCCCGGGGGAGGGGATAAAAAAAGATTCAATAAGAGCTTGAGTCCTCGATCGACTTCAGCTTCTTATCTGATTTTGAAGTGAACCCCTTTCCACCTCCCCCGATATGGTATGAGTGGACCTGTGATCTGTATCAGTAGTGTGTTGATGGGTCCAGGATGGATAACCTATCTTATGATAGAGTTAAAATCGCAAAACACTATTAGTGATTCATAATGGAAGTGCCAAATTCATACGTATATCATAACGTATCGTATATCGTAAGACAAGGCAAAAAATTAATATATAAATACAAATATATAGACTATATATTTAAGCATACAACAGATACAAAAAAATAATTATTCTAGCAAGGACATCTCCAAAACACTTTCATTGATGTATGGCTTGCATTACACATATTAACAAGCTATTGGTTATCACCCATCCGTTCATTCACATCACTCACAGTACTTCCTTCCATCATCTTAAATCGATATATGTACAATATTGACGGGCTTAGATACGATACATATCGTGTATCGTATTGTATTTATCGTAAGATATTTTTTTGGAAGGCTTAAAATTAAAAAACTTACAACCACTACACCAACAAATAAATGTATATATCGTAAGATATTGATAACCATGATCCCCACCATCAAATCCCACAACACCCTACTATTGCATTTTGCCCCAAAAGGAAGCCCATAATATGGACATGGTAGAGACTCCCCTCGAAACAAATTATATAAGTTGCTACACCAACAAGAACACCCTCCCAAATACCAATTTCAACACTCTTGGAGATGGTAATTTTGTGACCCAAAGCCTCCCCACAAAAAAACAATGTGTCCAACATTAGCAACATTGTCCAACCTATTATTGAAAAGAAGACGGTGTTGATATTGAAGGTCAAAAGCAATGGGAGACTCATCGACGAAGAAGCCACTAAGAACATCCAAATACTTAACCTTAACAACTAACCTACTAGCCTCCATGACGACAAGAAAAAAAAATTAATGATAATGGTCACTTTATCCAATCCCCCGGCCACTCCTAACAAATAATAATAATAATAATAATAATAATAATAATAATAATAATAATAATAATAATAATAATAATAATAATAATAATAATAATAATTATGATACATTTGCGTATCATTGTATGTGAAGTAGAAAAATATGTCAATCACATCAAACGTATAAAACTCAAAATTATGACTATGAGTGATTCATAATGGAAGTTTCAAATTCAGCTGATTTAGTTTACAGTATGCATTCCCTTGTATAATGATACTATGATAGTACTCAAAGAGCAACAGAAAAAAACAATAATGACGATGATAATAATTATCAATAATTTTTTTTTTCTATTTTGAGGTATTCCACAAACTATACATGTAAGCATTTTAATCCACGTTGCCTCAGCAAACTAAAGCATTCAATGTAAATTCATCCATAGATAGTTCTATTGCTTCTAAATGACCTTTACTCTTTATCAAATGATTCCTAAAGTATGACATTAAACCGGGATTAGGCCTTTAAAATCATAATGCTGTTTTTCAGAATTTCCAACTCATAACTGCCAGTAATTAGAGCTACATAATTGAGAAACAAATAAGAAATAACTATCTGTAATTTATTAACTACTTTCAAAAATGAAAATTGCATGAATTGCAAAGGTACCAAGCAGATGAAAAATGACAAGTAACAATATTCAAGCTTTCGCTTTCCTGATGGTCATGCTTAACTATTTAATCAAGGGAAAAATGAGAATTCACCTAAAAACATTTTCTCTCTTGTTTAGTACCCAAAAAAAACTTAATTACAATTTGGTACCTATTTTCAAAAAAATTTGAAAACCCTATCACGTGAGTTTATTCCCCTTCTCATCTCTTCTTCGTGATTCAGCCATTGCCACCCCCAACCTCTCATAACACCAGTGGGGCACCTCCGGCCACAATCAGCACCCAATATGCCAGGTTTGGCCCTTCTTCTTCATCTCAAATCCTAGATTTGGTCCTTCTTGTTCATAATTCAGCCACTGCCCCCACCTCTCATGAGGTTAGGTCCCCACAGGCCACCATCACCACGATCACAGGCCGTCAAAATTCTGATTTGCAAAGTTTTAGGGTGGCACATGCCCGGATTTCATGTGCAGAGGTACCAAATTTATAGTAAGTTTTTCCTGGGTTTTTTTTTTTTTTTTTTTTTTTATTCTTTGACATTCTCCTTAAAATCTTTCTTGATGGTCATGCTTTACTCAATTCATGGATAATGAGAATTCACCAATTAAAGGTCACGAATTGCTTGGAGATAGAGATAGAGAAGAAACTCACAAGCCAAAATAAACAAATGGGTAACTAAAAAGCGAAGCTTTATCATACCCAAGTGCTCAAATTGCAAGCATGTTCATCCGAATCATCTGCAACTCCAATTCCCACTTTCGCAAGTTCAGCACCCACCGCCACAGCAATCAAAGATCCCATTGGTTTCCCACCCATCATCACTCTTCGACCGCAAAGCCCTTTCTTTGAACAGATTGATCTTTCCATGTTATAGCAGAATGGGAGGAGTTGTGGAGAAGAGACATGTATCAATCCTATTGCTTGCAAATCTGGGGTTGAAGGGAGAGAATATATGCTTTCCTCTTGCATACGGTATGTATGCTAACACATATATCAATCCTATTAGAGCATCCATAGTGTTGTTGTTTGGGATGATGTTTTGGGCAATTTCTAATTCCGGACAATGAATGGAAATTGGAGACTCGTTTGAGAGAAGTACGAAGTCATGTTTCATCTTGCATAAAAACTCGCAAAAGTAACGAAATTGAGAATCTTCTCACATTTACGTGATGCATGCATTAGTTTGTTGGATAACGAAAGTTATTTGACTTGCTTAATTATTTTTTATTGTAAGTTTTGTACCGTCTCAATTGATCAATAAGTATAGCTGTAAAATTGTTTATAAGTGTCTTTTTGGAATGAATCTAAATTAAATGTCGCACCTTATTGGAGGTTGCAACATCTTGCCCTAAGAAATTTTGTGTAAAACAAAAATTAGCATCTGTTGTCCGAAATACAAGGGAAAATTAACAACAATAGTGACTAATATCTCAACACATGCACCTCTATGCCTTCGGGCACTGAATTCATCGACTATAGTTATGCACAACTTAGAAATTTCACGCCTTATATTCGTGAGTGTTACTAATCCAACTAGATATTTATATTTTTTAAAGTAATAAACATGACCCCACTTGAGCGCACTTGCATATTCTTAACTATTTATAATTAATAATTGTATGTTACAAAAATTATTCTCATAATATTCCTCATTTCTCATTCCCACACCTTATTCATTTCTTATGTACACTTTAATTGGAAAAAAAAAAAAAAATTTGTTCAATGATGCCTAATATCATCCAAAGAACTCATGACAGTTCCCTCATGACAGTTCCTGTATAATCTAATTTGTTTATGTGGACATATGACCAACATTTATGTATAGTAATGCAACTCTAGTCATGTCTAATATCAACAAGGCAACGAGTATTTGATACCACCAATTTTCCTTTTTACCACCACCACCCCACCTTTCTGTCTAACACCACCACCTTCTATCCCACACCACCACTATTTTTTTGTATTTTCTTATCCAGAAAAGAGCGTCACTACCACATGCCACCTTGCCTTGATGCCACCTGCCATCGCCCTGCCTCCTGTATCCCTCTTTTTCTCTCTATTTTTCGATCTCGCGGTGAGGGCTGCGAGAGTTGAATTCAATCTTTAGGGAATGTTTTCGAGAGTGAGTTTCATTCTCCCAGCAAGACCCAAATTTTAGGGAAATGAAAGAGAAGATATGAAAAATAATAGGAGGGAGAGGCGTCGGCAACGAGTGCGATGGCTAGGTGAGGCAGGGCGCTGGCCAACAGCCACGCTGATGTTGTTATTTTTGTTAGGTTGTTAAGAATAAAGACAAAAAAACAGAAGGAAATGAAAGAAATAATAAAGAAGATAGGAGAGAAGCAATGCTGGGTGGTGACGGCAAGGGCAGTGCCTGCTATCTTGTTGCTCTTATTGTTCTTGATTCCACAAGGAAAGAGAAAGAAGAGATGAAGAGAAAAAGGAAAAAAAATGAAGGGTTTTCCTTTTAATTGCGGTGTCCCTTAGTAGTTTACAAAAAGATGGTGTCAAACAGTAATCGCATATCAACAATATGACTAGGTTCAAAATTTTGTAACCAGAAACTTTTACTTAAACATTGCTAGTCCTCGAGCAAAACAAGAAAAATGAAATCTACTCACTTTCACAGGAATCATCGGTTACACTTAACTTAACGTGTAACATGGCTTTGAACCCCTAGATTAACTCTAGTGGACAAGTTATAGTCTCGTGAGAGTTTCAAGAAATGTTACCCACAAACATTACTACTCAATAAATTTAAAAAAACATGGTCACTTTTATTAATTTCCCTTAGAGTAATCATCTAATTGACAAAAATTTCAGGAAACTACTAACAATGTCTTAGTAACGTACCAATAGATTTTGACAACGATTTAAAATCCAAAGGTTAAATAAATTTCATCATCATTTTCAAATCGAAGTGTGTGTGTGCATAGCCATATCAACATAAATCTTCATTTCAAAGTAAAAACACGATTAGATGGCCTTTAGAAAATACGATACGATTACAAATCTCTCTATGTCACACAAAAATAAAACATTTAGAGATTAGGTATTTGTCACTCAGTTTATATGCGAGGAAAAAAGTAAATTATGGAAGCACCAACACAAACATCTCACATATAATTATCATGAAATACGGATTTTCAAAAGGTGAAATGAATACGATCTCACGGACGGGAATATCAATAACTTTTGAGAATGTCAAATCAAACACCATAGTTTTTGCCCATTCAATCTCCACATATATGGGCTGAACTTTTACTTGAGATCAATTAGGTCTTTATTTGGTTGTAATAGAGCTTGGATTATGGATAACAAGAATGAAAGAGGATATACAAAAAATTCTCTTCACATGGGATTATGAAGAATAAATCAATGTATATATTTTGAAGCATAACTCCGCCCATTGCAACGGCCAGTCCCAAGCCCGGATAAAGGAGGAGGGTTGGTGTTAGGCCTGTGATAGCCAACCGTAAAAAACCCATCACATCCTTTTTCATGGATATTGGTTCAAAAAGATTAATGCAGAAGGATAGGGCGTCCCCCGCTATAAGCGACGCGCTGCACCTACGCTCGGGTGTAGTGACAAATGAGCAAGGCGCGCTGCAGCGGCGCCCGGCTGTAGTGTTAAATAGGCAAGGGTTCTCGCACCATTCTGGACGGGGGCGAGTAAAGAAGCTAGTCCAGGTTAGAGCTAGAGATAGAATGATTAGATTAGCCTCTTGGAACATAGGAACCTTGACGGGAAAGAAAATAGAATTAGTGGATGCCCTGCGTGGGAGGAAAGTAAACATAGTTTGTCTTCAAGAGACAAAATGGAAGGGGAACAAGGCTAAAGATTTAGGAGGAGGGTTCAAGCTCTTCTATTCTGGTAAAGATGACACTAGGAACGGGGTGGGAATAGTGGTAGATAAAGTTTTTAAGGATGCAGTAGTCGACGTTAGGAGGTTTGGGGATAGAATCATAAGTATTAAATTAGCTTTAGAACTAGAGATAGTGCATGTTATTAGTGTGTATGCACCCCAAGTGGGTTTGGACGAGGAGACTAAGAAGGATTTTTGGGACTCTTTAGAGGAGTTAGTTCTTGGAATTCCCTCTTCCGATAGGGTTTTTCTAGGCGGGGATTTGAATGGCCATGTCGGTAAGGATAGAGTTGGGTATGAGAGGGTACATGGAGGTCAAGGCTTTGGGGATCGAAACACTGCGGGGATTTCTATTCTAGATTTTGCTTTAGCTCAGGATTTTGAGATCGTAAATACTTTTTATAAGAAGAGGGAAGATCACTTGGTGACCTTTGCGAGTGGGCTTAATAGAAGTCAAATTGATTATTTTCTTGTGAAGAGACACGATTTAGGTAGGTGTAAAAATTGTAAGGTTATACCAGGGGAGTGTCTGACAAACCAACATAGGCTGTTAGTTCTCAATTTTTGTCTTAAGAGTAGGGGTCGTATTGCTATAGAACAGGTTAGACCGAGAATTAAGTGGTGGACCTTACAGGGAGATGTGTGCCAAAGATTTAGAAAGAGGATTTTGGGTGGCCAGTCAGTTTCAGAGGGTTGGGAGAATCTAGAAGCAAAGGATCGGACTAGTAGCGCGGATCTTTTTGAACATTTGGCAAACCGAATCAGAAGATGTGCGAAGGAAGAGTTAGGACAGGCCAAAAGAGGAGGTTTCTATGGTAAGGAGACATGGTGGTGGAACGCGGATGTGCAACAAACCATTGCGGAAAAGAAAAGATGCTTTAAAGTGTGGCAAAAAGATAGGTGCCTAGAGTCTTATGAGCTTTATAAGCAGGCTAAGAAGTTGAGTAGTAGAGCAGTAGGGGAAGCTAAGAAGAGAGCGTATGATGCTCTTTATAATAGGCTAGGTACGAAGGAAGGGGAGAAGAATATTTTCAAGATAGCTAAAGCTAGAGAACGAAAGACTAGGGACTTGAGTCATGTTAAGTGTGTTAAGCATGAGGATGGACGAGTTTTAATGCAGGATAAGCTATTTTAGATAGATGGAAGGATTACTTTTGGAACCTACTCAATGGAACACATGTAGGGGAGTTAAACTTGGAGGGGTATGCTTCACAGGAAGGGAGAGATCGCGTGTTCCATCGCAGAGTTAGTGCCACAGAAGTGAGAGAAACTTTAAAAAGAATGAAGACAAGGAAGGCCGTTGGACCGGATGATATCCCAATTGAAGCATGAAAATGTCTAGGAGAAGTTGGTATTCAATGGCTAACTAAGTTCTTTAATAGGATTTTGGAAACTAGAAAAATGTCAGATTCATGGAGACATAGCATTGTGGTACCAATTTATAAGAACAAAGGGGATATCCAGAATTGCTCGAACTATAGAGGGATAAAGCTTATGAGCCATACGATGAAACTTTGGGAGAGAGTTATAGAACAAAGACTTAGGAGTTTAACCACGGTTTCGGAGAATCAATTTGGATTTATGCCGGGTAGGTCTACTACGGAGGCCATCTTCCTGCTTAGGCAAACTATAGAAAAATATCGAGAGGCACGTAAGAGTTTGCATATGGTTTTTATTGATCTGGAGAAAGCATATGACAGGGTCCCCAGGGAGTTAATTTGGTTGGTGCTTGAAAGGAAGAAAGTGCATCAATGTTATGTCGATATCATTAACGATATGTATGAAGGGGTTGTAACAAGTGTTCGCTCAGTAGGTGGGATGTCTAGTGAATTTCCAGTGTCAGTAGGACTACATCAAGGGTCGGCGTTAAGTCCATATCTCTTTGCTTTGGTCATGGATGAGTTGACGAGACATCTGCAAGAAGATGTACCTTGGTGCATGTTATTCGCAGATGATATTGTCTTAATGGATGAGACTAGTGCAGGTTTAGGTCAGAAATTAGTTAAGTGGCGGGAGGCTTTAGAGAGCAAAGGTTTTAGAATTAGCCGTTCGAAGACGGAGTATCTAGTGTGCAACTTTGGGTGTGAACCAAGAGGGAGAAGTAATGCAATTGAGATCGAAGGTGTCGAGGTCCCGGAGTGTGAGGCTTTTCGATATCTAGGGTCTATAATTCAAAAGAATGGGGCTATTGGAGCAGATGTAGACCACAGGGTTAAAGCTGGTTGGTTGAAATGGAGAATGGCGTCAGGAGTATTATGCGATAGAAGGATGCCTGCAAGGCTAAAAAGGAAATGCTATAAGACAATTGTTCGACCAGCCATGCTATATGGTTCAGAATGTTGGGCTACTACGGGACAATATACGCATAGGATGGCAGTAGCAGAAATGCGTATGTTAAGGTGGATGTGTGGTAAAACCCGTAAGGATAAAATTAGAAATGAAAGAATTAGGAGATACTTAGGTGTAGCGCCCATAGAGGAAAAAAATTAGAGAAAGACGTTTAACTTGGTTTGGTCATGTGCGGAGGAGACCAAGCACGGCGCCAATTAGGAAATGTTTAGATTGGCAAGTTAATGGAGGGTGTAGACGGAGGGGACGACCGTTGAAAACTTGGATGAAGACGGTGAATGAAGATATCATTGAGCTTGGACTAGGCGAGGAAATGTGGGAAGATCGCATTGCTTGGAGAACCAAAATCCATGTAGCCGACCCCGAAAATCTCGGGAATGGGCTCTGATGATGATGATATATTTTGAAGCATCAATCTTTCTTTTTTTTTTTCCTTTTTTTTTTATCATCGATATGATTTTCCCTTTCTATACAATGAAACATTTCAGTTTTGAGGATTTATGAAATATTTAGTTTCAGCTCTTTCTATTTGTCCGTCTTAAATATGTATCCAATCACACACATTCTCAAATAAATTTGATAAGGATAAAAATATTATGGGGCATTACTCCCTTTTTAGGGAGTAGGTAATGAAGACGGGGTTAGCTAATAGGCAAGATAATGGTTCAAAAAAATATGTCTATATCACTTCCTAAGTTCTAGTCAGTATTATGACATCTCAATTAAATAAACCAAAAGGTTATAGTGTAATGATTCAATTTTAATGTCATTCTCAAATCAATCAATAAAATAAAAAAGAATAATGTGATCATCAACGAGATAATGTGAACTCAAGAAAAATCAAAGTTTATTAAATAACCCTCAAGAAAAAAAAAAGACCGACACAAAACTCGCAAGGGTTAAGTCTCCACTATTATTCTAAGGCTTTCTAATTAATATCTTACTCATCAACTTCAAATTATGCTGACTTGGCTTATAGTGCAAGAATAGTCGAGTCGAAAAATTTCATGAGATATATTTAACTTAAAGATAATATCAAACCTTATGTCCTCCTATTAAAATATCACTGTGACAAGTGATAGCATTTATTTTCTCAAATTAAAAGCATACTTGAAAGCGTGTCCTCTTCATTGGAAAGGAACTTCAGATTTCGAATGCATTTTCAAATGGAAAATTTTTCTCACAATTATCATAATCATCTATGTATTCAATGGAGATTGAGTATAATACAGCAGTCAATCAGTAGAGTTGTGAAATATGTTTCAGTTCAAAATTTTGAAAAAAAATGCACAAAAACTCATAAAACCCCCACCCCAAACCTAAACCAACACATTGTCTTCAATGTATAAAAATAAGGATCATGACAAATGAGTAAGGGTTAGAGTGATATTACCATGGTGAAGTTTTTACCAATTTCAAAGAGATCATCCACCAATAAACGCTAAAAAACATAAGAATTGTGGACTCATAAACGCTATGACAGCCGGAGCTATAATAGAAACATGGGCTATCATAGCGTTTTTGAAACGCTATGGTAGGTAGATTATTTATAGCGTTTCAGAAACGCTATGGTATAGTTTACAATAGCATTTTAGCATTTCAGAAACGCTATGGTATGATTTATATCGTTTCAAAAATGATATTGCAGACTATACCATTGCGTTTCAGAAACGCTATTGTATATTATACCATAGCGTTTCTGAAACACTATAAATAATCTACCTACCATAACAATTTTGAAATGTTATTAATCAACATTTTTCTTGTAGTAGAGCTAGTTCACCGTAATCTAGAAACTTAAAAAGGTAATCTGGAAACTTAAAAAGGATAGTAGATCAAGACACAAGATTATGGAATACATTTTATTGACAGCAAATTTGAATAATAGCTCGAAAATGTACCAATACAAAACCATTCATGGTGCACAATAACTCTCGAAAACAGGAAGGGGAGTAACTAATACTAAGAGTGCTAGCATTCTGACTTCCTGAAGGATGTTCAAAGCCCACTATTCCCAGGCTTAAGTCTGGTTCAGTGGATGACCATGCAGCAAAACACTCAGTTTTCAGCTACTCAGTCAGGACTTCTCCCATCCATTGCATCTCCGGGTCTTAAAAATAACGTTAGCACTGATGACCCATCTAACTTGCTGAATTTTCAAGCCCATGCCATGCCACCTACAAACAGATCACAAGCCTTGCCTCCTCCTGGATTTCAGTTAGATGCTTCTAAAGTGAATCAGCATAATCAACAAATTGATCAGTTTAACCAGTCACAGCTTATGTGGCCCCAGCAGCGACAAACTCTTATTAATCTACAGCTGCAACAACAGCAACGACAGCAGCAACAGCAACAGCAACAGGAGCTGCAGCTCCAGCAGCAACAGCCACATCAACAGAAGCAGCAGCAGCAGCAACAACAACAACAACAGCTATTACTGCCAGACCTTATCAATAATGGAGTTTCTTCAGCTCGGACTCTAAACCAAAATATGCAGCACCCAAATGTCCACTCCCAGCTTCAGCAACAGCAATTGGCCATGCCAAACACCACAACACCGCAAACATGCTGTCCAGAAACATTGCATACGTTGCCTTTGGACACTGGCGGAGTTGCCTTTGGACACTGGCTGACACTGGTGGAGTTGCCTTTGGACACTGGCGGGCAACATGCTGTCCAGAAACATTGCATACGTTGCAGACAGGATCATTTGGGCATTCACGAGCCAGGTGACCCGTCTTACGGCAGTTGTTACAAGCCTTCTCATTAGTGCAATCAACAGCAATGTAAGGGGCCTCATTTATAGCAGTTACAGCATAGTCTTGCATCGTAGAGAGGCATACCCAAGTCTCCTTGTTTGGCAGCAATGTGAAAGGCATCGTACCCATTCCTGGCTCTAATGCCAGCGGATACTGGGTCATAGTGCTTAACCATCTCCTCAACCACATCAACATACCCATATTCAGCAGCAACATACAGAGCCGTTTCACCTGATTGGTTCTGCTTCAATAGCATTTCCTTCACTTCCTCCTCCTTAGTATTTGCAAAAATTTCCTTAAGCTCTTCTAAATTTCCTGCCCGTGCAGTCGAATGCAAGGGAGTATCCCTGCGTTTCCCGGTCAATTGCTTTGTCATCGTCTTCCGCCGGAAGCTCATTTGCCTAGAAGTCTCATCCATGGAATCCAATTTTCAAAACCCCCCCAAAACTCTCCTAACCACCAAACCCCAATCTTTATGCCAAAATCAATTCTCCTATGAACAAAGCAAGATCAGTAACACCTAAACTCCCCAATACGCGTCTTCTAGCCACCTCGACGAAAAACCCAGATCAGAAAACACTGTTAAATCCCTAATAGATCACTTTAAAATCACCCCCATATCCATAAAACTTCAAAAATTGCACCTTTTGATATTAAACCCCATGTTCATTTTTTGTCATCACTTCCAACACAAACCAATATCATCATGATGTTCACAGCAATGCTCTTTGTTCTTTCCCAAGTAATCAAAACCTTAACCAAACAACAAAAAGAGAAACAACAATAAAAACAAAGGAAGAAACAAACAACTACAAAATATGCAACAAAGTTATTTTATCCAAACAAAAACCATTAAATTAAACAAAACCAACATGGGGTTCCTCCTATAGATTGCAATTCATCATAAACTGAAAAATGAAGTACCTTGGCATTGATTTATATAGCTTAATTGTCTTGATCATCTTATACCACCACAGTAACACATGTTCACAACAGTAGTCATTGACTATAGGTTCTTACTGTTCATGTAATAATCCTAATTTTACACAAAATTATCATAATATCAAATTTTAAATACTTTTCTATGTCAAATATTACTTGCAGAAAAAAGAGTCCAACTCCCACAACTATTACACTCTATGCAGTAATACGATGCATCATTTGATACTTACCATTGAGCACAAAAGGCAGATCAAATGCAAGTGACAATGGTGAGAATAGGAATAGAGTTTCAACAAAATGCTTATTCAGGATGAATTGCAGATTCATATTCAAACAAAAATCTACAAAAGAAATGGAGTCTATAATCTTTTCTAGTTATTTGGATTCAAAAGATAGAAAAGCTAATATATACCAAGTCTGACTCCTCTGCTTCCAAAAAGATCGTCATCCGAACTTCTTCGTCCCTTGGAACTGAATAGCTTGGGAATAATAGACTAAAAACAGACAGGAGAAGAATCAAATAATTCAATAACAATATGGAAGAAACGAAAGAATGAAATGAAAAAAAAAAAAAAAAGGCTACCCTGTACATAAACCTCTTAGAACAGATCCAATCTTCAAAGATCAAAACAAGTCCATATGAACGAAGTAAAGCTTAATAACTATAGATTAATGAAAAGTGTGAGACTTTTCAGTGCGATAAATTGAACATTCAAAGTTAAGAACAAAGAAAACTAGCCAACCACAAAGCAGGACAGGTATGAGCATAAGTGGCTGAGACACTGACCAAGCAAGACAAAAGAATGGATAAGATCCTTATGTTTATCCAATCGTGTCTCCTGGTTTCATAAATCATTGAACATGTATAAACATTGCCCAATGCTTTAATGAGCACAAATGCACAATACCTAGGTATTTAGTAGCTTTGTAAAACCTACTGATTGAATACCTCAGATTCCCCTGAACATCAACTCTATCAACACTACCACCCGTTATCTGGGAGCATTCTTTTCTTCTTCCAAAAGCCAGTTTTTACATTTTTAGTTAGGAAATCATATTAAATAGATAGCTTTGTACCTTATGTTTTGCAGACTGCAATAAATGCTTTAGTTGTTCCCATCGAACAACATTAATGTCATTATTGGATACGGACGAATGCCGATGCCATTTGCCCCAAAGCTCAGCAGTAGCAGCTGCAAAGAGAATGCTGCTTTGAGTTCCTTAAAGTGCAGGATAACCAAATACACAGTGATATCTGATTGGAAACAAACAGAATGCTTTCTTCAAGTGTAACAATTAAACAACATACACTCATCAGGAATTAATTCAAGGATCTTCTTAGATCTCTCCTCGATTGCAAGTAGGTTATGATCACAAAGCAATTTCTCAAAGAAGGTCTCGAGGACTTGTGAGTATGATCTTCTGCAGAATATACAACACAAAATATTGAAAGATGAAGGGAATACTGAGAAAGTTAAAGGATTTGCATATAATGGAGTGATACGTACGCTAGAAAAAGGATGGAGTGCAGAACCATATAAAGAAACCTTTTTTTGATTATTTTGGTTTCCCTAAACAGAACAAGAATAACAGAATCCAGGAGACTAGATACTTTGAAGAAATTCACATTATCCATTTTACAGATAGTATGATACCACCTTGTAGACATGAAAATATTTAGCAATCGACGCTCTCTGTTCGTTCGTTAATCTGAAAAGGATAGTATCATTAGCAAGTTCTTTATTGTCTAAATAGAGGTACCAAACCACTACTACTTGAGCTTCACTTTCAGAAAAAAATTTCCACCTTACCTTCTTGCTCTGGGATCACAAACCCAACAATGAACTCCACAACGCCCGCTATACACCCAAAGCAAGTGTTCAAAACCGAAATCATCTGCACAACAGATGTTCCAGAAAGGAAGAATAAATAAGCAATTAGGATATTCATACAAGTGGAATAAATTCAATGCAAAACATGACAGATTTTGGGTACAATCATGTGATTTTAATGTAAAACACATCCAATTACTATTGGCTACAACATTAAATGATATAGGCCACCTATATTTCAAGACCTTAGTCACCGGAACATGGAGCGGGAGCAAGAGCGTCACCTACTTTGAAAAGTTGTTAATGTTTGGAGCATCTTGGAACGTGTATAATATTTATCGTGCTTTAAAACTGAAAGATGAACAACCCAAAACACCATAAAACGTATCGTGCTTTAAATTGCACGGGCGATCAACCTCAGGTCCTAATAACTGCGTTTGAAATGTCAGTTTTAACATGCTTAAGTAGGTTAAAAACAACAATGGAAGAAACTAGCACAGTGAAAATTGATAAGTTTTCGATATTGCAAAAATCATTCCTAAACTTGTCTTTGGTAATTACCAAGAAGATGCTCCAAATAGCAGCTCCAACAAACAATATAAAAGCTGCTCCAAGTATCAAGATTACCATGCCAAATAGCTGCATGAACCAAACATCAGTCCATGTTACAGAAGGCACAAAAACAGAGCATAAACAATAATAAGTTCCTCTACTATAATTTGCAAATAACCTCACTGCAGCAACATGCAACACGTAACGGCAGTCAGAATTTTAGTTTACCTGTGCAGGAAAACTATCCCATGAGGTTTCCGAAGATTTGGGATCATCATCTGTGTTCTTTATCTTGATCACCTTTATTTAACATTGCCATGGCAGCGCAAGCAACCATTACCTCCATAGCTTCCTACAGAAATAAAAGTTTTCTATTAAAAATTGAATGGTGAAGAAAAAAAGAAACTCAGATGTGAAATAAAATGGAGTTCACTATGCCTACCATTCAGCTGTACCCCAAGTAAAAACAGACTAATCATGACATTATGACATAAACCATACCTCAATACCCGACTCCGGAGCTGCATTTATACTAAATTTGAAGCACACCTCAATACCTGCCTCCGATCGTTAGTTGATTTAGTCCCGAATTTCATACTCAAATTGAAGCTGAAGTAGAAAGGCTTCAATATACCCATGCAAGCTTATTCAACAGCTACATACCCATGCAAGCATACCCAATTGTAAGTACTTGAACAGCAGGACTAATCAGTGTCAAAATGACCAAATGCATTTAAAAGGTAAAAAATCTCTATAGCAAAAGTGAACCTGTGATTCCAATTGCTGATTTTTCAGTCTCCAATCTTCAGATGGTGTCCTGATTTCCTTTTGCAATTTGTCTCTCTCATCATTCTTTAAAGTTAAGCGCTTAATAAAACACTCTAAACATTTTGGAAAAATCTCCTCATATTATTCCAACCAATCTCCTCAAATCTATCTCTCAAAACTCCCTAAAAACCTATGTAGATGAATACAACTCTCTAAAATGCAAAATCAATTGACATCTGAAGCAGTGAAACATCTTATTATGCAATACATAAACTAACATTTAACAGTATTCTACAGCATTACGCAACAACTCCATTACAACATTACGCAACAGCATTAACAACAACATTACATGTGCAACATTAACCACAACGGTAACAACATTACATAGTAACATTACAGCATTAACATTCATATAACATACGTACATATGCATGAATACAAGTGGATCTACAAAATTGGTAGTAGTTCAAGCATATATTCAGGAATTAAAGACCAAGAGAGATATTCATTCATGAATTCTAATATATATTACAAGTCTCGATCAATGCTTACCGAAGCTCTAAATCATAACAACTTTCTCTGCTGGCCATGCTACTATAGTATCGATGGCATCTTCAATAAATTTAAGCTCAGATGTAGGCATCCAAAGAGATGCAGTAGGAACTTTTGGAATATCTACCCAAACCTTAATAGCATTAGGACCCAAGGGAATGTGATGAACAACCAGATTCGGATCACTTGAAAACCAACGTCCTTCAGCAACTACTTGTCCCGAACCACTAACATCCAACAACTTGCAGTTTTTCTTTGAGCCCATGTTCACACTCTAACAACAAGTCAAACAGGACAAAAACATTAAACTGAGTAATCACTTTACTAATAGATTCCTAAAGATATATATATATATATTTACTTCAATTATGCATTAGTGTATGCCAATCACATTTAACTTACCAAATGAGATAATGCATTTTCGACTTCCTGATTTTCAGGTATTTTTTCCAAAACAACTTTGTCTGCCGGCCAAGCTATAGTAGAACCAACGACATCTTTAATGCATGTCATATTAGATGTAGGCCTCCATAAAAATGCGTCATGATTTTTTGACATATCTACCCAAACAATCATCGCATTAGGTCCAAGAGGAATATCATTGATCAGCGTTTTTGGATCACTCGAATGCCAACGTCCTTCTGCCACTATTTCATCTTTTCCACTCCAATCAAACAATGTGCACTTGTTCGTTGAATTGTTGTACTTGCTCTATAAAGAAAGAATGTATAAAAAACAAGAATCATATACACAATAATACAACTATTTAAGGTACACAAATACATGGTATAAATACCAAAGCAATCAATACTTATCTTACCAAAGGCGTGTCAATATTATCTTGTTGAACTGAATCTTGATCAAGTTGCAAAATAACTCTATCGGCAGGCCATGCTATCGATTTACCTTGAGCTTGTTCTATACAAGTCATACTAGATGTAGACCTCCATAGGAAAGCATCTGGTTTAGTTGGGATATCAACACAGACTTTGATTGCATTAGGATCCCTTGATATCAAATGTCCTTCAGCAACGATTTCATTTGTTCCACTCCAATCTAACAACTGGCATTTCTCTAGTGACTTCGTGTTGACACTCTGCAATTAATCAATAAAAACATTACAATTGAAGCAAGTTTAGATTGAAGCTTAATGCCACAATTTTTAAACTAATTGTCGTACCACTGCAGATGTTTTGTCTTCTTCTCCACTTTGCTCGATCTAACAACACATCAAATAGTTAATAAAAAAAATTCAACGACTAAGCATGAATTTTACTTAATCACTGATCACAACATGTATCAAACTTGCCTTGTTTTTCAATAATGTGTTCACCAATTTCTCCAAATGTTGGATTTTCTCGTGCATGAGAGTTTGTTTCTCTTGCATCTCCGCCACATGTTTGTCCTTAGTTTGAAGGAATGTCAATTTGTTGATGGTCATTCCTCTTCCCATTCCTCTTAGTCGTCCAGGTTTTTCATTTTCTAAGACTTTGGAAAGAGCATCATCGGTCACATTTGTTGTCGAGTTAGATGCACTTTCAGCTTCAATTAGCTTCTCCTATATAATTCAACACATATCATATCATAGTGTATGGTTTCAAAAACTATACAAAATTACACATAATTCAACATTACAAATGACATTTCACTCACAATGGTTTCGGAAACTCCTGTATTTACTGGTTTACCGTCTTTTCTGGTGCGCGACTTAATCCACACTTTCACCCTAGAAACAGAAGATGGCTCGGTACTATTCTTTTTCTATCAGAAAAAGAAATTGATATAAGGTTCTGAAAAATTAGTAATTGGACCTACAAAATTATTTTGACCACAACATAAAAATGCATATGAATATGAAATATGTATCACCATATCTTCTGCTAATCGAGCCAATCCTTTTCGGCTGCATGTGTGTGGGATTTGCTTACGCCTGATTGCTTTATACTTATCACTTACAGCCTGAAATTGTATTACTTTAGCATGATTTTAACTGAATTATAATGATTTACCATATATTATAATATTACAACTAGTTTTAATACATACCTTAAATGTTGGACTAGTTTTTGTCTCGATGAACTTTATCCACTCTGCTCTACTTTGAATGTTTTTAGGCTGAAGCTCAAGTCTTTCTTCTTCATTAGTTGCTTTATGTATTTGGCTGACTAACCGTGATTTTGAGGCCCTCCATATACATCCCATCGATTTAAATACGATAGCCTTTTGCCATTCTGTATCCAAGTCGAATCTTGCCTGGAGTTTATATAAAATTATCACTAAGTAACTCAATACTGGTAATTTTACTGCAAGAGTTCTATCACAACTTGTGTATACTTAAATGTACATGTCATTGAATTGTAAGAGTTCATAATACCTGAATTGATCTCCACAAGATTACTTTTATGTCATTACCAAGCTTCCTCCAATCGCATAATGTTACAGGTACGTGCTCTCGTACAAGTGGGCCTAAAAAAGAAGACAAACTAATTGACCCCGGTCCACATGGTTCACCTTTATCAGTAAATTCAACATGAACTCGACTTGCAGCCTCTACAGCAATATCTCTCATTTTGGTTGGACCCCTAGCTTTTTTAACTCCCATCGGGTTTGCAATTGACTCTTGTGCTTCTTGTGCATCTTTTTCAACCACTTCTTTGGACGCCGATGGTTGTATATGTTGGAGATTAGGTTCATGACTCTCATGTTGTTGGGTCAAAGTCTGTTGACATGCTTCTGGACATTCTGATACATTCTTATCCGTTCCTTTTGGGACCTTGAATGTTTTTGGGGGTATCAAAGCACGTTTCCTTTTGTAAGATATGTCGTACTTCTTGGCTTCAGCATCCATTGTTGTTCACCTGTATAAGAAAAAAAAGTTTATCATTTCAGTATATGTAATGCATTTATAAGCTTAATCATATAATGAAAACAAAAAAGAATAAACATATGAAATATGTGTAACTAATATATAAAAACAAAACACTTTTGATAAAGTAGCCAAAACACAAGCTAAATAAAGATGAAGGTTAAGAACATATATTACACAAATATGCCCTCACAATATAGATGAAGGTTAAAAACATTTATTACACAAATATGCCCTCACAATTCTCCCTCACATATCTAACTTCACCATTAGACTCCTCAATGTCCATGTCAACTTCTAGTGGTATTGAACATTCTGCACTTTCGTCATCGGCCTCTAACTCATGGAAACCTCTTAGTGTGCCTTCATTACAACATACCAATTAGAATAATCATCTTCTCTTGAATAAAATATTTGTTTTGCTTGAGATGCTAAAATATATGGATCTCTTGCAAATGATATTTGACTTTGATGGAGGTTCACGAGGGTTAATCCATCTTCAACTTTAACACCATTACCTTTGTTTGCCCAATGACACCTAAAAATCGAAACGTAGAATACATGATAGTCTAGTAATATTATATTTGTCAATACTCCATAGTAAGTAACCCAATCAAACACTTGTGCAGTATCTTTTGCGCTTGCCCTACACATGCTAGTTGCCTAATAAATAATCCCACTGTTTTGAATTTCCCGGTCGACATCTTTTGTGTGAAAACGCTACCGATTGATAATATACTAAGAAAAAGACAATGCACTATTCCGTGGACCATACGCAATCAATTTCAATGTGTCCGAGTCATCTTTTGAATCAATAGGAATCTGTTAAAGTGCAGAAATGAAATGAAGAGATAAAAAGTAAGTAGTTATAAAATTAAACACAAACTAAGGTAATAAAAACCTGGAAGATTTAATCGAACCTTATTTTTTATCCATTCTGCAAATTTTTCAGTATGTTTATTCCAAAGTAAGGTTGCATTGCGTGTAAGACGTTTGTTTGATTCTTGTAAAACCTCCAAGTGCATGCTAGTAGGAGAGAAAACTGAATAAGTAAAATGGTTATGGTGTACCGATAGATAACATCTGTGAATTTCATTTTACTTACTCTAAATATGAATCCACCACCGCTGTAGTCATCAACACAACTTGATGTGCAAGTTTTTTTTCTCTATCGCTTAGTGTGATCGATGTGGATATAGAAATTGGACAGCCTTCCAAAATAACTTCATTTGCAAAATCAGTATTGCGAACTTCTTTTTCCTCCACTTGTATTGTTTTTTTCAAAAATTCGCTACAAAAACTTATGCACTCTTCTGCAAGATATGATGCAGCGATACACCCATCTGGCCGTGCAGGATTCCTAACGTAATCTTTTAGTGTTTTCATATATCTGTACATAAATAACTTATAATTTATTCAACATATTAAGGTTCAAACAGAACTATTCATACTAAAAAAAAAGGAATGATTCCTTACCTCTCAAATGGATACATCCAACGAAAATGAACAGGTCCACATAATCTAGCTTCTCTTCCTAGATGAACCGTTAAGTGTACCATAATATCAAAAAAAGGTGGAAAAAACTTTTCAAGCATGCACACAGTTTCAATGGCGTCTTCCTCCAATATTTCTAATTTCTCTCTATCTATAACACGCTGACACAACCTAGTGAAGAATGCACATAACCGAAGTACTGCATTTCTAGGCCCTTTTGGAAGTAATCCTCGTAAAGCAACCGGCAACAACTGTTGCATTAGAACATGATAATCATGGGACTTCAGGCCAATGACCTTGCATTCTTCACAAGATACACACCTCCCAATGTTTGAACAATAGCCATCAGCTCCCTTGAAGTCATATAATCTCTTGCAAAATTTCTTCTTTTCAGACCTTGAAAATGTCCATGGAGCAGGTGGAAGGTATGTTCTGTTTCCATGAGGTTGTGGATGCAGGTCCTTCCGTATTTGCATATCATGTAAGTCCTTACGAGCATTAACCTCATCTTTTGACTTTCCACAATGCAACATTGTGCCTATAATGCTTTCACAAACATTTTTTTCGACATGCATTACGTCTAAATTATGACGTAATGGAAGTTCCTACAAAAACATGAACGGAACCATTAATACTTATTTTTTTAGACCATTACTGAATATAAAAAAGCTAAGCGGTTAAAGACCTAAAAACTAACCTCCCAATATGGTAAATCGAAAAAGATTGACCTTTTCTTCCACCTTGATAGCTCATCATGATCATCATCATCGTCATTACCATCAACATCGTCATCACCATTATCATCAGCATCAACATCTTTAGCATTATCATGTCTTTTTCTTTTTTTCTTATGACATTTTCCAAAATCATTTGGAAAATTCTTAAGGGCAATAGAAATGTTCCGACCAGACAAGATTCTAGGCTTCCTTCCATGTTCCACATTGTTATCAAACCAAACCTTCTTTCCTCGATATTCATGTGTAGGTGACAAATTTCCCATGACCCATGTATGCAAATTTCTTACTGTGCGTTAACCATCTGTAGTGCGTATTTTTGCCACAAAGAGGACATGCCTTTTTACCTTTTGTACAACATCCAGCGAGGTTTCCATATGCTGGAAAATCACTTATGGTCCATAGCAAAAGTGCCATGAGATTAAAAGTATTTCCACCAAACGCATCATATGCCTCCACTCCATTGTGCCACAAATGTTGCAAGTCTTCTATAAGTGGCTGTAAGTAGACGTCTATGTCATTTCCAGGTTGCTTTGGACCCGGAATCAATAGCGTTAACATGATATTCTCTTTCTTCATGCACAACGCAGGAGGCAAATTGTAGTTAACTAGCATCACTGGCCAACAACTGTATTTAGAGCTTAACATGGAAAAAGGATTAAAACCATCAGTAGAAAGACCAAGTCTGAGATTGCGTGGATCAACTGCAAATAATTCTCATTTATCATTAACCAATTCTCATGTTACAAAATCAACAGGGTGCCGCATTTTTCCATCTGTGCTTTTATTATTGAAATGTCACCTTAAATCTGCAGCCATTTTTTCAGACCTAAACATCCTTTTGAATCTTGAAATTATAGGAAAGTACCTCAAAACTTTAACTGGAATACCTTTTCTAATCTTTTTGGTCCTCTTATTTTTCTTCCATCTTGAAGCACCACATTTAGGACAATTGTCCAAGCCCTTGTACTCTTTTCTAAATAGACTGCAATCATTCTCACAAGCATGAATCTTTTCATAACCAATCTCAAATGACTTGAGAAACTTTTTAACCGAGTAAAACGACTTCAAAAGTACATTGTCCTGTGGAAGCATGTCTGCCAATGTCTCAAGAAGCTCACTAAAACTTTTATCAGACCATCCACTTTGAGTTTTAAGTCGATATAAAGCTACAATGGCTGATAGTTTGTTATAATTTGAACAGTTCGGGTACAAAGGGGTTTCTGCATCTTTTAGTTTTGCTATAAAATCATCAGTATGTATGTATTTAGTAGGCTCAATGTAGTCTTCATTAACCAACTCAGTAGGTTTCAAATATTCTTCATCAAAAAAGTGGGCAGCTCTATATAAGTTATATGTCTCGCTGTTCCACATTTTTTCAGGAATAAAATCATCATTCATAATTATCTTCTCCCCATGCTCATATCAATCTTTACTTTGTTAGTACTTCGCATTCATTCCCCTTGTAACCAAATGTTCAACAACAGTACTGCCACACTGATGCTCTACATTGCGACAATCTATGCAAGGGCATAATATCATTTTAGGATTTCCCAAGTTGTTTGTAACCATTTTCACAAAATTCCATGCTCCTTTCTCATACTCAGGATCAGCTCTATGACAAGAAAGACAAGAAAAATCTTTTGCTCTAAGACCTCTGACATTTCTAATTCTATAATAAATATCTAACTACGCACAACTAAATTTGTACCTGTGCAGACCCACCCAACCTTTATCCAGCATCATATTTTCTTGTAGTACTCAGCCCAACAAATTCTAAAATTCAAACAAATAACTATTTAAATCTTCATGGGGTAATTGAAAGTTTCATATATATATAAGCAGTACTTGAATGGAAGTCCAATTTCATACTAAATACATATTCATATCCATTCTAAAAGCATTACAAACTGGCAGCATAAATGTTAAACGTAAACACAGAAATTAAAATCAGACAATGCTACAGCATAAATGTGATGAACGGGTTCAAATTAGACAAATTTTGGCCTTTTCATAGCACTAAGTGAAAAAATGTTATTGTCATATGCTAGTAATGAGCAATTCTTGTGTAGTAGTGAATGTCATCTTTTCAAAGAAATCGTAAGTATAATGCGTTCAATATATATGTTAGAAACTTTTGAATGATACCCACTACGGCATCATTTCCTTGCATACATGACAGTGACCTAAATACTATAACTAGAACAACCAAGAAAATGAATCAAAACATCTTTGAAAGAATAAAAAAAAGTGTATTACTCAAATAACACAATTTACATATGTTTTGAATAGTATTCCCTTTGCAATATCATCTCCATGCATATATAATTGACCTAAAAAAATTTACACCTATCTCCTACTGATCACTTGCTGACTGTGTGTGTGTGCATTTTTTTTTTCTTAAATGATCACTTGCAGAGTGTTAATATGGCCATGTTCATGTTCTGTTGTTTGTTTTGGATTCAGAGTGTTAATATGGTATGTATGTTTACATAGATAAATTAATGAGGTACAAAAATTGGCTCCAGAGCCTAAATAAATAAATATCATTCTCCCGCTCACTGTTTTCCTTGGCATTTTAAAAGGGTAACAAAATTATACTTGGTTTTTGATAGCACAAGTCTAAAAAACACTATGTGCATGTGCTATTAATAAGCACTTCTGTTGTAGTGTAACTTTACCCATCTGCACAACCAGCTAAGGATATCCTATGCACGTGGGAACTGGCACCTAAGGCGAGAAACTTAGGCATGTTAATAATTTGAGGTATGTAGCATTTTCCGATCAAATAACATTATCATCCATGTATACAGGGCATAACTATGTTCATGACAAACTATACAAAAGTCACTTCAAAACTAAAACTAACACACAATGCTAATGGTCCTTTAGTAGTACTGTAGTACTGACTTCACTCCCCAGGGCAACTTCTGTTGAACAGTTTCATTTCACCCTTTCAGTCCCCCAGACACTGAACTTCTAGTCATTCAAAGGTTGTTCCTGCTACATTGCACGATCTAAAAGGAAATAGGCCAGCTCAGATTTTGCTGCATAACCAAACTTAAATGTGCAATAATTTTATGTGCAGCTTTGAGTCTTCCACTTCCTGCCTTCTATTAAAACTAACCATCAACTTTGAGTATTTATACAACACCAATCCATACTCAGTAAACTATGAGTAAGGCTAGGGTGCCTGGTACCAGGCACCCTAGATTTTTCCCTTTCATTTAACTAACTAGAGATAGAGAGAGAGGAAACAAAATATCCACTTAAGCAAGCTGATCTTCCATGTATCCAGAATGGCACACACAACTCTTATTCCAAAGCTTAAACCTATCAAGTGTACAATTAGCAGAAAAAATTGCTGCTGCAGCTGACAGAGGTGGTGGAAACTTCAGCATTTTGTACTCAACCAAGCAAAGCTTAATAATGAAGCCCATACCCATTTTGGGCAGAACTGAGTAGAAGCTCAAGCTGATCAACAGTAATGCTTTCATTAAATCACACCACCTAGTAGAAGGAACCTATCAATCCATGTGCTGAAATTTCAGAGTCGGATAAGGAGGAACCTATCAGCGAGGCAAAGTTGCGGCACTATCTCATTCGAGGTTTTGGGAAAGACTTCATGCCGTTTGTATCATCAGTACAAGGGTGGCCATTCAGCCTTCTAATGTCAAGCTAGAGATATTGTTTTCAAATCGGGAAGCCTTGAACAAGCAAAGGCTTCATAAGTCCACCTCTGATGAAGTGTTCTTCACTAAAGACAAATGGAAGAGTAAGAGCTTCTCCAAACAACCCTCTAATAATGGCAATTCTCAAAGCATAAGGGGATTCCAAAAGGCCTTTCGAGGACTCGTCATAGACGTGGAAAGCAGGGTCACAAGTGGGGTGCAACATGTGTGGCAAACCAGATCATATAAAGCCATTCTGGATACACGTTCTAGAACAGAAAAGTGATGTTTTTTCTAAATTCGTCGTGTTCAAGACCCTTGTGCAGAAGGAAATTGGGGCAAGGGTATTATGCTTATGAATCGATAATGGAGGATAATACATGTCTGACGAGTTTTTCAAGTTACAGGCTTGTTCATTGTATTAAATGTACAATCTAACAGTAGGATCCAAGTTCTATTTGCTAGCGAGTTTAACCTTTGTAAATTTACCAAGTTGTTGTTCATTAGGCAAAAATATTCATGGAAAATTTCTGCCTTAATTTTTAGGCTTATTACCCTGCTGAAGTTAAATTCTTAGATTGGACCTACATGTTGGTTGATCTAACTACTGCACTAAAAAAACTACTTGCAGGTCATGTAACCTAATCATGTATTCTTACATGTGTACTTCACATAATTGTCTATGGCAAGAAGTTATGGAAGGCTAGGCACTCACTGAATAAACTGTGGATTATGGCGTTCAGATATTTATGTGAAGCACTCTGATATAGATATGCACTCTGATATATACTATATATACTCTGTGCATATATACTCTGATATATACATTTATGCATATACTCTGATATACTCTGATACAATGATATATACATATATACTCTGATATATGATACATATATACTCTGATATATACTCTGATACATACTCTGATATATGATATGCATATGTGCTATAACTGATTGAGTAAAATATGTTGGTTTCTCAATATCTACATTAAGAACCAACCAATACTCCATCAAAAGCTCGCAATGCCATGCAGCTGAAAGTTAATCATAGTAACTAGGACAAAATTCCGTGACACTTCTCAACCATATTCAACAACTTACTACTATTCCCCTACCATACTACCTAACTATTTTATTCCAACCTCTAGGCCACCCCTCCGACTGTAGAACCTTCGATGGAGTGCTTGGCCGTATTTGATACCAAATGTTAAAAAGTAGCCACTACTCCTCAGTAGCTTGATCACAAACTAGAAAACTACTTTATTGCAGCACACGCCAGAGAATTAAGGCAGTTCATGGTTGTGTGATAGTAAGGCGTACTCACTAAAGTATATCATCTCATCACAAAAAATTCGGTGATATGCTAGGGGTGATATTGTCATGGTGGTGGTAATAGCATTGTTGTAGTTGTCGGAATGATGAGATTTTGAGTTGTGAGATTAAATACTAAAATGTTGCAACAATGACCTTTAAGTTGTAAGATTAAATTAAAAAAATTATGGAAAATCATGAAATATGTTGATTATCCATCCATTTATGCTTTCAGAATGCAAATTTCCAATAAATTGATAATTTTTCTTTGAAACAAGCACTACATTTTTCACATGGTATGAAGAAAGGGACTCTAAAATTTTATTGATGACCTTAAGCAGTTGTCGTGGTGATTATATCGAATGAATACAAAGCACCGACGAAATACCATACAGACAATATGTCCAAGTCAGGAACAGGTATTCCTGAAATTATTTTGGTGATGTTGCCTTCAAATAAAGGGGATGAAACAAGTAGGACTCAACAGTGAATACTGGTACACTTCAGTGATTTAGCAAATTTTCAGGTCATACATCATAAGTTCAAATTCAAAATTTTAGTTTCAAACATTACATTCAAAAGGGAAATGAGGTTGAAGTTTATCCAAACCTTAAGAAGTGTTTGCAGAACTAACTTTCCGCCTCTCTACAGCAAAACTAAGTCCAAAGATTTATCCTTCAAAACCCACAGCTTATGTATTTTCAATGACAATATGTTACAAAGACATACAAAGAAATTATCTCTTCATAATTGCGCTAAAGGGCAAATATGCAAAAGATAATGAGAGCTTAAAGAGGAGCAAAAACTCCAAAGGTCAAAACAAACCTGAAACTTGTAAAAATGGAGAATTTCACACCAAACAAGACTCTTCCTTTAACACCTGAAAAACAACAAGAACACCAGATATCAAAATGAGAAGGAAACATAGAACCCTAAGAAATTTCAAGAAAAATGCAGGAATTTTACTCTACAATACGTGTCTCCACAGTGCCTCATTTTCAGTTCCAAAGCTCCAAATCCACTTCAACAGGGGAGCGGTTTTAAGCCCAACCCCCTCTAGATTTTGGTTGGTATACCTTAGTGGTTCTTAAAATTAGGAAAAAAAAACCCAAACGGAAAGGCAGAAATACAAAGGAGAACATTAAACGCAACTTTGGAATGCCTACTCCACATGGGTAAGTTCTTTTTGGGTGACTAGATATGCACAAAACATAGGCATAAGACATTGTCCGTAAGTGTAGTATACCATCCATTAGTAATATGTTGCAAACTATATATCTCTATCATTGCCACTGAACATCCTGACATCTTGTAGATTAAAATTTGTCAGTTATTATCATGATGATTGATAGTGTGTTAACTACTCAAGTTTCCAACTATCAATCAAAAATGTAAACAAAGAATTATGTATTATTAATCAAATACTTATGAAGAACTCTGTTGTTCAAAACAGTTACCGGAAGGTTCTACGTTTTATGTATTATGCGGATCATCATGGGTTTCCTATAGTCACTTTTATTGACACTCCGGGGGCTTTTGCAGATCTAAAATCAGAGGAACTAGGCCAAGTATGGACCTCAAATCTGATTCTAAGTTAGGTTTAATAAAAATCCAGCTCAACTGAATTGTTTGTTTTACCTACATGCAGGGTGAAGCTATAGCCCACAATTTGAGGAGTATGTTCGGTCTGAAAGTTCCTGTTATTTCTATTGTTATTGGCGAGGGTGGATCTGGTGGTGCTCTGGCCATTGGATGTGCTAACAAATTACTCATGCTTGAGAATGCAGTCTTCTATGTTGCGAGGTGGTTATGAAATTAAGTAGGAACAACATGATTTTAGGTCAATAAGGTCTGTAAAATTATGACCCAATTAAAATTGAATAACAAGGTTATGAATCTGATGAATACAAAAGTCCTAAATTTAAGAACAACACAACTCAAAATGAAGAACAACACAACTCAACCAAATTAATACTCTAATAAGGAAATAAAAAAATGAAAAAGAAAAAATTTCAATTCCAGAATTACCTATCTGAAAAATTGATCCTTCAATCAACCAAAACTGATACAAAGACTGATCCTTCAAAGCCTTCAAAGACTTCCACAATTACTTCATAAACTGATACAAATTACTTCATAAACTGATACAAATAAAAAATTGTTAGGGTTTGCGGTGAAAGCAAAGCAGGAGAGAGTGAGTGTGTTGAGAATCAGATACCGACCTGAAACGGAGAGCGAGAGCACATACGGCGAGAAGTAGAGCACGTTGGAGAGGGAGAAACAGAACGGAGAGGGACAGCAGAACGGAGAGGGACAGCGATCGGAGAGGGAGAGCAGAATGGAGAGGGAGAGGGAGATGGAGATGAGAGCAGTCAGAGAGGGAGACAGAGAACAACTTCCTTCCTTCCTTCCTTCTTCTTTGTTTTGCTTTTTTTTTTTTTTTTTTTTCGATTCGAGCGGGATTCTTGGCGCCCTGCGAATTGCAAGTCCCGCCTACATATCCTTTCGTAGCATTTTACAAATGAACAAATCAATTTGGCCATTGATAGCATTTTACGGACCCGGGGGCTCCTGCGCGGGGTGTGCTGGAGCGCGTCCTGCGCACCGTTGTCAGCCGTTGGATTTCATCCAACGGCTAATATCGACGGAACTGAAAATCACAATTAAAGCATACGTTTGGCAGGTTTTTAATATGTTACAGCCGTCGGATCAGATCCGACGGCTGAGATTATGGCTTGGAAGGTTACAATTGAAAAGAGAGAGAGAGAGGAAGAGGCCAGCGAGGATTGATATTCCAGTTTCTTCGTTGAGTTTCGCGGCGGCTGAGAGGCCGGTTGTGGCGGACTTGGAATTGGAAGTGGAGAGGGAGTTTTATTCTGTTTATTGTAAGAAAGGAAGGAGGGAGGCCATGGAGGACCGATACTCGGCCGTTCTTGATCTTCAAGGGGATCCTAAACAGGTATGTTTATGGATCAATTAGGGTTTCTCTGACTGTTTTTTAATCATCTAATATCGATATAATAAAATTGAATTCTAATGAGATGCGGCAAACTTAATTTGGATGCTATCTATTAGAAATTTAGAAAAAAATAGGTAATTTTGGTGAATAATTTTGAATGGATTATGTGTTTGAATTGGGGAGATTAAAAGATTGAAATATAGATGAGATTAATTGAATTTGAGGGATAAAGATATGAGAAAACTGGTAAAATGATGGTTTAACTCAATATCGGGAAAAAAAAAATTTTGCCTATTTTTAGCTAGGGTTTTCGATGGACAAGACTCAATTTCAGTTTTACAGTGACTTTTTGTATATTTTCAGTTGTTTCGGCGACTAGTATTAATTAAGGATTGGGCTCTGATTGGCCTTTCTATTGTTTTGTGGATGTTGATGCAGGCCTTGTTCGGTGTTTTTGATGGGCATGGAGGTGTTAAAGCTGCAGAGTTTTGCTGCGGAGAATTTGCATAAATATATTGAAAATGAATTGACAAATAGGAGAGAAGAGGATACTATTGAGGCTGTTAAACATGGTTACTTGACAACTAATGCTGAATTCTTGAAAGACAATGTCCATGGTGGAACTTGCTGTGTGACAGCATTGATAAAGAAAAATAACCTTGTGGTGTCCAATGCTGGGGATTGTCGTGCTGTTATGAGCAGAGACGGTGTTGCAGAAGCACTCACATCTGATCACCGCCCTTCAAGAGATGACGAGAAATACAGAATTGAGAATCATGTAAGTTATTGATAGATGATGTTCCCACTAAATGCACTCTTTATGCTTTAGTAAACCATCTTCCTTGGTTACATGAAATTAGCTTCCGTATTGGACTCTGCCTTGTAATTTGGGAGTTCTCATGTTTATATTGTGCATCTTTGGGGTTTAAACATGAAATTAGCTTCAAAAAATTGAAAAATAATTGATCTTGCATACCAACAGGTGAAATAAATATGAACTCTTACTGTTGGGGCTTTTGAAACAGGACACAGGATTTGGATATTGCCACTGCAATATTGGCAATGGGGTATGGATTTATCACATCTCATTTGAGAACAATGTTTAATCTGGGCTTGAAGGGAATATTGTAGTTGGTCAGACCTTTCGGATGTGATACGGAGATGGGTGTTGCCATGTCAATTGTACTAGCTCTACCTTGTGTTTTTCATACAACACTTAGCCCATTTCTCCTTAAAAGCATATATGCGATCCAACCATTTATTCTCTTTTAAGTCAAAATCATTCAGCATTTTTTGCCAATTGACTTCAAATTCAACTTCTTCCAAGTACTCAAACATACACCTTTTAAACTCCTTCAAAAACCCAACATTCTTGTTCTTCATGTGTCCTCCCAAATGCTTGATTCCATTTTGCATTATGTGCCAAGTGCACAACCCATGATATGTATCTGGCCATCCTGTAGCTAAAGCATTTCCTATCGCAGCATCTTGGTCAGTGAAGATGGTACGTGGTCTCTTACCACCATGTGCCTTCACAAAAGTTTCAAAAAGCCACAGAAATGACTCAATGGTCTCATCGTACAAAAGTGTTGCACCAAGAATCACAATTTTTCTATAATTATTAAATCCAGTGAACACTCCCAAATGTCTGAACTCTCTATTAGTGCCAAAAGTGGTATCAAACGTTACCACATCACCAAAGTCCGCATAATCTGCAAGCATTTTAGAATCTACCCAAAATATATTGGTAACTAAATCATCACTATCAAGCTGAAATGAATAATAAAATGAGGCATTTTTTGAGTTTTGTTGCTCAAAATACCGGAGAATACCTCCAAGCTCTCCATTGACCATCTCTTTCTGTCTCATTGATCTTAGTTAAGTTTTTTTATCTTCTAATAGAAACCCAAGATTACTTCTACCCCCTGCTTCCCTACTCAACAGTTCTTGTGTAGCCTTAGGAGTAATACCTGAGTCAGAAGCCAATTCAATCGCTAAGGCTTGTGATATGTTTACCTCCCTATGCGACCTTAGCATATGGGTTGTTTCATTGGGCTCCAAATCATGATTGTGCGCAGTCATAAATTCTTTGACTCTGTATTTGCTAGTCACTCTATCCAAACCCAGTTTGAACATTACTTTGCAGTCAGTTCTAACATCCCATCTTTGTTGAGTGACAACACCTTTTTGTGGGTGTTTTTCTTTCTTGAGACCATGCTTACAACAAACATACACTGCATTGATAATTAACTTATCTGTTCTACTCTTATTCGAATACTCTTTCCTAACTCCAAAGCCCATTTTTTTTCCATAATTTTTCCAGTACTCCCAACCACATTCTAATGAATCAAACATCATGCCCACACTCGGATCATCAACATCCATAGCATCCATGCCAACTAACACAAATATTCTGCACAAAAACAAAAAAATATATTCAATTTTCAAGTAGCTACATTGTTAAGAATAATCAACTATATAAAGTTTGAATGCAATATATAAAGTTTGACTTTGTCACAGCATAAATTTAACATAGAAGTTAAATAAACACACACATCAAACAAAAACAAGATCCTTAAACTCTACCTCCAATATTATGTCCTCCTTCATTAAGTTTTCATAAAAAAATTAACAATTTGATATTCACAATCTAACATAACTAATTTCCATCAACCCCATTTGATATTCACAATTTGACATGAAAGGTAACACTGAAATTAACAAAACAACTAAAATCGAGTTTAAGGTGAAGATTCGGTGAAGAGATGACCTTATGACCCAATGGAAATTGGACCCGGGGGGCTCCTGCGCGGGGTGTGCTGGAGGGCGTTTCTCGACTCTCTTCTTCTTTTTCACGCTCTGTTTTCCGCCAGTTATCTTCGTTTCCCTCTCTGTTTGCAAAACAAAACTCCCTCTCTTTTCCAATTCATAAATCTCAGCCGTCGGATCTGATCCGACGGCTGTAATAGATTCAAAAACCGCCAAAGCATTTAGCCAAACACTTCATTTGAATTCCTTTAATATGAGCCGTTGGATGAAATCCAACGGCCCACACATGTGCAAACCCCCTCTCTCTTTTGAAATGTTACCTTTAATTTGCTACAGTAGATCTGACACCAAATGATTTGAAATGTCACATTTAATTAATGCTACAGTGGTTATCTCTCTCTCTTTTCAAACGTTACTTTCCAAGCCATAATCTTAGCCGTCGGATCTGATCCGACGGCTGTAACATATTAAAAACCTGCCAAACGTTTGCTTTAATTGTGATTTTGAGTTTCGTCGATATTAGCCGTTGGATTTCATCCAACGGTTGACAACGGTGCGCAGGACGCGCTCCAGCACACCCCGCGCAGGAGCCCCCTCGATCCGCATTTTACAACGTTTTATAGTATTTTACAAAGTTTGCATAGCATTTTGGCCACATTGAACAAATTAGGTTTTGACTTTTCATAGCACTTTATGAAAAAACGCTATGGTCATATGCTATTAATGACCATTTGTATTGTAGTGGAACTTCAGATTTCGAATGCATTTTCAAATGGAAAATTTTTCTCACAATTATCATAATCATCTATGTATTCAATGGAGATTGAGTATAATAATACAGTAATCAATCAGTAGAGTTGTGAAATATGTTTCAGTTCAAAATTTTGAAAAAAAATGCACAAAAACTCATAAAACCCCCACCCCAAACCTAAACCAACACATTGTCTTCAATGTATAAAAATAAGAATCATGACAAATGAGTAAGGGTTAGAGTGATATTACCATGGTGAAGTTTTTACCAATTTTGAAGAGATAACTTTAAACTTTCAAACTTTCAAATAGGGACCCTATGAGTGTCCGACCTGTTCTAGATAATTATCTTGCTACAAATTTTAAACAGTAAAGGCTTACGATCCTAACCCTAAAATAAATGATGGTTAACCTATTCATGGGAGAGGGCATGGAAATTGCAAATCAATCTTGTCACTATTCAAATTTGCATGCAGTACTATCTAAAACTACCAAAACACAAGTGATCACAACAGAAACCACGTGCAGATGCGGTGGGGAGAAGTTACCTTCGGCGTGAACCTCTCTCGAGTTACTTGCGACGCCGGCTAGAAGTCGAATTGTCGTCGCTCCCTCTTGTGAATACCTATGTATGATTTCCTGCCAAATAAATGTTTAACAAAAAAAAAAAAAACTCAACTACTAACAAATAAAACTAATAAACAATTGACTTCTAACATTATTCCTAAACAAAGAAAAATATACATAATCAATAAACTAGTAAAAATAAACCCTAGGATTCGATTGTACCGTTACAATCCTCGGCAATGGCGCCAAAAACTTGATGTTGGTTTTATTAACCTGAATGAATAGGTTAATTTTACCTGATTGTTATACCATAAATGCATAATTGTCTAACTAGTAGACAATGAAAAATACGAATCGATCCCACGAGGATTGAAGACACAATCAAATTCTAAAATCTATTCAAACTAATCTAAAGTGGGGGTTACAACAATTGAAATTTCCTAAATTAACAAAACTAAATTGAGCAACAAAAAATATAATTAATAAGATAACTAGAAAGTGGACCAAAGCATGAATCCACCATAGGTTATTTGAGACTTGTTTAACCTAAATTATTGTTTTCGAAAAATATTATGACTAATCTAAGGATTAATCTAAATTCACAATTAATTTCAACAAAAGTCTAAATCCTACCATTGAGTGTCTTTCTACGGCACACACAATCACAGGTTTAACATAATTAATCAAAATAGGCTTCAAATATCAACAAAGAGTACTTAACTATAGACTAGTCTAGATATTATACCGGATATAATCAGTGAAAGTAATTTATCAATATTCAGAAATTAATTGTATCTAATACTGAAACCTAGAGAAAACAATAATTTGAAATCGCAAGATTCAAATTTGAAATTTTTATTTTTTTAACTGGTCTGATAGAGAATGTTGTTGTTTCTGCGCTGAAGCAAAGTAGGGTTTTATGAGGCAAGTCTTACAAATAGATTTTTTCATAAAAAGTTTCCATGTCAACCGTCAAGGTGTCAATCACATGGAAAAAAAATTCAGCAAATTAATTGCATTTGTAGTAGATTTGCAGTGAACCAAGCAGTGTCTATAAATGTTTTCCTTTAAAAAACATAAAAACGACACTAATGAATGTCACCCTGATATATCGGAACCGCATGTGTTAGACCACAAGTAGGTATACGCGTTTATCAGCACCGTACATACAAAAAAACTAATGAATGGCAAAGAAATTTTATACTGTCTGAAATCAAAAGCAATCAAGATGGTCGTGTGAGCACCCAGCACAACGTCAGCACTTAGGGAGAAAAAAAAAATTAGCAGCCTTAGTGCACTTCCTGGGGAGGACTTGCTGTTTAAGCAATAAACAAGAGGGCATTCAAGCTATGCCTGGGTAAGATAAGTACAGGTTTCTTTTGGACTTCACTTCATGCTTAGTTTTTAAGCACAGATTTTTGCATGAAAGACAGGAACTGAAATCTGAATCAGGTCTCATGGTAAGATAAACAATTGATGTTTCTCAGTTTTGTATACAACTGAAAGAAATTGAAATTTTAGAATAAATATCTCATAGTATTGACATGAATTTAATATTTGTATGTGCAGCAAGGCGTTTATTATTGTATACAGCGAACTGAAGCTCAGCATAGCTATTCCTACAGTGTTGACATAAGCGCATTCCATGGAATCCTTTCTGAAATCATAGCATATAAGAAACTTTGTAGTCATCAAACGCAGGCAGGCTAGTTATCTCTTGTTGTCCCAAACTTTTGCTCTATCTTATTTAAGGAATCTCGTCTGAAATCCCACCAACCAACAGTACATGCCTTCCACCTTCTTCCTGCAAAAGTAAAGAAAACCTTCATAGTTGTAGGACGCCTAAAATTTTGAGTTGAAGACTATCCAATGCAAATCACCTAATGCCAAGAACAAGATACAAGATAGTACTTACAAATTGTTCACAAAACTAAGCGCAACCTGAACACATACAGCAGTCCAATACTTACCAGAGGCCCAAATTGTTGAATTTCTTAGAAATGATGTCAGTCAACCAGAATAACGAATATGAGAATAGCAACCAGGCAATTAGCAGCTTTAGTCTGATTGGGTTCTACATACATGAAATTTTGGATTTGTACATCAAGTGTCAGCATGTGATGTGTTGAGGATCACCCTTTGTTGAAAATACCAGTTCAAATATAAAGACCTAAATATAAACCAGTTTCTATGTCACAGAGATGAAAATATAATAATTTAATCAGTTCAAGTAAAGTCAAATATCGTGCTTACATATTCATAGGAAGAGTTTCATAAATGATTTCATCGACAATAATCATGCTATTATTTCATATTTATTTGACTCACCCAGCATATGATGAATTAAATCACAAGAAAAAAGTTACTGTAAGTACTTACTATTCACCAAATATGTTGAATAACTTTATGTTACACACCAGGATTATGAATTTAAGGTTGACAAGGCCATGCACTAGCATTACTCAACCAATACATAGATATCCGTGTACTTTACTGAGAATGTCTAACATCCACTACATGAACACCCATTTTAAGGTAAAAAGAAACAAGTAATTTTTGCCCGCACTGACGAAGTTCATTGAAAAGAAAAATCAATAAATAACGTAATGAGGTGAGAAAGAAGTTTTAATCTATAACCACCATTTCATAACTTAGTTCCATTTGAAGCAAGAATCAAGCACTTTAACCCAAATAGGTGAGTCGTCCAACTAAACTAATTGTGCAAGCCAACGTCATATACAGAACTGCGGGTCAAATCAACGTCAACCATTTAAAGGAACATGCTCTAAGCTAAATAGCCATATTTCTGCAAGCATATATGTATCTTTTATTTATCTTTCTTCAAGCGAGCCACCAGAAAGGAGTGGAAAAGAACGTACAGTAAAGCACTACATTACCATATCATCTGACAAACATTAAGAGAGCCAAATGAAAAAATCTAACAACTTACCTGACAATATCACTTGTTTCACTGTCTTCCATCTTCAGGTTCATTGATTGGTAAGACTTAGTTGCTAGAAAGACATCAAGTGTACACTTCTGTGTGAAAGGCTACTGCAAGGTCATATTAAAAAAGCCAATGGTGTTATGGTCGAGTGGTTAGGGCTGTGTGGGTTTATCCCCCATGTCCTAGGTTCGAGACCCGCCGGCGGCATGATTACTTTCTTATGGTGTTGACCTGTAGGTCACACCTTGTTGATAGGTTATGGGATCCTATAAAAACCCAGCTCGCTTTCCAAAAAAAAAAAAAAAGTCATATTAAAAAAAAAAAAAAATTAGTAACCAATTTCTGAATATTGACCTACAAAATCATGACACCGCTCAGTTTACAAAAGCTTACCACTTGAATTTCCTTGATCCAAAAGTTGTTTATGCCTGCAATAGTCGTTGATACCGGCTGAATTCTCATATTAGTTATTTTTTGCCCAGGAATACTCAGATTGAAAAGGATGTTATACCGAAAGAGATGGAGGATGTCATAGGAAAGAAAACGAGAATAATAGCAAGAGGAACAGGAATGATGTTATAACAAACGAGAAAGGGGAATAAGGATGACCACAGGATGTGTATATACCATCCCAGTCCACACTGCCCAATATAAGAGGGAGGGGTGTGGGACAGGGACATGAAATATACTCTTTATTGGAAGAATTGAAAGAGATATATCCGAAATAGGGCTGGCAATAGATCCTATTTATAGATTCGTACCCGAACCATTTCAAACTAATAAAACTAGTTTCGGATTCGATTTTGAATCGTATCTGAATGTTAGTCCACTAAGATTGGATCCAATAATTATTAGTATAATTTTTGGATCAAGTAAAATCTTAACGGATAAGGACCCGATAATTTGGATGTAAAAGTAATGTTACATATATGCTTAATTAGCGGCCTTTTTTACATCCATATTTTCTGAATTAGCATCCTATTAAAATCAAAGAAATGTTCTCCTAATTCACAACTATTTTGACCTCCATTTGGCACCTCCGCAACAAGATTATTTTCAACAAAGACGAATGGTAATTTAGGGATAGGGTGCAACCAATTCGAAATAGGACTGGCAATAGATCCTATTAGACTCATACCCGAACCGTTCCAAATTAATCAAAGTGATGTCGAGTTAATTTTGAATCCCACATCCGAATCTCCTCCAATTTGTTGCAAGAAACAATTCTTTTGATTTTTGGGTGTTTCAAGAAAAAAAATTTCTCCAAAATGTTATTTTCAAGTATTTGATTTTTTGGGTCAGGTAAAAAAAAAGTATGCTATGAAAAGTTCACCCACTTCATGTGGGAAAACTATACTTAGGGGTCCTCTGAGAAAAATTTTCATCGCCTTTCACGCCTCTGTCTCTGCGATCTCCACTCGAACTCGTCTCTGCGATTTCCTCTCGACCTCGTTTCTTATCTCCACTTGCTTCGATCTCCTCTCCCTCCGATCTCCTCTCTTTCCTCTCTCGTCTCTGCGATCTATCTCTCATCTATGCGATCTCCTCTCTCATATCTCTTATCTTTCCTCTCACCTTCTCTTTTCTAAATCCTCCACTGGTTCATCAAAGCTTCACTTACAGTTCAGTTCACTTCACCAATCTTCATTTCCAAAACTTCCTTGCAAAACCCATATTTTAGATTTCGTTTTTTTTTCATTCATTTCTCTGAGGCAGATCTGAATTGTCCTTTCTTTCATGATGTATGATTTTTTTTGTGAAAAAAAATTGTTTAATTTTTAGTGCAATAGAGCTTGTTGTGATGAAAACATAAATGGGGTTTGGAAAGTTCTGGGCACTAACAATTTCTAGATGATCAAGAAAGTCTTTTTTTGGTCATGTATAAAGTTGCACTTTGGGTATTTGATGGTTTTATTTTGAGTGTTTTGTGATTTGATGGAAATGGATCAATGGGTATGCTTTAGAATAGAGAAATTTTGATTTGAGCACGGTAAATTCCTTGTTGTATTTTGCTTGTCAAACATTTATGCCTTGGCTTAGAATTGAAGCATGTTTCTTAGCAGGCATATGTGTCTCATGACACTTGATTGGATATACTCAGATATAAGATGCATTGGAAATTTTATTTTAGTGTTACTAATCTATTAGAATACAAATCAAACAGAACTGAAGGAGTTTACTGAGGAAAGCTCGAATCGAGCTAAAAACACACCAACTAAGCAGTGTGATCCTTATTCAATTTGAAATATCACTTGCAATCTCGCTCAACAATGAGAACCCAAAATCATTCAAGAAGCCCTCACATAATTCCTCAGTAATTTCTTTGCGAGTAACCTCTATTGATCGCTTCTAGAATTGTCTTCAATGGGTCATAACTTATATTGCAATTAGTATTGATAATGATTGTGTTGGTTCATTGTATGGAATTAATTGAGATGATTGTGGAGATATTGCCATGTAGGGGGCAAGTACTTTACATTATGAGATTTGTGTTGTGGCCCTACTGACCAACGAATATCAGTTTTTCAAATTCTCTCGACTTTAACACTACCAGTTCTTTGGATGTGTAAAATGGTCAATCACACAATTTTTTGGCAATTCACTTGAACATTCAGAAGAAGTTGTTGTCATTTCGTCTCAGTTAATTAGTGTCTACTATAGAGTAACATGACTATTTAAGTTTAGTGTCTCAGTCAATTGTTTAGTGTACTCTATAAGTTTCTATTCAACTTAGAATACATATCAATTCATACATGAGTAATAGGTTTAAACAAAATGAAGTTTGGGCTTAGTGTACTCTATACGATTTAGATGAAGTAGGTCCTAGTCAGGTCATCACCCACGTTTTAGGAATATGACCAATATTTTATTTGCTCTTTTTTTTCTCCCTCATTTTTTGTGAAACGCCCTACAAGCAGGAAAAAAAGGTGAAACGTGCGGAAGAAATTGAATGCTTGGTAATATTACATGAAAAATATGTCAAACCCTACTAAAAGAAGCTCTTAACATCGACCAATGGGCTATAATTCTCTTAACATCTCATAATCCTTCATTTAATAATCATTTACTGTCGTCTTATTTGCTCTCCATTTGACATCTATTACAGTTTGCTAAAACTGGATACTACTAAACATTGGAGATTATAATCATAATGCCCATTTATAGTGACACATCGGCTTTCTTAAGATGCAAAGTTACCAAAAATTTTGGTAAATGGGGATCATAAACTTGGGCTCCACTAGTCAATTAAGCTTCTTCTTCCACAACTAACAGTGGTGAAAGAAAAAACTGACCTGCAAAGGTCGTAGGTAATGGATATTGCTCATAGAGTTGTCTAATTTCGTGTTAGTGCTTTAATGGAAGTCCAAAGGTGGTTGAATTGACCCACCATGTCTGATGGTATAATGCATTGAGGCAGAAGCCATGTTTTGGGTCCAATGGAAAAAATAGGTTACTCTATCCACACAAAATGCCAAGGATATGGAATTCAAGTTGTATCTGAATAATTTGCATTTGATTTAATATATAAATGCAATGATGTTGATGTTGTTTTCATATTGTTATGATGGAAACAATTTGTGTAAATTCATCAGTTTATGGTATATTTCAGACTCACAGAGAAGAAACTTTTGGTTTTAGTTTTGGTTGAGTGCTTTCTTAATTTGTTAACTTAGTGTCATTCCTAGTTTAACTTGTTCACAGTGCTTCAAATCGTATAGTTCAAACTTATAAATGTTTGTAGGTTTCAGCTTGTTCAGGTTGCACCTGCTACTGTGATCTTTGAGGTGCAAACAAGTGCTAGATCAGAAGCTAGAAAGGAGGAAACGTGCAAGCAAGAATTTAGGTACTGATTTTTCTTTTCTTTTTTCCCCTCAAAAGTCTGGTTTTTCTTTTCCAGCTTGGCATTGCACTTTTTCTCAGGTTTTGGGTCATTTGTGACATATTTGGTGGGGTGTTTCCTTTGAATTCACCAACAAATACACGCAAATGATGTACTCTACATTGGGTCACTTTTTTATTTATTTGATCTCCACTATGTTTATATCATGTCTAGATTTATAGTCAAGAACACAATATTAGCTTCTTATTGTTTGGAATTGATGCATTCAATTATGGGTGATACTATTTGCCAATTATAATTTGAATGAATGTTTTGTTTGAGCTCATGGTAGAGATTCCACCCAAAAAAAAAAAAATTTAAATAAAATAAAATTGTATAAAGGTCTAGAATGAGGAGCTTAGAAGAACGCAAACGAGTAGTTACGGCATTGGTAATGATAATCGCACATACCATTGCAATTATTCTACTTTATAAAAAAATATTTACCCCGTAGGACTCCTATTATAAATAGAGATCAGGAAAGAAAAGTTTTTCTAAGACGTATGTATATGGAGAGTGATACTTACTATCATTGTAGTCAAAGCCATCCAGAGCCACCGCATAAAGCCAAACGACAAGCCAAGGCATGACATCTCACTTCGTCTTGGTCAAAGCCAGGCCACTACCCTGAAGCTATACAAAGCCACCGCTTTTGGCACTTTTTTGTTGAGCATCTCAATGACATGTGTTACCCTTTGCACCCCGTTTGCTGCTAGTCCCTATATCACTGGCCTCCAATCTGCAGGTAAAATTATAATACTTTAATTAAGTAGGAGAGAGGAAGCACAGGTTGCATGCCTTTTTTTCTTTTCTTTTTTAAATTTATTATTATTATATTTTTAATATAAATGTTTTTTATGTTACATGTTAGACCATATTATGGTTCTAGCAGGTTTCCTCTCGTCTATAAGCACACTAGAAAGACTTACAAGAACAGCTTGAGCACCAAGGGCCAAGACTTTGAGAACATCTGTCCCGCGTCTGATTCCTCCATCAAGGAAGAAAGGAACTCTTGCTCTAACAGCTTGAAGAATCTGCAAGTCTATAATCCGCAAAAAAACGTGGATGATTATAATGTTGTAAGTAGCTGCCAATAGTGAAGAAAGAAAGGAAGTTTGACCATATAATTTCAAGATGTTAATTGGGCAGGGATCCAAGTATCGCCTCCTCCAAAACAGATGTGGTGGGTGGAACATAATCAAGTTGGCAACCTCCATGGTTGGATACAATTATCCCTGCAACCCCTGCTTTGATAGCTGGTCATGGTAATATTAAAGCTATATTATCAACATCTGCAGTGAAAAATTAAAGAGAAACTCCTCCCTAAAGCAAGTCATTAAACAGCTTTCATTCTGATCGTAATATGGTGGCAGCACTGCCTATCGTTTTAAGCTAGCTTTGGTACTGTTAGCATTTCATGTCAACTTTTGTATAGTTGGAATTAATTCTGAGTTGTTGTTTTAATATGTTAAAAGATCTTTCTACATATAAGAAATTAGGCACATAACTTTTATTGAAGAAAACTGTTGCATAATATTTCTGGTTTTCCTCAGAAAGTGGCATATAGTAGAAATGGGGAAAGGATAACTGCACTCGATTTACCATCTTCTGCAGTGAGCCCTCCTTTGATCAGAATTGGCAGGTTTGTTACAGATTCCGCCTCTATAAGTCCTTAAAAAAGTCACAATCTCGTCAAAAGCAACCAAATCAAAATGATGGTGGACAGAAAATATGTTAGCATCAGTTGAATATGATGATCAAGCTAGTCTGACTACTTTTTCACATAGCTGTTGGATTTTTAAAATCAGTTGCGAGTATGCAGAGAAATCGGCAATAGTTTCCATGGAATATAGAAGGGGATCAGGATTGCTAATGGTTTCAAACCTTCCAACTCAAATCAGGGTCAAGAGTTCCTGAGGCAAAAGCTTCAATGTTAGAACCCCTTTCCTGAAAGAATGAAACCAAATAAAAATCAAGAGTTGAAATAGGATGTGTTTTAGTACTCTTAAGCCCTAACAAGTGCAATAACTAATAACAACAAAATTTGGTTTGATTTCGTATGTAAAAGTATGGACAGGAAAGTGGAAACAACTTACAGAAACTCTTTCGGTTGGTAGAAGGCCTTCGAAATTCTTCAACCGTTGTGCAACCATTCTATAAAAGGACAGGCATTGAACTGACATTACCATTTGAGCAATTGAAACAAAAAGAAGATATATAGAGAGATGTACCTGTTACTTATGTCTGCCTCTCTTCGACCAAGCCTTGGAGCGTCCATGGTTAGAACAATTGCCTTGTACCCATATCTCTCAGCCCTTTTTACTAGCTGAGCTGAAATCTCTCTTCTTTTGTATACCTATACATTAAAGAACAAAACCCCATTTCTGTTTTTCATTTCTGGTACTGGTAGAACGAGAATCTACTTACTATTGTGAAAAAACAACTTTTGTAATTGTATCGTTTGTAAAGAGCAAGCAGCAAAACATCAAAAATCTATCAGAATAACATACATATAATTGGAAGAAGCGAATAAAGTTGCAACTAGAAGCGACCTCCTCGATCGTGCAGGTAGGCCTAAAGGACAGTACCTACAAACAAAACAGGCTTGGTTAGTAAGTGCATAAAATAACTGGATAAGCTAAAAAATCTCACTGCTACAATCGTGTTACATGCCGATGCAACTCTGGCTGTTGCAATCTCCCCTGGTACGAAGTAATTAATTGCTTATCATATCACAAAATAGAATCAGTATAAAATATCATGAATCAACATAAGATATCCTTCTAATTGAGTGCAGACCTTCAGGATGTGCTAACTCTCTTTTAAGTTAACAGGTTCAGATGCCATTTTTCCTGTAAACATAAGTCAATCCACAAAGTTTATCTCAAGTTCGAATTCACTCATACGAATACAATGATTTATTATTGAATTAGCAAGATACTGATAGATGAATCTAGAAATTCAAATTACATGGAGCAATCCGTAAATACATTTCAATCACTTGAGAATAAAAAGCATAGTGTTGAACCTTTGCTGCTATCCATCTCCACTGTTGTTGTTATCATATATTTTACAGAAATGATCTCAGTCTGTCATGCTCTGTCTGTACATGACTTCTTGATATATCATTAACAGAGCAACACCCACAGAGGGCCATGGTGAGCTCAAGTCATCTCTGAGCATCTTGATGACACGTCTTACACCATGCTCTCCCTTTGCAGCTAGACCGATCACTGCTCTTCCAACCAAAGAAATCACCAGTTCCAAGGGTGAACAACATGTGGAAACAAGATGACCCCCGATCGATTCAGAGAGAGAAGATATGGCTCCCACTACATGGAGTAAAATAGTGTGAAAGTGCTGACATTTTGAATTGTAATACAGTGGAGTTGCCTTCTTCCATCATCTTGATCTTCCATTCAGAATCCTAAATAGCAACCACATCTTTGTATTTAAAAGTGTACTCTCTAATATCTCAGTCTCTTGTATGTATCTTTAACTATATTACTAGTGGTGGTGAACAACATACAGAGTAAACCATATTATAACATGATGGTTCAATATTACATCATAACAAATTTCATGCATCAGGATGAGTGATGATTAACTCACCCGTTGGACAAAAACTGTTCAAAGCATCCAACAGACACTAACGGGGCAAGCATTTAACAATGATCCACCAAACCAAGTAATAAAAAGCGATGAAAATGGACCAAAATAAATTTAAAGAAGAGATGCTACAATGCCAGTAAACAGTTTACAAGGTTTGAAATCAAGATATTCTTACAACCATCTTGTTCTTCTTTCCAGCAGACAATAAGAGTACTTTCCCGTCAACAATATCCGCTGCCTCAATTGTTCTAGCTTCACATGCCACTCTTTCATTGTTCAAATAAAGGCCCCCTTGCTTCAATAAGCGGCGAGCAGCTGACTTACTGTCAAGCAAATCAGTAGAGACTGAAAGATCCACAACTGAAGCATTCAAGATTTTATCATAAGCCATAGAACAGGAGGGAACATCTTCTGCGATCCCTTCAATTGTTTTCCAATCCAATTTTGTCTCTGTTCCAGGTCTCAGTGCTTCGGTTGCCTTCAGAGCCTCTGATAAACCCTCTTCTCCATGGACAAAATGGGTCACTTCTTCTGCAAGCTTCTTCTGAACAGAATTGGGAACATATCCCGGCATTTTCATTTCCTCTTCCAAAGCATTTATCTCTTCCATATCCAAGAAAGTAAGAATCTTAAGAAACCTCACCACATCCACATCAGGGACAGAAAAGAAATATTGATAAAACTTGTAAGGCGATAACATCGATGAAGACAACCAAATTGCACCATCCTCAGACTTGCCGAACTTGGTTCCATCACTCTTCAACAAAAGTGGAAATGTCAATCCATAAGCTCCTTCAACTTGAAGAATTTTCCGAATTAGTTCAGTCCCAGCAGTTATGTTTCCCCATTGATCACTTCCTCCAATTTGAACATTGACTCCCTTGTTTTCAAACAAATAGAGAAAATCGTAACCCTGTAACAGTTGGTAAGTGAACTCGGTATAACTCATTCCTTGTTCTGATTCAACCCTTCTCTTCACACTTTCCTTTGCCATCATTGTACCAACCCTAGCAAACCTCCCAACTTGTCTCAAAAAATCCAATAATTTAACATCCTTCCACCAATCAAAATTATTTAAAATTGAAAAAGATTTTTGTTCGGAACACATATTCGAAGTTGAATTTTCTTCGGAACCCACTTTCGAATTTGTGTTCTGTTCCCATTTTCTACCTAAAATTGCAGAAAGTGTATGACTAATACCTCTAGTGTTCTTGTCTAGTGTTTCGACATCAAGTTCGGGTCTTTCAATGGATTTTCCTGATGGGTCACCAACTCTAGCAGTGGCACCACCAATCAAAGCGACCACATCGTGACCACATCGCTGAAACCATGATAATACAATGACTCCAAGTAAGTTTCCCAAGTGTAAACTCTCTGCTGTTGGATCAAACCCACAATACACTTTCAGTTTAGTCTGATTAGTGTCAGAAGAAGAGCAAACAGACCTGAGATTCTCGCTTGTTAGCGATTCAAGGAGACCCCTTTCTTGGAGAATGTTGACAACATTTGCTCTCTGAACAAAACCCATATCTTGATTCCTCGTTTCGAATGATTGCTGTGAGGATTGGACGCATCTGATGGGCATGGATGTTAAAACGGTGGGGTTTTTTTTAAAGATTTTGCGAGAGAAGAGAGGGTTGTTGTTAATATTATAGCGAAGAAGATAAAAGGGGCGGAGAAGGAACTTACTACTGTTACAACATAGGAATGGGGTAGCAGCTATAGCTGCCATTATCTTACTCTCTCTTCAAATACCCCTCTCCTATTTCACCTCTCTGTGTGGCGGGTGGAGTGATGAAGTCTGTGGTGGAGTGATGAAGTCTGTGGTGGGGAGTGAAAAGGACGCTGAAGAGAGAGCTGCTGCTGTTAAGGCCTCCGGAAAGAAGAAAGAATCTGGAAAATCATCTATTTTGTTGGATGTAAAGCCATAGGACGATGAGACCGATATGAAAAAACTTGAAGCTGTGAGGAATGTTAAAATGGAAGGATCGACTTGGGGAGCATCCAAGCTTGTTGCTGTTGGTTATGGTATTAAGAAGCTGCAAATCATGATGACCATCATAGATGATTTCCTCCGAATCCTTATCTTACAGAGCCCTACTTGGATCCGATCACAATGATCGAACCATGTTTTTATTCGCTTACAAAAGATACCCATGCAGTTGCAAATAATCTTTTCAATTCAAATGCCCTTTTTGAGGAATCTAATATCCTCAAAACTCAAGAGATTTATGACTTCATACTAGTCGACATCGACTCAGTTATGATCACTCATTATCGAGATCCTTCTCATCCTGAGAAGATCTCTCATTCCAAATGCCAAATCATGTCTATGTGGCGCAGGGAGTGATAAAGTCTGTGTGGTGGAGTGATGAAGTCTATGTGGCGAGGAGTGATGAAGTCTGTGTGGTGGGTGGAGTGGTCGAGACGAAGCCGAAGGGTGATTTATGGGTAGGGGGTGCAACCAATCCGAAATACGGCTGGAAATAAATCCTACCCGAACCATTTCAAACTAATAAAAGTGGTTTCGGTTAGATTTTGAATCATATCCGATTCTTAGTCCTCTAAGTTTGGATTCGATAATCATTAGTATGATTTTTTTTTATCAAGTAAACTACAAATGGATATGGATCCGATAATTTCAACGTAAAAGTAATGTTATATATATGCTTAAATTAGCAGGTTTTTTTTTTTTACATTCGTATGGATATGGACCCGATAATTTCGACCTAAAAGTAATGTTACATATATGCTTAAATTAGTAGTTTTTATTTTTATTTTTTTATTGTTAAGAGCATGATCTCTTAAACTAGCCAAAAAGTTATTTTGAAGTATCATATGGAAATCAAAAAAAAAAAAAAAAAAAAACCCTTTCTAGAAGAGATTTCTTATCCAAGCATCTATTTTAACTTTGCTTCTCCTTTCCCTTATATTTAGGACATCCATTCCATACCCCAATTCCTAATTAATATTAATAAAAATCATTTTTCTTTCTTCTCTCCAATAATTAATATTTAAATATAAAATTTCTATAACTAAGGGAAGATATATTTAAATAATTATTAAAAAAAGTTAAATGGGGAATGTGGTTGGAGTGATGAAGAAATAGAAGACCCCTAAAATAAACTTTTGGTTAAAATGATGATGGTTTTTAGCTTTTACCCTTGCAGCATCTTCAAGGAATCCTCTAAAATTATCAAAAAACTATTTTGGAGAGTTCGAAAAATTCATGCTCCAAGGGAACCCCTAAAACCTCTCATATTTTAACTTTACTTTTACTTTTTCCTATATTTGAGGGCATCCATACCATTCTCAAATCTCAAAGAATATTTCAACTATTTTAATTTCCAAATTAAAAATAAAAACCAAAACAATGATGAAAAAGTAGAAGATACATTTAAATAATGATAAAAAAAATTAAAATATGAAATATGGTTGGAATGATTAAAAAATATATATATGAAATCTCTAAATTTAGCTTTTTGATTAAAGTGGGATGGTTGATCCCAATTTTAACTTTGACACTTGAAGATGCTCTAATAAGTAATAACATGTTTGTTTATCCAAAAAAATCATTGTTGAGTACCCTGTTCCCTCCAATTTGTTGCAACAAACAATTCTTATTGATGATTTTACAAAATAGTAAAAGTAAATTATGAGATGAAAGAATAATCTAAATTTTGGGATTTTGAGTGCAAAAGTTTAACATGATCAACTCTATTTCAATACATGCCTACACATCCCCCCCCCCCCCCTTCACACTCAACATACAAAAAGCACAAAAAAAAAGTTCCATGGCTTCTAGGCATGTTCATTTGAACCCCTCCACCCCTCGAAGACAAACCGATGCTGCTCACTTCGTTGGCTCGGACAGAGAGAGCCAACAAGAGAGAGAGATCAGACAGAGTTGCTACTTTGCCGGTGCTCGAAGCGTCGCTGGGACAGAGAGACACATCTAGAGAAGTTCTCACCACACAGTCATAAGCAAACAACCCCTTCACTCTGTCCACAACCCCTTTCTCCCTTTGTTTCTAACTTATTTAAATAAACAAACTCCATCAGCGAAGACGTAGCAGACATATGAGATTGTCGATTGCACCGACATCGACCCACCGGCTTCAACATTGCAACCAATAAAGTTTTGGCTTCATAGAGAAATTTGGCAAAAACAATCTACTTGAAAGCAGAAGATAAAGAAAATGAAAGGCTTTAAATCACGGTCTTTCTACTTTTTGTTGTGGGAAGACTTCAATTCATTTCTTTTTCTTACTTTATCTCTCTCGTAGTAGCCTTCTTTAGTATTTTAACAACACTCGATGTTAAAAAACTGCAACATAAAATCTGTGACGGTCTAGATTAATCCTAAACCCAATCTGATGGTCAAGATTGAATCCTAAACCCAAGAGAAGTGAAACAGTGAAAGTGGAAAAGTGAAATCATGTCATCATGTGGAAGGGTCACATGGGTGACGCAACCCACATGTGACATGTCTTGTATTTTATTAAATTTAATTATCTTAATCTCTCACAACCTCTTGTCCTTTATTGTTAATTTATTAATCTAATTTAAATTTAGTTGTGTGGGGGCGGATATGGTTAAATCCGTATTCGTCTCGAATTTTTGCCGGATACACTATGGATCTTCGAATCCATCCCGAAATCCGTTAAGGTAAATCCAAATCCACCCCAAACGATTTAGATGGAGCGGATATCTGTAAAAATTTGCCCCACTGCCATCCATACCTTGACTAAGAGTATAATTTAGATGGCACAATTTTAGTCTTTTCGGTAGAAACCACAAGCATAATTTAGAAAACAGAATATCAGTGAATTGTAAGTGAAGTTTTGAAATCTACCAATTCAGCAAATGAAAATTCTAGAGAGCAAATGACATAATATCAGTGAATCTTTAAAATTTACCCACTCAACAAAACTTCAAGAAAAAATTTCTTTTCATGCGTTTAAAAATCTCAAGACATTCATCATTCTCGTTTGGCTTTAGTGGGTGGTATTCATTTACAGATTATGAAGGATTTTAAAATCCATTAAAATCCAAGGGTATTCAATTAAGGATTTAAGGTAATACAAGTAAATCTAGGGGTATTCAAATACGGATTTTAAAGGATCGTTTAAAATCCATCAAAATTAGGGGATATTCAATTCATGTTTTTCAAAAGTTAACTAAAATCAGAGGCTATTCAAGAAGTAGTAGATTTTAATGGATTTGTTAAAGTTGTGGATTTTGAAGGATTTGTGAGTGGAAAATATATATAACAATAGTCATTCCAAATCCAACATTCTCACTTCATATTTCAACGGATTTGTATTGGTCATTGTTAAATAACACCACCATTTTCGCTGAAAGACACCACCACCCCACTTTTTTTTGGATCTGTTGAAAGACACTACAACCTTCCCTTCTCCACATTCTCTTATCTCTTCACAGGAGCAACACCACATCGCCCCACAACTTTTGGCCACACCACCACACCCTACCACCACCCGCACTTCATCTTCTCATTTGTTCTTGTTCTTCTTTTTTGTTATTCTTTATTCTTTTTATTCTTTTTTGTTATTACTATTATTATTCTTTTTTGTTATTCTTTTTTCTATTTATTCTTTTTAGTTATTCTTTTTTCTTTTTTGTTATACAATAGCGTTTATACTGAAACGCTATCGTAGACTATACCATAGCGTTTTTGAAACGCTATTGTAAGTATACATAGCAATTTTTTTTTTGTTGCTATCAAATGATTTTTTATTACATCTTATAAATTTTATTTATAGAAAATAAAAATGTAAATGTGCCAAACTTAAACATTTTCATGAATGGAGGCAAAGTAATATAATTAATGAGATAATGTATTACATCGAGTCACAAAATATTTTCAGCTTTTCAAAACCTAAATAAAAAACTAAATATAAACAACCACAGCTCCCTGTATTAACACCTTAACCACCTCAACAAAACCACAATCATCTTCATCAGTCCACCTCAACAGAGTGCTCCATTTTCCAGCAGGAACTCGACCAATCAACAACTTGATCACAACGCCTCTTGTCAGCCTCGCTCAATCAGCAAAGTCCTTGAAAATAATGTATAAGACTGTCAGATAGTTAAGGGAAAAGTTAATAAAAAAATTTGTAACAAAAGTAACCATCTAAACAAAAATCTGAAGAAGCAACCAACAAGTTTTATAAAAGCAACAGGACTTGTCTTGTAAGAAATTTCATGACAATGTCATAAAGGACTAGGTATATGCAGTCTCACCACGAACTAAAACATTTGTGACTCGATGTAATACAAAGAGCTGATCTTTATTAAACATATATTGAGAAACCATATTTTTTTTCATATATTAAACAACAAAAAGACTCTCAAGTTAACAAAGGCTGCAAATAGCTAGGCAATATGTAACATGATAGCCTATCCGACCAAGAGATACTACAAATCTTAGAAAGCTACTACACAGGTAAAGCGATACTGTACATGTTTGTTCCATTCAAAGGGGTAAATAAGAACAAATACACATACAGGAACATGAACAAATACACGTACAGCAACAAGAACAAATACACATACAGGAACAAGAACAAATACAGCAAGCAAGAACCTGACAGCAGGAACATGAACTTGTGGAATTTTTCTGACAGATCCAACTTCACCTTCCCACTGATCCTCTTGCATGCATTTCCCCCCAACATTACATCATAGCTTACCATGGAATCAAGCCACAGACACTCAGGTTGCCCCACCATCTCCTTGTATGCAGAATTGGCCAGTCTCACTCTGTTACTCGAGTCTGAAACCACAACTGGTAGAGCCTCAGCCTCTATCTCTGCTTCAACCTCATGAGACTTCTTGGAAGCACAAGTACCAGGAATTGGGTTGGGTTTCACTTGTATGCATTCAAGTATGATGCTTGAACCAACAGGTCTCACAGGCTGAGGAGTTATGACATTTGCAGGTCCAGAATCAGAGACAACATCTTCTGCTTGCAGAGTCTGCAACAGATCCTTCTCCTGTGGAACATCAGCCTTCATGGTCAAATACATGACCTCCTCAAGGTGAGTAACAAGCATTCATGCCAGGAAGTTCAGATACTAATCTGGGTACTTCTGGCGATGAAGAAGAAGGGTAAGGTAGAAAAGAAAGGGTGACCAAATTGACAGACTTCTCCAAGCTTGCTCCAAGCCCTCCTGAGCTTGGGTGTGGAAACTGAGGAGGAAACCCATGACCAAAACTCTGCAGAGAAAGACCAAGTTGTGTGTTCTTGGCAAGAGAAGCAACCCCACATGGAGAAGACAACAAAGTGTGATTGATCATCTTTGTTCTCTTTGCAGGTGTGCATCCATACCTTCCTCTCTTTCTACTCCTAGTTGGCCTTGTTTGCAGGTGTTTGAGGAAAGGAGATTGTTGGGTGTTTTCAGGTGTTGTTGGGCCATCCAACAATGGGTTTATAGGTGGTTTTGGAGCAATGGGTCTGTACCTTGATAAGATCTGCTCAGTCTTACTAGAGTAAGAAGAAGGATTCATCATCATGATGAATGAAGATGGTGGCTGTTTCTTTTGCTCATTTAGCATGGACAGTCTCCAAGCAGCAACACCGCATATCTGAGTGTATGTTTCCTCTACGTATGATATGATCAATATAAGAATGTCATCTTCAAAGTAACATTACCTTATTTGCAGGATAGACTTTCTCCTTGTACCAAGCAGGCCTGTTTCCTAGATCAATAGGAACCAATTTGATCTTGTCCTGCAACCCCTGCTCCCAACAAATAAGAATTACTCAGAAATGAACTTTAATACGGAGGGTTTGAAGCTCCTTAATGAATAATTAACATACTATACTTGAAACTACAAAAATGGCTTGAACTCTTGAAGTGCAAAAAGAAATGGAAATGAACTCTTGAAGTATTTAATAAGTATACAACATGTGGATTTCATGACATGTTCAAATAACTCAAATTTCGAAAGACCAACATCTCAATACTATCCCTTGAAGCATCTCCACAGGATAAAGCTCAAATAAACAAACAGAACAAAAAATCACCATCTGATGTCTTTTGTGAATCTGAAATTACTGAAATAATACTGAAATTACTATAAAACTCAATTTCTTTATCTTCAATCCGACAACAGTAGATGGAAAAAGGTTAAAGAAAATATCACTTGGGATTTGCACAGGAAGAAATTATCTGTCAGCTTTACAAAATACTAGTTTTGATTTCTGAGTACCGATAGCAATATGCAAAAGGGTATTGGCATACTAATGGCATAAAAGAAAGTAACTTGATGAGTTGCGACAATAGTATAAATGTGCTGTGAATATTATACAGAAGACAACAAAAAAGGCTAATAACCAAGATCATGAAAATGCTGATTCGCAAAAAAAAGTTATCCTAGGTATTGGATATCAATGTCAGTAACGTGTCAAGCAGAATATGCAAGATCATACACACATATGCTAATATTCGCACACAAAAACACATCCTAACCTCCTACATACAAGCATGGCATTTGCTTAGGACAAGCACCAGTAGAATACAAGCATGGCATTTCCCACTGGAGGAGCCTGACCCAACAAGGTCCTCACAAGGCCTGCTGATGCTAACTTCCTGCCCATTGGGCATCAGACAAGCAGAAAAGCTTAGAAATCTCATAGGAGAACCCAATCAAAGATTGACAAGCAGAAAATCCATGCAAATCCAGCTATCTGAGTGCTAGGCTGGTTTGATGAAAATCATGAAAGTATGGAAGGCTGATATGCAGCATTTTCTACTCATTACTTTGACCTAACGAGCTAGGATCACATAATTTGACAGGTAATGTGGGATAAGGCCATTGGGATAATTGTTTCAGATTTAACTTATTGTTTCAGATTTAACTTTTCCAACACCTAATATTCGATTTGGATCATCTATATTTACAGAACAAGGACCATAAACTTTCCAGCCTAAAAAATATATGGATGCATACCAAGGTATTATGGGGATCATCATAATACCGCCCATTAATAAATCCTGCAAAGATGCCTTCTGCTGCCATGACATAAACAAACATTGCATTCATGCCGATCCACTTCAATGGCAAGAATATAACGCCAGCCCAAAATGTCAACCTGGACAAATAATGTGCAAACTTTGCCTGATTAGCAAGGCTTAGAACATCGATGGTCATTTTTGCATAGATAAATAAAAACACACAAAAAGGAGTTACATTCGTTGGGAAACAACTAAAACAGAGTTGCTTAAAAAGTATTTTAAAAAAAAAGGATTAGGATTGGCATGCAATCTGAGACTGCAGTTAAACTGGGGCGATAGACCACACCCTGCTTGATAATATGATATAAGTGGCATGCTATCAGAGAAACCACGTTGTACTTGAGAAATTTTGTCGACTCACTGTTCGTTTTAGGGAGGGTCATTTCAAAATTTCTTTTTAATTATGAATCGTAAGAGAAGGAATGGGCAAGATCTGAAATAACAATGAAATAGGGAAAATAAAAGGTTTGTTGCTTTTGCAATATATTTGACATTGCAAAGTAATATGACATGTACATAAACATAGATACCAAGGGAGAGAAAAAAGAGGGAGTAACTAATCTACATTAATGTCGTACCAGAACATAAAAGAAGAGAACACCAATGCAGCTGCACCTGCTGTCACACAGACGTTGCTCAAGCTATACAACTGTTTGTTTAATGAGATAGCTGAAATGGACAGAGGCAGAGTATTAGACAATAAAGTCATAGAAAACAAACAAGTATCATCCAATTCTCTTTTCTGACCATTTGTGAAAAAGGAGAACAAATCCTAAACTGAGGAGAGAAAGGCCCTTGATCATCCAATGTTTTAGTCTCTCAGAGTGACCCTGGAATTGAGCAAAAACAATAATCAAAAGACATCATGGAAATGAAACACAAGACCCCATAGAAAGGTGTGAAGCAACAAACCTCCAAATGTACCAGAACATGGCCACATTGCACTCCGATAATTGTCATTAGAATAGCTGATAGTGAACTGCATGAAGACACAGTCATGTATATCAAGGGTGGGATGTGGGACAGCTCCATTCTAGGAGGAAAAAAAAAGTGATAGTCTAGGAAGCAAAATGAATTTCCCCACAGTTATCATATGGTCTTAGCGTTGGTGTTACCATAGAGATCATTTACACAAGGAAATGGAGTAGCACATCTCTCTTACCACCCAAACTGCTTATAATGGTTAGAAATTTCAATATCCCAATCTTTAAACCAGCTCCAGAATAGACCAACCAATTTTGAAATTTCTGTGGTCATCAAATTGATTTTAAAGTTAACACTAAAAATGAGGGCTTCAACTTAATTATAGAGACACAAATATCAAAATAGCAATTTTGAGGGTGATTAAGGTGCAAAGCGAGGGGATCATCCTCGCATCAAGATAACATCATATAAAAATTTGAGAGGTGAAACAAGAAACAGAAATTGAAGTAAGCTTGTCCCTATTCACAACAGAAGGTACCAACTAGTTCAAGTCTTTAAGAGATTAACTCTGCAGACAAGTCTATGAGAAAATGATTGTACCAAGACAATGTCTGAAAGGACTAATCAAGATATAGACAAAACAGATCTTCCCATAAAGCCGTATTTTTAAGTACGTGTACACCTCCAATGCTGAAGTTCATGAGCTCAGGAAAAGAGGCCACCTTGACTTTGTTTGCAATAAACATATCACTATTCTTTAAGCTTTTATTAACCGTTATTTATATAAAATATCAGCTGTAAAGTTATTTGGATCTGAATTTGAGCAGAATTTTGGCATTGTTGAATATGAGAATCATGAACTTTAGATTTCACCCAAAATAAAAACCTCAGGTTAGATTAGCCAGACTTAGATTGTCAAATCCGTACTCTTCACATTTAGCTATAGCCATGAAACCCAAAAATAAACTCCTATCATTGGATTGTGCCAAATCACTCTATTGAATTCTGCAAATTCAAATTTTCTCATTCCATTTCCAGGTATCCATTCACCATATAATCTTATGCTTCCCTTTCCACTTTCAGTAAGCGGCCCGGGCTTTTTCCAGCCTTTCAACGGCACTGCCTCGTAATTCTTCTAAATTTCGAATAGTATTCAAGATTATCTGTTTTCAATTATCTAATAAATCACTTAATGAAAGTAGATTATCTTCCCATTCATTTAAAAAAATTCAATGATCTCTTCCCGAACCAAACATGAATCTTTCGGTTCATTTGGCTCTCACACCCAGTTACTTATGGGGCATTCCGTTATCTTTTTTTTTTTTTTTTTTTTTTAAATGTAATGAGCTTATCCTCTCTTTTCTGTTCGGATGTGGGTGTTTTGTCGAAATTGAATTGTCATAACTCTTAGTTGTAAAAGAAAAAACACAAAGAATTCTAAAAATATTTCTATTTTTTAAATAAAGTCCAATTCCAAAAGAAGCGAGTATAAATACAAATCAAGAAAATGATATAATAAGTAATCGGATTTTAATGAATCGTCTATTAAATCTACGAGGATATTAAGAGTTAGTTTTTTGCCAAAATAAAAGCCTTACCATAGATTGATCTCAACTCATTTTCAAAACTATGTTCAGTTTTAAATATGATAACCGAACATAAGCTTCCATAATAAGGGTACTATATGAGAACTTCAGTTAACATAATCGTGCAATAAGATATTATCCAGCGTAGTTCAATGTACAAGCATATGGCCAAAACGGACTTACAGATAAAATTTTCCCAAAATCAGGGTTATCTTTATCATACACAGTGATGGTGCCAGTTAGGAACATGAGCTCCATAAATTACGGAAAAGTATATAACAAGTAGACAAACACCAGCCAGCCTGCAGATAAAACGTAACATTAATTGTTTTGAGAATGTTTGCTGGTATGGATCATAACTCATAATCCCTACAAAAAATTAATATCAAGATCAAATGTACATATCAAATCCAAAATGACTTACCATTGGAAGCCGTATAGTTTGATTATGGGCCACCAGCCAGGTGATGGATTCTGTAGTCTTTTGGTTGAGATCTCCAAAAGTGCAACTATCAGATATGCAAGAGCAATCCTCTACAAATGGTAAAATGTGTGGTTTAAGCCAATCCATTAAAAAATAAAAACCATGACAAGAGTTCAACAATTAGAAATATTCCATCTGAAAAACCTGTAGAATACCACAACGCCTGATCCTTTTCATGTCAATTCCAAATGTTAGCTTGTCTGGAGCGAGTATCCTCCTTCAAAGCATACGGAAAAAATATATTAATAACTACAGAGGACTATGGGAAAGTGTTGGATACTACATTCACAGATAAAATCTCAGTTCTCTATCGTTGACTCATTTGGCTTGTCAATAACCACATGATCACAAGTACTTTCTACATTTGCATTTTGTATTCCTTCTATTGATTTGTCTATACAAGAGAAGTTTTTAAACCACGTTGGTTTCAGTCGAGGGCGTTTAAGACCCTACAAGTCTTGAGGTGCTAACACAAGAAATCCTAAATCATGATCAAGTGATCACATCAATGGTATCTTTATTACTACCAAAGCATCTTATGTTAACTACGGACAAAAGGCTCTCTTTTCAATGCCAATACAAATTAGAATACCATTTCAGCTGTATAGATTGGCAATTACAAACACAAACTCATCATTAGATAAACAAGCAAGAGTCTACCATTCATAAAAACAATAAACAAATAAAATCTTTTTACCTATTAATCAGGGTATAAAACCTTCCCACATTTTATAACACATCAGAGAAAATTTAGGAAAAAAGGGCACCATCAAAACATGTCCAACATTTTATCTAACAAGAAATCAGTATGCTAGTTTAACTCACAAATCAAGAACCAACCTTGTAAATGAGACCCCAGAACGAGTTTGACTGTTCTAATAATGACCTTTTTGAAGGCTGTAAGCCAGTTTGGGACTCTCTGCATGGAGATTATGAATGAGCATTTGTTCTATGAATAAGGGTTTGACACTCAAGTTAAACCGGATAAAAAATAAGACAAGATATAAACCTTGAAAGAAAGAGCAATGGCCACTCCCACTATGAAAAGAAAGAAAGGCATCACAAAGTCTGCAAGATTAAATAGAAGGAAAAACTACAAAAGGGATAGAAGAGCCAATAGTGTCCGACAATCACTTATGGTTATGACAGAAACAATATCCAATAGCAGCCCCTCAATATAACCTAAACTTTACTCTTTGAGATAAAAGGATTGCAAATTTTGACACCCTATAGTAAAAGCACAACAGTTTCATACAATGAACACCCTTTCTTGGTTAACCATTCAAAATGAACTATCCAATCAACACCCGAATCTAATCAAAAGAACTGACAAGTTAGGTAGATTCTTTTATATCTTTGCCAACAACTAAATCTGCATGAAGAATTTACTAAAACGGTTCATTTGTCTTCATTCTGCCTAAATGTATCAAAGTTTTCTAAGAGTCGGCAATAAGAATACATGGAAATTTATAATAGTTAAGGATTAGTAATGAATGCACTACGATCTATTCCATCAACAATGACATTTGTAATGAATGCACTACAATCTATAAGTACATAGCTGAATAGAGAAAAAAAATATCAGAAAGAAAAACAGAAAAATTCTCATACCTAAAACGTTACGTGCAAAATGACACCTGTCACCAAATTGGCATTGACCAGTAATCTCCCATTTTCTACAAATTTTTGTCATGCAACCGGGAGTCTTTGCATTCATCTGAGAACAGTCGATACTCACCGTAATTTGGTCGGATGCTCTTCCATCATCCAATGGAGATCTTGGGGTTTGAATGCTGATGGCAGAATTCTCCTTGACTATCGCTTGATATTTCCGGAACTTGGAAGGGTGCTCATGCAAGAAATGCACTTCTTCCCATAGCGGCACTCTTGGCCAGCAGCAAAACTCTTACACAACTTCATCCAGGAGATTATGCTTTCATCATGATCGTCTAAATTTCCCATTCGACCATCCTTGTGGAAAGTAACAAGATATTGCCAATTGGCTGCAGGCTTCCTCATATCTTCAAATCCATGGGAAAAATTTCAAAGCTTGCTCTCATAAGGACAGGTGCCTGACTTAAACCTTTCACACATGCAATTCTTATAAAATGCTTTTCTGGCTTTTGGAGAACTAAATGCATTTCGGGCATTCAAATTCTCTCTGCTGACAAAATCATCAGGGAGGTTTCTGGATTTCTTGCTCGGAGGACTCACATTAGTAGACTTAGCTGTTTGATAACAGTTCTTTCCATAATCAGATGACATCTAAGAATATCCATGCAAAAAAATTAACATCAATAAGTTTCAGAATGCTTAGATGAATGCATTAACTGAAATAGCAAATACTGATAGAATCCAAATGTGAATTTAGACAGGAAAAACTATAAATATATAAATTCAAAACCCAATGAAGACTTTATTGAAAAGAATCAAGAAGAAACAAAGGGATGATCGAGGTAATATGAATTAACCAAAGAAAATCAAATGACTTAGTTGAATATCTAAAACCTATAATTCTCTCCATGTCAACAAACCCAAACAACTGTTTGACCTAAAAATATTTGGTCTATGTTTACTTCAAACATATGGTGTTATGATTTTCATGTACATCATCTTATAATCAAATATATAACAAAGTAGCATGTCAAGTATATATATGAATCCCACAAACAAACCATTCATAAGCAATCAGTGAGTTAAACATCTCTTGCTCCCCTCTTTCATCAAAGGTTGAAAGGCGTTCGGAAACACCCATCTCAACGTCAATCAGGAAAAGTAAAGTATTGATGTAAAGTTCACGAAACCCTAAATCATCTGTGATTTAGCCATTATATGTCTCTTTTAATCACAATTAGCATCCTCTTTATTAGAATAGTTTTCTGTCCATTAATTTCGTAAAAAGAATTCATACAGTAATTTCATCAAACATTGCACCACTTAATTCAAAGTGATGAAATCAGCGATTGAGCTGTTAAATAGAAAAAGCAAAACCACAGAAATTTCTAGAATAATGAATCAATAACCCTTAAAACACTGAAATAGATGAAGGAAGAGAGACATAGAGACATACGTTCTGGACGAGATTGGTTTCGCCGCGGCCGTTAGGGAGAGGAAGCGTTTCAGACAACATGACACAAGTGTTCTACTGGCTCACTTCGCCACAGTTGGAGCATTTCATCTGAGAGAGAGAGAGAGATTTCAACAACAAGTTAGCAAACAAACATCAAGTAAAGTAAAGAATAAACCCTAGACGAAAACGAGAGAATGGAGAAGGATTTGTGTTGGAAATTGGAAGGAAGAATGGAAAGATACCTTGAAGTAGTAAGCGAAGTCGGGATCATCGCAGCCTCCTTGTGGTTCGAGATTGGTGAGACCGTCAAGATCCGCAGAGATCACCAACATCATGTTCACCATTTTCTTCAATTGTAATTGCAGAGAAGAACAGGTGAGAGTCAAATGTGAAGAACAGACGAGCAAGAGATCGGGGCGAGTTGAGAGATGAGGGACAAGAAGGGGTTGCTTCTGGTTTTGGCCGAGAGGGAGAGAAAAGATCGCGCTAATGCAAAATTTTGAGAAAGCGCCAACAAGCCCGCGCATTTTTTGCAGCGTTTTTCATATTTGAAGTCATTAAAAATTGACTTTTGATAGCACATTTGGCAAAAACACTATTAACAAATGCTATTAATGAGCATTTGTGTTGTAGTGTATAAGTATTACAAAGATGAAAGATTCAAGTAAATAAGGTCCTTTCACCGATCCTTCAAGAGAAGTCTTTCTTAGGGTTTGCATTTGAGGTAAAACTGGAAAACAATCTCTCTCCTTACGATAGACTTCTGTTGATTTAATGATTGAAAATTAGTATGCAAGGCATTGCAAGTTTGGACTTTGGGGGGTTGAACATGAAGAGCATTTATCCTTACGGTTGAGTTGTGTTGATTTGTTGATCGAAAGGTTGCATGCAAGGATTGATGGTTCGGGTTTTTTGAGGTGGAACTGGAAAAACATTTTTCCTTCCTGTCGAATTCTGGTGATTTAAGGATAGAAAATTAGTATGCAAGGCATTGCACATGTGCATAGACTTCATCGGAGTTTTGTTCAGTCTACAATGCCTTGGTTGCTTCATCCTCGAGGAACCCACAAAGATTCATGTAGAATCCTTGAAGTTATTCAGAAAAATAACCAACTCTTATTTATTGTCAAGCTGGGATTGGACCTGTGACCTCAAAGTTTCCTCACACGAGAATGTTACAAACTTGAGCTTGAAGAAGCAAAGTGATAAAAAAGAAAAGTTTATCTGTAAAGGTGAATGGAACAAAAAAATCAATTTAGGGGGAAAGAATGCTAATGCATGAGTATTTAAAAATCAAAATATATGACAATGTAATGTATTAGAAGGCCAAAAAAATGTGGCTGATACATTTACTAATACAGATATGAAGCAAGATATGAAGCAAAATATGATAACTATAGTAAGTGTAACAATAAAACTCAATTATGTGTGATTCTTAATGGACATTTCAATGAATGATTCTGCTGATTTAGTTATAATATGCATTCCCTCATATAATGATAATAAATATTAATATGATGACTTATTTGGTATATTTTAGGTCATAGTTTACATGAACTACATATATGTAAAAACAATTCTCACCAAATTGTAATATTCAATGTAACTTCTTCATTCTTAGGATGTGTTTGGTTGGGTGGAATCCAATTCCATGGAAATTCATGAGGGGATCTCTCCATTTAACGCTAAATTGAGGTAGCACTCATCATCCATCATTAAATTTTGTGATCAATGTTGTGAATGGAAGTCTCGTGAATATGGGATCACACTACTTTTTTTTTGGAAGGCGAGCTGGGTTTTCAAGGATCCCATAACCTATGCCGCAAGTGGGACTCGAACCTAGGACGTGGGGGACAAACTCACACAACCCAAACCACTAGACCATAACACCATTGGCGGATCACACTCCTTGCTTCTCCCAAAGCATGTGATTCTCATGATCATGGGACTTCCATTTCCACCATTGACAACAATCCATCTTTTTGTTGTATATCCAACGATATTTTTCCAAAGCGTGACAAATCATCTTCATGAGGGTTTTAGGCTTTAACCCCAAACAACTATCCAACAGTTTTTTGTTGCATAAGACATTTTCCTAATAGCACAACATTCACATTTTATTAAAGGTTCTTAACCCAAACCACCCCACAAAAAAATTTCAGCACAAATTTTTCCATGCATCGGAAAAAGGAATTTGTGGTAAATAGGAATATTTGACAAAACACTCGGCAAATGTAAATTTCTCGCCCTTGAAAAGCAATTACATTAAATAAAGCATGGCCATGTTTGAAAGTTTCAACCATTAAACCCCACCGTTCCATACTATTGCATTTTAGCCCCAAAGGAAGCCCAAGATACAAACATGAAAGAGTTTCCCCTCACATCGCATCTTATAAGTCTCTTCACCAATAAGAACCCCCTCCCAGAGTCCAATCTCAATAGTGTAGGAGATTATAATTTTAAGACCCAAAACAGAAAATGAATTTTGGATTGTGCTGATTCAGTTTATACTATGTGTTAATATTGCTATCAACTCCAAAAGCTTAATCTGTTGGGAAAGGAAAACCTATCACAAATCAAGGATCGGAGTCCACTCCCCCTCAACCTTGGTGCAAGGGTTGGGCAAAAAGATCAAACCCAAACCTCGTCCATCAAAATCTCTAATACGATATGTCGTAACAGAGCCCTAATTTCCTGTAAGCAAAATCTTGGTGTACTCATTTTTTCGGCGGCAGTAGTCACCAGCACGAACTACCATCCTCCGGCCCCTTACAACAATGCTTGGTCATATCTTGTTACCCATCTTTATTTTAAATCAATCTTCCTACCCATCTCTTCAACTTCTTTTTTAATCTATCTCAAACCAATATTACATTTCCTTAATCTCATCGACAACATATAAGTTCAGATCTTGTTTCGCTCTTATATGCCACTATCTCATTAATAGTTGATATTCCATTTTTTGTGGTTTTTCCTGCGGAAAATCAATAACTCTGTGGTAATTAATGAAAGGGATAAACAATAGCAGTATTTTGATTCGAAGGCACTCACTCTAGTTCAAAACCCAAGTCAAATTTCTGCGACATGAACATCCATTTTGATAACTGCTTGTAAACCTTTCTTCTTCAATATCTCATCTGATCACTTATTTCTTCTAGAGCAAAAGAGCCTCACTGAGGTCTCGTTGAAAAGCCCAACAAACCTTTTTTTAACATGTTCCAGTCAAAACCAAAATCCTATCCATAAATTCCATGTTTGTACCTTTTAGGAGCTGGAAAAAAAAAACCTTTGAGAAACACTCACCCTAAAGCCTTGGGTTGGAAGTTGGTGTTCAACTACTTTATTATGTGTTTGGGAGGTCAACTTTTCATTTTGAAAGTTGATAGAGGTCCAACAAGTTGTAAGCCGAATTTCAATCCCACGAGGTTTTGATCATGCCTAAGCCGTTTATGATCGAAGAACGTTCAAATCCTATTTCATCAGGTTCTCATGAGAGTCTCTGAATCATTCATGATGAAACATAATTTGTCCCAGAGACCTATTCATACCGGTAAAACTTTCTACACATGGGTTGAAAAAAAGGGACTTGGAAATTTTCGTGAACATGGTGGATTGACATTATTGATGAAGTAAGAATCAATGTCGTTGGTTTTGGGGATTTCATCCAGACCTTCAATCCCCATGAGATTGAAGAGGGGAGGGGGTTGAAGATATTTTTATAATGTGAATCATGAGAATAAATAGATATTTTTAAAATAATAAATAGATATTTTTAGAATAAATAGATATTTTTATAATGTTGAAGATATTTTTATAATGTGAATCATGAGATTGAAGAGGGGAGGGGTTGAAGATTTGATCTGATCTGTTAGGATTGTTTTCCTTCTTGTTTAGCTATTGTTTCCTATTTATATCTCTCTATAAATAGAACTCTCGATAAATCATTAGCTTCCATAGTATGTATTCCCTTAGATAATGATAATAAGTAACTTCATTAAAATAGCAATGCATTTGACATATTTGTGGTATAGTTTGACATATAGTACAGTATGTAGAGGATGTGGTGCCTCTAATGGGTTTCGGTCTTATCAAATGATTCTCAAAGTATGCTACCAATCGAAGATGAGACCTATTACCAATAACTATACAATACACACATAATTGAGAAACAAAGAAGCATTGGCATATCTGTATGTATATTTAATACTTTCAAGTTCCTCTCTCATTTATGTTAAGTAAGACAATCCTAGTTAGGGCATCTAGCATACGTGGGTTGACCTTTTACTTTTTCTGTTTTATTTTGTTTTAATCCACAAAAAGGCGTTAAATTATTGACTAAAAGCATTGAGTTTAAAGGTATGCTAATGAACGATAAGCCCATGTGGCAACATGTCAATCCAATACCCAATAAAACAATACATGATCTTTGAGGAGTACAGAGTAACATCCTCTACATCATGTAACATGCTGAATCACCTTTATTGAATGGTTAGAATCTAGTAAAGTCTAAGAGAGAACAACAGATTTCATGTCTCAGAGTCAGCGCCTTCATCGCACTACACCCCCCATCCACACCCATGTCCCTAGAAGTCAAAATGTTACTACGGTTCCAAGCAAGCTTCCATACAAACAATGGGGCTTTTGAAGGGCCTCCTTTACTTCACACAATGGAAGTGAGGAGTTGGTCCTAAATCTAGGAGGGCCTATTATTCACCAAGTGGTTGTAGAACCAAGATACCAAAAAAAACCATTTTTGGTCTAAGGCCACTTTCACTCATCGTCATTGATAATACATAAAAACGGTCATATCCCTGAGCCATAAAATGATCTTGAGGAATTACGGGCCCAAGCGTCAGCCCAACACCGATTTGGCTCAAGCGGTTCTAAGCTCGCCTAATCCAGTCCGCTAGACGGACCCGAACTCTTATAGCATGCTCGACCCACACGTCTCACAGTTATCCTCAATACCCATAAATCCTATTAAGGCAAGTATTTCGAGGATCAACTTCGGACGGGCAACTACAATAGCTCTCTGCTTCCAATTAGGAAGCAAAAATCAGAGTACATTCCACATAGGGAAACTCCCTTCTACGGATTACTCTTGGATTGGAAACTATCTCCCGCGTATCTAGGAACATAGGGCTAACATGGAACTTTCCTCCTACTACACGACTCTTAATTAGAGAAGGATCTCCACGAAGATTTCTTTCCTAAACTATACCTACGACGGCCTTGTAGAACCAGAACTCCTGCACTATAAATAAGACATGAGGTTGGTAAGCTATGTTACGTTATAAATTCTCTGTTTACAGCATTACGCCTTCCTCAGATCTCTGTCTGACTTTAGCATCGGAGTGCCATCGGCCACCACAACGATGGTCTGTGGCTCACGTGTTACTTGTGCAGGTCAGTAAGTCAGCAGGACTAGGTCAAAGTAGGGAGCGGAAAACGATTGCATCAGTCATCAACCCAACTCATCCTCATCAAGGCTAGACACCACCAAAGCAAGACCATCAGTCCTTTTATTGGCTTCATGTATCATTATCGGTCATTTTTTGGCCTCATCCATCTCTGGCTAATCCAGGATGAAGGTTCCACACACCCCACCAGCATTTTCTTCATAGAATTTTCGAACAAATCCTTGAGAATGAAAAGATTCCAAAAAAGGATCTACGAAATATTTCTTTCAGAGCAACCATGCCACATGACTAGAATATTTAATTTTTAGTAATTTTAAAAACACTAGACAAGTATTAGAAATGGTTGCTAGGGCTATCAATGGACAAGATTTTATCCGAAAATTGATCCTATCCAATCCGCAAAAATCATATTCATATTTCATGTTCTTGGATTTGGATTTCAAAACTTAATCTGAAATTCTGACTGGATTGGACTCAAATTTGGATAAATCCAATCCAAATAATAATCCGAATTGCATAAGATGAAATAATATTTTTTATAAATATTGCATGTATTATTTAAAATGAGGGCTTTTGGTCATTTCAATTTATTTTATTTTATTTGGTTTATTATAAAGGACAAATTTTAACTTAAATAATCTTTCTAATTTATTATAAAATAATGTCAAATAAGTTATTTTGGACCATATTCGGGTAGATTTCGAATTTGAGCATATTAAATGGATTTTATTGACAATATTGGAAAATTAATCCAATCCAAATTCAATCCAAAAAATTATCTAATATTGAATTCTTATCCATTCAACATGCACAAATCCGAAATCTACCCGAATCCGATTCAAAACAACTTAACTTGATAAGTTTTATATTAAATTTGCAAAAAAAAAATTAAGTTAAATATTTTTCCTTAATTATAAATTAAATAAAAATAAAGAACTAAAATTACCAAAAGCCCTATTTTCTAAATAACACATGCAATATTTATAAAATTATAATTTTTATAATACTTCTACAATTTGGATTCTATTTGGATTGGATAAATCCAATCCAATAAGAAGTCCAAGATTGAATTTGAAATCCAAGTCCGAGAAACAAAATCCAAATTCAGTTTTCTCAAATCGGATACAATGTATTTTTGGATAAAACCTGATCCATTGACAACCCTACTAGAGGCCAAGAAGGATGATGTGTCATTCATTCCCAACCTTAAAATTTAGGTATAATAATGTTCATAAACTGATAAACTATCCATCTCCTTTTTGCATTTCCGAAGATATTTTCCCAAAGTGTGGCATTCATTTCCTTAAAGGTCTTAGGTTTTAACCCCAAACCACTATCCACTTTATGTTACATATCCAAAGATAATGCGACATTCACATTTTCACGAAACTTCTCATCACAGTCCAAACCACCAAAAAATAAAGTTCTTGCACAAATTCCCTATCCTTTGCAAGGGCATGGATAACAGAAAAATGAGTAAGTGGTAAATAAGAATATTTGACAAAACACTCTTAGCCAATGTAAGTTTATCATCCTTGAAAACAATTCTTTTTTTTCATAAAGCAAGGCTACTTTCAAAAGTCCCTACCATAGTTATGAAAATGTTTATCGTATCGTATAATGAAAACCTAAATTTAAGATATCGTGTATCGTAAGATACGGCAAAAATTAATAAATAAATATAAATTTATAAAATATATATTTAAGCATATAAAAGAAAAAAACAAGACTTATTCTAGCAAGGACGTCCTCAAAACACTTTCATTGGTATATGGCTTGCGTTACACATATTAACAAGCTATTTGGTTATCACCCATTGATTCATTCACGTCATAAATCCTTCCATCATCTTAAATTGATGTACCATAAGATATATGTACCGTTTCCATGGAGCTTAGATACGATGCATATCGTGTATCTTATCGTATTTATCATAAGATATTGATAACTATGGTCCTCACCATCAAATCCCACAACACCCTACTATTGCATTTTGCCCCTAAAGGAAGCCCATAATATGGACGTGGTAGAGACTCCCCTCAAATCACATCATATTAGTTGCTACACCAACATCCTAAAGACCAATGTCAACACTCTTGAAGATGGTAATTTTGTGATCCCAAGCCTCCCCACAAAATGAACAATTTGTCCAACATTAGCAACATGATCCAACCGATTATTGAGAAGAAGATGGTGATGATACTGAAGGTGAAAAGTAATGAGAGACTCCTCAATGAAGAAGCCACTAAAGAACATCCAAATACCAAACCTTAACAACTAACCTACTCAAAGCTTCCATGGCGACAGAAAAAACGAATAATGAGAATGGTCATGCTTCTGATTTGCAGAGTTTTAAAGTGGCATGTGCCCGGATTTCATGTGCAGATGTACCAAATTTATAGTAAGTTTTTCCTGGGTTTCTTGATGGTCATGCTTTACTCAATTCATGGATAATGAGAATTCACCAATTAAAGGTCACGAATTGCTTGGAGATCGAGAAGACCCATATAATAAATTGCAGAAATCAAGCTCTACCATCATCAGATTATACAGTAGTAATTCACAAGCGACAACAAACTAATTAGATCTGAAACGAAAATAAACAAATGGGTGATTAAATAGCGAAGCTTTATCATACCCAAGTGCTCAAATTGCAAGCATGTTCATCCGAATCATCTGCAATTCCAATTCCCACTTTCACAAGTTCACCACCCACCGCCACAGTAATCGAAGATCCCATTGGCTTCCCACCCATCCTCACTCTTCGACCGTAAAGCCCTTTATTTGAACTGATTGATCTTTCGATGTTATAGCAGAATGAGAGGAGTTGTGGAGTAGAAGAAGAAAGAGTTGGAGAAGAGAAAAAAACTGAGAGAAAATGTGACATCTAGGATTGAAGGTAGAGAGTATATATAGAGAAATGTTTGGTCGATACCACCTATGCTTTCCGCTTTGCATGCAGTATGCTAACTCATAAATCAATTCTATTGTATGCAAAAATCTTTTTAACCCTGAAAGATATTAGAGCATCCACAGTGTTGTTTTGATGATGTTTTGGGCGATTTCTAATTCCGGACATGAATGGAAAGTGGATGCACTAGCAATGTCTTGTTCGTGAAAGTGGAGACTCGTTTGGGACAAGGAAGTCATCTTTCATTTGCATAAAAACTCGCAAAAGTAACGGAGTTGAGAATCTTCTCATATTTACGTGATACATACATTAATTTGTTAGATAAGGAGTTGTTTGACTTGCTTAATTATTTTTCTTTATTTTATATAAAAGTATTGTACCATTGCTATCGATCAATAAGTATAGCCGTAAAATCGTTTAAAAGAATGTCTTTTTTAGAGAGAATCCAAATCGTCTGATGCACCTTATTGGAGGTTGCAACATCTTCTGCCCTAAGAAATTTTGCGTAGAACAAAAATTAGTATTTGTTGTCCGAAACAAGTGACTAACATCTCAACACATGCATCTCTTTGCATGCGGGGGCATTGAATTCATCGACTATATTTATGCACAAAATAGAATTATACGCCTTATATTCATGAGTGTTACCATGCTAAGTAGATACCCCACTCAAATGCACTTGCCTATTCTTAACTATTTATAATTATTAATTGAATGTTTTGTAAAATATTTTTCTCATATTATCCTTCATTACTCATTCTCACACCTCCATTTCTTATGCACACTTTAATTGGAAGAAGAAAAAAATATTCGAATATGTGATAGATGGCCAAGTTAATCATTCTTTTTGAAGCCTTGCTTGAGAGCCAAACCCGCGCCAGGCCGACCCATCACCATCCATCATCCTAAAAATGCTAAAAATGGGTCCATCTCTAGGATGATGGATGGTGATGAGCCGGCCTGGCGCTACCGACCTGGCTCTCTAGAATTAGAGTTCTTTTTGAAATTGCATTACCTACTCTAATCATGCTTAGTATCACCGAAAGGACTGATGTCGGTTATCTTCGTGTATAGTCTAATTTTTGTATGTGGAATATGACCAATACAACACCTATATGTAGTAATGCAACTCTAGTCATGTCTTATATCAACAATATGACTAGGTTCAAAAATTTTGCAATCGGAACCTTTTATCTTAAATATCTATCTTCATCTTGCAAAATGCAAAAGTACGACAGGATATCAAATTCTCAAATGTAGCAGGCATAATACCTCATGTAAAAAGGTTAATGCCAAGAAAATGATACATGTGAAAGGTTCACAAAATTTTGTCAAAGCTGAACATGCAACCAGAAGAATATTTATTGACCTAGAATTACAACTTTTTTTTTCAAAATTTATGGATTTTTGTAAATCTTTTGCAACTGTCGCCCTGCTTGGTTCGCTGGAAATCCACTGTAAATGAAAATGATTTGGAAATATTTTTCCAAAATAAATACATTTACATGTTCATTTCAATATGTTTGGTGGTGAATAAAGAGTAAGTCTAGCCAGCCATATTTGCTAGCTTTTTTGGCATTTTTTTTTTGTGTTTTTACACTTTTTGCCCATTTTCTTTAAAACACAACCACAAACACTATTTATAGAAGGGGTAGAAATGTAAACAAATCCAAAAATGCTAAAAAAAAAGGCTAGCGAATCTAGCTGGCTAGAATTGTTGGTGAATAAAACAACGATTCTAGCCAGCCAAGTATGGTAGCCACTTTTGGGCCAAGTTTTGGCTTTTTTACACTTCTACCCCTTCTGTAAATGGTGTTTGTGGTTGTGTTTTAAAGAGAATGGGTAAAAAGTGTAAAAAAAAATCAAAACTTAGCCTAAAAGTGGTCACCAAACCTGGCTGACTCTTTATTCAGAGTAAGTCTAGCCAGCTAGGTTTGCTGGCCACTTTTGCGCCAAGTCTTGGCCTTTTTACACTTTTTACCCATTCTCTTTAAAATACAACCACAAACACCACTTATAGAAGGGGTGGAATTGTAAAAAAGCAAAAACTTGACCCAAAAGTGGCTAGCAAACCTGGCTGGCTAGAATTGTTGCTGAATAAAAAAGAATAAGTCTAGGAAGCCAAGTTTAGGAGCCACTTTTGGTTTTTTTTTACCAAAAATTCTTAAGAGCCAGGCCCTTAATGCCAGATCCGCGCCACCTCCCCTGCATGTTTTTAGGAGAGAGATCTCCTCAAGATCTCAAGAACTTCTGAAGAACTCCTCAAGATCACCTCAAGATCCCCTCAAGATCTTCTCTCTCCCAAAAATGTGCAGGGGAGCCTCCCCTGGCGCGGATCTGGCACTAAGGGTCTGACTCTCTAGATAAACTCTTTTTTTACATTTTTACCCCTCTTTAAAACACAACCACAACATCATCTATAGAATGGGTAGAAGTGTAAAAAAACCAAAACTTGGCCAAAAGTGGCTCCTTAGAATTGTTGGAATAAAAAAACCAACAATTCTAGGCAACCAGTGAACACAATCTTTTTTTGCCAGGTTTGAGGCTTTTTACATTTCTACCCCTTCTATAAATGATGTTTGTGGTTGCGTTTTAAAGAAAATGGGTAAAAGTGTAAAAAAATACAAGCCTGGCAAAAAAAAATGTTTCCTGGCTGCCTAGACTTACTGATAAAAATAGAGTTTGTCTAGGTAGCCAGGCTTTAAAGCCATTTTTTTGGCAGACTTGAGTTTTTTTACACTTTTACCCTTTGTCTTTAAAACACAACCACAAATATTATCTATAGAAGGGGTAGAAGTGTAAAAAATCCAAAAGTGGCTATAAAGTCTGTCTGCCTAGAACTGGGGTAAAAAAATCAACAATTCTAGCCAACCAGGTTTGTTGGCCACTTTTAGGCCAAGTCTTGGCTTTTTTACAATTCTACCCCTTCTATGGGTGGTGTTTGTGGTTGTGTTTAAAAGAGAAATGGTAAAAAGTGTAAAAAGGCCAAGACTTGGCCCAAAAGTGGCCAGCAAACCTGGTTGGCTAGACTTGCTAAAAAAACATTATGCAAATTTTTTTTCTTGTGTAGTGCTAGCTTTCTATTTGTAAAATAAATCTCGCCATAAAATTGACATCTTATCCATCCATATTCTATAATGTCACAAATCAAGCACCTGCAAATAAAAAATTCAAGTAATAAAGGAGATAAAAGTTATAACTTGGAACAATAAAAACAGATTTAAGTAATAAAGGAGATAAAAGTAGACTCTCTGGTCATTCCTGCTGGTGGAAATTTTCTTAGGGTTCAGATTTTGAGGTAGAACTGAAAAAGCATCTCTCCTTACGGCCGAGTTATGCTCATTTAATGATAAAAAATAAAATAAAAATAGCACGCAAGGCATGGCAGGGGAGTTTGGATTTTTCTGAAGTGGAATAGGAAAAGCATGCCTCCTTATGATCGGTTCTTTTGATTAAATGACTCAGAATTAGTAAAGAAGGCACTGAACTTGTGCATAAACTTCATCAGAGTTTAGTGCAGCCTACAGTGCCATAGGGACAGAAAAAAAAGGTGGTTTAGGTCACTGTAATGTTTAAATGATCTCTCGTTCTAAAGGTGCGGTCAAAGATTCATGTAGGGTGGAAGGATGCTAGGGTGGGAAGGATGTTGCAGCAGATGAGAAGGAGGATGGGAAATATGTTGTAGCAGAGGACAAGGGTGGGAAGGATGGTGCGGAAAAAGAGGCGGGTAAAAATGGTGTTAGGGCAAACTAACTCGTATTTACTAGTCAAATTGGGATCGGGCCTGTGACCTCAAAGTTTCTCACACGAAAATGTTATAACTTGAGCTTTGAGAAGCAAAATGATGAAATATGAGGATTTTCTCTGTACAAGTGAACGAAGAAAAATCAATTTAGGTTAGGGAAAAGGCTAATGTATAAGTATTTTAAAATCTAAACCTATCTTTGATATGAAGATGAAAAAGAAAATATATATGTATTAGAAGACAAAAATAAAAATACATTTACTAATATGAATGTGAAACAGACAAAAATGACAATCGTAGTAACTATTAAGTGTAAAATAAAAACTCAATTATGTGTGATTCATAATAGAAATTTCAAATGTTATTATGCTGATTTAGTTTGTAATGTGTTAAATTGTCATCTACTCTCAAAGCTTAATTGTTAGGGAAGGAAAACTTATCGATTCACATATCAAGAGTTGTGGATTGGACTTTTAATCTCAATAGCACACCCCCCAGTGCAAGGGTCAAAAGATGCCTTTAGTGATTGTGTCGGGTGAGAATCGGACCCCTGACCTCTTCGAACAAAATTCTAATACCATATATGATATCAAAGCCTCTTCTGAGCAAAATAGTCGAATACACACATATACTTATATTATCTTAACATTTTCTACACCTTAATTAATTATTTCATAGATGTATTTCCGTGTTGTATCCCATACAGTTTCCTTAGTGCATGTTGAAGAGTAAAGTTATCCTAGAATTACTATACCACACTCTTTGGGTAAGTGAAAATTTAAACTAATGAGTTATCTTGAAAATGTCTTTTACTCATTAAAGTTCATTAATGAATTGTAGTAAAAAATTAGTATTGATGGAATGTGTTATGATTATAATTTTATTACAATAGTAATTTAATTCTAAGGAATGCCCATGCTTAGTGCGGGCTAGATCTTAATGCCTTGAACTTATCGGCCGTGGTAGCCATCGGTACCACCTACCGTCCGCCAGCCCTTTACAACAATGCTTGGCCATATCTTATTACCCATACTTCTCTTTCTTCTCTATATTTCAAATCAATATTCCGACCCATATCTTCACCATCTTTTTAAATCTATCTCAAACCAATAGTCTCATTTCTTTAATCTAAATGATAACATATAAGTTTAGATCTCGTTTCTTGCTTATATGCCATTATCTCATTCATAGTTGATATTCCTTCTTTTTTGCCAACGAGGTTTACCATTAACCCTCCCAACCCAAATGCCGCCGGCAGGATTCAAACTCTAGATTTGTGATACCATCCGTTACAAGTCTATCAACTGAGCTACTACGCCATTGGCTTTTAGATTGTAATTAATGAAGGGAAAAACAATGCCAGTGTTTCGATTCTGATTCGCTCACTCTAGTTCAAATGCCAAGTCAGCTTTTTGTGCCATGAACATCCACTTTGAATAACAACTTGTAGACCTTTCTTCTTCAATATTTCATCTGATCACTTATTTCTTCTAGAGCAAAAGAGCCCCATCTCATCTTTTGTCCTATTTCACTACTAGTTCATTAGTAGCTCAAGCTTATCTCAAGTTAGCGTGCTAGTGAACCCAAAGCCCAACAATTCCTAGCATGTTACAAACAAAGCCAAAATCCTACCCATAAATTCCATGTTTGTCACCCATTTGGAAGCTGGACAGAAGAAGAAAAAAAACACTTTTGGGATCACAAACCCTAAAGCTTTTATTTGGAAGTTGATGTTCAACTTCTTTATTATGTGATTGGGATGTCAACGGTCCAACAAGTTTCATGATCTATAATTTAGTGACTACTTTCAAGAACCCAATATACAATCAATTGGTAAACCTAGTGACAAGAAGTCAATCCAAAACCCATGATGCATACGGAGCACCATCCTCCAAAACCACCTACACCATCAAATTGAACCGTCTTTTAACAGTTTTAATCTAGCCGAATACAATGCGGCTCAAAGGTAAATGCACCTATGAACAATGCATGAAATGAAAATGTGGCAAGCAACAATTTGCATGAATTGCAAAGGTGTCTAGCAGATGAAAATTGAGAAGAAAAAATTGGTATGATTTCTTGATGCACATGCTTAACTATTTTAATCACTGGGAAAAATGAGAATACACGAACGGGTCACCAAATGCATGGATATATATAGAAGAAAATCAATAATTTGCATGATGGGCAAAATGAGATTTCACCTATATAGATCACAAATTTGCATAAATTTAGAGAAGTTGTGGAAATCAAGCTCTACCATCATCAGATTCTACGGTAACTCGCAAGCCACAACAAACTAATTAGATCTTAAACCAAAAGAAACAAATGGGTGATTAAAAATCGAAACTTGATCATACCCAAATGCTCAAATTGCAAGCATGTTCATCCGAACCATCTGCAACTACAATTCCCAACTTCCCCATTTGTCCTCCCGCCGAGACAATCACCGTGAACCCCATTTGCTTCCTACCCATCACTACTGTTCGATTGCAAAGGCCCTTCTTTCTGGTTGCGCTTTCGCGGGGAGGAGATTTGGAGAAGAAGAAGAAGAAGAAGAGAGACTTGAAGAAGAAGAAGAAGAGAGAAAACAGAGAGAGAAAATGTGACATCTGGGGTCTGAAGGGGGAGAGAATATATATAGGGGAATTGGGGAAATGTTTGGCCGATACCAACAAGGCTTTCCGCTTGCATACAATATGCTTAAAGATATCAAAAGTTAGCATATTGTATGCAAAACTCCCTTAGACATCCTAAAAGATATTAGAGCATCCATTTTAGTGATGTTTTGAACGATTTCCAGTGACAATGCCTCATTTGTGGAGACTCGACTACAGAGAGAGAGAGAGAGAGGAGAAAGCCATATTCATATTGTGCAAACAACGGAGTTGAGAATCTTCTTGCATTTACATGATGTGTGCATTAATTATCTTTGCTAGATAACGGAGTTGTTGAGCTTTTAGTATATATCATCATCATCATCATCAAAGCCCATTTTCGAGATTTTCGGGGTCGGGAATTTTGGTTCTCCAAGCAATGCGATCTTCCCACATTTCCTTACCTAATCCAAGCTCAATGATATCTTCATTCACCGTCTTCATCCAAGTTTTCAACGGTCGTCCCCTCCGTCTACACCCTCCATTAACTTGCCAATCTAAACATTTTCTAATTGGCGCCGTGCTTGGTCTCCTCCGCACATGACCAAACCAAGTTAAACGTCTTTCTCTAATTTTTTCCTCAATGGGCGCTACACCTAAGTATCTCCTAATTCTTTCATTTCTAATTTTATCCTTACGAGTTTTACCACACATCCACCTTAACATACGCATTTCTGCTACTGCCATCCTATGCGTATGTTGTCCCTTAGTAGCCCAACATTCTGAACCGTATAGCATGGCTGGTCGAACAATTGTCTTATAGCATTTCCCTTTTAGCCTTGCAGGCATCCTTCTATCGCACAATACTCCTGACGCCATTCGCCATTTCAACCAACCAGCTTTAACCCTGTGGTCTACATCTGCTCCAATAGCCCCATTCTTTTGAATTATAGACCCTAGATATCGAAAAGCCTCACACTCCGGGACCTCGACACCTTCGATCTCAATTGCATTACTTCTCCCTCTTGGTTCACACCCAAAGTTGCACACTAGATGCTCCGTTTTCGAACGGCTAATTCTAAAACCTTTACTCTCTAAAGCCTCCTGCCACTTAACTAATTTCTGACCTAAACCTGCACTAGTCTCATCCATTAAGACAATATCATCTGCAAATAACATGCACCAAGGTACATCTTCTTGCAGATGTCTCGTCAACTCATCCATGACCAAAGCAAAGAGATATGGACTTAACGCCGACCCTTGATGTAGTCCTACTGTCACTGGAAATTCACTAGACATCCCACCTACTGAGCGAACACTTGTTACAGCCCCTTCATACATATCCTTAATGATATCGACATAACATTGAGACACTTTCTTCCTTTCAAGCACCCACCAAATTAACTCCCTGGGGACCCTATCATATGCTTTCTCCAGATCAATAAAAACCATATGCAAACTCTTACGTGCCTCTCGATATTTTTCTACAGTTTGCCTAAGCAGGAAGATGGCCTCCGTAGTAGACCTACCTGGCATAAATCCAAATTGATTCTCTGAAATCGTGGTTAAACTCCTAAGTCTTTGTTCTATAACCCTCTCTCAAAGTTTCATCGTATGACTCATAAGCTTTATCCCTCTATAGTTCGAGCAATTTTGGATATCCCCTTTGTTCTTATAAATTGGTACCACAATGCTATGCCTCCATGAATCTGACATTTTTCTAGTTTCCAAAATCCTATTAAAGAGCTTAGTTAGCCATTGAATTCCAACTTCTCCCAGACATTTCCATGCTTCAATTGGTATATCATCCGGTCCAACGGTCTTCCCTGTCTTCATTCTTTTTAAAGCTTCTCTCACTTCTGTGGCACTAACTCTGCGATGGAACACGCGATCTCTCCCTTCCTGTGAAGCATACCCCTCCAAGTTTAACTCCCCTACATGTGTTCCATTGAGTAGGTTCCAAAAGTAATCCTTCCATCTATCTAAAATAGATTTATCCTGCATTAAGACTCTTCCATCCTCATGCTTAACACACTTAACATGACTCAAGTCCCTAGTTTTTCGTTCTCTAGCCTTCGCTATCTTGAAAATATCCTTCTCCCCTTCCTTCGTACCTAGCCTATTATAAAGAGCATCATACGCTCTCTTCTTAGCTTCCCCTACTACTCAACTTCTTAGCCTGCTTATAAAGCTCATAAGACTCTAGGCACCTATCTTTTTGCCATGCCTTAAAGCATCTTTTCTTTTCCGCAATGGTTTGTTGCACATCCGCGTTCCACCACCATGTCTCCTTACCATAGAAACCTCCTCTTTTGGCCTGTACTAACTCTTCATTCGCACATCTTCTTATTCGGTTTGCCAAATGTTCAAAAAGATCCGCGCTACTAGTCTTATCCTTTTAGTATATATAAAAAGCAAAAATGTTAGGATATAAGGCTTTTGCAATTATGTGTTGCAATCACGATGACATGTCATAATCTCGTAAGAATGATGAAATCCCTAAAGATTTTATGTGTATCTCAAAGTCGTAAAAATGCTATAAAAAGTGGTGTATCATCGCGAATGTTCAATATGGATATAAAACCGTTTAAAAAATAATCTTTTCCCGTGCTCCGTAGTTTGTGGAGATTGCAAATTAAACCTCTTCCCTAAATAATTTCGTTTAAAACAAAAATTGACATTTGATGCCAGAAATATGAGCAAAACATAATTGGCTAGAGGATCTATCAAATGATAAATTTGATTAGATCTATACAATCCCACTAACATATCGTTACGTACATCGTTCATGTGTTTTCCAGTCGAGCATAAAATCTTAGCGATTATATATTGCTTACATAGTATACTTATACTGTCAGCAATAAATAAGAGCCCGGGGTACATAATTATTGTTGTTTACTGTAACACCATTTTTATATATTCCTCCCTTTTTACATTTCTCGCTTCTTATCTACATCATTCATTTTTACATGTATATTAATGGTGGGGTGCAAGGGGGGATTTTACTTGAGGTTGTTGTTACATGACACCACTATTTATGTCTTTTACCATAACTACCTAAAAAACTAAACTTCTAACCTATTAAGTAACGAACGATTCTAGTTGGCCTGGGTCGAGCGCCTGGGTGGCTGCCTGGACGCTCCTTGGCACGTGACAAGGAGGGTGTCTCGCACGTGCCCGACCGAAGTTTAAAAAAAAAAAAAAAATGCGGGAAAACTAAAACTTTAGAAACTTAAAAAATCTCAACTTCTCTAACTTCAAATTCAAACAACACTTCACTCTCTTCCTCGACACTTACACCACAATATACAGGGGAGTGAGGCAAAGGAATGGCGAGAAATGGGTGTGTGAGGTGAGCAGGAAAACTATGTCTCTCTGCCGATCTCTATGTTCTGGTCTCCTCTGTTTTCTGAAGCATGGGTGAGCAGGAAAACTGTGTCTGAAGCATGGGCGGCAGTGAAGAAGAGGGCGGCGAGTTCTTTGTTCGGAGGGGATACTCAGCCGAACAAGAAAAGGGACGGTTTTTGTTTGTATGTAGATCTTACACAGTTCTATGTTTCTGGTCTCCTCTGTTTTAAACTTGTTTTTGTTTGTATGTAGATTGTCAGCAATGGGATCTTACACAGTGTTGAACACCGAGTAGTGACTAATCCAAATGTTGCAAGAACAACCATTGCAAACTTCCTTGCTCCTCCTATGGACAACATTATTCAACCTGCTAAAGAGCTTATTGATTATGAGCTCAATCCACCAAAGTTCGGAGCGATCAAATACAAAGAATTTGTTGCTACTTATCAAGCCTTGAACATTGAACCTGAAAGGATCATGAAGCACTACATGCTTCAAGGGTCTGTTTTATTGTCAGCATGTGTACATGGAGTGTTGGTTCAAGAAGGTGAGACATATTTTGAGTCTATGGAGAGGGAATATGGGATCAAACTAGAGAAAGAACACTATGCGTGTATGGTTAACCTTTTTGGACGAGCTAGCCAGCTGGAAAAGGCTGAGAAATTGATTTCTCAGCCTTTTCTAATCAGCCTTAGGCAAGATAATCAATTTCTCAGCCTTTTCCAGCTGGCTAGCTCGTCCAAAAAGGTTAACCATACACGCATAGTGTTCTTTCTCTGGTTTGATCCCATATTCCCTCTCCATAGACTCAAAATATGTCTCACCTTCTTGAACCAACACTCCATGTACACATGCTGACAATAAAACAGACCCTTGAAGCATGTAGTGCTTCATGATCCTTTCAGGTTCAATGTTCAAGGCTTGATAAGTAGCAACAAATTCTTTGTATTTGATCGCTCCGAACTTTGGTGGATTGAGCTCATAATCAATAAGCTCTTTAGCAGGTTGAATAATGTTGTCCACAGGAGAAACAAGGAAGTTTGCAATGGTTGTTCTTGCAACATTTGTATTAGTCACTACTCGGTGTTCAACATTGTGTAAGATCCCATTGCTGACAATCTACATACAAACAAAAACAAGTTTAAAACAGAGGAGACCAGAAACATAGAACTGTGTAAGATCTACATACAAACAAAAACCGTCCATTTTCTTGTTCGGCTGAGTATCCCCTACGATCAAAGAACTCGCCGCCCTCTTCTTCGCTGCCGCCCATGCTTTAGACACAGTTTTCCTGCTCACCCATGCTTCAGAAAACCAAGGAGACCAGAACAGAGAGATCGGCGGAGAGACACAATTTTCCTGCTCACCTCACACACCCATTTCTCGCCATTCCTTTGCCTCACTCCCCTGAATGGTCAGATGGCTATCCCAAAACCACCGCTCTTCCTCCACTTGTCACCCACCACCACCACCTCCTTTTCATCTATCCTCTCCTCTTCTTCACCCCCCATCACCATTTCTCCCACCACCTGTCCACAACCCACTGGCCTCCTCACCTAGCCCCTTCATTAGCCCTCATCTTCCACCCTCCATATCTCTCCATTCCTCTCATTCATCAAACCAACCCACCACTCCCTTTGCTTCCTGTTGGAAAAATATGCTGTAAATTCGAATTAAAAAGAAGGAACGATGGTACCAATTTTGCTTGGGTTGAGTCGCGGACTAGGTCGCTCTCTTTAAGACGTTTCGCGGCTCTGCCCAAAATTGTGCAAGCAGTTTCGTAGCCCCGCCGTCCCCAGGATAAAACAGCCCAGAATCTTCTCTGTCTCGTTCAAAAATTGCACAATAGATGAACGGTATACAAATCACCCTTAATCTCCTTATTTGCTCGGAATCACCAGAAAATAAAACAGCAACAAACAAGAAGCATAACCAGAGACTCTGATTTCAAAAACTGTAAGTAAGGAGCATAAACTCGAAGACTCTTTGCAAGGAGCAGAAACTCGAAATTTGCTGGAAGCAGAAAATCGAAAACTGTTTGCAAGAACTCTGTACGAAGCATAAACTGGAAAGCTAGAACTCTGTGTTTCTCTTTTGTTTTTGTATTTATAAAACTCTAAAACTACATGGTATTTATAGGTAGAAAACATACAATCGAAAAATGAAATATAGACTAGGTTCATCGGCAAGATCAAATCGTGGAGAAGATATGGCGGCGGGATTTATGCCAAAAATCGCGGAGCCAAGTCGTGGTTTAGAGAGACCGTTTAGTCTCAGTCCTCTTCAGAAATTTATTTTTCGTTTAAATAAAATTTCAGCAAAAAAATGTTTTGCTCTTCTAAATGACCCAACCCGCCCGCCCGGACGGCGGCGGCGGTGGGCGTGAGGGCCTATCTCTCCCCTCCTCATAAAAGAGTGGTACCCCCAAGGGGTCCAAACCCAAGTCCTAACTATCTTCTTATATACTCTACCTCAAAGAGATATATAGTAGATATGGGACTATAAAATAGAGAGTGGTTCAAAGATCAAAATAGGAGAGGGAGGTCCAGGGTTCAAAACCAGGTAAACACACATTTGTTTTTATTTTTAAAAAGCCAAATTTGCAACAATCCCCCACTTGGATTTTTAAAAATAATTTTCATCGAGCAATCTTTAAAATATAAGATTGTGCATAAACAAAAGTGTCTTTCGACTTGAACTCTTGCGTAGTGTTCATGCTTTAGAATATACTAGAGTAACTCGTAGTTTTGAACTCTATCTCTAACAGACATTACACGCACAACCTTACCAGGGTGAAGTCTAAAAAGCCCGTGCTTTACGGCCATGCACGTATATCCCAGTGTAGTGAAGGCTCTAGGAATTTTGCCCACAAATTCCATAGGAAGCGGCCAAACTTCCACAATCACTTAGGTGAGTCTATCAAGAGTACTCCTGTAGCTAGGTACTCCACTCCACATAGAGTATAGACCTCATTAAGAGTTTTTTTTTTTAACTCATCCTACTATCGCTTCAGGAATTCATGCTTTAATCTAGGAATGAGATTGCTATTTTGTCAGCATGATTCACATCATATCATTCACGACTTGTTATTACCCATTGAACATATTTCTTGGGATCTCCAGTCTATAGGTTGGGTTACCATCGTGAATAACTCATCAAACTAAGGGCAATAGTCCCATTCCTTTCGAGGTTTTGAAAACCTTCTCTCTGGCTAATCCTTTCGTCAAAGGATCAGCCAAGTTCTCATCAGTTCGTACATGATCCACTCTCACAGCACCAGTAGATAGAAACTCTCTAACTGTGCTGTGCTTACGACGTATTTGTCGTTTCTTGCCGTTATAATAACGGTTCTGTATTTTTGCAATAGCCGCGGTACTATCGCAATGGATCAAGACAGCTGGAATCGGTCTTTCCCATAAAGGGATCTCTGCTAGCAGGTTTCTCAACCAACCTGCTTCTTCACTAGCCGTGGCTAGTGCTATAATCTCTGACTCCATCGTGGACTGTGCCAGAATGGTCTGTTTCTTTGATTTCCAAGAAACAGCTCCACCAGCTATATTGAAAATATAGCCACTGGTGGCTTTGGAGTCATCTGAAAGGGTGTTCCAATCAGCATCGCTATATCCTTCAAGGACAGCGGGAAACTTCTGATAATGTAATCCGAGGTTCTTAGTCCTCTTCAGGTACCTCATGACCCGTTCAATAGCATGCCAATGCTCTATACTAGGTCTACTTGTAAATCTGCATAGTAATCCAACAGCGTAAGCTATGTCGGGTCTAGTGCAATCGGTAGCATATCTAAGACTACCAATGATGCTCGCATACTCAGATTGTCTAACACCGTCACCGGTGTTCTTGAACAACTTTACACTAGAGTCATAAGGAGTACATGCAGGTTTACAGTCAGAGTAATTATATTTATTTAGGATCTTCTCGATATAGTGAGATTGATCCAAAGAAATTCCCTTTTCAGACCTAGTAATCTTGATACCAAGGATTACACTCGCTTCTCCAAGGTCTTTCATATCAAAGTTTGCACACAATAAAGCTTTCACTTTATTCACGGCATGGATATTAGAACCAAAGATAAGTAAGTCATCCACATACAGACACATTATAGTGCAAATGCCATTTTCAGCTTTATAGTAAATGCATTTGTCACTTTCGTTCACTTTAAAGTCATGTGTGATAACAAGATTATCAAATTTTTCATGCCATTGTTTTGGAGCTTGTTTCAAACCGTAAAGTGACTTATCTAGTTTGCAAACTTTATGTTCTTGTCCTGGAATAACAAAACCTTCAGGTTGGTCCATGTAAATTTCTTCTTCCAAATCGCCATTAAGAAACGCAGTCTTAACGTCCATTTGGTGCAAAACTAGGTTATGTATTGCAGCAAGAGAAATTAACACTCGAATAGATGTAATCCTGGTTACAGGAGAATATGTGTCAAAGAAATCAACATTTTCTCTCTGTCTATACCCTTTGGCTACGAGACGAGCCTTGAACTTGTCAACATTACCATCGGGTTTCAATTTCTTCTTAAATACCCATTTACATCCTATTGTCTTACAACCAGGTGGCAAATCAACTAAGTGCCAGGTTCTGTTAGACTCAAGAGAATACATTTCATCATCAATTGCCTCTTCCCAAAAATTGGCATCTACAGAGGATAGTGCCTCTTGAAAACTAAGGGGATCCTCTTCGACTGAAAAGACATAGTAATCGGGGCCAAAGTTTTTAGAAGTTCGTTTCCGTTTACTTCTTCTTGGCTCAGATTCTATGGCTTTATCAGTTTCATTTACCCTGATCAAGGGTACGTTGTTTGATGATGTACCCCCACTATTCCTCGAAATAAAAGGAAATTTATCTTCATAAAAGTCAACGTCGTTTGATTCTATAATATCTTGATCTTTAAGATTATAGAATCTATAAGCTTTGCTATTCATGGCATATCCTATGAATGCACATTCATATGCCCTACTAGCAAGCTTGTTCCTTTTAGGATCAGGAATTCTAACATAAGCTAAACAACCCCAAGTTTTCAAATAAGACAGGTTTGGTTGTCTATTTTTCAGAATCTCATATGGGGATGTTTTACTTTTCGATTTGGGGACTCTATTTAACACATAACAGACTGTCAAGATGATTTTTCCCCACCAGTGCGATGCAGCACCGGAGTTAAGCATTATGGCAACTACTAACTCGGTAAGAGTTCTATTTTTCCTTTCAGCTTTGCCATTAATCTCAGGAGAATATGGTGCAGTTGTTTCATGAATAATTCCTTGAGAATTATTGAACTCTATGAAAGTACTGCTATCATATTCAGTGCCTCTATCACTCCTAAGTCTCTTAATCTTTCTATTATATTGATTTTCAACTTCAGTCAAAAATAATTTAAACATGTCAAAGGCATCACTTTTATTTTTCATTAAGTAAACAAAAGTATAATCAGAACAGTCATCAATAAACGTAATAAAATAATGTTTTCCATTTCTAGTCAAGATACCATCAAGTTCACATATATCTGAGTGTATCAAATCTAAAGGTTCAGATTCTCTAACTACAGATTTATGTGGTGTTTTGGTTATCTTAGCTTGACTACAATAGTTGCACTTTTCAAAATCATTTAAGGACAATTTTGGAATTAGTCCTAAGTTACTCATGTTTTTAATAATACGTTTATTAACATGGCAAAGTCTAGCATGCCAGATATTAAAAGTGCACAACATGTAAGCAGAACTAGAAATTTTATTCGCTTCAACATTTAACTTAAACATTCCATCAGTAGCATACCTTTTCCCCACAAATACATTATTCTTTGTGATGGTATATAAATCAGCCCCTATAATTTGAGTAAACCCAGCCTTGTTCAGAAGAAAACCAGATACTAGATTCTTTCTCATCTCTGGAGTATGCAAGACGTCTTTCAGGATAACTGTCTTTCCAGAGGTAAACTTCAGTTCTACTGTTCCAGTTCCAGCAACTATAGTGGAGTGGGAATCACCCAACAACACTTTCTTGTCCTCAGCTTCAGAATAGGACTTGAACATTTCTCGATCATAGCAGACATGTCGAGAAGCACCAGTGTCGACCCACCATCCCTCGGATCCACCAACAAAATTGATCTCAGAGATCATGGCAATAAGTTGGTCTTCGGTTAGGTTCGCCTGAGGTGCAGGGCGAGATCCATTCCGGCAGTTCCTGGCCATATGCCCTGGCCTACCACAGGTGTAGCAAAGGAACTGTGCTGAATCATTCTTGGAGGGATGTTTCTGTCCATTCTGATTTCGCGGAGGATTCTGATTCTGATGGTTGCGGTTCTGATTGTTCCGGTTCTGCTGGTTCCGATTTTTATTGTTATTCTGATTTTTCATTGTCTTTCCATTGGGTTTCAGAGAAACAGGGGTAGACTTCTTATGGTTTGAAATAATCAGAACTTCCTCTTTCTGATCTTGTTTCCTGGCTTCCTCCTCAATACGAAGTCGGGTTATCAGGCTTTCTAGGGAAAACTCTTTAGTTTTATGCCTAAGGACATTCTTAAAATCTTTCCAACTAGGGGGCAATTTGTCTATCACAACAGCTACTTGAAATTGCTCATCTAAAGTCATTCCCTCAGATATAATTTCATGAGCAATCATTTGAAGCTCGTGTGATTGGGTTTCCACAGACTTATCATCAGTCATTTGAAATTTCAGATAGCGACTGACAGCATATTTCTTTGTCCCAGCCTCCTCAGTGTCATATTTCTTTCTAAGGGCTTCCCAAATATCTTTTGCAGTTTGTTCAGAACAGTAATAATCATAAAGATCACCAGACAGACCATTCAGGATAAAATTTTTACATAAAAAATCATTTTCAATCCAATGGTCTAAATCTTTAGTTTGGGTTTCAGTAGGTTCAGCAGGCATTGTTGGTTTTTCAGTATCACAAACATAAGCAACCTTTTGTGTTGTTAGAAAAAACAACATCTTTTGTCTCCATCTTTTAAAGTGTTGGCCCTCAAAACGAAAGGGCCTATTAAGGTCCTTAGCAGCAATTTCAGTAATTGAATTCATGGCAGACATAGAAAATACGTCTTAAATTTGTTGGAAAAATATGCTGTAAATTCGAATTAAAAAGAAGGAAAGATGGTACCAATTTTGCTTGGGTTGAGTCGCGGACTAGGTCGCTCTCTTTAAGACGTTTCGCGGCTCTGCCCAAAATTGTGCAAGCAATTTCGTAGCCCCGCCGTCCCCAGGATAAAACAGCCCAAAATCTTCTCTGTCTCGTTCAAAAATTGCACAATAGATGAACGGTATACAAATCACCCTTAATCTCCTTATTTGCTCGGAATCACCAGAAAATAAAACAACAACAAACAAGAAGCATAACCAGAGACTCTGATTTCAAAAACTGTAAGTAAGGAGCATAAACTCGAAGACTCTTTGCAAGGAGCAGAAACTCGAAAACTGTTTGCAAGAACTCTGTACGAAGCATAAACTGGAAAGCTAGAACTCTAAAACTATATGGTATTTATAGGTAGAAAACGTACAATCGAAAAATGAAATATAGACTAGGTTCATTGGCAAGATCAAATCATGGAGAAGATATGGCGGCGGGATTTATGCCAAAAATTGCGGAGCCAAGTCGTGGTTTAGAGAGACCGTTTAGTCTCAGTCTTCTTCAGAAATTTCGAGAGTGGTTCCAGCGTCCTCTTCAAAAACAAGTCCTAACTATCTTCTTATATACTCTACCTCAAAGAGATATATAGTAGATATGAGACTATAAAATAGAGAGTGGTTCAAAGATCAAAATAGGAGAGGGAGGTCCAGGGTTCAAAACCAGGTAAACACACATTTGTTTTTATTTTTAAAAAGCCAAATTTGCAACACTTCCATTTCTGCATGAAGTCAAACAACCCCAGCAGAAGTAAAAACTCTCCTCCCCATAATGATGATGGCTCAAAACCCACCCGAATGGCTCCTCCTCCTCTTCCTTCTACTGACCCCCATCAGACCAACTACCCATCCATTTTCCAGCTGTTTTTCCCATGGTGTTTGACCAAAATAGAGTACATCAAGAGGTACCCATTTCTCTTTTGGGAGGGTTCTACAATGGGGTTCCCCCAAATCTTCAGATTGTTGATGGGATTGTGGAGGATTCCTCCACATTTTCACCTAGAGTCTTTTTACCCCATCTCTGGGGTTCATCCATTATGAAGTCTGCAAGGAGCAAGGGCTAAGCAAATAACCCCAAACATTTCATCTATTTTTACATCTTTGTATTTTTCTAGCAGGAAACTTGATCTCTCTTCCACTGCAACTCACAACAGCTACTATAGATACATTTGCAGTGTTACAACTCCAGATGGCAAAATGGGTTTTTCATTTGAACACTTTTTTGGACTTTGAAGTTAGAAATTGTTCATTATATAGCTCTATTTGCTTATCTGTCTCTGGGTTTTCTTTGTTGGTTGCAGAAACTCAAGTTTGTACTGGAAAAGAAACTCAAGAACAGTGATGTTGGTGCCCTTGGAAGGATTATCTTGCCTAAGGTAACTACTCTTCTTTGTTAATTGAGTGACATTTGCTCATCCTTTGTGACCTTTGAAGAAAGACCATTTAATTTACTTGATTTGCTGCCCTGGCTTGAAGCCTTTATATGAATATTTTAATACTTGCCAGAGGAACCCACATTATAGATTTTGGCATGAAAGCTTAGGAGAGGGATCAACATACCTTTCACCAAACCTCGGGTAGTTTACATTGCTAGAGGTATCTAACTGGCCTGAAATAGAGGTGATTTCACAGTAATTAGAACACTTCCACAAAAATTTAACCCATTCTGATACTTTTTATCTTGATATATAAGTTGAAAAGTTTGCACTGCCCATTTTCCCTGTGAACTTCAACATCGAAGATTATAGCTTTAGAAATTCAGTGTTCTAAAAATCGCTAGGCGCTGGGCGGGCGGCGAGCAGGTGCCTAGCGCCCAGGGGCCTAGGCGGGTGCCTAGGCGGTCTTAGGTTTTGTATTATAACTTTAATAATTTACAAAAGTTAAGCATAATACCTTATCAATTACATCCAATTTAATGTCAATATACATATGCAAAATTTAAAAACATGAAAAATTAACAATCGTGAACAAAATTTATTAAAACTCAAATGACTGAAGTTGGTCATGATGGATACTTTATATAAATTTGAATTTGTGTAATCTTTTATTTTTCTTCAAATTGCATGAATAACCTCAGTTATGTTTGATAAAATCTACATTAGTAAAATTGGTACCGGCAGATCCTTTGAGAATTTCATTAAGTAATCATCTTTCGCTACATTTAGACATATCATCATCATCAAAGCCCATTCCCGAGATTTTCTAAAAAAATAATTAAATAGTTTATTTCTAAAAAATAGGAAAGAAAAATAAAATAAGAACACAATCAACCTTATTAAAAAATAAAAAAATAAAAAAAATAAAAAAAAATAAAAATCTCCCAGACCGCCTAGACCCCGCCTAGAGTCCGCCTAGACCCCGCCTAGGCCGCCTAGACCGCCTAGACCGCCTAGCCCGCCTAGACCGCCTAGCCCGCCCAGACTGCCTAGACCCGCCTAGACCCGCCCAGACTGCCCGCCCAGGCATTAATCTGGGCGGTTTTCCACCTTCTAGCGCCTAGGCGGCCGCCTAGACCGATTTTTAGAACACTGAGAAATTTTAGAATAAGGTAAGTTTTTTTTTTTTTTTTTTTTTTTTTGTATACGTATACCATTTAGGAGATCACCTCCACAAAATTTTGAGCCAATTCTAACCTTCAAGTTATGTAAACTAAACGGGGGGTATGGTGGGTATGTTGATAAAAGTTGATTAAACGGTGTTTGTTTAAAGAGAACATAGTTACTTGAATCCTTGATTAAATTAGTAATGGATGGTTGATAATGATAGAGACCCTCTGAGGAAAATCTTCCAAGTCTTTCTGTGAAGGAGGGAATCCAAATTAAAATAAGAGATGTGGCTTCTACAAAAATGTGGCGAATGAGATACAGGTAGGTATACTACTGTACATGTATCTGTTTATGAAAAACATAATTGCTGTAGTGAAACCAATTTTATGTTTGTCAATGAATCAGGTTTTGGCCAAATAACAAAAGTAGAATGTATGTACTCGAAAATACAGGTAAGACCAATCTTTTAATTCTTATTCTTTTATCTATGTGGTGTGAAGGGAAAGATCCATTCACAATGTCATTTTGTGGATTTATTTAGTTAATGACAAAACAGTGATCTTTACTTCCTGTTCTGTTTATGCAGGAGACTTTGTAAAGAAGACCGAGCTTAAGAATGGGGACTCTGTCATGATCTATCGAGACGAAAATAATCAGCTTGTGAGTTTTATTTTTAGTTTAACTTTTTCCTGTCTAATGATTCTATTTTTGTGTACATCTTGGTATCTTACTACATTCATATATATATATATATATATATATATAGTAATGTAGTCGTTTACCGTAAAATAGGCAAAACAGCTTACTGCCCTGTAATGCAACGTTCAACATTGTATCAGATGTGTGGACCTCTTTATAGGCCTAAGCTTTCTCAGCAACTCAAATTTCATGGCCAGATGGCCCTCTGGATTTCACTTGTACGACCGTATTTTCACTTCATGAATGTTTAGTTAATAAATGTAATTTCTTTGTGCTTGTTTTGCAACAGTGTCTCATAATTTTTCTTTTTTCGTTTGATGAAAATAAGTACAATTAGATTTCCAATTTTCACAAAAAAACCACATTCAGGTGCCCGTAAACAAATTGATATATAACTGTTTAGAGAGCACAAATCGTCATGAGCCAACAACTTATAGGTCCATACAGTCTTGGGCTGGCAATAGAACTTGAGTTGAATCCTGTCGAACCACCTTCTCCTCTCTTTACATACATATTTCTTGTTTCATTTTACACTAGCACTTTGCATGGATGGTCTAACTGAAGAATTCTGCAAGGAACAGTACATCTCTTGTAAAAAGGTCGAGAACCCACCGTTGCATGATGAAGATAGAAGCCAGGATGGTATGTCATTGGATAGTTTTCCAGAGATTGCTATGGTTGGTCATTCATCAGACAAGGATAAAGATGATGAAAGTACTTCAACCCAACAGGGGATAAACAATGTCCGAGAAGGCGGTGCTTCCATCGGTCAACTAATAAGGGAAATGAATGAAACATCATGTTCAGATGATATGGTAACAGAAGGATATGGTGTGCGGTTTGAAGGTTCGGTATCGAATGACATGAAGGACTGCGATTTCAGCGACCTAGAAAGGCTACCAGGCTCTGAAGATGATGACTTTTCCCTATATGATAACTACTTGATGGAAGACTTCATGGATGACACTGATATCAATGATGGTAAGGGGGAGAACAACATGGTGAACTTTTGTAATTTCCACGGCAAACCTTCGATGTTAAATTCTTATTCTTTAGTCCTCAAATTATCATTCTCTATATGACATTGTTTTCCCTGTATTTATGTCCTCAAACTCCTAATAGTTATAATCATTTTTTTTTGTTACATGTGCCATGCATTTACTTGCGACTTATTTATTTGCATTGGAATGACACATTTTGTTTTTTGTACTTTTATTTTTCTTCCCAAACCTTCTTTTACTTAAATGCATCGTGTGATCACAACTGCGACACATTATTGCTTTGCCAATTCTATTCAATATGAACAAACAACTTTTACATTTGTTATATGTACTCTAGTGCATATATACGATAGAAAATATTGAATCAATGCTTTGTAGTCTTCATCATTCTATTATATTTGTAGGTTTTAATCTTATCATAGATAATTCTTAGAGGGTAGGTGGCTTCAAAAAGTGTCTATTTTTACTTCTCATTCATAATCAGTTATCGAGGTGCAAACAAATCGTTTGATCACTTGATATATTGTAACAAGAAATTTGATTGTATGGTCATCAGATTTCTTCAATTTGAGCAAACAAAATAGCTTGTTTACGAGAAGTTATTATGTGGTGGTACAAGCTTTTCATTATGTTCCCAAATACAACAAAATTTGTTCCTTGTTTTTTAACTAATTTCTATATATGGTTTCATTTCATTGTAATTTATGATGCGACTCACTTCCACTATATAGCAACAACTACTCTTTGCCATTGTCAACAGACAAGCATCGATTTTTATAATTTTGGTTTACCCATTCACTAAAAGGGTGCAGTGGCTCTTTTCATGTTTTTGTAAACATTTATATTATGCTTCATATTTCCAATCTTGGGGGTGAGGGATCAGTTTTGTCATTATAAACCATGGATTGTGATTTCATTTTTCGAATTAATTTCAATCTCTTGATTTTAAGAAATATTTTGAGAAATATTTCGGTGTGTAAGGAAAAAACGTAAAAATTTCAAGTATACATGAAATATATAATGAATTTTGAGGGTATATTAAATATGTGAAAAATAATTTGCAAGTAAAAAAATGTATTAAACACATTAAATTAAACCAAAATACTTATAATTAGAAAATCAAGGGGTAGTTTAAAAATAAATATATATGTAGAATGAGTTATAATTAGGAAATTAGGTGGTGGGTTTAAAAAGCAATAAATAATTAGAATAAGAAGGCTTTTTTTTAAGTGCTTAGAAGCTAACTTCTAACTGGAGTTAGTTCTGAACAAGCTTCTAAATAAACTGTTTGTTTTGTTTCTGAATGAACTGCTTATTAGAAGCTGTAAAATTAAAAAAGTGTTTGGTTTTAGGTGTTGAATGTGAATTGTTTGACAATTTTGCCCACTAAGCTGAAAAAATTTATAACATAAATATTGTGCTTAAAATCATACCAAAAAATTTATTCAAATCCTAGAGAATGTTACAATACATTTCATTACAAAAATATTGAAATATGATCAGAGATGAAGGAGAATTGAAAATATACATGAGAGAGAGAGATGATTTTTTTTAAATACAAAGAAAGAAAACAAATATGAAGGAGAGAAAAAAGATAAGTTTCTTACTGAGTTCTTATGAAGGTAGATAGAATCACAATGTTTGGTGAAGAGAATGAAGGTGTGTCGTCAAAATTTAGCCATACTTATTTTTAAAAAGATGAAGCAGCAATTGTTATTACAAAATTATGTTAAGGTTATTCTTGAAATAATTTTTTACTTAACACTCAGTGCTAAGTGATCAACACCTTCCTGTTGCTTATTCCCATCAGAAGCAGAAATTCTGAATAAGGTGATTCACTTCTTATTAAGACTTCTGACTCCATTCAGAAGCAAAAATAAACACCCTCTAAATAATAATTAGAAGAAAAAACTTGAAATTTACGAAAAAATATTGAAAATTTTAAAAAAAAAATCATCAGAAAAATGTAATTTTTAGTAGTTGTTTTTGTACCCTGAAATTTATGAAAAACCCTGAAATTTACAAAAAAAAAAAAAAAAAAAAATTCAAAAAAATGTAATTATTTCTTTCGCTCTTTTTATTTTCGTAATTTCAAAAAACAAAAAATTCGCGAAATCACAAACTTGCTATAAACACATCTAAGGATATAACTCTTTCATGTTTGCAAACATTTCAATTAGGCTTCATATTTCCAAAGGGTGATCATTTATGTCACTATAAAAGTATAAATAAATGCATCTAAGGATATAATATAACCAATGAAAAAAAAAAAAAAAAAAAAACTGAATCCTGGATACAAAGAAGAGTAAAATGGTAGAACAAAGGGAAATACTTGTGCGCCCATAGCCCGGTACTTCCCATGCAAAATCAGAGTAGCGTTGAAGCAACACTCCTCCACAGTCGACGCTATAAAAACGTCCATCCATGTTCTAAACCCCAAAACCCAACCTAGAGAGAGAGAGAGAATCGTCAATCGTCTTCTTAGTTCCAGAACGAGTGAATAGTAGAGTGAAGTGGTTATCGATGGGTGTTAGGTGTCCTCTAATGGTGGTGGGAGGCTGTCAGGGGAGAGTGGGAATTGGAGTTGGAGCTGTTCAGAGGATCCATTATGTGAATTTGCATGATAATGGGTATCTTCGAAATTCATTTTTTTCATCATTTCTTTATGTTATCTGTTGTTCGATTTCATACTTTACATGTTTACTCTCAATTTTGAACAACAAATTGAACAAAACCCATTGTAGTTCAAAACCTAAGAACACGTTTTCTTGTATTCCCTGAAACTGATATTCAAATGTTTACTCTTAAATTTCAACAAAACCCATCATCTGAATTTGCATAAGTGAATGGTGATTGATTGAATTGTAATGTTGTAATTCAATCATGCAACACGAGACTGTAATTAATACCTAATTTTGAATTAGCAATCGTTATTATGAGGAGCATATCCGAAATTTATATCGATTTATTGGTTATTGTACTGAAGGATTCAGGTAATAGATTCAACATGCAAAATTCTGAAACATGGATCCAGATAATAGATTTGACATACAAAAGGGACTGTTAATCAAATACCCAATTTTGAATTAGCACTCATTTTGATGAGGATTTGACTGAGTTTTCACTATTTATTGATTATCATTATTCATAGAGATGGATCCAGATAATAGATTTGAATGCAAAATTTTGTTACATCTTTGTTTTTCTAGGTATTTAAGTACTGGGTTATTTTGAATTTGGCCCCATTAGTGTATATGTAACTCTATTTGTTCCCCATTTAAACACTAATTGAGTTTGATCCTCATTTTCTAAAGATCTGGTAAGTCAATTATGTTGACTAGTCAAGAAAAATTTGTAGGCTAAAATACCCTACCCTGAATGGCATGTGTAAAGTAACACCGAGATATCTTAAGTATTATCAAATGAAGGCCAATGAAACTCATTGCCTTCAATGAAAGCTCAAGTCATCATTTTAACTTTCTCCTTCTACGGCGGCGAAGGCCACTTTCGACTTTTGAAATTCTTGAACCATCTGAAAAAGAAAGACACTACAAAATCTAAATCTATATTAGTAGCTCAACCTGTAGAAGCACTATCTCTATCCTCGACAACAACAACAGGTTGAGCTTGGGCATCATTTCTTGCAGCTGGGGATGCCTGGATTATTGTAGCTAATCTTTCATCAGAACTAATAACACTTAATAGGCTAAGAAGAACCTTCACCTCTCTGCGAAGAATTCAACACTCTCTGTGGATTAAATGCCCTTCTTGAACTTGACTTCAATACTCTCCTAGAAGCACTCGAACTTCCCGCATTGGCATTGGCTGCTGCTTATGTTGTTGGACTAACAACATTCTCCTCTACCCCTTGATTGCTTTGCACCGTATTCGGAGAATTCACATCTCCTTTGGCCCCTATTCATGAATTGCTAAAATTATTTGCCTAACACTTCCAACTGAAAAGACTATGTCTTGGGGACCGCCGCCCCGTCCCTAATGAAAGAAGATTTATAGCTTTGCTTGCCTAAGATTTATACCACCCCGTTTCTTAAAGATAGGTTCTTTTCTGTACCATCTTACTATGATTTATTCGTCCACGAGATCCTTCATCAACACAATAGGACACTCCGGGCAATTCTCTTAAAGAACTGCTGAATCGAAAAGGCCAAATCAACCCTTCTCAGACTCTACTCAATCTGTCTAGCGGCCTCAGGGGAATTGATTTCTTCCTTCTCTCTCACTTTCTTTTCTTTTTTGAAAACATTTCCTCTTCTTCTTTTCCTTCACAACTCAAACTCAACAAAAATAATTTGATCGAGTTTCAGATGGTATTTCCAATCATTTGTAGTGGAGGCAACTGTGGTGGCAACAACAACAAAAGAAGCAAAGTTGGTGGTGGTGTTGGATGGCAGAGAAGTTACATTACAGGGACGATCTTTAGTGGGGGGGGGGGGGGGGATTGATTGATCTCGTGAAGTGGTGTGCCGGAGTGCTTGAAGGAGAGATCTGGACCAATTAAGCCAAAAAGGTTGTTGAATGGGGTGGGATGAAAGGTTGTGATGAGGAGACACTTCATGGGGAATCAAATGAATCTCATGAGTGTGAATTATGAGAAGAAAGATAAAATGACAAATGGGGCGGTGTGGTTGACTAAGTTGAAGGAATGAGAGGTAACAGTGGGTTTAAGAAGATTATATGTAGATTTTAAGGGTTCTTTTGGCAACCATACAATCATGGTGAGATCTGCGTAAAAGATAGCACCCTTTGGATGCATCTTGTATTAGGGACTTCACATGTGCGAGGCACATGCTATCCATGGTAGGGTATTTTGGCTTACAAAATTTCTTTGACCGGTCAATGTTATTGACCTAACAGATTCGTTAGAAAATCGGTACTCTGTTAGAAAATGGGTTCGGACTCAATTAGTGTTTAAAATGGGGGCTAAACAGAGTTGCATATAAATTAATGAGGGCCAAATAAAAAAAACCCTCAAGTATTTGTCATTTTTAGTTATTGTCGGGAGATTCAGTATGTCTCTACTTCACGTGTTATGTTAGAATAATATACATTAACGAACTCGGTTTGTGTCCGTGTTTAGATACATGTAAATTTGTCGTATTACGTAAGATAGATTGTGTTCGTTAAAATGCAAAGTCTGAGGCCTGATAGACTGATACTGAAATAGAATCTTGAATACTGATTGCCAAATTGTAAATAAACCTGTTTTTTCTGTGATTGAAAATCATTATTTTGCCCATTTGTGATCTTATTTGCCTTATTTGTTTTTATTTTTTCTATCTATGTTAGACAATCTTATTCCTTTCCTATCCATTTATAGTTCGCTATTTAAGAGTATTAGAGTTGAATCCATGAACAACGGGTTTTTGCATTTATGTAAGAAATAAAATTTGTTCAACTATCTGACAGTTGCTAAATGATTTATCGTTGCAGTTAATGAATACCGATAAAAAATTGCTTCAACTAAAAGATTTTCTTACTTGGATCAGAGTTTGGCACTATATGTTAAACTCCTTGTATCCTATAGTGTATTGTGAGCATGACTTTATTACCAACTAAAAACAAATATCTGGGTTTTTGCTCTGGATGCAAGATTGTTGAAACCCAACTGTTAATGGATTTAGTAGAAGCCAAAAAGGATTTTAATCTTTAAAGAATCTTCTTATTGCTAAACACGAATACCACGTGAAATCAGGGATGAGTATTTACTTAGCATATTGAAACGAAGCACAAACATATTTACTTAGCATATTGAAACATATTTACTTAGCATATTGAAACGAAGCTATATGTGATTGATTCTGTGATTAAAGGGTAAGTGCATAGTCTTGTATTGCATAATGGTTTTACAAAGAAACTCTTGTCACCTTATTTATAAATGAGATTGTTTTGTTGCTTAAAAACTCTTCTTTCTTTTTCATTTTAGTTATCAAGGTACAAAATTTGCAGTTTTCGCATATTGGAACACAAGTAATGAGGTCATAGGTCTGATCCCAGTGAACTTAACAAGGTATGAACCTACAATGTAGGATATTTTAAATATGATGAAGAAGAGTATTTGCATGTAATAGTAGCAAACGTCAAGTAAACTTGTTCATGAATCTAAGCCATGTTGATACATTTGTCAATCATACATACTCTTATTTATACTATTGCATATTGTAGTGCAAGTGGATGGAGTCTTTGATTGCGAACAAAGTTTCAAAATCGTTAATTTATTAAAATTTAGAAGGAATATGCTATTTATTGTAACAAATTTGTGAACATAGTGCAGTGACCAATCTGAGGCTTCGTCTTGTTTCCAAGTCATCATTGATGAGTTGAGGATTGGAGATTTTGGAGACGAGAAGCGAAGTGGTAGGAGCGGAAGACTAAGGTTTCGCGATCCGGATAGGGAACTGTAGAGGAAGGAAAAGGTATGGATTTTAATCTTGTTAGTGAAAAGAGCGGTGGTAGTGGTAGTGCTGATATCATCGACGCTTTTGAGAATAGGTTTTCCTTATTTACTTCCTAAAAACATAGTGTTTTTAATTTTGGCACCATTGTACTGACATTGTCAGTGCTCTGTTCTCAAATGGGAATTGTTTTCTCTGTTTTCCTTTTACTTATTTATGTTTTTTTTTTGTCCTGCAGGATTTCAGTCAGAACAATCTGAGAGGAAATATCCCCAGTTCAGTAGTGAGTCTTCTAAACTTATCAATCCATATGTGATCAATTATTTTGCACTTATTGTATTGATCTACTTGTTAAGTGAGGGTCCTGATAGCTCATCTTCGTTCTCTTTATTTTAGTTTTCGAGGTTGGCGACATTCACAAATTGGAGCACATTTATGAGGTCGCACATTCAATCCCAATGTATGGTGTACTTGCAGCAGACTAACAATAGATTATAATAATGCGATGTAGGCATGTAATATACAATATGGTCACAAGTCTCTCATGCTATGTATCATGTACCTCACCATGTGAGCCATGTTGTATCTCCTTTTATACCACACTGATTGAGAGGCGATCTCTGTCACTTTGATATTGAAGGGCAATTGATGTGCAGAGTGCAAATCAAGCTTAGCGTGACTTTTCAGGAAGATCTGAAGTGCATCAATTCATCTGTTTTTTTTTTTTTTTTTCATTTGTTTCTTTTAGTTGCTGTCAAGCAAAATCAGTTTCTCTTATTCTGTAAAAAGACTAGATACTGTAAAGAAGATCACCTTTTTTTGCTGGTTGAATTAATGGAACAAATATTTTCCGTCGAGCAAATCACAATTTTTTGTTCCTTTCTGTATGTCTTGGTCTTCTAAGAGTATACTGCACTACTGGAAACATCCAGGGCATTTGTCTTGCACTTTGGATTGGTTGATCCAGGCCAACTTTGTTGGAGATTGTCAAATGCCTCAAAGATGGCGATGAGATAATGGATGTTCGCAATGGTTGATGTCAGTGGCATCTCGTAGGAAGGACAAAACAAATGTCACTGTGACTTCTTAGAATAGCTTTCTGATTTATCAGTTATTATTTGATATATTGTATTCACTGTAGCTACATAAAAACTCACTTTTCATTCATCCTGACCTTTTTGGTATGATCAAGCTTTGCAAGCTAGAGCTGATTTTACCGAATCTCTTCCAATTTATTCCAGAGTCCTTGCAATTTTCTTACTTAAATTTGTTTTAAATCACTTAAACAAATAATTAATTCATATGAGATCTATAGAACATAGATAAGCACAATGCTGCAAGGCACAACCTTGGATTTAGGTAACATATCGAGATATATTTGTTTTACCACAAGTTCCCTTTTTTTTCTCTAATTCATTTCTTTTGCTCAACAATTTTTTCTAGTACGGTTAACTTTCTCACCTGAACCACAAGTTCCCCTTGCGACTTCTCCTTCAAGCTCGATCAGTGCCGAAGACGAGGGCTTCTCCCCAACCGGCTGGATCGAGCCGGATCTGTGCTTCGCAGCCTCTCTGGCCGGATCTCTATCCTCTCGCAGCCGGATCTTGCCTCTCTCGCCAGATATCCACCTCTCTCGCCAGATCTCTACGTTACTCCAATTCACCCAAACCCAGCCGTCCCGTATTGTAAGGAAACACAACACGATGAATTGGTCAGACGATGAGCGTGTGTTCCGGTACAGTCTGGTGGCCCTCTTCCTAATCGCCCCACCAACCTTCATCTCCCTCCGATTCCTCCAAGCTCCGTACGGAAAACACTACCGCAAGGGATGGGGACCCACAATCCCACCGTCCCTAGCTTGGTTCCTAATGGAGAGCCCCACCCTCTGGCTCACTCTCCTCCTCTTCCCCTTTGGTCGCCACTCCTCCAATCCCAAATCCCTCATCCTAATCTCCCCTTTCCTCTTCCACTACATCCACCGCACCCTCATCTACCCTCTCCGCCTCCACCTCACCACAACAACTACCACCACTCCCTCCTCCTCCTCTAATTCCTTCCCCGTTTCGATTGCGCTGACCGCATTCCAATTCAACCTCTTCAATGCTTACCTGCAGACCCGGTGGGTCTCAAATTACGCAGACTACGATTCAGACCGGTGGTGGTTCTGGCCGCGGTTCGCGGTAGGGCTGGTGGTGTTCGGCTGGGGGATGGTGGTCAATGTCAAGTCCGATCTGAAGTTGGTGGCCCTTAAAAGAGAAGGGGGTGGATATAAAATACCGTCGGGTGAGTGGTTTGAATTGGTAAGCTGTCCGAATTACTTTGGGGAGATTGTCGAATGGTTTGGATGGACGGTCATGACTTGGTCTTGGGTTGGCCTCGCCTTTTGTTTGTACACCTGTGCCAACCTGGTGCCTCGGGGACGGGCTAATGATGTTTGGTATAGGCACAAGTTTAAGGATGAGTATCCAAAGGAGAGGAAGGCTGTTATTCCGTATGTTTATTGAATGGATCAAATGTTATATATCAAGTTGAAAATTGCAATTTCTTTTGGCTTCCTGCTTAATTCTTCAATTCTATCTTGTGTTCATCTTTAAGTTTATGATCTTCATCACATAGAGCTGTTTGGACGTAGTCAACTGCATCGCTTTATATGGGATGCTTATTGTCCAAATTATGTTTAAATTTTATGGTTTTCAAAGTCTATACTTTGGTGTGCTTAGGTGGTTAGTCCTTAGTCTATACTTTGGTATTTTATATCCACCCCTTTTCTTTTAAGCGCCACCAACTTCAGATCAGACTTGACATTGACCACCAGCCCTACTGTGAACCGTGGCCAGAACCACCACCGGTCTGACTCGTAGTCTGCGTAATTTCAGGTAAGCGTTGAGGAGGTTGAATTGGAATGCGATCAGCGCGATCGAAATGGGGAAGGAATTAGAGGAGGAGGAGGGAGTGGTCGTAGTTGTTGTGGTGAGGCGGAGAGGGTAGATGAGGGTGCGGTGGATGTAGTGGAAGAGAAAAGGGGAGATTAGGATGAGGGATTTGGGATTGGAGGAGTGGCGACCAAAGGGGAAGAGGAGGAGAGTGAGCCAGAGGGTGGGGCTCTCCATTAGGAACCAAGCTAGGGACGGGAGGATTGTGGGTCCCCATCCCTTGCAGTAGTGTTTCCCGTACGGAGCTTGGAGGAATCGGAGGGAGATGAAAGTTGGTGGGGCGATTAGGAAGAGGGCACTGTATCGGAACACACGCTCATCGTCTGACCAATTCATCATCCTATCCTATCGTGTGTTGTGTTTCCTTGTAATACGGAACGGCTGAGTTTGGGTGAATTGGAGTGAGAGTGCTTAAGTAGTGAGTGGGGTGGCAGGTAAATTATGCAAAGCCCCCCAACCTATGATCATCCAAAAGAAAGTAGTGAGTGTGGTGGCTTTGATTGTGGTGGTAGGCTGTCAGGGGAGAGTGGGATTTGGAGTTGAATCTCCATCCAGTTTGTGGATTTGCATGATGGGTATATGTTCATTACTCAATCTTTTTCATTGTTTCTTGATTGATTTGTTTGTTCAAATTCAAACTTAACATGTTTACAGTTCAATTTCAACAAAACCTATAGTATATAGAAAACTTTACAACATTGTTTTCTTGTATTCTATATGACCAAAAGAAACTGGTAACTCCATCTTTTACATTTTACTCTCAAAACATGTCTGTCCGATTGTCAATTAAACTTTTACTCTCAAATTTCAACAAAACCCATTACCTGAATTTGCATACTCCCAAGGTGATTGATTGAACTGAAATGAAGGTCAATCATGCATAATCTGACTGTAATTTAAAACCCAATTTTGAATTAGCAATCATTATCATGAAGAGCATGTCTCAAATTATTTCGATTTGTCGATTATTGTACTGATGGATCCATAAACAAATTCAACTTGCAAATACTGTCATTGCTTTGATCTTCTAGGTAGGGGTTTTCGTTAAATTCAGTATGTTAGAATACACATTAACAACCTCCTTTTTTTTTTCCCATGTTCAGATACACGTAAATTTTGTCGTATTATGTAACATAGACTGTGTTCGTTAAAATGCAAAGTCTGAGGCCTGATAGACTGATTGCCACTGATATACTGAAATAGAACCTTGCACACTGATTGCCAACTTCTAAAAACCTTGTTTGTTAAATGATTGAAAATCATATATTTGCCCATTTGTGATCTTATTTACCTCAATTTACTTTTCCCATGTTAGACATCCTTATTCCTTTCCTATCCATTTATAGTTTTCTATTTAAGATATAAGAATTAGTGAATTATAGTTGAACTCATGAACAACAGGTTTTGCATTACGTTAGAAATAAAATCTATTCAACCATTCCACGGGTGCTAAATGATTTATCATTGCAGTTAATGGTATACCGATAAAGAATTGCTTCAACTAAAAATAACTCGATCAGAGTTGGGCACCTCTCTACTCAGATCAGACAAGACTTCCATATGTTAAACTCTTTGTATCCTATAGTGTATCGTAAGCATGACGTTATTAATAACTACTAACAAATATCTAGTTTTTAGGCTCAAGATTGTTGAAACCCAGCCGTTAATGGATTTAGTGGAACCCAAACGGGATTTTAATATTTAAAGAATGTTCTTATTGCTAAACACAAATACCACTTGAAATTAATCTATACTTTTGGTTATTTGATAAGCGAACTTGTCTACTTAACCAATTAAAACTAAGCTATTCGTGATTCATTATAACATTAACTCCATAGTCTTCAGTTTTATAATGGTTTTCTGAAGAAACCCTCATCACCTTTACTTATTTATAAATGAGATTGTTTTGTTGCTTATAAAATCTTCTTTGTTTTCATTTTGGTTATCAAGGTACAAAATCAACAGTGTTCGCATATTGGAGTACAAGCAATGAGGTCACAGGTCTGATCCCAATGAAATTAACGAGGTATGAACCTACCACGTAGGACATTTTAAAATGATGAAGAAAAGTATTTGCATGTAGTAGTAGTAAATGTCAAATAGACTTGTTGATGAATCAAAGCCATGATTGACACATTTCTCAATCATTCACACTCGAGTACTTCTAGCCGGCCTGGGAAACCAACCTGGTTTCCCCTCCTGGGGGGGGGGGGGGCAAAAATGTATTTTCGCCCCCAGGCGGGGGAAATCAGGCTGGTTTCCAGGCCGGCTAGAATTTCTGTTCACACTCTTATGCATATTATACTTGCAAGTGGGTGGAGGCCTAGACTGTGAACAAAGTTTCAAAATCATTAATTTACTAAATTAGAAAAAAACAGCAAGTGCGCTTATGTGCTACATGTGTTTTCTATGTAAGTATTTCTTTAGAAAAGAATAAGTCATTAACAAATATTATTATTATAGAAGTTGATAAATTTTGAGTTACATGCTGTCATCATGTATTTAAAATAAAACTTACAAAAAGCAAACACCAGATAGTAGACAAACCTTGCATTTCCCCACACCCACACACATGCAAAATGAGTTAGAACGATTACATAAATAACCAAGAATAGGAATATAAATGTTCTATGAGAGAATAACATAACCAAGAATAAATAGGCTAGTAACTGTTCCATATCATATTTAGTATGGGTTGCACTGATACCAGTTCGCGTGTTGGACATAGACATGAGTGTGGTGTGTCCTTAATGTAACCTAAACTACAAATTAAAATAAATCTACACAAAATGTAAATAAACTTAAATAAACCTACACAATCTCGATTGGAGTTTCTTCGTTCATAAAAAAAGTTAAAAACCAATTACAACCAATGGCCTATAGGTCCTATTTATAACTAGACCTAACCCTAGATTCTATTGGAACCATAATCTCCAATTATTTTAGTAGGTTTACTTAGGCTCGACCCAATAACTAAACTATATTAAACAAATTAATTCTACATTACATCACCATCTTTGGGTTGAAAAAGCTCGTGCTCGAGCGTGAAGTTGAAGAAGTCAGATGAAGAGAAACATCCAGTTACAGAGCACAAGGCAGAGTGCACACGAAGTAGTCGGCCTCAAACCTTGCCACGATACATCCTTGTCCGACGTAAAGCTATCACATCAGTCATCCAACATATGTCAAAATACTTATAGACAAATCATACTTGGATTATTAATCTTATGGTTGTTATTGAGAGAATAAAGTAAGTAGTTCAACTACTTTATTTACAATTATTTTGTATTGATTTCGAAAGATAAAGTAGGATACAACACCACCCAACTGATTCTTACTTTATATAATTAATTTTAATATTTAATTATTTATTATAATTCCAATTTTTTATCACCAAAATAAAGTCTACATTAATAATACAAAAGAAAAGTACAACCAAAAAAATAATACTAAAGCTAGTGAGAGTCAGCTAGCAAGGAAGAAATAATACAAAAAAATAAAACAAAGTCTACATTAATAGAAAGGAAAATAATACAAACGCTAGTGACTGATCAGCTAGCAAGGAAGAAATACAACCAAACGAAGCTATTACATCGGAAAAACACTATCCCAATAAAAAAAAAAATACACAATATGATGGAGTCAAAGACAAAACTCTCTTGACTTATCATTCCATTTCCATCCATCTTTCAGCAACAAGACTCTAGTTGCGTTTGCAAGAAATAACTTGTAAATAAGGTTTAAGATCTCACAAAAAGGCCCAAAACTGCACCAATTGACTTCCCCGAAAAGAATTGTCTCCATTGCCTAGTTCATAGGAGATGTGAGCTTGCAATTGCTCCTTTTGATGCATAATACCCTTCCCCAATAACAACCATAAGGAGATGAGATTCGTTTGGTGTTCCGGCCTCCTGTCTCTTTCCCATACTTCTACTTCTGCTGAATGATTAATTTAGGGCTGCAACTTGATGGGTTGGGCGGGCTAGGAGGTCAGCCTAGGCCCAGCCTGAAACCTCATCAAGTTAGCCCGTAGCCCGTAGCCCGCAGCCCGCAGCCCGCCCAACCTGAAGTTGTGCCCGAGCCTAGCTACCCAAGCCCAACCCGAGTATGATCTTTCAGGCTCGGGTTGAATTGGGTTGCCAAATTCTCAAAAAATCTGAAATTTTTTACAAGCCAATAACCCATGACCTGACACTCTACAAGTCAAGTACACAAGCACCTAGCCAACAACTAATTTATTGAACACTCCGCAAGCATTGTATAAAAATATATGGATTTTAATTCCTTGGGTTCCATGGGTTGCCACTACTCTGGCCCGAGCCCAACTCGAAATGCAACGAGGCTAGATATTTTGAACCCATGCTGCTCGATTTAAAATTCCTTAGCTCGATTTAAAATTCCCTTTACTCATGGGCCAAAATCTTAGGTTTGGGCTCAGGTTGGCCTGCCCAAGTTGCACCTCTATAAATTATGGATCTCTTTGGTGCATTTTATTCTATCCCAAATCTCCAAAGCCCAATTATAGCGATGCAATTGTCTGATGCCCAAACCTCCCTGTACTTTCGGCCTTGCAAACTTCACTCCAATTGACCTAATGGTAGTTATTGCCGAATGTGCAACACATAAGAATTCTCTACAAATCTTCTCCCCGCTGAATGGAAATTGGCATTACAATAGAAGAAATAAGAAAAAAAAATGTTGGTTAAGGTGCTTTTTAATAAAGTAATTCTTTCTGTGTTATAAATATATTGACTTTCAAACTGTGAGGATACTCAGTCTATTAATGGTAGCTTTTTCAAATTGCTGTGCTTTTGTATTTTGCTCCCAATTGGAAGCCAAGGTAGGTAGAACCTTGTTAGCAACTCGGATGCACCGATTCTCTGAAAAACCCCGTGTCACGTATCAAATACGTGTCGAACACAGACACGCGCCTGACATGTGACACGTAGTCAACGGTCAAAATTCGTTGACTGGCACCGACTCGTCTTGGACACGGTCAAGACATGGTCTAGACACGTGGTAGCATTAAGGGGTGCAAATAACCTCCCTTTTATCCTCTTCGATCGATCCTCCTCCATTCCTCCCAATTTGAAACCGTAGAATCAGAGAGAAGAGGGGAGAATCAAAGCCTGAGAAGTTCGATTGACCGATCGAGCCACACACATTTGATCGAGATGGAGAGTGAGAGATCGAGCCACACACATTCGATCGACCGATTGAGATTTCAAACCTGTGGTAGAGAGTTTCTCTTTTACTTGAGTTTCATTTCATCCTCAGAACTTGCAAATTCAAGGTGCTTCGTGCCATGGATCTTTCTCTGCTTTCTGAGGACATCCTTATGGAGATCTTCTCCAGACTGTCGATCAAGACTCTTCTAAGATGTAGGTGTGTATGCAAAACCTGGGGAGAGAGACATCGATCCAGTGAGAGAGATCGAGCCAGAGAGAGAGATCGAGGGTGGTCGCTGGACGGAGCTAGAGAGAGGGAGCTCGCAGGAAGGAGACGATGTCGTCCTCAGCATGTACCTTTCTTCTTTTTTTTTTTCTTTTTTTTCCTGCGATTTTCTTCTATCAGTCTATGCTTCATTCTCTTATCATATTTCTTCTCTATTCATCTCTGGGTTTTTTTTCTGGGTTTTTTTTCTGCTTTGATTTTTTTTTCTTTTTTGAATGAGTATTGTGCTGTTATTGCAACACACATCTTGATTTTGTTATTCATGTCTGATTGAACACATCCTCAAAGTTTTTTCTACTTCTTCCATATTCTGATTTCATGAATATGAGACTCACTGTGTCTCTGATATTTGAGGATGTGTGTTCTTCCAACACCAGTAGAATAAAACAATGAGTTTGTGCAGATTTTCCTTTATGCTCTTTTATGCTGATTTTTGTACTTCAACTGCATAGAATAAAAAAAGTAGATTAGCATTTGGCAAAGAATGAGTATTTCAATAAGTGAGAGTGAATCAATATTGCAAATAATGAGTTTTTACATTCTCAAATGCTTATGCTTTATGAGTATGACTTCAGCTTGACTTTATGATGCATTTGAAATTTTGAATGAATGAATGTTTTATTGATATGTATGGATTGTTCACTATTATTATTTATAATTTTATGTTTATATGAGTTACAAAAAAATATATTAAAAAAATAAGTTTGATCGTGTCGCCGAGTCCTATTTTTTTGAAAATTGTTGAGTCGCCGTGTCGTATCCGTATCCAACACGACACGCGTATCCGAGTCCGTGCATTCATTGGTTAGCAATGAAGAATATCCACCCCATAGAAGCTAAATTGTTTTATCATTTTTATTGGATTAAAAAATGATTTTATGAAAGTTAATGCTCAAGCCAGACACCACTTCCTACCAAAGGAGGATAGACTGCTCGTTCTTTATGCTTTGGATGTTGGGTCCCAGAAATAATATAGTGTCATCTACATATTGCAGTATAGGAATAAAGGTTCCATGATCCATCACTTGAAAGTCATCAATCAACTCATACTATTCAACTCCCAACGCCTTCAGCTATTAGAGAAAAAAAAGAGTGGGGTTAAGGGGTCACCCTATCTAATCCCTTTGGAAAAAAAACCCGTCAACAACACCGTTAACCTTCAAAAACCCATCAACAACACCATTACATTCAAAGAGAATTGAGTTAATCTAAGTATGGTCTTGATCCATCCTCGTCATCTAATTCCAAGTTTTAACTTTTATTCTTAATTCTTTTAATATTTTTTATTTTTGGTCTCTCAAACATGAAAAAGGGGAAGCCTACAATCCTCTTCCCACTGAGCCCCCCTTCTCCTCGGTCTGCAGAGGTGGATGGCCTCTTTCAGCCAGTGTTGCTTCTTTCTGATGCACATAGAGAATCACTCATTAAGGAGGTTACAACAAAAAAGGTTCCACAACACAAGTTGATGTCGTGTTCCCATGTATGTGGCTTCGCCGCTTCACACTTTGGCAAGTTCTTCCATCTTAGTAAAGACTCGGTAATGGACAAATTTCTTTTCTTAGGAACACATACAAGATTCGTCACTACAAAAAAGAGAATGGTAACCCCACCATTAACTACCAACAACATCTCGTCGACTACCCACCACCACTTGAACAAACTCCAAAGCCTTCGATCTTCATCATCGTCAGGTCAAGCGTCTGCTGTGAACAATTCGAGATGGAGTCTTCATCTTGCTTCCAAGTCAAAGACCCTCATTGATGAGTAGGGAAGTGGAGATTGGAGAGGAGAAACAAATGATTGGGGTTTCCGATCCAGATTGGGAGATGTAGAAGAGGGAAAAGGTATGGATTTTGATCTTGTTAGTGCAAAAGAGAAGAGTGAGTAGCAGTAGCGATTCTGGTGAAGGGAAACAAACTGAGGAGAATGGGAGGTTTAGGTTTTGTGATCTTCTAGATTGGGGAAGGAGGATGAGTATCAAGATGAAGAGGCGAAGTATGTTAGTTTTATGAGTCGACTATTTTATGATCTGTCATGGCTACATGGTACCAATTCCAAAATTCATCAATCCCGTATTGTTATGTACCGATTAATTTACAGGAATAGGTACAGGATCGGTATCACCTCCATACCAAACCATTCCGTACTGAGCCCACCCTAGAATGTATAAGATCCTTTTACCAAGCCAACCTATTTTCAACACTAATACCTCTAGAAGTTAATATTTGACTACACATAATATAAGGAATGTTGTAGGCGCTGAGAATATGGTAGTCTCTACATTCAATTAGCCTTACTCGAGAGGTTTAGATTCAACTAAGTAAAAATGTTTAATGCATGGTAAGAATTTATTGAAGCCATTTTCTATTAAGAGATTGATGTTTGGAGGGATAGTCTTACACCAAAATAAAAAATAAAGTCTAAATGATTGGACTAAAACAAAAAAGAAAGTCTAAATGATTGGACTGAGACTAGGGTTACCTTGTCAAATCAAAGAAGCTTAGATAACAACCCTCCCTCGTACCAAGTACAAAACTCTCAAAGTAATAATCTTCTTCCTCCCAAAATAGACTTTGGCTTAAAACAAGTCAGCAAATTTGTTGTTTCCACTGCATGAAGATCATTGAGAGTGAATCAAGGACTTGAACATACTAAAAAAAAGTCTGGCATTCTTTACTATCTATTGGCAGATTAAGCCAAAAAAGACAAAAAAAAATTAGAGAACAACGTTTAACTTGGTTTGGTCATGTGCGAAAGAGACCAAGCACGACGTCAATTAGAAAATGTCTAGATTGGCAAGTTAATGGAGGGTGTAGACGGAGGGGACGACCGTTGAAAACTTGGATGAAGGCGGTGAATGAAGATATCATTGAGCTTGGATTAGGCGAGGATGTGTGGGAATACCACATTGTTTGGAGAACCAAAATCCATGTAGCCGACCCCGAAAATATCGGGAATGGGCTTTGATGATGATGATGATGATGATGATGATGATGATGGAAAACAAAATAGAAGAGGAAGTGCGGGAGGTGGTGCAGCCAACGGTGGTAGGGCATGGTGGTGTGGCCGAAAGTTGTGAGGCGAGGTGGTACTGCTCCTGTGAAGAGAGAAGAGAAGGGAATGAGGTGGTATCCTTCAGCAGATCACAAAAAAATTGGGATGGTGGCATCCTTCAGCGGAAATGGTGGTGTTATTTAACAATAACCAATACAAATCCGTTGAAATATGAGGGGGGAATGTTGAATTTGGAATAACTCTTGTTATATATATTTTCCACTCACAAATCCTTCAAAATTCACAACTTTAACAAATCCATTAAAATTCACTACTTCTTGAATATCCCCTGATTTTGGTGGACTTTTAAAAAAATGAATTGAATACCTCCTGATTTTGATGGATTTTAGAACAATCTTTTAAAATCGGTATTTGAATACCCCTAGATTTACATGTATTATTTAAAATCCTTAATTGAACACCCCTTGATTTTAATGGATTTTAAAATCCTTCACAATCCATTAAAATTCGTAATTGAATACCACCCAAGTTTTTAATTCGTTTCAGGTTGATGATACCGAAGTATTCGACAACTTTACTCGACACTGATAATTCCATTGTGTTTGTGCATCATGGAGATTGTAGTCAATTATAAAATACGGTAAATGATATTTCAGCGAAATACCAATCACTTTTGCTCTCGAGTGTTGCTTTGTTGTCATCCTAAATGTTTGGTAGTTATAATGAAACCTAAATCTCGCCTTTGTGTTATATAAGATTGTTAGCTTGTCTGCTCACAATAGCAAGTGTGTATAATCATATAATGTCTTAGATCTTAAAATGTTGCTATGTCTTAAAAAGCTAATACCATTGAGCATTTGGGCTTGGCATTTGCATGGTGTTTAACAGGAGTTTGAGGACACAGATGACTGTTCAGAGTGTTTAATTGGATGTCGACGCTCACAATGCAGCAGATGTCGAGATGACCAGGGCTGATGAAGACACTGTCAAGGTCAGATCAGAGAAACAGAGAGAGATAATCAATCCTTACTATTGTTCTTTTGATTGATTAATTTCGAGAAGTAACCCTAAACACTTTTAGCCATTTTGTAATGCTGTTGCAGGAACTGGACGAGATGAAGAAGCGACTTAAGGAGATGGAGGAGGCCGCTGCTCTTAGAGAAATGCAGGCCAAAGTCGAAAAGGAAATGGGCGCTGTACAAGGTTCTGTGTCTTTCTGATCCCATTCTAGTTTTCTTTCTCTGTTCTGATTGTTAGGGGTTTTGATTTCTTGAACACGTGCATTTTCGTTTATGTTTTGCAACGAATGACATTTAAGGATCAATGACAATGTTGGGGTTTTATTTATTTATTTTTTTTTTTTTCCTGAAATGAGAATTGCATCCTTTCCTTTGGGTTTCTCGTTATCTCCAATGAGTCAATCAACTCATGATTACGAGGACCCAGTCTAGGTTTTTTCTTGCAAGCACACATGCATAATATTTTTTACCGCAGGAATAAGAGTGAAGAAAAATATGGTTTAGTCTCCAATCCAAGGAATTCCACATCCATGATGATTTGCTATAAACAGTTTTTTATTTGGTTGCAGTTTTTTTACTTTTTCCTTTTACTATTTTTGTAGTGCTAGATAAACCATCTATTTATCCTATGATAATCGTTATCCGCAAAAGAAAGAAAAACTAAGAAGCCAAAGAAGTCTAGTTCTCAAGCAATAATTTTTTAAATCCTGTGGAAGACGACCTCCTTCCGTTTGTGTACCTTCTCATCCTGGACAATTAAAATCACCCAAGAAATAGCATTGAGGGAGAACCTTGGGAAACCCTAAAGAACTCTGCACATTCCTTATTTCATATAGGTTAACAATGATCACCGAACATTTACAAAAAAAAAAAAAATTACAATAATCTTCAGGTCACCCACCTTCAAAAAGTTCCTTTAATTCCCCTATTTTGAAACCGTAAATTGAAATTGAGAGTTTAAAAACTTTACAAGGGTTCAAAAGAGACTGAAAGAAGTGTGGGGAAGTTCAGACCTGGTCATCATGTTTGTAAGGGCAGAAATGATAATTGGCTGACTACAGAGGAGCTCATAACAATCATCCATTGCATGGTCATGAGACTCGTGGTAGTCGCATTACGTTTGCTTGCTTTATCTACCCTGAACTTCCTTCTTCAGCGGCAGTCATAATTGATAAGTGCATGAGGAACTTCTTGTGGGGTATCTCTTCAATCTCCGAGAAGAAAATCTCCCAAATTGGAAGAAGGTATGTCAACCCAAATATAGTGGTGGTTGGGGTTTAGAAGAGTTAGGGAGTTTAACAAAGTTTTGGTCTCTAGATTGGTTCAAGAAAGATCCAGTTATTGATATATATTACCTGCTTTTTACTGAAAGGTGGAATCGAAAGGAAGAATATGGAAGCAATGCAGCAGCAGGAAGGTAATCTGGGCTCTGGTCATACTGAGGTTGGAGAAGAAGACTATGCTGCAAGGAAGTAGTGGAAGAAGACGACAATGAAGAATAAGATTGACCTAAGTTAGATGAGGGTTTCTAAGAAATTGAAGATATCAGGAACAGAAGGGTTTGCAAGGTAACCTACTCCTAAACAGCCCTAGTAATTTGAATTATATTGATTTTCATTTCCTTCTATTTGATTTGAATATTTGATTTGATTATGAAGGATGATATCATGATAGTGCTGATGTTTGCAAATTTTGATTGTTTTGTTGGTTCTTTATCTCCACTTTTAGATTTTTTTTCAATGGTTGGGCAAAAGGGGCAAGTTCATTATCTCATCAAATGGTAGGGGTTTTTATGTTTATGTTTGGATTTGCATGAGGTGGCAAATTTTAGGTGGTTAAAGAATCTCTGTCCTCAAATAGGAATTCTTTTTCTTTTCTTTTTTCCTTTATTCGTTAATTTATTTGTCCTGCAGGATTTTGAGTCAACAATCTGAGAAAAATATTTGCAATTCAATATGAGTCCTCAAAACGCAGCCAATCCCTATGTGAACAAAGTTTGCACTTACCATATTGATCTACTGGTTAAATGAGGGTCATGATAGCTTATCTTCTTTCTCTTCATTTTAGTCATCGAGGTTGGCAACATTCACATATTGGAGCACATTTATGAGGCTGCATGTTCAATCCCAATGTACGGTTATTTGCAGCAGACGAACAAAGATTATAATAATGTGATTTAGGCATTTATGCAATAATAACTCTCAAATCATCACATAATTTACCATGTCTCGTGTTGTGACTTCTATACGACACTGATTTTTGAATAAGATACCTGAGTGTCGATCTCTCTGTTACTTAAATATCAAAGGGCAATAGACATGCAGAGTGCAAATCAAGCTTAGGGTGACTTGATGACTTTTCAGGAAGATCTAAATACATCAATTCATTTTTATTTATTTATTTATTTTCCCTTTCATTTGTTTATTGGTATTCGTTTTTTTATTTTAATTGCTGTGAATCAAATTATGTTTCTCTTATTCTGTATAAAGATTATAGATACTGTAATGAAGATCAACTTTTCATTGCTGGTTGTATTTAATGAAAAAATGTATTTTTCAGTCAAGCAAATAACTGTCTTTTATCCTCTGTATCACTTGGACGCCTTTATTCTTTTGTTTTTATACAGAAGAAGTCAGATTTGAAACCCTCTTCCAATTTATTCCAGTGTCATGATAATTTTCTTTTTAATCTGCATTGCAGTTAACTTCCCAAACATCTTCTTCATTGCAACTTTAGCAACACCCTCTGTTTTCCACCAATTAATGGACTTGAGTTGGCATTGGCATTGCAAGTTATTGAGACTAGAAGTCCACTTCACCCATTCTATAGGCCTCGACCTTGATATATGCTAGATATGCCTTCTCTACAATAATTTGTATATACATATAATTTGTAAAGAGAGAAATTTGTATAATTTGTATAAACATATATATGCTAGATATGCCTTCTTTTAAAGAGAAATTTGTATAAATATATAATTAATTCATGTAATATCCCATGTCACCTTGTGATTACACCACAATGTTTCAAGAACACAATAATAGTCCTAAGTTTCTCTCATTTTTGACAGAACAAATTTTTTTTCTTCTAGTTTTATGTATTTGATTATATTAATAGGGCTTTGATATGAAGCTTAATCATATGAAAGAGCATAATTTATAAGGGCTTACTAATCATTGAGAAAAACGTATGTAGATATATGTATACGATCATAGAAGCTATGCAGTTAAAATGAATAACGGACCCATAACGGTCGAAGAGCGTTATAGGTTATAACGGGATATATTGAGATATAATGGTATATAAAGGAATAATTTTTTTAAAATATTTTTAATACTCCCACAAAGTATTAATGTATTATAGAGTTAAAAAAATAAATAATGTACATAACATTAAATTCAAATTTTTTTTTTAATAAAAACACTTTCCCTTCGTATGAGAGTGAGATCGCAACAGAGAGTGCGATAGACTCTTCATCTTCTTCCCTTCTACTTTGGTTCTCTGTCAAACAGCGAGGTTTGGTTCTCTGTCGATTGGTGATGGCTAGCTCAAGTCCTTTCCTATGAGTCTAGGGTTCTCGTTCGATCAAAAATGAAATGGGTGATTTTTTTTAATGTATTAGAACAAAACGTTAAAAAGAGGTTATTGAAAAAAACGTTATCTCAATAACGGTCATATAATGTTGTGACACCATAACGTGATAATGTCATAACGTAACGGCTCACCCTCGTTAAGAGTTATATCAGTGTTATAACGTCGTTTTAACTGCACAACATAGAAGTTGTGTTGTGATCTGCGGTATAGACAACAACTCATCCAAAGAAGGGTTATTTTCATGGTGTGGATCACAACAGCATAATCATATATTTTTTCTCTGCCAACTGAATATAGTTAATTGCTAAGTACTTATCATCGGTGTTGTACGAATCGTTCAAAATCGCGAGTCAAATCGATGATTTGACTTGACTCGGTCTACAATCGATCTAAATCGCCTAATAAATCGAATTTCAAACAAATTGGTCTGAATCGTGAATGATTCACCATTTAAATTACAAAATTGCGATTGCAAAAGGGATCGTGTGAGTTTGGAAAAAAAAGGGAAGAAGTACTGACATCGCATCACCACTGATCAAAGAAGTGAAGAAAGAGGAAAAGAAGAGAGAAGAGATCGATTATCGTTTTGCTGTGAAAAAAGAAGAGATCGATTATCGCTTGTTGTGAAAAGAGAAGATTATCGCCCTGCTGTGAAGAGATTAGAAGAAAAACATAAAAAGAAAGAGAAAGAAGACCAGAAGAAGAAAGAATGGAAGAAACGAGAAAAGAAAAAGGGAGGCGGAAAAAAAAAAATCTTGACCTATTGTGGTATGTGTTGTCCTGTCAATGTTACTGTGTCTGTGTTGTGTTGTCCATGTCCATGTTGCTGCATATATATATATATACTTGAGTATGCCTTGTGCCGTTGGCCTTCCACATAATTTTATTTTTGCTAATTATTTTGTACTGAACACCTCCTGTCACTATCCTCATTTTCGGTCTCAATCAGTATTGAAGTGTAAGCCTATTATAAGTGTAAGCTTATTCAGTCAAATTTGAATCAGTTGAGAAAAATTTAAAAAGCCGAGAATGAGTTCTCCCTCAAATTTTGAATTCGCCAAAACATGAAATTTATGGCTTTTGTTTAAATGTGCATTAAGATGGTCAACTCATTTTTCATGGTATGATCGGCCCGTCTCATTGTTTTTAAAAATATTAAAGACGTGTAATACATTATACGTTTTTTTAATTATGATATACATATTTTTAATATTTTGGCTTTGTATTGATCATTGATTTTGTTCAAAAGATCTTCAAAAATGCATTTCAACAATACTAAGTTTATCAAAATCTGACAACGATGTTGATAGTTATGATAATTTTCATTTTGTTAAAAGGAAAACACAACATTTTCTCTCTCCGCCACATGTATATTCTACCAACTTTTTTCAAAAAAAAAATTCATTAATTTTGCCCTTCTACATGTTTTATATTTACAAATATATCATCATGGGAAATGAATCATAACTCTCAAATTCAATACATTTTTCAACTTTTAATCTTAACCATCATGGGAAATGAACTAGAGTATGCCCGTGCCGTTGGCACTCCATATAATTTTATTTTTGTTAAATATTTTGTACTGAACACATCTTTCACTATCTCCATTTTGGTTCTAAATTAGTATTGAAGTGTTAGACTCAATCAAGTTTGAAGTAGTCGGGGAAAAAAACTTGAACGCTAATAATGAGTTCTCCAAAATCTTTGAATTCGCCAAAATATGAAGTTTAGAGTTTTTGTTTAAATGTGTGTTAAGATGTCCGACTCATTTTTTTCTTGTATAATCAGCCCTTTTCATTGTTTGAAAAATATTAAAAACGTGAAATACTTTATATGTTTTTTAGTTATAGAATATATATTTTTAAAATTTTAGCGCTCGTGTTGATCATTGATTTTGTTGGAAAGAACTTAAAATATGCATTTCAAAGATATTAACTTTATCAAAACCCGATAACGATGTAGATAGTTATGATAATTTTCATTTTGCTAAAAGCAAAACACAATATTTTCTCTCTCCGCCACATGTATATTCTACCTACTTTTTTCAAAAATTTTTCATTATTTTTGCCTTTTACATGTTTTATATTTACAAATATGCCATCATGGAAAATGAATTTCAACCCTCAAAAAAAATTTGATGGCTATGAAACTCGATTGATTTTAAATAAGTTGCAACGGTGGGTGAATCTACATTATCTATTTTGCTTTTACCTTTTTTCCTTTCAAGAAATGCTCGGGCGCACATAGCGCAAGCATGGTATTTGCCATGCAAAATTAGAGACAAGTGTAGAACCAACACTCCACACTATAAAACCTTCCAAGTCCAACCATGTTCAGTTCTAAGCCCCAAATTTAGAAACCAAAAACCCAACCTAGAGAGCATCGCCAGTTCAGTTCTCTTCTTAGATCCACAGCGAGCATAAGCGATTGATTCGATGGGTGTGAAGGCTTCAATTGTGGTGGGAGGCAGTCTGGGGAGAGTGGGAATTGGAATTGAACCTCTTCAGATGATCCACTCCGTGGATTTGCATGATGGGTATATTCAAAATCCAATCTTTTTTTGTTGATCTGTTTGTTCTAGTTCAGATCCTTAACATGTTTACAATCTCATTTGAACAAAACTCCATTGTAGATCGAAAACCTTAGAACATTGTTTTCTTGAATTCCTTACAAAAAACTGATAACTCCAAATTTTGCATGTTTACTCTGAACACATGTTTATTCCAAAATTTAAGCAATACCCATTGTCTGATTTTGCATACATCAAGAGAAACTGATAATGAAACGTTTAATCTCAAAACCCCATTACCTGCATTTGCATACACCCAAGGTGATTGATTGAATTGAAATGAAGTTCAATCATCGAATATGGGACTGTGTAATTGAAAAACCTAATTTTGAACTATGAGGAGCATGTCTGAAATTTTCTGGTTATCGTACCGATGGATCATATAATAAATTCAATTTGCATTTATCACATCTCTGTCTTTTCTAGGTATTTAATGTCACTATAAGGGTTTTTTGTTAGATTTGGTGTGCTTTGACTTTAACACATTATGTTAGAATACACATTAACGAAGATTGTAAATTTTGACACGTGTGCTTCAGACACGTGTAAATTTTGTAGATTGTTTAAGTTAAGATGCGAAGTCTGAGGTCTGATAGACTGATACTGGAAAACCCTTGTTCAATGATTGAAAGTTTGCTAATTTGTGATCTTATTTAACTCAGTTTTTTTCCATGTTAGTTAGACATCATTGTTCCTTTCCTATCCAATTATAGTTCGCCGTTTAAGATATAGGTATTACGATTCAAAGCATGAACTAAAGGGTTTACAAGGAATTACCGATAAAGAGTTCATTCTTGTCCAGTTAGTTCACATCATGTAAAAGAATTTGGTTCACTTCTCAACTGAGAAGAATTTTTACTTTGACATGTTGTTATCAAAGCTGTGCACCTCTCTACTTAAATCATATCAGATAATATTTCTGGAAGTTAAACTCCTCGCATCCAATTATGTATTGTGAACATGACGTTGCAAACAACTAAAAATAAATATCTGTTTTTTGTTCTGGATACAAGATTGTTGAGACCCAAATCAGGGATTTGGCTATACCTTTGGTTGTTTAACTAGCATAAACAAATTTACCTAACCTAATGAATTAAGCTATATGTGATTAACTAACAAGATCATAGTCAAATGTTGTCAAATGTTTTGCGAAGAAACTCCCGTCACCATATTTATTATGAATAAGTTTTTTTGGTGCATAGAAACTTATCTTCTTTCTCTTCGTTTTAGCTATCAAGGCACAAAATCGGCAACATCCACGTATTTGAGTACAAGCAATGAGGCCACAGGTTCAATCCCAACGTATTTGAAAGGTACTAACCTACCATGTGAGCCATTTTAATATGACGAAGAAAAGTATTTGCATGTACTAGTAGTAGACGTAAATATGCATTTTGCGATTAATCTTTGCCACGATGACAAATTTGTCAATCATTCTTACACTTATTGATGCCATTGGAGAATGTACATGCAAGTGGATGGTGGCCTCAGCTGCTAACAAAATTTCAAAATCGTTAATCTACTGAAACTGAAGTTACTCCTTATATAAACAATAAATGATAGAAACAAAGCATCAGTGCTTATGTGCTACTTATGTTTCTTATATAAGTGTTGCTTGATGTACGGTTGCGATTTCATACCGATTTAGCAAAATAAAATGGAATGGGACTGGGACTGGGACCGATTGGCATGGAACGGGAATAGTTTTGGTTTTCCGGTTGAAAGCCCACCCCTAATATATTTCTCAGCTTTGAAGCTGAGTCAAAAGCAATCAAGGAAGTAATTATCTAGGTGAAAGATAGGAATATCAAACAAATTTTGACCATCTCTCTTATGCCTTTGATATGCTTAAAGTTATAAATGGAAGAAGAGATCATCTCTCTTGAAAATTGAATATGATGTGGAACATTTATAGGCCTATTCTTGGTTTTTTACTCTCTTATAACATTATATGTCTGTTTACGGTTATTTTGACTCTGTCTTAACTCATTTGGTGTGTGTGGGGGTGGGTGCAGGGATGGGGAGGGTGTGTTTATTGCATTGTTTGTTTTTCTAAGCTTATGTTTTTAAATACGTGGTGACCGCATGTAACTTGAATTTTATCAAGTTTTACGTAATAAATATTTGTTAACGACTTCTTCTTTTATGAAGCAAGACATACACAGAAAACGCGTGTAGCACATATTCCTACTAATTTTTAATAAAATAACGATTTTGAAACTTTGTTCGCAATCGAGGCCTTCATCCACTTTCACTACAATATGCAATAGCATAAATAAGAGTATGAATGATTGACAAATGTATTGACATGGCTTAGATTCATGAACAAGTCTATTTGACATTTACTACTACTATATGCAAATACTCTTCTTCATCATATTTAAAATGTCCTATATGGTAGGTTCATACCTCGTTATGTTCACTGGGATCAGACCTGTGACCTCATTACTTTTACTCCAATATGTGTACACTCTTTTACTCCAATATGTGTACACTGCAGATTTTGTACCTTGATAACTAAAATGAAAAGAAAGAAGAGTTTTCAAGCAACAAAACAAACTCATTCATAAATAAATAAGGTGACGAGAGTTTCTTCGGAAACCATTATGCAATATAAGACTATGTACTTACCCTTTAATCACATAATCAATCATGTATAGTTTCGTTTCAATATGTTAAAGTAAATATGTTTGTGCTTATCAAATAAACAAAAGTATATACTCATCCCTGATTTCAAGTGGTATTCGTGTTTAGCAATAAGAACATTCTTTAAAGATTAAAATCCCTTTTGGCTTCTACTAAATCCATTAACAAATGGAATCAAACAGTCTCGTAGCCAGAGCAAAAACCCAGATATTTGTTTTAGTTGTTAATAACGTCATGCTCACATATGGATGTTTTCTCTGATCTGAGTAGAGAGGTGCCAATTCTGATCCAGTTAAAAAAGCCTTTTTAGTTGAAGCAACCTTTTATTGGTATTCATTAACTGAAATGATAAATCATTTAGCAACTGTCAGATGGTTGAAAAGATTTTATTTCTTAGATAAATGCAAAACCTGTTGTTCGCGGATTCATCTCTAATACTCTTAAATAGCGAACTATAAATGGATAGGAGAGGAATAAGGATGTCTAACATATATAGAAATAATTAAAAAAAAATTAGGCAAATAAGATAAAAAAAAAGGGCAAAATTATGATTATCCCTCTGTCGTCACTTTGTACCCAAGTCATCTATTTCTGTCGTTGTTTTTGTTCCAAAAAATGATCCAGCTCGGATGTTCCCTTGTCACCTTTTTTTTTTTTTTTTTTTTACGGGGATGGCAATAAATATAGGCCCCTTGTTTTGCTTGCCCCAGTAACTACGAGGGAATGCTAGACGGGGTTTGAATGCTAGGCTGTGAACAAACAGGTTTATTTACAATTTGGCAACCAGTATTCAAAATTCTTTTTCAATATCAGTCTATCAGGCCGCAGACTTTGCATTTTAACGAACACAATCTATCTTACATAATACGACAAATTTACATGTATCTGAACACAGAAACAAACCGAGTTCGTTAATGCGTGTTATTTTAACATAACACGTGACAGTTGAGACATACTGAATCTACCGAAAATAACTAAGAATGACAAATACTTGTGGGTTATTTTGAGTTTTGCCTCCGTTAGTTTATATGCAACTCTGTTTGACCCTATTTTAAACGCTAATCGAGTCTTACCCCATTTTCTAACAGATCTATTAGGTCAATAACATTGAACAGTCAAAGAAAATTTGTACACCAAAATACTACCAAAATTTGCAAAAACATGAAACGCTTTTGCACTTGTATTTTACCTTTTTACGGGTCTTCTTAGGATCGTTGACAAAATTTGAATACCAGTTACTCCTTAGGATCGTTGACAAAATTTGAATACCAGTTACTTGAGCCAATGCAACATTTTAGTAAAAGGGTAAACCAAAAATATAAAAATATATACTGTTGACAATGGCAAAAGTAGTTGTAGGGTTGCTATATGGGAGTGAATCCCATCAGAAATTACAATGAAATGGAACTATATATAGAAATTAATCAAAGAATGAGGAACAAACTTTGCTATATATGGGAACATAATGAAAAGATGGTAACAGCGCATAATAAGTTGTTGTAAACAAGCTATTTTGTTTGCCCAAATTGAAGACCTGACAATCAAATTTCTTGTTGATCAAATGATTTGTTTGTATCTCGGTAACTGATTATGAGTGAGAAGTAATAATAGACACTTTTAAGCCACCTACCCTCTAAGAATTATACACTAATAATAATGTAATAGAATGATGAAGACTACAAAGCATTGATTCAATATTTTCTATCGTATATATGCACTAGAGTATATATTTTCTATCGTATATATGCAGCACTAGAGTATATATAACAAATGTATAAGGTTTTTGTTTTTTAAAGGACAAAATGGAAAAATGTTCAGTGGCACAACCTAGCACCCAATAATGATCGATGTGTACTCCATATATAGTTTAAGTGGTACATCACAAACCACATCAAATTGAATTGGCAAAGCAATGATGTGTCGCAGTTGTGATCACATGATGCATTTAAGTAACAGAAATTCTAAATGGCGAGGAAACGAGCGAGGGGAGGGAGGTGGGGGGGGGGGGGGGGGGGGGGTGGACCGTTCACCCCCCTCGGGATGCATGCGCAAAAGAAGGGGGTGAACGGTCCACCCCCCTCCACCTCCCTCCCCTCGCTCGTTTCCTCGCCATGTAGAATTACTCTTTGAGTAAAAGAAGTTCTGGAAAGAAAAATGAAAGTAGGAAAACAAAATGCTACTCATTCCAATGCAAATAAATATGTCATAAGTAAATGCATGGCACATATAACCAAAAAAATGACTGACTATTAGGAATTTTTGGCATAAATACAGGGAAAATGAGTTTCCTTGGTCGTACCATATATCTAGCGTATGGAGTATGGACTATTATTCACACTCTAGCCAAACCATGCCCAATAACAAATTAAAAACAATCAATTAGAACGTCTCCAACAGGTCACACACATTTGTCTCATATTTTCACAATTTTAGAGTATGTTCTACTCGCCAACGCCAACAATTAAAATATATGAAGAAAATCGTAAAAACGAGCAAGCCGTTATTATACTTAGGGTAGATGCAGGCACGGAGCTACATGGGGGCACTTGCCCCCATTGACTTTTGAAAATTTTGAGTTATTTGTGATTTGCCCACCTCTGCATCACTATCCCGCCCCCATGTCTTCCTTTTTTTTTTCTCTCCCTTCCTCTCCCTTTATGTTTGATTTAATTTTCTTTCCCACCATCGCCACCAGCAATTCCAACCTCTCTTGCCTGCTTTGAGGAAGACAAAGGTTTTTTTAAAAATATTTTTCTCAAGATGAATTCATATTTCGAGGTCTAGTATTTTATTTTATTCATAGGATTTTTCTGAAGATATATGAAAATTCTAAGCCATTAATTGATCCTCAAGATACATGTTTGTATATAGAGGTCATCTGTAGGTAATTGTTTGAATGGCATTTTGGTAATCAACATAAACATTTTGACAGTCAATACACGTTTACTGCTAGTCTTAAGGGAGATTGCAATAGTTATTAATGATGGAAGTAACATATAATTAGCTATTTATGACAGGTGGCAAATCGCAAATAACCCAATTTTCTTGTCCACATATAATTGTTGTAAAACCGTCATCCATATTCTATATAAAAGGAGAAAACAATTGTTTAAAAATCAACCAAAACAATTCATTCCTTCAAGCTCCAATTGAAGGATTTGAAATCTTTTTCGACTAAATTGTCATATTTGCGTGTCATTAGATGGAATTCATCAATTAAAAATCCCTTAAAAACACAATGGAGAGATTTCAATGCCGATGTCCATGGGAGATATTCCAACATTGCACATTTTATTTTTTCCATGAGATAGTCAATGTGGGATTACAAACAACATCAATTCATTTTTTTTTGTTTACTTTTAACTGCAAACTCCAACAGATTAGAGTTGATAATGTAGATGTAGAATACAAACGGGTTCACTTGATAATAAAGTGAACAAATGATAGATTCTATGCCAATGGGGTACTAGCTCAGATGGTAGTCCAGGGGGTTCGAACCCTGCCTACGGCATTTGGGGTGGGAGATGTTAAAGTGATAAAAAAAAATGGATAGATTCTATCCCTAAGCCTTGAATATTTCCAGTTGCACGATATACTTCTTGCAATCATACATAAAGGACATATAGTAATTTAGCTCAACTGAAAATACAATTATTTCATTAATGTCAGAGCTAACATGGAGCCCTCACGATGTAATTGAAAATCTGTACGAAACATTATCTAATGCAAACAGCAACACAAAATTGATATTCTTTTCAGTATCTACAGTTTTTATAAGGAAAAAAGAGAAACTGAATTTGATTCAAAACAATAATAGGAAAAATAAAATGAAAGGGAAAACGAATAAACTGGAGTACTTCAAATCTTCATGAATAGTCTTTCTAAGTGAGTCGTGCTCTGCACGTTTATTGCCTTTCCATGTCCAAGTAATAGAGATTGCCTCACCGGAATCTTGATAAAAAATCATTGGTGAGTATAAAACGAGACAAAGGTCATGTGGAGGAGTGCCCAATACATTGCATGATAGATTTGTGACGAGCTATTGCATAGCGCCTACATCGAATGATACTCGATTGTTCTGTCTGTTGCAAGTACATACATTGGGATTGAACCTGCGGCCTCATAATGTGTTCGTGTTGTATTTCACCTATCTTGATAACTGAAAGGAATAGAAAGAAGGTGAGCTATATGCAACAAATGCAGGACACTTATTTCATAAATAAATAGATCAATAAATGCAAAATACCCAAACACATACGGATTGATCACGTTTGGAAAAGTCGATAATGAATTGGGAATATTTCCTCTGAAATTCTGTCAAAAAATCCTGCAAGACAAATATCGTAACAAAAAATAATTAAAATAGAAAAGAAAAGAAAAGAAAAAGAAATTAGAGGTAGAAGCTTTAAATTATTTACCCTATTAAGCTAACTTGGATATCAACAAGTATATGCAACCCATATAATTCAAAACATAATTCCTATTAAACATAACAAAACATAAGCCACGACACCTACAGTTGTGGAGACGGACAGGAATAGTTGTAGCGTCCAGTAAGGGGCTGAAACATAGAGGACAATCCTCAAATGGCTCTTTCTTGATGGGTTGTTTCTTTTCCTCTGACATTGTATTGATTGTCATAAAAAACCAGCAATCAATAAACTACCATAGAATTAGTACTCAAATAGAAACACACATCAACAGAGTCCTAACTTTTAGGACTCGATATAATTGGGAATGAGACATCTTCACTTAGTTACACCTCCCACACATGATGTTTGGTGTGGATATGAATCTTTCTATATAAAAAATTTTCAACTTTTTGCGTTATGTGTGAGGAAAGGTAGAGTGGTAATGGAGTTTGGTGACTGCATCAATGATGCAATGAATTGGGAGTTTTTATGTGAATGGTTGTTTGGAATAAAACTCCAACCAGGTTGAGCTAGCTCATAGAGGTATGGACATCAATGTCACTCCTGTGAGAGTTTCTCTGAGAATGGGGCTCATCTTCATCTTCTTCTTCATTGTGAGTGGTAAGTTTGGCTTAGAGATATCTGACAAGAATATTTAGTTTATATTGTGTGATGCTAGCATCCATTGAGAAGTTATTGCGCTCGTGGAAGATACCGAATCATATTATCCCTAAAGGGATGATTTAATAGAAGCTGATCCCTTTTGCGATATGTTGGGCGGTTTGATTAGAACGTAATTCCTGAATGTTCCAGAATAAAACTTCTAATTGGGATACAGTAGGTATGGAGATTTTGATTTTATTGTAGAGTTGGGTATCTCATCATCTGTCTTTTAAGTGCCTATATTGACTCTTTGTATGCTAATTGGAATTCATTGATAGTGTCAAATGAAGCACTAATATGTTTTTTTTTTTTTGAATAATAAGGTTTGTTTTCATATAATAATTAATAAAAAATTATAATTCAATCCTTCAACCAAAACATGCATCATAAAAAGTATTACTTACATATCCAACGCGCCATCCGATCATCCCATAGGCTTTCCTCTAAACATATATGCTTCAGTCCATCGTACATGAAGCAACTGCACAAGTAAAAACTATTTACAACTTCAAATATAAGCATAATAGACTTGAACAAGACAACTACACAATTAACTACTATTTACAATTTGAGCAAAAGCACTTGAAAATTTGAAGACACACATATGGAAATTCATCCACTGAAAAATACTTAATGTCGAAAGCTTGAAACTCTAAAGAAATGTTTAAAGCCTCTAGTATATGGAAAGGCATTAAGCGAGCATACAACAAGCTTTTCAGAAGAAACCTTAAGAAGATATTTTTTTCTTTATTACAACATCACCATCACCATAATTCATATCTATACAAAGCAATTAAAGCGGACTAGGGCGTGCAATGCACATAGTTGAGAGCTAATCTACTATAAGGCCACTAGGGCTTACTAACTTTCAGTGTCGTGCCAATGGTAGCCTGCTTGGATGGTTAAGGCTATGATGGTTTAACCCCCACATCTTGGGTTCTATACCCACCGGGGGCACGCTTGCCTTTCAAAAAAAAAAATTTCAGTGTCGTGCGACTTGTTCTTATGCCACGTGTTTAGCTTCTAACATCCAACGGTCGAACCTAAATCCAAAATTAGGGAAAGTCAGGCCTATAGTTCTCAACCAAATGTTTATCCCAACTGTTACCCTTGCCCATTTGATTCCTGATTCCTACTCCAAAGCAAAGGATGTCACTCCTCTATAGTCAACCAACCATCATATCTGCCTAACATACACAATGATCAGGTTTGAACTATCCCTCTTTTTCACTATATTTTTAAGCCTTCGTAGAGTTTTGGGCTTGAAACAGGGCTTGAAGGTTTATGAAAGTTTGTTTTAGTTTATGGTTTTGGGGATTTTTTTATTTTGGTTTCTTTAGCTAATATCATAAATGGGTTCAATTTGGTTCATTTTTTAATACCTATTTAGATCTTGGTTCTTTTTTCTATTGGTTCATCATCCAATGAAGGAGCCACATGATGTTTTAGTAGGCACATTTACCCCACTTGCAAATTATAATTTGGTCCCTCCTGTTATAATAAGGGCATTAATCTTCATAACCGCATCATGTGACATGTATGTTACAATTGACCAGGATGGTCAGCTGAAAAAAAGGACCAATATCTAAACAGGTAATGAAAAAGATACCAAGCCCATTAATGGCATTAGCCAAGAAACCAAAATAAATAAAAATCCCCCGTTTAAAATTGGGTGGTCATTGTTAACCCAAGGTTTTTTGATAACTCTCCTTCAAAGCTATTTCTTGGATGGAATGGATGGCTGGGGTGAGAAGGTATGCCAAGGGAAAGGGAGTTGTCCTCCATGGGATTAAAAAAAGTATGGCTTGAGAAGTGGTGGGGGGTTGAAATTCAGTAAATTTGGTAACGATCTCTAGATTCTCTTTCGAGATCCTTTTTGTATATAGTAAGTTTGTTTCCCTACATGTTCAAAAAAAAAAAAAAAAAAAAAATTATCACAAAAACAACATAGATGGTTCATCCAGACTACCCAAGCCATCTGGACACTAAATTTCTAGTAAAAGGAAAAATCTGCAACCGGCTTAACAAATCTCAGCCCAAATGTCCATAGTATTAGCTATTTACTGCAAATGCTCCATAGTATTAGCTATTTACTGACAGTTGATTGACAAAACAACATTACGATCGAAGGCATTAAATGAATATAACCACTTTCTATTATGAGCAGAAAAGCTAACAATCGTGTTACCCAACACAAAGGTGGGACATAAGTTTTATCAATAACTACCGAACATTTAGGACAATAACAAAACAACACTCGAATGCAAAAGTAAGTAGTAGAAGAATTATCATTTACCATTTTTAGCAATTCCCTCCAATCTCCACAGTAATCACACCACAAGGGATCGTCTCTGTCGAGAAAATGCATCTAATAATTTTGCATCATTAGCCTGAAAGAATTAAAAACTTATTTTCATCAATTTTGGAAGAAAAAAAATCATATAATAGTAGTGAAAGAATTGTTCACAAACTTAGTCTAAAATAAAGAAATTAATTCTTAGATCCATAGTTAGTAAAACATTTTGAGACTTGTGCATGAAAGGAGTCATCTTTCTATGATCAAACTCTAACCCGAACAAAATGTTGGAGAAAAAAACCTTTTCGCTGGGGTGGATAGTTTTACATGTATATTGCAGATTGAAAATGGATGAAGCATTAGCATCCAAGGATGCATAAACAATGAGCTCATAAGCATTGAGATCCAGAGAGGAATTTCCTTTCACTTTGGGCTTGGTAATAGGCCAAACTTTGGCATGATGTGTGGGTGAGGGATACTCCATTTAGAAGCTTATTCCCCAGACTTTGGAGTATACTTGTGTCCGAAAGAGATGGAGAGGAATTTTTTGGATGGGGACCTACATCCTGATTCGATCTCAATAATCTTCAAGCAGTGGAAGCAACAAATTTGCTAACTCTGTTTCTACAAAGTCTATTTTGGAGGAAGAAGATTATTGCTTTCGGAGTTGACAACTTCTTAGATTTATGATAAGTTAATCCTAGTCTCAGTCCAATCGTTAAGACTTCCTTTTTGGTTTGGTACGAGACTCAACCTCCAAACATCAACCTCTTCATGCAAAATCAATAAATTCATTGATTTTTTGAGGTAGTTGAATCTAAACCTCATATTATTGTTATCAAGTATAAACTTCCAGGGGAAATTATCTGAGGATTGAAAATAGGTAGGATATGTAAGGTGTTATACAGCTTTGAAGCTTAGTCAGGTGCAATCAAGAAAACACTAATCTAGGTGAAATATAGGATCATCTCTCTTATGCCTTTGATGTGGTTAAAGCTATCAATGGAGGAAGAGATAATCTCTCGTGGCAACTGAATATGATATGGAACGAATATGCCTATTATCAGTTATTTTGTTTCATTCATAGATCACTACTATGCTTATTCTTAGTTATTTATTTCGATTGGGTCTAACTCATTTTGTTCTCAGGTATAAAAACTATGCTGCCCACAACCTAGTAGCCGCTGCAAAAAAAAAAAACTCATGACTGTGTAGAGATGAATCAAACTCCTATCAGTGCAACTGAAACTATGTGTCCCATATGCCAACATCATAAGAAAGTGATGAGATTGAAGGAGCATATCAAGTTCTACCACATGCAAAGCATCTAAACATCGTGACAAAAAAAGGTTCAATTGGTAAGAATAGTATTTAAACAATATATCTTTAATTGAGACGTTTGGTTGGCAATTAGGAATCTTTAGTTTTTTAAATCTTAAAAATTAAATTCCAGTGTTAGGGCTCTTAAAGTATTTGAAAATACAAGAAAATGATAGATTTACCTAATCTTAGATTTGTAATTTTTTTGCCCCGTTTTTATGAATTGTTTTGAGAATATCCTCCTTACTTATTACTTTTAATTTCAAAAGTGCAAACGAGGGACCACATGTTTAGCTATCGACATCTGCACATCTTTTATTTTTGTTTTTATGCTATTATTTTATTGTTTATTTTTTGGCATTGAATTTCTCTTGTATAGGCTCCATATCTCCATCTTGAGTTAGACCTCGATCACCAACTTGGATTGGTGTCATTAAACCGGATCCAACCAAAAAAAGAAAATTGTTCAATTTGAAATTTGTAGCCAAACACAACCTCTTATCAGAAAAAAAAGAAAATTGTTCAATATAATATAATCGAAATTTGTGTGTGTGTGTGTGTGCGCACGCGAGAGAAAGGGGGTGGTGGAGAGGGGGCAATGTTTTTTTTTTTTAGTTCCTGATTTTTAAATACATGATGAAATCATGTGACTCGAATCTTATCAGTTTTCATGTAATAAGTATTTACTAAATGACTTTCTTCTTCTATGAAGCATCAAGCAAGACTTACATAAGAAACATATATAGCGTAGCACATAAGCACAAATGCATTGTTTCTATCTTCTATTGTTTATATAAGGAGTAACTCCAGTTTCAATAGATTAACGATTTTGAAATTTTGTTAACAATCGAGGCCACCATCTACTTGCATGTACATTCTCCAATAGCATCAATGAGAGTACGAATGATTGAAAAATTTGTCATCATGGCAAAGGCTAATAGCAAAATGTAACTTTACGTCTACTACCAGTACATGGAAAATATTAAAATGGTTCACATGGTAGGTTAGTACCTTTCAAATATGTTGGGATTGAACCTGTGGCCTCATTGCTTGTACTCCAACACGTGGATGTTGCAGATTTTGTGCCTTGATAGCTAAAATGAATTGAAAAAATATCAGTTTCTATGCACCAAAAAACTTATTCATAATAAATATGGTGACTGGAGTTTCTTCGCAAAAACATTTTACAACATATGACTATGGGCTTGTTAGTTAATCACATATAGCCTAATTTCATTAGGTTACGTAAATCTTTTTATTCTTGTTCAGCAACCAAAAGTATAGCCTATTCCCCAATTTGGATCACAACAATCTTGTATCCAGAGCAAATAAAGGTTTGTTTTAGTTGTTAGCAACGTGATGTTCACAATACATAATTGGATGTAATTGGATGCGAGGAGTTTAACTTACAGAAATATTGTCTTATTGATTTAAGCAGAGAGGCATTGCTTTGATAACAACAGATCAAAGATAAAATTCCTTTTAGTTGAGAAGTGGACCATCTTCTTTTCCAGGATGTGTATTAACTGGACAAGAATGAACTCTTTATCGGTGATTCCTTGGAAACCCTTTAGTTCATGCTTTGAATCATAACACCTATATCTTAAATGGCGAACTATAATTGGATATGAAAGGAACAATGATGTCTAACATGGACAAAATTGAGTTAAATAAGATCACAAATGAGCAAATTTTCAATCATTGAACAAGCAGGTTTTCCAGTATCAGTCGACCTCAGACTTCGCATCTTAACGTACACAATCTACCTTACATTATACAATAGAATTTACACATCTGAACATGGAAACAACACGAGTTTGTTAATGCGTATTCAAACCAGTGTTCTAAAAATCGCTAGGCGCTGGGCGGGCGGCGAGCAGGTGCCTAGCGCCCAGGGGCCTAGGCGGGTGCCTAGGCGGCACCTAGGCGGTCTTAGGTTTTGTGTTATTACTTTAATAATTTACAAAAGTTAAGCATAATACATTATCAATTACATCCAATTTAATGTCAGTATACATATGCAAAATTTAAAAACATGAAAAATTACCAATAGTGAACAAAATTTATTAAAACTCAAATGACTGAAGTTGGTCATGATGGGTACTTTATATAAATTTGAATGTGTACTCTTTATTTTTCTTCAAATTGCATAAATAACCTCAGTTATATTTGATAAAATCTATATTAGTAAAATTGGTACCGACAGATCATTCGAGAATTCCATTAAGTAATCATCATTTGCTACATTTAGACATATACTGAATAAAAAATAATTAAATAGTTTATTATTAAAAAGTAGCAAATAAAATAAAATAAGAACACAATCAGCCATATTAAAAAATTAAAAAAAATTAAAAAAAAATTAAAAAAAAATTAAAAAAAATAAAAATCGCCCAGACCGCCTAGACCCCGCCTAGGCCGCCCAGACCCGCCCAGACCCGCCTAGACCCGCCCAGCCCGCCCAGCCGCCCAGACAGCCAGCCCAGCCATTAATCTGGGCGGTTTTCCACCTTCTAGCGCCTAGGCACCGCCTAGGCGGCCGCCTAGACCGATTTTTAGAACACTGATTCAAACATAATGTGTTAAAGTCAAATCACACCGAATCTAACAAAAAACCCTTATAGTGACATTAAAGACCTAGAAAGACATAGATGTGATAAATGCAAATTGAATTTAATATCTGGATCCATCAATATGATAACTAACAAATCAGCACATTTCAGACATGCCCCTCGTAATTCAAAATTAGATTTTCAGGTAATGGGTTTTGCCAAATTCAATATGATAACTCCATTTCAATTCAATCAATCACCTTGGGCGTATGCAAATTCAGGTAATGGGTTTTGCCAAATTTTGAGATTAAACGTGTAATTATCAGTTTCTCTTGGTGTATGCAAAATCCGAAAATGGGTATTGTTGAAATTTGAGAATAAACATGTGTTCAGAGTAAACATAAAAATTTTTAATGAATTGAAGCTGTAAGGTTTTCGATCTACAACGGGTTTTGTTCAAAAGAGATTGTAAACATGTTAGGTCTGAACTAGAACAAACAGATCAACAACAAAAGATTGGATTTTGAATATACCCATCATGCAAATCCACAGACTGGATCACCTGAAGAGGTTTAACTCCAATTCCCACTCTCCCCAGACTGCCTCCCACCACAGTTGAAGCCCTCACACCCATCGAATCGATCAACTTCTCGATCTGCTCTTTGCTCGCTCTGGATCTAAGAAGAGAACTGGCGATGCTCTCTAGGTTGGTTTTTGGTTGCTTAGAACTGAACATGGTTGGACTTGGACGGTTTTATAGTGTGTGAGTGTTGGTTCCAAATTTTGCATGGGAAATACCATGCGCTATGTGCCACCACTTATTTCTTGAAAGGAAAAAGGGTAAAAGCAAAATAGATGATGTCGATTCACCCACCAATGCAACTTATTTTAAATCATCAATCGAGTTTTGCAGCCTCCACCACTACCACCTATGGCCACACCCAGTGGTAGACCCAGGATTTTTCTCCAATTGAAGGATTTGAAATCTTTTTCGACTAAATTGTCATATTTGCGTGTCATTAGATGGAATTCATCAATTAAAAATCCCTTAAAAACACAAAATGGAGAGATTTCAATGTCGATGTCCATGGGAGATATTCTAACATTGCACATTTTATTTTTTCCATGAGATAGTCAATGTGGGATTACAAACAACATCAATTCATTTTTTTTTGTTTACTTTTAACTGCAAACTCCAACAGATTAGAGTTGATAGATTTTAATGTAGATGTAGAATACAAACGGGTTCACTTGATAATAAAGTGAACAAATGATAGATTTTATGCCAATGGGATACTAGCTCAGATGGTAGTCCAGAGGGTTCGAACCCTGCCTACGGCATTTGGGGTGGGAGATGTTAAAGTGATAAAAAAAAAAATGGATAGATTCTATCCCTAAGCCTTGAATATTTCCAGTTGCACGATATACTCTTGCAATCATACATAAAGGACATATAGTGATTTAGCTCAACTGAAAATACAATTATTCCATTAATGTCAGAGCTAACATGGAGCCCTCACGATGTAATTGAAAATCTGTACGAAACATTATCTAATGCAAACAGCAACACAAAATTGATATTCTTTTCAGTATCTACAGTTTTTATAAGGAAAAAAGAGAAACTGAATTTGATTCAAAACAATAATAGGAAAAATAAAATGAAAGGGAAAACGAATAAACTGGAGTACTTCAAATCTTCATGAATAGTCTTTCTAAGTCAGTCGTGCTCTGCACGTTTATTGCCTTTCCATGTTCAAGTAATAGAGATTGCCTCACCGGTTGATCAAAAATCATTGGTGAGTATAAAATGAGACAAAGGTCATGTGGGGGAGTGTGCAGTACATTGCATGATAGATTTGTGACGAGCTATTGCATAGCGCCTACATCGAATGATACTCGATTGTTCTGTCTGTTGCAAGTACATACATTGGGATTGAACCTGCAGCCTCATAATGTGTTCGTGTTGAATTTCACCTATCTTGATAACTGAAACGAATAGAAAGAAGGTGAGCTATATGCAACAAATGCATGACACTTATCTCATAAATAAATAGATCAATAAATGCAAAATACCCAAACACATACGGATTGATCACGTTTGGAAAAGTCGCTAATGAATTGGGAATATTTCCTCTGAAATTCTGACTAAAAATCCTGCAGGACAAATAACGTAACAAAAAATAATTAAAAAAGAAAAGAAAATAAAAAGAAATTAGAGGTAGAAGCTTTAAATTATTTACCCTATTAAGCTAACTTGGATATCAACAAGTATATGCAACCCATATAATTCAAAACATAATTCCTATTAAACATAACAAAACATAAGCCACGACACCTACAGTTGTGGAGACGGACAGGAATAGTTGTAGCGTCCAGTAAGGGGCTGAAACATAGAGGACAATCCTCAAATGGCTCTTTCTTGATGGGTTGTTTCTTTTCCTCTGACATTGTATTGATTGTCATAAAAAACCAGCAATCAATAAACTACCATAGAATTAGTACTCAAATAGAAACACACATCAACACAGTCCTAACTTTTAGGACTCGATATAATTGGGAATGAGACAAATCTTCACTTAGTTACACCTCCCACACATGATGTTTGGTGTGGATATGAATCTTTCAATATAAAAAATTTTCAACTTTTTGCGTCATGTGTGAGGAAAGGTAGCGTGGTAATGAAGTTTGGTGAGTGCATCAATGATGCAATGAATTGGGAGTTTGTAGAATTATCTAGAGTTTTGAAGGTGGTATGTTGGGAAATCAGAAGGATAAATGGATCCGAAAAGAGGATGAGAGCAATGGTTTTTTGGTGTGTTCCCTCTCTTCTAGATGGACTATGAATCTCATCTTGATTTTCCAGTAAAGTTGGTATGGAAAAATAGTGTGAGATGATTATTTCAAAATAAATTTTCAAGACTTTTTGCCTTATATGTGTGAGGAAAGGTAGTGTGGTAACAGAGTTTGGTAAGTGCATCAATGATGCAATGAATTGGAAGTTTGTTGAATTATCTAGTGTTTTTGAAGGAGTTACGTTGAGGAAGGATAAATGGATCTGGAAAGAGGATAAGAGCAATGGTTTCTCCGTGTGTTCGCTCTCTTCTAGATTGACTATGAATCTCATCTTGATTTTCCTAGTGAAGTTGGTATGGAAGAATGGGACTCGCCCAAAGTTTTTTTTTTTTTTTTATGTGAATGGTTGTTTGGAATAAAACTCCAACCAGGTTGAGCTAGCTCATAGAGGTATGGACATCAATGTCACACCTGTGAGAGTTTCTCTGAGAATGGGGCTCATCTTCATCTTCTTCTTCATTGTGAGTGGTAAGTTTGGCTTAGAGATATCTGACAAGAATATTTAGTTTATATTGTGTGATGCCAGCATCCATTGAGAAGTTATTGCGCTCGTGGAAGATACTGAATCATATTATCCCTAAAGGGATGATTTAATAGAAGCTGATCCCTTTTGCGATATGTTGGGCGGTTTGATTAGAACGTAATTCCTGAATGTTCCATAATAAAACTTCTAATTGGGATACAGTAGGTATGGAGATTTTGATTTTATTGTAGAGTTGGGTATCTCATCATCTGTCTTTTAAGTGCCTATATTGACTCTTTGTATGCTAATTGGAATTCATTGATAGTGTCAAATGAAGCACTAATATGTTTTTTTTTTTTTGAATAATAAGGTTTGTTTTCATATAATAATTAATAAAAAATAATAATTCAATCCTTCAACCAAAACATGCATCATAAAAAGTATTACTTACATATCCAACGCACCATCCCATCATCCCATAGGCTTTCCTCTAAACATATATGCTTCAGTCCATCGTACATGAAGCAACTGCACAAGTAAAAACTATTTACAACTTCAAATACAAGCATAATAGACTTGAGCAAGACAACTACACAATTAACTACTATTTACAATTTGAGCAAAAGCACTTGAAAATTTGAAGACACACATGGAAATTCATCCACTGAAAAATACTTAATGTCGAAAGCTTGAAACTCTAAAGAAATGTTTAAAGCCTCTAGTATATGGAAAGGCATTAAGCGAGCATACAACAAGCTTTTCAGAAGAAACCTTAAGAAGATATTTTTTTCTTTATTACAACATCACCATCACCATAATTCATATCTATACAAAGCAATTAAAGCGGACTAGGGCGTGCAATGCACATAGTTGAGAACTAATCTACTATAAGGCCACTAGGGCTTACTAACTTTCAGTGTCGTGCCAATGGTAGCCTGCTTGGATGGTTAAGGCTATGATGGTTTAACCCCCACATCTTGGGTTCTATACCCACCGGGGGCACGCTTGCCTTTCAAAAAAAAAAATTTCAGTGTCGTGCGACTTGTTCTTATGCCACGTGTTTAGCTTCTAACATCCAACGGTCGAACCTAAATCCAAAATTAGGGAAAGTCAGGCCTATAGTTCTCAACCAAATGTTTATCCCAACTATTACCCTTGCCCATTTGATTCCTGATTCCTACTCCAAAGCAAAGGATGTCACTCCTCTATAGTCAACCAACCATCATATCTGCCTAACATACACAATGATCAGGTTTGAACTATCCCTCTTTTTCACTATATTTTTAAGCCTTCGTAGAGTTTTGGGCTTGAAGGTTTATGAAAGTTTGTTTTAGTTTATGGTTTTGGGGATTTTTTTATTTTGGTTTCTTTAGCTAATATCATAAATGGGTTCAATTTGGTTCATTTTTTAATACCTATTTAGATCTTGGTTCTTTTTTCTATTGGTTCATCATCCAATGAAGGAGCCACATGATGTTTTAGTAGGCACATTTACCCCACTTGCAAATTATAATTTGGTCCCTCCTGTTATAATAAGGGCATTAATCTTCATAACCGCATCATGTGACATGTATGTTACAATTGACCAGGATGGTCAGCTGAAAAAAAGGACCAATATCTAAACAGGTAATGAAAAAGATACCAAGCCCATTAATGGCATTAGCCAAGAAACCAAAATAAATAAAAATCCCCCGTTTAAAATTGGGTGGTCATTGTTAACCCAAGGTTTTTTGATAACTCTCCTTCAAAGCTATTTCTTGGATGGAATGGATGGCTGGGGTGAGAAGGTATGCCAAGGGAAAGGGAGTTGTCCTCCATGGGATTAAAAAAAGTATGGCTTGAGAAGTGGTGGGGGGTTGAAATTCAGTAAATTTGGTAATGATCTCTAGATTCTCTTTCGAGATCCTTTTTGTATATAGTAAGTTTGTTTCCCTACATGTTCAAAAAAAAAAAAAAATTTATCACAAAAACAACATAGATGGTTCATCCAGACTACCCAAGCCATCTGGACACTAAATTTCTAGTAAAAGGAAAAATCTGCAACCGGCTTAACAAATCTCAGCCCAAATGTCCATAGTATTAGCTATTTACTGCAAATGCTCCATAGTATTAGCTATTTACTGACAGTTGATTGACAAAACAACATAACGATCGAAGGCATTAAATGAATATAACCACTTTCTATTATGAGCAGAAAAGCTAACAATCGTGTTACCCAACACAAAGGTGGGACATAAGTTTTATCAATAACTACCGAACATTTAGGACAATAACAAAACAACACTCGAATGCAAAAGTAAGTAGTAGAAGAATTATCATTTACCATTTTTAGCAATTCCCTCCAATCTCCACAGTAATCACACCACAAGGGATCGTCTCTGTCGAGAAAATGCATCTAATAATTTTGCATCATTAGCCTGAAAGAATTAAAAACTTATTTTCATCAATTTTGGGAGAAAAAAAATCATATAATAGTAGTGAAAGAATTGTTCACAAACTTAGTCTAAAATAAAGAAATTAATTCTTAGATCCAAAGTTAGTAAAACATTTTGAGACTTGTGCATGAAAGGAGTCATCTTTCTATGATCAAACTCTAACCCGAACAAAATGTTGGAGAAAAAAACCTTTTCGCTGGGGTGGATAGTTTTACATGTATATTGCAGATTGAAAATGGATGAAGCATTAGCATCCAAGGATGCATAAACAATGAGCTCATAAGCATTGAGATCCAGAGAGGAATTTCCTTTCACTTTGGGCTTGGTAATAGGCCAAACTTTGGCATGATGAGTGGGTGAGGGATACTCCATTTAGAAGCTTATTCCTCAGACTTTGGAGTATGCTTGTGTCCGAAAGAGATGGAGAGGAATTTTTTGGATGGGCACCTACATCCTGATTCGATCTCAATAATCTTCAAGCAGTGGAAGCAACAAATTTGCTAACTCTGTTTCTACAAAGTCTATTTTGGAGGAAGAAGATTATTGCTTTCGGAGTTGACAACTTCTTAGATTTATGATAAGTTAATCCTAGTCTCAGTCCAATCGTTAAGACTTCCTTTTTGGTTTGGTACGAGACTCTCCCTCCAAACATCAACCTCTTCATGCAACATCAATAAATTCATTGATTTTTTGAGGTAGTTGAATCTAAACCTCATATTATTGTTATCAAGTATAAACTTCCAGGGGAAATTATCTGAGGATTGAAAATAGGTAGGATATGTAAGGTGTTATACAGCTTTGAAGCTTAGTCAGGTGCAATCAAGAAAACACTAATCTAGGTGAAATATAGGATCATCTCTCTTATGCCTTTGATGTGGTTAAAGCTATCAATGGAGGAAGAGATAATCTCTCGTGGCAACTGAATATGATATGGAACGAATATGCCTATTCTTAGTTATTTTGTTTCATTCATAGATCACTACTATGCTTATTCTTAGTTATTTATTTCGATTGGGTCTAATTCATTTTGTTCTCAGGTATAAAAACTATGCTGCCCACAACCTAGTAGCCGCTGCAAAAAAAAAAAACTCATGACTGTGTAGAGATGAATCAAACTCCTATCAGTGCAACTGAAACTATGTGTCCCATATGCCAACATCATAAGAAAGCGATGAGATTGAAGGAGCATATCAAGTTCTACCACATGCAAAGCATCTAAACATCGTGACAAAAAAAGGTTCAATTGGTAAGAATAGTATTTAAACAATATATCTTTAATTGAGACGTTTGGTTGGCAATTAGGAATCTTTAGTTTTTTAAATCTTAAAAATTAAATTCGTGTTAGGGCTCTTAAAGTATTTGAAAATACAAGAAAATGATAGATTTACCTAATCTTAGATTGTAATTTTTTTGCTCCGTTTTTATGAATTGTTTTGAGAATATCCTCCTTACTTATTACTTTTAATTTCAAAAGTGCAAATGAGGGACCACATGTTTAGCTATCGACATCTGCACATCTTTTATTTTTGTTTTTATGCTATTATTTTATTGTTTATTTTTTGGCATTGAATTTCTCTTGTATAGGCTCCATATCTCCATCTTGAGTTAGACCTCGATCACCAACTTGGATTGGTATCATTAAACCAGATCCAACCAAAAAAAGAAAATTGTTCAATTTGAAATTTGTAGCCAAACACAACCTCTTATCAGAAAAAAAGAAAATTGTTCAATATAATATAATCGAAATTTGTGTGTGTGTGTGTGTGCGCACGCGAGAGAAAGGGGGTGGTGGAGAGGGGGCAATGTTTTTTTTTTTTAGTTCCTGATTTTTAAATACATGATGAAATCATGTGACTCGAATCTTATCAGTTTTCATGTAATAAGTATTTACTAAATGACTTTCTTCTTCTATGAAGCATCAAGCAAGACTTACATAAGAAACATATATAGCGTAGCACATAAGCACAAATGCATTGTTTCTATCTTCTATTGTTTATATAAGGAGTAACTCCAGTTTCAATAGATTAACGATTTTGAAATTTTGTTAACAATCGAGGCCACCATCTACTTGCATGTACATTCTCCAACAGCATCAATGAGAGTACGAATGATTGAAAAATTTGTCATCATGGCAAGGACTAATGGCAAAATGTAACTTTATGTCTACTACCAGTACATGGAAAATATTAAAATGGTTCACATGGTAGGTTAGTACCTTTCAAATATGTTGGGATTGAACCTGTGGCCTCATTGCTTGTACTCCAACACGTGGATGTTGCAGATTTTGTGCCTTGATAGCTAAAATGAATTGAAAAAATATCAGTTTCTATGCACCAAAAAACTTATTCATAATAAATATGGTGACTGGAGTTTCTTCGCAAAAACATTTTACAACATATGACTATGGGCTTGTTAGTTAATCACATATAGCCTAATTTCATTAGGTTACGTAAATCTTTTTATTCTTGTTCAGCAACCAAAAGTATAGCCTATTCCCCAATTTGGATCACAACAATCTTGTATCCAGAGCAAATAAAGGTTTGTTTTAGTTGTTAGCAACGTGATGTTCACAATACATAATTGGATGTAATTGGATGCGAGTAGTTTAACTTACAGAAATATTGTCTTATTGATTTAAGCAGAGAGGTGCATTGCTTTGATAACAACAGATCAAAGATAAAATTCCTTCTAGTTGAGAAGTGGACCATCTTCTTTTCCAGGATGTGTATTAACTGGACAAGAATGAACTCTTTATCGGTGATTCCTTGGAAACCCTTTAGTTCATGCTTTGAATCATAACACCTATATCTTAAATGGCGAACTATAATTGGATATGAAAGGAACAATGATGTCTAACATGGACAAAATTGAGTTAAATAAGATCACAAATGAGCAAATTTTCAATCATTGAACAAGCAGGTTTTCCAGTATCAGTCGACCTCAGACTTCGCATCTTAACATACACAATCTACCTTACATTATACAATAGAATTTACACATCTGAACATGGAAACAACACGAGTTTGTTAATGCGTATTCAAACATAATGTGTTAAAGTCAAATCACACCGAATCTAACAAAAAACCCTTATAGTGACATTAAAGACCTAGAAAGACATAGATGTGATAAATGCAAATTGAATTTAATATCTGGATCCATCAATATGATAACTAACAAATCAGCACATTTCAGACATGCCCCTCGTAATTCAAAATTAGATTTTCAGGTAATGGGTTTTGCCAAATTCAATATGATAACTCCATTTCAATTCAATCAATCACCTTGGGCGTATGCAAATTCAGGTAATGGGTTTTGCCAAATTTTGAGATTAAACGTGTAATTATCAGTTTCTCTTGGTGTATGCAAAATCCGAAAATGGGTATTGTTGAAATTTGAGAATAAACATGTGTTCAGAGTAAACATAAAAATTTTTAATGAATTGAAGCTGTAAGGTTTTCGATCTACAACGGGTTTTGTTCAAAAGAGATTGTAAACATGTTAGGTCTGAACTAGAACAAACAGATCAACAACAAAAGATTGGATTTTGAATATACCCATCATGCAAATCCACAGACTGGATCACCTGAAGAGGTTTAACTCCAATTCCCACTCTCCCCAGACTGCCTCCCACCACAGTTGAAGCCCTCACACCCATCGAATCGATCAACTTCTCGATCTGCTCTTTGCTCGCTCTGGATCTAAGAAGAGAACTGGCGATGCTCTCTAGGTTGGTTTTTGGTTGCTTAGAACTGAACATGGTTGGACTTGGACGGTTTTATAGTGTGTGAGTGTTGGTTCCAAATTTTGCATGGGAAATACCATGCGCTATGTGCCACCACTTATTTCTTGAAAGGAAAAAGGGTAAAAGCAAAATAGATGATGTCGATTCACCCACCAATGCAACTTATTTTAAATCATCAATCGAGTTTTGCAGCCTCCACCACTACCACCTATGGCCACACCCAGTGGTAGACCCAGGATTTTTCTCCAATTGAAGGATTTGAAATCTTTTTCGACTAAATTGTCATATTTGCGTGTCATTAGATGGAATTCATCAATTAAAAATCCCTTAAAAACACAAAATGGAGAGATTTCAATGTCGATGTCCATGGGAGATATTCTAACATTGCACATTTTATTTTTTCCATGAGATAGTCAATGTGGGATTACAAACAACATCAATTCATTTTTTTTTGTTTACTTTTAACTGCAAACTCCAACAGATTAGAGTTGATAGATTTTAATGTAGATGTAGAATACAAACGGGTTCACTTGATAATAAAGTGAACAAATGATAGATTTTATGCCAATGGGATACTAGCTCAGATGGTAGTCCAGAGGGTTCGAACCCTGCCTACGGCATTTGGGGTGGGAGATGTTAAAGTGATAAAAAAAAAAAATGGATAGATTCTATCCCTAAGCCTTGAATATTTCCAGTTGCACGATATACTCTTGCAATCATACATAAAGGACATATAGTGATTTAGCTCAACTGAAAATACAATTATTCCATTAATGTCAGAGCTAACATGGAGCCCTCACGATGTAATTGAAAATCTGTACGAAACATTATCTAATGCAAACAGCAACACAAAATTGATATTCTTTTCAGTATCTACAGTTTTTATAAGGAAAAAAGAGAAACTGAATTTGATTCAAAACAATAATAGGAAAAATAAAATGAAAGGGAAAACGAATAAACTGGAGTACTTCAAATCTTCATGAATAGTCTTTCTAAGTCAGTCGTGCTCTGCACGTTTATTGCCTTTCCATGTCCAAGTAATAGATATTGCCTCACCGGTTGATCAAAAATCATTGGTGAGTATAAAATGAGACAAAGGTCATGTGGGGGAGTGTGCAGTACATTGCATGATAGATTTGTGACGAGCTATTGCATAGCGCCTACATCGAATGATACTCGATTGTTCTGTCTGTTGCAAGTACATACATTGGGATTGAACCTGCAGCCTCATAATGTGTTCGTGTTGAATTTCACCTATCTTGATAACTGAAACGAATAGAAAGAAGGTGAGCTATATGCAACAAATGCAGGACACTTATTTCATAAATAAATAGATCAATAAATGCAAAATACCCAAACACATACGGATTGATCACGTTTGGAAAAGTCGCTAATGAATTGGGAATATTTCCTCTGAAATTCTGACTAAAAATCCTGCAGGACAAATAACGTAACAAAAAATAATTAAAAAAGAAAAGAAAAGAAAAAGAAATTAGAGGTAGAAGCTTTAAATTATTTACCCTATTAAGCTAACTTGGATATCAACAAGTATATGCAACCCATATAATTCAAAACATAATTCCTATTAAACATAACAAAACATAAGCCACGACACCTACAGTTGTGGAGACGGACAGGAATAGTTGTAGCGTCCAGTAAGGGGCTGAAACATAGAGGACAATCCTCAAATGGCTCTTTCTTGATGGGTTGTTTCTTTTCCTCTGACATTGTATTGATTGTCATAAAAAACCAGCAATCAATAAACTACCATAGAATTAGTACTCAAATAGAAACACACATCAACAGAGTCCTAACTTTTAGGACTCGATATAATTGGGAATGAGACAAATCTTCACTGAGTTACACCTCCCACACATGATGTTTGGTGTGGATATGAATCTTTCAATATAAAAAATTTTCAACTTTTTGCGTCATGTGTGAGGAAAGGTAGCGTGGTAATGAAGTTTGGTGAGTGCATCAATGATGCAATGAATTGGGAGTTTGTAGAATTATCTAGAGTTTTGAAGGTGGTATGTTGGGAAATCAGAAGGATAAATGGATCCGAAAAGAGGATGAGAGCAATGGTTTTTTGGTGTGTTCCCTCTCTTCTAGATGGACTATGAATCTCATCTTGATTTTCCAGTAAAGTTGGTATGGAAAAATAGTGTGAGATGATTATTTCAAAATAAATTTTCAAGACTTTTTGCCTTATATGTGTGAGGAAAGGTAGTGTGGTAACAGAGTTTGGTAAGTGCATCAATGATGCAATGAATTGGAAGTTTGTTGAATTATCTAGTGTTTTTGAAGGAGTTACGTTGAGGAAGGATAAATGGATCTGGAAAGAGGATAAGAGCAATGGTTTCTCCGTGTGTTCGCTCTCTTCTAGATTGACTATGAATCTCATCTTGATTTTCCTAGTGAAGTTGGTATGGAAGAATGGGACTCGCCCAAAGTTTTTTTTTATTTTTTATGTGAATGGTTGTTTGGAATAAAACTCCAACCAGGTTGAGCTAGCTCATAGAGGTATGGACATCAATGTCACACCTGTGAGAGTTTCTCTGAGAATGGGGCTCATCTTCATCTTCTTCTTCATTGTGAGTGGTAAGTTTGGCTTAGAGATATCTGACAAGAATATTTAGTTTATATTGTGTGATGCCAGCATCCATTGAGAAGTTATTGCGCTCGTGGAAGATACTGAATCATATTATCCCTAAAGGGATGATTTAATAGAAGCTGATCCCTTTTGCGATATGTTGGGCGGTTTGATTAGAACGTAATTCCTGAATGTTCCATAATAAAACTTCTAATTGGGATACAGTAGGTATGGAGATTTTGATTTTATTGTAGAGTTGGGTATCTCATCATCTGTCTTTTAAGTGCCTATATTGACTCTTTGTATGCTAATTGGAATTCATTGATAGTGTCAAATGAAGCACTAATATGTTTTTTTTTTTTTGAATAATAAGGTTTGTTTTCATATAATAATTAATAAAAAATAATAATTCAATCCTTCAACCAAAACACGCATCATAAAAAGTATTACTTACATATCCAACGCACCATCCCATCATCCCATAGGCTTTCCTCTAAACATATATGCTTCAGTCCATCGTACATGAAGCAACTGCACAAGTAAAAACTATTTACAACTTCAAATATAAGCATAATAGACTTGAGCAAGACAACTACACAATTAACTACTATTTACAATTTGAGCAAAAGCACTTGAAAATTTGAAGACACACATATGGAAATTCATCCACTGAAAAATACTTAATGTCGAAAGCTTGAAACTCTAAAGAAATGTTTAAAGCCTCTAGTATATGGAAAGGCATTAAGCGAGCATACAACAAGCTTTTCAGAAGAAACCTTAAGAAGATATTTTTTTCTTTATTACAACATCACCATCACCATAATTCATATCTATACAAAGCAATTAAAGCGGCCTAGGGCGTGCAATGCACATAGTTGAGAACTAATCTACTATAAGGCCACTAGGGCTTACTAACTTTCAGTGTCGTGCCAATGGTAGCCTGCTTGGATGGTTAAGGCTATGATGGTTTAACCCCCACATCTTGGGTTCTATACCCACCGGGGGCACGCTTGCCTTTCAAAAAAAAAAATTTCAGTGTCGTGCGACTTGTTCTTATGCCACGTGTTTAGCTTCTAACATCCAACGGTCGAACCTAAATCCAAAATTAGGGAAAGTCAGGCCTATAGTTCTCAACCAAATGTTTATCCCAACTATTACCCTTGCCCATTTGATTCCTGATTCCTACTCCAAAGCAAAGGATGTCACTCCTCTATAGTCAACCAACCATCATATCTGCCTAACATACACAATGATCAGGTTTGAACTATCCCTCTTTTTCACTATATTTTTAAGCCTTCGTAGAGTTTTGGGCTTGAAGGTTTATGAAAGTTTGTTTTAGTTTATGGTTTTGGGGATTTTTTTATTTTGGTTTCTTTAGCTAATATCATAAATGGGTTCAATTTGGTTCATTTTTTAATACCTATTTAGATCTTGGTTCTTTTTTCTATTGGTTCATCATCCAATGAAGGAGCCACATGATGTTTTAGTAGGCACATTTACCCCACTTGCAAATTAGAATTTGGTCCCTCCTGTTATAATAAGGGCATTAATCTTCATAACCGCATCATGTGACATGTATGTTACAATTGACCAGGATGGTCAGCTGAAAAAAAGGACCAATATCTAAACAGGTAATGAAAAAGATACCAAGCCCATTAATGGCATTAGCCAAGAAACCAAAATAAATAAAAATCCCCCGTTTAAAATTGGGTGGTCATTGTTAACCCAAGGTTTTTTGATAACTCTCCTTCAAAGCTATTTCTTGGATGGAATGGATGGCTGGGGTGAGAAGGTATGCCAAGGGAAAGGGAGTTGTCCTCCATGGGATTAAAAAAAGTATGGCTTGAGAAGTGGTGGGGGGTTGAAATTCAGTAAATTTGGTAATGATCTCTAGATTCTCTTTCGAGATCCTTTTTGTATATAGTAAGTTTGTTTCCCTACATGTTCCAAAAAAAAAAAAAAAAATTTATCACAAAAACAACATAGATGGTTCATCCAGACTACCCAAGCCATCTGGACACTAAATTTCTAGTAAAAGGAAAAATCTGCAACCGGCTTAACAAATCTCAGCCCAAATGTCCATAGTATTAGCTATTTACTGCAAATGCTCCATAGTATTAGCTATTTACTGACAGTTGATTGACAAAACAACATTACGATCGAAGGCATTAAATGAATATAACCACTTTCTATTATGAGCAGAAAAGCTAACAATCGTGTTACCCAACACAAAGGTGGGACATAAGTTTTATCAATAACTACCGAACATTTAGGACAATAACAAAACAACACTCGAATGCAAAAGTAAGTAGTAGAAGAATTATCATTTACCATTTTTAGCAATTCCCTCCAATATCCACAGTAATCACACCACAAGGGATCGTCTCTGTCGAGAAAATGCATCTAATAATTTTGCATCATTAGCCTGAAAGAATTAAAAACTTATTTTCATCAATTTTGGAAGAAAAAAATCGTATAATAGTAGTGAAAGAATTGTTCACAAACTTAGTCTAAAATAAAGAAATTAATTCTTAGATCCAAAGTTAGTAAAACATTTTGAGACTTGTGCATGAAAGGAGTCATCTTTCTATGATCAAACTCTAACCCGAACAAAATGTTGGAGAAAAAAACCTTTTCGCTGGGGTGGATAGTTTTACATGTATATTGCAGATTGAAAATGGATGAAGCATTAGCATCCAAGGATGCATAAACAATGAGCTCATAAGCATTGAGATCCAGAGAGGAATTTCCTTTCACTTTGGGCTTGGTAATAGGCCAAACTTTGGCATGATGTGTGGGTGAGGGATACTCCATTTAGAAGCTTATTCCCCAGACTTTGGAGTATGCTTGTGTCCGAAAGAGATGGAGAGGAATTTTTTGGATGGGGACCTACATCCTGATTCGATCTCAATAATCTTCAAGCAGTGGAAGCAACAAATTTGCTAACTCTGTTTCTACAAAGTCTATTTTGGAGGAAGAAGATTATTGCTTTCGGAGTTGACAACTTCTTAGATTTATGATAAGTTAATCCTAGTCTCAGTCCAATCATTAAGACTTCCTTTTTGGTTTGGTACGAGACTCTCCCTCCAAACATCAACCTCTTCATGCAACATCAATAAATTCATTGATTTTTTGAGGTAGTTGAATCTAAACCTCATATTATTGTTATCAAGTATAAACTTCCAGGGGAAATTATCTGAGGATTGAAAATAGGTAGGATATGTAAGGTGTTATACAGCTTTGAAGCTTAGTCAGGTGCAATCAAGAAAACACTAATCTAGGTGAAATATAGGATCATCTCTCTTATGCCTTTGATGTGGTTAAAGCTATCAATGGAGGACGAGATAATCTCTCGTGGCAACTGAATATGATATGGAACGAATATGCCTATTCTTAGTTATTTTGTTTCATTCATAGATCACTACTATGCTTATTCTTAGTTATTTATTTCGATTAAATGAATATAACCACCTATGGCCACACCCAGTGGTAGACCCAGGATTTTAGTGGGCCGAAATGACAAATAATTATTAGTTGATAATATAAGTTATCAAGGGCGGAACAAAAAAAAATTCCTACCCGAGCTAATATCTAATAAAGAAAATACAACTATCAAAAGTACAATGCATATACCAAATTGAATCCAGTGTAGTCCAATTTTAAGCTAAAATAAGGTTACAATATTGATAGCCTTAGGAAGGGCAAATGAGCGTAGTAATGAGAATATATAACTAAAATCACAAAATAATTCAGATAAGTGTCTAACTGAAGCGTAAGAAATATGAAAGTCGTTGCAAACATAATAAGAGCCTACTACAATTTAATAGGAAAAAAAAAAAGTTTATACGAGCCTCAAATTTTGTATGAGTTGGCTAATGGTATATATTTTGAGTGAATTATATAGTTATTATTTTAGATATTAATATCAAATATTGTTTTGTTGGAGGTTTTATACCACTTGTGAACAAACAACACTTTTTTAATATTTGCAATTACATATAAAATTGCATTGAAAACAAAAAACATTAATAGGGGCAGGTCACTATGATAGATATGAATTATCAAATGCCATAAAGAAATTATATGCTCCAGGAAAACCGAAAATAAGTTTTTATTAAACTTAACAGTTTTTTAATGTTTGCAATTACTAATAAAATTGCAGTGAAAAAAAGTTAGGCGAGCTCCAAGAGTATCGGACTTGGATCATTTACTAAAAATATTAAACTTCCAATCACTATACCAAAGACATATATAAATATTTGAATGAACAAATATCATATTGTAATATACATTATATAATTGATTTTTTGTAAGGCAAAGTATTTACTAAAAATATTTTGAAAGTTTAGGGGGCGCAGCTTAGTAGATCCGCCCCTGAAACCATCTCAGTTACCAAAACGATTGTTATTCCACTTACCTGGTGGTTAGAATCGCATTCCTACTCTAATTACGGTTTCTCGATTGCATTAGGACTTCTATCACTTATTTACCTTTAATCACTCTTATAAGCATAGTATAAAAGTTTACTTTAACCTCTATAAATAACATGTTACAAAATTATATCTATTGATGTATAACTATAATGGATTTGCCTTATTATGCTAACATTTTTTACATAAGAATGGAGAGTTTACAGGTTTTATTATTATTATTATTATTATTATTATTATTATTATTATTATTATTATTATTATTATTATTGTAACCTTTCAGAGTGTCTTTTTTCGTCATAATTTAAAACTTGAATATACTTGAACGAATGCATAAATAAATTTTCACTTGTCTGTTAATAATGGTAAAGAACAGTTATGGGCTTGCAAGTAAGAAAGTTAACCATATTCGGAAAATAGTTGAACATGAAAAATTAATTAGCTGGACGAGAAAAATGATATGGTACTACAAATTCGTTATTTTATAGCAATTTTGTAATCAATACATTTTTGCATTTAAATTATAAGTAATTCAACTTTTGATTACCTATTTCTCATAAGTGCTCTACGAGAAAGTAGAAATAAATACCTATTTTCAACTCATCGAAAGTAATTTTTTTTTTCAAAATTTAATCCATTTGCAGGTAGCCATTCAAACATTAATTTATCTAGCCATTTTTCTACAAATGTGTTACTATCAATTTCAAATTTAAACCAATCAAAAAAAAAATTAATTTTCAAACTAGTAAACCCCTTATAAATTATGCTCTTTCATATAGGAAACGGAGAGACACATACTAAGATAATTTTTTACAAAAGAATGGAGAGCTTATTGTTTGTTTGTTTTTTTTTTATTATTGTAACCTTTTAGAGTGTTTTCTTCCTCAAATTTTACAACTTGAACATACTCGACCAAATGCATAAATACAATTTTTCACTTGTCTGTTGATAATGGTAAAGAACGGTTCTGGGCTTGCAAGTAAGAAAGTAAACCGTATTCGAAAAAATAGTTGAACAAGAGAAATAAATTAGTTGGACAAAAAAAGATATGGTACTACAAAATCGTTTATAATAGCAACTTTGTAACCGAGACCTTTTTCCGTTACTTACAAGTAATTCAACTTTTGTAAATGTTATTTAACAAAATTACGGAATGATTACCTATTTTCTCAAAAATATTTCTACCAGAAAGTAGAATTATATAAGTATTAATACTTTTGGTGTCCATAGCTTTCAACTCATCGAAAGTTATTTTTTTCAAAAATTTGAACCTTTTTGCTGGTAGCTATTCAAACAATAATTTATATTAATTTTCTAGCCATTTTTCTACAAATGTGTTAGTATCAATTTCAATTTTAAGCCAATCAAAAAAACAAATTAGTTCTCAAAGTAGTAAACCCCTTATAAATCATACTCTTTTATATGATTAAGCTTCATATCAAGCCCTATTGTCTAATCACATACATAAAAAATATTGTTCTCTGAAAAATGAGAGAAACTTAGGACTATCGTTGATGTCACTTCCATTATATAGCAACGATGAAGATGACTTGACTTGAACTTCCATGTGTTCTTGGAACATTGCGGTGTTATCATAAGGTGTCATCGGATATTTCATCCATGTTCTGTAGATCTTTTTTTTTTTTTTTTTTTTTTTTTCTGTAGATCTTACATGAATTAGTTATATGTTTATACGATTTTCTCTTTACATTGTGAACTTGCAATGCCAATGCCAACTCAAGTTCATTCATTGGTAGGAATCAAAGGGTGTTGCTAAAGTTTCAATGAAGAAGATGGTTGGGAAGTTAACAACAAGGCAGATTAAGAAAGGAAAGCATCATGACACTGGAATAAATTGGAACAGGGTTTCAAATTCGACTTTTGTATAAAAACAAAATAATATAGGTGTCTGCAACTCAAAACAAATGGTCAGTTGTAAGTCCCGAAGTATAAAATGAAATAAAATAAAAACCAAGGAAGAAGATTTGAAAAGATCAACTCTAGCTGCAACACTTGATAAAAAAAAAAACAGTAAATAAGAAATAGGCAGCAACTCTTTAACACTACAGATTCTACTGTGTCACACCACCGAACTAATTTATTTTTTATTTTTTGACCTACTAACCCACATCACTAATTTAAACTATTATTTCTCTCTTCTCTCTCTCACTCTCTCTTCTCAAGAATACCAACGACAACATGACCTGTTGTGACCGATTGCAAGGGACGTTGAAAGACGACTGGCAACGGTGAGAAATAGAGGAGATGTAGCTGTGATGGTGGCTGTCTCTTATTCCCTTTACACCCGACTCCCCTTTTCTTCCCTCCACTACCCCATCCATCACATCGTCCGTCTAGTTTTCCAATCATCGCCCATCCATCATCAACCCACTCTCTATTCTTCTCTCCCACACGGCCACCGTTGCCACTCTTCTCTTTCTTCTTCTTCTTATTTTCTCCTTTCCCTTTCTGTTTTCAGTTTTTTTTTTCTCGCCCTCTGGCGGCTTGTGAGATGATGGGTTCCCCACTCACAGCGGGCAACACGAAGGAGTAAAAAGAAGAAGAGGGAGAGGTGTTGCCTGAGAAATATCAACTAAAAACTATGGTGTTTAAAAGTTGTTGCCTGAGAAATATCAACTAAAAACTGATAGATTATATCCCTTGATCCGATACAACCCTTCTTTTTCTCTTCTCCATCCTTATTCCTCTTTCACTTGTTTCCTATCCTCAATGCAAGCACAAAAGCCTTGGATATTTCCAGTTGCACAATATATTCTTGAAATCATACATAAAGGACTTCAAATAGTAATTTACTCAACTGAAAATAGTAATTGTTCCATTAATGTCCAGAGCTAACATGGAGCCCTCACGATGTAATTGAAAATCTGTACGAAACATTATCTAATGCAAACATCAATGCAAAATTGATATTCTTTACAGTATCTACAATCTTTATAAGGTAAAAAGAGAAACTGAATTTTTATTCACAACAATTACAGGAAAAAAAAATGAAAATGAAACAAATAAACTGGAGTATTTCAAAATCTTCCTGAATAGTATTTCAAATAAACTGTATTGCCCTTCCATGTACAAGTAATAGAGATTGCCTCTCCAGAATCTTGTTAAAAAAATCACTGTGAAGTATAAAGCGGGATAAGGTCATGTGGGGGAGTGCGCAATACATTGCATGAAAGATTTGTGACGGAGTATTGCATAGCGCCTACATCGAATGATACTCAATTGTTCTCTGTTGCAATTACATACATTTGGATTGAACCTGCAGCCCCATAATGTGTTCATGTTGAATTTCGCCTGTCTTGATAACTGAAACGAATAGAAAGAAGGTGGGCTATATGCAACAAATGCAGGACACTCATTTCATAAATAAATAAATAGATCAATAAATGCAAAATACCCAAACACATACAGATTGATCACGTTTGGAAGAGTCACTAATGAATTGGGAATATTTTTTCTGAAATTCTGACTCAAAATCCTGCAGGACAAATAAAGAAACAAAGAATAATTAAAAAAAAGAAAAAGAAAAAAAAAGGAATTAGAGGTAGAAGCTTTAGATTATTTACCCTATTAAGCTAACTTGGATATCAACAAATATATGCAACCCATATGATTCAAGCAAGCAAGACATAATTCATGTTACAATTAAATATAACAAAACGTAAGCCAAGACACCTACATTTGTGGAGACAGGCAGGAATAGTTGTAGCTTCGCGTTAGGGGCTGAAACATAGAGGACAATCCTCAACTGGCCCTTTCTTGATGGGTTGTTTCTTTTCCTGACATTTTATGGATTGTTATAAAAAACCTGCAATCAACAAACTACTATAGAATTAGTACTCAAATAGAAACATTCATCAACAGAGTCCTAACTTTTAGGACTCGATACAATTGAGAACGAGACAAATCTTCACTTACACCTCCCATACATGATGTGAAAATAATCAACCAACCACCATGTGTGCAACTACCTTACCTAAGAGGTTACTTAGGTGTGTGGGACATGCACATCCCCTCCCTCCTGAAGGAGTAAACGGATCGGATTTTCTAAAATTCGAATCCGATAAGGACATAAGAAATTCGAATCCGACCAGGTCCAAAATTTTATTTAAAGGTACAGATCTGAATCCAAACCAAATCCGGTAAGTTGTGGTCAAATAAATATCCAATCGAAAATCGACTAATATTATGATTTTTTACTAAAAATCTAACTAAAATCAAATAAAGATATAATATATCTTACAATTTGTTTATAATTACGTGCTAAAATGATCAAAAACACTTTCATCTTTAATATTAATACCCATACAAATTTTCAATCAAAATTGTAAAAAATATATAATTTGGATTCTTATCATATCGGATCCGAACAACAATCATGATTCAAATTTTACATCCAAATCCGATCCAAATTAAAAAAATTCGAATCCAAACCCAATTTTTAACGGATCAAATTTTGGAGTTGAATTCCTCTAGTTTGGGGTCTCCAACTAGCATCGGTTCTCGTTTCTATCGCCTCTCGGCCCCGTAGCCGACAAGAAAGTGGATATGTTATTCCTATGCACAAAATATGGGTACAAAGAGCACACTAATGCAAAACCTACAAGGGGTTATTCCTAGTGGATGAATATAATTTTAAGAAACTATAATGTTGGCTTCAAGAAAGTACAAGGGGTTAAATTTTTACAAGATGCTTGGTGTGGATATGAATCTTTCAATATAAATTTTCAAGACTTTTTGCTCTATGTGTGAGGAAAGGTGGCGTGGTAATGGAGTTTGGTGAATGCATCAATGATGCAATGAATTGGAGTTTGTTGAATTATCTAGGGGTTTTGAAGGTGGTATGTTGGGAAATCAGAAGGATAAATGGATCCGAAAAGAGGATAAGAGCAATGGTTGTTCGGAGTGTTCGCTCTCTTCTAGATTGACTATGAATCTCATCTTGATTTTCCAGTGAAGTTGGTACGGAAAAGTTGGTATGGAAGAATAGTGTGGAGATGAATATTTCAAAATAAATTTTCATGACTTTTTGCCTTATGTGTGAGGAAAGGTAGTGTGGTAATGGAGTTTGGTAAGTGCATCAATGATGTAATGAATTGGGAGTTTGTTGAATTATCTAGGGTTTTTGAAGGAGTTACGTTGAGGAAGGATAAATGGATCTGGAAAGAGGATAAGAGCAATGGTTTCTTGGTGTGTTCGCTCTCTTCTAGATTGACTATGAATCTCATCTTGATTTTCCAGTGAAGTTGGTATGGAATAATGAGGCTCGCCCAAAGTTTCTTTCTTTATGTGAACGGTCGTTTGGAATAAAAATTCTAACCATGGTTGAGGTAGCTCAAAGAGGTATGGACATTGTTATAAGATATTAAGAGAATACTTTCTTGTGTATTTCATTGAAGTATTACATGTATTTATATACAAACTATTAAATCTAAACTAGGAAACTATATCAATTAGAATCTCTAATTGACAGCCTAATTGCCAGCCTATTGACAACTATATACACACCGTAACACTCCCCCTCAAGCTGGAGCATAAATGTTAATCATGCCCAGCTTGTTACAAAGATAGTCAACCTGAACCCTATGTAATGCTTTCGTGAAGATGTCCCCTAGTTGTTCTCCAGTTTTCACATAACCAGTAGAAATCGAACCTTGTTGAATTTTCTCGCGAATAAAATGACAATCAATTTCAATGTGCTTAGTCCGTTCATGAAACACAGGATTAGATGCAATATGAAGAGCAGCTTGGTTATCACACCACAATTTCGCTGGTACTGTAGTTTTAATTCCTACTTCAGTCAAGAGCTGATATATCCAAATTATCTCACAGACAGACTGTGCCATAGCCCTATATTCAGACTCTGCACTGGATCTTGACACAACGCTTTGTTTCTTACTCTTCCATGAGACCAAATTTCCTCCAACAAAGATACAATAACCTGAAGTGGATCTTCTATCCATTTTGGAACCTGCCCAATCGGCATCTGAAAAACATTCAATGTGAGTGTGCCCATGACTTTTGTACACGATACCTCGTCCTAGTGCTCATTTCAAGTAACCCAAAATTTGTTTTAACGCGGCCCAATGATGGATTGTGGGGGATGACAGAAACTGACTGACAACACTGACTGAGTATGCAATATCTGGACGAGTCACGGTAAGGTAATTCAACTTCCCAACCAACCTTCGATATCTTTTAGGATCTTCAAATGGTTCCCCCTCTTCTGTAAGGTGTACATTTGGAGTCATTGGAGCACTACAAGGCTTTGCTCCCAATTTACCTGTCTCAGATAATAAGTCAAGGACATATTTTCTCTGAGATAGAAATATACCTTGTTTACTCCGAGTGACTTCAACTCCCAAGAAATACTTTAACACCCCCAAATCCTTCGTGTGAAACTGAGTATGAAGGAAAGATTTAAGAGATGAGATTCCTCTAGTATCATTTCCAGTAATTACAATGTCATCCACATACACAACTAACAGAATGATACCAGCTGCGGATCGTTTGGAGAAGACAGAGTGGTCAGACTTGCTTTTCTTCATACCAAATTTCTCAACAACCTGACTAAACTTTCCAAACCAAGCACGAGGACTCTGTTTCAAACCATATAAAGATTTTCGAAGACGACAAACTCGCCCTGACTCCCCCTGAGCAACAAAACCAAGAGGTTGCGCCATATACACCTCCTCCTTAAGATCACCATGAAGAAAAGCATTCTTGATATCAAGCTGATGTAAATGCCAATGATGGGAAGCCGCCATGGAAATAAATAATCGAACAGAGGTTAACTTTGCAACAGGAGAGAAAGTGTCAGAGTAATCAACCCCATAGGTTTGAGCATAGCCCTTTGCAACAAGACGGGCTTTCAATCGGGCAACTGACCCATCTGGATTGACCTTAACAGCGAAGACCCATTTCCAACCTATAGCCCTTTTATCTGCAGGTAAATCGACCAAGTTCCAAGTACCATTGTCATCTAAAGCATTCATCTCCTCTATCATTGCATTACGCCAACCAGGATGAGATATGGCTTCACGAACAGTTTTAGGAAGAGAGATAGAATCAAGTGAAGCAATAAAAGAACAAGAGGTAGATGACAAGTTATCATAAGAAACAAAGGAAGAAATAGGATAAGCACACTGACGTTTACCTTTGCGCAATGCAATAGGAAGATCATCGCTCGGGACTGGATCTGATGACGAAGGAGCAGGTGCAGGACATGAATCAATAGGTGGACGCCTGGAGTAAACCTGAATAATAGGAGGCTTGACAGGAGCTGGTTCTGAGACAGGTGCTGGTGCCGAAACAGGTGCCGAGACAGGTGCTGGTGCCGAGACGGGTGCAGAGGATGTGATGGAATAGACTAACAAATCATCATCCTCCCCCTGGCGAGTGGGAACGGATGAAGACGGAAAATAAGGTGTGTCTTCCAGGAAGGTAACATCAATTGAGACTAGATATTTGTTAAGAAGGGGACAATAACACCTATAACCCTTCTGAAGACGAGAATAACCAAGGAAGACACATTTCAAAGACTTGGGATCTAATTTAGTGATATGCGGACGAACATCCCGAACAAAACAAGTGCTACCAAATATTTTTGGGTCAACAGGAAACAATGGCTTATTGGGAAAAATGATTTGGTAAGGTATCTCACCATGAAGAACAGAGGAAGGCATGCGATTAATGAGAAAACATGTTGTAGACACTGCATCGGCCCAAAAAGGTTTAGGAACATTCATTTAAAATAAGAGAGCTCGTGCCGTTTCAAGAAGATGTCTGTTTTTACGTTCTGTCACACCATTTTGGGATGGGGTATCAACACACGAAGTTTCATGAAGTATGCCATTCTGAGTCATATAAGACTGAAATAAAGCTTGAGTATATTCTCTGGCGTTATCACTTCGCAAAGTACGAATTGAAACATTAAATTGAGTTTTAATTTCAGCACAAAACGCACAAAACAGAGAAAACAACTCAGAACGACGTTTCATGAGATATAACCAAGTGACACGAGAATAATCATCCACAAATGTAACAAAATACCGAAAGCCAGGTTTAGACAAAATAGGACAAGGACCCCAAACATCAGAATGAACTAATTCAAAAGGAACACTAGCACGTTTATGGACTCTAGGACTGGAACTAAGGCGATGATGTTTTGCAAACTGACATGACTCACAATTTAATGAAGACACCTTATTAAATTGAGGACAAAGCTTTTTGAGTAAAGGGAGAGACAGATGACCCAACCTACAATGAGCCTCGAAAGGAGACGTGACACTGGAGCAAGCAATAGAACGCGGTACCGATGTATCAAGAATGTAGAGGCCTCCAGACTCATGTCCTTTACCAATAATCTTCTTCGTCATAAGATCCTGAAATAAACAATGATCAGGATAAAATGAGACACAACAGTTAAGATTACGAGTAAGCTGACTTACAGAGAGCAAATTAAAAGATAAATTAGGTAAATGTAAGACAGAAGACAGAGATAGCGAGGGGGTAAGGTTGATGGTGCCAGACCCGCGAACACAAGATGGTGACCCATCAGCTAAAGTGACGGTAGAAGTATAGGGTTGAAAAGAAGAAAATAGACTAGAATTACCTGTCATATGATCTGTGGCACCAGAATCAATGACCCACTTGGAGGATGATGAAAGAAGACATACATCGGGTTTACCTGAATAAGCAATAGATGTGACAGAAGGAGATGAAGACTGGAGTGATTCCTGATACTGTGAGAACTTGGCAAATTCATCAGCAGAGATAAGGACCGATTTGTCAGAGGCATTAGTAGTGACCGCAATATGATTAGACGGTCTCCCAGGTGCGTAGCTGTTATTTCGACTTACCAAAGCACCACTAAGCTTATGGGCCGTAATTTTAGGCATCACAGGAACTAGATCAGATACAACGACTGACTTTGTTTCAGCCATAACAGGTCAAATAGGTCAGAACTCGGAATTAAAACCTCCAAAATCATTTTTTTTTTAACAAATTGGGTTGTCAAAATCGTACAAAATCTCCCCCAGATCAAGAGAAATCAGGAAAGAGGCTTGAAAAGCAGAGAAGAGCAGCTTCGATCGACTGAATCGACTGGAAGCTTAGATCGACTGGAAGAGTCGACTGGAAGCAGACACGCAGAGGATGGATCGACTGCTTCGATCGACTGGAAGCGTCGACTGGAAGCTTAGATCGACTGAAAGAGTCGATCAGTGACTGGAAGGCTCGAACGGCGGCTGGAAGGGTCGATCGACGTCGAACGGAGGCTGGAAGGGTCGATCGACGGCTGAAAGAGTCGATCGACTTCGATCGGTGACTGGAGGACGAAGTCGACGCCTGTTGGAGGGTCGATATGTTGCTGGGAAGGTCGAACGGTCTTTGACCGGTGCCTGGGAAGATAGATCGGTGGCCTGGGAGTTCGAACTGCGGTGAGAACCAAACTTCAAACTTCGAATATTAAGCCCTAACTTCAAACTTCGAATCTTAATCTCAAACCCTAAGTGGCTTTGATACCATGTTATAAGATATTAAGAGAATACTTTCTTGTGTATTTCATTGAAGTATTACATGTATTTATATACAAACTATTAAATCTAAACTAGGAAACTATATTAATTAGAATCTCTAATTGACAGCCTAATTGCCAGCCTATTGACAACTATATACACACCGTAACAGACATCAATGTCACTTACTCCTGTGAGAGTTTCCTTGAGAATGGGGCACATCATCTTCATTGTGAGTGGCAAGTTTGGCTTAGAGATATCTAACAAGAATATTTAGTTTATATTGGGTGATGCCAACGACCATTGAGATGTTATTGCGCTTGTAGAAGATACCAAATCATATTATCGTTAAAGGGAAGATTTAATAAAAGCTGATCCCTTTTGTGGTATGTTGGGCAGTTTGATTAGAAAGTAATTCCTGAATTTTCCAGAATAAAACTTCTAATTGGGATACAATAGCTATGGAGATTTCGATTTTATTGTGGAGTTGGGTATCTCATCATCCATCTTTTAAGGGCCTAAATTGACTCTTTGTATGCTAATCAGAATTCACTGATAGTCTCAAAGGAAGCAATAATATGTTATCTTTAAAATTATAATAAGGTTAGTCATCATATAATGATTAATAAAAAATTATAATTTAATCCTAAAACCAAAACATGCAACATAAAAAATATTTACATATCCAACGCGCCATCCCATCATCCCATAGGCTTTCCTCTAAATATGTATGCTTCAGTCCATCGTACATGAAGCAACTGCACAAGTAAATACCATTTACAACTTTAAATATAAGCATAATAGACTTGAACAAGACAACTACACAATTAACTACTATTTACAATTTGAGCAAAAGCACTTGAAAATTTGAAGAAATGTTAAAGCCTCCAGAATATGGAAAGGCATTAAGAGAGCATACAACAAGCTTTTTAGAAGAAACTTTACGGAGATTTTTTTTGTCTTTATTACAACATCACCATCATCACTGTAATTCATATATGCTAGAAGTTAATCACGCACTTGAGAGCTAATCTACAATAAGGCCACTGGGGCTTACTAACTTTCAATGTCGTGCGACTTGTTCTTATGCCACGTGTTTAGCTTCTAACATCCAACGGGGATCCGACATTAATCCTCGCATACCACATAATTGGTGGTCGAAACTAAATCCAAAATTAGGGGGTTTGTTGTTCTCAACCAAATGTTTATCCCAACTGTTACCCTTGCCCCTTTGATTCTCGATTCCTATTCCAAAGCAAAGGATGTCACTCCTCTATAGTCAACCAACCATTATATCTCCCTAACATACACTACGATCAGGTTTGAACTATCCCTCCTCTTTTTCACTATATTTTTAAGCCTTCGTAGATTTTTGGGCTTGAAGGTAGAATTTATGAAAGTTTGTTGTAGTTTCTAGTTTTGGGAATTTTTTATTTTGGTTTCTTTAGGTAATATCATAAATGGGTTTAATTTGGTCCATTTTTAATACCTATTTAAATTGGTTCACCATCCAATGAAGGAGCCACATGATGTTTTAGTAGACACATTTACCCCTCTTGTAAATTAAAATTTGGTCCCTCCTATTATAATAAGGGCATTAATCTTCATAGCCACATCAAGTGACATGCATGTGACACTTGACCAGGATGGTGAACTGAAAAAGTACCAATATGTAAACAGGTAATAAAAAAGATACCAAACCCATTAATGGCATTAGCCAAGAGACCAAAATAAATAAAAATCCCCTGTTTAAAATTGGGTGGTATTGTAAACCCAAGGTTCTTTGATAACTCTCCTTCAAAGCTATTTCTTGGGTGAAATGGATGGGTGGGGTGAGGAGGTATACCAAGGGAAGGGGGGTTGTCCTCCATGGGATTAAAAACTTATGGCTAACAATAGTGGTGGTGGGGGGATGGTTTGTTGAAATTCAGTAAAAAAAAAATAAAAAAAATTTGTTGTTAAAAACAGTTATCACAAAACAACATAGATGGTTCATCCAGACTACCCAAGCCATCTGGACACTAAATTTCTAGTAAAAGGAAAAATCTGCAACCGACTTAACAAATCTTAGCCCAAATGCTCAACAAAGCAACATTATGATCTAAGACATTAAACGAATATAACTATTTTCTATTATGAGCCGAGAAGCTAACAATCGTGTTATCTAACATAAAGGTAGGGTATAAGTTTTACCAAGAACTACTAAACATTTAGGAAAACAACACTCAAGTGCAAAAGTAAGTGGTAGAACCATAGAAGAATTATCATTTACCGTTTTTAGTAATTCCCTCCAATGTCCATAGTAAGCAGACAACAATGGATCGTCTCTGTCGAGAAAATGCATCTAATAATCTTACATCATTAGCCTGAAACGAATTAAAAACTTATTTTCATCAAATTTGGAAGAAAAAAAACCATATAATAGTAGTGAAAGAATTGTTCACAAACTTAGTCTAAAATAAAGAAATTAATTCTTAGATCCAAAGTTAGTAAAATTTTTTGACACTTATGAATCAAAGAAGTCATCTTTCTATGATCAAACTCTAACCCGAACAAAATGTTGGAGAAAGAAACCTTTTCGCTAGGGTGGATAGTTTTACATGTATATTGCAGATTGAAAATGGATGAAGCATTAGCATCCGAGGATGCATAAACATTGAGCTCATGAGCATTGAGATCCAGAGAGGAATTTCCTTTTGCTTTGGGCTTGGTAATAGGTCAAACTTTGGCATGATGTGTGGGTGAGGGATACTCCATTAGAAGCTTATTCCTCAGACTTTGGAGTATGCTTGTGTCCGAAAAAGATAGTGAGGAATTTTTTGGATGGGGATCTACATCTCGATTCGATCTCAATAATCTTCGAGCAGGGAAGTAGCAAATTTGTTAACTCGTATTTCTTCTAAGTCTATTTTGGAGGAAGAAGATTATTGCTTTTGGAGTTCGATTTATGATAAGTTAACCCTAGTCTCAGTCCAATCGTTAAGTCTTCCTTTCTGGTTTGGTATGAGACTCTCCCTCCAAACATCAGCCTCTTCATGCAACATCAATAAATTAATTGATTTTTAGAGGTAGTTGAATCTAAACCTCATATTATTGTTATCAACTATAAACTTCAGGGGGGAATTATCTTAGGATTGAAAATAGGTTGGATATGTAAGGTCTTATACAGCTTTGAAGCTTAGTCAGGTGCAATCAAGGAAACACTAATCTAGGTGAAAGATAGGATCACCTCTCCAGTGCCTTTGATGTGGTTGAAGCTATCAATAGAGGAAGAGATAATCTCTCTTGGCAACTGAATATGATATGGAACGAATATGCCTATCCTCTCTTGGCAACTGAATATGATATGGAACGATTATGCCTATCCTCAGTTATTTATTTCGATCACTACTATGATATGGAACGAATATGCCTATTCTCAGTTACTTATTTGTTTCATTCATAGATCACTACTATGTCTATTCTTAGTTATTTATTTCGATTGGATCTAACTCATTTTGTTCTCAGGTATAAAAACTAAGCTGCCCACAACCTAGTAGCCGCTGCAAAAAACTCATGACTCTGTAGAAATGAATCAAACTCCTATCAGTGCAACTAAAACTATGTGTCTCATATGCCAACTTGGATTGGTATCATCAAACCGGATCCAACCAAAAAAGAAAAATTGTTCAATTTGAAATTTGCAGCAAACAACCTCTCCTCTGTTGCAACAAGAACAGATCATTGTTCAAAGAAATCTTCAATATAATATAATCCTTTTTTTTTGTGCGAGAGAGAGATGGGTGGAGAGGGGGCCATGTCAATTGTTGCAACTTTTATTTTTATAGTTCTGGTTTTTAAATACGTGACTCGAATCTTATCAGTTTTCGTGTAGTAAGTATTTACTAAATGACTTTCTTCTTCAATGAAGCATCAAGCAAGACTACATAAGCACAAATGCTTTGTTTTTATCTTCTATAGTTTATATAAGGAGTAACTTCAGTTTCAGTAGATTAACGATTTTGAAATTTTGTCGATAGTCGAGGCCATCATCCACTTGCATGTACACTCTCCAATAGCATCAATAAGAGTACGAACAAATGAAAAAATTGTCATCATGGCAAAGACTAATTGCAAAATGTAACTTTACGTCTACTACTAGTATGTACAAAATATTAAAATGGCTCACATGGTAGGTTAGTACCTTTCAAATATGTGGGGATTGAACCTGTGGCCTCAGTGCTTGTACTCTAACACGTGGATGTTGCAGATTTTGAGACTTGATAGCTAAAATGAAGAGAAAAAAGATTAGTTTCTACGCACCAATTTTTTTTTTCATAATAAATATGGTGACTGGAGTTTCTTCGCAAATTTTTTTTACAACATATGACGATGGCCTTGTTAGTTAATCACATATAGCCTAATTTCATTAGGTTACGTAAATCTATTTATTCTTGTTCAGCAACCAAAAGTATAGCCTAATCATATTCCTCGATTTGGGTCTCAACAATATTGTATCCAGAGCAAAAAACATATATTTGTTTTTAGTTGTTAGCAACGTCAAGTTCACAATACATAATTGGATGCGAGGAGTTTAACTTACAGAAATATTGGATGCGAGGAACATTGATGTCTAACATTTCTTTGTCATTTGTTAGATTCTTATGTTTGGGAGGGGATCACCATTCTGATTTGAGCCCAACCCCCTCTGCCTCTCCGCCCCTCTCCTCACGCCTCCCCTCCCCTCAAAGCCCACCCCCTCCCCTCGCAGCCCAACCCCCTCCACCGCTTCAGATCCAACCTCATCCACCGCTTCAGATCCAACCTCCTCCACCGCTCTCCCCCCTCCACCAAAACCCCCTCTCCAATCCAGGGAGGAAACAAATCTACTGAGAGAAGCGGCACATGGAGGCGGCTAGTGTTTGGGCGATCTTGGGTTTTGCGAGTAGCTCGAATCGATCTTGCTTCTTGGATCAGTCAATAGGATAATGGATTGATGATGATGCAACACGATCTTACTATTGCTACCCTTTACCTCTCGAGGGGGAGACAACATACAAGAGGGAGGCACACAATGGAACCCTAGTGGACCTACAGCTGAGGCCGGAGAAGGAAAACGAATAGAAGATGTAATAACATTTCAGTGCGAAAGTGAGAAGAAGGGCGCATAACCACCGACATCTACCTCACCATCAAGCGGTGGAATCTCGGTGACCAGTGACGGCCCTTGGAGAGCTTTATTTGGAAAGTCTAACAATTCTGCCTGGGGACAATTCTGCCTGCTCGACCCCTCTGTCTTTTCATACTCCAAAGATTGATGGAGGAAAATGCATCCTGCCTAGCCAAATTGCATAGGAAGGGGATGCGATTTGGGGTAAACACCTCGTGGGTTACTTCATTGGCTCCAAGCTCTCCTATCACTTAGTGAAGAGTGTTGTTACAAGGAAATGGAATCCAAAAGGCGATATGCAAGTGACAACAGATGGGGAATGGTTCTATTTCAAATTCTCTGAAGAAGATGACAAAAAGCCCTCCAGGATGGACCTCTCTATATTGCAGGTAAACTTTTTGTTATCAGAAGTTGGTCTAAATAATTTGAGTTAAGTAACAAACCCATGTCAAAGGTCCCCATTTGGGTTAGATTCTATCGTGTACCTAAACAGTTTTGGACCCCAATAGGCCTCAGCGTGATTGCTAGCAATATAGGAAAACCTCTTTGCATGGATAAAGCCACTAAGGAACACACTAGACTCAACTATGCTAACATCTGTATTGAAGTGGAAGCTTGTAATCCTCTCCCTGACACTCTAGAGTTTGGGGTTGAAAATCGATTTTCATTCGTTCTTAGTGTGGAATACCCGTGGAAACCTCTAACATGCACTAAGTGTAAAAGATTTGGGCATACAGAAATTAGGTGTGGTATTGATAAGGCTCGTGTGTTCAATGATAAGATCACCTCCTAAGTCGTGGAGATTAGTGGAGAAAACATCAGTGGCTGGAAAACAACCCAATGATGGTTGGACCATTGCACAAGGGAGGCATACCTTCAGACCACGCGCACAACAAGAAGATAGGAACACATTGAAGGGTTGTAATGTGGGTGCGGATGCTGAAAATGAACCGATGGGTGTTGACAAAAACAATAATAAATCAGGTGAAAGTGACAACAGTGAAAACATGGAAGAAAACTGTGACTATGAAGATGGCAATAGTGAGGAAGAATTAACTCTTTATCTGTGATTCCTTGTAAACCCTTTAATTCATGCGTTGAATCATAACACCTATATCTTAAATGGCGACTATAATTTTATAGGAAAGGAACAATGATGTCTAACATGGACAAAATTGAGTTAAATAAGATCACAAATGAGCAAATTTTCTATCATTGAACAAGCAGGTTTTCCAGTATCAGTCAACCTCAGACTTCGCATCTTAACGTACAGAATCTACCTTACATGATACGACAGAATTCACATGTATCTGAACATGGAAACAACACGAGTTTGTTAATGCATATTCTAACATAATGTGTTAAGTCAAATCACACCGAATCTAACAAAAAAGCCTTATAAATTTTGAACATACCCATCATGCAAATCCAGAGAGTGGATCATCTGAAGAGGTTCAACTCCAATTCCCACTCTCCCCAGACTGCCTCCCACCACAATTGAAGCCCTCACACCCGTTGAATCGATCGCCTTCTCGCTCTGTTCTTTGCTCGCTCTGGATCTAAGAAGAGAACTGAACTGGCGATCCTCTCTAGGTTGGACGGTTTTATAGTGTGGAGTGTGTTGGTTCTAAATTTTGCATGGGAAATACCATGGCTATGTGGGCCCGTGCATTTCTTGAAACAAAAAGGGTAAAAAGGTAAAAGCAAAATAGATACGGTAACATTGCAACTTTTTTAAAATAAATTTTCACAGCCACTTTTTCCCTTGGCTAACACGCTGCCCACTAGCGTCACACTCCTGTCGGACTAACTAGTCAAGGCACTTCGATGCTTGGCTAATGCTAAGTGATACTACGGAAGCTTAAGTGAGGAAAATACTAAGGCACAAGTGTTTAGGCTTTTTGAAAGAATGCTTTGTATTGCTTGAGAGAGTTGTACAAGTGTTTTCTCTATGATCTGTACAAATGAATGCCAAGGCCTATTTATAGGCCCTTAAAGTCCTAGAGGCTTCTAGCCTAGAACCTTCCACAATCCTCCTTCAAAGGAGTATTCTCTATGCATCTAGAAAGTTCCCTCCTCCAAAGGAACCAGAAATTACAAGGAGGCTTCTAGAAAATACTACACAAATTTGTACAAGTGTGTTCTAGACTCATCCATGCTAGAACACTCTAGAGAAAGCTAAGCTAGAATGTCCAAGAGCACTTTAGAACCTTCCGGAGGCATCTCGAAAAGCTTGTTGTACCATCGGGCCTCTGCGGGCCTACTGCCAGCGCCCATATGATGCCTTGGATGCCTTGTTGCCTTGGTGAGGGATTTTTTTAGAGATGGCTCGTGACATTCTCCCCCACCCAAGTCCTTGACGACCTCGTCAAGACTGTGCCTCGAATTCCGTGATCTTGCCCCGAAATTGCCATAGGTCATCCTCTTTCTCCCATGAGGCCTCACTGTTCGGTAGTCCCTTCCATCGAATGAGATACTCATTATAGCTTGGCACACCCCTCCTTTGGATGAGCCTCTTTGCCTCGATGCTCTCGATCTTTCGATCAAAGGAAGTCACGACCACGGTTGGTGCCCGATGTGACTCGCCCCTCGTTGGATCTTCTTTATCACCATGGTAGGGTTTGAGCATGCTCACATGGAACACCGGATGAATCTTGAGTTTGGGCGGCAACTCAAGCTTGTAAGAAACTCTCCCGACCTTCCGTAGGACGGGAAATGGCCCCTCGTACTTTCGCACTAGTCCCTTGTGCACCGAGCGGAAGACCTTGAACTGTTGTGGCAGCAACTTGACCATGACCATCTCGCCCACTTGGAACTCGAGAGGGCGTCTATGCTTGTCCGCCCACTTCTTCATCTTCTTAGACGCCTTGTCCAAGTACGCCTTCGTTATATCAAGTTGCTCATGCCACCCTCGTGCAAGCTTGTACGCAGCGGGGCTGCTACCCGTGTAGCCCGACGCAACGGCTTGTGGAGTCAAGGGCTACTGGCCCATGACGATCTCGAACGGACTTTGTTGCGTCGATTCGGACCGCTGCAAGTTGAATGAGAATTGAGCCACATCCATCAACTTGGCCCAATCCTTCTGGTTGGCACCCACAAAGTGCCTCAAGTATAACTCCAACAAGGCATTCACCCTCTCTGTTTGCCCATCGCTTTGCGGGTGAAAGCTTGTTGAGAAGTGTAGACCCGAACCCAAGAGCTTGAATAACTCCGTCCAGAATTTTGCTGTGAACCTTGGGTCCCGATCACTTATGATGCTCCGAGGCAAGCCCCAATACTTCACCACATGCTGAAAGAACAACTTAGCGGCTTGCTCGGTCGTGCAATCGCGTGGGGCAGGTATGAAAGTCCCATACTTGGAAAAGCGATCGACCACCACCATAATAGAGCCATACCCATCAGACTTGGGCAAGGCCGATATGAAATCCATCGATACACTCTCCCATGGCCTTTCTGGAATCGGCAAAGGCTGCAATAGTCCTGCCGGTACACGTTGCTCTATCTTGTCTTGTTGGCACACAAGACAAGTCTTCACATAGGCCTCGATATCGTCCCGCATATGAGGCCAATAGTAGTTCACCTCCAAGAGTGCCAATGTCCGCTGCATCCCCGGATGGCCAGCCCACATTGAATCGTGGCACTCCTTCATGATGTCTCGCCTAAGATTATCCCACTTAGGCACATAAATGCGACGACCGACGGTGTAGAGTACCCCATCCTCTACCCAAAACCGTCGAGTCTTCCCCTCCTTGGCCATCTCCATGAGTCCCTTGGCCAAGGGGTCTTGAGAAGTCCCCTCCTTGATCCGATCAAGAAGGTTGCTAGCGGCGCTGCTTGCGCTAGCGAGCATGGCCTTTCGGCTGAGAGCATCAGCAACAACATTAACTTTGCCCGGCTTGTACTCCATGACATAATCGAACTCCGCTAAGAAATCTTGCCACCGAGCTTGCTTGGGGCTGATCTTCTTCTGATTTTGAAAATAACTCGTAGCCACATTGTCGGTCATGATGGTAAACCGACTCCCAAGCAAATAGTGCCTCCAAGTTCGCAAGCAATGAATGATGGCTGTCATCTCCTTGTCATGCACCGGATACCGTCTCTCGGTATCATTGAGCTTGCGAGACTCATAGGCTATGGGATGTCCCTCTTGCATAAGCACCCCTCCGATGGCAAAGTTTGATGCATCGGTGTGAAGTTCGAACGACTTAGCATAATCGGGCAAGGCCAAGACAGGTTCCTCGGTGACTGCCTTTTTCAAATCATCGAACGCTTCTTGGCATTTCTCACTCCAATGCCACTGCACCTTCTTCTTCAGCAAGTCGGTCAGTGGGGCTGCTCTCGCCGAGTAGCTCAAAATGAATCTCCGATAATAATTGGCCAGCCCAAGGAAAGAACGTAGCTCCGAAACGTTCTTGGGTGACTCCCATTCATTGATGGCCTGCACTTTGTCCCGTTCCATCATGATCTTTCCAGCCTTGATGCGGTGCCCCAAGAAAGACACCTCGTCTTGGGCGAACGAGCACTTCTCCAATTTCACGTACAGCTCGTTCTCTCGCAATGCTTGGAAAACCTGTCGCAAGTGATGCATATGTTCTTCCAAGTTGTCGCTATACACGACGATATCGTCGAGATAGACGACTACAAATTTATCCAAGAAAGGCTGAAAGATTTTGTTCATTAAAGTGCAGAAAGTAGCCGGGGCATTGGTGAGACCAAAAGGCATCACCAAGAACTCATAAGACCCATAGCGAGTGACGCATGCCGTCTTTGGCTCATCTCCTTTGGCTATGCGCACTTGCCAATACCCTGATCGGAGATCCAGTTTAGAAAAGTACCTGGCTTTACCGAGCCTATCGAAAAGATCGGCAACCAAAGGAATTGGATACTTGTTCTTGATGGTTACTTTGTTAAGTGCTCGGTAATCGATGCACATACGCAAGGACTGGTCGTGCTGCGTTGGAACAATACTGGTGCACCGAATGGGGCCTTGGATGGCCGAATGAACCCCGCGTCCAGCAGCTCCTGGAGTTGCTTGCGTAGCTCTTCCAACTCTGGCGGTGCCATCCGAAAAGGCGCCATGGCTGGAGGCCTAGCCCCTGGCTCCAGCTCGATCATATGATCGACTTCCCTTCTTGAAGGAAGTCTCTTGGGTAGCTCTGGAGGCATGACATCTTTGTACTCTTTCAAAACCGCAGCTACCTCATTCGGAACCTCGCTGGGTTGAGGCCCATCGTCGATCAACGTGGCCACAAATGTTGCTTGCCCCTTTTGCACGCCTTTCTTCACTTGAATGGCTGACAACATCTTGGCCTCCACGATCTCCCGAGTGACAGGGACAGAGCATGCTTCTCGATCCTTTGCAATAGTCATCGACCCGTCCCTTTCTAATGTCCATGGCTTCACCGTATCCATGAACTCCATGCCCAGCACCAATGAGAAGTCGTCCATCGTGACGACAGTCAGGTCCACCGTCCCTTTCCATTCGCCCAAATGAAGGGAGACGCCTCGTGCTACACCATGGATAGGCACCGGTGCTGTGTTGACGGTCTTCAAGGTGCCTGGCTCCTTGGTGTACTGCACGCCCAGCCTTGTTGCCTCCTTCAAAGCAACAAAGTTGTGCGTTGCACCCGTGTCGACGAGTGCCTGTGAAGCCTTGCCATTTACCTTGGCTTCCACAAACATAAGAGCGGATTTCTTCGAACGGGGCAGCGTACTTACCTTAGCCACGTTGCTTTGCTCCACCGTAGCCTTGACGCTGCTTAGCAAGCGCAAAGTCCCCATTTGCGCCTCGTCCCCCGATGATTCCCCGGACGATCCACTCTTGCCAGCGATCATCGCATTGAGCTTCTGTCGCTGTGGGCATTCCCTAGCCCAGTGCGGCCCTCCGCACAAGAAGCAGTCGCGGTTTTTCACCTTGCTATCCGAAAAGGACTGCTTGGCTTTGTCCTTCCTCTCGAACTGCTTGCCGCCGCTGCTACTGCTGCTTCTTTCAGTGGGTTTTGCTCCCCCACCTTTTCCCTTGTTACTGCCGCCACTCTTGCTGCCGCCCTTGTGGCTTTTCGAATCAGCCTTGTATTCGAACAAGGATTCGGCAACTGCGATGGCCTCCGCAAGTGATTGAACGTTGCGTCTCTTTAACTCTTGCTCAGCCCATCGTTGTAGTCCATCCATGAAGTAGACGAGCTGAGTCTTCTCCGGCATGTCCGAGACTTCAAGCATAAGAGAAGTGAACTGCTTGACGTACTCTTTGATCGACCCCGTATGCTTCAGTCCACGCAGCCTCTTCATAGCAACTTCCTCCGCATTCTCCGGATAGAATTGCCGCTTGAAATCCGCCTTGAATTCGTCCCAAGTCTTAAGTGAGCAAAGACCCTTCTTGATATCCGACTCACGCCTCCTCCACCAAAGGATGGCATCATCACCCAAGTACATGGTGACGGTGGTGATCTTGGACTCATCGTCGTCCAAGCGCATCGCGTCGAAATATTTTTCAATACTCCATAGGAAGTTGTCGAGCTCCCTAGCATCGCGCTTCCCATGGTACCTTGGCGGCTCGGGCACCTTCATCCTTGGTCCCTCTCGTACAGTAGCACTACCTGCCACAGCCGCCTTGCATAGGTTGACGTCCGATTGTAAGGACTCAACCTGCTCCCGGATGGCTTGGAGCTGCCCCATCAGCGTGTCCTTGAGCTGGCCCATCTCATTGCGCATGGCATCCGCAACTTGGTTGACGAGAAGTTGAGTCTCGTCCTTGGCTTCCACAGTGCCAAGCTCAAGGTCATGGACGCGGCTATCGAGTTGCTCGATATCCATAGTGACGCTAGCCAACGTCCCATTGAAGGACTCAACCTTTTGTTCCATCTCCCCGACGCTGTCCTGGAGATCGCCCACGGTCAGCTCCACCTTGGCCATACGATCCTCAAGCATGCTGGTCCGACTAGTCTTTCTTCCAGTCTCCTCGATCACGGACCCTCCAACAGCACTCTCTTTGTTTCCCGACATGATCAGATTGCTCCGCACCTAACCTTCGTACACACAGCAGCTAGCACAACGCAACTTCAGCAAGACCGCCCCTACGATCGTCGCTGCTCTGATACCACGTGTCACGTGCTGACCTTTTTCCCTTGGCTAACACGCTGCCCACTAGCGTCACACTCCCGTCGGACTAACTAGTCAAGGCACTTCGATGCTTGGCTAATGCTAAGTGATACTACGGAAGCTTAAGTGAGGAAAATACTAAGGCACAAGTGTTTAGGCTTTTTGAAAGAATGCTTTGTATTGCTTGAGAGAGTTGTACAAGTGTTTTCTCTATGATCTGTACAAATGAATGCCAAGGCCTATTTATAGGCCCTTAAAGTCCTAGAGGCTTCTAGCCTAGAACCTTCCACAATCCTCCTTCAAAGGAGTATTCTCTATGCATCTAGAAAGTTCCCTCCTCCAAAGGAACCAGAAATTACAAGGAGGCTTCTAGAAAATACTACACAAATCTGTACAAGGGTGTTCTAGACTCATCCATGCTAGAACACTCTAGAGAAAGCTAAGCTAGAATGTCCAAGAGCACTCTAGAACCTTCCGGAGGCATCTCGAAAAGCTTGCTGTACCATCGGGCCTCTGCGGGCCTACTGCCAGCGCCCATATGATGCCTTGTTGCCTTGGTGAGGGATTTTTTTTAGAGATGGCTCGTGACACACGGCTACCAAATCCAGCATTCATTCAATGGCACTTGAAGGGTTGTTTCCAAACCAATTACCAAAACGGCCCAAAATTTTTATTCATTTCGTCACACCTCTACCAATTCAGCTGGTACACATTTAGCTATTTAACTTTAATTACTCTTATAAGCATTGGACAAAATTTTACTCTAAACTCTCTAAGATGGAGTTTGCTTTTGCTTTTGAATAGACTCAAAAGTCTTTTTAATAAGAAACAAGACACTTTAAAAATAGTGTTTGTTTTTAGTTTTAATCAGAAGTTGAAGTTCTGATTGGAGTAAGCACATTGGGATGTGTTGATCACTTAGCACTGAGTGCTTAATAAAAAATTATTTCAATAATAACCTCACAATAAATTCGTAATGATTATTGTTACCCTCTCTTCTGCCAACCATCTCCTCTTTATCATGCAAGCAGAGCATCTACCGTAACCACCACCCTACCTAATTAACCTACCCTCCTCCTCTTCTTGTTTCTCTCACTTTTTTTCCTCTCTATTGAAGATTATATAAGGAATATTTGACATTGAGAGGGATATAGTGTGATTTCTGATAGTGATGGAAAGAATCTTAATGGTACTTGGAAGAAATAAAATAGGTGGAGAAGGAGGTTAATGTTGGTGGTTTGTGGTGGGAGTTGCGGTGGGAAAAAATTGTAAAAAAAGTCTAAGTCAACACTTAAAAAAAAACACCGTTTAATTTTACTACTTCTAGTCAGCTGCCATTCAGAAGCAAAACAAACAGTTCATTCAAAAGCTCGTTCAGAACTGCTAATTCCAGTTAGAAGTTAGCTTCTAGGCACTTAAAAAAAACAAACACCACTTAAATAACATGTTACAGAATTGTATCTATTGATGTATAACAATAATTGATTTGTCTTATTATGTTAACAATTTTTACAAAAAGAATGAAAGCTTACTGTTGTTGTTTTTTTTAATTATTATTGTAACCTTTTAGAGTGTCTTCTTCGGCAAATATTTAAAACCTGAATATACTTGTCCATGATGCATAAATATAAATTTTCACTTGTTTGTTGATAATGGTAAAGAGCGGTTGCGGGCTTGCAGAAAATTAACCATATTCGGAAAAATAGTTGAATAAGAGAAATTAATTAGCTGGACGAGAAAAAAGATATGGTACTGCAAAATCATTATTTTATATCAACTTTGTAACCGATACTTTTTGCGTTTAACTTATAAGTAATTCAACTTTTGTAATGTAAATTAACGGAATTATGGAATGATTACCTATTTTCTCACAAGTGCTTCTACGAGAAAGTAGAAGTAAATACTTTTGGTGTCCATAGCTTTCAACTCATCGAAAGTTATTTTTTTCAAAAATTTGAACCCTTTTGCTGGTAGCCATTTAAACATTAATTTATATTAATTTATCTAGCCATTTTTTCTACAAATGTGTTAGTATCAATTTCAATCTTAAACCAATCGAAAAAAAAATTAATTCTCAAACTAAGTAAACCCCTTATAAATTATGCTCTTTCATATGATTAAGCTTCATATCAAAGCCCTATTGACATAAAATAATAATAATTATTATTATTATTCTCTGGAAAATGAGATAAACTTAAGTTAGGACTATTGTTGATGCCACTTCCATTGTGTAGCAACCATGATAATGACTGACTTGAGCTTCCATGTGTTCTTGGAACATTGTGGTGTAATCACAAGGTGTCGAGGGATATTTCATCCATATTCTGTAGATCTTTACATGAATTAATTATATGTTTATACAATTTTCATCAAATTCTAACTTGTATATTCATCCTATCATGTATGTGAAACAGAGGCTGTTGCTAAAGTCGCAATGAAACAGATGTTTGGGAAGTTAATGGCAAGGCACATTAGAAAGAAAAATTGCCATGACACTGGAATAAATTGGAAGAGGGTTTCAAATCGGACTTCTATATAAAAACAAAAGAATAAAGGCATCCGCAACTCAAATCGAAAGGTCAGCGGATAAGTCTCGAAGTAAAAACCAAGGATGAAGATTTGAAAAGATCAGCTCTAGCTGCAATATTTGATCACACAAAAAGTACCAGGAGTAATGAAAAGAGAATGCTCTGTAGCTAACTAACTACAGTGAATGAGAAATATCAACTAAAAATTGAGAAATCACAAACATCAACCTTCATGAACATCCATTATCTCGTCATCATCTCATCCCTAAATAATAAATTGCTCAACCCATGGAGGTGTTTCGAACGCATTTGACAAAGTTGGCCTGAAGCAACCAGTGTATATTCTTACAAGACCAAGTGATACAAACAGGATAAAAAATAGTAATTTGCTCGACTGAAAAATACAATTGTTCCATTAAATACAACCAGCAATGAAAAGTTGATCTTCATTACATCATCTATAAACTTTATACAGAATAAGAGAAACTGAATTTGATTCACAGCAATTAAAATTAAAAAAATGAATACATAAAAACAAATGAAAGGAAAAAAAAAAAAAGAATTCCTATTTGAGGATAGAGATTCTTTAACCAACTAAAATTTGCTACTTCATGCAAATCCAAACATAAACATAAAAACCCCTACCATTTGATGAGATACTGAACTTGCACCTTTTGCCCGACCCATTGAAAAAAAAAAATCTAAAGTGGAGATACGATCAACAAACAATCAAAATTTGCAAACATCAGCACTATCATTCATCATAATCAAATCAAATATAAGGAAATGAAAAGCAATAAAATTCAAATTATTACGGCTGTTTGGGAGTAGGTTACCTTCATCCAATTTAGGAGATTTTCTTCTCGCAGATGGAAGAGATACCACGCAAGAAGTTCCTCGTGCACTTCTCAATTATGACTGCCACTGAAGAAGGAATGACACAAGGACATAATATGCACTTGAATGGAAGCAATGGTGCTTTGAACGAGGGTAACCCTACCAGCTTTAGAGATGTATTTCTTCTAAGTATTTGTTCTTCTAATTCTTCGTCGTCGTCTTCCACTACTTCCTTGCAGCTTAGTCTTCTTCTCCAATTATCTTCATGCTGCTGCGCTGCTTCCATATTCTTCCTTCCAATTCCACCTTTTTTTTTTATTATATATAAATCAGCAAAATGCAGGCAATATATCAATAACTGAAAAATAGAGAACTAATGGAAGGGGGCTGAGCATGCCACAAAGAAAGCAACAAACAAAGAGTTACACCCAGTCAATCATACAAACATGAGAAAGAACCCCATTTAGCACATCCCATGCCATAAAGATAAGAGGGATTTGATGTTAATGGTAAGCACAATCGAATTCTTCTTAGGGTGTGTTTGGTTGCATGGAATTTTATTCCATGAGAATCTATAAGGAGACCCCTACATTTAAGCTAATTTTAGGTTCATTCACCAATCCACCATTAGATTTAATGATCTATAGTGAGGACAGAAGTCTCATGAACATCATAATCAAACTCCTTGGTCCCCCTCAAAGCATGTGATTCTCATATTCATGAGACTTCAATTTCCACCATTCACAAACTAATGGTGGATTGATAAGTGAACCTCAAATTTGTTTAGACGTAGGTGGTCCCCTTATAGATTCTTATTGAATAAAATTTCATGCAACCAAACACACCCTTGCATCATTTAAAAATCCTATTTTTTTATTTCCTTCCAATTCCCTTCATATCTCTCATCTCCGGTATCTAAAGGAATTCCCAGAGAAAGTCTTCTTGAATCAAGATATTTGTGCTCTGCTTCATTTCGGCTAAGTTTGCTTGAAAACAACCAATGGGATTGGACTCGATCAATGTTTTGAGTGGGGTATTGTATTGTTAGATCAACATCTAAGAGGTTGTGAGTGAAATTAGAGTTTCAAAGGAGACTAGTGTGCGACGAATCAAGGGAAGGAGAGACTTGGGTGAAATCCATCATTAGGGTCAGGGTTTCAATGGGGCACGTGGGGGACAAGGGAGGTGAGTGACAGACAACTAGGAGGATTTTTGTCATTTGCGGATAGGAAGCAGACATATTTCACTCCTTTAGAAAGGCAGTTGTAGCTATGTGCGTCCATCATTTTCATTTTGTACATCCGTTTCTATGTGCTCGCCCCCACATAATTTCTTCATAATGCCACAGACCCTGACCATCCACTCTCCCCACCCTCAATTTTTTTGTTGAAGTTGACACCCTCTTGTTTAAAGACAAAGGTCCCTCTTAGGAGGATGCCACTTTTTCACAGGTGGGTGGATTTCTTCACATGGTGGGTGGTGGATTTCTTCACAGGGAGGGTGGGTGAGGTGGTGGTGGCGGGTGAATTTCTTGTCACGGAGAGAAGGGTGGGGGTGAGGTGGTGGTGGTGGGTGGATTTCTTCATAGGGAGAAGGGTGGGTGAGGTGGTGGTGGCGCGTGAGGAGGTTTTTTGTGGTGGCAGGTGAGGTGGTGGTGGTTTTTTGTGACAGTGGGTGAGGTGGTGGTGGCGGGTGGATTTCATGAGAACAAAGGGAAGAAGAGATTACAGGGGGAGGGGGAGGAGGGTAAAAAGGGTCATTAGGTAACCTTGACCATTACAATGGGAATGGTAATGGCCATTCATAGGGAGGAGATAGGAATGGCCATTACAACCAGATCTGTAATGGAGATTACCATTACAATGATTTTTTGCTTCACCAAACAAAGGAATGTAGTTGACCATTGTAATAGCCATTACATTACAATGGTCAAAGGGGTAATCAAACACGCCCTTAGTGGTAGCTCCAAGATTAGGTGAGGCGAGTTGAGATGTATGCAAGATTAACTCTGACAAACACTGATCAGAATTTGTCTATGAGTTTCAATCTCAATGAGTGGAATGGAACGTTCATCTTGTTTCTTTCGTGATGAGTTCAAATTCGTTATCCTCGAGATCTGACCAGCAAAACAAGGTTCGATTGCCAAAGACACCTGTTTGGTGGCCGAAGGCACTCCGATGCTTAAGTCATTTAACTGAATGAAATAATGAACTTGGACAGAGTATAGTCATGTTGTCTTTGCATACATATCAAGTTATCAACAAATCATAATTTGTTTGTCTATGAGTTGCAGTTTTCAGTCTCAGTGAGTGGAATGAAAATCCCATCTTGTTTCTTTCATGGAATAGGTAATGCGTCCAAATTTGTTCTCATCGAGATCTAACCTGCAAAACAATGTTAGAATGTCAAAGATCACCTGTTTGGCGGTCAAAGATACTTCGATGCTTAAGTCAATTAAACTATAGGAGATAATGAACTTGGATAGAGTATAGTTATGTTTTGTTTGCATACATTTTGTATGTCCCTACTCATACATTTTTCTTTACCTTATATAATGAGTGCATTCAACTATGTGCATGACTTAAGCTCGAATGGCGCAATGAAAGGGAACATTTGTCATAATGGTTTCCTCTTTCATTGAGATGTGTCCTTGGAGAGTGATTCACGCCATGATTTATCTCATTCGTAACGGTTCTCTCATAACTGAGATGTGTCCTTGGGGGAGTGATCACTACTATGACTTATATCCCTTGTAACGACCCTCTCTTAGTTGAGATGCATCCTTGGGGGAGTGATTCCCTCCATGATTTATTTCATTCGTAACAACCATCTCTAGTTATGATGATTTGCGCCACGTATATGGTCACGATCGGGTGACAATTTGATGTATCATCAATATGTACTCGAAAATTCAAGTTTTTTAATTGTTCAAACTTTGGATAAAGGACTGGCGGGGTTGATTTGGATCATGATCGGTTATGAATTTCATTGTGAGGTCGATCAATAAACAAACTAGTTCATTTTTTTAGGGAAATGCCCAATTGATTGATTCAATTTCCTTGCCATGTATGCAAGACTGTGACTTGTTGACACCCACCAATTCCCACCTTTCTGTCTAACACTACCACATCACCTACTTTTTGACACCATCATCTTTTATTTTCTTTTTTTTTATTGTGTTTTCTTCTCCAAAACAACCACAACAACAACAACAAACACCGCCACATTTCTATCCCACGTGCTCCACCATCTTTGTTTTTTCCTTGTGTTTTCTTCTCCAAAACAACAACAACAGTCGCCCCAACGAACTTTTGTTGATTGTTGTTGAGAAGAAAAGAGAAGATTGTAGTTGTTGAGAAGAAAATGGAGGGAAGACAGAGAAGAATGGAAAAAAAAAAAAAAAAAAAGGAGAGGGTGTGTAGGAGTGGGGGAGGGCGAGAGGAAAAAAATAAAAATAAAAAAAGCTTTTATTAGTAGTGGGGGAGACCTATGGAAGAAGAATCGTTAAAGATAATAAGAACAATAAATTCATTCTCCATTGTTGGTGGTCCCATGAACTCTTCGATCTTCGAGTTTTTTTAAAGAATAATAAAGGTATGAAACAAGGGGAAGAATGAAAAGGCTTTGGCTTGTTTGGACATTAAAGATGAATGGAGAGAAATTTTGTTTTTAAGAAAATAAAGTAGGAGGAGATAAAAAAAGAAAGACAATAAATTATAGGAAATCATAGGGAATGTTCAAAAAAATAAATTGAACCCAATAGAAAAATGATTTCCTTTCTTAGTTAATAGATGTTTATCACTAATTAATATGTTTTCTTTTTCAAAATCAATTTCATAATTAAGTGGATAATTATGAAATTATTACGTGACATCAAATACCCTTTCATTCAATTTCCATTCTCAACACTTATTAGGGGCTCTATGGTCTTTTCCTTGACCTTGAAGCATTTACAACTTGCACGGCTTGGCTTGGATAACCTATTTATATAGTAGAGATAAATTTCGATTATAAACTTGGCACTATCCCAAAGCTGTATTAATTCATCATCATTCTCAAAACGATGAGTATGTGGGGTATGTAACCCTTGTTAACGTGACATTCTATTTCAAAGCAATAAATAAATAAATGAATAAATACTAGATCACCTATACAAAGTATGCGTCGACTACAAACCTCTCATAGTCCGTTTTTATTTTATTTTATTTTTGTTAAAACCTCTCATAATGTCACAGAGAGATTTTTTTTTTCCATCATTCAATCTTTATGTGAGGAAAAAAGTAAATAATGGAAGCAACCCAAACGACTTATTTTAATAAAAAAAAAAAAGTAAATTAGCGACCCCAATTATTAATTGTTAATTAACGACTCATCCCATAGCTTTCATAAATTTGTGTCACCTCCCTATAACTCACAGTCAACGTGCCTTTACTAATAATGTTTAATTTTTAGGACAAGAGTACCCTCCGAGGTCCAAGGGTCCAAACAAAACCTAGAACACATATCTCAATGAAATCAAAGAGGTTAAAGGGTTTAAAAACCGTTGATCAAAAGTATCCAAAGGCCTAAAATATGCAAACAAACCCATCTTCATCAAACACTTTTTGTCTTTGCGAGTTGTCTACCAACTCATCTCTTATCTGCAATTAACCACCACCCTCCTCCTCCCAACCATTTCTCCAACCCACCTACCCATTATCATTTCTACACATTGTTTTAAAAAGTGAGGCGTACGCCTCGAGGCGGGGCGCAAACAAACGCCTCTAAGCGTACGAGTCGAGATACCAATTCAAGGTGTTTGCCTTATTTTCGGAAGTGTACGCTTCGAGGCGTTATGAGGCGTACGCTTCATAAAAAGGGGATCATCAGATCTGTTTCAGATCTTGAAGCAGATCCAACGGCTGAGATTACGCTTCATTAATTAACCTAACTCGATCCTCTTCTTCTGATTCTTTTGCAGAGCAACAGCCATCGAAGCAGACAAAGGAAGAACTGCAGAATAAGAGAAGAAGAAAAATAAGAGTGGAAGAAGAGGAGGAGAAGAGGAGATCTTGAAACAGCTCTTGCAACAGATCAGAAGAATAAGAAGATCTGATAGTTTCAGTTTCAGATCTTACGACTTTCAGTTTCAGTAAGTTGAAATTACCTTTCAGATCTGACTGTTTCACTGTTTCAGTTTGAGAGAAGAAGACTCTCAGTTTTTCAGATTGCTGCTTTGTTCGAGCTGGAGTGCTGGTGGGGAGCTGCTATGTTCGTGCTAGTGGGGAGATGCTTTGTTCTCTGTTTTAATTCAGATTTGTTGAACAGTAAGAGAGAGTGTAAGAGAGAGTATGTTGTATGTATATGGTTGTAATAAAATAACGAGCCTTTATTCATATGTATATTTATGTATAAATGTACGTGGTTCATTTATTTGTGCTTTTCTCATCTTTGTGAGGTAATTCTAATACAATTAATGTTAATCACACATTATTTACATTGTTAATAAATCTCATGACAAAATGTTAGTTAATCACACATAATAAGTGCTGCAAAGCCTACAATAGTGTATGCTAATTTATATGTTTACTTCAACAAACAATAATTTCATATACAATGCTACAATAGTACAATGTCAAAACCATTTTTATGCGGTAATTCTATGGGGTAATTCTACCGCCTTAACCATTTTATGATTGAATTTATGTTACCTCTTGCATTAGTGATTGCTTCTTTTTGTTTTGTTTGTAATTTTTTTTTATATTTTTCATCTCTTTTTTTGTGAAAAATGCCCCACTTCGCCTCGTTACACCTCGAGGCTACGCTTCGCCTCGGAAAAAGCTTGACCGCCTCGAGGCTGAAAAACACTTTTTAAAACATTGTCTCTACATTTACACCACACCCACCCCACCATTTTCTCAATTTCTCTACAATTGAACCGCCCTAACACCCATGATCCCCACCTCGAAACACCACCATCCCCTCCCACTGATTTCTTTCTCCATTTATGTTTTCTCTTTTCCAACTGAACAGCGAATCCCAACCAAACTGCCACTACCTTTATGCTTTTCCTCATCCAATCGAATGAGCAAGAGCCAATCGAATCCAATTGGATTAGTCAAATAATTGTCAATCAAAGCCAAATGGGTTAATGAGATGAATCCAATTGAATTAACTATACCAAAATCGATGAGATAGGCAGAATAATAAGATAGCAGTGAAATATGGAGGTGGGCAATGGTGGTGGGTGATGCATGAAGCAAGGAAGTTGGTGGAAGAGGTCGTGGTGAGGGCGGTAGCTTCGTTGATTCCGAAATCTCGTCAGATATGAAATGTTGGAGGGGTGGTGGTGGATTAGAAAAGATGAAGGAGTGGTTGAGGCCTTGAAAGTGGTGGGAAAATAAGATGGAGAGTTGGGAATGGTGGTGTGAGGTTGCAAATGGGGTTAGGGGTGGGCATCCCATTCTGCGATCTCGATCACGTCTCGTCCCGATTTTTTTCGGGTCCTGTTGGGATTGATCAATCTCATCCCATCTCGATCTAAAGTGGGATGGATGGAGATTTTCAATATCGCACATCTTATCTCGTCCCGAAGTTGATTTTTTAATATTTAGATTATAAAAGAAATTCGTACACATTTTGCAATCACAGTTATAAAATATAGATTTCTTCCTGAATCTCAATAAATAACATGCAATACATACTATAAACACTTGAAACACATTTATTAATGTGATCTTATTAGCTTTCTTTTCAAACATATGTTTAGTAAAATAGTAAGCTAACTTAACAAATATTTCTATTAACAACACATATGACACCGACCGAGACAATCCCTTAAAAAGGCAGGGTATTGATCCTAATGGCCAATTCTTGCTCGGAACTTCTATAAGACTACATACAGTAACAAAATCTATTCCCAACCCCTTTCCATGCACCATAATGTGTAGGAATTTCTTTATTTATTTTGGAATAAATGTTGGTGGTGGGAACAACTTTTGCCTATTTTTTGCTTTTATTATATTGGTTGTGATCTTCATTAAATTTTATCTTATTATGCAAACATCATTGGTTGTATAATGGAGTAGTATTCCAGCAGGCCATGTGCTTTTGAACTGTGTGTTGGTTGTATAATGTGTTTAGAACCCATTTGGCAACACGGCGAATGTCCACTTTCCTGTTTCCCATTAACCCTAGTGAAATATCAAACCAAAACTATGATTGCATACTCTACTTTTATAATTTCTTCTGAAACCAAATGAAGCTATTAATTAATTCATTATTTACTGAAATTTTTTTGAGGGAAGGAGAACAAACTAAAAATATCCATTTGAATAAAAAATTTGTCTACTTATTAAGGGACAAAGTTTCCGAGAAAAAAAATTAAAAGAACAAATGATAGCAATTATAGTTTAACCACTTAGAAGTCAAATCAAATATACCATCTATTGGTTGTTCTAACCAAAATTCACAGATTATAAGATAATAAATAGTCGTCCCGTCCAACCATCCTGAATCCATTTGGGATGGGACGTGGTAGGGGTGAGATCCATCTCGTCCCAATCTCGACGAATGGGGTAAGATAGGGATGAGGTCCATCCCATCCCATACCCACCCCTAGATGGGGTGGATTAGGGTGCCACCATTTACTTCGCCTCAATATGCACTTTAGTATCTTGAGGTTTTTACATATTGTAATCCTAGCTTTTAAAGATTTCATGGAGCTTTGAATTTGTTATAGAATATGACCACTTAATTTTATCCAAGCACGTTGACTATGAGTTCGGGGTAACACAAACTTATGAAATCTAAGGGACCGATCACTAATTACCTATCTATATTATAATTCACAGTGGTGTTTTGCTATTCATTGTTGATTGGGACAAAGTCAAATCATAAGGATTTGAGATAAAAGATGACTAGAATTGAAAGTTGGGTAATGTGTTGAAGGTTGATATTCATTTCCTATGATGACATGTTCTTTAAATATAAAACGTGTAGAAAGCAAAAATAATGAAAAATTATGAAAAAAGTTGGTAGATTTACATGTGGCAGAGAGAGAATGAAAATTATCATAACTATCTACGTAGTTATCGAATTTTGGTAAACTTGGTATTATTGAAATGCTATTTTGAAGATCTTTCCTACAAAACCAATAATCAATACAAAAACTAAAATTTTCAAAATATGTATTTTATTATTAAAAACATGCAAGTATTTTTAGTAATTTCATGCCTTAAGTATTTAAAATGTTTTTCAAATAAACATGCAGAAATGTTAATGAACGTTTAAAGAAATACCCTAAACATTCGATTGATTCTAATTTTAACTGAGTTTAATAACTCTAAAAAATTAGTATTTTTACAATAAAATAGGATTGCACCTTAAAAAAATTAGTTTATTTTCTAATTTTTTTTTTATGGAACTGACTGAGGGCAATGGCGGTGATGGTGTAAGGGTGTCAAGTGCAGGATACTAACAACAAAAAAAATATACGTGAAATGCCAACGACACGGGTGTTATCCATGTATACGAAGCAATGCCTACTTAAAAGTAGAGTAACACCTCTAGACATCCCTATTGTCAAGAGGTGTCTAGTAGTATTCAAGACCCCTATGTCAACTCAAACAACTTATTTGAACAATAAATTAAAATACAAAGAAGGTAATATCCACTTGAAAGCTCTGGTGTCAAAGGGTGTTTAGCTGTACTCAAAACTCAACACCCATGTCACTTGAGGTGTCTGGTTATGTATATCTCAAATTCGTACTCAACACTATAGTTGGAGACTTGGAGGTATTATTATTATTATTATTATTATTATTATTATTATTATTATTATTATTATTATTATTATTATTATTATTATTATTTACATGGTTGGGTTAGAACTTGCGATATAAAAAAAGTTTTTATATGAATTGTCCAATAGTTTACGTATTCACCAAAAGAAGTATTTGAATTAACCTTAAAAAACCTTCAATTTGCCAAAGAAATCTTTGATGTAGCCTTGCTCCAATCCAATATCCGGCACTCTTACTTATCATTCCACATATAATCATCAACCTCTATTAGTAATTAAACATGGTGAGATAGATGCGTGTGTGATTGATAACTATAGAGATCTTGTCGATAGTTGTAGATAGGACTTATAGAAGAGGGTGATAATTTGTTGCGCTCTGCCCCACTCATTGTATCGAATGATTTAGTAACCCGTTATACTTATACAATATTATCAGTGGTTGTCCTACATGATTCCAATTATGGGTTTGGGGGAGTTAAATCCCTAAGTTTTTTTTTGACAAAAACTAATATTTGTAGGGATCTAAGACTCTGAAATCAAATTAAATATGTTTACAAACATCCTAAACTATATCTCCTACGAAAACCACTCTCAATCATGCGAAAATACTCTACTAAAAATATAAATATAATACCTTGTTAAAACCTTGTAAAATTGCTAAACATAAAAAACAAAAAAACTCAAAATATAAAAAACCTATATTACAAATCTAACAGATCACATAAAACTTAAAATACCAAGAATGTATGGGTTCGATTTCCATACCAACATTTTAATATTTATTTATTTTGATATTTAAAGTATACTAAAGTAACCATTGAATTTGGTGTCAATATCCCAGCACATGGTGTCAAATAGCCGGATCCCACTGTCCTTCGCATATGGCGCGCAAGAAGAGAGGGAGAGACCCAACCGAGAGCTTGCTTGGTAAAGCCATCGTCCCTCGAGGGACTTTTTTTTGTCTCTCTCTCGCACTCAAACTCTCTTATCATAGGGGTTTGGCTCTGTCTCTAAGAAGAAGGAGACTCACGTACTTAGGGTTTCTGTTGGAGTCCCTCAATCTCGAGGGTGCCCAAACCATTGTAAGTTGTCTCTTCTCGATTGAACTATCTTTATTTATAGATCGTCTCCTCGTCACTGTTTTGCTCTATCAATGTATGTATTTAGTACAAGTTTAGTCTTTGATTCTTTTTTCTGCAAAACCCTGAACCAAGGTCAGTTTTCTTTCTTCTATATTTAGGGTTTTCTTTGGTAGATTACATGCTGATTAGTGACTTCTGGTTGCTATTTTGTAAACACTCTTGCGAGTTGGTGTATATACATCCTAATTTTAATAGTATCGTTTTTGATTGATCAACTAAATTTTGATTTGGATATTTAAGTTCCGATTGTGATGGTTTGTCCGATTATTGCTCTTCGTCAGAATGTAGTGTTAAAGTTTTGCTAATTAGTGTAATGCGGCCAATGGCATTATGGTCGAGTGATTAGGGTTGTGCGGGTTTATCCCCCACGTCCTAGGTTCGAGACCCGCCGGCGGCATAGTTACTTATGGTGTTGACATTGTTAATAGGTTATGGGATCCTATAAAAACCCAGCTCGCTTTTCAAAAAAAAAAAAATTAGTGTAATGCGATTTAAAGTTAATTTTGTCATAATGCTTCATCCTTGTTTCTGTTAACGGAGACTGACCAATCAATTCTTGTTGCAACTCATGATTTATAAGTCTAATCTCGTGTGTTTGTTTAATCAGGTTTTCATATCTTGAAACTTCATATTGAAAATGGCGAATGTAGCAATAAATGGCATACTGGAAAAGGTAATAATTTGGAAATTTAGAAAGTCTTCTCATCTTGCCTAAATTTTATTACACATATTATGAGCATATGACTATTTTTGGATCTTAATTTTACTCCCTCATTACCCTGATTTTTTATAGATGACGGGCAAGGATAAAGATTATAGGTATATGGCTACTTCCGATCTGCTCAACAAGCTGTCAAAAGAGGGATTTAAAACTGATCCTGATCTTGAGATCAAAGTATCAAATATCATATTGCAACAGCTAGAGGATGCATCGGGAGATGTTTCTGGACTCGCTGTAAAATGGTTTGCAATTACTTCAACTATCATAATACTCTCCACCCAACACTTATTCACACACCAAATAAATTTGTATCTGTCTAGATTTATTATTTTTGCCTGCTGTCACAGTTTATGTGATGATTTGTGTGGTGGGCTTGTTATTTTGTCATCAAAATAATATGCATTGTTCTACTAATTATTCCCATAAGAACATGTTTCAAGCCAAGTTTAGCCTGCTGCATGTTAGGAAAGCTGATAAAGCCATAACACACAATGAAAAGAGGCTACAAAGAATATGAAGAATTCAACAAAAATGTCTAGGATTATTGCATATGTATTAGAAAAAATCATTTCACAGTTTAATTGTTTAAGGTGACACAAAACCTACGTAATGCAAAGTGATGTAGTCGAATCCTGTTCTCCTTGACCTTGACCTTGACCTTGACCTACACAGGAAGCACACGTGGTTAAAAGCCACGGTTGTAGCGATCGATGACACTTCGACGATAAAGTCAGACAAGGCTTGAGGTGTAATGCTTTAAATTGGGTGCTTTAACGTGCCTTTGTTCATCAACCCTGTTTTATTTATAATGCGGAATCCTTGTTTGGCTAAGCTTTTGGTGACGTAGTTTAGGGAAAGACATCTTACTGGAGATCTTTTTCTTGCTAGAAATCGTACATTAGAAGAGTTTTTTTACATGACTTGTGCTCCTAGATCTGTGGGAGATTATTTCCTTGTGAAGTGTTGTCCATGCAAGGGAGTTTTCATGCATGACTTATACTCCAATATTTGTTTCTTAGTCGGAATCAATGTATTGTTGGCATACCTGTCTCAAATCGATCCCCCAGATACTTGCCTTATTAGGTCTTACATGTATTGGGCTTTACCATGTGACGTATGGGCTTAATAAGGCGCTGCAATTTGGGTCCTTGCCAAAATGGGCTTAGTGTTGTCTGGCCTTTGTCAGATTGGGCAGACAGTTAGGCCCGTTTTGCTCTGTTAACGAGATTATCATGACACATGTACAGTACAGATTAATGAACAGTTTGGTGTATCATCAGCTACAACCCTCGAGTTAGTGGGCCAGCCCGTCGGTCCACTAAGTCATGCCATGAAGGAACTGAGTGGTCATGATGATTGAGTCTGAATCATCTCCTCGAACGGTTCACGTCATTAATTGGGCGTCCAACTACTTAGAAAAGATGGAAATTCTTTTTTCTATATAAATTCCCTTCTCTGCAGAGTTTAGTTCCTTTACTCTTTCGATCTCAAAGACTCTGCTTTGTTATTTCGCTTTTGACTATGTCCAACTTTCGTAATCGAAAGTTTGTACGTTCTTCAATGGCCGGCCAGAATCAAGTTTCTAATGAACTGTTCACTAAAGGCCGTAAGTTTTTTGAGGAGAGGTTGGTCTCCGAGTCGAATCTGGAAGGCTTTCGCGAGAAGTATGAGATCCATTTGGTGTTCTTCACATTGGGCGCTGGTCAGACACCATTATCTTCCAGAAGGATTTATTTGTTTGTATCGAGGTATGCTTCAATCGGGCGTTCGTTTTTCTGTTATCAAAGAAATTTGGAGCTTCCTGGCGTACCTCGGCATTTCGCCCGCTCTGCTAGTGTCAAGCAAATACCTCTCCTCGGATAAATGAGCATGTTGTGTGCATGTTGACGTCGCCGGCTTGTTTTGGCAAGTTGCTTGATGATTTCAAGTTCTGGCAAAGTATTGCTTCATGGCTTCTGCGGACTCGAAGTATTTCAAGCTTGATGGTTGTCCGATCGAGTGGGAGTTCAGACAACTGAGTAAGTTTAATTTCGTTCTCAATCCTGCTAGTGTTGATTGCATATTGAATTGTTATCCGTGCTTTCTGTAGGAAAATTTTCGACTACGCCCCTTTATTCTAAGGACGAAGCAACCATAGATAAATTTTGTGACATGCCTTAGATGCGGGTGGAGGATGTCTAACCCTCTAATATCAAATGCATCGGACTGTGGGCTTACTGGCATGAGCTTCCCACTCTTTTTAGAGTTCGAAATCAAAGTCTGAAGGCAAATCCTCTTCGAAGAAGATGAAGCTCCAAAGGTTGAGATTTCTAGCCCGTCAAGGAGGGTTGAGTTGAATGAGACATTTCCTTCCTTTTTGCGTTCAAAGAAGCCTCGTGTTGTGACTGAGCATGTTCCTGAGTGTTTGCCCCCCTTAGAAGGGGGGCACAAAGTTGTGGGGCCAAATCTTGATTTGCCCGCTGTGGCAGAAGCTATTGTGTCCGAGGGGCATGGTGTTTTGGCAAATGCCCCTATTTTTCTTTTCGATTTGGAGAAGACTTATTTGTAAATGGTGGGGGTTGAAGATGCAACAAAGTTGAGCACTGAGCAAGCGAAGGTTCTGAACAACCTGTTGCTGCAGGCGGGTATAACAGTTTCATCCGATGCAGGTTAGACTCGTCCTTTTTCATTGAAGGATTTCGTGTATAACCCCTCCTTAGATCGCGAGTCTCCTCAACCTGGTGAAAAGTCGCTTGACCGTCGTCCTTATGGCGAAATTTCCCCTCCATGTTGCTCGTACTGTCCTCCGTTCCGGTCTCGTCTTGAAATTGAGGTGACGATGGGTCCGAGAGATAACTCACCTCCTTCCCCGTCAACTGTTTCCAAATCGGCTCGTGAGAGAAAGTCGATCGTAAGGGGAAGGTGGTGGAAGAGGGCCCTAATGTAATGAAGACAGCGAATGGCAGTGCTGGTGTGATTCCAGTCCCAAAGGACCTCCATCCAGACACACGGATCAATTTATTCGCTTCGGATGTGGTAAAGATGAACAACCAAGCCTGACACCAGGAAGTTGATATTTCTTATGCCTCCAGGAAACATATTAGTAGAGAATGACTGGTTGGCGAATTGTGCTCTAAAGCCAGAAGGTGTTGGGAGAGCGTATGGATAAGGGGCAAAAACATCTCGTGCTGGGGACGTCATATCTGAACCAAGTTGTCGTCGCTAGGACGAGGCTGCTCGTGAGAGAGTATATACCATGGAGCGAGTCTTTGCAAAAGTCGTACTCTGATGCTCTTCACAAAATCGAATCATTGAAGCAGTTTGAAGATCGGAGGTCTGCCCAATCGGCTGTTGATTTGGAGGCCTGGCAGGTAAGATCGAAGGCTCAGAGGGTTCACTTGAAAACGTTTGAGTCCGATTTGTCAGAGGCAGTGTCCGCAAGGGACAAGTCTAAAGAAGAACTTAACTATGTCCATCGTAACTTGCGATTTGGTCAAGAGACTGAAGTCAAGGCGCAAGCTAAAATGCAGGCTCTAAATGCAGAAAAGGCCAAGGAGTCCGACTTGACTGTCCGATGCCAGCAGTTGGAGGCTGATGTTGATTTCAATGCCAAGAGTGTGAGGATAGTAGAAAAGCAGTTCATTCTGGCACAAAATGAACTTAGTGCAGTCAAAGACAATCTGGGTATCTAGCAGTCCAAAACTGATGCGTTGTCGGGCAAACTGGAGCAGTTGGAGCTAGAGCTCGATGAGTCGAGAGTACGCGAGGAGAAGCCCTTCAAGGCCCAGGGCATGTTCGAGTTCAACAGAGTTGTGTAAGGAAGACTAGAGTTGTTGCAGCTGATGAAAGAGGAGCATGCTGACTACATAGAGGTGTCATTTGCAGAGTTTGGAGAAGCCCTCAATCAATCAGAAGAAAAGGATGACCCAGATCAGGGTGCCCGAGCGGCAACGCTTGCGGATGTATCCCTTGCTCGTTCTCCTGCCAAGTCAGGCTCCACTGTATCTGAACCTCCTGTATTTTCGAATTATTAATGAAAGATGATATGTTAAGTAGCACCTTGTATTTGTGTATTTTTTTACTTTTGTCTTAACTTTGTATTAGCCATTAGACGAGATTTTGCTAAGTCAGGAAATCGTAGGGTTAATCTGTTGACGAGAGTTTTGACCGCTTCTATTGCGATAGTTCAGGCAATCACGGTCTGTACTCTTTAGAGATCAAGAAGTTGTCTCGGCTAAGTCTTATAAGTTGGCTTAACTTCCTGCGAGGGGATAGTCTTGGCTGGTGATAGATTATTCAGACCAGGCCTTAATTCGTCTCGGGTAATCCGTCCTTTGCTGATCAGGCTGTAGATCGGATCGGCAACTGTCGTTGCTAGTATAAGCGAACTGGTCAAACAGTGGTCAAGTATGTGCATCGCTATAAGTGGTCGGACAATGATCCTTGTGAGTCATCTGAGTTAAGCTTCATGAGCTCTGACTGGATTCTCAAACCATCTTTATCCACTTCTGATGAACTGGTTTTAAGTCGGACCAGAAGTTATTGTCATTGGTCGTAATTGACTAAACTTAGGTCAGGTTCAACGACCATTGTCTGTGGTTGGAATGATTCCTGGCTAGGCATCGTGATCAGGCATTGAGAGCGCTGATTAGACTCTCACTTTTTAAGTCATCTTCATCCGCGCTTGACGAACTATGGTCTTAGAGCAGACCAGAAGCTATCGTCATCAGTCGAACCTTATTAAACTTTGATATGGTTCGAAGATCATTGTCCGTAGTTTGACAATAATCCTTGACAAACCATCATGGTCAGACGTCAAGAGCGCTGATTAGACTCTCATTTCTAAGCCATCATAATCCGTTTCTGGTAGGTTATAGAGCAAACCAGAAGTTATCGTCATCAGTTGTCACTGACTAAACCTTGGTTGGGTTCGACGACCATTGTTTGTAGTTGGAGGCAAGCTGTCACGATCAGTGTTAAGAGCGTTGTATAAGCTCCCACTTTCTCAGCCATTTTCATCCACTTTTGGTGAAATATGGTCTTAGAGTAGATAAGAAGCTATTGTCATCAATTTAAGATTTGATTGGGTTAGGTCTACGCTTGGCCTTGGGCGTGTAAGTCTGACATGGGGGTCCTGACTTACTAAATTCGCTTAACAGTTCGACACGGAGGTCGGACCAGTGAGTCTGATTCTGAAGTCGGATCGCTATAGGTTGACCAGACTGAATTTCAACCAGATTCGATGAACAACGAAATTTTAATAGTGGATACCCTAGATTTATTGATGATATAACTGTAGGTGTGATTTGCATTCCATGGGCGATTAAGGCCTTCGCTGTTTGTGTTTTTGCGTTTACTGGGCCATTCTCCATATTCTGGGTTGGATCTGGTGGGGCATTCGTTTGGGAGAGATCACCGTGCCACTTGTACGACGTAGATTGCAAGACGGTTTAGTATCGGTTACTCCCCCAGTTAATGGGGCTGTGTGCAGTGCCATTAACTTGATGAATATAGGCTCGTGCAGTTGCAATTAGAGTCGTCGCCTCCCTATTTTTCATACGACATTTAATGTTGACGTAACTGTTGGGTGACTTCATAAGGCATACCCCATGATTATGTCTATAACAATGCAGATTTTACAAATAAAGCAGACCATCTGTCAGCCTTCGGCTGATTTACCTATTGTCACTAAAATGAGTATATCTTCCTGTACAAAACTCAGATTATGATACCGTAGGATCCTTTAAAAACTAGACTCAAACAGAAAACTTTTGGTATATAGCATGATATTGTACTTACTAAAAACCAAAATCAAAACCCTTGTCGAAACCTACACAAAATCAGTCCAACTACAAAACGCCTGCTCAATGTCGGGGCGTTACACATACGGTAGAGTTCCTCAAGAATACAAGCATAAGCCAAAGTAACTGAGAAGTTCCAACAAAATCTATCCAAGTCGAGTATCTCTACTAGTGTCAACTAAAGCCTCACTTTAATTAGCTTGAATATAGCATGGGGAATAAGAAGGCATACTAATCAGAACACAACATACAATATAGGCTGAAGCTTTAGCCTTGATTGATTGAACATGAGATTATTCTAAACCCATTCAACTTCATCAACCACAATAATCAGAGCCTAAATTGATCATTTCCATTTGGATTCACAGAAATAGTTGACAACAAAGAAAACCAATTGAAATATCAATCAAATATGCAAATCCAATCAAACCAAAAGAAACCCAAACACCAAACAAGACTAGAAAGAGAAACAAAAATGGAGAATGGGAGAACACACTCACTGGTTAGCACCAAATAACTCGACATTTTAGGAGTGAAATCAGCTCCAATCAAACATTTTGCACCATTAGGCATGGCATCGCACAACCATCGTCATTATATAAATTCCCAAATTCTAGATGGCTTCTCTATGTATTTATTTCAGCTCATCAAGCTTCTCCTAGTACACATATTACTTAGACGAGCTGAGAAAAATATGTTTATAAATAGTTGGCTAACATTCTGATTATAATCTCATAAACTAAATAAACAAAATCACGTGACAATAGAAGAAGAAATGCATACATTAGAATTAGACTTCTAGTGTTTAAACTAGATGAGCACAAACAACAATTACAAGTTCATAATGCAATACATCAGGGTATTTTCTTGGTTAATTAGACATATGCCCGAATTGTTGACAAAAATCTGACATACCCTTTTTTCCAAGTGTGTCAAATAGATCAAAATCAAATTTTCAATTACATATGGCAGCAAATCAACTAGGATTGTATACTTCAAAACTTTTAAACTTTGATTACTTAATGGACATAAACATTCAAGAAAATATTATTCAGAGAGGGCAAAGTTGAGCAGTTTTGCAAATAAGAAGGGATATTAAGCAAAGGTTAATGAAGAAAACTCACAGGTTCAGTTTATCCATCCATCACCACGACATTGTCATCGATCCATCTAATACCATCTCGTGCATAACATCGCTCAGCTCGGTGGCTGGCAAGTCTGGCAATGACAGCAGCAACAGCCTCTTGTAAACCCTTGAATTTCATAACCAAAGCCTCGCAAGCACCGCCTGAATGCAAACACCGTCCAATGCAGTTCAGCACTTGCAGACTCGTCCACGTCAGTGCAGATCTTGAAGAGAGTTTTGGAGAGGGAGACGGCTAGAGGATGAACAATGAAGGGAGAAAGAGGCAGAGAAGAGGGGAAGGGTTTTCTCTTTATATGGTGGGTGGCTATTCGCCCCCACTGGACTTCTGAAAGCACCCACCTTCTAAACTCACGAAATAAAATCCTAAAATTTTGAAACCTGAATTTAATTAAATGTAACCATATTTTATTTCATTCAAAATAAAATAAATTAGTTTTATGAAATTCAGGGGTGTTACATTATATACAACTCAAAAGGAATCTCGTCCCGAGATTCGCAAAAAGTGATAATTGAACATTACGGATATCAAAACCCATAAAAAGAAAACAATACGGAATAATGTCACGCAAACATCGACATTATAAATAAGATTACTCGCGCCCACACAAGTCAATGAAACCTCATCATGAGATTCACGAAGAAAAAGAAACAATACTAAAGTTTCAAGGTTCACCCTTGTCACTTCATCTCTTATACTTCTACACTCCTACACACCCATATCCATATTTCGAGGATCACCTAGACTCTACCCCAGCCTAGGCTAACCAAATGCTCTGATACCAAACTGTCACGCCCCGATTTTTTGAGAAAAACAAAATCCTAAATTTCATGTAGGATTATCTGTTTTCCCAAAACTCGGGACGTGAAATTCAATAACAAAAGAAACATTTAGCAGCAACGACTAAAACATAGTTTAGAAAAATAGAACAAACTAAAATTTATAATAAAACTCTAACTAGGAAATTCCGACGTCACTAGCCCCACTAGCGGAACTCTCGTAACGCTGCTCAAAAGTCTCTAAACCTGAAATGCTAATTGGCTACATTTCCAAAGGAATGTACCCAAGAAGCAAAAGCTCACTTGGGTCAACAATAAAGCTGGTGTGAGAAATCTTCATCCCAAAATCAATACAATCGCATGTGATAAACATAAAGCTAAACACAAACAGCACACGAACACACCAACAGGTAGTTCCTCAACGAGGCAAAAGTGTGATGCAAGAAAACACAGTTCCAAAAATTTAGTTCCCCATCGAAGCCATCATATCATCATCTCAATTAAGTAAAAAAAAAACATTTACTTATACTTACCCTATATAAAAGTTGACTATGGCAAGTTTGACCTGCGAAAATATTAGTGGACTTGCCATCCTGCATGAAACGGGGTTAGAAACAATATAAACGTAATCTATTCATTTTTATTTGAATCTGTTTCATCTTTTAACGGATTGATCACTTAGACGATACCACATTTGCACCACCTTCGTGCCGAACATGCATGCCCGTATGCCTCTCTCATATAAAGGAGGACTACTCCGTCATCCATGCCTAAGTGGGGACATCACATACAGGCATGCATCGCGGATACCCCTAACTATGAGTACCAAAAGCCACTCTTGGGCTATCAATGCGCATGAACTCATGTCACATTTTTGACGAATAAATATCAAAGCCTATCTTAGGCATAACAATTCACCTCATTTCTGCAAGACTAACCCGAAGGTTATTTTAGTTTCTCTAGTAGGAAATAGGCGCCCCACCTCCGCAAGACAACCTGCAGGTTATTTAGTTTCTCTAGTAAGAAAGGGGAAATAATAAACAAAAGAGGTGTGGTAGTTCTAAGTGATACAATTTCATGTGATTTAAATTTTCTGGAGTCAAAGTTTTTCAATATCATTTATTTTTGATAATTCAGAAATCATCCACAATGACATTTTGTCATACATAAATCGATTCACAATCGTATCCACCCACATTTTTGGGGAAAGCATAGCATATTCATAAATCATGCTTTATAATAACACGGTGATCAAGTGACATTTTGTCATTCATAATGAAATTCACCCCTTCCTTTGGGAAAACATAACCATTTCAATATGTATACATACCGAGAAACACCATTAATCTTAAATGGTCCTACATCAATAAAATCAACGAGACATCAAAACAAAACAAAATAAAACAAACCATAGTGCAAAATCAAACTACACATAGTACTCTCCATATTTATGTCAGTTCTCACTCTCCTTCTATTATCCGTTAACTGGTGACGTTTTTACTGCTAGAGTTGTAGACTGTCATTTTGACGAGACCATATTCCTATCGCTAAGGGGAGATAGGCACATCCTTACACAATAACAAATAGAGAAAGAACGGTGTGAATTATCATGGAATATTTTCACTTTATCTCATCTAAACCTTAGAACATCTCAATGTGATGATGAACTACGGAGAATATTACTTTTTCAGGCAATTATTGAAACTTCTGCATAAGTTGTACAAGCTCTAGCAGAAGTTGTACATGAAGCTTCAGAAATAACATTACATAACGCTCTTGAAGAGGTTATGGCTCCAGCAGTAGCAATATATAACGCTCATGAAGAAGTTATGGCTCCAGCATTAGCATTAGCATTACATAATGCTCCTGCAGTGGTTATGGCTCCATCAGTAGCATTACCTAATGTTTTTGAAGTGATTAATCATATCCTTGAAGTGATTCAAAGGCCCTCGAAGAGGCTCGGGTACCTGACAATAATGAGATCTCAATACATTAAGGAGAAATGTGGAATCGAAATGTAATGGTCATCAATGACATATTTGTACACATGGTAGATATCAAAATATCAAAGAGAGGAATGATCTTTATAATTATATTGAACCATGTAGCATCAATGAATGTCGACAGCGAAATGATTGGCCAAAATGGAAAGATGTTGTCCAAGCATAATTGGATTCTCTTGAAAAATGTAGTGTATTTGGACCTATAGTACAAACACCCTAAACATGTAAATCCTGTTGGTTTCAAATGGGAATTTGTAAGAAAAAAATTAACAAAATGAGATTGGCAAGACTTGTAGCACATGGGTTAATGCAGAAACCCAACATTGATTTGATTAAGCACATTCCACGATTATGGATATGAATACATTCCAATATACAATAAGTCTTGTAGTTTCTCAAAAACTTGATATGAGACTGATGGATGTCGTAACTGCTTATTTATATGAAAATTTAGACACAAATATTTACATGAAAATCCCTGAAGGATTGACTTTGCCTAAGACAAAGCTAAAAAATACTTATTCAATACAATTAAGGCGCGCCTTATATGGCTTGAAACAATCCAGAAGGATGTGGTATAACCGTCTTAGTGAATATTTGTGTAAAAATGATATACAAATAATCTCATTTGCCCTTTTATTTTATTAAGAAATCTATTACTGGTTTCATCGTAGCAACAATTTATGTAGATGATATAAATCTTATTGGATCTATCAAAGATGTTTCAAATGTTGCTAACTATTTAAACAAAGAATTTGAAATGAAAAACCTTGGAAAAATAAAATTTTGTATTGAAATGCAGATTGAGCGAAGTACTAATGGAATATTGGTCCATCAGTAACAATATACTGAAAAGATATTAAAATGCTTTAATATGGACAAATCGCATCCACTTAGTAGGCTGATGGTTGTTCGATCCTTATATTTAATTAAAGATCCATATCAACCAAAAGCAGAAAATGAGGAAATTCTTGGTCCTGAAGTAACCATATTTAAGTGTCATTGGTGCATAGTTATATTTTGCACAATACACGGCCTGATATAGCATTTTTGTGAATCTATTGACAAGTATAGTTTTATGCCTACTCGTAGAAATTGGAACGAAGTTAAACACATATTTAGATATCTTCGTGGGACAATTGATATAGGTTTATTTTATTCCTGTGATTTATCTAACTATTCTCATCTAGTTCGCTATGCTGATTCGGGCTATCTATTTTACCTCCATAAGGGTCGCTCACAGACAGGTTCTGTATTTATGAATTGCAATGCGATTATTTCTTGTCAAGTTATTAAGCAAAAATTAGTGGCTACTTCCTCAAATCATTATGAAATTATATCTCTAAATGAAGCTAGCCAAGAATGTGTCTGGCTCATATCATTAATTCAACATATAAGCAATAACTATCAATTGCCATCGTTATTGATTAGCTGACTACAATATATGAAGATAATGTCACATGTATTATTCAAATGCAAGAAGACTGCATCAAAGGATATTGAACGAAACACATTCTGGTAAAGTTTTCTATATGTATGAGCTCCAGAAGGATAATGTGATTGAAATAAAATAGGTTCGGTCAGGTGACAACCTCGCATATCTCTTCACCAAATCATTCCCTAAATCAATTTTTCAAAAATTGGTTTACGAGATTGGTATGTGTTTGCTGAATCTTTATAGTAATTAAAGTTTTACTATCATTAGAGGGAGTTAATATCTAGAATTATACCCCTGGTGAGCATCCAGAAGTATGCTACAAAAGCATCTAGAATATGCTTCGAGATCATATAAAAGTGTATTATATTTGATTTATGTGCGTTGTACTCTTTTTCTTTCGACATGGTTTTATCCCACTGAGTTATCCTGTCAAGGTTTTAACGAGACAACATTATGCGTATGGAGCATCCTGAAGTATGCAAATTGATGGCAGTACTCTTTTTCCTTTGACATAGTTTTATCCCACTAGGTTTTTCTATCGAGGTTTTAACGAGACAACATAATGCGCACCTATCATTTTCCTGAAGAATGTTCTACTCTTTACTTTCATCTAAATTTTTTTTACTGAGTTTTAATGAAGCAACATATGGTAAACATTCAAGGGGGAGTATTGTAGAGAAATGAAAAATGATGTGTTGTAGAAGATTATAGAGATTTGGAGGTTATTCACCTATGAGGTGGCAAAATTCTCATTTACACGTGTCATCATCAAATGGGTCATCATCAAAAGTGTAACAGTAATAGTGAAAAGAGAATGAATGTGATGGAATCTATTTCTTTAGTTGAATTAATGAAACTATCTCATGTTAGTATATTACAGTAAATATAAAGTTATAGAGCATCATATAATTTTAGCTTATTTATTCTTTTGGTGTCAAGGTTGAACACAGTGATGTTCATTCCCCTTCATTATGTTTCTCTATAGTTCCAAACTATAATAAACCTTGTATGATTGTCATTTGTTGAAGTTTTTCCCATGTTTATGTCATATTAAAATAATTATTGTAGGAATCTAACAGATTCTAAGCCAAGACCTCATGTAAATAATCAATGAAGAAAATTGTAATTAATGCATGCTTGAAATCGCCATTGATGAAGAGTATCATCGCAGCAATTCTCACGAACTAGCAACTCGCAGCGGATAGATCTTCCACTTCCAAAACATTTATCTTAGATGGGAAAAATAGGAGATAAAGAATTAGGGTTGGAGTGGGGAGGACCTTAAATGTATATATAGAACCCTAATTATATTATTAGCCTATCATCAATAATAGAATTATATTGAGACTTAAATTGATATCTACACATAAATAACCTCCATACTCAATTTAGTAATACATGTCAGGATATAAAACATGTAATTAGAAACGTGTTTATGACCCTAGTCCTGTTTATTAATGTTTACAACTAATCGGGTCTAATCAAACACCACTCACCTATAATTCGATTGTCTACAACGAATAATAATATGAACTATGTAGATCCACCTTAAGGAATTTTTTTAGCAATCTCCCACCTGAACTACATAGATCATCCATAGATTATACACTGTAAAACTTTATGAACTCAAAACTTGACTGTCGAGAGTTGCGAGTGTCGTTTCAAAATAATCTGGCCCATTGAAAATATCAATATAGGATCATAGCGGCCTTCACCCATTTATCGTGGTTGGACCCATCCATGGTCACAAATACCAATACAATCAACGACATATATCAAAGTATAGATATGTAGCATGAAAATGACATGTAATGTGATCCCTGATCACATCAATTTTAACTAGTCCTACCTTATGATTCAAAATTAAATCGCTTTATTCTACTTAGTAAAACTATATATGCGCAACCATAATTGAAAAAGTAGAAAATTTTGTCAAAATCATCAATCAAATGTAATGATAACAATGAGTTCATCAAACATGACAAAATATTACAAACTCCTACCAATTAGGTACATCATAAGGACTAACCACTCCCATACAAACAACGTGCTCTTTGAAAACTTTAGGTGGTAAGCCTTTAGTAAGTGGATCCACGATCATGAGAGTTGTACTAATGTGTTCAACTGCAATTTAATAATTTTGAACTATTTGTTTAACAATAAGATATTTAATGTCAATGTACTTTGACGTTTCAGAAGTCTTGTTATTATTGGAATAAAGAACAACGGCTTTATTCATAATATATCTTTAAATGGTTTCTCAATGAAACTCTTTACGTGAAGCCCTGAAATGAAGTTTCGTAGCCACAATGCGTGATTTGATGTCTCATGACAAGCAACATACTCGGCTTCCATCGTGGATGGAGCAATGAGTTTTTTTTTTTTTTTTGGTAAAAGATGAAGCAATGAGTTGTTTGACACTTTTCCAAGAAATGACACCAACAGTTAGCATGAAAATATTACCTGATGTTGATTGTTTTGTATCAAATCACTCGCAAAGTCTGAATTTGAATACCCAACCACTTTTAAGTAATCGGATTTCATGTACGTGAGCATAAATTATTTCATGTATCCTTCAAATACCAGCCAAGCATTCCAACTGTGTACGAAATATCTAGATGCGTACAAATATGAACATACATAAGACTTCCCACAACAGATGCATAAGGGATATCTTTCATTTGTGCCTTTTCTAAATAATTCATTGGGCTTTGGAGCAAACTTAACTTATCACCCTTGGCAATGGGTGCATCACCTGGTTTACAATTAAGCATGTCAAATCTAGTTAATAGCCTTTTGACACAAGCCTTCTGTGATAAGCCAAAATTACCACGTGATCCATCACAATAAATCTCTAAGCCCAACACAAAAGTTGTTTCACCAAGATCTTTCATTTAGAAACTCTTTAAAAGAAATCTCTTGGTCTCATGCAATAAGTCTATGTCGCTACTAGCTAGTAGGATGTCATCAATATATAAAACCAGAAACAAATTTGCTCCGTCTAATTTCAGCATTTTCATTTAGAAATGCAGTATTTACATCCATCAGATGTAGCTCTAAAAATCATAATGGGCTATAAGGGCCATAATGATTCTAAAGGACTTTTTCGTAGAAACTGGAGAGAAAGTCTCTTTATAATCAACGTCCTCCTTTTTCAGTAGAACCTTTAGCGACAATACATGCCTTATATCTTTCGATGTTACCTTTGGAATCACGTTTGGTTTTAAAAATTTATTTGCATTCAAATTGTTTCACCCCCTTAGGTAACTTGACAAGATCCCAAACGTCGGTGTCCTTCATAGACTTTAACTCATCTAGTATAACATTCATTCCATATGTAGAGTGAGCACTTTGTTTGGCTTGAAGAAAAGTGTAGGATCATTTTTCATTCCTATATCAAACTCATGCTCATCGAGATAAACTACATAATCATCCGAAATAATATATCTCCCTTCCCGATTGGATCTCCTTATTTGCATTTGTAATTGAGAAGGTGGGGGTGCTTCTAGACTAGCAGAAGGCAATCAAATTATATTTTCATGATTTGCATCCGCATCCTGTTCAAGAATAGGATGATCACGATAACAGGTAGAATATCCATAATAGGAATGTCAACACTTTTTCTTCAAAACTAATATTTTTGAATTGTGTACTCCCAATATTCTCAACATCCTCAATAAACTTGGCATTATTTGTCTAAATTATGGTATTAATACAGGGGCAATAAAACTTGAATCCCCTTGATCTTTCTGAATATCCAATAAGGTAGCAACTAACAGTTTTGTAGTCCAATTTTCCTTCATGAGACTTGTAAGGCCTAGCCTCAGCTGGACATCCCCTAAATATGTAAGTGTCGAAAGCTAGAATATCCACCAGTCCATAGCTTGTATGGGGTTTTGTTGACTGCTTTACTAGGTACTCTATTAAGGATATAAACTGCAGCCTTTAGGGCCATTTCCCAAAGAGACTCTGGCCAGATAGAATGACAAATCATGCTCCTAATCATGTCTTTTAGGGTCCGATTTTGTCTCTCAGATACACCATTTTGACGTGGAGTCCCTGTGATGGTGTATTAAGGAACGATGCCACATTCATGTAAGTACCTCGCAAATGAAATGAATATTGGCCTAAATCGTCATAACTACCATAGTTTTCACCACCATGGTCAGATCTAACGATCTTAATTTTCTTATTATGTTGATTTTCAACCTCGGCTTTATAGGCCTTGAACACATCCAATGATTGTGATTTTTCATGTATTAATTATTGATACCCATAGCGAGAATAACTGTATGTAAAAGTGATAAAATATCGTTGACCATTCCTAAAAGCCATAGGGAATGATCCATAAATATTAGTATGTATCAAATATAAGACACCAGAACTCCTATGTGCGCCTAACTTCCTAGTGTTTGTTTGTTTCTCTTTTATGCATTCAATACAAATCGTAAAATCTATAAAATGAAGGGTACCATGAACTCCAGTTGACACAAGCCTTTCAATCCTCGGTTGAGATATATGACCTAGACGCTTATGCCATAAATAGAAGAGTTCTCTTTAATTAATTTTTGCTTAGTACCATAATTAATAAAATGCAAAGTTTCATTTGACTGTAAGTGGAAAACATCTAAGTCTAACTTATTATAGATTATCAATCAGAGATCCAGTACCAATAACAGTAAAATTTTCTAAGATATTCAAAACTTTCTTTTCCAAAAGAAAAAGTATAACTGCATTTATCCAAACTGGAAATAGAAATTAAATTTTGCCTAAATGACGATACATAAACAATCTCATCCAAATCCAAATAAAAATTAAACTCTAATTTTAATTTATAGACTCAAATTGCTTCCACACAAACTTTATTTTCATTCCCCATGTAAATGAACTTTTCAACATCATTTGGTTTTCAATTCCTTATGCAACCCTGGATGGAAACACTGATGTGAATAGTTGCACCTGTATCTATCCACCATGAATGGTGTGGTACCTCAGCTAGATAATATTTAAAACAAACAAAACTAAATTATCACATTTCTTTGCGAGCCACTTCTGATATTTGAGACAATCCTTCTTCACATGACCCACTGTCTTGCAAAAGAAACATGTGAAGACTTTATCATGTTTCTGTTGCAATTTTCCTATGAAATCCCATCAATAGCAGTTCCCTTAGCTTTCACAGAAATATTTCTTTTCCTTTTCTTGATGTCTAAATTGTCATTGGAAAATGTCGCTATGTGAGAACTTTCTGTCTTTTCTCATTTCAGCCGTTCCTCTTCTTGCACACACTGAGCAATGAACTCATTAAGAGTTCATTTCTCCCTTTAAGTATTATAATTTATCTTAAAGGGACCAAACTGTGTAGGAAGAGAAATTAAAATGAGGTGCACAAGGAGATCATCAGAAAATTCCAACTATAGTGTCCTTATTTTGGAAACAAGATTAGACATTTCCATTATGTACTCACTTATATTTTCTTTGCCTGTATATCGCATGGTAACAAGTTTGCTAAGAAGCATACTTGCCTCCACTTTTTTTGATGCAACAAATCGGTCTGCAACCTGACGTAGGAAATTTTTTGCATTTTCCTTCTTAGGCATGACACCACGAAAAGTTTCAGAAATAGAGTGCTTCATTATCATAAGACTAATGTGATTAGAGCACTCACACTTTTCATAAGAAGTTTTTTCTTCAGCTGAACTATAATCAGTAGGCTTAATGAGTTCATTAACATGAAACGCATAATCCAAATCCATACACTCGAGAACAATCACTATATGTTATTTTCATTTTTCAAAATTTGAACCATTAAGTACTGGAATGTTGTTTAAATTGGCAAATATCGAAAAAGTATTCACTAAAATAACACAAAGAACAAACTCACATCAATATATGTACTTCCCATCAACTTTAATGCATTGATATCATAACATGAAAATAAATAATGAGCAATCATAATAATGCATAAGAAATCGAACACACCATTACAATTCAAGTTTTTTTTACAGGCATGGTAACGTGTAAGTGGTTCTCTCAAAACAACTAAGGCTAATTAATTGAAATAAAACAAAACCTGGCTTGGCCAAACAATGACCTTCCTTTGGGCTGATCATTGAATGCATAAGTGAATCTAAGAAAATATTGTACTTAAATTAATTACCTTATACCATAAATGAACCGACCAAAATAACAACCTTCTTTTAGGCCGACGTATCACAAAATTCGACATACATTTAAAATGTGGATTGCTAATTAAAATATATTGGATGTGCTCCTAAATTAAAAAATACAACTAATTTGTATTTCATAAAATTCAACTTAGAAGGCGTTTGTTTTTTTAAATAACTTAGAAGCTAACTTCTAATTGGAGTTAGAAGTTTTGATCAAGCTTCTGAATGAACTATTTGTTTTGCTTCTAAATGGGTTGTTGATTAGAAGCTGTAAAATTAAAATGTGTTTGTTTTTATGTGTTGAATGGGAGCAGTTTGACAATTTTGCCCGACTGAGCTGAAAAAAATTATGACATAAATATTGTGCTTAAAATCATATCCAATAATTATTTAAATACTAGAGAATGTTATAATATCTTTCATTACAAGAGTATCAAAATATGACCAAGTATATTTAAAAAAATTATCAAACAAAATTTCTTACTAATATTTCGTTTGCAATACGATCTCGTAAATTAACCATATCGATTTGTTCACATGATCCAAATACTTGATAAAGTTGTGGTTGTTCACTATCAATTTGCTCGGGAGAGCTTGAGAGATGAATAAAAACTTGAAAATACAGAGAAATAAAACAAAGATGAAGGAGAGAAAGAAGATAAGTTTCTTACCGAATCCTTATGAATGTAGGTAGAACAACAATGCTTGGTGAAGAGAATGAAGGTGTGCTGTCAAAATTTAGCCCTACTTACTTTTAAGAAGATGGGGACAACAATTATCATTACAAAATTATGATAAAGTTAATATTAGAATAATTTTTTACTCAGTGCTAAGTGATCAACACCTCCCTATTGCTTACTCCAATCAGAAGTAGAACTTCTGATCAGAACTAAAAACAAACACTCTAAACAAGGTCCACTTCTTATTAAGATTTTTGACTCTATTCAGAAGCAAAAACAAACACCCTTTTAGGTTCATATAAAAGATCAGGCCCAAAAAACTGAACAAGCCCAATAGACTGAACCGAATAGACAGCGCTAAATCGCCCAAAAAACCAAACCAGAATAAACCGGTCTAATCAGTCCAACATAACAAATTGGTCCAGCAGGACCCGAACCAGGTCAATCCAATCAGGTCTAGAAACAAATCCAACAAAAAAAGACCCAACAGAACTCGTCTTCTTCACCTGTTTCGTTGAAGGTGAGAAAAAAAATCTAAATGTACAAGGGAACCTCAGAATTGATGGAATGAAAGGAGAGGAGCGGTCGTCGGAATCCCACCACCCTCCGTCATGACCATCTGAAGTCAAAGAGTCGATCGAAAACAGGGGCGTTTATAGGTAGAGAAGAAAAAAAAGAAAAGAGGTGTGACATTGCCTCCCTAAAGCATTGCCAACCGGCGATCGTGTAAGGGATCGATCAGCACCGGAGCGATCAGAAACCATAATCATGTCAATAATAAAGAAGGTCGGCCTTCGATTAGAACCGATGATCGAAGGGACCAAGAAAGGTCTGACGTCGAAGGTACCTCCCTTTTTATGAATAGTATAAATAAATAAATTTCTAATGTCATTCAACTACCACCAACCACCCGAATAACCTAATGGGGTCGATTAGCACTGGCTAAACCATAATCTAATCGCTGGGAGAACCGAATCCGGTGAAATAGATTTCTAAGATTTGGATAAAACCTAGTGAGGATTGATTAATTAATTAAGCAATAAGAAAACAATAAACAATATGTTTTCTTCAATGATTCTGACAAGGAGGCTTTGATACCACTTGTAAGAATCTACCAGATCATAAACCAAGACCTCATGTCAATAGTCAATGAAGAAAAATAGCAATCAATGCGTACCTGAAGTTTTCATTGATGAAGAATATTCTTGCAGCAATCCTCACGAACTAGCAACGCGCAACAGAGAGATTTTCCACCTCCAAAACCTTTATCTTGTGTTTCTCAAACCAAATGGAAAAAGTAGGAGATAGATAATTAGGTTTGGAGTGGGAACCTCCACCGTATATATAGAACCCTAATTATATTATTAACCCATCATCCAATAATAGAATTATATTGGGACTTAAATTGATATCTACACATAAATAACCTTCATATTCAATTTAGTAATATATGTCAAGACATAAAACGTATAATTAGAAATGTGTTTACGACTCTAGTCTTGTTTCTTAATGATCAAAACTAATCGGGTCTAAGCAAACACCACTCACCTATAATTCGATAGTCTACAATGTATAATAATATGAACTATATAGATCCACCTTAAGAGAATTTTCTAATAGTTATAACTTTCTTTTACCTAGTAACCAATACTCACAAGCTTCGAAATCACGCGGTGTTCTAATCTTTACACCTCGATCTCTAGATTGAAGTTCCCAGTTAATTACATGTTATGTCACTTAAAGTCACTTAGCTACCGTTGACACAAAACATAACTTGGGGTTACCTGTCTTGACATTTCTAGAGATTCACTCGTATCAGGCCTGCAATGTTCTTGGGGGTAGACTACATTGTCACATTCTCTCTATATAATACAACCTTATTGTCATGTTCCCTTAGAATCAGCTCCAAGACCCGCTACTGCAAACAAGTCCCAATGATATGGAGGGGCACCTGATTAGCTTACCAACTCTAAGCACACACAAATAGGCTTTCACTATTCATTAGGCCAGGTGACTAATTTAATCTATTGTAGCTATACTATATTATCCAACCTTTTTCAAACAAAAATTATCTTTCAACTTTTCAACAATCTAATAGTCTTATTTTAGTTTTATAACAACAATGGTGAACCTTTTACATTTGATTTACTCGTGTATAAGTTATACAATCAAACCGAGGAATGTAAAAGAAACTGTGTTGATTGACTTTCATGGTGAAGTTGTGGAGCCGGCTTAGCAATTGACTCGGTTGTCTGCATTACATATCACTATTCAACTTTATGTCAAATGTGTTTTAATACCACAATCAACTATGGTCCTATCATCACATGTTATTTTTATGCATACAACAATCAATAAAATGAGAATTATTGGCATCTAGACCTTGGCTTTCATATACAAATTACCCTTTATTTGAGTGATTTCGTTTGAAAAAAACTAAGAAGTAGGTTCATGGAAATTTCCTCCTGACAATTCCATTAAATGTTGAACTCTATTGTAACACCCTGTGTGGGTGGGCTCTAATGCTGACAGACTACCTTGTATGGGCGGGTTCTAAGGCTGATAGCTTCATTGTGGGTGGGCTCAGAAGGCTGGCATGCTACCTTGTGTGGGCGGGCTCAGAGGCTGGCAGACTACTAGAGGTTATAGTCTCATATCACCTGTGTGGGGGAAGGAGATGTGTTATATATGTGTGAGTTTGGATCCCCATGACAACGCATTTTAAAGTCGTGCGAGTCTTAGGCCCAAAGCGGACAGTATTGTATCATGTCAAGACTACCGCAACCTTAATTCACCACCAAGCAGCCACCGAGTCGGTACCTGCCAACTTGAAGCACTCCCCATCCTCTATCGGGTAACGAAGGTCCTATGAGTTATTATATAAACAAGCTATTGAAAATTTATGTATTTCCATAGTTATTGAATGAGTAAATCGGACATTATGTAAACTAATTACATAAAGTCCTTTATGTAAGTCTCTAGACCAATAGGTGTGTTGGTTCAATTATGTCTTCTGGGAGCAGGTACGAAATGTTTCATTTGATATAAGTAGAATCTCAAATTGGCCATTTGAGATATCCAAAAATATTAGCAATTCATCATTACAATAACAACCTAGCACACAGAAGAAGAGTTTACATTTAAATCAAACAGGTTCTTTCCTGTTCATCTCAAAGTCAATTCTTATTTCTATTCGCCTGAGTGTCCTAAAGTGCATTAGGAAAAGAAACGAATCTATTGTATCTTGGGAGACTAACGACCATCAACGTTGTACCGAAACGGGTCAAATATTGTCTTAAGGACATTGCATTAAGCAAATATCAGATTATCTTATCCCCTCACTTTTACAGATTGTATCTAACAATCTTAAAACAATATATATAATCTGTATCAATGTCAATTTTTTATAAAACTCTTGCCAAACATAGCCAGAGTAATAAAAACTATGGTCAAATCCAAAGTCCAAAACTTTGGTTAATACGTGTTTGGTTTTCAGACTTTGAGTCTGTGTTGTATGTTGTACGTAGATATACATATCCAAAGCACTAAAACTTTGGTCAAATCCAAAGTACACACTTTGGTAAAGAACATGTTGGCTTATAGACTCGAGTCTATATCATCTACTGTTTGATAAAGAATTTTTATTTGTGCAATTTTGGTTAACATAATGTTTTGTACATTAAGTTCTAGAGTTTATATTAATTTAGAACTCTATCAATATTATTGTTTTTATTACAGTAATTTGTACAAATTAGATACAGAGTTTATAAATTTATGAACTCGGATTAAGATACTGTTTTTACAATACTTAGTCTAATTTTTTTTTGTGACATAATTTGATTTATTTGTATTATTACGAATTACAAATAAATTGCTTTTTTTGCAAATCAAACAGAAATATGGGAGATAAAATGGAAACCATTTTAATTGATGAGGTGACCTCTAGAGTCACTAAAGTTCTTGCTTATGATAGGCCAGAGAAATTCAAATGAGTTGATTTTAAAACATGGTAGAGGAAAATGTTGTTTTACCTAACAACATTGGGTTTGGCAAAGTTTCTTACAGAAGATGAACCAAAGCCAAAGGATGGGGAAACCCAAGAGAACCACAAGGAAGCGTTCCTTGCAATTGAAGCTTGGAGGCATTCTAGCTTCCTGTGTCGAAACTACGTGTTGAATTCGTTGGATGAAGTTTTCTATAGTACTAAAAACAATGTTAAGGATCTGTGAGGGCATTAGAAAAGAAGTACAAAATGAAGGATGTTGGACTACAAAATGACTGATGCTAAAACTGTCATTCTCCAGATCCAAGAAATTCTAATTCACGAAATGTAGGTTGAAGACCACATAATTAGCAAATCTTTCCAAGTTGCTACTATTATTGGAAAGCTCCCTCTCAATTGGAAAGATTTCAATCACTATTTGAAACACAAGCATAAGGAGATGGGTCTTAAACACATGATTAATACCATGCTTATCAAATTCGATCTACTTGAAAACTTGTGGGAGGAAGCACTCCGTTTTTAAATCGAGTGCCCCACAAAAAATTTGATCAATTACCATATGAGATATGGAAAGGTAGACGACCAATAAACACATTAAAGTGTGGGGGGTGCTTAGCGAAGGTTTCTGTTCCACCACCCAAAAGGAACAAACTATGAGCAAAAATCATTGATTATTATTTTTTAGGAAATGCCGAAAATAACAGTGCATACAGGTTTTTGGTGTTTAAATTAGATATCAATGACATTCATATTGATATTATTCTTGAGTCTAGAGATGCATTATTTTTTTAGACTGTATTTTCTCATAGGAAGGATTACATAGAATCAACACTACGTATGACTTTTGAGTCGTCTAGTGCCCCAAAAAAAACACATGAGGTGTCAAATGAAGGGAGTGAGCAAAATATCAATTCTAATGAAAATAGAAATTATGACTTCCTTAGACGTAGTAAGAGAGCTCAAAAGTACAAAATATTTGGTACAGATTTTCTAACTTATATGTTAGAAACATAGTCTCAAACTTATAAAGAAGCAATGTCTACTCCTGAAGCTTCTTTCTGGTAGGAAACTATAACAGTGAGATAGAATCATACTTGGGAATTTGTTGATCTTCCTCCTGGACATAAACCAATTGGGTGCAAATGGATCTTCAAGTGTAAAATGAAACCCGATGGTTCCATTGATAAATATAAACCTCGATTAGTAGCTAAATGGTATAGTAAACAAGAAAGCTTAGACAATTTTGATACTTATTCTCTGGTGACAAGGATAACATCAATTAGGATGTTAATTGCCATCGCAATAGTTTACAATTTGGAAATTCACCAAATGGATGTAAAAACTGTGTTCTTGAATGGAGAATTAAATGAGGAAATATATATGGATCAACCGGAAGGGTTCTGAGACAAAGGACAATATCACAAAGTATGTAAACTTGTTCGATCCTTATATGGTCTAAAACAAGCTCTCAAACAATGGGATGAGAAGTTTGGAGTCATGTTGAAAAATGGTTTCAACATAATGAGTGTAACAAGTATGTCTACATACAGAAAATCAATCATGCCCATGTGATAGTTTGTCTTTATGTTGATGATATGATTATCTTTGAGACTAATAGTCAAGTTATTATGTCCACCAAACTTATGCTCACTAAACATTTCGATATGAAATATCTATGTGAAGCATACGCGATATTGTGAACACCTGATTGACTAGCTTTGTCTCAATCACATTACATTGGGAATGTAATAGAAAAGTTCAAACAATATGGAATCAAGAAATCTAATAATCCAGTCCATCCATCCCAGGTGTTACATAAGCATATAGGTCCAAGTGTTTCACAACTTGAGTACTCTCGCATTAGTGGAAGTTTAATGTATATGATGAGTTGTACGAGACTTGATATAGCTTATGTTGTGAGTAGACTAAGCAAATATACTTGTAAACCAAGTAAAGCTCACTGACAAGTTTTATATAAGGTTTTAGGGTATTTGAAAAATACTTCAAACTATGCATTGCACTATGGTGGATATCCCAGTGTCCCTGAGGGATACAGTGATGCAAATTGGATTTCTGATTCTGAATCAGTAAAATCCATCAGTGGTTATGTGTTTACTATGGCAGACGATGTCGTATTCTATAAACCTTCTAAACAAACATGTATAGCTAGATCCACAATGGAATCTAAGTTCACAGCCTTAAACAAGACTGGGGAAGAACCAGAGTGGCTTCGTCAATTTTTAAAAGACATTCCATTATGGCCACAACCAGTACTGGCCATATGCATACATTGTGACAATCAAGCCTCTATATGTAGAGCTCACAATTTTATGTACAACGGCCGATCACAACACATATGTCGAAGGCATCGTATTGTGAGACAATTGCTCTCTAATGGCATAATGTCCATTAAATTTATGAAATCAAAAGATAACCTAGCGGATCCATTTATCTAGAAAGCGTATAAACTGCGCTTCGTGGGGAATGGGTTTAAAAGCCTAATACACACAAATTATCATATACGAAAACCTTACTAAGCGATTGGGGATCCCGTGGACTTAGTTCAAAAGGAAAACTAGTGATGGATAAACACTTAAGAGTATAATACTCTTTCCATTCCTATGAAGCACCAAGTGCAAACCTACTGTGATCAAAAGGATAAACAATAATACATTGTTTTTAATGACGTTTATATCTTGCAAAAAACAAGTGGTGTATTGTAGGATACTTCTTAAAGAAGCGGTCACCTATGTAAGTGTGAGCTGGGTCGGCTCTTCGTGAATTTTATCAGGCTGAAATCTCTAGTAGCACTTACAAAACCGAGAATTGTTCAGAACCAAAATGAACACAACCGAGAATAGATTTTGAATGGAATAATGTCATGTAAAGTTTATTGACTGGTTTTACATCAACAAATGACAGTTTAAGATGAAATAGTACACTGATTAGTTAAGTAATTCCGATACTCTTTTACTAAGGAAGGTTCAAAATGAAAGCTACCTATCCTGATGTGGCATTAATCCATGTATTCTTGAGATGTCACGATTTTCTCATTCAAGTAGGGGATTGGAAATTTATGTATTTTCATAGTTATTGAATGAATAAATCATACATTAGTAAACTAATTGCATAAGGTCTTTTATGTAAGTCTCTAGACCAATAGGCGTGTTGGTTCAATTGTGTCTTCTGGAAGCAGATACGTAGTGTTTCATTTGCTATAAGTAGAATCTCAAATTGGCCATTTGAGATATCCAAAAATATTAGTAATTCATTACAACAACCTAGCACAGAAGAAGAGTTTACATTCGAATCAAACAAATGGGTCGAATATTGTCTTATTGCATTAAGCTAGCCTCAGATTATTTTATCCCCTCACTGTTACAGATTGTATCAAACACAACCCCCTCCTCCTCTCTCCCAAAAACTCTCATTTGCATGAGATGTCTCACTTTTCAGTGGCATTATAAGGATTCATCCCTTTGCAGGTCCCTAATTGGCTGCACTAGGAGTATTTCGTTTCTTTGCGCTGTTCTGTTGTTATTGCTTTATAAGAAGGAAGACAATATGCTCGAAAGATCAAACAAATAATGTGACACTAGCAAGTAAAGCGCCTACTGTTAACAAGGTTCAAGTTTTGCAGGTCAATCGAGGGGCAACGGAAAAGTTCATCTACAACATGGCAAGAGAGAAACCAATTAGATACTTTGTTCAGCAACTTTGTAATTTCACACAACTACTAAGTAAAATTGGGATCTGGTAGTTTCGGGTGGTCTACATGGGAGAGTTCCCAAGCAGAATGAAGATTGTAGTAAAGGTCCTGAACTGAAGCTTGGACACGAGAGTTAAAGAGCACTTTATGGCAGACGCAGCAACTATTGGTAGAACATACCATATCAATTTAGTGAGACTTTATGGATTATGTTTTGTTCATCATCATAATTGTCACGAATACATGGAGAATGGATCGTTTGACAAGTATTTGTTTTGCAAAGAAATGGTGATAACTGGAAAAGTTGCATGGCATGGCGATAGGAAGTGCCAAAGGTCTTGTTTATTTACATGATGACTGTCGACAGAAGATGATTCACTATGATATAAAGCCTGGGAATGTTCTTCTTGACACCGACTTCATCCCCAAGGTTACAGATTTTGGAATAGCCATGCTATGTAATAGGACTACACTCCTATGAGTGACACTAGATATTGGAGGGACTCCTAGCTACTTTGCGCCAGAGTTTCTATTGAAACACAATGTGATTACACATAAATGCAATTTGTACAGCTATGGGATGTTGTTCAAGATGGTGGGGAAGAGAAAGAATGCGAACACTAATCCATCTAGCAGCCTAGATCGGTTTCCAAAACGGGTGTGGGACAAATACAAGAAAGGTGGACTGAGAGGTTACAGTGGAATGCGGTATGGAGGAAAAGGATAGATAAAAGGCTGAGAGAATGTTCAAGGTGGCTTTATGGAGTTTCAAGACTCACAGGAGATGAGACCTCATATGAGTAGTGTAGTGAAAATGCTGGGGGATGGAGTGGAAATAACACCACCTCCCAAGCCATTTCAGTATCTGTCTTCAGTGGTGACTGGTGCAATCATCTCCACCATCCCCCCTGGCAGCAGTACAGGTTCAAGCTATGCAACAAACGAGTAAAAAAGTTGCAGTACAGGTTCAAGCGATGCAACAAACAAGAAAAAAAGTTACATGAATACTTTTAGAGACTAAAAGTCAATTCTACCCGTTCCGTAGACCCCGACTTTGATATGCTAGATATGTCTCTTAAGTTTTTTGAGAAGTTGGCAATTTAACAGAAGTATGATATACAACTGCCTTCTTCCTAACGAGAGTTACATGAATACTTGTATTCAGTCTCTTTCTAGTTATCTAGTCTCTTTCTTGTTATCTACTTCGCACAGTTAGGAACAAGTTACAACATATAAACATGGAGTCAGAGACTTCATGAATATATCCTCCCAATACAAGACAATGCAAAACTGACTCATTCACGAGCAAGCGTGAACTGGAGCAGATCCATGTATGTATGACCAAAAATTCTAGGGGTCGAGGGAAAGGGAGCGAGGTATGGGTGTAACGACCCATCCTCCTCGCGATGAGCACCAGCGCGCATCTCAAGGGCGATGCACTCCTCTCGAGGAGGATGGGTGGTTACACCCATCCCTCGCTCCTTTCCCTCGACCCCTAGCAAAGCTCATGTATGACATTGCTAACATATCTACCCTAATTGTCAGGTTAGGATAATACTTAGAAGTCAAAGAATTGCTCTGTTCTCTCATGTGGTTTGAATAACAAATGCCCATTCAAAGCCAAGAACTTAATTTCAAGCTTTTCGAGTCATCTCTCATGTTTCTACTTAACTACTTTTATACACGCATGCAAAACATTCTGAGTAAGCTCTTTCTTTATCCTTGTCATTTAACAAGATTTGTAAGGTTGGTTGCTCCCAAGGCTTGGAGGAACTTTTGGAGGACAAATTCATATCACAAAGATATGGCCAAATTCATATCCTCCTCAAATCAGTGACAAATACAATTTGGATCCCTAAATCCAACCCGAATTTCATTGTAGTAAATCCAAATATGCCCCATTCAGGGCAGGACAGAATGGATATTTGTGAAAATTCCCCCCTGCCATCCCTACTAACATGCAATCAAGTTGAACTACAAGTTCAAGAATGCCAAAAATAGTATGAAGAGTGCAGAGCCAACTGAAGTTTCACTCAACAGAAACACAAATATATACATCAAACAGTTGTAGAACATCCGGAATTTGTAGTTTATAAAATTCAATTTTGAATCCCTTTTTGAGCCGTACTCAAATTTCATTGGCTCCACACCCTTCAATTCAAATTTGCAAGTTGAGAAATGTAAACAGAGATGTATTAATATTTAATAACTACAACATAAGAAAAATAAGATTAAAAAATAATAATAAATAAGACAGAAAAAAGGGGAAAATCAGACTAAAATAACTGATTCATAAATATGCTGAAAGCCAGTCAAATTCTATTAGAAAAGAGAGGGACAAATTGAACAGCCGGAAGGACATAAATAAAGCCTCAACTTATGCTTTTACAAATATAGACAAAGCAAACCATTCCAAGGACTAACCCCATGCTATAATTATCAGCACTGCAACTATACATAAATCACCTTATTAGCCAAACTTAAAAGACTTTCCCTTGTTTTTACTCAACTTCCACAAGCCATGCACTCTTCCCGGTTCTCCAAGGAACAAACAACTTGTGCCATCTTTGCACCATCATCAGCCTCTAATGGCTTAGTCTTATCCTACAGCACCCATAAAAGGTAACTAAGTGTTAATAACAAGAAGCATAGTATAGGAAAAGATATTGTTTAACAATCTTACAACTGCAATAACAAACTGAAAAGTCAGGTTAATTAGTAAAACCTCGAGCATGGAGGTATCAACAGTGAACTTGATAGCATCAGCAGCAGCACGTGATCGCAGATAGTACATTCCAGTTTTCAGACCCTAGGCACATCCATTAAAACTCAGCGTGTTGCATGTACAAAAATAGAATTGATAATTAACACCAAAAAATGAAAGAATCCAGCAGCATAGTCAAACATATAAATTTTAGGGTCAAGACTAGAAAAAGAACTAATGAGATATCTCAAGCGTCGACCCAAAGAATGAATACTGCTAAGATACATATGGCTTCAACCTAGCAAACACACATGTGGAGGACCATGGTGCAAGGGAATCAGATGAGCTTAGGTTTTAAATAACTCCTATGCATTCTGCAAAACACTCTGTATCATGAGCCTATATATATACATTCAACTCCTGTTACCATGATATCTATTGTTTCAACACTATCATTGGTAGGCTGTTGGTGCAGCTAAGCCGCGAGGCATTGTTTATATGCTCTCAACTCCCAATCTCCCTACAGAACCTGCCCCCCCCCCCCCCCCCCCCCCCCACAAAAACAAACATAGGCAACGAGTATAATTCTTTTCCTCCTAAAAAGGAAATTATAAACCAAGTAGCATAGATGTTCTACCTTGGACCATGCGTAGAAGTGCAGTGATGTAAGTTTTCCAAAGTTAGGTTGGTCCATGTGGATATTCAAACTCTGGCTCTGATCTATGAAGCACCCACGAGCAACAGCCATATCAACCAATGTCCTTTGCTTAATTTCCCACACAGTCCTAACATAATTCAGCAACAGTTCATAAGCTTCTTGAATGGATAATTTAAAAACTTTACAATTGGAAGGCAAGAAAGTATCATTGCAGTACTTGTAAATTTCCTTCAGATCATCAGGAATCTGTGGTATTGTTTGGACTGATCCATTGTCATAAATTATCTGGTTCTTTAAATTAGGAGACCAAAGACCCATCTCAGTTAAGTCATGGAGGAGGTGTTTGTTCACAACTACAAATTCTCCACTGGAAAAATAATGAAAGTTAGATACTATGCAGTGCATATTTGCTATTTGGAACTTGAAAAGAATGAAGAGTAAATAAAAAATAAAATAACAAGAGACCTCAAAACTCGACGACTATAGATATTCGAGGTATATGGCTCAAAGCATTCATTGTTGCCTAGAATCTGACTAGTTGAAGCCGTGGGCATGGGGGCAACAAGAAGTGAATTTCTCACTCCATTCTTGGAGATCATTTCTCTTAAAGAAACCCAATCCCACCTATCAGATGGTGTTACACCCCACATGTCTGGTTGAAGAATCCCCTGCCAATAAAGAAAGAACATTAACTTTATACCCGATGAGAATGGTATACATGTATGTAATTTTATACAAATGTTTACTTTGATTGACCATCCAAGGAAGCTAATCGCAAAATGGAAGGGGAAATTGTTTTTTGTTTTGCTACTTCTATTCATGATGAATATGGGGAAGCCACTTGCATACAGGGAGCATGCATCTTTTGAACAAACAATGCTACATCCTTATAACATTTGAAAGGGGAAAAAAAGTAAAAACAATTCAAACATATTCTGAAAATGCTAATGAACACTATGTAAGTTACAAACCTTGCTAACAGGACTACCATGGTATGTCTCATAAGGACCTTCTCTTGCAGCCAATTCACAAGAAGCTTTCAAGGAATGGTAATATATGGTCTCAAATATCTCTTTATTAAGCTGTTGAGCCTGCAAAATTCCAGAAATCAAGTGAATATCAATTATCGGATACCAACTAAAAGACAAATGATTTACAACTCTCAGAATAGAAATACCTCTGGCGAATCAAATGGCATACCAAGCAGGATAAAAGTATCTGCAAGACCCTGAACACCTATTCCAATTGGCCTGTGTCTCAAATTGGACGTTTTAGCAGTATCAACAGGGTAGTAATTAACATCAATTATCTTGTTGAGATTTGTTGTCACTATTGCAGTAATCTGTCAAAGGAGAGATAACACAAATTGAGTCATTGCTATTCTTACATTCTGTGATATTAGTCAAAGCAAGAATATTCCATAAAAAGGAATCAAAAAATGCAAAAACATAATAGCGTGCACATAAAGTATAAAAACAAATAAATTACAAAAGCACATAGCCACAAATCCTACCCACATAAGACAACTCTAAAAAAATTCAAGAGAACTAACCTCTACTAGCTTGTCAAAATCAAAATAACGATTTTTGGAACCCCTGCTTCCTACAAGCTTGGATGGCTGAGATTCAATTGGAACATCCTGCAACAGAAAAAATTGGGCGCATTAAAGCACAAATTAGAAATAATGCCTTGTATATTAAAATATGAATTTTACAATACTAATTGATGAACCAAATTCACCTTTTCTCTCACGTATCGAGGAAGAGCAATAGATGCCAGATTACAAACAGCAGTTTCATCAGGGCTTGTATACTCAACAATCTCTGTACACAAGTTTGAGCACTTAATTGTCCCCAAATTTTGCTGATTGCTTTTCCTGTTGCAAGCATCCTGGAGAAAGTAGGGGAAAATGTATCAGGTCTAAACACAAACTATGAAATCAATATGATTGATTGAAATCAGAATGATCCAAAAAAATACCTTAAAAAGCATATAAGGAGTTCCAGTTTCTATCTGTGCTTTCAAAATCTCAAACCAGAGATTCTGTGCAGATACAACCTTCTTTGCCTTTCCCTGCTTGTGAAATACTACAGTGGTAAGTATATGGTAATGTAGAAATGTGATTTAAGAACCATCAAACCTCAAAAGTGGTAAGACTGGATGTACCTCTCTCTCGTATTTGCCATAGAGATTGTTAAATTCTTCTCCCCAACAATCAGCTAATCCTGGAGCCTCATTAGGACAAAATAAGGACCACTGGCCATTACCATGGACTCTTTCCATAAATAGATCAGGAACCCAAAGAGCATAAAATAGATCACGAGCTCGGTGTTCTTCCTACAATGATTTGAGAAAAAACAATGATAATGTGCATTAGAGTGGTGACTCGAGTGAAAGATTAAACTGGAACAAAAAATAACCAAAAATATATTAAAAAAAAAAGAACTAATTCCAAACACAACAAATCTTACCTTTCCATGATTCTTCCTAAGATCTAAAAACTCTAAGATATCTGCATGCCATGGCTCCAAATACACAGCAAATGCACCTAAACATATCATGAACAAAACAAGAACTAATAAGGCAAACATTGCAAACAAACTGAATTTTACTACATATCAAAAGCAAAGAAAAGCACCACATTACCTTTCCTCTTGCCTCCCCCTTGATCAACATAACGAGCAGTGTCATTGAAGACACGTAGCATTGGTACAATACCATTAGATGCTCCATTGGTACCACGAATGTAACTACTTGTAGCACGAATATTATGAATAGAAACACCAATTCCTCCAGCTGATTTGCTAATAACAGCACACTCCTTCAGCGTATCATATATTCCCTCAATACTATCATCTTTCATGCACACAAGAAAGCAGCTACTCAACTGACAAACCCAATAAGGTAATGATTAGACAATGAAGATAACTAGAGAAGATTGAGAAAAGTAGAGTTTATAAGATTTATAATGTAAGAAACATATACTTGGGGTCTTGGAGTCCCTGCATTGAAAAGAGTCGGAGATGCATGGGTGAACCATCGCTGGGACATCAAATGATATGTTTTGAGTGCAGAGTCAATGTCATCTTTGTGGATTCCAACAGCAACTCTCATCAACATGTGTTGTGGCCTTTCTACAACCTTTCCTTGAACTTTCAGTAGGTAGGACCTCTCAAGTGTTTTGAACCCAAAGTAATCATAATCAAAATCTCTGTCATAAATGATTTCACTGTCCAAAATTGAAGCATTCTGATGCAAACAAAAGTACAATAATCATTCTTAAAAAATCTCACATAAGAAAAATATAAGTAATGTGGAACATGCTTCTAATTTCACCAGAGAATATGTTTAGTATAGAATGTTATTGCTAAAGTAGCACTGAGACACATAAAATTAATACCCTTGGGGCCAAAAAAAAACCTCTATATATATATTTCTTTAGACAAGGTAATCATACTTGACAGATCATACCATAGCAAACACTAAACAAGGTCATATTCATATGAACACTTTATCATTAATCAACTACAACATAGAAACTGTAAAACTCATCAAAACACAAATAATCTATAGCATCATTTCAAAGCACAATTGTATTGTAGAATACCCAAAATGGTGGATGGAAAACACAGTACACGCTCTAAGAAGCAAATATCCAGAATGGCATACAACAAAAACATAAAATAAATTCTCCTACACATGGAAATTACAAGTATTTTTACCTTCATGATGATCTCATAAACATCATCAGCAACTAGAGGAGCCTTAAGCCCCGATCCTTCATTGAAGTGATTATACATAATTTTGATCCTGCATAGCCCACACAGATCATACCAATTAGCTAATCTGAACAACCAATTCTGAAACTAAACTGAGACAAACACTCAAAATATGAACAATCCTTGAAACAAATTAATTGGAAATTAAAGAAAAAGGTGGTAAAATTTTACGTCTCGGAAAACGATTTCTTGGTGTTCTTGTGCAGATTTGAGACGACAATCCTTGCAGCCAACTACATCGGAAATGATACAAACCAATCAATTCAATTCATTTGAATAAAGAAAAACCAGAGATGTACAGAAAATAAATAAACAATTAGGGCACGGCACTAACCGAAGCATAATCAGGATGATTTGCAGTCATGGCAGCGGCGGTCTCAGCTGCAAGTTCATCAAGCTGGCTGGTGGTGACGCCTTTGTAAACACCGGCACAAACCTTCTGCGAGACAAGCACCGGGTCACAGTGTTCAATACTAAGTCCATAACTTAGCTTCTTCAGACGGGCTGTGATCTTGTCGAAGTGCACAGACTCCTGCCTACCGTCTCTCTTCACCACATACATTTTTAAGAATGAATAAACTAGGGTTTTCTATTTGGGGAATTTCGTCGAACAATTGGTGAGCGAATGGATGAAAGCTGAGACAGATAATGACCCCAAATATATAGAGAGTGAGGGATGGGATGGGATGAGACAAGTGTGCGTGAGAAGGAAGAGCTAGGGTTTGGTGAGTTTAAATAGGCAGGCGGGAGGAATTTGGAACCACCACCATTTATTACAGCTTTGCTTGTTTCGTGTGTAAGGTTTTTTTTTTGTTTTTCCCTCTCTAATTAAGTTTTAGGTTTACAAGTTCCCGCCAAATTATGTGTGAAAATTTTGTGCATTACTTCGTAGCGTTTGGAGTTGGGGGCTTGATTGGCGCCTCTCTCTCTCGAGCACTCTCGTGGCGGGGGCCACACGCGATTTTTGTGGACATGCCTACCATATTTTTGAGAAGGGAATCTATTTAATTTTGGCTGTGCTTTTGGCCCACACTCTCTCACATTTCCACTCCCACATTTGATTTCTCAAATTTAACTTCAATTTTACATATCAAATCCAGTTTGAAGATCACACTTAGAGCTCAAATTCAAAAATAAAATTCAACATTTTTTATTTATTCTAGTAATACTATCTGTAGAATGTGAAGAAACATAAGGTAGCTGATAAGTATGGTATGAAAAAACACAAACCATCACGAAATGACAGATAAGGAAAAAAAATGTTTTATCTCGAAAGTCCAAAAAAACCAAAGTAACATATTTCATACTCAAAGGTCCTTCCTTGAAACAACTAAGAGGCACATGCCTTCTTTTTTGGACAAAAATGTCATAATTTTGTTGTATCGAGTCTGTTCGTATTCTCCAAAAAGTAATAGATTTCTTCAACCATAGCAGCTCCTCGTACTAGGGCTGAAAACTGAACCGACGGTTCGGTTTTTCACTTAAACCGTGAACCGAACCGACTTAGGTCTGTTTTAAAATTTTCAAACCGAAATTGAACCGACCATTAACAAAACCGATCCGAAACCGAACCGATTCTAATTTATGCAAACCATGACTGAACCGAACCGACTAAAATCGAATCAAAACCGAAATAAAACCGAACTGATCGACTATTTTAAACATATTGTATTATTTATATATAAAATATATATTATTTATGATATATATTCGGTCGGTTCGGCTTGGTCGGTTAAAATCACATAGAAATCGAAAATTGAACCGACCACTTCGATTTTGAATTTTTTAAAACCGAAACCGAATTTAAACCGAACAAATCGATTCGGTCGCTTTAATCGATTTTTTGTTCAGCACTACTTCTTACATTCTTCACCTATCTCTCCATTACTCTCTCCCTCTTTCTCCTCTCTCACTTTCTCAGTAGTAATCAATCTCTCATCTTTCTTTTTCTACATCATAGGGTTTGATTGCCTAGGGTTACAAAGCATGATTAACCTCAAACAATCGAAGGAATCTTTCCCTTCAGTTAATTAGGTATTCAATTTCTGACTAAGAGAGTTGCTCATCTAGTAGCAATTCTAGAAAGGTTAAGTCTTTCAATTGGGATGGATTGGTTAAACTTTAAGAAAGTGAACCAGGGCATGGGATCATCAAGACTGGTTTTCTTCAGGGTAGGGTCATGCTTTAGTGCAAACTATTGTGGTTTCAATTCACAAGAATTCTTTTGAGGGTATATCAGGTCAAGCTTGGTGACAATCGTTTTGTTTATTCATGAGTGATATGCAATTTTTCTTATTGACTAATGGTTTATCTCTTATGGGTTATAATAATAATAATAATAATAACTAAAACTTGTGACATACTTAAAAGCACATGATGATACACTCATATCACAAATATCACAAAAGAGCATTACTCTCTGAAAAAATCTATAATTATCAACAAACATGGTGATACAACTTGAAAATAAAATATTACTTCCATGATGCACAATCTAATATTAGATCTATGATTCATGCCTTTCATGTGTTGATCAGTGTTCTAAAAATCGCCGTGGAAAATCGCCCAGATTAATGGTTGGGCGGGCTGTCTGGGCGGTTCTGGGCAGGTCTGGGCGAGATTTAGGCGGGGTCTAGGCGGACTCTAGGCGGTCTGGGCGATTTTATTTTTTGTATTTTATTTTATTTTATTTTTTAATTTTTTTAATTTTTTAATAAGGCTGATTGTGTTCCTATTTTTTAGAAATAAACTATTTAATTGTTTTTTATTCAATATATGTCTAAATGTAGCAAATGATGATTACTTAATGGAATTCTCAAAGGATCTGCCGGTACCAATTTTACTAATGTAGATTTTATCAAACATAACTGAGGTTATTCATGCAATTTGAAGAAAAATAAAAGAGTACACACATTCAAATTTATATAAAATACCCATCATGACCAACTTCAGTCATTTGAGTTTTAATAAATTTTGTTCACGATTGTTAATTTTTCATGTTTTTAAATTTTGCATATGTATATTGGCATTAAATTGGATGTAATTGATAATGTATTATACTTAACTTTTGTAAATTATTAAAGTAATAATACAAAACCTAAGACCGCCTAGGCACCTGCTCACCGCCCGCCCAGCGCCTAGCGATTTTCAGAACACTGGTTGATGCACCTGAGATTAGTGTGATACACTTGTAGTAGAAATGGAGTTCACATGTTTTACGAAAGGTATCACCAATTAAACATATATAAGTATTTGAGTCTAAGTCGTTATATAAGTATTTGGTCCGGGACAAAAGGTGTCGGCCGACATGTTTTGTGCCCAAATTGGGCTCGACTTGCTTCATGACGAAGATAGAAAAATCCCCTTTTCGGCATCTAACGTATAGCTGAGTTCATATGTTTATGTCCACAAAATTAAATATCTTAACACATAAACAAAGATAAATGTTTGACTCTAAGTCATTATATAGTTTGATATTGGCAATACACTTTAAATGCCTACTAATCCAATATTTTGTTTCTTATGGTAATACACTTTAATTGTGGGGTGAACCCTTTTTTGGTACTAGGTGATACCCTTCCTGATACACACTTGATAAAATTGAAATGAAAAGAGTATCAACAATTTTTTTTGTATTTTTGCTTTTTTGCAATATATGGCGCACACTTAATCTACTAAGGTGAAACTCTTTTTGCATTGTGTGCTACCATATCCTATCTATATAAAGATGAACACTTAAAAGAGAAGAAAATCACTTTTCATATTGGTGACACTATCCATCTGACACTTCAGTTCGACACAAAGCTAAGTAACAACACTTCGACAAATCGACACCTACTCCAAAAGCTGGCAACCAGCGAGGAACAACCCGCCCACGTGAAGTTCACTTTTCAGTGACTTCACTAGCATTGGCGACATGTAACACTTCGTCAAGGGAGCTACACAGTCTGAGCCAGGACCATGCGCATCTCCTTCAAGGCTATATTAGCTTAGTCCCCGCTCAGAGTGAAACTATCTTATTGATTTTATTTCTTTAATTTTTTAATTTAGAAGGTTTGTTTGCACAAGCCTATACGATACACATTCATTCAAGGAATAAAATGGAAATTATAGAAAACAAATTTTATTAATTACTAAGAAAATCGTTACAAAACTTGCCCGGCTGACTAGTGCAAAAGTTTATACACTACAAGTATCTAAATCCGGCGCAAGTATGAATCCGCTGAAACGCATGACAAGAATTTGCTCCGTCAATCTGCTTTCAGAAGAGGATTTGAAAGTGAAAGCAAAAGTACCCAAAGTAGGATACATGCTGCAGGTACGCGATTGATTCTTTGCTTCACCAATCTGCCTTGCAAGGATGATTTGAAAGTGGTAGCGAAGATACTCAAAATAGACAGCAGACACCTTGCTCCACCAATCTGCCTTGCAAAGAGGATAAAAAAGTGAAAGTAAAAGAAAACAAATGTGGATGCTCTCAAACGAGGGAGCCCTAGGGTGATGCAGAGTTACCACCCTAGGACCACAGGTCGCGTCCACCAGAGCTCCGTTCTGCCAATCTGCCTTTCAGATACGACATCATGATGAAACCTAGTAGATACAGTGGGAACAACCACCCTAAAACTAGTTGCGGGTATCATCTCCCAGAGACAATGGTGGAAGGCAACTTGGGAGCAACAAAAGATTAAAAGACAAACTTGACCCTTGAGGGGGACTCTGTACTTCTTCTACGTGATGTGAAAAGAAATTACAAGGTCCTATAGAACCAATTGGATGCTCATCCAAACCAGGTGGCATCACATAATAGCAGGTCTTGCCAAGACTCATAGCTACAAATGATATAACATTCGAAGACTCCAACAACAAAGATCTTCCTTTAGGATTTGGAGAACCAAAACATATTTTCTGGAAAGATGCATTTGAAGGACACGCACTACAACATTCATGGCAATGCTTGAAATGGCAAAGACCAACCTATATATAAACGCGACTGTAACACCCCTACTTTTTCAATGACCATAAAAATCAATGTACCTAAAAAAAATTCCATTGAAATTTTAATTTTAAAATCTTCTTTCGTTTGGCAAGTCGTATTTTTTTCAAAATTCAGTTAACTTTCTTACCTTTAACGTGTGTATGATGTAACACTCCTAAATTTTAAAATCTTCCATTTAACGTGTGTATGATGTAACACTCCTAAATTTCATAAAACTAATTTATTTTATTTTTTAATTAAATAAAAATAGAGTTACAATTTATGTGAATTTAAATTTCAAAATTGAAGAGTTTTATTTCGTGAGTTTAAGGGATGGGTGCTTTCAAAATTTCAGTGGAAACGGATAACCACACACCTTATAAAGAGAACAATCCCTATTCTTCCCCATTATTTCTTCCTCCCTCCCCCCCCCCCCCCCCGCGTGTTCTTCTTCTCCTCATCCGGCGAGCATGGTCTGTGACTGCACGTCGCAACCGATCCCACCGCCCCAAAATACTTCCTTTCTTTTCTTTTCTTTTCTTTTCTCCTTCATCTTTCTTCCGTTTCCTTCCCCTTTGATTCTCGAACAAAAAAAAAGGAAGAGAGATTCACAGTGAGAGAGGGAGCTTGAGCAGTCTTGTCACTGGCGGAGATGGCGTGCGTTCGAGAGGAGGGTGTGGCCGATTGCGAGCAGAGACGAAGTGGGGCGATGGCTTTGGCTGGAATGAGACATTTGGCGGGGAAGATTAAAGCGAGTTTTCTTGTTTCCCTCTTTCGTTGATTCTACACTCAATCTCGCAAATTCCACTCTTGTTTCGTTTTCAAGCGCGTTTTGGCTTTTGGGTTATCGTCTTTTCGGCTCTTGTGTTTGGTGATCGATCGATCAGCTGAGTCCCTCTGATCTTCACTTTTTTGATGATTTTACAGATACCCATTTGGGTGAAACTATGTTATAGTGGTTTTTCAGTGGTGGATTAATTTATAGGACTTGTGATTGGCGGTTTTGGATCAATGGGTATTTGTGTTTTTCACTCAATTTGTTTGGGTTGTTGTTGTTGTTGTTGTTTTGAGTGATTTTCATTATTTCTGATCTTGGTTTTGTTGATCATGAAATAGGTGAAATATTATGAAATAAAGATCGGATTTTTGGTTGGTTTTGATTTTGCTTTATGTGTAAGCATTCCTATTTTTATAGAATTGGGGTTTGTTTTGTTCTATGGGTTGCTGATCAGACATGGTAAGGTAGAAATTTGAGTGAAAATTTTGGATTTTTAGTTGTTTTTTCATGTGTTTATTTGATGAATTTACGCAATTGTTTGTGGATTTTGAGTTTTGAGTGTCTATACTTATTATTTGATCCATTGCAGATTGAGGAAAGTTTTTATGTTTTGCTGTTAAATACTTGTGAGGTTAGTGTTTTTGTTTTGTTTTGTGTGCATCATTTGAGTTGCTGTTGAATCTTGTTCTTGCTGGCAATTTAGATGCTCATTAATTTTTCCTCATAGTGGTGATGTATGTAAGTAGAGCAATAACATGCAAGAACCAACTGGAAGAGATTGCAATAGTTCGTGTTTCTAGTCCCAACACGTCAAGGTTACAAACTAAGTTTCTTTATTCCACAATATTCAAAATCTTTTAGTGTCACTGTCATGTTTGGAAGAATCAGATGTTCATGGCTATGTTAATTAGCTTTAGGGTTATATATAAAAGCTAATGAGAGAGGGTGAATGGAAAAGAAAGAAGAAAAGATAATGGGAGAGAAAAGAACATGAGGGCAGTACCCGTCCTTGGGTCGGTTGCACAGTTCAGTTTGGATTGCTATGTACAGCGCGACTTGCACTTTGTGATTTCAGGTTGTTCTTTTAATTTTGGGATCTTATTTTTTTAAGAATAGCTAGTCAAAGGAGTTTTTTCTTACGTGCGCGTGTCTGGGCTTTCTTTATGTTCGTGTTTCGAATGTTTGATTAGGAGATTCATCGTTTTTATGGATTTGGAGCAATGTGACTTTTGGGGAATTTGTTACATGATTACATTGTGAGTTTTTTTTCATTCCCTATACCTCGCAATCTTTGTTTTCTTCTCTCTTGTTTTCTGGAATGAATTTGTGATTTTTTTAGGATTTGAAGATGGGGTTTGTGAGTTTTGTTGTTAGGATGTGTGATTATTTTGCAAGACTTTTCATTAAAGGTTTTCACACATTAGATTGGGATTTGCTGCTTTCTATGGAAGTAGGAGGCCTTGGTATTCAACCAATCCAGTTGATGAATATATAAGAGGCTTTTACCCAAGTGGCTGGGAAGATATGTTACAAAAAGGGGATTGTCTGTGGCAGGAAGTCATAAAAGCAAAGTATGATCTGAATTGTTCTAATTGCCCCTTGATGCATCTGATATGTTCTCACGATACTATTATATGGAAGAAATTTTTAATTTTAAGGATGAGTTTTCTCACAGGATTGGGTAGTGATTATAAGATCAAGTTCTGGCACAATACGTGGATTAGGAACGAGGGTCTTAAAGATAGATTTTCAAGGATCTAAACTTTATTTATGAAGATTAGTTGTGGGGGTATTCGGGTTGACAACATGGTGGATTGGGACCTTCATCTTATAAGCGAATCTTTCTTTGAGAAAATTGAATGAATGAGCGGATCCATCCTATATAGTCTACATTGTGTGATTTGGGGGTGGAAGATAATAAATGGGTGTGGTTTGACAATCAGGAGAAATATGTGTAAGCTCATTCATATTTGTTGGGTGATCCATCATAAAGAAGCTATTGATGAATCCAATGATAATAAGCCAGATAATGCTAACGTAGGGGGTAGTAGTACAGTGGAATCAATTTGGGAGAAGATGACATTAGATGAGTGGTTTGATTACTTGTAGATTTATCTTCCCAAGCAGAGACAGCATGAATGTACTGACATAATCGTTGCTAGTATGAAAGAAAAAGCTAAGAAGTTTAATGAGTTCACGGCGGAGCAGCAAGATTTGAAGGGTAAATCACCCTTGCCTTAGACTTTTAGAATTTAGTGATTCAATATAGATACTAATCTAGATATTAGGTACTAACAAAGAGTTCGAGCTCTAACTATAGTGGTCGTGCAGCTGAAGTAGGATGAATTAGTTTCTTGTGCATTATGCTTGTAAGATATTATTATTAGTAAAAATGTTAATTCAAAATTGATTTTCTGGTGAACACAACCCAATGGAGATATCAGTAGTACTTTCCTTCAGTTTAGTTGTTTCCTTTTCTTGCATAATAGAGTGTAAATAATTAAACTTGTTGGTAACAGTCTGATTATGCATCTTTTAGATGACACCCCTTTTGAGATACTTTCTGTCAAACTAGGATGTATGTGTTCATCCCTAAACTCACATTAATATGGAGAGTACTATGTGTAGTAGTGTTTGATATTACACTATTGTTTGTTTTTTTGATGTCTCATTGATTCTAAGGATGCAAGACCATTTAAGATTAATGGTGTTCCTCTGGATGTAGGCATATGAAATGGTTACATTCCCAAAAATAATGGGTGGATTGATTTATTTATGAATGACAAAATGCCATTGGGGAGGAATTTTGAAATATCAAAAATAAATGATATTGGTAAATTTTGACTTCTGAAAATTTAATCACCTGGAATTGTATCACTTAGAACTACCACACCTCTTTTTGTTTATTATTTTCCCCCTCTTACTAGAGAAACTAAATAACCTGCGGGTCGTCTTGCGGAGTTGGGGCGCCTATTTCTTATAGAGAAACTAAAATAACCTTCGGGTTAGTCTTGCAGAAATGAGGTGGATTTTTATGCCTAAGATAGGCTTTTATATTTATTTGTAAAAAATGTGACGTGACTTCATGCGCATTGATAGCCCAAGAGTGGCTTTTGGTACTCATATAGTTAGGATCATCCGGTGATGCATGCCTGTATGTAATGTGTCCCCACTTGGGCATGGATGACGGAAAAGTCCTACTTTATATGTGAGAGGCATACGAACATGTATGTTCGGCATGGAGATGGTGCGAATGTGGTTACGTCTAAGTGATCAATCCGTTAAAAATGAATAATATGCTTAAGTCAAATAATGAACGAAGATAATTGTTTTGATAAATAAATTACATCTATATTGTTTGTAACCTTTTTATGCAGGATGGCAAGTCCACTAATGTTTCTGCAAGTCAGACTTGCCATAGTCAATTTCTACAGTGTAAGTATAAGTAAATGCATATTTACTTGTTAGGATGATGACATGTCTGCCTCGTTGAGGAACTAAAATTCTTTGAACTGTGTTTTTCTTGCATGACACCTTCGCCTCATTGAGGAACTACCTATTGGTGTGGTTTTTTATTATTTGTTCTTAGCTTGATGTTATCACGAGTGAATTTATTGATTTTGGGATGAAGATTACTCGCACCAGCTATATTGCTGACCCAAGTGAGCTTTTGCTTTTTGGGTACATTCCTTTGAGAATGTAGTCGATAAGCCTTTCAGGTTTAGAGACTTTTGAGCAGCGTTACTGGAGTTTCGCTAGTGGGCTAGCAACGTCAGTCCTTCATGGTTAGAGTTTTATTATTAATTTTAGTTTGTTTCTATTTTCTAAACGATGTTTAAGTCGTTGCTGCTAAATGTGTATGTGGTTATTGAATTTCACGTCCCGAGTTTTGGTGAAACAGATAATCCTATGTGGATTTTGGAATTTTCAATTTCTTCGAAAATCGGGGCGTGACAGCGACGGTTCACGAAATGAAGTAACTCAATAGTTACGTCAATATTAAATGTCGTACGGGAAATAAGGAGGCGAATGTTCCAATTATAACTGCATGAGTTCACATACATTGAATTAATGGCATTGCATGCAACCCCATTAATTGGGGGAGTAATCGACACTAAGCCACCTCGCAATATGCGTCGTACACGTTGCACAATGATCTCTCCAACAGGGCCCAGCCAACCAGTGGGCTCAAGCGAGTGCCCTGCTAGATCCGACCTAGACTACAATGAATGGCTCAGTACACACAAAGAAATACACAAACGACGAAGGCCTTAAGCACCATGGAATGTTGAGCCCGCCTACAGTCATATTATCAATATTCCAAGGTATCCGCTCTGTTAAAATTTCGTTGTTCATTAAATCTGGATGAAATTCATTCTGATCGATCTATGGCGATCCGATTTTAGAATCAAACTTAGAAAGTGGGAGTCTATCCAGTGCTCTCGACGTCTGACCACGATGGTTTGCCAGGGATCATTGCCCAATTACAGACAATGGTCACTGATGCAACTTGCTGACTTGCACAAGGAACGCACGTGAGCCACGGACCACCGTTGTGGTGGACGATGACACTCCAATGCTAAAGTCATACATTGATTCGAGGAAGGTGTAATGTTGTAAATGGGAATTTGTAGTGTACCTTAGCTTACCAACCTCATGTCTTATTTATAGTGCAGGAGTCCTGGTTCGACCAAGTCATCGATGGTGTAGTTTAGGGAAGAAGACCTTTGTGGATATCCTTATCTAATTATGAGTCATGTTGTGGAGGGAAGAAATTTCCCTGTTAGCCATGTGCTTTTAGATACGCCAGAGATAGTTCCCGTTTCGAGAGTAGTCTATAGATAGAAGTCTCCATACGTGATATATACTCTGGAATCTCCTTCCTAGTTGGAAGCAAAGAGTTGTTGTAATTGCTTGTCTGAAGCCGATCCTCGATATATTTGCCTTAGCAGGGCTTACGGATATTGAGGATAGTTGTAAGACACGTGGGCTTAGCAGGCTGTAAGAATTCAAGTTCGTCTGGCGGACTGCATTGGGCAGGCTTAGAACCACTTGGGCCGGATTAGCGTTGGGCTGAAGCTAGGGTCTGTTATTCGTCGAGATCATCATGACATGTGTACGACACAGAGTTTGGACCGTTTTGGTATATCATCAGCTACTCCCCCGAGTTAGTGCGTCATCACATCAGATCGCTAAGCCACATATTGAAAAAATACGCAACTCATGATGATTGAGTTTGAATCGTTGTTTGAGCCGTGCGCTTCATTAATTGAATGTGCGTCGGTTCAGTGGAGAAGAGGCGGGAATCAATTCCCTATTTAGGTCATCATTTGTGCGGAGACTAACTCTTCTATTTTCTTGCTTTTAGAGATTTTGCTCTTTTCACCTTCTAATTGAAAATATTGTTCGTCTTCTTCATGGCTTACCAAAACCATCTTGATGACACAACTTTGGCCAAGGGCCTTGAGTTTTTCGAAGACATGTTGCTTTTTGAATCTGGACTTGCTGAAATCCGGACGAAGTTTAGGGTCCCTGAGGACCTACCCTTATATGATCTGAAGGATGATCAGACGCCAATGTTTTCGCCGGCAGGGTTCATCTGTTTGCACTGCTGGATGCTCCAAATTGGAGTCCGTTTTCCTATTCTAGATGTGTTTTGGGACTTTTTGGACTTCCTTGGAATTCCTTCTGCCTAGTTGGTACCTAATGGGCACATGAACGTTTTTCTCATTTTTATTAGGGCGAAGGAAGCTGGCGTCCGTGTGACTCCGCGGCTGACCCAGTTGTTGACTTCTCCTTATTTGAATGATCACACTGTTTGCAAAATGACGTCGTTGGCTTGCTTTAAGAATTTGCCTGATGACTTAAGTCCTAGCAGAAGTATTACTTATTGTCTCATGCGGATTCAAAGTACTTCCAATTCAAGGGTCGTCCGCTCGAATGAGAGTTCAAGACACTTTGTAAGTGTAGTTGTATTTTCTAATTTTGTTGAGTTTGATTGTATGCTAATCGTTGTTCGTGTTCCCTCACAAAACGGTTTCCCACTACTCCTCTTACTCCAGAGGAACAAAACACTATGGAGAATTTTTGTGACTTGCCAACGAAGAATGTGGTGGTGGTCATATGTATTTCCAAATTTATTCGCAGTGGGTTGTGGAACAACTTGCATGAGGCCCCCACTCTTTACTGATCGTTGCGAGTTAAGTCTAAAGGTGGGGCCCCTTCTAGGAAAAGGAAAGCCGCCAGAGTTAAGGCTCATGTTTCATTTGACACGGAGGAGTTGTTCGAGATGCTTGCCTCGTTTGTGAGTTCGAAGAAGTCCCATGTTAAAATAAGGTCGTCTTCAAAACGATCCGCTCCAGTGAGTGAAGAGCATGAGGCCGATCGACCAGTCAGAGCGGAGGTCGATGCATCCGGCTAGGAGAGGGACCACCTGCGATTAACAGGGGTTGAAGACGCGTCGAATCTTAGTGTCGCACAGGTAGAAGCTCTGAGCGAGAAACTAATGTTGGCTGTAATGGCAACTTCTACTGGTGTCGACCCGCTCGAGACCGTTCTGATAGAAGATTCTGATGAGGATCTGCCTAAGGTTCTGGAATCCAATTGTCCCATTGAGGGGTTGTCCAATAGTGACCATGGTGACATGGGCCAAGTTTCTCACAATCTGCAATGTTCCCCATCTCGCTTCAGGTCGCATTTCAAGGTGAAGGAGTGTTCGTTGGACAACTCGCTTCCTTCTCTTCCTCCGAATCCTTCTCGCACTAAAGGGTAGGCTGCTGGTGACAAAGGAAAGGTTGCAGAGGAGAGCTTGGGAGCATCAGGGACTACGAAGGGTGGTGCTGACGTAATTCCTCATCTGGGAGAGCTTCATCCTGATGCGTGGATAAGTTTGTTTACCCCGAACTTAGTAAAGATGACACTTAGGTCTAGCACCAAAAGATTGATGTGGATTATGCTTCGAAGAAGCATATAACCAGGCGTCATAGCTGGCTGATGGATCACGCTCCAAAACTCAAGAAGGATACACTAGAAGGGCGTATGGATAAGGGTTTAAAGTACCTTATGCTGGGAATGTCTCACTTGAGCTAGTGGCCATTGCTAGGATGAAAGTCGAGGCGGCCTGTGAGAGGGTGTATACCATGGAGCGCGTCTTCTCGAACATGCAGAAGCTGTATTATGACGCATTTTTCGAAATTGAGCCGCTAAGGAAGCATGCTGAGGTGAGGAGGCTAGAACAGTCAGTCGTTGCTGTTGAGGCTCAAAGGGTTCATCTGGACGCCCTTGAGTCTAACTTAGCAGAGGCGGTGTGCGCGAGAGACAAATTCGAGCAGAAGTTGAATATAATCCTCTGTAATTTGGAGGTTGCACAGGAAGCTACGGCTGAGGCGCGTTCTGAACTACGGTCATTCGCTGAGGAGAATGCCTTGAAAGAAGCTGATTGGGCTATTCAGAAACAACAGTTGGAGTTCGATATAGAATTTAACACTCGAGTGGCGAGGAAGGCCGAGGACCAGCTTGACTGGAACAACATGAGCTTAGTGTTATAAAGAGCAGTCTGATTACGAGGCAGTCTAACGTTGATGCGCTGACTGGCAAGCTGCAGCTATTGGAGTGTGAAGTTGTTGAAGCGAAAGCGCGTGAGAAAGAACTTCTCCAAGAGCAAGGCAAGTGTGAATTCCGCTGGGTTGAACATGGTATATTGGAGCTACTGACGCTGATGAAGGAGGAGCATCCAGAATGGGACCTCGATCGTTATAAGAAGATGTCGTATGTAGACTTATTAGTGGTTTTTGTGTCATCAGACGAAGATGGCGGTCCGGATCATGATGCTAAGACTGTGGCGTGTACAGACGCAACTTCTGTCCTTTCCTCCGTTAAGCTTAGCTCTTTTGTTTCAGTACATTCTCCTGATAAGGAGTAAACTTTGTACACTTGTATCTTTTTTGTTACAACTGTTAATGAAAATAGGTTTATCTTGAGTATGTTTCGTATCCGTTTTGTGCTTGTTATCCTATTGCTTGTTTTCCATTTCGTCTTGCCGTTTTACTTTGGCATAGGCTGGTTGAGTCAATATGAAGTCGAGTGGTCTGTCAGCTGTTGATAGTTTGACCGTTTGCATAGCGAGTGACTCAGAGTCACTGTTGCTTAGTCACATCCGATAGTGGGCGTTCCGTGGATGGTTCAAAAGTGGGCTATGATGCTCAGCTTTGGCCCATTCTTAAGGTAAGCCGCTGGGAACTCGTTTTGCCCATCTGACTGTCGGTCACGGTTGTTGGCATGAGTAAACTATGATAATCGAGCAAATGCGTTGTCTCCACATTCAATGGACCTTGAGATGATGTTGTCACATGGAGTTTGTTACGAGTGAATGCTAGCAATCTACTTTCTCGAAGTCATAGGTAGTATTTATGGTCTGAACACTTACTTATTTTTTTAATTACAGTTTCTGTAGAACTTGCGGAACATGCACGACTCACATGCAGCAGTTGCTGCTGCTGCATCATCTGAATCAACAATGGATAAACCTTTTTCAATCGCAAGAATAGTTGCCGAATGTGAATCTGCATTAACATATTTGAATCGCGATCTTGGGATACTCTAAGCTTCTGTTGCTCGGGAGCGTGGAGAGTCTGTACTAGAATAAACAATTGAACACGCTTTTAACAATTGCAGTGAGATTCATGGTCAAATATGAAACATTTTGGTTTGTTCGCCAGTGATGGAGATAGGATGTTGAATTATTATTTTTTTGGATGAACTTCTGTGTATGGGCTATGGTGGAGTTTTGGTACATGAATGGATTGCCATTGAGTAATGCTTGATCACTGTGTTCCTGTGCCGCCTGATCAAGATCTAGTTTGAGCAGAACTCTTAACTTTGAAGCGTTCAACTGTATATCCCAAACTTTCAAAGGATCAAGTTGAGCCCGTTAATCATTTAGTTGGGCCAATCAGAGTAATGGGTTTACTAACTTTGCATAAAAAGATTCTCTTGCAACAACTTTCTAATATTTTTATGAGACATTTTGTGCAAACTGAGATTCATTTCACTTAAAAAACCCTCTAGGGATGCTAGAATTTTATTCTGATAAAAAAACCCTCCCCATTGGGGCTTTATCACTCAGAACAAAAGAATTCAACATTTATTTTCTCACCGGATACTGCACAATACATGTTCAAGAAACTAACACACCCCATAACTAATTTTTTTCTTCTATTAAGAAACACCAAAGTATTATCCGCATACAACATATGGGTAATAGGCACACACAACCTAGGCGTGTAGAAAAAAACAATCTTCTCATTGTGAAAAGCGCTAGTAATCCCCCTACTGAGAACCTTTGCAGCAATAACAAACAAAAGTGGAGAGAGCATATCACCCTGTCTTAAGTCTCGTGAAGACCAAAACCGACTTTCATATCTCCCTTGCAACAAAAAACGAAAAAGAGCATTTAGTAACACAATTTGAGATTGCTAAATGTAATCTGTTGTCAAAAAAAAGCCAATGGCATAACAGTTCAACGGTTAGAGCTTGGCGGATGGTACTACTAGGTCATGTGTTCAAACCCAGCTTACGGCATCTTTATGGGCTCTGGGATCCTATGAAAACCCTGCTTGCATTTCAAAAAAAAAAAAAAAAAAAAAAAAATCTGTTGTCAAAACCTAACAGCTTCCCATAGGTTCATCCTAATAATTTCCCAACAAACCTGGAAGAATCCCAAGGTGAAACCATCTGAACTTGGGGCGTTGTCCATAGGAATAAGACAGTTGTTCTAACTTCCTTCAAGCTTGGCTGCTGCATTAACTCATCACACTCCCCCTGCTGAACAAGGCATGGGATTTGATCTAGTAACCTGTGGTCAACCCGATATCCTTATGAAACCAACAAAAATTGAACTAACGATTACCTTATTTTAGTATTTCCTTTTGATCTGTGACTAAATAACCTTCCAAGTTAGCAATCTTAGATATAGCCTGCCTTTTCTGTTTGGCTTTCATTGAAGCAAAGAAAAAATTGGTGCATGCCTTTCCTTATTTCATTTCTCACTCGCCCGACTTTTGCTTCTAGTAAATCTCTTCCCGAGTCAAGGCCAATTTATATTCTGCCTAGCATCTATCAAACTAACACTTGTATTGATGTCCCAACCATTTTGAAGAGCAAACTCCAACCGTTGGATTTCATCCTCAATGTTTGTCAAATTTGAAAATGGATTCCCAAAAACATCTTTATTCCAAAATTGTAAGAGCCCTCTCAAGGTTTTAATTTAAAAGTCCAACACGTCAATAGCACTTGCAAATACACAGTCTACATTCCAAGACTGCTCAATGAAATCCAAAAAGTTATTATGCGTAGTTCACACTCTCAGAAATCTAAAAGAGAACATATGTGCTCCTGAGCACAAAGGCAAGGACATCAACACGAGAGAATGACTTGAACAAGTAAGGCGCAGATGTTCAATCTGCGGTTGCGGCACCTCACTTAGCCATTCAACATTCACAAGGAACCTATCCAACCTAGCCCACATTCTATTGTCACCCTGTGATTATTGCACCATGTAAACTGAGGGCCACTTAATACGGTGTCCGTGAGGCTGCAAGTCCCTACTCAACTAGCAAATCCCTGAAAGGCTCCCACCTAGTTTCTCTGATCCTGCCAAAATCACATTAAAGTCATTGCCAACAAGCAAGGGTACAGAGGTGCCCAATGCAAAATAATCCAAATCATCCCAAAGTTGTCTCCTTTCCGTAACTAAACATTTGGCATAAACAAAGGAGACAACAAAAACTTAATTAGTTGCATGCACCTGCATTCTACCATGTATAACTTGATCTGAAACCCAAACAACTGAGAAAAGATAAGAAACCTTAATTCATATTACTTGGCCGATACTCTACTCTCCAAATGAGATGCAACCAAAACTAATACGTCCAACCTGAGGTCCTAACAAGCTTATAAACTAACTACATCACCAACATACATGTGTTGTGATCTTAGCTCAACTCTAGCAACTCTCTTATGCGTAAAGACAAAGATGGCCCTATTTAAGTTTCAAAATATTAAATAGGGTTGAACAAAAAAAATCGATTGAACCGATGGGTTTGATTCGGTTTCATTTTTAGAAAAAACAAAACCGATATCTCGGTTCGATTTTCGATTTTATGTGATTTTAACCACAACAGAACCAATAAAATATATTATTTGTTATATATTTTATGTAAAAATATTATAATATGTTTAATTTAGTCGGTCGGTTCAGTTTTTTTCAATTTAAGTCGGTCGATTTACGGTTTATATATTGGGTTCGATTTTCTTAATGTTCAATTCGATTTTGGTTTCGGTTTGAAAATTTGAAACCGACAAAGTCGTTTCGGTTCTTGGTTTGGGTGAAGAACTTCCCTTCTTTTTTTTATGCTTTGTTTCTTCGCTCAACTAATTTGATCACGATAGAGCACAACTTTGGGAAGGAGCACAAATTTGGCTGTGGGAGGATCAACGACTGCGTTGTTGATTAGGGCAAAGAGTTGTTGAGAGGTATCACAGGTTGAGGAGTTTGGCAGAGAATGGTTGAGAAAGGGGAGTTGTCGAGAGAAAGTGAGGGATTAGTGATATAGGATATTAAATCTCGAGCGCTCATCATCTAATTTGACATTTCATTTGAGGAAATCCCAGCCATGCTTTGTTATACAAAAAACAACCTTCTAAAATATTATATAAAAGATTTGGCAAAAGAGGAACAAGAAGGTATTTGACTTAGTTTTCCTCATTCAGAGAGTGTCCTCATGGATGCGATGGGATTCGTTTGGAACTTGTGTACTTCTAATTTCTCTTTCGAGGGTATTTGCTTCGAAGACTTTATTGTAAGTGGGAACTTAGTATGTGGCCCTATAATTTCTTTTGTTGCTCTCAAAGGGTTGCTTTTGCTTTTTTTTTTTTTTTTTTTTTTTTTTTTTTTGAAAGACAAGCCGGTTTTTTAGCCTAGGATCCGTAAGCTAGTCCCGAGATGCGACCTACGGGTCGAACACCACCCCGAAATAAAGATGCCTCCAGTGGGTCTCGAAGCAAGGATCTGTGGATCAAGTCCACAACGCCTTAACCAATCGACCACAGCCTTCTTGTTAAATTAATTTGGATATTCTAAAAGAAAATGGTTTGTTTCTTGTTGAATTAAATTTGTATATTCAAAAAATAAAATCATATAAAAGACAAACTTATTCATCAAGGAGGTTCTAGAAAGCGATTCTATTGATATATGACTTGTGAAACATATACAAGTTATTCGCAATCATCCATCTATTCATTCACGCAACTTGGAAAAAGGATGTTACATCCCTGCAACGTCCTTATATTGTAACATACAAGGCTTAGACACGATATGTATAAATATAATCTCGTGTATATCTTAAGATACGTGTAACTTCAGTTATAAAAATGTTTTACATGTTGATATTTGACAAGTTATACTAGAGCAATTAAATTACGTAGAAAGAGGGTGTGAAAAACCTTATTCGGGACAGTTGTCCAAAGTAATTTCTGAGTAGTCTCTAAATAACTCGATGACTCACTACTCACTCTAATTTCCAAGTTAACTTTTTTTTTTTTAAATTGGGTCATTGACCTTTTTATTTATTTAGTAATCCATGCCCGAAGGCTACATAATTGACCCTATAGGGTTTACCAAATCAGACCCGAAGGCTACAATATTCTTACCGCTTAATATCCGTGTCGCCACCATCTCGCATGAAGACTTACTTTTGCTTCGGTCCGGTCTCGCATGAAGACTTGCTTTTGTAGGTGGTAAATCGAACAACATATGACAGCAACTAAGATAATGTTCATGCAGAAATATCATTAGATCTAATATTTATCACGTTTGAACTGCATTTAAGACCAGCAGAATAAGAAACAAAATCCAGTCATGTCGAATAATTTGAATAAGTGGCCTACTACTAGTAGTTCCAGTAAGAGAGAACCCAAATTGTATTTTAGTATTTCTGATATTGCAAACTGCTGTAGAGCTGGATTTGACCATTAGCTTCCCTATGGAAATCTTGATTTACATAATTCTACCAAAGTAATTAACTCTCATTTTCTCTATTGTGATAATTAGAATTAGCAGAGATGATAATCTATGGACAATATTAAATCATTTTCTCTCACTTCACCTCCCTTGTTGACCATATTAAATCATTCTTCGATTCATTAAACGATTTCAAACTCTGGGTTTTGCTTATTATTAATCAACCAAAGCAATGTTGTATAGAGGAGGAATACCCAAATTTTGAAATCTCATAAAAAGCTTCTTAAGATCTTCTTAGTTCATATTGTGGTTTAGGAGCTCTGTTTTTCCTCTGTTCCAGAGACATTTAAAAGGAAGGTCAGCTGAGCTTTGTAGAATTTTTTTGGATCTGATTTAAATCATGAAGATGTGATTTGATTTGTGATTGAAATTACAAGAGATCTTTGATTTATTTTTCCAAATATAGTTCCATGGAAAAGACTTCCCTTCTCAAATTTCACCTCCAACTTTCCATTTTTATACAAGTATGTTTTCTTTACTTACTACTCATTTAAGTCTAGAAAACTTTTTCATCCATTAACAAACAAGAGCTTTTTCTTCTCTCAATCTCTTCTGATTCTCTCCTTAAAGCCAAGCTTGTTGTAAAGAAAGATAGATTCTTCAAGGAAAAGTAAGAACATGACCTATTCATTCATTCATTTAAATCTCTTATTCTATTAAAATATCTTCACATTTCTTTTGGTTTCCTTCATGTTTACTGGTGCTTGTCTATGTTTTCTTGTTCAAGTTGTTGTTTTTTTTTCTTATTTTTTATCGTATGAGTTAGTCTACCTAACGGAGACAAGAAATCACTTGAAAAATACAAATGGGTTTTGTTTTTTCGCGCATTTTATAGCTTCAATTCAATACAACAAACTCGCTCGAGTCGGAGTCTTTAGAAACACTCACCATCTCATTCATAAAAATAGTTTGTGTTCTTTTGTTGCAGATTGGAAATTTGTAGCTTTCTTGTTACCAATCAAAAGCTGGAACAATGAGGCAAGATCCGAGTAAAAATCACAGGGTGAGTTATTGTAGATTTAAATTTTGGTTGTTTGTTTTTTGAATAAAAGATTGAAAGTGAGAAATATCTTGCAGTCCTCCTGGCCGAAAGTAGTGGTGAGAAAATGGTTAAATATTAGGAGCAAAGCGGATGAGTTTCATTCAGATTATCAAATAAGAGGTACGGGTTTATTGTTTAGGTTTTGAGTATTTTTAATTGATTTGGGTTTACCTGTCATGTAAACTGATCTTATTATTTTGAATGTTTCAGCTAAGACTGGATTCGATGCAAGGAGGAAGAGTTGCTCAGATGAAGGTCACTATGTCTATTTGCCTGGGGATTTATCAGGTATTTTTTGCTATCCAGTGTTGTGGTTAAATCCATAGAAGTCATACACCTTCGTTTCTATTTGATCGATTTGGCATCATTTGTAAGCCCTATGATCAGTTGTGCCATTTGTAAGCCCAGCCAAACTTGCCTCATTTATTTAACTAATTGCTTAGTACAAGCCACTGGCCCTTACACCTCAGTTTTTGACAAGTGAAAACCTATGTAACAATGACACCGACATGTGTGTCGGTGTCCAAGACGGATTACGAGGTGTCCGACAATGACTACCATTGACATGATTATATTTGGTTATTTTACTTCCATTTCTTGCTCTTCTTCTTCTTTCTTTCGTTCCCTTTTTTCCCTTGAAACATTATGTACATTCATCATCACAAAAATGTTTAGATCATTCAACATTTCTTTCAGCAAAAGGAAGTGAAAATAATACATTTTATTTTCTTTTGCTTGATCACCAACATGGTGTTTCTTGTCTTTGTCACAATGAACTTCGAGTGCTCAGGCTAATGCATACATGATAAGATGTTGATATGTTTCTTCTCAGGCTGAAGCTGTAATTGTTTCGAAGATCAAGTCGGGGAAATGCAGTACAAATGTGTTAAAGGTGACTGATATTTCTAGTTGTTTAAGATAAAAACTTTGTGTTGCTATTGTAGGAAAATTTTCATTATACATTCGATTTCATCTGGTTAGATTGTGACCTGGCTTTCCTACTCAATGTTAAGAAATTTGCCCAATGCTTAGCAATGCTCCCAAAGGCAAGAGGAGATGATGATAGCTGGTCCTTAATGATGCAAAAAATATTGATGTCAATAAATATTCACCTTAATGATGCCTTCCAAGGTCTGGAAGAAGGTATGGATCATGTTGTTGCATGCTTTTATATATTTACTTATTTATGTTCTTATGATTATGATGTTCCTATATTGCAGAAATCAGATCTAGTGAAGCTATGAGGCTCCTAGTTCCACCTGGAAAGGATCCCCCTTCTCCCTTGGGAGGTTAGGTAGCAAGAGAGACTTGTGATCAAACTGGTCAACTGCTGATCTCCAGAGTGTCTACTCTGATACTGTCCTGCTCTATGATGCTTGCTAATCCTTATCCTGTTCAGGTGTAGTTTTGTTAATTTTACCTTTTTTGTGGTAGTGGTGGTGGTGGTAGTGGTGTGTGTGGTTAAGTTTGAAGATTTTCTTTGTATTTAAATCTTTGGTTTTCTTTGTATTGGTGTTTAGGTTTGAATTAAGGTTACTTGAGAAGCACGATGATCAGCATGCATAACCATGAACAGATGAAGACGAGCAGCTGCATGTCATTTCTGTATGGCTGGGTTTCAGAGCTTCGTACAATATAGTTGTGGCGACAAAATGAAGGGAGCGCGGAACATAGAGGAATATGAGAAGCTTTGGGAGTTCTACAATCCAATATTTGTTTGCTCAAAGCGTCATTGTCCCTACTCCTGTAAGTTGATAAAGTTTATTCCCTAGATACCCTGAATATTTTTACGACATCAAGATTTTCTGCATAAAAAAGACGTTGCAACCAATAAGAACATTATGTTGATTTGCTGGATCATTTATCAGGTGAAAAGCGTGGTTAGACATCTCTGAATCAGCAGCTCCGTCTTCAGCAAGAGCAACTGCTGGTAAGGCAGTTTTCAATGGCATCAAAGTCGCAAGCAGGAGTAGAAGAAGACAGGCATAATGGTGAGCTATGGTCTATGGACAGATCTGGCAGTTCCTTCACGGATGGGCCTTGAGACTCCAATTTTGGCAGCTTTATGCAGGATCAATTGGTAAATTTGGATAGGAGTGCTCAGTTAAGCAGTGATCAGCTGTCTCATAGATCTCAATCTGGGACATTGTTTGAGCAGTTGTCCATTGGCAGAAATGAAACTGTGCCTTCCAAGAATTCTGACATGGTTGGTAAGTCGTATATTGGGGCAGAATCATCTGAGTGGAATGATGTAAAGAAGGCTATGAAACATGGATCTCTGAGCAAGGGTTTGATAGGCAATCCTGGGTTAGGGGTTCAAGGTAGATTGATTGAGCAATTAGGAGTGACTGCTGCAGATCAACTGGAGCTGCCAGGTAGTGGCATTACTAAGCACTGGCATTACTAAGTACACTTCACCTGAAAGCACAGGTAATCCTTTATCACTGTCCACTTTCATTTACTTTACCTTTGAATGGATCAAGCGCTTTGGGTGTAGGATTTAATTGATTGAGAATTTTATTAATATGATTATTGGATTTTATTTATGATTACAGGAAGGTCCACATATCCTATGGATAAAACTTTTGAGTAAAAATAAGATGCCCATGGATTTCTTTTATTTTGTTTGCTTTTGTATTTGGGATTCTTCTTAATTTGTACCTTCATTTAACATATTTAGTGGATACAATTCTACGAAAAATAACTTTTACTGATCCTGATTTAGTGGATTCTTCTTAATTTGTACCTTCATTTAACATATTTAGGGTATTTGGACTGCACTGCAGCTGTTCTGCTGCTCTGATGACAATTTTCAGCAGTGTGTGCTGCTCTGCTGGTGCTGTTTTCCTCAGCAAGGTTCATATTCTGGACTGCACAGCACAGTGTATTTGGCTCTGTCTCATAAACAAAGCTTTATAAACTTTGTTTTTTTTGGCGCAGCTGGGGCGTAGAGATGTATGGCAGTTTTGGTACCATTCAGGTAATTCACGTTCTTGGTTTTGATCCTCATGCATTTGCACATTTTAGGGATGATATGCTTGTCCAATGTGCTTGATGAACACTCATCTTCATATATATAGTGCTAATTATTATGTCTTGATCTGTTTTTTCAGCTTATGCAAGAACAACACTCTTGATCGTAGCTTGATAAAGGGGAAGATCGTTGTCTGTGCTTTTGAACTCCCAGACCTTAGAAGCAAAAAAACCATTTTTGTTAGAGAAGCGGGTGGTGTTATTGACATGATTCTCATTGATCCAATGGGCAAAACCATCGCTTAATTTTCAGTTTGTTATCCCAAGTACCATAATTGTAATACATTATCTTATTAATTACATTATTTTTATTATTTGATAGATTTTGTGACTCGATGTAATACAGTTTATTAATTAATTACATTACTTTGCCTCCATTCATGGAAATGTTTAACTTTGACACATTAAAATTTTTATTTTCTAGACATAAAACTTATGAGATGTAATAAAAAGTCATTTGATAGTAAAAATTAAAAAAAAAAAAAAAAAAATTTGCTATGTATACTTAAAACGCTATGGCAGAGGCTACCATAGCGGTTTTGAAACGCTATAAAAGCCAAACTTACCATAGCGTTTTAAAACCACTATAATAGCCCCTGGGTCTATTATAGCGCCGGCTGTCATAGCGTTTACTAAAACGCTATGGTATCCTACCATAGCGTTTTTGAAATGCTATGAATCAACATTTTTCTTGTAGTGGTGGTTGCATCTAACCTTAGCGGCTCAGGTGTATTTGCTCTTGAAGATTTTGAATTTAACCTCATCAAGTTACCATTTCCATTATGGATGCTTTGGAGTATGGGATTAAATTGAGATCGATCACACAAATGTTCCAAAGCCTTGTGTACAACACCTAGCTGAGAAACTATATGATGACGATCAATATTTTCATGTGTTTGATCCTGAAATACCCATGTCCTAAACTCGATAGATTTCTAGAAGCTCAAGCGACTATCGATCAATTTCTTCATCATCAACTTTCATATGGTTAACACGAATTCCATCCTCAGTAAATATCAAATCATCCTATGGATCTATGATATCTGAAATGTAATAGACAAAAGGATTAATGCAATTTCCTAGGGAATAGGGTCACATTACTATCACATAGAATCTCTAAAAAAAACCCTAAACTGTGATGCTCCAAATTTGAAACAAGTAAAATTCGAGGTATCATCCAAAAAACATATATTATAAAGATGAACAGTTATTGGAATAACCGCTCATGAGATGATATACAATGCAAAGATAGTATTACCATACATTTGAAGTCATAGATGGTAGAATAGTCCAAAACGATACCCCTAAGTGTAAATGTAAAATGAATACATGCTCATATTATAGTCATCATCATCAAAGCCCATTCCTGATACTCTCGGGGTTGGCTACATGTATTTTGGTTCTCCAAGCAATGCGGTCTTTCCATCTATCCTCGCCTACTTCAAACTCAAGGATTTTTTTTTCACTGCCTTCATCCAAGTTTTTTACAGTCCCCCCCCCCCACCCCGTTTACACCCTCCACTAACTTGCCACTCTAGACATTTTCTAATGGGCTTCGTGCTTGGTCCCCTCCGCATTTGAGAAACCATGTTAAACGCCTTTTTCTAATTGTCCTCTATGAGCTCTACACCTAAGTATATCCTAATACTTTTATTTCTAATTTTATCTTTACGGGTTTTACCACAACAATTTTAGCATACACATTTTTGCTACCGCCATCCTATGCGTATGTTGTCCCGTAGTAGCCCAACATTCTGAGCCGTAAAGCATGACTGGTCGAACAATTGTCTTATAACATTTCCCTTTTAACATTGTAGACATCCTTTTTATTGCATAATATTCCTAATGTCATTTTCCATTTCGTCCAATGGTCTACATCTTTTCCAATAGCCCATTTCTTTCGAGTTATAGATCCTAGATATCGAAAACCTCACACTCTGAAACCTCCAAGCGTTCGATCTCAATTGAATTACTCCTCCCTCTGGAAATTCACTGGACATCCCCCCTACTGAATGAACACTTGTTACAGCCCTGTCATACATATCCTTGTTACTAAGCGAACACTTGTGCCAGCCCATTCATATTATAGTCATTCCAAAAAAAAAAAAAAATTCTACATTGCGCTAGGAAAGGAAAGTCTTTTTACAAAATGTAAAAAAAAGGTTTGTTTGTCATTCTCAATAGGTTCTTCATTTACGGAGTCTTCTAAGATATCCTCAGTCTCGAGGGATGTATCATGCAATTCTTCATCTGGAAATAATATTGATATTGGGGTGAGTTTTGGGGAAAAACTCAGTAAATAGACAAACCACCCTTACCTTGTCATAAAAATAATATATAACTAGGATTTTTAAATATAAAAAAAAGAACAGTAACCAAGTATGCAAATGTTTCACTTTTTGAAATACAATAAAACTACCTAGCTAATGAGATGATGCAGTAGTGTTTGTGAAGACTAGTCGGAACGTCTACGCCCATGCACAATGTTACTCATGTGTCCTCTTATTATCAAACACACAACATAGAATCATTTATTTTAGAATTACATTATCAAATAATTTTATTATTTTCATAATACGGGTACTTGCTACCTAAACCTTTAGTTTGGACCACTAGTCATACAACCGGTTTTAGCAACATCCCGATCAGGGTCTCGTTATCCAAATTAACTGGATGGACGCCTGTTATTACTTCAAGTTGTCAATATTTGGATGAGGTCTGCCATTGAACCGTGTTCCAATATATCATATGGAGTAGGGCTGGGCAAGTCCGGGTAATCGGCCCGAAAACCTAAAATCGAAGCCCGGACCAAATTTTTTAAAACTGAAATTTGAAAACCGAGATCGGACCGAATAAGGCCAGTTAACCGAATTCTCGGTTCGGGTCAGGCCGGTCTCGGTCCAATATCTTTCATCCAGATATTTTTTTTCTCTTTTTTTCTCTCCCTTCTCCTCCCTCTCCATCAGAGAAGAACAAAGATAGATTTTTTTTGAGAAGAAAACAAAGATCAGAAATGTTAAAATGTCATTGTTTTGAGGGGGAGTGGATTTCAAGACATGAATTTCTCATAGAGATGAGAAATGTCAAAATGAACAAACCAACTCAACACACTTGAACTTCACATTGTTTTAGCACCCTTAACCAGTGTATGGAACACATCGGTTGTGTGTGTACCTCAGTGTAAACACATTGAAACAAAATTACATGACACAACTTCACTGCTTACAAAGTTCTCTTTAGAAATTGTAAGAGCCTTTGGCCACTGTGGTTCAGCAAGAACAGAACTCGTAAAATGAACAATAGGGAAAATGAAGGATTTTCCAAACAACAAATTTTTAAATATCACCTAAATATCATCAACTTTACCTCTTGCCAATATCGGTGTAAAGCCCTAAAATTGCAAAGGAGTAGGAGTAGCAGAGGAAGACAAGTCATAGGGGAGGCAGAAAAAGAGTAGACTTTGGAGGAGGAGAAGAAGAGTGGAATTTGGGAATGGGAGAAAGTGATAAAACCCTAAAATTTTTTAGGTTTTCATCTTACCCGGGCCGAGCCAGTTACCCGATGGGTTTCAGAAATTGAAACCGAGGACCGAACCGTAAACATCGGGTCGGGCCGGTTTTTAGGACCGAACATAAAATATCAGAGAAAAACTGATCCGCACCGACCCGACCGGTCCGGTTTTCGGTTCGGTCCAGGTTTTCGGTCTAAAATGCCCACCTCTAGTATGGAGTCATAAATTGCCGATTTAGTGCTAGCCAAACACATATCCACCACTAAAATGGGCCCGGTGGTTAGACGGAATCACTAATGCGCTGGTCAAACGTTGATTCATTAAAACGTTGGTCAAACGTGTAAGACACCTACATGTACTTTAGAGATCCAGGGTCAACTGAACCTCGTGTCAAAGCCAATCTAGCATACATGTATACTAGGTCCTCCAATTACACGTCAATCATCTTTAAACATGTATTTTTGACAAATCTATACGATAAAACACCTTTTGAAATCACAAAAAGAAGCAATTGTGCAGTAGGAATTTATTCATTTTTGTAAAACAAATGTATAAGATGCAAATTTTTTTTTATTTATAAAAACTGTGATTAATATGTGAATTTTAACTCTTCCCGTCATAATCAGAATTCACAAATCTTTATTCATAATCAAGATTCCTAGTGTAACAACAGACCTAGTATATGAACACACTAACATATGAATCCTAAATTGGAAAGTACATAACTTACTTGAGTAAGAATACTTACCTAAATTGATATTCCTTGTTTCCTATATTTCTTTCCTTCCAAAGTCTCCTTGATAAATGCTCTACTAAAAGTACTTGTATTTGTTGTGTGCTTTTTGAGAAGTTCTACACTATTAGGGGGGTGCATATATAGGGGAGAGGTTCATTACTAGTTCAACATGGATTTCACACGTCAACATGGGTTGGACACATGTCCCAGGTGTTCACACCCAAAACATGTGTCACTCATTGATAGCAACACTTTCGTGCGATGGATTCGCATAGTAATCTCGAGATACGACCTATTCCCTAGGCTCACAATCTTAACTGTTCTCATTATTGGTCAGCTTAGTCGTGTTTCCATCCAGCGGTCCAAATTTTTTATTGCTCGATCTATATCAAATGTCTATATAATGATGTAACTTCTATACGAAATTTGATCTATTCAGTGAGGTGTGCAATATCGACGGTTAAGATTGTCGAAGAAACTGTAAGTAGGAAGTGTAGATCATCATAGTTTCACATGGGCTTTGTGTATGGGTGGCTTCTCTTGGTAACAGTTCCATAATTTTTGTTGGTTCAAAAATCATTCATCATCATCAAAGCCCATTCATGATACTCTCGGGATCGGCTACACATATTTGGTTCTCCAAGCAATATGGTCTCCCCACATATCCTCACCTAATCCAAGCTCAAGGATGTCTTCCTTCACCTCCTTCATCAAAGATCTTCCCCTCTGCCTACACCCTCCGCTAACTTGCCAATCAAACCAGGTCATGAAACTGGAAATGGGTTTGTCCATCATTATTAAGCCCGCCCACCCACCCCTCCCATCCCCCCCCAAAAAAAAAAAATGTGCGTTTGGGTATTTCAAATGAAAATTTGAACCTGTTATAGATCGTAAAATCCAAGATCATCCCTCTCATGCTTGTACCTTCATACTCCCGTTTCTTGATCTTGTTGGTATATCATGGATTATTTTTTTATGAAATTTTTTAACTTAATGCAATGATTTTTTTTTTCTTAAACTCAACAATTACTTTCCTCCATAGGATTCTTGCAAATAGGCAATCTGCAGCAAGGTCAAAGGAGAGGAAGATCCGTTACACCAGCGAACTGGAAAGGAAGGTGCAGACACTTCAGACAGAGGCCACCACACTCTCTGCACAGGTTACGATGCTACAGGTAAGAAACTTCATGTTGTTTTGTAGTTTGTACACATTTAGGCTATCTAGTGGATCATAATTTTTGGTCTTGATATTATGCTTTTATTGTAGTAGGTTTATTTTCTTGGATCGGATTGACCACTCTTTGTTAGTGTAGTTGTTAGTCCCTACCATTGGGTGTACAAATTGGAATTGTTTTCTAAAGATTTGGGCATGGTCACTTTGGTTGTGTTAACAAACAAGTAGTGCATTTTAGGGAGGTTAGTGTAGGCGGGGATCATGGGCATTCTTTGATAAACAAATGTTTAACCCAGATGTGCTCTTATATGATACTTTCTGGTAGACCTCGTTCCTATTATCATATAAACATAAAAGATGTCAAACATTATGATGGATAGGACATACAAAAACATTGAAAGAAGAAAAAAAAAAAAGTTAATAATAGCACTGCAGTAGCTTTCTGGTGGTAGATTGCTCCAACTAATTCAAGTGAATTGCATCAATCTTTAGGTTATGATATAGTATTTTGTGATCTTGCCCCTGTCACATCAAAGGGTTCTCAATTGACTTCTTGAAGTGTGGTGACAGTGTTTAATAGTAACTCTTTCATTGATTGGAGACCGAATTCAATGCTCTTAGCTCTTATCTCTCATCCCAAAGATTAGAGGTGCTATGACATCTACAGAATTCAGACCAATTTGCTTAATCTCATCATTTGCTAAAATCATCTACAATCATGATTTGTTATGTGTAAGACATTGCCATTTCTGAGTTATGAGTGAGTTTGGACTTATGAGTTTCGTGGATGGTTTATGAATAATGCATCATGATGTATTTGGATGTCTAATCATGTTTTATGTTTATTTGCATCATGACGTATTTGCATGTCCTAGTTTTTTGGAATTTGATTTGTTACCATGTTTGTCCATCATAACCTTGTCTGACATGAAATTTGTTGAATATTATGCATAACGATGTAACGACATGGATGTTGGACAACACTGATGAGGTATTGGACATGACCAAAAAAAACACTATACGCGGATGCTCCCTAAATTAATATTGCTTACATTTTCAGCAGTAAGTTTTATATTATTAGTCATATATTTAAATATTTTCACTTGTAGATCAGTATTGCATAGTAATTGTCCTACTAACTTGTTATAATATGATTGTAGCATTTTTATAGATTGGTATTTAAGAAAGATGTGTGAAAAACTTGATTATTTAATCCTGTTTGAATAAGCGTCCAACGAGTGTCTAATATGCGGCTGACACATGATTTTTTTTTTTTTTTTTTTTGAAAAAATGAAGTGTCGTTGTTACATAGTGTATAACCAATTGTATACTGAAATGTAAGCTATGTTGCAGACACTTGGATATGTAAATTGTTTCACTTAAAAATGATTCATACATGCATCATAAATTAACACTAACATGGGAAATAAGACACGAGTAAAATCATTTATGAAGTAAAGTCATCTAATAAATAAGTGCATCCTCCTTGTTTGGGTGTTGGTCTGTCTCCATTTATTTTTTGGGGTTTATACTATGTATATGTGTACTCATTGTGCAATTCATTCAAATGTTTGTCCTACCAGTAAAGCAAAAGCGAATCTAGGAAAAAAATTGACACAGGGAACTCAACAAGTTTGATTCATTTTCTGTGGTTTGATACAGAGAGACACTACTGGTCTGACTTCTGAGAACAAGGAACTCAAATTGCGGTTGCAAGCCATGGAACAACAAGCACATCTTCGTGACGGTATCCATGTTTTCAGAACTTTGTGTTAGTGTTGCTCTGATGTTTGCATTCTTGGTGGTTATCCAGTTTGTGACCATTAATATTTAGTAGTTTGGTTGTTAGTAAGATTACAATGTGGTAGGGTGTTTGAAATTTTAGATACCTTCTTACTTGTTACAGCTTTGAATGAAGCATTACGGGAGGGAGTGCAACGGCTTAAGATTGCTACAGGACAAGTTCCACCTGTCGATGGTAATGTCTTCAACAGAGGACGGCCTCCAGCATTTTTCTCTCAGTCACAGCCGTTAGGCCATTTTAATGTCCAGCAGACACAGCAGCAGCAGCAGCAGCTCAACATGGCCCCATCATCTGCCATCAACCAACAAACTCTGCAAGGACAAGGCCAACATGGTTCGATGGACTTCCACCAGAACTCTAGAGGCTCTCTTCAATGATTTTTTACTGGTTGGAAACCGGAAGGTGAAATTTTCACCGATGCTCTGTATATATGTATATTGGCTGCAGGTAAGGTTGTGAAGAATATTCGACTTAGATCAGTTTGTTGTATGTGTCATGTGCTAGCGTTTGAAGCGTACATTTTGTAGAAAAGATAAAATATAAACAGATAATCACTACTCAGACCATTCTCATGTATTAATTAGATGTCATGTAGTGAAGATAAGGATAATCAATCAGATGATGTATTTTATTTTGCCTCACCCCATCCCTGCATGTTTTCGTGACCATTAGCTAATGCATTGAAGCAGGCATAAGTTTATTTACATTGATCCAATATTCAGATCAGAGTAAAATTTTAGAGTTGTACTAAATGTGAGGTGCAATGTGCATGTTTCCTAATGATTTTGTTTATATTTGGGGTTGGGGTTAACATGGTTTGGCACTTTTTATCTGAGAATCTATTGTTTTCCTTCTGATACTCTTATTCTGGAGAGGGTAATTTTCCTTTTGGTTGTTTGTTTGGTGATCAATGCATTTGCACACCATTGAACATTTCACTGTCTGATATTTGAATCACCTAGCTCACTGCTAAAAGTCACATTTGCATTTTATTTATTTATTTATTATTATTTTAAATATCTTGAATGTAGTAAGCACAATTGATTAGAGCATGAATATTAAATCAGAATCCATTTGCTATTCCTGTTATTGGTCTGAACTCATTTTGTTTGACATTGCTACACGACTGGCCTTAATTAATTGAAAAGGGTGCATTCTATTTCACCTGATGTAGTGGTGGAGACCTTTGGGTGGTGGAAGAGAAGCTGGTTTTTTTTATGGATCAAAGAAACATGCCTTTCAGCATATTGATCAACGAGAGAATGCCAACTTCAGTTTGGCCTTACGATTGGTATACTCTGTAGCGGAATGGTCTCTTTGTTCTTTCTTTGAGAAGCACTATAATTGAGAATACTACCATTTGATATGTATTTTTTAAACTTTGGCGATGTATACATTTTATCATTTTCGATGAACACGTTTGATATTGTAATTCATGATTATTATTATTTTGTTTATCATGTTCTGTTTGTCATATAATTCTTGTGTTCATTCTTCTGTCCGTCTTCCTTAGCATCTAATGTCAGCCTTGGCACCAAAATGGCAGAAGAGCAGGACAAAAAGATGCAGAATTGAAAAGAGATGCCAGACTAAGGTGTTTTCATGTCTAAAGAAACAAAGTGACAAGGAGAAGAAATCTAGGGAATTCTATTATTTGTTTTCATGAAAATGCCATTAATGGACCATAAAACGGTTAGAAGACAGACATAAATCGAGAATGATTATTGGACATAAACTAAGTTGATCCTATCGCCCACATCAACTCCCTCTACACAATGTTAACCTACCAACCTAGTTGGATATAGTATACAGCAAGCAAACATGAGCTTCCACATCACTTTGCCAACCAATTAACAATCATTAAAAAGAGCAAGAAAAACAAGGAATATACTTGAGCAATCAGATTCGACAACTGGATACATTGCTGATTCCTCAGATATCACAATCTAACTATAAATACCAACGTGCTGTTGCAATAGAAAGATGATTTAAGGACAAGTTTCAAGTGATTAAAGATTATCAATTACTTACTATTCAGCAATGGAGCTAATAAGCATCTTAAAGATCTTGGTGTCCCTTGGGCTTCTTATTGTTCCTGCTATCATACTATTACAATCGTGGATGAATTCAAGAGAAATGAGAAGGATTCCAGGTACCATGGGATGGCCTATTATTGGGGAGAGCCTTTCATTCCTGTCAGACTTTTCAAGTCCAAATGGAATCTACAGTTTCATGAGCAAGAGACAGCAGAGGTTAGTTTCAACTTTCAAACACAAATCTAATTCTAGAATGATTAATATGTATTCTTACATCTTCCATTCTTTGTCAGGTATGGGAAGGTATTCAAAAGCAGTATACTTGGAAGATGCACAATTTTTATGACTGGAAGAGAAGCAAGCAAAATCTTGTTGACAGGAAAGGATGGAATGGTGAGTTTGAACCTCTTCTATACAGGGAAGCAAGTGCTGGGACCGACAAGTTTACTCCAAACCACTGGGGAGGCCCACAAACGGCTTAGGAGATTGATAGCTGAGCCTTTGTCAATTGATGCTCTAAAGAAACACGTTCATTTCATGAACACCTTGGCAGTAGAAACATTGGATGGATGGCCAGGACGAACTGTACATGTACTTGAGGAAGTTTCTACAGTAAGTAGGGAGTGAAACGAAATGGAATTGATTATATAAGCTACAATACATATAGAATATTGATTTATTTTGGATTTTGCAGTTCACTCTTAAAGTGATTGGCAATGTGATAATGAGCTTAGAACCATCCGGCGAGGAGCAAGAGAAATTCCGTGCCAATTTTAAAGTTATTTCTTCATCTTTCGCTTCGATGCCTTTCAAAATCCCAGGATCTGCATTCTACCGTGGTATCAAGGTACATTTCCCAAAACCATTGAGAAACTATAAGTTCCAGCTTGTTAAATAAGACACAATATGGATCATTAACACACATTGAAACTGACAGGCTAGAGATAGGATGTATTCCATGTTAGACTCAATCATTTCTCAAAGAAGAAAAGGAAGCAACTTTAAGTTGGATTTCTTGCAATCCCTTATAAAGAAGCATAGCAAAGAAGCATCCAGAGATGACGACGAGGAAAAACTCACAGATATGCAGCTGAAGGACAATATCTTAACCCTACTTGTCGCGGGTCATGATACCACCACTGCAGCTCTCACATGGCTCATCAAATTTCTAGAAGAAAATCCAGTAGTATTGGAACATCTTAGAGTAAGTTAAATTTCATATGTATTGGACTTATGAGTATTCGGAGTATAACAGTTCCGATGAACCGACACTCACTTTTGACAGTTATATGATTCCAGAAGATGATGTAGAATTGGGTCAATCGCGTTTATTAGTACTTATTTCGGAAAACCTCTTTATAAAAGTTTGTACATCAATCTGATACTAGATTTGCAGGAAGAACACATGGCGATTCGAGGAAGCAGAGAGAATGGGTCTACACTCACTTGGTCTGAACTCAACAACATGCCTTATACTAGCAAAGTGAGCATATTACTTGCCTATTATCGTTTTCAACTATCATTTAATGAGAATTGTAATTCGATTTAGCCATTCATGATTCTCAGGTGATCAGTGAAACTCTTCGAAGAGCAACAATTTTGCCTTGGTTTTCTAGAAAAGCGGCTCAAGATTTTGATATTGATGGTATGAATTTGCAAACTAGAAGGTAGTCTTTTCTGCTCAACTCAAGAGTCAAAGGAACTAACAGAAATAAGTTGGTTTTCAGGATACAAGGTTAAGAAGGGATGGTCAGTTAACTTGGATGTGGTTTCCATTCACCATGATCCAACAGTTTTCCCTGACCCCGAAAAGTTTGATCCATCTAGATTTGATGTAAGTATATGATGACAAATAATCATAAAGTTGAGGTTTCATTTGAAGCTTACATAACTTGTTTTGAGTACAGACACCTTTAAGGCCCTTCAGCTTCCTGGGATTTGGTAGTGGCCCACGTATGTGTCCTGGAATCAACTTGGCTAAGCTGGAAATCTCAGTCTTCATCCACTATCTAGTCTGCCGATACAAGTAAGAAATCAATTTCATAATGATGGAACATTTAATAGATTGGATATGGCATTTGAACATTCAATGTAGAAGACCTGGATTGGACAAATTGTAGAGTTCCCTGCTTTTGTTAGGGATAAACTGCATAGCATTTCATTCTTTAGTCATATTAAGTGTATAAATCTGAATCTCATTGCACTATATCAATGTAGTTGGAGACCACTGGAAAAAGATGAATCAGTCCAGGCAACACTCGTCCGAATGCCCAAAAACAAGTACCCTATCATAGTTGAAGAATTGCAGATAAATGAATGCCATATCGAATCACTTCCCTCCTGCACAACCTGACGCCCAGCAACACAAGCTCAAGTACTGCCAACTTCAGATTTTCTACAATGGACACTATAGTTGCTTTCCACGAGGGGATCTCCAAAGTCGTTCATAAAAAACTGTTGTAGGTTGTACAAGAACACCAGGGTCAGCATCTAGATTGTTTATGTTAAAACACACGGTCAGTCAGATAATAAGATGAGATTTGCAAATGGTAAAATGGATGGTTTCTGAAAAAAATTCATTTAAATTCCTCTTGAAATAGCTGACTTAAATCTCTGAAATAAAAAAATGAAAATAGTGAGGGTTGACAATGTTTTTGTCATTTAACTTCTTTGTAATTTACTTGATCGCCAACTAACAAACTCGGCTTCAAAGAATTGGAAAATAAAAATAAAAATAAAAAGGATTAGTTCCCAAATAAGACATGTAATTCAATATTAGAATAGTGCATCAAATGTTTGATATGTACGAGTCCAGAAGATTTCGAGGGTTATGCCTTGGGCGCTAAACAAAGAAAGCAACATTCAAACCCAAACCAAGAAACCAAGAACACGATAGAAAATGACTTTTAGTTTATGCAAATATATAACTTGACTTTTAGTTTATGCAAATATATAAACTTTCAGTTATTAATTCAAATATATAAACTTGGCTCTGGCCCAATTCTAACTTGTTTAATACTAAATTAACACAATCTTTTTCTTAGTTTATGCAATGGGTGATGGGAAATTCTAAATGTCGAGGGAAAGAGCGAGGAAACCAGCGAGGAAAAGGAGGTGGCGGGGGGTGAACCGTTCACCCCCCTCGAGATGTGTGCCCATTTTTTGGCGCGCGCATCTCGAGGGGGGTGAACGGTTCACCCCCCGCCACCTCCTTTTCCTCGCTGGTTTCCTCGCCCTTTCCCTCGACACATAGAATCACCCATGGGTGATATAGCATCCATAGGAAGAAAACGATTATAAATTCTGGTCTTTATAGAATCGGGACAAGGAGGGCTCATAACTAGTTCGGGATCACATCTTTTATTGGTTCAAGTCTTCATTGGACCACCCCTCTCAAGGCCCTATTATTCCAAGAAACATCCCCAGGCAGCTTACCCATATAATGAAGGCAAACATTTTTTTTTTAAAGGGTTATTTTCCATTTGACTCCATTAGTTTATGACTGCCCCCATTAATTTTTGTATCCTAGTCTAACACCCGTGATTTTGTGTTCAACTGCCCCCATTAACAAACTCTATCCAATTTTTTCAAAAAGACCAACTTACCTTGCATGTGTTTTGCATATGTTTTTACTAAAATCACATAAATCGTGTTACTTGATCAATGGCTAGGAAAATAACATTTGAATCTATTTTTCTTATTGTGTTTTTTTACAAAGAAGATGGGTGACAATTAAAACTTATATACAAACCTAATCATATGCACATGTTTTACTAAAATCACTTAAATCATGTTGCTTAATGATCGTGTTTAATCCAACAATTAGGAAAATAATATTTGGATCTATTTTTTTATTTTAATTTTTTAACAAAGAATATGAATGCCAATTAAAAATAATATACAAATCTAAATCATATGCATATGTTTTACTAAAATCACATAAATCATGTTGCTTGATGATCATGTTTAATCCAACGGCTAGAAAAATAACATTTTGATCTATTGATTTATTTTAGTTTTTTTAACAAAGAAGATGGATGACAATTAAAAATTATATACAAACTAATGCGAGATTTGCCAATAGTTCCCCTTGTGGAGATATATCAAAGGTTGGTGATGAACTTGGTAAATGATAGGAGATGCAATGTTGAACTAATGAATGAATATGGAATGGACTGTATATAATTTAGTTTGTTTATAACTTTTAATTGGCACCCATCTTCTTGGTTAAAAAAAAAAGTTTCAAATGTTATTTTCTTTGCTATAGGATCAAACATGATCACCAAGAAACATGATTTATGTGATTTTAGTAAAACATGTGCATATGATTAAGTTTGTATATAAGTTTTTAATTGTCACCCATCTTCTTTGCAAAAAAATATAATAAGAAAAATAGATCCAAATGTTAGTTTCCTAGCCATTGATCAAACATGATCACTAAGAAACATGATTTATGTGATTTTAGTAAAAACACATGCAAGGTAAGTTGGTCTTTTTGAAAAAATTAGATGAAATATGTTAGTCAACGTAGTTGAACATACAATCATGAGTGTTAGATTATGATAAAAAAAAACTAATGGGGACCAAATAGGAATAACTATAAACTAATGGAGTCAAATGGGAAATAACCCTTGTTTAAAAATAGATATTAAATGATAAGATGTTTAAATATAAAATCAGATTCATACAATCAATATTTGTCAAACTTTTGAATTTTTGAAACTACCACTATACCAAATTGGCATATTTGTAACTACTTAAAAAAAACAGTAACACTTTTGAGCTATTACAATCCACCAAACAATTTAAAGTCGAAACTAAATTTAGTCAACAAAATGAAAAATAGTGACGCCGGGCAGAATAATGATTATTCTGCAGGCTAATAGCAACAGATAATTGACAGGGAAGAACACAAGAAGATTACCCAAAAACACAGAGAAAATAACTCTAATGTTTAATCAAATTACTCAAATTAAAGGTATCTCTAAAACCAACCCACAAGCCGGACTTTATAGCTAAAACTCGTAATTATTAGAATTTTACCAAAATTAGCAAAACCCCAATAATCATGCTAAAACAAATACGTAATAAAAGAAAGAAACTGTCATAAATCTGGCCCAAATTGGGTTCAGAATCACTTCCTAAACAATAATTGAAATATTACTATAAAGGAAAATAAACTACTAAAATTAACTAGCAGTTTATTCCTAAAAGAAAATAATGTCTAATCCTAAAAGGAAACTAAAAATACTCCTAATTAAATTGAAAGATCTTTCAAAGTTATTTAGTAAATAACTTTGAGAGCAAATTAGGAACCCTAGAAACCAAATTAGGAACCCTAGAAATTCCCCTGCATCAGTCGCCCCGGATTGGAAAGAACTCGTCCTCGAGTTCACAACAGCGTCATCGAAATTCTCTGGCGGCAGTCCAGGAGGAAGATCCTCTGGTATCAGATCAGAAAACTCTGCTAGCTGCTGCACCTCTGCTGGTAAATCTGAATTCACGTCTGCAGGGGCTAGAAAATCATGGTGGACGACGACACAACACTGGTGTAGGTGGAATCCATCAATTCCTGCACGAACACGCGACGCAAAGGGCTGCAAGTGCAATGTGGTGGTACAAAAAGCAAGTGTTCGAGGTGCTAGTAGTCAAACTAATTTGTAAATCAGTTTCCTCCCGTTAGAAACTCGTGATCTTCTTCTCCAGCGAGCCGTGTCCTGCGTCTCGCGAGTTGCTCGTTGTTCTTATTCTCCGTTTGGCTCCAATACCAGCACGAGAGAAAGGGAAACGAGGGGAGGGACGAGAGAGTGGGTGAGGGAGGTAGGCGAGGTGGTGGCTGATGGTGGTGCTCGGCAGATACAACATTGAAGAGGATCTCAAGCTTCTGAGCATGAGTCTTAGCAACCTTCGTCAAGACAGTTAGTTGCTCAACTTGTTCAACTTTTCTAGTTCCCTTGCGACCATGTGCAGCTACAATGACCTTGAGCTTCTTATCGATTGATCCCCATGTTATCTCACTGGGGTCCTTCATGAACTCTTTGTCCATGAGCTTATCTGTCTTGCTCATCATCTTCTCCCAATCTCCAACACCATCAGTAGTTTCCTGATCTTCATCATCGTCCACACCTTTCGACTCAATCTTCGAGGGATCCTCCTCGAACTCAGAATCTTCATCCTCCTTTTCATCAGTGTCATACACAGACTCTCAAAACTCTTTAGTTTCATCTACCACGTCTTCCTCAAGCTCCTCACCATCATACACAAGTTCTCCATGCTCCCATAATCGAGCATGATTGGGATACGAGTTTTCGAAACTAGAATTAGAATCATGATCTTCCATCTCACGATTACTGAAATCTTGCGCCGTTAGATGCCGGGTTAACTCTGCAACTTGCCTCTGTAAATCTTCAATCATCATATTCTTAATGTTACGATTACAGTGAGGGGCTTCTTCGTTCGGAACCTGCCCACGATGACCATGACCACGACCACCAGTTATAGAAAACTGATGAAAATTCACCCCAAGAAGATGCTGGAGCTTTGATACCAACTGACGCCGGGCAGAATAACGATTATTCTGCAGGCTAATAGCAACAAATAATTGACAGGGAAGAACACAAGAAGATTACCCAAAAACACAGAGAAAATAACTTTAATGTTTAATCAAATTACTCAAATCAAATGTATCTCTAAAATCAGCCCACAAGCCAGGCTTTATAGCTAAAACTCGTAATTATTAGAATTTTACCAAAATTAGCAAAACCCCAATAATCATGTTAAAACAAATACGTAATAAAAGAAATAAGCTGTCAAAAATCTGGCCCAAATTGGGTTCAGAATCATTTCCTAAACAATAATTGAAATATTGCTATAAAGGAAAATAAACTACTAAAATTAACCAGCAGTCTATTCCTAAAAAAAAATAATGCTTAATCCTAAAAGGAAACTAAAAATACTCCTAATTAAATTGAAAGATCTCTCAAAGTTATTTAGTAAATAACTTTGAGAGAAAATTAGGAATCCTAGAAACCAAATTAGGAACCCTAGAAATCCAAATTAGGAACCCTAGAAATTCTCCTGCATCAAATAGCTACACAAAAAAGTGATACAATAAATTAGATTACCATGAATAACATCACTTGTAAGCCCATACTACTTGTGGTGATACAACTATTGAATCACTTTGTTTGTGAAAATGTGTAAAATTGTTTTGTGAATTGTTATAGCTCAAAAGTGTTATTGTTTTTTTAATTATTACAAAAATGTCAATTTGGTGTAGTGTACCCCTATTATGTTGCATCATTACAACAAACCATAACATATGCACATGGATATTTTATAATAAAAGGGATAATATGGGATGAATCTCTTGTCCATTTTCTTGACATGTGGCAAAATAAGAAAATGTAGCTCAAATTAGCTTTTTGCCAACACCTAAACAACAATTTACCTTTGGTTACGAATGTGCCTTGGATCTACAAATAAAAAATGTGTGGTCATGCCAATGGCATAGGTGAGAGTGTTGAAGGCACGACCCAACCGTTGGTTCAGCATGACACTGTCGCTACAAGAAAAGTGTATGATTGTAATACACTAGTTCATAATAGTAGATTTATACAAATCAAATATGAAAGTCAAAATCATTAACTAAGGATTTGATAACATAGAATTTGAAACACGGATAAATGAATCTTTCACCCTTCACTTTTTCATTACCATACACCTTTATCTCCATTAAACGATAACTCTCCATTGTCTAATTGCAATAAGAATGAAATATTCACGATTACAACAATATTTGATGATGCAAATTATTTCTATTTTGTAACTCCCAGAATGATTAATGACCTATTTTGTTGCCTATCTAATGTTTTTTTCTTCTTCTTTCCAATCCTTATCTAAAGTTAAGATAGCAATATTGTTAAAATAATTGAAAGTTTGGATGAATGGAAATGGAGACACAATTAAGTTTGATATTAGGCTGTGAGTTTTTGACACCACCGTATCTCCTTTTGACACCACCACCCTATTTATTTTTATTTTTATTTTTATTTGAACATGCTAAAGAACACCACCAGTAAAAAGGGTTCCCAAACATGTTTTGGATCTTTTTGGCCAAAAACAATTTGCATCAACCAAGGCAAGAACGATATTTTTCCTCGCACTTACAATGTCTTTCTCCCTTCCAAGCTCACCGTAACGAACCCCCTTTGCCGACATCTCTCTGGATTCTGTCGGCTTTTTTTCTCTATCTCTTTCTTCTAGTTCTCCAACTTCGTTTGGAAGGAGTATGATTGAAGTTGTTACGTAGAAATTGATGAATTTTAGTAAAGGTGATGATAGTAGACTTGAGGATGATAATGGTGGACGTGAGGGTGACCATTGTAGGCGTGAGGGTGTGCGTTGGACTCCATTTATAGGAGGAAACGACAAAGATGAGCAATTTTGAGATGAAGAACAACCCACTCCACTTGAGGTAATAAACTCCGCTTAAGATGATAATTTTAAGATGATGCATGAGTTTATTTTTGTTGTCGTAACAATTTTGTAGTAACAACCCACTCCACTTGAGGTAACAATTTTGAGATGATGCATGAGTTTATTTTTGTTGTCTTGGTTGGTGTAATATTATGATTAATTTTCGTTTTGTTTATATTTGAAGCTGCATTCTTATTGTTAGGGTTATTTGTAAATTTTTGTTGTGGTGGGTGGATTTTTTTTTCTTTAAAACTTTTTTTTATCGATTTTAGTTGATAATTTTATGTTTATGTTTTTGTTTTTTTAAGGTTAGTTTGATAATGTTACTTATAAGTTCATGATTATTTTGCACGTAGGCCATTGTCATGGACGTTATAAATTTCGACAAGCATCTGGACGATATTGACAACCCGGAATTGCTTCAAGTCTATTTGGAAGAGATGAACATTCTAGAAGAAACTATTGGCTTGATCATTTTCCTCATTACATTACTTAATATATTGTTTTAATTATAATTTGTTTGATTTACTTAATATAGAAGAATGTCGATACTAATGGCGAGAGTAGTGAGGCTAACTTTGAGACAAATTGTGAGACCAATCTTGAGGCCAACAACCATGGAGAGGAAAGAGCACTGGAGAAGGTCGTCGACGATGGTGACCTTTTTCTTATTGAAGATGTAAGGTTAATTTGTGTATAACCATTTTTACAAGTCGATTGATTTTCCTAACAAGTTTATTGTTCTTCCTAACAAGTTTTTTTTAGGTGTTCCCATCGAAGTCAACCTCGATAGCTTGGTGCCAAGGCCTTGGTAGGGATAATAACATAATTGCTATTATCACAAAATTAGAACCCGCTGATAATAGATGTAGAGGAAGGATCCACTTTGGATGTAAAAGGGGATGGAGGCCAAAAAAAACTAGAGATGCAATAATGAAGTTGATAATGGCAGTGGTAGATCAAATAGTACAAAGATTTGTGGTTGCTCGTTTCAATTGAGAGGCATGCCACAAGGTAACGATTGTTGGAAGTTGCAAGTCACATGTGGAACCCACAATCATTCCTGAGCAAATTCGCTCCTTGGTCATTCCTTTGCGGACATATTGAATGAAGTAGAGACAATATTTTTTTGCTGAATATATCGACGTTGGGTGTCGCACCTAGGTACATCTTGACCGCTATGAAAGAGATGCTTCCTAACAATGTCTCCTATTTGAAGATTATTTACAATGCCATTGGGAGACTAAAGACATTTCAACTGCAAGAGAGAACAGATTTGCAACACACCATGCACTATTGGAATAAGAACAATTATATTTAGTAGCATACTATGGATGAGGAGCATAGAGTGACTAGTATTTTTTGGACACATCCTCAGTCAATTCAACAAACCAAGTGTTTTCCATTACTGATGCTTATGGATTGCACCTACAAAATCAAATACTATTGGATGTCACCATTTGAGATTGTAGGTGTTACAATGACCAGGAAGACTTTCATTTGCATGTTGTTTTATGTCTTCCGAGAAGAAAACATCGTACACTTAGACTTTGAAAACATTATTAGGGTTTTTTTTATCCAAACAACTTGCCAACCGTGTTTGTAACGGATAGAGAGTTGGGTTTGATCAAAGTCATTAAGCAAGTCTTTCTCAGAACAAAGAGATTTTGTACACGTGGACCATAAATACAAATGTCGAGAAGGATTGCAAAAAACACTTTGAGGAAAATGAGGGGTGAAACAAATTTATTAGTTATTTTTGGATTTGTATGGATCAAGTACAAAGGAAAATAAGAAGAAGATCATTGTTAAGTTCGAGACAAGATAGGGCATCACACCCGAGATGTTTGGATTATTTGAGCAAGGTTTGATATTCACATAATGAGTACTTTGTGAGTGCTTCGACCGATATATTCATGCATTTTAGCCAACAGATTGCCGATCGCGTTGAAGGTGCACACTCGAAGTTGAAGAAAATGTTGGAAATTTTTCAAGAATTTTTTTTGAATGTATGGATGAAAATGCATGACATGATCCAAATCCAACTTATAAAAATTTAAATGTCATTTCAACAAAATTTGTTGAAGGTGGAGAATGAGCATGTGTCGAAGTTCTTTGAAAAGTTCATGGGTCAGTGGCGCACAAGGCTCTTAATTTGATGTTATTGACATGTAGATGTGTCCTTCAGGCCATTCATTGGTTGCCTTGTGCTCATGAAATGGATGAGTAACTAACCCTCAATGGATAACTTCCATTGGCTATCTTAGACAAGCATTGAATGTTATTTGGTAGACATGTATTTCTAAAGCTGGGGATGTGGTTATAGAGTCAGTGGTTGACGCCAATAAACAGAGTTTTATTGAATCCACTCCTGATCAATAGTTGGTGTTCAAGATGAAGCTTTTAGAGTTGAGTCTCCCGGATTTAACTCTAATGATTGATCCATCCAAACACTTGTGAAGGCAAGGGGAGGCCTAAAAAGAAGAAGTTTTCCAAGAATGAGAAGTCGACTAAATGTGATATATCAGGTCATGAGTGCTTCAAGACTCAAAAGGAGGTAAAAAAATCAACAAAGTATTTTTAAGCCAAAGCAGAAGCTGGATAAGTGGAAAATTACTCTCATGAAGCAAATTTCATCGTAGATTTGAGATTAACTTGATAACATTGAGAATTTACTTGTCAATGAGAATTGTGGATCCGCTGACAAGGAAAATGGTTGGAAGCAGGTAAGGAATGTGCTACTAATTTAGTTAGAAACAAATGTAGAGTTGTGGGTCAGAATGTGGCCCCAGTGTGTCGTTAAGTTGGTCAATGATGTTTTGACAGCCACATGGCAAAGTACGCATTGGTCGTCGAACTTGGTTGTGTGAATCAAATATGATAAAGCTTGCGGCAAACCGTTACCAGTGTGTGTTGTGTTATGTGAACCAAAGCACTACATATTTTTCGCATGTTGACCACCGTCACAGTTGAACGACATACGGGCATGTTTCATGACACACTTTGCCCAAAATCCTCACTTTGTAATTGCTCCATATGACACCTAAACCATCATTGCCTTGGCCGTTACCTACTTGGCACTCTCACCTATTTCCAGAAGCAATCTCATGGAAGAGTTCATTTGATAGTCAGCTCAACATTGGTAATGTGATGGTTAGAAAGTTCAATACCAGGAATGCTAAAAAGATTAATAAGTCGAAGGTAGTCATTGATATAGGCAATTGATGCACGCATGCACGTTTTTTTGTACATTTTGTGATTGACATGTATACGTATACCAATATGCTGATTCGAAGAAATAATTTTGTTTTGGTGATATAGGATGTTTCGATTGTTAGAGAAGTCACCGCTTTTGTATTTATGGATGACTTGTATGCTTATGATCATCAAATGTTATTAATATATAATTTACATTTCATTTATTGAATACCCATTTTATTTATAATGCATTCACATTTTGATTTCTTTTAGGGTTATAAAGATCGAATTTGGAGAATATAAGAAGTTAAAAAAATTTTGGTTACACATGGCGACAAAACATGGTAATGATCATAAAAGTCGACTTGAAAGAAATTAAACATTTTAATGGCTAAAATTTATTAGTATTAAATATTTGAGTATATAAGAAGTTAAAAAAAAGTTGAAAAATGGATAAAAAATCAACCTAAAATTCTGAAACAGAACCTGGTTCTGACCACATTCGCACAAAACCAGGCGAACCCAAGAAGAACCATCACAAAAGCATCTAAAAAAGACCAAAATGGTCACAAAGAGCCAAATGCAGAGGCCACTGCGAGGCTAAAACATTCAATCCCATGGCCCTTTGCGATTGAGCAAAATACTGGATTCTATCACAACATGATTTTTTATGGGAACTTTTTTGCAACCTTTTGTAGTTTCTGTGATTTTTCTATACTTATAAGAGATAATCCACCCTCCAAATACATTTTTGACATTTCCATAAAAAAATCCACATTTTCGGGCATCCGAAGTAGACATTTTTCAAGTTTTTTTAGGGAATGTTGAAAAAATAGTTTACAAAGTGTTTATTTATCATGGGGAAGCCATAGAAAAAACAAAAATTGGAAAAGAAAAAGATAAAAAAAATTAAATAAAAGGTGGTTTAAGCACTTGTCGCATTAGATTCGGCGAGTGCTTTTATTAGAGTCACAAGACTCTCTGCATATGGTACCTGGACTGGTGTAAAACACCACTCGCAAAGGTTCTTGCGGTTAGGTTGTTGATAATTGCAATGGGCTTTACAATTGCGATAAATGCAGTCACAAGGGGACTGTGTTGCGATGTTTTTTACCATTTTTATCTATTACATGTGGTTGTTAATGTCTATGCTAAGCAAAGATCAACTACGTATGCTAAACAAAGATTAACTATTAATATAAAAGAATGATAATAACAAACCATGATAAAACAATTCCAAGGCAACATAGACACACGAGAACATAGAATACCTTACACAAAAATACACCAACATTTAAGGGGGAGGTATTCAATTTGGGATTTGAATAGACTCAGAATAGTTTTAAATCTCGTGGATTTTAAAAGGTTTCAAATGATTTTACAAAATTCACTAGATTTTGATGAATTTTAAATGATTGAATTTTGTAGATTTTATAAAGGTTTGTTATGGATTTCTATGAATTCTTTTAAATATGTTATTAATCATAGGAAGCAATAAAAAAAATATCACTACATTGTTATTCATGCCAACACAAATCATAAAACATCACTCAAAACATCAATTAAACAATTGTTTGTATGTTACGAAAATTTTACTTCAAATAAAAAAAAATTCTAATACATTGAAGATGGTCCAAAAGTAATACAAATAACTATTTTACTTCAAATTGTTATCCCCGCCACCTCTCCTCCCTTATTCTTCATCTTCTTCTTCAATCACCACCACCACCACGCTATCGCCAGCTCTCCTCTTCCTCCCCCCTCTTCTTCTTCTCCATCAATCACCACCGCCACCTCTCATCCCACCTCCTTCCATTTTCATCTTCTTATTTTCAACCTCCTCCCCCTCACCTTTTTTTTTTTTTCTTCTCCTCATCCACTTTTTTTTCTCTCTATTTTTTCCCTCACAAAGGTTTTAGCAAGTGGGGTACCTCCACTCGCAGGAACCTCCGCAAGGGAAAAAAATAAAAAAATTGAAAAAAAAAAGAGATGAGAAAAAATAGAAGAAGAAAAACAAAGACAAAAGAAGAAGAAAAAAAGAGAATAACAAAAAAACAAAGATGAAGAGAGGACAAGAAAAAGAGAAAATAGGAGGCAGATAATAATAATAATAATAATAATAATAATAATAATAATAATAATAATAATAATAATAATAATAATAATAATAATAATAATAATAATAATAAAGAATAAGAACAAAGGAGAAGATGAAGTGCGGGTGGTGGTGCATCCTGTGGTGGTAGGGCATGATGGTGTGGTCAGAAGTTGTGGGGCGAGGTGGTGTTGCTCTTGTGAAGAGAGAATAGAATGGAAGGTGGTGGTGTCCTTCAGCAGATCACAAAAAAGTGGGGTGGTGGTGTCCTTCAATGAAAATGGTGGTTTTTTAACAATAAGCAATAAAAATCCGTTGAAATATGAGAGGGGAAGCTTGAATTTGGAATAACTCTTGTTATATATAATTTTCACTCACAAATCCTTCAAAATCCACAACTTTAACAAATTCATTAAAATCAACTACTTTTTTTATTACCCCCTGATTTTGGTAGACTTTTGAAAAGCATGAATTGAATACCTCCTGATTTTAATGGATTTTAAAACAATCATTTTAAAATTCGTATTTGAATACCCCTAAATTTATATGTATTATTTCAAATCCTTAATTGAATACCCCTGATTTTAATGGAAAATTCGTAATTGAATACCACCCCCTAAGATAAACAACACTGAAACACAAAAACAGAGTAAACAAACATCACACCACAACATGCATGCTTAACTAATTGGAATCGTAACCCTAGTAGTCATCATACATGTCCCTTGGGTTATCAACGTCCGGATCCTCAATGTTGTCAGTCATGTCGTCCATGTTGAGGTTCATCAGTGTATCGTCAAGACGCTTCCTGCGGTATGAATGATCCTGCTCTTCCTAATCTTTTTAGTTAGAGTCGTTATCGCATCCACAATATAATTATTTCCCATTACCAGTGGGAGTAGAAAACTCGAGCCAAGAAATCCATTCAGCGGAGCATGTTCATCCCCGCTACCTAAGTTAGTTGAGGTGGCGTCCACCCTTGCATCATCTCATATTCGTACACCATCCTGTATATTCTCTGATTTTCCTCTGATAGGCTTGCCAGCTCAGAGTACAAGTCACCTTCGATGATTTCAGTCGTAGATGTGTCATCCAAAGTAGCATCACCTGCGCGACCTTCCATATTAGCGGAAGGAGGAACGCCACCCACAACAGTATGAGAAGGATGGCCGTCTACACTAGCAAGAGGAGGAAGATGGTCGTCAACATTAACAGTTGGAGGATGAGCATCATGCAAAGTGCCAATAGGAGGAGAGGTCACTTGAGCAATAATAGATATGGAGGATCCACGAAGCAAACAACTTGTTTGCCTTGTGACCACGCAGAAGTTGTTTCTTCCTTTTGCATTGACAAATTTGGGAAGATGAAGCTTCATCTCCTCTTTTTTAGGTTGAATATGAACACCCTACTTTTAATTTTTTAACCAAACTTTACCTACAACCATAAAGATGGTTAACTCTCCACTCCTCCAACGGTTACCAAAGAAACCCATAATTTTGTGATTGGACATTCTGATGGAACGTCATAGCTTTGCGCATTTATTATAATCAGTCAAAAATCGAGGCAGATTGCAATTCACACATGATCGATCACATGAACCCAAGACTCGACATCACAGAACCCTTGGTGACAGAAGCCAAACATAACAACCGTGGGGACTCTAATTTTTACACTCGCTGGATCATACGCGATTGGGCAAAAAAAATTAGATATTGTCCAAAAATGACTTTTTGTGAATTTTTTTTTTCCACTTTTGCTAGTTTTTATGGTTTTTCTATACACTCATAAGAGAAGAATCCACCGTCCTACCACCTTTTTGACATTTATTTAAAAAATCCATATTTTCTGGCCTTCAAAGTTGATATTTTATAGTTTTTTGGAAAGAACATTGAAAAACAAAAAGGAATATTGAAAAAATGTTTATTGATCATGGGGAAGCCATAAATGAAACTAAATTTATAAAAAAAATTAAGGTAACTTCAAAATATGGTGGCTTTGTGAGCCATCACACAGGTCCTGGCGATTATATCCTCCTCTTCACAGAGGTTTACGCGACTAGTGCTTAAACCACCTGTTTTCACTACACCACAATTAGCTATTAATAGCATTTAGTTATAGCGTTTTTTTATACGTGATAAACCCAATTTTAATGCCATTCCATTGTTAAACGCTGTGGAAAACCAGAGCGTGCGTGGGAGATTGAAAATATAACACCGCTCAATTTTTTTTTGATAAAAACACAACGCTCTTTGATAAAAACCAGAACGGGAAATTGTTATACTTGTCTCTCTCTCTGATTATCCCTCTCTCGGTCTCTTTGTGATGCTCTTCTTTACTCTCTTCATTTTGTCTTTCTTTTCCTCTTTGTTTATCTTCTTCTTCTTCCATTGTCTCAATTGATTTGGAGCTAGGGTTACTGAAATCCCTAATTTTCTTTGACTTAAGAATACAAGCGAGATCCTGGGTGAGAGAAATTGAGAGACAAAGAGATTGATGGAGAGAGATATCCATAGGCCAATTAACAGAGCTTTCCTCTCCTTCTCACCCTTTCTTCCTCCATGCAAGCAGCAAACACGATCTCGATAGCCTTCTCTTCAAGTCGCCAGCCACAGGTCCATCTGCAGCCACGAACAGATACATCATGGCCTCCTCTTCTCCATCTCGCCATTAGATACCCAAGAATCGAAACCCACTGTCAAATCCCTCTGCGAGGTCCTCTATCTCTTCTCTCTTTAATCTCAATTTCAGTAATTTTGGCTCAATTTTGATATTTAGGGGTTTGATTGTTCAATTCAAATCAATGAGATCCATGGGTACTATAAGCTTCATCACTAAGTGAAGGTTAAAAACAGGAACACTGACTAGAAATTGAACCACTTGAGACTCTTCTCTTCTCTTGTTGATTCTTTCACACTCCAGACACCCTTTTGTTCCCAAGTTTGATTTGGACTCAACATTCATTATTTTGAAGATCAATGGAGCTCATGCCACTCTCTACTATTGCTTCAATCAAAACTCACCCACCAAAGGTAAAGTTCACTCACTCACTTAGTTCCCAATTCGTAGTGAATTATTTTTTATTTTGATTTTCAGATTTTGGTTTTGATTGGCAATTGGGTTTGTTGTTATGTTATGTTTGATTTTACAACAACCATATTAGTTAGGCTAATTGGCATGTTGAATTGAGACAAAATGGAACAAGGTTTTTTGTTTTTATAGCATTTTAAGACAATAAGGACACATGAAAGAGGCCCCATTTATTTTGTTCCTGCATTGTCAATGTTAATTATAGCTGACGCACACTACATAGCACAATCTTTACAATTTAAGTTAGACATAAGAAAGCAATAGTCCTAAAACATGCTGAATTGCTGATAGAAGCAAACAGAAGATGGATTATTTTAATTGTTGATTATGATTGTATTTTATTTGTTTGAGATACATTTAAGCCAAATTTGGCCCAATTCACTAAGTGTTGCATATTCGCATTGATATTTACTGTTAATTTGCTTTGGTTTTTGAAGTTGTTTATTTGGACCCTGGTATAAAGACTTCAAGCAATGCTTCGTGGTAAGTCTTTATTCCATTTCCATATTGATTTGTTGCCTTTTCATATCAATGAATGTATGAACCAAGAATAAGCTTAATTATGTTGTTGGGATCGGAGAGGGTTAAGGAGAGAAGCACTCCTCATGCTTGCCTTTCTTCCTCTCCCTCTTCTATTAGTCGTTGTTCTTCATCTCCCTCTTGGTCATTGTTTTTCATCTCCCTCTTGGTCGCCGTGTTTTGTACTTTACAGATTATTTAAAGACTCGATTGATTCTTCTTTTAGGTAAGCTTTTGATTTCGATTTCAAGTGTTCTTGTTCAGTCAATTGAGTTGCAATTCTTGACATTTGTGAGCAAAAATTCTGTTGAAACTTGTTTCTTGACCGATTTGGTTTCTAGGTAGTTCTTGATCTTGATCTGTTCAAAGGATGAATAAAAAGACAAATTGCGAAAAGAAATCAGGACATCATCTGAAGATTGGAGACTGAAAAATCTGCAGTTGGAATCACAGGTCTACTTTTCCCGTTGAGATTTTTTACCTTTTAAATGCATTTGGTCATTTTTCCACTGATTAGTCTTTGTTGTTCAAGTAGTTACAATTGTAAACTTTTCTCATTTATGAGCAGTTAGAAATACAACGCAGGATAGATCAGGAACTAATCTAATGTATGGCTACTAGTTACTAGTCTTGGGCACTGTTGGATTTTTTACAATTTGTTATCTTGAAGCATGGGCAATAGTATATTGCCCTGCATTTTTTTTCTCCATATGCCTCTTTATTCTTTGAAACTTTGCTGACTCTTAGAATTGGAGTAAACATAATGCCAACTAAATCAAAATAAGCCATTCCAGAACTCACTTTATTTTGTCTACTAAATTGAATCTTGAGACTTTACTCATGTTTTTTCAAGCTTTCCATTAAGTTGTTTGGATTGGATAGGTCAACGAGGAGGCAAGCGAGAAAGTGTTGGAAATGGAACTGAAATACAATGAAGTACGAAGGCATGTTTATGCTAAAAGGACTGAGATCATTAAATCAATTCTTGACCTCTGGTTGACTGTTGTACGTGATAAATTTAACTTCATATTAGCTTGTATCATTTTGTAGGTTTGACTTATTATTGTTTGATGTCTCCTCATATTGTGACCAGATGTTTCACCGAAGCCTGCAAGTCAGCTGGCAGCAAACTCACAAGTTGGATCAACTCCTTATCTTGTACAACCAGGTGTATCTCATGGTCAGAGCACGAGCAAACAGATAACAGTTCCAAATAGAAAGGTAACAGTTTATCCAACTATGTCCTGCCTTTTTCATTCTTAGATTTCATTTGGTTCTCTATGCTCATGAGCCTCTGGGTGTGTTGGTTCCACTCAATCCAACAATCTCTACAAAGAAGAGAAGTCGAGAAACAGCTACAAAGAAGTCATCCACTCAGAAATCCATGTCCAAGGAAAAATCCGTCAAGGAGAAATCGGGTAATGATTAGTTACTTTCTTGTTATTCGTTATCTTCTTTATGTAACCGGTAGTTACTGATGCTAAAGAGGATATGCCACTGAATTTGTTCATCCAAAACTTATTATCCTACATTTATATAGGTAAGAAAACACCGACAGAACAAAAGAATAAAAGAAAGAAGGTGGCATCTGTTCCAACTGAAAAGGAACTAAGGGAGGCAACTTGTGAAATTTTGAAAGAAGTTGACTTCAACAAGGTGAGAATTATTCTTTGATCATTCAGTTGTTGAATATAATTTCCGAGTAGAAAGAATTCTAAGTTTGAGTAGGCTGTAGGAAGATCTAGAATTGTATCATTTGATAATTGATTGAAAATGGGTTTTGGTGTTTTTGTCATATAGTTAGACATGCCAGTTCAAACACGTCTCTTGTCTCAAACCTACTAAGCTGACTTATTTTGGAGTCAATGCTAAAATTCTTAAATATAACATGTTATGTGTCATTTCCCAATACTCTTTTAGGGCTTTGATTGGTCAGGTTTCACCCAAGATCTAGACCGATTAAATCTTTATCTAGCAGTATCGATCTCAAGGCAGGTTTTACATTAAAATATGGCCCATATGCATATGGTGTGGCACCCAATACATATCAGGGGTGTACTTAACCAGTAGGGTTAATAAATCCGAATTAGGAATATTCTCTCAAGGTTATTTAGGTTCTAACCACATTAACATATAAATATTGTAGTTTTAATTGGTGATTAGTGAAGAGAAGATATTTCTTTTCATCAATTATGTGCTTACAATCTGGTGTTGGACATCAGAAATTGCTAAAGCAAAACCGACAGAAGTCACTTTTCATCTTGGTGTAGCTCAAGTCCACCCACTGCTGCCATCGACCTGATTTAGGAAGGTGTCCAATATCCACCCCATTTGGGTTAAAGTGATGCCTTCCCGCTGAGGACTCCATCATTTATTATTGTAGTTTGCATGTACCTACAGTGAGCTACTTGTGAAACCCTGTTTAATCCACTCTAGCTTCGAAACCCAGTCAATGCTTAAAGGGAGGAATGTCAACCTGTTTCGAAGTATTTGGGTTTCTTAGACTCTTACAATTCTTCGTACTCTGAAGAATTTGTATATGTTGCAGGTGGGAGGCAATGTGAGTTTGATTGGAATTATCCTAGTTGATGTGTCTCAATGCGTTTGTAGATTGTGCTCTCTGCGATATGTTCTTACCTCTTAGTATGTGCATAGCACCAGATGTATCACATTTCCAATGGTCAAAATGTGGTCATACACTTGTATTTGATAGTACATTCTTGACTCAAATGCTTTCATAACAGATTGAGCTGTTGGAATAGTTTATGATGGAGCAAATGGAGGAACCAAACCCCTCGTGATTCCAAGAGTAGATTCCAGAAGAAGCTGATGCAAAAAATAATAATTCTAAGAAGAAAGTCAACTCGTTGGAGCTAACTTCTTTCGAGTTGGGAAATATGATGTAGGAGCAAGGAAGTGTTTTACCCATTTTATTAATCTTAATCAGCTTAGGTATTTTTGCAATTATATTTAGTTTTTTCTTTGTTTTGGAAACTTGGTTATTAGATGTATGAACTCCTTATATGGTTTTATTTGCTTTCAACTTTCAAGAATCTAGATTAGAGCTCTTTGTTTACTATCCGTATACATTAGTTTTTTATGCTCTTTGGTATTTTACAGTTTGCAGTTGCCATTACATCATAATGATTCTTAAACCTTAAATTTGTTTTTCTAAAAATATACCACATTGATTAATACACGGTTAGTATTTACTAAGTTTTGGCGGATTAATGAGGGATATCTTATTTCGGGAGAATTATGTTATTCTTGTTCACTACGATAATTTTGAATATTTTAGATAATAGGAGAAATCTATTGAGGTAGGTGACCTTATCGGGTCTCTCTTTGTGACATTAATTTAGTTTGGCAACCGTTTCAGCTTCTCATGCATTCCTAGTTTTTCTGTATAGTTTTGTCTTATTACACTAGTAACTTTCTGTGACAGGTTTTGAATATTTTGCCAAAGGACATAGCTGCATCGACTTCCCGAGCTATAAAATACTTGTGTAAGGTAATTTTCAATTTTTTTTTTCTGTACCTTTCCATGTTCTGAGCATGCTATCAAAGAGTACAGTTTCCTCAGTTTGGAAGATTAAAGGCTTTTATCTAGCAGCTCAGTGAAGCAGTTTGGAATATTGCATTGTATATAATAGGGGTGGGCACGGGACATGATGGGACGAGATATACCCATCCCTATCCCATCCCGTTCATACGGGATCGGGACGGGATGGGAAAAACCCCATCCCGACCTCGTCCCATCCCAAACGGGTTCGGGACGGGACGAGATCAGCGGCATCCGAAAAATTTGAAGCAACATCCAAAAAATTTGAAGCAACATTTGCCAAAAAATTTGAAGCAACATCCAAAAAATTTGAAGCAATATATACCTGTAAATTTCATACTCTTAAGTTCTTATAGCAATCACTTTATGCTGTGATCCTTCGCCTTTTTTCTGAATATATTGTCTTATGTCAAAATTTCACTTCAATTGCTAGGGACCTCATCTGCTTGCTCCAACTGGTAGTGACCTTCAACGATATGGGAAGTTGGGCACTGTTTTTGCAGGTTATCACTATGATCTCAACTTCCTAACAATCCATGGTAGAAGCAGATTCCCTGGTCTGAACATTTGGTTGAGAAATGGGAGGAAGGTAGAAGTGAAGGTTCCCGTCGGCTGTCTCCTTATTCAGACAGGAAAGCAGGTAAATTGAAACGAGTAAGAAGTGGTCGTTAGTGTTTAGTCGCAAATATTGTATGCTAATATAGTTGTCATCTGAGGGTGGAATGATACTCGAGAAGATTTGTGAAACTAAAAGATCATCTCATGGGCTTGGATGAAAGAATATAACACAATTAATATGTGCATGTGTTAGTTATAAAATAACACGTACACATTTAATTAGTGTGTGCATCAATAAAAATCTTTGTATGTTAATAGAAAAATCTCATTTGGGCATTGATAAAACCCGATGGTCGTAAGTCATAAGCATGTTCTAACCTCCTTTCTATCTAGGTGTATACTTCTTTTGCATGATTTTTCCTTCAATCTCTCATTCGTCAATATATCTTTTGGCCTTCCCCCTTCTTCATGGGGTTTAAATTTACACAAACTATTCACTCTCAGCCAAATCCTTGCCACAGATGATGTACTTGCTAAAGTTGTTTCATTTGATCTTCAGTCTCTAGTTGAGAGAGTGAGTGAGAACTGTGAGATATTCATGGAGATGCTAAAAAATTAAATATGTTATATACATCAATATATTTGTATGGGCATCCACAATTCTAAAATAAATAATTAAATAAAAATATTAATAATTAATATTAATAAATTAGTTCGGGACGGGACGGGATTGGCGGGATTGAAAATCTTCATCCCATCCCATCCCATTCTAGATCGGGACGGGACGGGATTGGGATGAAATTATTCAATCCCATTAAGACCCGGAAAAATCGGGACGGGACGGGATCGGGACGGGAACGGGATCGCGGGATGGGATGCCCACCCCTAGTATATAATGATTTCTGCATCCCATGTTGTCTTGTGCATTTTGGTATTTAATGTTGGTAAGCTATAAGTGGAGATATAATAGTACAGACTTCACTTATTGTATTTGCTGTTACAACATGACGTCTTTCTTGTATGCATTCACGAGGTTAGGTGAGATTCCTTGGACCTATTGTGCAATTATTCAATGTAGTGAAAAATCATGGAAGAGACAAATATATCTTCTCTTAGGAAACTTCCATGTCTAGCAGTGTCAAATTGAAGTCTTGAACGGTGATGCTGATATTGCTTGCCTTCTTATTTCTTCTTTATGTTCGTCATAATCATCATTGGAGTAAATGATGCTAAATTGGGGGAGGTTTCCATACTTATTCCCGATAATACTGCTAGTGCATTTAAGAATTTCTATAGTTTACAGGGGTTGGAAGGCTGTATCTGTACACGGAGACAAATCTCAAACTGATCGCACAAAGTCACTTTCATTGTTCAAAGATGGAACATGCCCTTTAATGGTAATCAACCACTTCAAAACTTTAGACATATTACTGTTTTAAGAACAATGACAGCAGTTGTAATGCATCCATGTGGGTTACATTCTTTCACCCCTAATGTTTCCATGTAATTGAATGATGTTGTCAAGACCAAAGTATGGTGTTAGATGCTTTGACTTGAATCTTGTTTCCCTTGAGTATAAGTGAAGTCCTTGTGTTCTCTAGCATAGTTAAACAAACTATTTTCTAGTAGCAGCTATTCATAGTTACATGTTTTTTATTCTTAATGCTTACTAGATGTCACATGTTTGTGGCTCTGTTGCCTGTTCATTTGCAATTCGAGTAACTAATTTTGTTTCGTCATGACTTGATTCTTGTAGGATTGGATGCTGAGGAGTCATGTGAGGCAAGAGATGTGGAGAAACAAAAGGCGGCTGCAGCTGTTAACATCTTTTCCTTGCTTACACACTATAGTGAGCTAACAGGCAGATTGGTGTGTGGGAAGAGATGTGCCTCAGTTGGGATGGGTACTCTTGGTTCATCCAACGTCTGGACGAGCCAACCTCTGGATTTGATGCTAGAGCAGCAGCAATTGTGATGAGAACAGTGAGAAACACAGTGGACACAAGACGAACTGTAGTGTGCACCATTCACCAGTCTAGCATTGACATATTTGAAGCTTTCAATGAGCTATGCAAACTTCAAGAGTAGAGAACCAATGATGTTGTTCCACTTTCTTTGTATTTGAGATATTTAAGTTTGTGTGTCATTGTATTTGAGATATTATTTGATAGATTTTGTGACTCAATGTAATACATTATCTTATTAATTACATTACTTTGCCTCCATTCATGGAAATGTTTAAGTTTGGCCCATTAAAATTTTTATTTTCTAGAAATAAAACTTATAAGATGTAATAAAAAGTCATTTGATAAGAAAAAAAAAAAAAAAAAATTTGCTATGTATGCTTACCATAGCGTTTTTGAAATGCTATAGTAGAGACTCTACCATAGCGTTTTTGAAACGCTATAAAAGGTCAACTTACCAAAGTGCTTTTAAAACGCTATAATAGACCCTGGGTCTATTATAGTTGCGGAGAACACAACGTTTTCTAAAACGCTATTAATGGCCAGATTTCTTGTAGTGGACTTTCGTTACGTCTGCTTTGCTTCAGACGACAAAACACTACGCATTTGAGACATCGAAACCTGTTCACTTGTCAAAACCCTCATTGGCCACACCAAATTATGTCTTCTGTCTCAATTACAACCCCCAATCCAATATGATTGTCTCTGGTTCCTTTGATGAGATTGTTAAAGTTTGGGATGTTAAGAGTGGCAAGTGTTTGAGGGTTTTGCCTACTCATTCTGATCCTGTTACCGCTATCGGCTTTAATACAGATGGTTCTTACATTGTTTCCAGCAGCTATGATGGGCTTTGCAGGATATGGGATGCTTCCAATGGCCATTGTATGAAGACTCTTATTGATGATGAGAATCCTCCCGTCTCTTTTGTCAAGTTCTCCCCCAATGGCAAGTACATTCTCGCTACTACTTTGGATAGTACAATGGTATGTATGTCTTTTATCTTTCTATTCATCTTTTCCATTATTTTAGATGCAAATAATGTTTGGTGGACTGTTTCTTCTTCTTAACATTTGCTAATGGACTGCAAACCCCATCTCTTGCTTCCATCATTTAAAGGTTATTTTAGTTGATTTTCTACTTGGGGAAGGCATTGAGTATGTGGAATATGTTAATGGTCTTAGGCAGGGTACATTGATTACTGTAAAAGTGTCAAGGAATTGTCTTGCAACATGACGTTACTGACTGAAGATTAATTTTTTGGCATGGAATGCTAGATATCCTGGAAAAGGAAAATCCTCAAGGTTGGTTCAATGAAAAATCAAGAGCTGGAGATAGATTGCTGGTAGTGATATTACCATATCTTGGAAGCCTGTGGGTGATGATAGATGTTGATTAAAAAATTGTCTCCATCATTATGGAGATTGTGGGGTGTCTCAATCCTTTGGATTGTGAACTGGAAGGTTAGGCAACCGATGCTAGTGGTTGCAGGGTATAGGTAGTGCTTATATTTTTGTCTTTTTTACACGATGAAGTTAAGGGCTTTGGTCCTATGTAGACTTGATAGGTTTTTGGCAATGCAAGAATAGATGTCACATAGGTTGGAATTATGCCCTAAGAAGCATAGACTCGGACATGGTCGCGACACAGACACTGAGACACAAACACTACAACATGAGGAATCTCAAAAAATTTATGTGTCCGACATAGATACTTTTGGATTTTTTGCAGTGTGTGCTTTGTAGGTACCTGAAATATTTTCTTGGAGTGTGGCCTCTTTAAATAGAGCAACCCACCCTTCAAGTTTTGAATTCATTTGGTCTGAGTAGTCGATTTTGATGGACAAAATGGAAAGAATGGTGGCCATTACTTCCATAAGTTGGGACTTGTAAGTTTAGGTATGGTATAAGCTCAAGCAATTAAATCTCAGATTAAAGAGAGGAAAATTCATTTACTGTAATTAAATCTCAGATTAAAGAAGAAATGACCAAAAAAGAAGAACCAAACAGGGAAGAAGAAAGGAGGAAAAGTTTTTAAACTTTCCCATCTTCGCTATTCACATCCTGATGATCTCTCGCACCGTCACAAAGTAGTTTATATATAAAAGATACAAAGATTGTTGCCATGTCAGCCTGATCACGTGCTAGACATCCTCCAGGTACAAAACAAGGTAGAATTCTCCGTAAAAAATAAAAAATAAGAGTAAGTCTAAGCTCGCTCCCTAGAATCAGGGAAAAAAAAACAACCTTCTACACCGAAAATTCTAGGGAGCGAAGGATGGATGTAACCACCCATCCCTTCGAGATGCGCGCCCTCACTTATTTCGAGAAGAATGGGTGGTTCAGTCCCTAGAAGGGCTCCTTCTACACTGACAGCCCCTTCCCCAGCTCCTTCTACACAGCCCCTTCCCCATCGCTCCTCTCCCTCGCAAAGGGCTCCTTCTACACAGCCCCTCCTTCTACACAGCCCCATCGCTCCTCTCCCTCGCCGTCTAGAATTCCTGGAAAAAAAAGCAGCGAAAAAAAGGGAGAGATTCGACCGAGTTTTTACAGATTTCGAACAGCTGACCATCAAAGTGATTGATTATTCTTGTCTCAATTTGAAGGTACGGCGAATTCTTGTTTCTCCTCCTCATTTTGGATAGAGTTGTTCAAGATTGATTCAGAGAATTTTATTTAGGGTTTTGGCGTTTCTTCTTCTTGTTCTTGGACCGAACGAAAGAAGAATGGCAATGGCAAAGGGTTGTGAATTGTATAAACCCTACACACTGAAAGAAAGCCTAATAGGTCACAAACGCGCAGTTTCAAGCGTGAAATTTTCTGAAGACGGAAGGCTATTAGGAAGCACATCAGCTGATAGAATCATCCGAATATGGTCTCCAACAGACGGTTCTCTTCTCAAACACCTGAAAGGCCATGAGCAAGGCGTCTCAGACTTGGCTTTCTCTTCCGACTCTCGTTACGTCTGCTCTGCTTCAGACGACAAAACCCTACGCATTTGGGACATCGAAACCGGTTCACTTGTCAAAACCCTCCTTGGCCACACCAATTATGTCTTCTGTCTCAATTACAACCCCCAATCCAATATGATTGTCTCTGGTTCCTTTGATGAGACCGTTAGGGTTTGGGATGTTAAGAGTGGCAAGTGTTTGAGGGTTTTGCCTGCTCATTCTGACCCTGTTACCGCTGTCGGCTTTAATACAGATGGTTCTTACATTGTTTCCAGCAGCTATGATGGGCTTTGCAGGATATGGGATGCTTCCAATGGCCATTGTATGAAGACTCTTATTGATGATGAGAATCCTCCCGTCTCTTTTGTCAAGTTCTCCCCCAATGGCAAGTACATTCTCGCTACTACTTTGGATAGTACAATGGTATGTATGTCTTTTATCTTTCTATTCATCTTTTCCATTATTTTAGATGCAAATAATGTTTGGTGGACTGTTTCTTCTTCTTAACATTTGCTAATGGACTGCAAACCCCATCTCTTACTTCCATTATTTAAAGGTTATTTTAGTTGATTTCCTACTTGGGGAAGGCATTGAGTATGTGGAATATGTTAATGGTCTTAGGCAGGGTACATTGATTACTGTAAAACTGTCAAGGAATTATCTTGCAACAGGACGTTACTGACTGAAGATTAATTTTTTGGCATGGAATGCTAGATATCCTGGAAAAGGAAAATCCTCAAGGTTGGTTCAATGAAAAATCAAGCGCTGGAGATAGATTGCTGGTAGTGATATTACCATATCTTGGAAGCCTGTGGGTGACGATAGATGTTGATTAAAAAATTGTCTCCATCATTATGGAGATTGTGGGGTATCTCAATCCTTTGGATTGTGAGCTGGAATGTTAGGCAACCGATGCTAGTGGTTGCAGGGTATAGGTAGTGCTTATATTTTTGTCTTTTTTACACGATGAAGTTAAGGGCTTTGGTCCTATGTAGACTTGATAGGTTTTTGGCAATGCAAGAATAGATGTCGCATAGGTTGGAATTATGCCCTAAGAAGCATAGACTCGAACATGGTCGTGACACAGACACTGAGACACAAACACTACAACATGAGGAATCTCAAAAAATTTATGTGTCCGATATAGACACTTTTGGATTTTTTGCAGTGTGTGCTTTGGAGGTACCTGAAATATTTTCTTGGAGTGTGGCCTCTTTAAATAGAGCAACCCACCCTTCAAGTTTTGAATTCATTTGGTCTGAGTAGTCGATTTTGATGGACAAAATGGAAAGAATGGTGGCCATTACTTTCATAAGTTGGGACTTGTAAGTTTAGGTATGGTATAAGCTCAAGCAATTAAATCTCAAATTAAAGGAGAGGAAAATTCATTTACTGCAATTAAATCTCAGATTAAAAAAGAAATGACCAAAAAAGAAGAACCAAACAGGGAAAAAGAAAGGAGGAAAAGTTTTTAAACTTTCCCATCTTCGCTATTCACATCCTGATGTTCTCTCGCACCGCCACAAAGCAGTTTATATATAAAAGATACAAAGATTGTTGCCATGTCAGCCTGATCACGTGCTGACACCCTCCAGGTACTAAACAGGGTAGAATTCTCCGTAAACCTCCCCTCGAGATGCGCGCTCTCGCTTATCTCGAAGAGGATGGGTTGTTCACTCCTAGAAGGGCTCCGTCTACACAAACAGCCCCTCCTTCTACACAGCCACAGCCACAGCCACAGCCACAGCCCCTTCCCCAGCTCCTTCTACACAGCCCCTTCCCCATCGCTCCTCTCCCTCGCAAAGGGCTCCTTCTACACAGCCCCATCGCTCCTCTCCCTCGCCCATTTCCTCGCCGTCTAGAATTCCTGGAAAAAAAAAGCAGCGAAAAAAAGGGAGAGATTCGACCGAGTTTTTACAGATTTCGAACAGCTGACCATCAAAGTGATTGATTATTCTTGTCTCAATTTGAAGGTACGGCGAATTCTTGTTTCTCCTCCTCATTTTGGATAGAGTTGTTCAAGATTGATTCAGAGAATTTTATTTAGGGTTTTGGCGTTTCTTCTTCTTGTTCCTGGACCGAACGAAGGAAGAATGGCAATGGCAAAGGGTTGTGAATTGTATAAACCCTACACACTGAAAGAAAGCCTAATAGGTCACAAACGTGCAGTTTCAAGCGTGAAATTTTCTGAAGACGGAAGGCTATTAGGAAGCACATCAGCTGATAGAATCATCCGAATATGGTCTCCAACAGACGGTTCACTTCTCAAACACCTGAAAGGCCATGAGCAAGGCGTCTCAGACTTGGCTTTCTCTTCCGACTCTCGTTACGTCTGCTCTGCTTCAGACGACAAAACCCTACGCATTTGGGACATCGAAACCGGTTCACTTGTCAAAACCCTCGGCCACACCAATTATGTCTTCTGTCTCAATTACAACCCCCAATCCAATATGATTGTCTCTGGTTCCTTTGATGAGACCGTTAGGGTTTGGGATGTTAAGAGTGGCAAGTGTTTGAGGGTTTTGCCTGCTCATTCTGACCCTGTTACCGCTGTCGGCTTTAATACAGATGGTTCTTACATTGTTTCCAGCAGCTATGATGGGCTTTGCAGGATATGGGATGCTTCCAATGGCCATTGTATGAAGACTCTTATTGATGATGAGAATCCTCCCGTCTCTTTTGTCAAGTTCTCCCCCAATGGCAAGTACATTCTCGCTACTACTTTGGATAGTACAATGGTATGTATGTCTTTTATCTTTCTATTCATCTTTTCCATTATTTTAGATGCAAATAATGTTTGGTGGACTGTTTCTTCTTCTTAACATTTGCTAATGGACTGCAAACCCCATCTCTTACTTCCATTATTTAAAGGTTATTTTAGTTGATTTCCTACTTGGGGAAGGCATTGAGTATGTGGAATATGTTAATGGTCTTAGGCAGGGTACATTGATTACTGTAAAACTGTCAAGGAATTATCTTGCAACAGGACGTTACTGACTGAAGATTAATTTTTTGGCATGGAATGCTAGATATCCTGGAAAAGGAAAATCCTCAAGGTTGGTTCAATGAAAAATCAAGCGCTGGAGATAGATTGCTGGTAGTGATATTACCATATCTTGGAAGCCTGTGGGTGACGATAGATGTTGATTAAAAAATTGTCTCCATCATTATGGAGATTGTGGGGTATCTCAATCCTTTGGATTGTGAACTGGAAGGTTAGGCAACCGATGCTAGTGGTTGCAGGGTATAGGTAGTGCTTATATTTTTGTCTTTTTTACACGATGAAGTTAAGGGCTTTGGTCCTATGTAGACTTGATAGGTTTTTGGCAATGCAAGAATAGATGTCGCATAGGTTGGAATTATGCCCTAAGAAGCATAGACTCGGACATGGACGCGACACAGACACTGAGACACAAACACTACAACCTGAGGAATCTCAAAAAATTTATGTGTTCGACATAGACACTTTTGGATTTTTTGCAGTGTGTGCTTTGGAGGTACTTGAAATATTTTCTTGGAGTGTGGCCTCTTTAAATAGAGCAACCCACCCTTCAAATTTTGAATTCATTTGGTCCGAGTAGTCGATTTTGATGGACAAAATGGAAAGAATGGTGGCCATTACTTCCATAAGTTGGGACTAGTAAGTTTAGGTATGGTATAAGCTCAAGCAATTAAATCTCAGATTAAAGGAGAGGAAAATTCATTTACAGGGGAGAATGGATGATAGAAATAATGGTAGTTTTCCTCATGGAGAAAATTGTGGCCATCGAAGAAATGGTCCAAACGTGTATCCAGCATCTTCTCCAAATTGAAGTAAGAAATTGGAAAAAAAAAAAAAAGGTTAATGGAGGGGCTCAAAGCTACGAGATAAAAACACAAACCTTCCACTCCTACACTATTAAGTGAAGAAAAACCAGTGATTTGTTTTAGATGTATATTTATAGAAAATTTTTGAAAAATATTTGAGTTATTGGGGATCATATTATGGGACCCAAAATCCTTGTTATGCATTTCGATATGATTGGGTATAATCTGTTTTCTCGTTTATTGATAACCACTGTGCCCTTCTTCTAAAAAAAAGAGAGAAGCCACTGTTGGGACCATCTCTAATGGTGTGGTTTTATTGAAGGATTGAATGCTGTGGTAGATATGGATTCCGAGGAGATTAGGAAGCCAGTGAACAACCAAAAGTTTAAAGGAATGGCCCCATGTGGTGGCAATTTGTGGGTAAGAAAGTTAGACATGACAAAACATTAACAAGTTTTCATCTTGAATGGAGACACAACATACCTTCACATTTTCTACAACAAAAAAGGCACACGATGTAAGAAAATGTAAGTCAACATGTCTCGTTGTTGGAGGGAGTCTATGATGCAAAAATTTTTTAGAGGGCAATAATCAAGGAAGTGCACTAAAGATGAAAAACATTTAAGTTACTTTTACTTGTCCAAGGAGACTAAAAAGGAAAGCATGGGTCAATTTGCAACCTTGATTTTGAAAGAGCTATGATCTCGTGGTTAGGATCTAACATTTCAATGGCCCAAGGCCGTATTTGATTTCCATGGAATAAAGGCACTTCCTGGTGTTTGATTGCACCTTTGATTCAGTGAAGTGGTTTCTGTATGTGACCCTATTTCCCATATTTAAATTTCTGTCTAGCTTGCCTCCTCAGGAAATCCTTTTGGTGGAATCCACGGAGTCTCAACTGACATAAACATGGGAATGAGATCAGGGGCAAAGATCTTGACAGTAGACAACTTAGCTAGAAAATGTCTTTTCATCGCTCATAGATGTGGCCTTTGTGAAGCAGAGCAAAAATCCATTGAACAACTTTTCTTCCAGTGTCCTTTCTCCAAGTAGGTGTGGCATCAGCTTTGTGTTCAAGCCAATACTCATACCTCCTCTCTCATCATTTGCTTCAATGGGAGGCTGCCTAGCAGAGCATTGATAATATCAAAGGGAATTTGCTCTGGTTCAGGAGGACGTCACCTTGTGGGTTTTATGGAAGGAGAGAATAACAGGGTTTTCAAAGATGGAAATAGGGACCTGGACAATATTATTATGGACAAGCTCTGGTTTGGCACTGGGGAACCACTTGGGATGTTCTCCTTGATACTGTCTTCCACACTTGTATTTTTAACTAGTTTAATTTATTCTCCTGTAATGTTTTTCTTTTCTTCCAGTGACCTGCTCAGGTTTTCAGAGAAATAACCAGAGTTTATTTATTTGTTTCTTTGTACTCTGTTCTTATTAATATATAGGCTGGTTTTGATTGATTTGAAAAAAAAAAGATCTGGGTTCACCTTCAACCTCCAATCATGTCTCCCCCCCTCCCCTCCCCCCCCGGCGGCCACTGCAAAAGATAACTAAAAAAAAAAGATAAATAATACTATTTAAGAACAAATATATTATGTACAATGTACAACCCTTATTGGTCTGTAGTCAAACCCTTGTGAAAGATTATCTACTGCTTATCAAAATTAACTAGCGTTCTCTTGAAAAAAAAAAAAAGCCTCAAATTATACTAATCTTCTAATTTTGTGTATCATGTATGGTTCCTACAGAAAGTTTATTAATTTATGAAAAGAATTAATTTTAAGGTGGGAGTTTCCTGGAAGTTGTGTATTAAACTTTGATTATCTAGAAAAGGCCAAAAACCTATAACGGTCACCATGTTGTCTCGTTTATGGTTTGGTACAGTCCATTCACATTTGCGTGTGCCACCATTTTGTCATTTTGATGATGATAGATAGATAGGGCAACCAAAGAAGAAAAAGACATATATGATGGACAAGAAAAGGCAGCAGAGTAGTATTAAGGTCCCTCACACCTCTCTCTCTGTTTTTACTACGTATCTCCATTGAAGAATGTAAGACCACCACCTCTCCAATAGACCTCTTTCATTAAGAAATCCGCTACCGTCCTTGATCTCCTCCACCACCATCTTTGAGTTCCAATAACATCTGAGTTGCAAACAAGCAAACCACAACTATAACGTAATGCCCAAATAGATGTATTTGGGGAATCAAACTTTGAAGGGCCTTCAAAATTCAATTAGAGCAGCCAAAAAAAAAAAAGAGCAAGAAATTGCAAGGCTGAAGGATGCTCGCCCATCGTTCAGTCTATTAATATAACACATTCCAGGGTTTAGCTGACCAGAGAAGACAATGACATGACACGAGTGGGAGTCAATCATTTGATTAGACATGTAAGTGGATCAGGTTCTAGGAATCTTACTGTTTTTTTTTTATGTTTTCCTCTATATATGTATAAATTGTCATCTGCTGATACAATGGTATTTTAGTTTTCCAACAATATTGCTATACTTGTCATCAAACTTGATCTTAATCTGTCTTGCTGGTTTTTTCAGAGACTATGGAACTTTTCAACTGGGAAATTTCTGAAGACATACACAGGCCATGTTAATTCCAAATTCTGCATCTCTGCCACATTTTCCGTGACAAATGGGAAGTATATTGTGAGTGGTTCGGAGGATCATTGTGTTTACTTGTGGGACCTTCAAACGAAACAAATCATCCAAAAATTAGAAGGTCACACTGACACCGTTATATCTGTTGCATGTCATCCCCGTGAGAACATGATCGCATCTGGGGCACTAGGGGATGACAAAACGGTGAAGATCTGGACGCAAGAAACTGATTAGATTGTGTGGTGAGGCTATGCTGTTTGTATGCTCAACTCTATCAACCCTTAATCTTTGGTAATGTAGATGTAACTTTTAAGAAATTGAGACAGTTGTGTCAAGATGACATTATAACTAATTCTTTTCGGTTCATCCTCGTGTATGCGTGCCCGGTGATGCCCATATTTCAATTATGTTACTGCTTAATTGCTTGCTTGTGTATTTAAATTTATGTCTATCATTTTTGCTAGCTTGCTTGAGTACTGATTTTATGTATACCGTGCCAAGGAAAAATAACATCTTTGAAACTCACTTGGCCATTCTCCTTGAAACAGAAAGCCTGGTCATTTTGCTAAAGTCAACTAGAAGAAAGGCCCTAGATAATTGAAACTTAAATGTGTTTATCCACCTCAAGGAACATTGAGCTGGCTCAAGTTCATTTCATGGGATATGTGCTATATTATGAATAGCTCTCCATTCTTTGGAAATCCTACTGAATCAAAGATTGTGCGGCATATTATGCTTTAACGAACTTTATTTAGCAATGACATTTTAGAGTATCCACAGTAAGCTAAATTTAGGAGCTCATGGGCTAGTCTAGGGGTTAATACCTAAAATCAGTTTTTTTCGGACGGAATATGACCAAGTTTGTTTTCACAACGGTAAAGGACCCTGTAAACACAACTAAGTTGTTTGCTAATCCATTTTAGCTGAAAATTTATGAGGTTGTGCAGACTAACAAAGGAAAATAATGTGTTAAAGTTTTAGCCCATGACATGCACTCCTTGAGAATTTAGGTTTGCGTTGGCGACCATTATACTTTAGCGCATATCTCGAGGAAAGCATATTGATACAAGTTGAAACACAACACATTATTTTTATGTTATCAATGCACATGGTCCCAAATGGATTAATGAAACTAGATCATGTATAGTCACTTTTTCATACATTGAGACTTGAACACGTCATTTCCTTAAAATTTCAGCTTAAACATAGCTCAAACGAAGTGGCAAACAATGTAGTCATGCATATATAGAGTCCTTTTATCACTGAAAATCAACCCAAGTGTTTTTGGTGTGGTAAAATACATTTTTATTACTTATAATCCAATGCCTTTTTAAATATATTGAAACCAACTACGAGCATGCGCTTTGCGCTATCATATTTGATGTTTTATATCATGTTAACAATTGTGTGAGGCTAAGAAAAAAAGATCTTACAAATTACGCAAACATGTCTAGATATTTTTAACGTATCCATAATTTGCATTAAATTATGGGGTTATTTACATTTTGGGTATGTCAAGCACCTTAGTACAAAAGTTTTGCATAATTACACATTGGCTACAATATTAAGTCTTTACCTTTTATTCAATGACACAGACTAGACTTACCACATTTAGTAAAGACTTGAATACCCCACAATAAAGGAGCATGTGACTTGAGTTATTTGATATTTAGATACTAAAAGTTTATGTGTATTTCATATTGGTACCAATGTTTATGCGTATTTAAATACCTAATTTGTTACTCAATGTGTAATTAAGATAACTTTGTTGTATCACTTTTGATATATTCGACTTTGGCTTGTGCTATTATACAAGTTATATTGTCTTCAAAAATCATTGTAGTGATTAGAGGTAGATTGCATATGCTTAGGATATGGTGAACCATTGACCTTAACAATACACATTCACGATTTTTTTTTTCATGGAATTTACTGATTTTTGAGTGGTAGGAAGATGTCGATCGCCCCAAAATCTACTTTGTTGATTGCCGAGAAACCATTCTATCACCAACTATGAATACATATCTTAATTGTAAATTGTAAATGAGCATTGAATGGATCTACATCTTTCAAATTTCGGCCATCAAAAAACCCCTTTAAATTCTGCGGGAGAGGTTTCCACTTCTAAGTGTTGTCCATGCAAGGAAATTTCACTGCCCGACTTATACTCCAGTATTTGTTTCCAATGTACTGTTGGCCTACCTGTCTTGGGTCGATCTCCCAAATACTTGCCTTATCAGGGCTTACTCTTGCCTTATCATGGATTTCGAGTATTGGGCATGATCGTGTCACGTGTGGACTTAATGGCACATTGCGATTCTGGTCCAACATTCTGGAATCTGCCAATAGTCGGTTTAATGTTGTCTGGGCCTCGCTGGATTGAGCGTGCAATCGAGCCTATTTTGTTTTGTTGACAAGATTATCATGACACATGTATGGTGACGATCAAAGGATGATTTGATGTGTCACCAATTTGTATTATTATTCTTAACAAATAACTTGTGTTTATTCTATGCACAAACAGAAACATGGGAGATAAAAACGAAATTAGTTTAATTGCTGGGGTGACATCTGTAGTCACTAAAGTTCTTGCTCATGATAGGTCAGAGAGATTGAAATAGTTAATTTTAAAACATGGCAGAGCAAGATGTTGTTTTACCTGACAACATTGGGTTTGGCAAAGTTTATTACCGAAGATGAACCAAAGCCAAAGGATGGAGAAACCCAAGAGAGCCACAAGGAAGTGTTCCTCGCAATTGAAGTGTGGAGGCATTCTAACTTCCTATGCTGAAACTACGTTCTGAAAGCACTAGATGAAGTTTTGTACAAAGTCTATAGTACTATAAACAATGCTAAGGACCTGTGGGGGGCATTGGAAAAAAATACGAAATTGAGGATGCTAGACTAAAAAAATTTGCCGTTGACAAGTTTATGGATTACAAGATGACTGATGCTAAAACTGTCAATCTCCAGATCCAAAAAACCCAAATTCTCATTCATGAAATGCAGGCTGAAGGCCACGTCATCAACGAATCTTTCTAGGTTGCTGTTATCATTGGGAAACTCCTTCCCAACTGGAAAGATTTCAAGCACTATCTGAAACACAAACGGAAGGAGATGATTCTTGAAGAGTTAATCATCCACCTAAAAATTGAGGAAGACAATCGAGAAACAGACAAGCGCACACCAGTTGAAACAAAGGTGCATATCATCGAGAGTTAAAAAAAATAGCAAAATAGCTCTCACAAAAGAAAACATTCCTCAAAGAATGGGGTAAGTGGAGTAAACCCCAAAAGCTATGAGAACTTTAAAAGGTTAAAGGGTTTTTTTATATTTGTGGCAAGAATTGGCATCTTGCAAAGGATTGTAAAAAACGCAAGGTTGAAGACAATGAAAGGCATTCTTCTCGAGCAAACTTGTCAGAAAATCTTGTCTGGCTTATTGAAAGGTTACACGTAAGCGGAGGTTAACCTCGTCAATCATCCTCGCACATGATAGCTTGACAACGATACCACCTGCCACATCTGCAGCGATAAGACCATGTTTTCAACTTATGAGAAGTTGAATAACGATGACAAGGTCTTCATGGGAAATGAATCAGTCTCAGCAATAAAGGGCAAGGGATTTGTGGTATTAAAGTGTACCTCAGGCAAGAATGTCACAATGAAAGACGTCTTGCATGTTTCATAGATAAGAAATTTTTTTATCTCTAGCTCTCTTCTGGTGATAGTTTTTTAGTCAGGGAAATTTGTTGTGTCCAAAATCGGAGTATATGCGAGACATGGTTACCTTACAGATGGTTTTTTCAAGGCAAATGTAATGGTCATTAGTAATGCAAAATTTGTTTCTTCTTTGTTTGAGTCCCCTTTATTGTGGCTTGTTGGCTAGTCTAGGGTTAATCCCTAAATTTGGTAATAAATCACAACACAAATGCAAGGTTTGTGTAGAAGCCAAATTTACTAAACATCATTTTCATTCAGTATAAAGAAACACTAGAATTTTGGGTTTAGTACACACTGATTTATGTGATTTTAAATCAATTCCTACTCAAGGTGGGAAGAAATATTTTATCAAATTTATCGATGATTGCTCATGGTATTGTTATGTGTATTTATTAAATAGCAAAGACAAAGCAATGAATGCATTTGTAAAATACAAAACTATCAGTAAAATAAAAATATCAAAATATTGAGATCTGAGAAGCGGTGAGTATGAATCTCCATTCGCAGAGAATTGTGAACAAAATAGTATTATACAACAAACTAATACTCCCTACTCACCACAATCAAATAGAGTTGCTGAAAGGAAAACTAGAACCTTGAAAGATGTGATTAATACCATGCTTATAAACTCCGATCTACTTGAGAACTTGTGGGGGGAAGCACTCCATATGGAAAATCATATTTTAAATCGAGTGCCCCACAAGAAACTTGATTAATTACCATATAAGATATGAAAAGGTAGACGACCATCTTATAAACACATTAAAGTGTGGGGGTGCTTAGGCAAGGTTTCTGTTACAACACCCAAAAGGAACAAACTAGGAGCAAAAATCGTTGATTGTTATTTTTTAGGAAATATCAAAAATAGTACTTCATACAGGTTTTTGGTGTTTAAATCTGATATCAATGATATTCATGTTAATACTATCCTTGAATCTAGAAATGCAGTGTTTTTGAAACTGTATTTCCTCATGAAGGATCACATAGAATCAACTCCAGGTATGACTTTCGAGTCATCTAGTGCTCCAAAAAGAACACATGAGGTGTCAAATGAATGGAGTTAGCAAAAAATCAATCCTAATCAAAATAGAAATGATGACTTCCTTAGACATAGCAAGAGAGCTCGAAGCAATGTTTACTCCTGAAACTTCTTTCTGGAAGGAAGCTATAAACAATGAGATATAATCCATTATACACAATCATACTTGGGAATTAGTTGATCTTCCTCCGGACATTAACCAATTAGGTGCAAATGAATTTTCAAGCTTAAAATGAAACCTGATGGTTCCATTGATAAATACAAGCTAAATTGGTAGCTAAAGGATATAGTAAAAAAAAAAGCTTAGACTATTTTGACACTTACTCTTTCATGACAAGGATAACACCAATTAGGATGTTAATTGCCATTACAATAATTTACAATTTGGAAATTCACCAAATGGTTGTAAAAACTACATTATTGACTGAAGAATTAAATGAGGATATATATATGGATCAACCAGAAGGGTTTCGCGACAAAAGTCAAGATCACAAAGTATGTAAACTTGTTTGATCCTTATATGGTCTACAACAAGCTCCCAAACAGTGACATGAGAAGTTTGATGGAGTTTTGTTGAAAAATGGATTCAACATAAATGAGTCTGACAAGTGTGTCTACATAAAAAAAATCAATAATGCATATGTGATAATTTGTATTTATGTTGATGATATGCTTATCTTTGGGACTAATAGTCAAGTTATTAAGTCCACCAAACTTATGCTCACTAAACATTTCGATATGAATGATCTAGATGAAGCAGACATAATTTTGGGAATCAAAGTATTGCGAACACCTGATGGGTTAGCTTTGTCTCAATCGCATTACATTGAGAATTTAACAAACAAGTTCAAACAATATGGAATCAAGAAATCTAATAATTCATTATGTCCATCCCAGGCGCTACATAAGCATACAGGTCCAATTGTTTCACAACTTGAGTATTATGGCATTATTGGAAGTTTAAACTGTACGAGAACTGATATAGCTTATGCTGTGAGCAGACTAAGCAGATGTACTTGTAAACCATGTCAAACTCACTAACATGTTTTGCTTAAGGTTTTAGGGTATTTGAAAAATACTTCAAACTGTGAATTGCATTATGGTAAATATCCTAGTGTCCTTGAGGGATACAATGACGCAAATTGGATTTCTGATTTTGAATCAGTAAAATCCATTGGTGGTTATGTGTTTACTATGGCAGAAGGCGTCGTATCCTGGAAATCTTCTAAACAAACATACATAGCTAGATCTACAATGAAATTTAAGTTTATAGCTTTAGACAAGACTGGGGAAGAAGCAGAGTGGCTTCGCCAATTTTTAGAAGACATTCCATTATGGCCACAACTAGTATCGGCCATATGCATACATTGTGACAATCAAGCCTCTATATGTAGAACTCACAATTTTATGTGCAACAATAAATCACGACACATACGTCGAAGGCATCGTACCGCGAGGCAGTTGCTCTCTGATGGCATACTGTCCATTGATTTTGTGAAATCAAAAGATAATCTAGCGAACCCATTTACTAAAGGTTTATCTAGAGATCGTATAAACTGCGCTTCGAGGGGAATGAGTTTAAGCGTCTAATATACACGAACTGTCATATACGAAAATCTTACTAAGTGATTGGAGATCCTATGAACTTAGTTCAAAAGGAAAACTAGTGAAGGATATTTCATTGTTAAGCACTTACGAGTATAATACTCTTTCCATTCTTATGAAGCACCAAGTGCAAACCTACTGTGATCAAAAGGATAAACAATGATACTCTATTTTTAATGACGTCTATATCTTGCAAAAGACAAGTGAGGTATTGTAGGATACTTCCTATAGAAGCAACCACTTATGTAAGTGTGATCTGGTCCGCACTATGAAATTTTTATCAGGCCAAAATCTCTAGTAGCACTTACAGAATCGAGAATTGTTCAGGACCAAAACGAACACAACCGAGAATAAAATTTGAATGGAATAATGCCATGTAAAGGTTATTGATAGGTTTTATATCAACAACTGATAGTTCAAGATAAAATAGTTCACTAATTAGTTAAGTAATTTTGATAATCTTTTATTAAGGAAGGTTCAACGTAAAAACTACCTATCCTGATGAGGCATTAATCCACGTACTCTTGAGATGTCACGATTTTCTCATTCAAGTAGGGGATTGTTGAAATTTTTTGCATTTTCATATTTATTGAATGAGTAAAGCGTACATTATGTAAACTAGTTACATAAGGTTCTTTATGCAAGTCTCTAGAACAACAGTTGTGTTGGTTCAATTGTGTATTCTGAGAACAGGTACGTAGTGTTTCTTGTTATAAGTAGAATCTCAAATTGTCCATTTGAGATATCCAAAAATATTAGTAATTCATCATTACAACAATAATCTAACACACGGAAGAAGAATTTATATTCAAATCAAACATGTTCTTTCCTGGTCATCTTAAAGTCACTTCATATTTTTATTCGCCTGAGTTTCTATCCTGGGCATTAGGAACAAATATGAATCTGTTGTATCTTGGGAAACTAATGACCATCAATGTTGCACCGAGACGGGTCGAATATTGTAGTAAGGACATTGCATTAAGCAAGCCTCGGATTATCCCATCGTTACAGATTGTATCCAACAATATCGACAATTCATTATTCTACAAATCTTAAATCAATAATTGAAGCATTTATGCGTACATGCATCTTGCTTGCTTATATGGTTCCTTGTAGGCTTGGTGTTAATAATAGTGTCTAATAAACTTTTCTATACAATTTTAATGTTGGATGGAAGCTACCCTAGGACTGGCAAAATATATGAAGTAGATGATGGGAGTGGAGAGGGGGCAACTCTAAGTCTACCTTTGCTAGGAGACTCGGGTGATACGGCTATGAGATCTGTGTATGGAGAAGTTATTGTGCGATGTGCAGAAAGGTTTAAGCTAGATATTATTTTGTTTCAACTGGGTATGTTACTTTTCTAAACTTTGATTTATTGTTAAGAAATGTATATCGTTTATTATGTCATGGACTACAGTGATGAGACAACTGAGACAAATATTCAGTTCTAATTAATATATGTGGTAAACAACACTTGAGAATTCAAAAATATATTCATTAGGTTAACTAAATATGAATCTTGTATAGCCCGAACCTGCCACTTACATGTATATTTTTCCTTAGCTACGACGATCATGACGTTACACCAAATGGGTAGTGTTGTAACAACCCTCAAACAATATCACTTTTGTGATGTAATAGTCCACCAAACAATTTCAAGTAAAATCTAAATTTAGGAAAATTTTTGAAAAATAGTTTCACAAATAAATTGGATCACCATGAATAGTATCATTTGCTGCACCATACTATTATTGTATCACTTCATTTGTGAAACTATGTGAAATTGTTTGAATTACAAATATGTCAATTTGATGTATTGTGAGTTGAACGCACTAGCTTCTCTGCAATTTAAACGAATACATACTACATGCTTGCATTGGGCATTAAGCAACTAGCCAGACAGTTATGTGGAGGCCGATGTGTATTTTTTTTATGGAAAGTGGGTACAATCTTCAATCTCTCTCCTATTCTGTGGAAGATTTGTTTAGGGATTTTAGGTGTGCAGAGTTCAACATCCCAGTTCGATGACCCTGCCATCCTGTATGAAGAATTAATAACGAAGGTAAAATAAGTTATTAAGAAATTAAAGAATATACATTCCCTCTAATGATATTTAAATCGTCTACTTAAATCTTAATTATTGTATAGGTCACACTACCAGTTGAGTGGGGTCCCACTAGGATGTCATTAGGCTATGTTAACGAAATAATGTTCTTTGTTGTTCGGAATTCCTAAGTCCATTCTCCGCCTGTGCAGAATACATGAAAGGTCGAATTAGTTGTGGTCTTGTTAAACTAGAATGCAGAACATAGCAACAAATCAAAGAAAGGATAAAAATGATATCTTTACGGTCTCATCTTAAACTCTATTCATTAAAATATAGTTTCTGCCATCAATCTCATGTATTGCTGCATTTGTAATTCAGAAAATTGACACTAACCCCTTGCATTAGATAATGTTATTGGAAAAGGTTGATAGTGTGTAAAAGCTGTAGATTCAACTTGAAGCTCTAATCAAAGTTCATATCATTGTTGAAAATGAAGCTTCCTTGCAACTTTCTGATTTTAGGGCTTCAACAAAAAATATAACAAACATGTTAATGAATTGTTGCATTTCTTCAGGTAAGCTTTAATACTCATTTTGATTTCAAACTTCTCATCTCATCTCCTCTCCATTCATTATTGTTTTGTTTGGTTCAACTGTGTAGTTGGATTTGTTTGTTCAGTTCAATTTCTTTTGAGTGTCTGTGATTTTAGTCTTGATTTTTTCACTATACTAAATTGACATTTTTGTAACGATCCCAAAATAGTATCACTTTTGAGTTTAACAGTCCACCAAACAATTTTACACATTTTCACAAAGTGATAATAATTGTATCACCACGACAAAGTGAAGTGACACATTTTCATAAAATACTATTTATGGTGATCCAATTTATTGTATCACTCTTTTGTGAAACTGTTTATATTTTTTTGACTGAATTTAGTTTTGACTTGAAATTGTTTGGTGGATTGCTACAGCTCAAAAGTGATGTTGTTTTCGAGATTGTTACAAAAATACTAATATGGTATAGTGTTTGGCTGTCTTCTTCGTGTTTTTATTTTGATTTTGAGGGTTTTGGTTTAGATGCTTTAGACCATTATCATATAAGGGACTATTTATTCTGGACTCTGAGGAATTTCCAAATTTGGCTACATGTTGTGCAAGTGTGTTTATTCTACTGTAAACGATGTGTTTGGATCTTCTGAGGGCTTTTAGACCAATGGTGCAACTAGTCTAATTAGTGTAGTTGTAGAGTCATCTTGATGGTAGACATTTGCATCCAATCATCAACTTCTAGTTTATCTAATTAACAGTTAATTGGATGGGCATCTTGATGTGCGAGCACTTACGAAGCAAATTGGTGTTTGCTGCATTGCGCTTACAATGTGTTTGTTTAATCGTATCATATCACGCAGTCAACATGTTTGATGTTATTATTTATGGGTTTGTTAAGATATGTGTTTGTGCATAAAATTATGCTTACATGGTCGAAGTCGGAGCACATGGCTGGAACGGGATAAGGAACAATATTATAGCACATGAGGCTAGACTAGAAATAGTTGGTGGTCTCAGGCACAATTGTCCTTTGACATCGGGAAACATAGTCCACACCATTGGAATGGCATGAAAAAGGCTGACATGTCAAGAAAGTTGGCCAATCCAAGAAGGGCGTGTAGGATGGTCAGAGCCGACCGTGTCAAAACCACAGGATAGAGAGTTGGCCGAATTGCGGGTTTGTTTGTGTCAAACACTGTGACAAGGATCACTTTTTTTTGGAGATCTTTTAACCAATGAATAAATGAAATGTTGGGGATTCCTAGACTACTCAAGGGATTATAAATAGAGGTTCTTAGGCACTAAACAAGGGATTTGATCATTGAAAACTTGAATGCTTAGAGAGATTTTCATTTTTTTTTTTTTGTCTTTTCATGTGAGAAAATCCCGTATTGTTGGTGTTTTTGCCAGGTGATGCTTAGTAGAGCACCATGGAAAGTTGTTTTTTAAAATGGCACTGCAACGAAAGAGTGTGTTACACAATGAGAAGGTTGCAAGACTAGGGAAATGGAGATACGGTCCAACAATAGTTGGGGGCGGCTTAGAAGAGAAACAAATTGCTAATGACAAGATAAGCCGAGATAGAGAGAACAAAAGCTTAAATCAACACGGGACATGAGAAAAACAACTTGGTGTTGTGGGAACGACAATTTATAGGCCTTGTCCATGATGGTTGAGCAAATCTTAGAGTTGATAATAGAGGAGCTCATAGTGAAAAGGATAAACTGGCAACAAGACATGCTTAAAAAACTTTGTTGAACCCCACTATGGAAACGAGCGTCTTCAAGTTCGAGGTCTAAGAAGTTCAAGGTACCAAACTGTTGCATTTTTAACAAATTATCTGACTGTCAGTACTTGAGAACTACAAATTATCTATAGTGTTGCTTGTGTCAAACAGGTATGATGGTTTTTTTTTTTTGTTGACCTTGGTAAGGATGACCATGACCTAATTCAACGGTCTAAAGGAAGGGGCTATAGGTTTCGACCCTCCTTGGGGCAGTAGTGCATCTGGAGAAGAAAACGTTAAGAGATTACCTAACTTGCTTCAAGAGGCAAGAGATGATGGTGGATGACATAGACGAGAATATGGTTGTCTTAGCTCTGATCATGATAAGAATGGCTTTTAACGACATCCATTCAATAACAAATTTAAGTGGATGTTGTAAAATGCCATCATTTCCTTGACAATAACATTTAATAATGCAATTATTGATAAACCTAATTAAATAGGAAACCATGATTTTTGCAAGTTTTCCTTCATTTTTGCAAATTTTTGCTTGACTCGTTTTGAGATTGAGTTTCTGGTGGTTTTTGTCCTTTCACCTGCAATTAAAACTAAGCTTGGGTGGTAGGTTGTTAAGAGAGAACTTATCTAAGAACTCTACGTCTGTCTGCAATGAAACTAAAAAACTAACCAAACTTGTTTTTGCGCTTTAATTGTTTGAAAAAAAATGTCAACTCGGGGATTCCAGGCAGAAATTATAATACACTGTTTTGGTTTGGTTTGGTTTATATAATGGCAGTTGTTAATAGCTTCAGAAATTATAGTTTTGTTAAGGAATAAGGGTTACATAAAATGTCACATCTTTCAAGTATTGTGCTTTGTTTGCCCAAGAACAATATTTTTTTTTCCACTAATATGTTATGGTAGATTGACATCAATGGAAGATATGGAGAGAATGTTTGTGCATTTGAAGTATTCTCGAGCACGAGTAAGGCCACTTTGTCAATATATTTTGTGTTCTACCCGTTATTTTTATTTCTATAGATGTCTGAGTTTTGCAACCACGGTTAGTATTTTTCTAACTGCTGTTTTTCCACAATATAGTTGAAGGAAACAGCTTGGAGATTTAAATTAACGGGGATTGCCCTCTTTTATCAATCTGCGAAGGCACTTTTTGAGATACATAGCTGGGGTGCTCTCCTAGAAAATGACCAGGCACGATTTCTATGCAGTAGTTTTGCTCGTCTTAGATCTCATTCCATTGTGGGAATTTGTTAATCTAATCTTATGTTAACTCTTATTAGCAGCCTTGGATAGAACAAAAACAGGGTCGTGTCTTTGGGGGATGGATTCAAGCTAAAACAATGGCATCTCATTGTCGTATATTTCATTGATAGATACAAGCTGACTTCTTTTAACCACTTGGTTGGTTGTAGGGATGGCAACGGGACGGATTTGGACAAATCCATCCCCGCCTCACTGGAGATCACGGATCCTCAAATCCGCCTCGAATATTCGTTTATACAAAATTCTAAAAACCATAACCGATCCGAACGGATTGACAAATATCCGCACCGCCTGAATATCCATTAAAAAAAAACGTCTTCTTCTCAACATCACCAGTAAGAAACCCATACAAAAATTACAACAAAAACTCAACATCAATACCAGATTAGTGATACAAGTAAGAAAACCATACAAAAAAATACAACAAAAAATCGAAACCCATTAGTAATGGGACTAGTTACATGATGTAAAGATCATATAACATAGATCAAAGATCTCTGATCTAAACATCTCAGATCTATATGCTCATTATCTTTAGATCTAAAAATCTCATTATCTACACATCTTTGTCCCTTCACCACAGACTTTGAAGTAACAGGTGGTTGGTGCTGCCGCAGGGGTAGAGGTATTAGATGCCTTTTTGGTCTTTGTTGTAGTAGTTGGTACCTCGTTGTACTGACCATGTAAATCTGTGAATCTTGTGTATCGACTATTCTTTTAATGCCATTTGTGTTATAGTAATATTGTCACTTTTGCAAGGATTTACAAGTTGGTACATTCAAGAGAATGTGGCTAGAATATGACATGAGCATGGTTTATAATGTCCTCGATTTATATGTAGGCAAGCCTTGTTTAACACCACCAAAAGTATTGTCCCACACCGCCATTCAGATTAAATTTTTTTTTTTTACCTACTAACCCACACCACCCAAAAATTGTTTTTGAAAAAAATAGTAATGATGAATGCGAAAAGAGAACCATCCTCCTCCACTGTTTTCTTTGTCTTTTCTCTTCACTTCTCTGTAGATCAACAAACAATGGAGCAGCACCACCCTGCTTACCGCCACCGCCGGCCTCCCCTCTTTTCCTCTCTCGCAAAAAACCTAGCTATCACTCATTTAAAACATAAAAAACAAGGTAACTTTCGTCCAATTGATACTCTCAATTGAGATCGATTCTCAAGCTTATCAAAGCATAACAATTGTGGTACTCTAAGTTACTGAATAAACACAATTTGAATCAGTTGACAATATTTTGAAATGACCAAGTTATGGTCATTTTACTAAAGTCACGCAAATCTATCTTGAAAAGAAAACGGGGTAGTGTCTCTAACTTTTGGCCATATTCTCAAGCTCATCAAAGCGCAAAAAATGTAGTACTCTGAGTTATCTAATACATACAACTTGAATCATTTGAAAATGTTTTTAAATAAGCTAGTTATGATCATTTTACTAAAGTCGCGCAAATCTGTATTGCAATGAAAACAGGGTAGTGTCCCTAACTTTTGGCTAACTGATACTCTCTATTGAGGCCGATTCTCAAGCTCATCAAATCACAAAAATTGTAGTGCTTTGAGTGATCTAATGAACAATTTGAATCCCCTGAAAATGTTTTGAAATGAGAAAGTTATGGTCATTTTACAACAAACACTCAAACTTTTGAGAAAAAATGTTGTTTTCACCCATTCGCATTGGAAAATGCGAGTGGGAGTCTCACATTTGCATAGGTCTATGTGAGTGAAAGTCTTACATTTGCATAGATCTGGGCGAATTGGAGACTTTAATTCGCATAGGTCTGGGCGAATTTGAGACTCATCTTCGCATTGTCCAATGCGAATGGGTGAAAACAAATTTTTTTTTATAGTTTGAGGGCTTGTCGTAAAATGGTCATAACTTTCTCATTTCAAAACATTTTCAAGTGATTTAATTTTTGTTTATTAGATAACTCAGAGTACTACAAATTTTGTGTTAATGATCTCTAGAATCAGCCTCAATAGAGAGTATAAGTTGGCTGAAAGTTAGAGACACTATCCCATTTTCATTCCGAGATAGATTTGCGCAACTTTAGTAAAATGACCATAACTTGCTCATTTCAAAATATTTTCAAGTGATTCAAATTGTTTTTACTAGATAACCTAGAGTACTACATTTTGATGAGCTTTAGAATTGGTCTTAATCGAGAGTATAAGTTGGACAAAAGTTAGGGACACTACCCCATTTTCTTTGCGAGACAGATTTGCGTGACTTTTGTCAAATGACCATAACTCGCTCATTTCATAACATTTTCAACTGATTCAAATTGTGTTTATTAGGTAACTCAGAGTACTATAATTGTTATGTTTCGATGAGCTTGAGAATCAGTCTTAATTGAGAGTATCAATTGGCCGAAATCAGGGATAATACCATTTTTTAATAGTTTTATGTGAGTTTATTAAAATGATCATGAGTTGCTTAATTCACAACGCTTTTAATTCATTAAAATTGTGTTGATTAGATGACTAAGAGTGGTAAGTACATTTTCATGTTTTGATGAGCTTGGGAATCGGTTTTAATTGAGCGTTTAACTTAAACCAAAGTTAGGGATAATACCCTATTTTCAAGGACAGAGGGGGGCATGGGTGGTGGTGGTGCGTGATGGAAAAATGAGGGAGAAAGGTGGCGGTGGCAGGAGGGAGAGATGTGGTGGCGACGAGGTGGTGGTCATGGTGACGGGGTGGTGGTGATGGTGGCGGAGAGGTGGTGGTGATGGTGGCGGGGAGGTGGTTGTGTTTGATGGAGAAGAGAGAGAGAGTGGAGAAGAAGAGGAAGAGATGGGAGAATTTTAAATTTTGGGTTTTTTTGGTAGTGTGGAAGAGAAAAGGTGGTGTGGGAGAGAAAAAGTTGGAATGGTGGTGTGGGCCAATAATTTTTGTGGTGTTAAACAGAGCTTGCCTTATATGTATAGAATATTGTAGTCTCATTTATGAATGACAAACATTGTTTAACACCACCTAAAGTATTGTCCCACACCCCCATCCAGGTTTTTTTCCTACTAACCCACACCACCCAAAAAATTGTTTTTGATAAAACCAATAACGATGAAATCACTAGAACTCGAGAAGATAACCATCTCCATTGTTTTTTTTGCCTTTTCTCTTCACTTTTCTGTATATCAACAAATAGCCGAGCAGCACCACCCCGCCCCTGCCACCACTGGCCTCACCTCTTTTCCTCTCTTCACAAAATAACCATAGCTATCACTCATTCAAAACATACAAACAGGGTAACTTTTGGCCAATTTAAATCCTCAATCGATTCTCAAACTCATCAAAACATAAAATTGTAGTACTCTGAGTTACCTAATAAACACAATTTAAATTAGTTGAAAATGTTTTGAAATGAGCAAGTTATGGTCATTTTACTAAAGTCATGCAAATCTGTCCCGAAAAGAAAATGAGCTAGTGTTCCTGACTTTCAGTCAACTTATACGCTTGATTGAGACCGATTCTCAAGCTCAACAAAACATGAAAAATGTAATAATTTGAGTTATCTAATAAACACAATTTGAATCAATTGAAAATGTTTTGAAATGGGCAAATTATGATCATTTTACTAAAATCACGCAAATCTATCCTGCAATGAAAATGGGGTAGTGTCATTAACTTTCGGCCAACTGATACCCTCTATTGAGGCTAATTCTCAAGCTCATCAAAAAGTGAAGAGGCGAGATCTTCAATCAAAATCAAATGGGATCATCAGATAAGAAGGGACTCCAATCGAAAAATTGATTTTTTTTCGACCTCGATATGTGGAGTCGTCTTGCGCCATATGTACTGAAATTATTCGGGAGACATGGTCCAAGCCCGGTGAAGAAATGAGAAGATCAATCGGAAATCAGGTGTATTTTTAATTATTTTCTTATAAGGTTGTGTACAACAACCTTAACCACACAAGCTAGATTGCAAATAATCTTAGATCCAGAGGAAGGGATTTGCTTTGGCATAATAGGTTAGGCCACATGTAGCAAGACAACGATCAATAGTAGACGGGGACCGGTAGGCTCGGGAGAGTGATAAGAGCTGACAAGATGTATCGTAGAGGAGTGAGGCTACTTCTGTCTTCGCGGATGGGTTTTTAGAACACAATTAAAATCTCTCATGCCCCATTCAAAAAAATCCATGTGGCAAGTGCATGAAGAGGCTTCTGCGTATACACTCGAAAATTAAAAAAAGGAGTCTAATCTATTAGAGTAGACTCATCCTCTCAATTGGGCCTATTGAAGTTTAAATTCATTTGAACCTCAATATGAATTTTCATATGATAGATCATGCTCGTCTTATTTTTCAATTTGATTTGCGAAGATAAGAGATCGCCAAATCCTTCCCTCTTTTCATGTAAAGGAGCTGGAATGGAATCGCCAGTTGATGTTACAATGATCAAAACAACTTCTACTAGAACTAACCGGATCGTGAGCGTGATTGGGATGTATTAGTTTATCAGATGAAAATTGTAGTACCCTGAGTTATCTAATGAACACAATTTGAATCACTTGAAAATATATTGAAATGAGAATGTTATGACTATTTTACGACAAGCACTCAAACTGTACAGAAAATTAAGTTTGTTTTCACTTATTCGCATTGGACAATGCGAATGGGAGTCTCAAATTTGCAAAGGTCCGTGCGAGTGGAAGTCTCACATTTGTATAGATTTAAGCGAAGTAGAGAATTTAATTCGCATAGGTTTGGGTGAATTTGAGACTCTTCCTCGCATTGCCCAACGTGAATGGGTGAAAACATACTTTTTTTCCTGGACAGTTTGAGTGCTGGTCGTAACATGGCCATAAATTTCTCATTTCAATTTTTTTTTTCAGTAGTTCAAATTGTGTTCATTAGATAACTCATAGTACTACAATTTTTATATTTTGATGATCTTGAGATCGGCCTCGATAGAGAGTATAAGTTGGTTGAAAGTTAGAGACACTATCCCGTTTTAATTGCATGACAGATTTGCGTGACTTTAGTAAATGACCATAACTTGCTCATTTCAAAACATTTTCAAGTGATTTAAATTGTGTTTATTAGATAACTCAGAGTAATACATTTTTTGTGTTTTGATGAGCTTGAGAATCGGTCTCAATGAGCATATAAGTTGGCTGAAAGTCAGAGACACTACCCCATTTTCTTTACGTAACAGATTTGCATGACTTTAGTAAAATGACCATAACTTGCTCATTTCATAACATTTTCAATAGATTCAAATTGTGTTTATTAGATAAATAAGAGTACTACAATTTTTATATTTGATGAGCTTGAGAATCGACCTCAATTGAGTGTATCAATTGGCCGAAATCAAGGACAATACTTTTTTTTTGACAGTTTTGAGTGAGTTTATTAAAATGGCCATAAGTTACTCAATTGATAACGTTTTTAATTCATTCAAATTGTGTTGATTAGATGACTAAGAGTAGTACAATTTTCATGTTTTGATGAGCTTGAGAATCGGTCTCAATTGTGCATTTGAATTGAACCAAAGTCTAGGATAATACCCTGTAATCAGGGACAAAGGGAAAGAGATGTGGCGGGGGTGGTGATGGTGTTTGATGGAGAAAAAGGGAGAAAGGTGGTGGTTGCGGGAGGGAGAGAGGTGATGGTAGCCGGGTGGTGGTGGTGTCTGATAGAGAAGAAGAGGAAGAAAGTAGAGGAAAAAAAGGGAGGAGAGAGAAAATTATAAACTATGGGTTTTTATTGGTGTTGTGGGAAATAAAAGGGGCGGTGTGGGAGAAAAAGTTGGAATGGTGGTATGGGACAATACTTTTTGTGGTGTTAAATAGTGCTTGCCTGTATGAATTACATTTCTATATTAACAGTTCCATGATAGGCTCGTTTATGCATGAATCTTTCTGATTCTCTAGGTTTGCATGTTCCTTGAGGCGAAGGGACTATTTTATTGTAGAGAAGTCACTTATTACCATGTTAAATATACCTCCTTCGACCTGTTAATTCTCTGTTTCGATGTGTTTTTAGCTGGATGAATTAGCATGATTTGATCCAGGAATGCTGGCTTGAGGAACATCTAGCTATGCATCTGAAGATCGTGGGAAATATACGTTACTGGCAAAAGATGTATTCTACTGGACTTGGACCTCAAATGTTTGAGGTTTAATCGATACATTATGTCATGTATATCATGCTTCGCGGGCATCCAAATACATGAGGTTTTTTTGGAGAATCCTTCATGCTCCCCAATTCTTCGCCATAAACAACAAAGTCTCTTTCTGTTTCTCCATATAATTCCATATTACCTAGATGGATTTTATCACCAGTAGTAGGTCCGTACAAGTTAGCATAAGCCTCGCGAGAGAACCAGAATGAACGTGGAAAGTAATCTCTCCCTCTCTCTACCAAAGCTTTTGTTCCCATTCAAAACAAGCAATCACTTTCTTGATCTTCTAGTACATTATGTTATGTATATCATGCTCGTTGATCACTTAATTTGATTTCAAGATGTCTCCGTTTCTTTGATTTTTCCAGATATTTTTAGGTTTTGATTTGATTATAGTTTGATAGAACTGAATCTTTGTATGTTTCGAATGTATAAAGTGACTGAAAGAAAATCAATGAAGTTTACAATCTTGAAAATTTACAATTTTGTTTTTGATTGATTTAGGTAGGTTGATTTGAGAAGGTGTGTTGATAAATCTTTGCCAATAAAAAAAGGCTTAACAAAAAGAAATACAATGAAATTGACTCCAAGGGGGGTGAGAAACTAGCTCTTCATAATATCGGATACCTCGCACAAAAAGGCTTGCTCGAGGCTTGAGACTCAATTACACTGAAGTTCTAGCACTAATTGCTATCAGGTAGTTCAATTGATTACCTTTGATCTTTTTGTTGGTGAGTTTGTAAAAAGACTTGCTAATAATTCCATAACAATGCACTATATTTATCCTAAGTCTTGCTAATAGTCTTTTGTAGGCACTCCTTTGGGTATTGTATTGTGTCCTCAAATGCATTTTTTGTCCCCCATTACTTTTGTATCATCACTATTTTGGTAGTATTTATGTGCATGTGATAGATAATAACAAGGATTGTGATTTCGTGAGATTAATCCATTATTTCAACAAACTGAAACAAAAAAGCTACGAAATGTGTATTTGTAGTTTTTTCGTCAATGATTGCGAAAATTCGTGAAAAATTCTCGAAATTTTTGATAAATTCACCGAAATTTCACTGATCTTCTTCACAGTCACAGAGTCTTCGATATTCATCACAGTCTTCGATTGATCTTCCTCACAGAGAGTCTTTATTATTCATTTGATATTCTTCTTCACAGAGACTTCGACGAAATCCATCAATCTTCCACATAGAGTCTTCGATAGATCTTCCTTACAGATTCTTTGATCGATCTTCTTGCGATCAATCTAGCTAGTCAGCCTGCTCAAAGTTCTTGCTCTACTCAATCTTTTCCATCTCCAACTCCATCGATCTGATCATCTTTCATTGAATTCTACTCCATCTGAACCACTCACCCCTTTATTGGTAGCAGTCTGTGCTATTGGGTCTTGGACGGTTCACTATATACCCATATCAAGTTGTGTTCTAGCTCAGAAAAATAAATTACCTCGGTGAGTTCCCCTGGTAGCGGTCAAAGTAGCATTTCTATTAAGTGTCCTCTCAGATAGCTTAAACCAATAAATTAGCCAACTTTTTTTTTTTCCATCTGGTGACTCATCATCTTATTTTTCATCTGAATTTTCTTTCAATTATGAATTTTATTCAATTTTGTTTCAAAGGATCCCTCAACCCTTTGGGTTTTCTTTCAATTTATTTTCTTGAAATTAATGAATTATGTTTGTGCAATAGTACAAGAAAACCTTCCCCCTGGACCTTCTAAATCTTTGTCGTTGCGTTCTCGTCTTCTTCCTCATTGGTATATTTTCTCCCTTTAGATTTTTTGAATTTTTTTATATAAAGGATGAGACATTTTAAAGGGATGGTGATTGGATGATTGTTATATATCCAAACATTCCATTGCAGTCTCAGATTTAAGATCATGAGAAACCTTCTATTGGTTACAAAATCGATAAAACCTATATAACATCATATTAGGAACATTTTTAATTGAAAATTCTTCATTTCTATAGTTGACGTCATAATTAGATATGCAAGATCTTCACCCCATGGCCAACATAAAAGATTTTTTATTTGGCTATTAGGGTTACTGAAGTATAACCAACACGAGGCAATTAAGGTTTGGAATTGTGGTTGAATAATATTTGTTCTTATTTTTTTTTAAGCCTTGTTGCTAATTTTTTTAATGGACATAAACATAATTTATTTTGTACAAATATGAAATCTTATATTTATGAAAACTTGTATGTGAACCGTCATCATGCCACCGAAACTTAGAGATATAGATTGGGACCATGGAGAAACACTTGATGGGTAGAAAAAAAAAACTATTTGCAAGTATTGTAATAAGCAAATGAATGGTAGTGGAGTATCAACGTTAAAACATTACTTGGTTGGCGCACACAGTGATGTTGAAAATGTCTACACTGTCCACGAAAAGTACGTAGATTGATACAATAAATTTTGGAAGGGATTATGATAAATAATTTTAAAAAATGCACTTGTAAAGTTTAGAGAATCAGTTATGGCGGGGCCTGAAAGTCACAGTTCAACTAGTTCTGAAAAAAAAGATGTCCACCGTTCTCGACATCAACATCGAGTGGCAGAATGAGAAAGTGAACAACTCAAGAGGATGGGTAGTACCGGGTCAAGTCTATGTGGGCAATTTTCAAGGAATAAGGTTGGCAGTTCTTCTAGTGGTTCACATTGTTTGTTTAGTCGCTCTAAGAGTATGAAGGTGATATTGTTGATTTTTATGTGTACCAGCTTGAATCTAGTAAATAATAAAATCTCAGGGGGTTATGGGGAAATGCGAAAAGTAATATGTCAAAGACAATTAACATGGTTTTTTCACTTCAATGAAATTCCATCGCATGCAGCAGAATATGTATTATCATATACAATTGTAAAGGAAATAAAATTTGTTGATAGACATGTACAACCACCTTCTGCATGGGAATTGAGACACAAATTACTTGATAAGGAGATAGCAAAGTTAGAGAAATAGATTGGGCAACTAAAGCCTAAGTGGTAAAAGTTTGTAGTCACGATTACGTATGATGGTTAACATGTCCTACGAGGTTGAGCATTATCAACTTCATGATATATTGTGACGGGGGACCATATTTAGAAAGTCAGTAGATGCTTCAAATTAGAAGAAATATCACAGTTATCTTAATAAATTGATGAAGTGGTTGACTACGTGGGTAAATAAAATGTTGTGCAGATAGTAACTGATAATGAAACATTTTTTTGAAAGCAGGAATGAGATGATGAATAAGCTAAGATACAATTTGTATTGGATTCCATGTGCATGCCATGGTATTGACTTAATGTTGAAGGAGATTGATGACCTTACACCAGTTAAGAGTGCTGTGGAAAATGCAAAGAATATTTCTAATTACATTTACAAACATCAGGGAATCCTAGCGATGATGAGGACTTCTCGAGGGAGTGACATCATTACACTAGATCTTACTCGATTTGTTACCTATTATATTGTATTAGAGAGCTTGTTCGAAATGAGGGATGAACTTAGAAAAATGTTTGCAACTGATGAATGGAATGCGTTTGATCAACATAATAGTTCTAATGCAAAAGTTGTTGAGGGATTAGTAAAAAATCTAAGCTTTTGGAACTTCATATGTGAAACTGTGGTGATTCTTAGTCCCATTGTTAAAGTCTTGAGAATGATGGATGGTAACAAGAAACCTACTGTAGTGTATAATGCAATGGAGAAGATGAAAAAACTAGTAAAAATAGTGGCCAATAATGTGGTTCATTCCTTCAAATCATTCATAGAAGGGAAGAAAAAATGTTGCACCTGCTCCATCTAGGTTGTACGTAAAGAATAATTTTGTTTATCTTAATTATTAGAAACATTGATCTTAATTATTATAAATATTTATTTTTGTCCTTATGCCATACATTATTTATTTCATGAACAACTTATGATCTTCATCCAAATTTTCTGTAACGACCCGATCCGCACAGTAAGATATTGTCCGCTTTGGGCCCAACCGGCCCGCACGGCTTTAAAAGGCCTCTTACTATGGGGATCCAACCTCGCACATATATAGCACATAACCATCCCGCACCCAGGCGATGTGGGACTATGATCCCCCTTGGTAGCTAGCCCAACCCCTCTTGGGATCCACGGGCCTGTTGGGCCTATTGGGCTCCAACCCTCACCCTCACCCTCCCCCTCAGGTCCGCCTACACAAGGGTCTCACAGTCCACCCCCCTTAAGGCCCAACGTCCTCGTTGGCCACACAGGCACAACGTCCACGTTGCCCGAGGGCCCACCTCCACGTGGCACACTTCCGGCTGGGTCAGGCTCTGATACCATTCTGTGACGACCCCCCTCCCGCACTGTACAGATACTGTCCGCTTTGGGCTACCATCCGGCCCTCACGGCTTTAAAAGGCCTCTGTACAATGGGGAGATGACCCTGCACATATAAAGATCATCATCCTTCCCTACCCAGGCGATATGGGACTATGTTTCCCCTTGGTAGCTAGCCCAACTCCTCTTGGGGATCCACGGGCCTATTGGGCTCCAACCCTCACCCTCACCCTCCCCCTCAAGTCCGCCCACACAAGGGTCTCACATTTTCAATACGATGATAATCTTGGAAATGATGAGCTACTTGAAGAGGCAGTGAAAAGTGTAGTGATAAAATTATGTCCACATACCGTTGATCCAGCGATGATTCTGCAAGAGCTAAGCTAATGAATATCAATTTGTATATTCAAAGATGTGTTATATTAAACTATGAATTTTATACGAATATGACATATACTTACCTGCAGCTAAAGCTTTTTAGATAAGTATGTGATTATTTTTCACACCAGTAACTATAACATTGAGGCATAATACACAATCAAGTTAGCTTTCTCTTGTTGAAGTTTGTGTACTTTTATAATATGTTAACTTATTTCACAATTATAAACTTGTATAACTTAATATTCACAGCTGAATGGTGGCATTTGTATAGGAGATCATCCCCTAACTTGAGAACTATTTCCATAAGGATCATTTCTCAGACTTCATCATCTTCATGTTGTGAAAAAAAATTGGAGCATTTTTTGCCTTATTCATAATAAGAGATAACTTAGGGCATGAAAATCTGATGAAGTTTGTATTTATTCACTACAATACGAAGTTGCATTTGAAATACACGGGTGAAGAGGATTCTACCTTTGAAAGTAGAAAACCAATTGAAATTAATTTAACTGAGGTATTTCAAGATATTAACAATGACAAAGAATTAATCTACTCATGGGGAAGGGAGATTGGTACTATTAGATACACCACATGGTGAGCCCGATCCTTGTATTGTTCATATGATACGGGAATTTCAGGGAATGCAAGGTGCAAACATTAGCTGCGAACCTGTATTGCCTACAAGAGATTATGAAGGGATGCATTTCATATATAAGAATGACCGCCAAGTCAGTGATGGTGGTGGGAATAATGATAGTGAGAATGGTGGTGGTAGTGATGATGAAGGGGGTGATGGTGATGTCAGTCATTGGAGGGATTGGTGTTGGTGAACCAATCACAGACACGGGTAATGTAATGGAGCATTGGCATTTACATGCAAGGAATCACAATTTTAAGACCCAAGAATTAGACCATGGTTCACGTTCTAAGAGGGCGAAAAACCATGCATATGTGTCGGTGGTCAATGAGAATGGAATTTACCAAACTCATTCACATGGTTTTCTTGACATTGGAATTGTTTCTCTTTCATCCATCTTCGACGGTATGAGTCTTTCTAGATGCTTGATATGGTTCACTGAGAATAGTCAGAGTCAATCGGGTGTTATGGCTTATCATAGGCAAAGTACACAAGCTTTTGAGCTTGAGTTTGCTACTTATCCACAATATCCCATTAGTGGCCATTTGGTAGGAGTTGATCATAAGGGATATTCACCCATGTGAACACGTTTATAAACTGTTATAGTTTTAATATGTCATGGGATCAATATTGTCATCAAGCGGCTCTCAATCATGTTAAGTTTGAACAAGCTAGAAACTCATTTTGGTATTGAAAGTTTATTATGTAATAGTGTGATGAAATTTTATCTTGTATGTATTTTGTATGAAAAAATGAAAATGACTATTGTGAGATTTTTGATGTAGTATATATAAGAATTTCAGGGATTATTAACTTTTTTTGATTAAAAAAAAGATAATAATACCTTAAATTCTTATATATTAACTTGAAATATATAGTTGTAAGTAAAATTTATATTTTTTTGTACTATATTGTTAATTATGTCATGAATTTAAGAAATACTTGGTATTTGGCTTTATTTAATGTGTTTAATAGGTTTATTTACTTGCATCTTATTTTTCACATATTTCATATACCCTCGAAATTTATTATATATGTTTCATGTATCCTTGAAATTTTTACTTTTTTTTCTTTACACACCGAAATATTTCCCGAAAATTTTCTTAAAATCAAGATACCAAAATTAACTCGAAAAACAAAATCACAATCCTTGGATAATACAACCATGACATTCACATATGCTATGTTGGGATAACATTTTTTTTATAGTAGCTATGTCAAAAAGATAACATGGGCTACCATGACTTCCACTAAATGTTACCCCTGTCATAACATTCTTGCAATGTCTTGAAAGACCATTTCATTGTAGTATATATCCACCAAATGAGAGCCCATGTGGGTGCTTCGACCCTCTTTAGGGTAGTGCAAAAGAAGGAAACTCTATTCCCTTTTCTAATGTGATTTCTCTTATATCCTAAGCAACTTACAAGAGTTAATATTTATACCCTAAGGATGATTACATAGGAGTATTTCTTACGAATAATCCAATTTAAAGCATGTGTACCAAGAAACTACTATGGTAGGGAAAAACTTGGCGAGATTATTTTCGATGATACACCGAAACGTCCTCTTTTCTAGACCGTACGTGTGTCATGATGACCTCAAGGAATAACTGGCCCAAGCAGCAGTTTAGCACTGATCCGGCCCAAGCAACATCAAGTCCGCGTAGTGCAGTTCGTTAGACGGACCTAAATTACTATGTCTTGCTAAGCCCACGCGTCTCACAACCATCCCCAATACCCGTAATACCTATTAAGGCAAGTATCTCGGGGAACGACTTCGATCGGGCAAGCCAACAATACTTTGTTTTAAACTAGGAAGTAAGTACCAGAGTATACGTCGTACGTGGAAATTTCCACCTATGGACAACACTCTGGTTGGGAACAATCTCTAGCGTATCTAGGAGTACAGATCTACCAGGAAAAACTTCCCTCAACAGGACGACTCCTAATTAAATAAGGATCTCTAGGAAGATCTCTTTTCCTAAACTAAGCCATCGATGTCCTGGCCGAACCAAGACTCCAGCACTATAATTAAGACAGGAGGTTGGTGAATAAAGGTACGCTACAAATTCCCCGTTTACAACTTTATGCCTTCCTTATATCCGTGTCTGACTTTAGCATCGGAGTGCCATCGGCCACCACAATGATGGTTCGTGGCTCACGTGCGTTCCTTATGCAGGTCAGTAGGTCAATGTCAAGCAGGTAACCACAAAGTTCCTAGGAAAACATTAACATCATCTATTTTCAGAGTCCAGGAAGATGGTGACCACAAGATCTCGTAACAATGGAGATCGGGGACACATCAAGCGCTCAGACTGGCGCTATACCACTGCTTCCAGCGATACCATTGACACAGGGAGAGAGGGCTCACACCCCTATGCCAGCAGCAGTGGCGACGGACCCCAAGATGGATCTATTATCATCTCAGATACAACAGATCACTAAGTAGTTGAGATCCTCACTCAACAGAACCCTCCACCCGCTGATAGAGATCAAGAGCAACACAAACCATAATCTCCAAAAGACAACATAAAGAAGCCGCAGGAGAGTCAAGCCCTCACCAATTCTCATTGGACTAGAGGTGGCGACACAACCAACGTTGATCCAGCTTTCACGGCAAACATACATGCCACGCTTCCCCTCCGCTGAGGGGTTCACTTCCCAGATGTGTTGTACAACCTTTTTGTTCCCCCGTTTGTGGAGCACATCATGAACGAAGCTCTACCCAAGAAGTTCAACCTTCCGTAGCTTGAGTTCTATGACGTGATCAATGACTTGTTTGATCACTTGTGTCATTATCGACACGTGACGACGATCAGAGAAGGTTTTGAATCGGTGTTGTGCAGAACGTTCCCTACCAACATAAAGAAGTTAGTGCTTACATGGTTCCATAGCCTCATGCTTAAGTCAATCGACTCATTCAAGACACTGGCAAAAACATTCCTTACACGCTTTGTTGGCAGTCAACGGATCAGGAAGGGCCTCCACTATATACTCTCCCTGAGGCAGACGTCAAATGAAATGCTAAGGGAATACGTCACATGCTTCAGTGATGAGCTGGCGCTCATTAACGACTGCAGCGACGATACCTCCGTTACAACTTTTACTGCGGGGTTAAGAAAGGGAAAGTTTTACGACTTCCTCACATTGGAACCCCCATTGGATATGACAAAACTCTTGGAAAATGCCTAGAGGTACATTACCTTGGAAGAAATGAAAATGACCAAGAAGGAAATTGAAACATAAAAGAAACCCTTCGGTTCTAGAGACAGAACAGAGGGAAAGAGACAAGAAGACGAAGATAGAAACAAACGAAAGCGTTGTGACGTAGGTCGAACTCTGGCCATGCCAGGCTAGAAAAATCTTCCAATTATGTCCGATCTAGGACCATAACCCCTCTCAACTCTAGCTTGACAGGAGTCTTTAATTCCATGAATAATTAAGTAGATCTAAAATGGCCCCCGCAGCAACGCGGAGACCCTTGTAAATGCGACAACAACAAGTATTGCTCGTACCACAAGGAGGGTGGCCATGACACCAACAAATGTAGGAGTCTAAGGTATGAGATCGAGTATTGAATTTGAAAGGGCAAGCTGAAAGAGTTCCTAGGCTTGACAAAACGGCAAAAGCGAACCGGGAAAAGAGGAGAAGCGGTCAAAGAAATCGAAAAGAAGGCTCCGGGCATTATATATGTCATTCACGAAGTCGGATCAGAAGAAGAACAATAAAAAAAGTCTCGAAAGCGGCCACTCCTTGATATGCAGACACAACCCACCAGCGAAGACCGATGTGTGTATTACTCACGAGTACCGAACCCAATTCCGACCTTGACTTTCACAGATAAGGACTTCGAAGGTGTCCATGCACCCCACAATGATGTTCTTGTCATTTCGGTCTTTATTGCGAAGTGAGAAGTAAATAGGGCCCTGGTGGACACGGAAAACTTCCTCAATGTCTTATTCTACGACGCATTCTGCATCATGGACCTCAAGGAAGAGAACTTAACACCTACCGTCTACCCGCTGATTGGGTTTAACAAAGAAAAATGCTTCCCGATCGGGAAGATACAACTAGCAGTGGTGACAGGAGAGCCACAACTGGGTAAGGTCTTGTTCCTGGACTTCATGGTGGTAGACGCACTGTCTACCTATAACCACATCTTGGGGAGGCCCTGACTTCACCGGATGGAAGCAGTGGTCTCCACCTTTCATCAGTGCGTTAAGTATAAGACCAACCACTCACAGGCAACAATTCACATGGACCAGCCAACGGCACAGGGCTGCCACTATGTCGTGCTAAAATAGATAGAATGTTCTCAAATACACCTGGAACCCGCCAAACTAGTTGAGCAAAAACCAGATACAAAAACTGGGGAAGAGTCGCTCCTCCCAGATGGGGACAAAGTCCTAGTAGCAGTGGCTCAACTTAGCGATTGATGACAGTCTAGTATTATAGGAGTGATTCGCCCCTTAGCTTGACGAGACGTCTAGCCTAGCGGAGAAGTCATCGCAAAAGGGAGCACAATCCCACAATTGTCAGCGGGTGCGGAATGACCCTCCCATGCAAGGTTTTATTCTTCAGTAACCTCAACGGCGTCAACAAAACTTGACAATTTGGCGAAGGTACTTACAATCCAAGCAAGGACCATGCAAATTTACTTTAGGGTCGGATCAACCTCTCTCTGCCAACAGTTAATCTATCCAGTTGAGAAATAAAAGAAATGTTACAACGTGATTTGCACTCATTTGAGAAACAAAAGAGAACTACGCAGACACACTATTGATTACTGGAAAGATGTTATGTGTACCCAAATGGCAGGTACAAAAGATTATAAACTACTAACATCCAAATTCGATGCGATATACATTAAAGATTCGCTTAAACAATCCGACTTCAGAAAAGGGCTCAAAAGTGACAGCAAAGGTACCCAGGGTAAACTACGGTGCCCAATAAGAGTTTTGCTCTGCTATTTTTCTGGAGAAGATGATTCACGAGCAAGAGCAAATGTACAAAAGAAGTATGAAAAAACGCACTCAATTCAATACTCCGTCGGACCTGCCTAGCAAGGATGACCTGAAGTGGTGCGAAATCAGAAACCCGAGGCCTTACGACATGCTAGCCGAAGCTACAGCCAACTCGCATGCTCGATCCGCATAATCGGCAGAACTTGGGACTAGAATCATGTTAAAATGGATCAACTGCACCCTTCCGTTGAGGTATGAGAGGGGCATCTAGGAGTCAATGGCCCACTCTGACAGGCCATGTCCAACTTCATTTCGCCGTGCAACTTTAGTTCCAGTGCAACGCAACGTGTTAAGGCTAGCTGAGAAGGGAGAAAAGCAACTGCTTCAAAGTTGGCTGTGGGTGTTATCTCGAAAATTATGCGATTCGAAGTGCCGACGGAGCACCAGCACATAAACGACAGACTCGTCCCTTGAGGGAAAGTTCGTACTTCTTCTTTGCAATACGAAAAGAAATTATAAGGTCTCAATGAACCAATCAGGTGCTCACCCACTCCACACATAATAACAAGTCTTCTCAAAACTCACCGCTGCAAATGTCAAAACATTCAGAGAGTCAAATAACAAAAGCAATCCTAAGTCTTTAAAAAATCCAAAGCATACACTTTGAATAAAAAATTTGAAGAGTGCACTCTATAAAAGATAATGTCTACAACGTTGAAGAAATGCCATTATATAGTGGCTCACCAAATAGGCGCGTCAGCATTAAATACCAACATTGAATACCGTATGGACAATGAGGAGGCAACGGTTCCCATGAAAACCGCATAGGTTCACGCTGAATCAATTAATGACGCTGCACACAACCCAATTAATTGGGGGAGTAACCGATACTCTACCATCTTGAAATCTATGCCATACACGTGACACCATGATCCTGTGAAAGGACCGAGTTTTTTCTTATATGGGCCCACCAGCTCAACCCACTATCCGAGCGACACTCTACCACATGCACTGCCGCAAGCATTAGAGGCCCTAGTCACTATTGACACAGGGAGCACACCTACATATCACCAACTATTTAAGGTACCTCTTTTTAAATAACTTTCATTAAAATTAGTGGAAAATAATCCACACAATGCAATCCGATTTCGGAAGTAGACTCGCGCACCAGTAATAGGCGAAGTCCTAACCTAGCCAGGTAAGCTTAGTCAGTTTCGACTGATGGCAACGGCTCCTAGTTCACCTTGATGCCTAGTTCGCTGCGTGCGAATGTCGATGACTTAGGAAGTGGCAGTCTAGTCAACACTCTCACGCGTGGGTGTAGACAATTTGGAAAGTAGGAGCCTAATCAACTCTGACTGATGTCGACAGCTTGCCACGGGACCACTGCTCTTCCACAGACCATGGTTACCGAATTTGATTACAACTCAGCTAGCATTTTCACGGATGCATGGGCTGACATCCCATTATCATCAACGACCGCTTGAGCTACATGGGAGACCAGCTTAACTACATGGGTTACATGGGAGACCAGCTTGAGCTTATGAAACTTAACTCGGGCCAAACACTCTTGCTTAACTACATACGACAACGCATGCGCTCGACTATAACAGCTCACTCATGCCAACGACCACAACTGACGGTCCAATATATAACTTGAGCCTCTAACGGCTTACCTCAAAGATGAGTTGCAGCCTGGGTAAAATAATCCACAACCAAACCATCTGCATCGTACATATTGTTTATTATTGGGCATAACTACGCGATAACGACTCGAGACCTCATAGAAGTACATGTCAGAATTACTCGCGACACAAACGGTTGAGCTCTCAACAGCGAATAGACCACGCGGCTCCTCGCTACCCAACAAAACCCATGTCAAAATAAAACGACAAGGCGAAATGGAAAACATGCAACAAAATGACCGAGTAGAACAAGGGTACAAAGTTTACATGAAAAGAGACACATTTTCATTAATAGTCTAAACAAAAAGTATAGATGTACAAAAGTTTACTCCTCATCAGGAGAAGGTACGAGTATAGGGGAGCGAAGCTTAATAGGAGAAGAAGCAGAAGTTGCGTCCGTGCTTGGCTCAGCTTGAGCGCCATGATCCGGATCACCCACTTCCTTTGAAAACTCAGAGATCTCTCCGAAATCCACAAAGGACACCTTACTGTAATAAGAAAAGTCCCAGTCCGGATGCTCTTCTTTCATCAGCGCCAACAGTTTGAACCTCCCATACATGATCCTGCAAAATTAAAACGTGCCCAGCGCCTTGACAAGTTCTTCCTCGTGCGCCTTTGCTTCAGCAAACTCACGCTCCAATGGCTCTAGCTTGCCTGTCAGAGCATCAGTTTGAGACTGCTTAGTAATCAGGCTATCTTTAACTGCGCTCAGTTCAAACTGCACCAGGAGAAGCTAATCCCCAGCTTTTCTCGTTTCTCGAGCGGTTGAATTCAATGTCGGCCCTCTAACTGTTGTCTCTGGACAACCCGCCCAGATTTTTTTTCCTGGTATTCTCCTCAGTAAGATACCACAACTCACAACACATTTTAGCTATAGCTTCCTGTGCAACTTCTAAATCATGGTGGACCAGGTTCAACTCTTTTCTAGATCTATCCCTTACGAACACCGCCTCTGCTAAATAGGACTAAAGGGCTTCCAAACGAATCCTCTAGGTCTCAGCATCAACGGTTGATTGTTCCAGCCTTCTCTCTTCAGGCTGCTTTCTCAGCATTTCAATCTCAAAGAATGCATTAAAATACGACTTCTGCATATTTGAGGAGACACGCTCCATGGTGTACACCCTCTCACAAGCCGCCTCAACTTCCATCCCAGCAACTGCCACTTGGCTCATATGCGACATCCCCAGCATAAGATTTTTCAACCCCTTATCCATACGCTCTCCCAGTGCATCTCTTCAGGCTGCTTTGAAGCGCGGTTCACCAACTAGCTATAACGTCTGTTGATATGCTTCCACGAAGCATAATCAATATCAACCTTCTGGTGTCAAGCTTGGTTGCTCATGTTTACTACATCCATAGCAAACAAACTCATCCGTGCATCTAGATGAAGTTCTCCCGGATGCAAAATTACACCAGCTCCGGCCTTTGCAATATTTACTACACTTGGGCCATCTTCCATCGCCTTCCCTTTGTCACCAGCAACTAATCCTATGTTGTGAGCACGCACGATAGAATCTGAAGGGAGAAAAGAACGATTTGTCTAGTGAACCCTTCGTTATCTCGATATACGACCTAGAGCGAGATGGAGGGCAATGCAGACTGCAAGGAGGGTCCACGCTGCAATGGCCACTGTCAGACGATCCACCAACAGGACAGGGACCTTGGGGGCCACATACAAATCCTTATCAAGGCCTTCCAATAAAAAAGACCTGGATTGCCGCCACAATAGCCAAACATCAACTTCTTATTCAAAGCTTATGCTTGCATGGTACTCAGCTTTGATGCGTCATCAACCCCTACTAGCGGCATGTGGTCCTTCTCCAAATCAGATGCTAGAACCTCCTCCTCATCAGACAGGTCAGAATCACGCTCCTCCCTCAGCAGAGAAGATCGTACGGAAGTAGGCTCAGCCCCAGTACGAGACTTCTTTGAACCTATGAAAGAAGCAAGCATCTCAAAAAGCCCATATGTGTCCAACAGACTGGAAACCTTACCTTTCGAGGCCTTCCTCCTACGACTAAAATTGGAAGTGCAGATAACATCCTCCACTATCGTTCGAGGCATGCCACAGAATGCCTTCACATCAGTTTTTTCCTCTAATTAAAGAAGAGTAGTGAGAACCTCCCTATAGAGAACAAACGTAAAGATCTGCATATATTCAGCACAACGAAAGAAAATGACAAAATTATACTTACGAAGTGGTCCGAACTCCCGCTCAAGCAGGCGACCATTGAACTCAAAATACTTATGGTCCAAAAGAGCAAGGAAACAGTGTTTCTGTAAGAACTTGAAGTCATCCAACAGTTTCCCGAAGCAAGTCAGCGACTTCACCTCACACACGGCGTGATTATTTAGTCGAGGAGAATTTAATAACTGAATCGCCCTCGAAGTCAATCGGACACCAACTTCCTTTACCCTGATCAATATAAGGAGAACAATCTTGTACCCATTCGGTACCAATTGGGCAGGAGGGATAAAAAGGAATTCCAAAAAACTCCAGATCTCATCAATAATTAGAAAACAGTCGTTGGAGCAGGCCACAGTGCAAACAGACGAATCCATCCGAATGAAACATTAGCGTCTAATCAACACTTAATGTGAAGAATTGTAGGTCCCCAGGGACCCCATATGTCTTCGGAATCTCAGCCAAGTTCAATTCGGAAGCCGACCAATCTTCAAAGAACTGGAAGCCTCTGGCAAGAAGCTCATCGTCGAGTTGATTTTGGCGAGCCATGGAAAAGGTAAATACCAGAGTATACGTTGGATGGTACCACTAGGTCATGGGTTCAAACCCAGCTTGCGACATCTTTATGGGTTCTGGGATCCTATAAAAACTCTACTTGCCTTCAAAAAAAAAAAAAAATACCAGAGTATACGTCGTACGTGGAAATTTCCACCTATGGACAATACTCTGATTGGGAACTATCTCTTGCGTATCTAGGAGCATAGGTCTAACAAGGAAAACTTCCCTCAGCAGGACTACTCCTAATTTGAGAAGGATCTCCAAGAAGATCTATTTCCCTAAACTACGCCACCGATGTGCTAGCCAAACATGGACTCCAACACTATAAATAAGACAGGAAGTGTGTGAATAAAGGTACGCTACAAATTCCTTGTTCACAACTTTAAGCCATCCTTAGATCCCAATCTGACTTTAGAATTGGAGTGCCATTGGTCTGTGGTTCACGTGCGTTCCTTGTGCAGGTCAGCAGGTCAAGGTCGAGCAGGGAGCAAAAATCGGCTGCACCAATTTCCTAACTTGGAATATTTTGAGATAGCTATTAAATTCTTTGTCAAGGAATTAAATATATATTTTGTATGATGTACCTGGTAATGATGCAATGAAACAACGACTATATGATTATTCAACATCTCATTTATCAATATAAAGGTTTCAGGATCCTGAACTAGTTTGGTGATCCTCACACACATAAAGAAAAGAAAAAAACCACAACAATTATTGTTATTATTATTATTATTGATGATACATCAAACCGTCCTCTGATCAGCGTCGTACGCATGTCATGATAATCTCGTCAACAAAACAAAACAGGCCTAATTGCACGCTTTATCCACACTAAGCTCACTATTGGCAGGATCTAGAAGGTCGGACCCAAATTGCAACGCGCCACTAAGCTCACATGTCACGTGGTTAAGTGCAATACTCGTAAGCTCTGATAATGCAAAAGTAAGCCCTGATAAGGCAAGTATTTGGGGGATCAACCCAAGACAGGTAGGCCAGCAATAAATTGGTTCTGACTAGGAAGCAAATACTAGAATATAAGTTCGGCACGGAAACTTCCTTGCATGGACAACACTCCGAAAGGAAAACCTCTCCTGCAGATCTAGGAACACAAGTCGTGTAAGGAAAGTGCTCGACATGAACAATTCCTAACAAAGAAAATATCCAGCAAGATCTTTTTCCTTAAACTATGTCACCAAAGGCCTAGCTGAACAAGGACTCTCACAATATAAAAGTGAAATAAGGTTAATAAACAATGGTACGCTACATAAACCCAATTTATAGCTTTAAGTTTCTACTAAATCTTATCTAACTTAAGAATCGGAGTGCCATCAACCGCCACATGGTGGTCTTTGGCTCACATGTATTTCCTGTGAAGGTTTAGGCCAAGGTGAGAAAGGAGAGCAAAAATTGACTATATCAGTTTGGCGTCGTCCATGGGGAATGACAAAGTTTCTCAAAATAAACTGTAGTGCCACCTTTCCTCGAGAACTAGAAAAATGGTGACAACAAGATCTCGCAACAATGGAGACGTTGTTGAACCCTCGAATGCTCGAACTAGTAGAGCGCCGCTAGCTCCGGTGTCGTTTCTGCCGCAGGAGGAACCCTTTCAAACCCCCGCACCGGTGGCAGCCACAACGGACCCAAGGGTGGATCTACTATCAACCCAGATGCAACAAGTCACACGAGCGGTGGAGATATTCAATCAACAGAATCATCCACTTGCAGGAGGATACCGTGAGCAGCGAAGAGCCCAATCCCCAGAAGGTTCAAGAGAGTCGCATTTCCCCTACAGCTTCCCAGTGGACAAGAGGTGAATGAGTGACTAACAAAAAACCAGCATCTAGAGACAAACATGTCTCGTAAAACCCCATCTGGCAAGGGGCCATAAACCCAAATGTACCGTTCAACCTCATTGTCCTTCTGTTCATGGATCATATCATGGACGAACCGCTGTCGAAGAAGTATACTCCGCCAAAACTGAAATTTTACGACTGGACCAGAAACCCATTCGATCACCTGCGCCACTTCCAACACGTAGTGGCACTCAAGGAAGGGTCTGATGCGATAATGTGCTGGTCGTTTCCTACCAGCCTGAAGAAGTCAATGCTGACTTGGTTTCACAGCCCCCCTCCGAGGTCCATCAACTCATTTCGGACATTGGCGAATGCGTTCCTCATGTGCTTTGTGGGTAGCCAACGAATCAGAAAGGGCTCGCACTGTCTACTGACCCTAAAACAGAAGCATAACAAGACGTTAAGGGAATACGTCATGCGCTTCAACGATGAGTTGACTATCATCGATGGTCGTAGTGATGATACTGCGTCACAACCTTCACCTCTGGTTTGAGGAGAGGAAAGTTCTATGATTTCCTTACTCTGGACCCCCCAACCAATATGGTAGACCTACTGAAGAATGGCCAGAGTTATATCGCTCTAAACGAGAGCAAGAGGAAACACAACGACAGTAAGATAAGGCCGCGCAAGGCAGGGCCATGCCTCTAATTATGTCGAGTCCAAATCTGTCACCCCTCACAAATCCAGTCTGTCCGACACCCTTGATTCCATCAAGAATTGGGAAGAACTGAAGTGACCCCCAAGCAGCTAAGAGACCTCGCTCGGAGCGACAACAACAAATATTGTGTCTTCCATAAGGAAGGCGGACACGATACCGAGGATTGTAGAAAGCTCAGAGGAGAAGTCGAGTACTGGATCATGAAAGGCAAGCTTAAGAAGTTCCTGAGCTCGGACAAGAGGCAAGACCGGAAAAAGAAAAGGGAAGACGTTGTCATGGAGATTGATAAAGAAGCTTTTGGCATCATTTGTCCTTTATGGGGTCAGTCCTGAGAAAAAACAATCCAACAAGTCCTGCAAGAGGACACTGACCGAGATGCGGACACCACCCCAGTGGAGACCGACAAGTGCAACATGCACGAGTTCAGAGCCAGATCCCACCATTGACGTTTACGATAGGGATATCCAGGGTGTACATTCCCCTCACAATGACGCCCTGATCATCTCCGTCCCCATTGCGAAGTGGGAGATGAAAAGTGCCTTGGTGGATACAGGGAGCTCACTTAATGTCATGTTTCTCAGTGCATTTCGAAACTTGCAACTCCAAGAGAAAGACTTAACCCCCGCCACTCACCCCTTGGTCGGATTCAGTGGAGAGATATATGCTACCCTATCGGAAAGATCAATCTAATGGTGTGGCGGGAGAGCCACAATTATGAAAGTACCTTGTCCAAGAATTTGTGGTAGTTGATGCTTCTTCAAACTACGACATTATTCTGAGAAGGCCTTGACTTCACCATATGGAGGCAGTAGTTTTCACTCTGCACCAATGCATCAAATACACAGCCAACCAAGCTCAAGGAACAATTCGAGAGATCAACCTGCAGTAAGAGACTACCATTATGCAGCCCTGAAACAACTGAATTACTATCAATTACAGTTCAGACCTGCGTAACAGACTTATCAAGCACCAGGACTAGTCAAAAGGGGATAATCAATTTGCGTGGACAGAGAAAAAGGCCCGACAACTGAAGTGCAATCATGCGGAGAGCCAAAATTCAGAGTTGGAGATTCCATCCAGACCAATATAAAGCTAAGTAAGAGACTACTCAAATAACTGATAATCATCAAGGAACTGCCCGTCCGCACGAAGTCCACTCTTTAGTAACTTTGCTAGCTTTGGCAAAGCAAAACACTTCGCTAGAAGGACTATGTAATTTGAGTCAGGACCATATGAGCTTCCTTCAAGGCCGGGTTAGCTTAGTTCTTGCTCGGAATCAAATTATTTTGTTGCTTTGATTTTGTTTTTGTTTATGTTTTTCTTTATCAGTTTAGAAGAATGGTTCGCAACAGACATAATCAAGAAATAAAAAAGATTTTATTGATTCCAATGAAAGTTATTACAAAGCTTGCTCGACTGACTAGTACAGAAGTTTACACACTACAAGTATCTAAGTATGGTGCAAATTACATTTGCTAATGCGCACATTGAGACTTCGCTCCACCAATCTGCTTCCAGATAAGGTGGTAAAAGTTAAGTACTTGAAGAAGGTTGCAAACACGCGCTCGGTGCTTTGCTTCGTCAAATCACCTCACAAGGATGATCTAAAAGTGGCAACATGAACCTCGAAACGAAATACAGATATTAGTAATTATAACCTCTAGTCCAACTAATTGAGCCTATTTCGCCAATAACAGGTTAAGATGAGTCGAAAGTCCGGTCAGAGCTCCGGAAGCTCAACTCGAAGGACTCGCAAGAATTATTGTTTGATTATCTACTATGGTGCACGTGCTAGGTTCACAGTCTGACTAGGTCACTTACAATAACAACAACAACTGATGGTTCGATATACAGCCAGGCCGCCAGACAAGGGGTGAATTACACTCCCCGACTTCTAAAAGAATTCTGACCAAGGTTGCACGATTTATCGCAGCACAAGCAGTTAGAACTCTCACCAACAGATCAATCATACGACATCCTGACCTAGCAGAGCCTCTCGTTTGACAACTAATGTCGCATAAGACAAACCAAATAAAAGCTAGCAGAGAAAAAAAAATGTCATTCATTTGCAAGCCAAAAAATACAAGGTTCACTCCTCATCAGGAGGAAAGTCAGATACAATGTAGCAGGACTTAGTAGGGGACACATCTGTATGTGTTGCCTCTCGATCACCCTCATTAGGGTCACCTTCTTCTTCGGACAGATCGGATGCCACCCCAAATTCCTTATATCCAATCGGAGAGATCCCAATTGGGATTTTTCCTCCTTCATAAGTTGCAACAGCTCCAGTCTTCCATGTACGACTCCTTGTCACACCTCAATTTTCGAAAAAAAATGAAATCCTAATATCCACATAGGATTATTCTTTTCCCCAAAACTCAGGATGTGAAATTCAATAACAGAAACATTTAGCAGCAACCACTAAAACATAATTTAGAAAATTGAAAAAAAAATCAAAAACTCTAACCATGAACTCTTTGACGAGGTTTGCCCCACTAAAGAAACTTCAGTAGCGCTGCCAAAAACTCTCTAAACCTGAAACAAGGCTAATCGACTACATTCCTAGAGGAATGTACTCAAAAAGCAAAAGCTCACTTGAGTCAGCAATTAAGTGGTATGAGTAACCTTCATCCTAAAATCAACAAATCAGCAAGTGATAACATAAAATTAAACACAAACAATGAACAAACACACAAACATGTAGTTCCTCGATTAGGCAAAGGTATCATGCAAGAAAATCACAGTTCAAAGAATTTAGTTTCTCAAAGAGGCAAACATGTCATCCTAATAAGCAGATATGTATTTACATGTACTTACACTATAGATGTTGACTATAGCAAGTCTGCCCTGCAGAAATATTAGTGGACTTGTCATCCTGCATGAAAAGGGTTAAAAACAATATAAATATGACTTCTAAAATGGTTGGTATTTTATCAATTACAACAATAGTGACCATAAATTATTTGACTTGATTAATTAAATTATTCATTTTTAACGAATTGATCGACGATACCACATTCGCACCACCTCCGTGCCGAACATAATGCTTGTATGTCTCTCTTATATAAAAAACGACTTCTCCGTTATCTATGCTTAAGTAGGGACACATCACATACAGACATGCATCACTGGATACTCCTAACTATATGAGTAACAAAAACCACTTTTGGGCTATCAATTCGCATAACTCACGTCACATTTTTTACGGATAAATATCAAGCCTATTTTTGGCATTTCAAAACCACATCTTTTTCGCAAGACCCAACCCGAAGGTTACTTAGTTTCAAAGTTTATCAATATATTTTATTTTTGATATTTCAAAATTACTTCACAATGACATTTTGTCAAAACTAAGGACTTGAGTCATGTTAAGTGTGTTAAGCATGAGGATGGAAGAGTTTTAATGCATGATAAAGCTATTTTAGATAGATTGAATGATTACTTTTGGAACCTACTCAATGGAACACATGTAGGGGAGTTAAACTTGGACGGGTATGCTTCACAGGAAGGGAGAGATCGCGTGTTCCATCGCAGAGTTAGTGCCATAGAAGTGAGAGAAGCTTTAAAAAGAATGAAGACAGAGAAGGTCATTGGACCGGATGATATACCAATTGAAGCATGAAAATGTCTAGGAGAAGTTGGAATTCAATGGCTAACTAAGCTCTTTAATAGAATTTTGGAAACTAGAAAAATGCCAGATTCATGGAGGCATAGCATTGTGGTACCAATTTATAAGAACAAAGGGGATATCCATAATTGCTCGAACTATAGAGGGATAAAGCTTATGAGTCATACGATGAAACTTTGGGAGAGGGTTATAGAACGAAGACTTAGGAGTTTAACCACGGTTTTGGAGAATCAATTTGGATTTATGCCGGGTAGGTCTACTACAGAGGCCATCTTCCTGCTTAGGCAAACTATAGAAAAATACTGAGAGGCACGTAAGAGTTTGCATATGGTTTTTATTGATCTGGAGAAAGCATATGATAGGGTCCCCAGGGAGTTAATTTGGTGGGTGCTTGAAAGGAAGAAAGTGTCTCAATGTTATGTCGATATCATTAAGGATATGTATGAAGGGGTTGTAACAAGTGTTCGTGCAGTAGGTGGGATGTCCAGTGAATTTCCAGTGTCAGTAGGACTATATCAAGGGTCGGCGTTAAGTCCATATCTCTTTGCTTTGGTCATGGATGAGTTGACGTGACATCTGCAAGAAGATGTACCTTAGTGCATGTTATTTGCAGATGATATTGTCTTAATTGATGAGACTAGTGCAGGTTTAGGTCAGAAATTAGATAGGTGGCTTGTGGCTTTAGAGAGTAAAGGTTTTAGAATTAGCCATTCGAAGACGGAGTATTTAGTGTGCAACTTTGGTTGTGAACCACGAGGGAGAAGTAATGCAATTGAGATTGAAGGTGTAGAGGTCCTAAAGTGTGAGGCTTTTCGATATCTATGATCTATAATTCAAAAGAATGGGGCTATTGGAGAAGATGTAGACCATAGGATTAAAGCTGGTTGGTTGAAATGGAGAATGACGTCAAGAGTATTATGCGATAGAAGGATGCCTGCAAGGCTAAAAGGGAAATGCTATAAGACAATTGTTCGACCAGCCATGCTATACGGTTCAGAATGTTGGGCTACTACGGGACAACATACACATAGGATGGCAGTAGCAGAAATGCGTAAAATTAGAAATGAAAGAACAAGGAGATACTTAGGTGTAACGCCCATAAAGGACAAAATTAGATAAAGACGTTTTACTTGGTTTGGTCAAGTACGAAGGAGACCAAGCACGACGCCAATTAGAAAATGTCTAGATTGGCAAGTTAATGGAGGGTGTAGACGGAGGGGACGACCGTTGAAAACTTGAATGAAGGCGGTGAATGAAGATATCATTGAGCTTGGATTAGGCGAGGATATGTGGGAAGACCGCATTGCTTGGAGAATCAAAATTCATGTAGCCGACCCTGAAAATATCGGGAATGAGCTTTGATGATGATGATGAATGACATTTTGTCATTTATTAATCAATCCACCCATTATTTTGGGAAAACATAACCATTTCAGATGCATACAATCAGTGCTGGCAACAACATGAGCCACACACTCATCATCCTATAATAGCATAGCTAAAATATTAACCAATAGATTAGGATGACTTAACAAAACAATAGATTAGGATGTACAATGGTAATTTAAAACAAGATAGAGTGGTATGCAATGAAATCTACATCACAACACATGCACAACTAAGAGTCCAACAAAAATGAGCATAAAATCAAACAACAAATTCATAGCTAATCACAACCTCCATTGAACCAATGTTCTGAACTAATCAAAATTAGAGCTAAGACTACACCCTCAATTAAGCTACTATATAAAACACAACACGATCATACCACAGTAAACATCAAAACCCACCATATAATATAAAAATTAAACTAAACCCATTACTCAGAAAGACACTCACAAATTCCATATCTAATCAACAAACCCAACATTGTTAAATTCATACAAAAATATATATAAAAGGGAGAATGAAGAAAACTCACAATATGACTCTCGACCACGCTCACAATATGACTCTCGACACGCTCACCAATAACAGTGAAAAAGATGATGTGTCGTTGTTTTTAGAAAACCAATCACATTTGGATCAACTTACATCCAAGTCCATACCTCTGTTCACCAGCTCAACCTTGGATGGAATCTTATTCAATACCACTTTCGACATTAAGAAAGAAACCCTAGGTGGAACCATTTCTTCCAAATCCATTTTGAAGGAAAATTCACATGAGCACTAAGAGGTAACTCATCCAATACTTCAAGCAACATAAATACACTAAGTCTCTATATTGCGATAAGGTCTAAATTAGTTGATCGCCAATAACAAGACTTAGGTTGAGGATCAATCTGTTTGCACACTTGATTATGGCACAAAACATAGATCATTCTTTATATTGTCCTTTGAGAAGAATTTGGTTTTGAAGATATCAAAATGGGGCTGAATGTCTTCACTTTGATTAAAAACTGGCTAGACTAGTATATGGCTATAACTACAAATCCAATTTTTCCCGATATCGGTTCCAGTAAGTTTGCATTTTATTGCGATATTACGACTCGATGAAATCGAACTATGTGATTCTGTAAAGCTACGATTTGTTGATGTGATCCATATCACAGGGCTTTCGACTCAATTTGATTCGCGATTCAAAACACACAATTTTAACCTTTTTAACAACACTGGTGACCTACCTAATCAGGTATCCATTTTCATATTTGGGATTAACTAGCTTCCTTGTTTGTTATATTATTAGTAATCACTTTCCTATTCCAGTATACAACTGAAGCAAACCATCGCGAATTGGATACTTGACTCCATCTAAGTTACTTTGTGGTCAAAACCCATTACACAATGAAACCTTCAGCTCATGTGACCTTACATGTTTGAGAATAATCTACACCCTCAAATGACACTTTGAAAGCTAAATGATACTTTGAATCCTAAGCTACTCAACTAGTTTGGTTGAATACACATTTATAAAGACTGACCAATGACCAGATCCTACATATAAGCAAGGGAATCTTGGAATAGAGCGTAGATCCAAAAAAATTCATTGGAGAAAAACAAACTCACAAGCAAATATAACTATCAGATATGCTGAAAACAACATAATAACAACATACAAGACAACAGATAAATATCTATCACAGAGCCCAATTGCTAATCTATTTACTCCAAACTAGACATTGATGAAGTATGAAAGAACAAGCGAAAATTGCTTGACCTAAGCATGCATTTGAAATCCTTATCAGAATTGAAATAGATAGAGATCTCAAACTGATTTGCGAAAAAAAACCAAATGAATCGCGAAAGAGAAATCTCACAATCAATCGATATCATAGGAAAACAACACACATTAGATGATAAAACAAAGGCTCAACAGGTTTAAATTAATAGATCTGGATCGAGAGAACAAAACAATAATAAATGATTAAGAAACAAATCTAGAAGTGACTGAATGAGAAAACTCATTGTGATCTTCTCCGCCAAAACGCCTCTTTCCCGCCAACGCCATCGCCTCCTTCCAGCCCCATAACCTCATGTTGCACGAACTCTTTGCCATCCTTAATCTCACTGTGAACTTGTTTTTTTTTTTGTGCGAAAATCAAACGGAACGAGGAGATAGGATGGAGGAAGAAAACGAAGAAAAGATGAGGATATTTGGGCGGAGGAGTGGGCGGAACAGCTTGGATGCAAGCCATCATCATCATCGTCGAGGAAGAAGAGACAGATCGTTAAGAGGGGGAGAAGAAGGAAGGAAGAAGAAAAAGGTTTTTTGTTTATAAGGTGGGTGGCTATTAGCCCCCACCGAATATCTTAGAGTACCAACCTTCAAAATTTTTCAAAAATAATTTCTAAAAATTCAATTAAATTTCAATAAGTTAGAATTACTGATTTTAATTCGAAAATTCAAAAATTAATTAATTTTATCCTTAGAAAATTTAGGGGTGTTACACTGCTGAACTCAATCGTGCCTTGGGCCTTAAGAAGCTTCTCCTTGCGTACCCTTGATTCAGCAAGCTCATGCTCCAGCTTGCCTGATAGGATGTCAATCTTGGACTGTTCGGCACCCAACTCATCATTAACAACATTTAGTCATTATGTGCCAAAAGGAGGACCTCTTTCGCAGTCCGCACACTCTTGGCATTAGAATCAATATCAGCCTCCAACTGCTGACATCAGATAGCCCATTTAGACTCCTTCTTGGCCTTCTCGGAGTTTAGGGCCCGTATTCAGCCTATACGACGGACAAGGTTCAATTCGTTCTCAAACCAATCCCTCGCGGACACTGCCTCGCCAGGTCGGACTCAAGCAATTCCAAGCTTATTTTCTTAGCCTTGGATCTTGTGCGCCAGGACTTCGTTCCAGCATCTGAGTAAGCTTCGAGTTGGTTTCTCAACGATTCAATCTCATAAAGAGCGTCACAGTGGGACTTCTAAAAGTTTGCAAAGACTCGCTCCATGATATACACTCTCTCATGAGCGGCCTCGACTTCAATTCCAGCCACGACCACTTGATTCAGGTATGACATCCTCAGTACGAGATGTTTCTATTCCTTATCCATACGCTTTCCCAGCATCCCTCCTTCTGGCTCCGGAGCACAATTCGCTAGCCAATCATTTCATCTGCTAATATGTTTTTTGGAAGCGTAAGAAAAGTCAACCTCTTGGTGCCAAATGTGCTTGCTCATCTTTACCATGTTTGGTGTAAACATACTGATCCACGCATCCGAATGGAGGTCCTTCGGGACTGGAATTACTCCAGGACCATCTTTCATTGTCTTCACTGCATCACGACCCTCATTCTTAGTTTTCCCCTTACTTGCAATGATCAGCTCTCTTTCACGAGCCGACTCATAATCGGTGGACGGGAAGAAGGAAGCAAGTTATTCCTCAAACCCGTTGTGACCTCAATATGGGGACGGGAGCAAGACAGAGGATAGTACGAGCAATATAGAGGGGACTTTTCACCATAAGGTCGACAATCGGATGAATTTTCAACAGTGTTGCGATCCAAAGATGGACAACCAAGTTTCGCACCTGGAGAAGCTTCCATGCTCGCTTGTAGTAGCATTTTGTTCAGAACCTCTACCTGCTTTGTACTCAGCTTTGTTACATCTTTAACCCCCATCATTTGAAGATACTCCCTCTCCAAGTCAAGAAGGGAAATAAGGGCTTTTGCCCGAGTATCATGCCCTTCAGGCACAATAGTCTCCGCCCCAGCGAACGAATCAAGAACTTGTCCGACAGCTTCACGTCCTTCGAACAAAGTGAATGCCTACGAATGGGCCTAAACACAACACGGGGCCTCTTTGAACGAAGATGAGAAGGAAGTGCCTCATTTAATTATGCCCTCCTTGAAGGGCACAAAATCTTAATCTTCGAGAGTTTCCTCTTCTTCGAAAAAGATACGGCTTCGGGCTTTGGCTTCAAAACCCTAAAAAGAGTGGAGCCTCATGCCAATGGGCCCATAGTCCGTCGCGCTTGATATTAGAAGACTTAACGACAACCTCTATCCGCAGACGAGGCATGTCACAAAATGCGTCCAAAGCCGCTTTATCCTCAGCAGAAAGAGACGAAGTTGGGGATTTTCCTACGAAAAACACAAGGGTCAATTTCATATGCATTTAACACAGGCGGGATCAGAAAAAAAATTGAACTTACTCAGTTGCCTAAATTCCCACACGACTGGACGACCAACAAGCTCGAAATACTTCGAGTCCACGGAGGCCATGAAATAATATTTCTACCATGACTTAAAATCGTCAGGCAGATTGCCAAAGCAGTCCGGCGATGTCAGCATGCACATAGCGTGCTCGTTTATTCGAGGGGAAGTAAGCAGTTGGATCGCCCTCGAAGACACTCGGACAGTAGAGTCCCTCGCCCTAATCAGAATGTTGATCATAGTCCTATACCCGTTCAACACTAGTTGAGCGTGCGCAATGCCAAGGTACGCCAGGAACTCCCAAATTTCCTTGATAGCAGGAAAACGGAGCCCAATTGAAACATACCTCGGTGAAGACGGATGAACCCCTCTGAAGGGGATAATGGCATTAGATTGGCGCCCAGAGTGAAAAGCACCAGGTCATCAAGAATCTCATATGTTTCACAAAGGACTTCTAGACTTGACTCAGAAAGCAACCCCTCTTCAAAGAACTTGAGGCCCTTAGTAGACAATTCATCGGAAAGCTGATTCAGGCCCACCATGAAAGTTCGCACAAGCTTTCGATTACGAAAATTGAGCAAAGTCAAAAGCACAGAATGCGATACGACAAAACAGAGTCTTTGAGATCGAAAGAGTAAAAAAAAAATCTGCAGAAGGGAGATCTATATAGAAAACATAACTCCCGCCTTTTTCTTTTTCAAGTGAACACATGACCAATTAATGAAGCTTGCTGCTCAAGGAAACAATTCAGACTCAATCATCATGACTGCACTGTTTCTTCATGAAGTGACTTGGTGGACCAATGAGTTGGCCCACCAACTCGGGGGAGTAGCTGATGATACATCAAACAGTCTTTTGATCAGCACCGTACGCGTGTCGTGATAATCTCATCAATAGAACAAAACATGTCTAATTGCACGCCCAATCCAGCAAGGCCCAAACAATACTAAACCACTATTGACAGGATCCAGAAGGTCGAACCCAAATTGCAATGTGCCACTAAGCCCACACATCACTCGGTCAAGCCCAATACTCGCAAGCCCTGATAAGGCAAATATCTAGGGGATCGACCCAAGATAGGTAGGCTAGCAATACATTGGTTCCAATTAGGAAACAAATACTGGAGTATAAGTCAGGCAAAGAAACTTCCTTGCATGGACAACACTTCGAACAAAAACCTCTCCCGCAGATCTAGGAGCACAAGTCATGTAGGGAAACTTCTCTACATGGACAACTCCAAACACGGAAACAATCTCTAGCAAGATCTTTTTCCCTAAACTACGTCACCAAAGACCTAGCTGAACAAGGACTCTTGCACTATAAAAGGGAGATAAGGTCGTTGAACAAATGTACGCTATAGAAACCCAATTTACAGTTTTAATGTTCTCCTAAGCCTTATCTAACTTAAGCGTCAGAGTGCCATCGGTTGTTACACTGTGGTCTTTGGCTCACATGCGTTCCTTGTGCAGATTTAGGTTAAGGCGAGGAAGGAAAGCAGAAACTGACTCCATCAATTATTATTAAAACAATTAGAACATTCACGATGAGCAATGGAAGACATTGAAGTTATAAAGTTATTGACCCCAACACAAAAGTCACACCCATGGCAAGCCATATTGATAAAGGTACTAATGTTGATAGAGGGATAAAGTTATTAATTCAGTGAATGTGTTTGTTTTTTCATATTGTAGCCCTTTAAATTTGGATTTATCCTTTAAGCAAAAGGTATACTTAGCCGTGATCTAAATGATATTCGTTTTTGGATCCAACCATATATTGCTTGAGACACTCTATAAGTAGATTCATTTTAAGAAAAAATACAATGACTGAATTGGAGGACCACATCATAAGAGGTGATTGTAATGATCCTTTGCATTTGCACTGTTTTATTTGTGATATTTGTATGTCTGCATGTGGCACACCCACTCAAACACTAACACTCACTAAGTGTAAAGTACTAAAGTTCTCCTTGCAAGGTACTTCTTCTCTTCAACTAAACTCAATGCAAGTAGGAAATTTTTAATGAATAGAACTAATAGAATAAGCATTGAAAATGAGTCTTTGTGGGGAGGGAGGGAAAAAACTAACCTCCTGAGAGAAGCCTAAAGAATGATTACTACTAGAGAAGTGGGGGCTCTCTCTATCTCTCCATCTTCTTCTACTAAATAAGGTTCCAAAAAGGGGAATTGCATTGGCTTTGTTTGGAAGTGATTGAATGCTTCTTTGTAACCACGTCACCCCCACCAATACTGTGATCAGTGAATGGGTGTTGTGTTGTTTGATAATGAGGATATGTTGACGCATTTGTTGAGCATGCCTGACATAAGCAACCTCTATTTTCTTGCCTATATTATGTTGTTGTTTTTACCTCTTAAACTAGATTATCAAATTGTGGTCTCAGTTATTCCCTAGAAGTATATGTTTAGATTTTTTTGCAAAATTCATATTATTTAAGAGGGAAAATAAACATCTCAATGCATTGGTATTTACTTAAAAAAACAAGGATGAAGCAATAGATATGGTGAATGAGTTGTTACTTTTGGGATATTATTGTGCTGCGAAAGTTTGGATAACCCCAAACCATGATAAGGGGAGTACATTCTTTAGAACAAGTTAGGGCAAGACATGGCTTAGAAATTTCTGTGCAAGTAATTCCATGCAATGATGAATGGATTAGACAATATAGAAGAGAGGTCATACAGGAGAGAATTACCTAGGTAGCTACCCATATTAGAGAATCACATTTTTAGAATTGGATGTCGACTGGATGATGAAACTATTGATGAAAGGGTGAAATAAAGAGAATAATTTTGTGAAATCAAGACCCCCACGTTCTCTTCCTGTAATCAATTATTATGTAACTCAAATCAGTTGTAGTGTCTTGAAAGTAAAACTTAGCATTTCTAACAGTTTTAGATGACTGGCCATGATATACATAGAGCTAGTAGGCGATGACTATGCGTGTGGAACTCTAACAGCTAGATTCACATCGCAATCACAATCAATCATGATTAACTTAATAACACAACACACTTAAAGTGGATTGATTGAACATACTTTACCAAGATAGTTAAGCACACGGTACATCAGAAACTGGTAATTATTTGTTTGTTAGGCAGTCATAAATGTGTGTTAGATTAACTAATTAATTAATAACCTTGGATAATTGTTGTGTTAAGATGTCAAGTTCAGAGACGCTTAAAGTAGTCCTATATACCAATGAGTAGTGTTCACACATCTGTAGCAAGCAATATCGCGCATAGTGCCTAAGTGGCTGCGTAAGCACGATGGATATAGTGTTGATTTTGTAACATGTGTTGAAATGCATATAGAGGCCTCAAGTGTTGGCAAAATTATATTGATTCTGTTCGTCTACTAAAGATAAAAGATGAAATCAAAATCCGAGGTGGGTCAAATTTCTGCTAAACTATGCTGTCCAAACTAAGATTTGAAATGCAGTATTAATTTCTCACATGCACTGATAACAATGGTCTTGGGGAAAGTTTATGACTTGTGAAATATATATAAAATTAATTACCAATCTGATCTTAAACTTTAACAGTAAAATGGATAACAATTAATATTCTGTAGTTTCAATTTAGGATTGAACTTTGTGTCTTTTAATTTGATTGACATAGATAAAATAAAATGATGAATATATATACATATATATATATAGATTCCCTTGATTGATACTGTGAATGACCAATAAGTTTTGGATTGAAGGGGGCCAACCAAACCCAAAGGACAGAGAGAAGAAAAGCAAATACTATAAGTATTGCATGGCCCATACATAAGATTAAGAGAAGGCATACATGCATCTAGATAATAAGCGTGTGCCACTTGGTGAGCTGATGTGAACGTAAGCATGACGCTTTGATCGATCCTAAACTAAAAGCATTGTTCCATCCAAGGTGAAGGTGAAGAAGGTGGCTGCCTCTGCTTCTCCATCTCATGCATTGCATGTTGCACCCGCGCCGGGCGACCACTCCTTGATTACACATGAATCTAAACCACAAATTAAATACATGCATTCAGATTCATAAATGCATGCATATATAGCTTGATGAGTTTAGTTGATAGCATCAACTATATAATGACTCAACTACGTACTCATCAGAGCTTAACCTGTAGTAGTTAGTATAAAATCAATAAACATGGGCTTGGACTGCATGCCTCAAGAGTCAGAACAACCCTAAAACCACATCCCTATCTAGCTCACTCTGAGTAACAACTCTGTTCAGTGTGATCAGAGTGGCACTGGTAGCGGCTAGCTAGCTCACGAATTTCACACCTGACACCCATATGACCGACTGACCGACCGGTAAGGGTGGGTTAGTAATTTTATTCAAGTGCTTGGGTGTTTAGTGACTGACTCTTCAAGCAATGCTCCTACCGCATGTATACACACGTACAACCTTTGAGTGGGATTAGTTATTTCAAATCTATCTACAACAATGTGAACCGCATTCCTCAGAATGGAACTAAAAACAATGACACACATGAGCAGTGAGGGGGTACTGTTACTAATGTCAAACCTATCTACAAAAATGCATATCTTCTTTATGGATGGAAAACAAAACCCATGACACCAGATATCGCAAATTTCATAATCTAGTATCTTTAAAATGAATGAAACATGTGCACCATGCTGCCAGCAGCTCCCGCCATGTATTACACAGAAATTTAGGACACAATTTCCTGAACTTAATTTTGTCTCTACAGTCACTTAAACCGAAATTGAATCCCATTATCTCTATAAGTATAAATTATATTAAAGAAACTCATTATAAATTTTCAAACAGGGTTCCTTAGTTGTGTCTCCCTCCAACTAACAGACCCTGTTATTAATTTGAAGTGAGTTTGATTGGAATATTGTATTCTACTGATGTTAACACACCATATATATATGTAATACATCAGTTTTCCGTTACCAGCCGCCTTCCTCTGTTCTGTTTCTATCACCTACAATAACAGCTAGTCACCATCATCATCAAACAAGCTCATCAAGTACTCCTCTTTCAAATTCAATTCATTTCAAATTCATTCTTCTCTCCTCACTCCTCTCTATTGCCTTCCTTCCTACAATTGCAATTTGTGCAAAGGCCAACCACCAGATTCTTGTATCTCACGTCAGTCAAGTCTTTTTTGAGTCCTCTCTCTTTCGCCTTATAAATATCAACCCATATCAAACCAAACATATCACACTTAAGTCTCCTCCTACCTTGTCTTTATCATTCTCATCAACTCTAGCTTCTTTCGTATATAGCATCAACACCACCCCCATCCTTTCACCCTAGCTTGTTTCTGTGTTTTTGTTATTTTTATTTCATAAATATATATTAGAGTGGGAAATATCGATCATGGGTGATGATAACGTTAATCTCCCTGCAGGCTTCCATTTTTATCCCACTGATGAAGAACTTGTCGTACATTTTCTCTATCGTAAGACCTCCCTCTTACCTTGCCATCCTGATATCATCCCTGATCTTGATCTATATCCATATGATCCTTGGGAGTTAAATGGTAAATATCTTCTCCCTATGCATCAATCTTAATCACTATTGAATTCATTTATTGAGTTGGTACTTTTCTGTTACAGGTAAGGCATTGGCTGGAGGTAATATGTGGTACTTCTTTAGTCGAAGGACTCCAAATCGAGTATCATCTAATGGGTATTGGAAGCCACTTGGTGTTGATGAACCTATTGTCACTGGTGCTCGCAAGAAAGTTGGTATGAAGAAGTATTTGGCCTTCCACATTGGTGAAGCTCCATATGGGATGAAAACCAATTGGATTATGCATGAGTTTCGGCTCTCTGATTCTGCTTCTAGTAGTAGTAGTAGATCATCCAAGAAGCGAGCTACCCCAAAACTAGTAATAAGCCCCTTCGTTTAAATATTTCAGTTCTTCAAATTTTGACTCTTGTTTAGATATTTATGACACCACTTAGCTTTTATACGTAAGTAATTCATCAAACCATTGAACCGAATTTTGACTACTCGAATGACCAATGGTAAGTAGATTCTAATGCTTTTGCTCATTATATTTTGTTTCCCCAGGATTCAAGTAAGTGGGTTTTATGCAGAGTATTCGAGCAGGATGATGGATCACAAGGAAGTATGAATGGAAACGATCAAGATGGACCAGAGCTTTCGTGCCTAGACGAAGTATTCTTATCATTAGATGATCTTGATGAAATAAGTTTGCCTAATTAGATAATCTAATTAGATGTAAAATGGGGCCAGTCGGGAAATGTAAACATTATATAAATCCAAATGAATGAAGGAACGTGTGCTCAATTCTTGTATTAAATTGAGCCAGTCGTGATGCTTCACTTCACAAAGCTCAGGATCAATTTTAGTTCAATATAGTGGGTGGGTGCCTGCTTAGGTAAGCATTTCATCACCTATGGTGTAAGCACTTACACGACTAACATGATCAACTTCACGTGTCTCCCTCTCTGCATAATAACTCTAGCTCCACCTTGTGCTAGCTATAAAGCTCTAATAGGATGTCTAATATCACCATTCTAGATCCGATGGAATTATCGAATAATTCTAAGGGTGGTTTCAATCGTTCTTTAAAGGATTAATGTCTTTGGAAAGGTTAAAACACTGGGCTTGTGATATCAACAATAACAGTTTTTAGCATTTAAGGTAGCACCATAGCCATCCATTATTAGTTGCTAACAAAATAATAAAAATAAATAAAAAGCAAATAATTTCATTTCTCAAAAGAGTAGTGGCCCAATCTTTATGGTATGGTAGAAAATCCGGGCACCTATTTCTAGTTTGTTAAATTTTAAGTGTGCATGTTTATCAGTTATGCATTAGTTAAGTGTTAACAATTAAGGTTGCATGATATCTTGTTTTATGGGAATTTACGAGGGAATTATCTATATTTAAGTTAATTTTGAGGTTCACTCACAATTCACCATTAGATTTTGTGATCAATTGTGGGATTAAAAGTCTCATAAACATAGAAATCACATGCTTTGGAGGGATCAAGAAGTGACGTTCATGAAACTTTCATTCCCACAAAATCTAATATGTTGGATGATGAGTGATACCGTAATTTAGCCTTAAATATAGAGATATCCTCATAAATTCTCGTAAAATAAGATTTCATCCAACCAAACACATCTAAAAGGAATAACAACTTTGATCAGATGGAGCACCTGAAAAATTAGAAATTATATTGGATGAAATGGGATGAGATGGGATGGAATGGGATGGAAGTGCCCCTGAATCTGATTAGTGGTTTTTGAGAAATTCTAGGTGTCAAGGAAACCAGCGAGGAAATGAGCGAGGGGAGGGAGGTGGCGGGGTGGGAACCGTTCACCTCCCTCGGGATGCATGCCATCTTTTTTGGTGCGCGCATCCCGAAGGAGGTGAACGGTTCCCACCCCGCCACCTCCCTCCCCTCGCTCATTTCCTCGCTGGTTTCCTCGACACCTAGAATTACTCGTGGTTTTTAGAGGATGAGGTATAGAGATGAATCCTCCATGGTCTTGATGGGACAGCAGTGGAATGAACACACTCCCATCACTGTTGATGATGGTAATTGGAATTGGGTGGACACACCACAAACAATAAGCATGAGCTTTTCCTTCATGATTCTCTACACTTGTGTATCAACATTAATTATTCGATACCCAGTTACTCTTAAAGTTTGAAGGGAAAATTTATCATTTATCAAAAGAAAAGAGTGGAGCTGTGGTACATTTATTTTCAAACACGCATTCAACTAATGGGCCATCATTTAGGGGAGTGGACTTGAACTTAAAAAATTATATATATAAAGATAAATATATATAAAAAATATAAAAAAAAAAAAAAAAAAAGTTCCAAAATGAGGTTACTAGAGCATAGGGTCTAAGCTTTACTAGGGGAAAGTAGTCCAACCCTAAACCACCCAACCCATAGTATAAACTTTCAAGGGTTTCATCCCCTAAAAATTGGAGTTCAAACTAATAGATCATGGTGGACCATTGATCTCACACATTGGCTTGCACTTGACATACACCAAAGCTCGTAGAGACCATGGATTGACATTCTAAGTCTACAAAGTTACATCCATTGAAAATTTGCTTGGCACATTTCCTTTCCAAATAAACTTACTAAAGCACTAGAAGAAAAGGTAAACCCAAGTAAATGATTTCAAATAAACTAATATGAAAGTCAAGAGAGGTTAACTAAAAGTTTTTTTTTTTTTTAGCTTTTTCTCTTTTGAGTTTGACTTCTTTTACTTAAGCCATCAAATAATATTCCTTGCTTAATAAGCTCGTAAGCACTGACTTCTCTAATAATCATTCATCTCAAGCATACAAACTTGAGAAAACAAGGAAGGAGCTTTGCCTTTGTTTGGTCTACTCAAATATCATGCATGAAAGTGTTGTTAAGTTGAGGAAAGCATGCCAATTGTTTATTTGTTGTTAAGAGGCCCCCATTTCTCTCTTTTCAACTTTAAAATAGGAGATTATATGCAGGGGCGGATCTACAGCTTGGGTAAGGGGGTCAATTAGGTTTTGAAAAACCTCTATCAGAGCATATACAATTTCATCCTTTGCCTCCCTTAAAAATTTCATCTTGCCCCTCTTATAATACTAAGAATTACAATAACAAATCTCGTATCACAATTGAACGAAAAAAATTGAGTCGCCGCCTCTAATCTCCGCCTCCACGCCTTCGGTCCTCAACAATAGCTTCTTCTCCATGCAAAACAAGGTGAGTTTGTTTGATTATGGATTCTAAATAAAATCAACAGGACAACAACAAAATAACCTTAAGCTTTAACATCTCTTCTTACCTTGGTCTCTGTCTCCCTCTTTGGCGATTCAAAATTGAAACAAGGAGATCAGAGAAAGATCCGAGAGATCATAGCAGGATCTCAGAGAGATGTGAGCAAGATCAGAGAGAGATCTGAGCGAGTTCAGAGAGATCAGAAATATCAGAGCGAGATCAGAGAGATCAGAAATATCAGAGCGAGATCAGAGCGAGATCGATCTCAGAGAGATCAAAGAGGGATCTCAGAGATATCAAAGAGGGATCTGACTGAGTCTGATGAAGAAGAAAGCAAACTCCTTGATCTCTCCGAGTCTGATCTCTTGATCTCTCTGACTCTGAGTCTGATCTCTCTGAGTCTGATGAAGAAGAAAGCAAACTCCTCGATCTCACTGAGTCTGATCTCTCGATCTCACTGAGTCTGATGAAGAAGAAAGCAAACTCTTCGATCTCACTGAGTCTGATCTCTCGATCTCACTGAGTCTGATGAAAAAGAAAGCAAACTCTTCGATCTCACTGAGTCTGATCTCTCGATCTCACTGAGTCTGATGAAGAAGAAAGCAAACTCCTCGATCTCACTGAGTCTGATCTCTCGATCTCACTGTGTCTGATGAAGAAGAAAGCAAACTCCTCGATCTCTTGATCTCCTCGATCTCTTGATCTCTTGATCTCTCTGATGAAGAAGAGTGAGCTTGACTGAGTTTGAGTGAGATGCAGAGTGAGCTTGAGCTTTCGAGTGAAATGATGAAGAGTGAGCTTGACTGAGATGAAGAAGAGTGAGCTTGAGCTTGACTGAGATGAAGAAGACTGAGTTTGAGTGAGATGAAAAAGAGTGAGCTTGAGCTTTCGAGTGAGATGATGAAGAGTGAGCTTGAGCTTTTTGTTTGAGTGAGATGAAGAAGACTGAGTTTGAGCGAGATGAAGAAGTGTGAAGTGAGGCTTGAGTGTGGGTTTGGTTTGGTTTGGCCGTAATGTATGGGGTTGGGTTTGATAAAAAAGAGAAATGAGAGAGAGATGAATGAAATTATGAAAGGATTGTTATTTTTAAAATTATTCAAAATATTATTTTAATCAATCAAACAAAGGGTAAATTTCTTTCTTCTGTTCCATATTTGTTAAAGCTTTAATGAGGTATTTCATATTTGTTTAAGCATCTAATTTATTATCTTATCTTTATACAGGAATATTTCATATTTGATTTTTAATTTAATTTAATTTGTTTATTTGTTTAGGCTTTGACAAAGTGGGTATTTGATCCTTAAAGCTTAAGTGAGTATTTAATTTCATCTGCTGAAAAGGCCATTATCTCAAGTTCTTAATATTTGGTAAGGTTTCTTCTCTTTCATGTATTAATTATTGATTTACATTACAAATTTGATAATTTGATAATTTGGGAATCTGGGATAGCATTTATTAATATGAATATTGGGATTGTGTTGTTGTATTTGTGTAGTTAAATATTTGAGCACTTGTGCTGACGAGTGATGGATAGATACTTTAAAAGAATAAATGATGTGAGTTCTAGTTCTACTGCTCAGGCTGTCACTGATAGGTCTGATAATGAGCTTCCTAGTTCCAAAAGGAGTTGTATTGAGACTAAGTTTGATCCAAAAACTCTTCCAGCAGACCCTGGATTACGTAAGTCGATCAAGGAGTATCATCCCAACATAAGGGATGAAATTCGAAGAACATACTTGCAAAAAGGTCCTTGCCAACCTCGGACACATAACTTTAAGCAAATTTTGCAAGGAAAAGTCTTACGGCGTTTCAATCCTTCATGGTTTGATGAATTTCCTACATGGTTAGAGTATAGCATAGAGAAAGAGGCTGCATACTGCTTGTGTTGTTACCTTTTTAGATCTGAGAGTTAAGAGCATGTGGGTACTTGTGATGCTTTTGTCGTTGAAGGATTTACCAATTGGAAGAAAAAGGATAAGTTACAAACACATGTTGGAGGGTCTAACAGTGATCACAATCAAGCTTGGAGTAATTGTGAAGCTTTAATGAATCAACAACAACATCTTCGGACTGTTGTGATTAAGCAAACAAATGAAGCTCGAAATGATTACAAGGTTCGTCTAAATGCTTCTGTTGTTTGTATTCGATTCTTACTCCGACAGGGATTAGCTTTCCGTGGTCATGATGAATCTTGTGATTCAAACAACCGAGGGAATTTCTTGGAAATGTTACATTTTCTTGGTGATCACAATAAAGACATCAAAAGGGTAACTTTGGATAAATGTCCTGGGAATCTCAAATTAATAGCACCGAAAATTCAAAAAGATATTGTGAATGCTTGTGCAACCGAAACCACAAATGTTATCATTCAAGACCTTGGAGATTCTTTGTTTTTCATATTAGTTGATGAAGCTCGTGATGTATCAATTAAAGAGCAAATGGCTTCCGTGATCCGTTATGTGGACAAACACGGGCATGTGATTGAAAGACTTTTACGTATTGTACACGTTTCTGACACTTCTGCTATATCCCTAAAGGCATCAATTGACGCTTTATTTTCCAAACACAAGTTAAGCATTTCAAGACTACGTGGCCAAGGGTACGATGGGGCAAGCAATATGCAAGGTGAGTTCAACGGTCTTAAAGCATTAATCTTAAAAGAGAATGGAAGTGCATTTTATATTCACTGCTTTGCACATCAACTTCAATTAGCACTTATTGTCGTTGCAAAGAATAAGGATTTCATTGTTTTATTATTCTCTTTGATCACGAGTGTTGTGAATGTGGTTGATGGCTCATGTAAGCGTCATGATATTCTTTTAGAAGCACAATCTATTAACAGTACTCTAAAAGCACTTGAAAGTGGTGAACTTGCAAGTGGAAGTGGCCAAAATCAACAATCAACTCTTAAAAGAGCCGGAGATACACGTTGGGGCTCACATTACAATACTTTGATAAGCTTGATTAAGTTGTTCAATTCTATCATCGATGTGCTTGAGTGCATTAAGGAGACCTCAAAATATGCTGAGCAAAGAGTTGAAGCATGCACTTTATTAGATTCATTACTATATTTTGATATTGCATTTGGACTTCATTTGATGAAAAATACATTAGGAATCACAAATGAATTGTCACAAGCATTGCAAAGAAATGATCAAGATATTGTGAATGCCATGAGTTTGGTCATAGTAGCTAAGAAAGGCTTACAGTTGATGCGAGATGATGGATGGAATAATTTGCTAGATGAAGTTTCCTTATTTTGTAGCAAACATGTTATAGAAATGCCTAACCTGGATGAATTTTATGTTGCTCGGGGACGGTCACGACGTAATGTTGAAAAAGTGACAAACATGCATCGCTATCGGGTTCAGTTATTTAATGTTGTTATTGATTTGCAACTTCAAGAGCTCAACAACCGTTTCAATGAAGTGAATACTGAATTGCTTTTATGTCTTTCATGTTTGAGTCCAAATGATTCCTTCTCGAATTTTGATAAGGGAAAATTGATTCGTTTTGCTCAGTTTTATCCAAGTGATTTCTCAGAAGTAAAACTTGATGCTCTTGATAATCAGTTGGAGACATTTATCATTGATTTGAGGTCGAATAGCGAGTTCTTGAATTTGACAGGAATTAGCAATCTTGCTGAGAAGATGGTAAGGACAAAAAAAATATTTTGTATCCTTTGGTCTATAGGCTTTATTACTTTAGCCTTAATATTACCAGTTGCAACTGCCAGTGTCGAGATAACGTTTTCTGCTATGAAGATTGTCAAGAATCGATTTCGTAATCGTATGGGTGATCAGTGGATGACAGATAGTTTGATTACATATGTTGATAAAGATATATTTAATGGCATCGATGATGAGGTGATTATGCAGCATTACCAGAACATGAAAACCCGCAGAGAGCTTTTACCTAGATCTACAGCGCATCTACATTGACTCATTATGTATGTTTATCTTGTAACACTTTTAAAACTCTATTTTAATCATATTTATCTATTTATTTTAGAAATTAAATTATCTATAAATTTTTTTGCCCCCTTTGTCTGCAATCCTAGATCCGGCCCTGATTATATGTGATGGATGGTGTGCTCTTAATTGTGACTAAAGCCAGCTCCATATATATAACAAAAAAAAAAAAGTGCATTTTATAATGAGGTCTGAAGACTTTGCTTCAAACCACGAAATCAAATTGCCCAATTTGTTATCATTGCAAACCCCCATTGGACCTATTTCAACTTGTTCATAAAACTTTAGTTTCTGACATAGACACAAGGAAAGGTAATGCTGATTAGCCTACTTCCAATCTCTATTTGCTTAGTTTTAAAGGAGATGATTAAACTATTTTGCTTAATTAGTAGTTGTTTGGCTGATATGAATAATAGTAACTTAATAAATTGATCATTAACTGATGATAAAAAATAATTACCTGAAATCTTATATTGAAATTTGATATACATGGAGTGCTACTAATAAAATAATTTCTGAAACATGTTTTTAAGCTTTTTAACAAACATGCTCCATATGGTACTATATACAGTATGGCATATGCTGCATCAAATATATCACAGACCTTCATCTGCATTGTCGAAGGTTGTTTTCACGAAGAGTATATAGGTTTTTTTTTTTTTTTTAAAGGTTTGTGTGTGGATGCACGCATATGACAAAGATGGCTCAAGTGAAGAGACGTGAATGGCTTGGATGGGGTAATGTCTAAAAAGACTTGGAATATGACGTTGATGAGGGTGCTCATTCATATTTGTAATAACTAAGCCGATTGTGGCATTCGCAAAAAAACTGATGCTAGCTGGTGCTGGTGGTGAGGAGAGGGGAAGTGTTCGGATTCAGGTCAGGTTAATTATGAACAAACATGGAACAAGAAGAAGATGGAAATTAATGTAGGTGGAGAAAGGAAGGACCTACCCACTATCAATTATACGGCGTTCGTCCATAATGCTTACATGATCAGTACAGATATAAGACCAGATAATCAAACCACTGCCTCAATTCAATGTCACCTAATATTATCTTCTTTGCTGTAGTAATTGAAAATGGAACTTATCATATGCACTTCTATTAAAAAAAAAAAGGCTCAGAGATACAAGGGGGTCTCATGTATAAATTATAAAATTATTACAAATTAAATAAGTTTAAAATATATATATATAATTGTGAAACAGGAAACTGTTTGGACTTCTGGAAACTGTTTTTGAACAGGAAACAGGAAACTGTTGTTCCTATATATACTAGGAACTGTAGTTGTTTTTTTAATATTGCAAGTAGAAAAACTGTGAAGCACAGGGAATAGAGAAAGACAATTGCTGGAATTGTTTCATCTCTTGTTGAGAGATTGTGTGAGAATTGTCATCTTCTTGTACCTTGTTCTTGAATATAGTGGAATCACCTCACCGTGGACGTAGGCGTAATTCGCCAAACCACGTAAACTTTGTGTCTCTTGTGGTATGTTCTTGGTTTTCTCTAATTACTTTCATTGCTAGTTGCTCTATTTAATTTATTGGATCATTGTGGAACTTGTGTGCAATTGTTGGTGTCTACCCGCTTCCGCAACAATTGGTATCAGAGCACTAAGGGAAATTGATCTTGAATTGTTCTACTCAAGATTGTGAAGATTCAAAAGTGCTAGGGTTTGTTTGTGCACAAGTTGTTTGAAGAAAAACCGTAGTGAAGCTTATTGTCTAGAAAGTCAAAGGTTTTGTTTGCAATGGCATCCAAGGTGAGCAAGGCACATGTGGGGAAGTATGAAATCGAGAAATTTAATGGTAAGAATGATTTCGGATATTGGAGAATACAAATGAGAAATTTGCTTATTTCTCAGAAATTACACAAGGCATTACTAGGGAAGGATAAAAAGGCTGAAACCATGTCAGATGATGAATGTGAAGAATTGGATTTGGAGGCTCGTGCTGCTATTTGCTTGTGTCTGGATAGAGACATAGTTTTTTTAGTTAATGAAGAGACTACGGCAGCTGATGTTTGGTTGAAGCTTGAGTCACAGTTTATGACTAAGACATTATCAAACAGGTTATACTTGAAAACCCAATTGTACAGACTAGTAATGGATGAGGGCACTCCAATTGGTGATCATATCACTAAGTTTACACGGATTATCTCAAATTTGAAAGATGTGGATGTGAAGATTGAGGATGAAGACCAAGCAATTATATTGCTTTACTCCTTGCCGCAGTCATATGAAAATCTTGTACAAACAATTTTGTTTGGGAAAGATGAACTTACATTTGATGAAACTACCGGTGCACTCTTGTCCAATGAGATTCGGAAGAAAACTTCATCAAGTGGTAGTGGAAAAGATCAAGCTGAAGGGTTGGTTGCTAGAGGAAGGTCTCAAGTGAAATCATCTTCAAAGAATGGAAAATCTAGATCAAAGTCTAGAGGTCCACAATGTCACAAATGTAGAGAGTGGGGGCATATTAGAAAATTTTGTCTAAATCAAGGTAAGTAATCATGATAATAGTTGGAAGGGCAAGAAAAAGCAAGATAAAGGTGATACTAGTGAAGCAAGTTATGCATCTAGTACGGAAAATGATGAAGAGTGTTATTCAGTTGCGGGTGAAAACACATAAATCTCTGGGAGATGGATCATCGACTCTGGGTGTTCTTACCATATGTGCCCAAACAGGGAGTGGTTCACTACCTATGAGCACATTGATAGTGGTACTGTTCTGATGGGTAATGATTACGCTTGCAAGACAGTTGGAATTTGAACAATGAGGATTAAGATGTATGATGGTGTTGTGAGAACCTTAACTGATGTGAGGCATGTCCCAGCCTTGAAAAAGAACCTTATCTCGCTTGGTGTTTTAGACTCCAATGGTTGTAAGTTTACAGCGGTAGGTGGAGTTTTAAAGGTTGTTCGTGGGTCTTTGGTTGTCATGAAAGGGACCAAACAAAGTAACTTGTACACCTTGATGGGTAACACGGTAACAGGAAATGTGGCAGTGGAAACTTCTTCATCGGAAAGCACTAGGTTATGGCACATGCGACTTGGGCATATGACAGAAAAATGATTGTCTCTACTGAGCAAGCAAGGGTTACTGAAGGGTATGCAGAAACCGACTATGGAGTTTTGCGAGCATTGTGTATATGGAAAACAATGCAGGGTAAAATTCAGTACAAGCAAGCATATGAGTAGAGGTATTCTAGACTATGTGCATACAGATGTGTGGGGGCCAGCGAAGGTCGCCTCTAAGGGAGGTTCCAGGTACTTTGTCTCCTTCATTTATGATTATTCCCGTTACACATGGGTATATTTTTTAAAGTCCAAGAATGAAGTATTTGAGACATTTAAAAGGTGGAGAGCAATGGTTGAGAATAGAACTAGAAGAAAGGTGAAGACTTTGAGGTCTGATAATGGTACCGAGTATACTGAGGGTACTTTCAAACAGTTTTGTGATCAAGAAGGAATGTGGACAAGAAAATTGGGTTATTTACGATTTGCCACCTATCATAAATAGTTGATTATATGTTACTTCCATCATTAATCACTATTGCAATCTCTCCCAAGACTAGCATTAAACATGCATTGACTGTCAAAATGCTCATATTGATTACCAAAATGCCCTTCAAACAGTTACCCACAGATGACCTCGATATACAAACATGTATCTTGAGAAAAAATTAATGGCTCAGAATTGTCATATATCTCTAAAAAAATTTCTATGAATAAAATAAAAAACTAGACTTCGAAATACGGATTCATCTTGAAAAAATATTAAAAAAATCTCCTTTCTCAAAGCAGGTTTGGTTGCACGTGTCGAGTGGGAAAATAACTAAATCAAGTAGAAAGGGTGAGGGAGGGAGAGAAAGAAAAAAGGACATGGGGGCGTGACTTCTTAGTTCCAGAGTGAGGTGGTTATCGATGGGTGTTAGGTGTCCTCTAATCGTGGTGGGAGGCAGTCAGGGGAGAGTGGGAATTGGAGTTGGAGCTGTTCGGAGGATCCATTATGTGAATTTGCATGATGATGGGTATCTTCGAAATTCAATTTTTTTTCATCATTTCTGTATGTTATCTGTTGTTCCATTTCATACTTTACATGTTTACTCTCAATTTTGAACTAAACCCATTGTAGCTCGAAACCTTAGAACACGCTTTCTTGTATTCCCTGAAATTGATATTCAAATGTTTACTCTGAAATTTTAATAAAACCCATTGTCTGATTTTGCATAAATGAATGGTGATTGATTGAATTGTAATGTTGTAGTTTAATCATGCGACATTGGACTGTGTAATTAAATACCTAATTTTGAATTAGCAATCGCTATTATGAGGAGCATATACGAAAATTTTCTCGATTTATTGGTTATTGTACTGATGGATCCAGGTAATAGATTCAACATGCAAAATTCTGTCACATGGATCTAGATAATAGATTTAACATGCAAAAGGGACTGTTAATCAAATACCCAATTTTGAATTAGCACTCATTTTAAAGAGGATGGTGACTGAGTTTTTGGGATTTATTGGTTATCAAATGCCCCTTGAGTGGCATGTCCCTCAAGTAACACCGAGATATCATAAATAAATATTATCAAATGAAGGCCAATGAAACTCACATTACCTTCAATGAAAGCTCATATCATCATTTAACCTCCTCCTTCTACAACGACGAAGGCCACTTTCGACTTTTGAAACTCTGGAACCATCCTGAAAAGAAATACACTACAAAATCTAAATCCATATTAGTAGCCCAACCTGTAGGAGCACTATCTCTATCCTCAATAATAACAACAATAGGTTGAGCTTGGGCATCATTTCTTGCAGTTGGGGATGCCTGGATTATGAAGATGGCTAGAAGAACCTTCACCTCTCTGCGAAGAATTCAACACTCTTTGTGGATTAGATGCCCTTCTCGAACTTGGACTCTCCTAGAAGCATTCGAACTTCTCGCATTGGCATTGGTTGTTACTTGTGTTGTTTAACTAACAACATTCTCGTCTACCCCTTGATTGCTTTGCACAATATGCAGAGCATTTACATCTCCGTTTAGCCCTTTTCGTGAATTGTTAAAGTTCTCTGCCTAACACTCCCAATCCTCTGAAAGAATTGATGAATCGAAAAGGCCAAATCAACCCTTCTCACACTCTGCTTCAAGCTCTCAATCTGTCCTGCGATGCCTCAAGGGAATTGATTTCTTCCCTCTCTCTTTTCACTTTCTTTTCTTTTTTGAAAACATTTTCTCCATTTCTCCTTCACAACTCAAACTCAACTAAAATTGGAGTTGGTGGTGGTGGGTCAGACTACAGGCGAGTTTCAGATGGTATTTCCAATCATTTGTAGTTGAAAATGGTTGCCAATAGTGGTGGCAGCAGCAACAGAAAAAGCAAAGTTGGTGGTGGTGTTGGATGGCAGAGAAGTTACATTACAGGGACGATCTTTAGTGGGGGTTTTCGATTCGGTGAAGTAGTGCCATGTGCCGGAATGTCTAACGGAGAGATCTGGACCAATTAAGCCAAAAAAGTTGTTTGGTGGGATGAAAGGGTGTGATGAGGAGACACTTCATGGGGAATCAAATGAACCTTGTGAGTGTGAGTTATGAGAAGAAAGATTAAATGATAAATGGGCTTGTATGATTGACTAAGTTGGAGGAATGAGATGTAACGGTGGGTTTAAGAAGATGATATGTAAATTTTTCTTTTGGCAACCACACAATCATGGTGATATCCGCGTTAAAAATGGTATCCCTTGCATGCATCTTGGTAGGGTTAGGGACTTCACATGTGCAAGGCACATGCCATTCATGGTAGGGTATTTTGGTGTACAAATTTTCTTTGACTGGTTATTGACCTAACAGATTGTTAGAAAATAGGTATTCTGTTAGAAAATGGGGTAAGACTCGATTAGCGTTTAAAATGGGGCCAAACGGAGTTGCATATAAACTAACGAAGGCAAAACTCAAAATAACCCTCAAGTATTTGTCATTCTTAGTTATTGTCGGTAGATTCAGTATGTCTCCATTGTCACGTGTTATGTTAGAATAATCCGTATTAACGAACTCGGTTTGTTTCCGTGTTCAGATACATGTAAATTTGTCGTATTATGTAAGATAGATTGTGTTCGTTAAAATGCAAAGTCTGCAGGCTGATAGACTAGTACTGAAACAGAATCCTGAATACTGATTACCAAATTGTAAATAAACATGTTTGTTCACAACCTAGCATTCAAACTCCGTCTAGCGCTCCCTCGTAGTTACTCAAGTTGTTACTGGGGCAAGCAAAACAAGGGGCCTATATCTATTGCCATCCCCGTAAAAAAAAGGTGACAAGGGAACATCAGAGTTGGATCATTTTTTGGAACAAAAATAGATGACTTGGGTACAAAGTGACTACAGAGGGATAATCATAATTTTGCCCATTTTTGATCTTATTTGCCTCATTTTTTTAAATTATTTCTATCTATGTTAGACATCCTTATTCCTTTCCTATCCATTTATAGTTCGCTATTTAAGAGTATTAGAGATGAATCCACGAACAACAGGATGTAAGAAATAAAATCTGTTCAACCATCTGACAGATCATTTCAGTTAATGAATACCAATAAAAGGTTGCTTCAATTAAAAAGGTTTTTTTAATTGGATCAGAGTTGGCACCTCTCTACTCATCAGAGAAGACATCCATATGTGAGCATGACGTTATTAACAACTAAAACAAATATCTAGGTTTTTGCTCTTGATACGAGACTGTTAAAACCCAACTGTTAATGGATTAAGTAGAAGCCAAAAGGGATTTTAATCTTTAAAGAATGTTCTTATTGCTAAACACGAATACCCCTTGAAATCAGGGATGAGTATATACATTCGTTTATTTGATAAGCACAAAACATATTTACTTTAACATATTGAAACGAAGCTATACATGATTGATTATGTGATTAAAGGGTAAGTACTTAGTCTTATATTACATAATGGTTTTCCGAAGAAACTCTCATCACCTTATTTATTTATAAATGAGTTTGTTTTGTTGCTTAAAAACTCTTCTTTCTTTTCATTTTAGTTATCAAGGTACAAAATCTGCAGTGTACACATATGGGAGTAAAAGTAATGAGGTCACAGGTCTGATCCCAGTGAACTTAACGAGGTATGAACCTACCATATAGGACATTTTAATTATGATGAAGAAGAGTATTTGCATATAGTAGTAGTAAATGTCAAATAGACTTGTTCATGAATCTAAGCCATGTCAATACATTTGTCGATCATTTATACTCTTATTTATGCTATTGCATTTTGTAGTGAAAGTGGATGGAGGCCTCAATTGCAAACAAAGTTTCAAAATCGTTATTTTATTAAAAATTAGAAAGAATATGTGCTACAAGCGTTTTCTGTGTATGTCTTGCTTCATAAAAGAAGTCAATAACAAATATTTATTACGTAAAACTTGATAAAATTCAAGTTACATGCGGTCACCACGTATTTAAAAACAGAAGCTTCAAAAAGCAAACAATGCAATAAACACACCCTCTGCATCCCTGCACCCACCCACACACACACACCAAATGAGTTAAGACAGAATCAAAATAACCATAAACAGACATATAAATGTTCTAAGAGAGTAAAAATAACCAAGAATAGGCCTATAAATGTTCCACATCATATTCAGTTGCCAAGAGAGATGATCTCTTCTTCCATTTATAACTTTAACCATATCAAGGGCATAAGAGTGATGGTCGAAATTTGTTTGATATTCCTATCTTTCACCTAGATTGTTATTTCCTTGATTGCTTTTGACTCAGCTTCAAAGATGAGAAATATATTAGGGGTGGGCCATCTCATCTCATCCCATTCCATTTTATTTTGCTAAATCGGTATGAAATCGCAACCATACTGTTCTAAATGTATACAACCCTACCAAACCAATTCTATTTTTTGTTTAATTATTTTAATATTTAATTATTTATTATAATTTGGAGTTTTTACTTATATTTCTTTTTATGTTTTGGGTTTTGGTCTCTCAGACAATAAGAAATGAAGCAGCCACTGCCGCAGCCTCTCTGTCCTCAGCTTCTTCCTTGCAGCCGGCAGCCTCTCCGTCGACCACTACCACCACTTGATGTTGTTTGAGCAACCTTCAATGCCTTCTTTGATGTCTTTGTCTCCCTCCAGGCCTTCTTCTCCTCTGCCATCGCCACCTTCGTCTCTGATGTCTTTGTCAGGTCAAGCGTCTGCCGTGACCAATCCGAGATGCAGGCTTCGTCTTGCTTCGAAGTCAAAGACCCTCATTGATGAGTTGAGGAGTGGAGATTTTGAAGAGGAGGAGCTAAGTGGGGAGGAGCGGAAGACTAAGGTTTTGCGATTCCAGAGGAAACTGGATCACTAACATCTTCATCGGAGATAATAAAGGAGGAATGCAATATCAGCATCATCAACAACAACAACAGAGCAGCAGCTGCAACAACAACAACATCTCATGCAAATGCAGCCCATCATGGCTTCTTATAACCCCAGCAATGTCACCACTGATCACATCCAACAGGTTTCTCTTAATAGTCCTGCTTTTCATGTTCATCATCATCATGTTTAAGAGAATTTTTACTTGTTTTTAATGGCTTTTGCTTTATGGGTATTTGTTCTTTTGGTGTTTCTTGGCCTGCTTTCAATTGGGTCCTTGTTTGTTTCGTTGTCTGTTACTCATTTCCTTACTTTCTTAAACTGAAATCCTCTGTTGTAGTTCTCTTCTAGTAATAGTTGATTAGTGAGTGAGTGTCGGTTCATTTGGCTCTCATGCTCAATTAGTTGTAAGATATATATTATTTTTTTTTGTTTTTTTTGTTTTTGTGTGTCTTTTCCATTCTTTTAATGGCATGCAGGTGGATGGGCTTTTTATTAGGGTTTCTCCATCTCTTTTTGATGTTCATATTTTAAACCCCTCTCTCTATAAAGCTTTGGAATGTTTTGTTGTCTCTTCTACTTTTGTAGTCTTATTTTTAAAGGGGAGGGGGTTTGCTTTGCAATCTTGTCATTGTGAACACATAAATTGCAGGACTTCACCACCTTCACTTGTTATGTTGTGAAGTAGTGGAAGAAGACAACGAAGAGGAAAAAGAGGAAGACGACGACAAAGAAGATGATCGACCTAAGCTAGATGATGGTTTCTAAGAAATTGAAGATATTAGGAAGAGAAGGGTTTGCAAGGTACCCTACTCCTAAACAGCCGTATTAAATTTGAATTTGATTGGTTTTCATTTCCATTTTTTTGATTTGATTACAATAGATGATTATACCGGTGTTTTTTTTTGTGTCCTTTTTCAGAATTATTTTTTCAATGGGTCGAGTAGAAGGGGCAAGTTCAATATCTCATCAAATGGTAGGGTTTTATTTTATTTTGTTTTATTTTTTTTATTTATGTTTGGATTTGCAAGTAGTAACAAATTCTAGTTAGTTAAAGACCCCCCCCCCCCCAAAACAAAAACAAAAAAACAAAAAAAGCAAAAATCTGAACCTCACTACTCTCTGTCTTCTCCCTTCTAGGCGTGGTTGGCCAGAGTCGGCTAATACCTGGGAGCCTGTGGACTTTCCTTATTTACTTCCTAAAAAATAGTGTTTTTTATTTTTGCTCCTTTTGTACTGTCATTGTCAGTGTTCTGTTCTCAAGTGGGAAATTTTTTTTTTCTTTTTTCCTTATGCATATTTATTTTTAGTTGTTTTTTTTGTCCTGCAGGATTTTCAGTCAGAACAATCTGAGAGGAAATATCCCCAGTTCAACAGTGAGTCTTCTAAACTAGATCAATCTGTATGTGATCAATTATTTTGCACTTATCGTATTGATCTACTTGTTAAGTGAGGGTCCTGATAGCTTATCTTTGTTCTCTTTGTTTTAGCGTCCAGGTTGGCGACATTCACAAATTGGAGCACATTTATGAGGCTGCACATTCAATCCCAATGAATGTGTACTTGCAGCAGACGAACAATAGATGATTAGAGTATATTGTACTTTGGATTGGTTGATCCAGGCCAACTTTGTTGGAGAATGTCAAATGCCTCAAAAGATCTCCAAAGATTGAGTTACTAATTATTTAGGGATGAGACGGGGCACGAGATGGTTGATGTCGGTGGCAAGTAGTAGGAAGGACAAAACAAATGTCTCACAAGTAAAATTTTGTTTTACCATAAGTTCCCAACTTTTTTTATCCCCTTGTTCTCTAATTCATTTCTTTTGCTCAACAATTTTTTCTAACACGGTTAACTTTTTCAAATGCAACCATTTTTATTATTATCAATGAACAAGTGAAGAATTCTATTAGTTCGAGTAGATTCAAGACGAAAGATTTGAGTAAGAATATGCTCCCAACATAAATAAATTAAATAAATGCATTTAAGTTACACGAGCCTTCAATAATAGATTTTATTTATGAATAGTTGTTAATTAAACCCTGCTAATTAAACCTTTTTGACAGACCCAGCTTTGTAAGGGTTCGGGGTGGTGGTATCGAATCAAATCTAGTGGGTGCCAGTGGTGGGAAACGGTAAGTATAGCGCACGGTATTTCCCATGCAAAATTAGAGAAAAGTGTCGAAAGGCACTCCACATTCTACACTACAAAAACGTCTAACCAAGTTGGAGAAGCTACAAATTTCAGAAACCCAAAACCTAGAGAGGGTTAATATTCTTCTCCGGTAGTAGCGAAGAGAATATCAACAAAGCGATCATCGATGGGAATTGGAGTTGAATCTCTTCTGATGATCATCCAGTTTGTGGATGTGCATGATGGGTATTCATTATTCAATCGTTTTTTTTTTTCCATCATTTTTTGGTTGATCTGTTTGTGTTCAAATTCAAACTTAACATGTTTACACTCCAATTTCAACAAAAACCCATTGTAGTAAAAAAGAACTTTAGAACATTGTTTTCTTGAATTCATTATGACCCAAAGAAACTGATACTCTCAAATTTCAACAAAACCCATTACCTGAATTTGCATACATTGATTGAATTGAAATGAAGGTCAATCATGCAAGTAAATAATCCAACTCTGTAATTCAAAACCCAATTTTCAATTAGTAATCATTATTATGAGGAGAATGTCTCGATTTGTTGATTATCGCATTGATGGATCCATAAATAAATTCAACTTGCAAAATTTCGTCACTGCTTTGTTCTTCTAGGTATTTAATGTCACTCTTAAGGGGTTTTCGTTAAATTCAGTATGTTTTGACTTCATGTGTTATGTTAGAATACACATTAATGACCTTGTTTTTTACTTCCATGTTCAGATACACGTATTTTTTCTCGTATTATGTAACGTAGGCTGTGCTCGCTAAAATACAAAGTCTGAGGCCTGATAGACTGATACTGAAATAGAACCATGAACACTGATTGCCAGTTTCAAAAAAACTTGTCTGTTAAATGATTGAAAATCATATATTTGCCCATTTGTGATCTTATTTACCTCAAAAATTTTCCCATGTTAGACATCCTTATCCTTTCCTATCCATTTATAGTTTGCTATTTAAGATATAAGAATTAGTGAATTATAGTTGAATTCATGAACACCAGGTTTTGCATTACGTTAGAAATAAAATATATTTAACCATCCCACGGGTGCTAAATGATTTATCACTGCAATTAATAGAATACATAAAGAATTGCTTCAACTAAAAATAACTCGATCAGAGTTAGGCACCTCTCTACTTAGATCAGACAAGACTTCTATATGTCAAACTCCTTGTATCCTATAGTGTATCTTGAGCATGACATTATTAACAACTACTAACAAATATCTGGTTTTTGCTAAAGATTGGCCGTTAATGGATTTAGTGGAACCCAAAGGGGATTTTAATCTTTAAAGAATGTTCTTATTGCTAAACACAAATACTACTTGAAATTAGGGATTAGTCTGTACTTTTGGTTATTTGATAAGAAAACATGTTTACTTAACCAAATGAAACTAAGCTATACGTAATTTATTATAACGTTAAGTCCATAGTCTTATGTTTTATAATGGTTTTCTGAAGAAACTCTCATCACCTTTACTTATTATGAATGAGCTTGTTTTGTTGGTTATAAAATCTTCTTTCTTTTCATTTTGGTTATCAAGGTACAAAATTTGGAGTACAAACAATGAGGTCGCAGATCCGATCCCAACAAAATTGACAAGGTATGAACCTACCACGTAGGACATTTTAAATATGATGAAGAAGAGTATTTGCATATAGTAGTAGTAGTAAATGTTAAATAGACTTGTTGATGAATCTAAGTCACGTAGACACATTTCTCAATCATTCATACTATTGCTATTGCATATTATACGTGCACGTGGGTGGAGGCCTCGACTATGAACAAAGTTTCAAAATCGTTAATTTACTGAATTAGAAAATAAAATAAAGCGAGTGACTTAGATGGTCTTGAAAGTCTTTAATCAACTCATAGTATTCAACTCTCAGCGCCTTCAACTATCAACTATCAGAGGAAAAAAAAAGTGGGGATAAGGTGTCACCCTATCTAATCCCTCTTTGGAAAAACCCATCAACAACACTGTTAACCTTCAAAGAGAATTGAGTTGATCTAAGTATGGTCTTGAGCCATCCTCGCCATCTAATTCCAAGTTTTAACTTTTATTCTTATTTTTTTTAATATTTTTTTTTATTTTTGGTCTCGCACACGTGAAAAAGTGAAGCCTACAATCCTCTTCCCGCTGAGCCCCCCTTCTCCTCGGTCCTCAAAGGCGGAGGACCTTTTTCAGCCGGCGTTGCTTTTTTCTGATGCACACAGAGAGTCACTCATTAAGGAGGTTACAACAAAAAGGCTTCCACAAAACAAGTTGATGTCGCATTCCCATGTATGTGGCTTCACACCCTGGCAAGTTTTTTCATCTTACCAAAGACTCGGTAATGGACAAATTCATTTTCTTAAGAACACATAGTAACCCCACCATTAACTCCCCGCAGCAACAAGTGTTGGACAAATCCAATAATGTGGGCACACATATGTAATATAACGTGTATTGCTATCTTAAAGTGTAGTCCATTTAAATATGTGATCTAATAGGGGTATTGGACTATAAGGTATTAATAAATAACATGGTGTAAATAAGGATGTAATTTCTAATTCAATGAGGGACAGAATTGGAAATTCACAGCCCGTAAGTTGAAGGGTTGTGACTTATGGGCATTATAAATTAGGATGGGTCCCCGATTGAGCGTATGCGTATTAGAGAAAATTTTTGGCATTGTCTTCTGTATCCTCTTAACAGAGAACTAAGGGAAAACGCTTGAATCAATCGGAAGATCCAAACAATCCAAACTCATCACAATCAACGAGGAAATCGCTATGGATCGATCGGGTATGTTTCTATTCTTCTTGTTTCCATTGAATCAACTAGAGTCTTAAGTTTTTAGTTTAAATACAACAATTGGTATCAGAGCCACTCCTGTTGATTTCATGTGAAATTATAAAGGAAAACATACAGTGATTATTTGTTTCATACAGTGATATATAGATTCATACAGTGATATATATTCATATAATAGCAAAGCAATTGAATACTATATGTTATTTATGATTATAGATTCATATAGTTTATGTATCTGGACATGATTATAAAGACATAATTATAGATTCATATGAATAGCATGAATACAGTGATTATGGATTAATACAGTAATTATTGATTAATACAGCGATTGATATAGCATGATCTGGACCTACAGTGATTATGTATTCATGATTATAGACTTGAATCTATATAGATATGTATTCATGGCAATTGTCTTCACTGTTTCATTGTGAGTGTAATTGTATTCAGTGATTACATTGTAATTGTATTTCCTATTGAAATAGATTACAATTTGGATCAAGGTGAAATAGATGTATTAAAATAAAAAAATAAAAAAAAAACCCGATTTTACTGTTACAGTGAACAGTGAATGCGATTTCGTGAACAGTGAACACCGATTTCACTGTTGCGATGAACAGTGATACGCGATTTCGTGAACAGTGATATGCAATGTCGTGAATAGCAAAAAAAAACGATTTCACTGTTACAGTGAACAGTATCTGCGATTATGCATTAAAAAAATTACTGTTCACATTGACCGCGACTGTTTCACATTGACCGCGACTGTTCACATTGACCGCGACTATTCACTGTTGGGCCTGGCGAATGTTGGGCTTGTATAGTGACTGTTCACGGGCCTGGTGACTATTCAGTTGACTGTTCATGGGCTTGGTGATTGTTCACCTATTGGGCTTGTTGCTATTATTAATAATTGGGCCTGTAAGTACATTTTATTTTGACTATTAGGCTTGTTGCTGTTGGTAATATTGTTTTAAAGTATTGGGACCTATGTAATTGTGGCTATATTTTATTTAGATCCATGTTTTAATTGTATTAATGGCTATATTTTATTTATACATAGAATATACTTTTGGTTTCATGTATCACTATTGTGTTCCTTATTTAAAATTTACACCATTTAACTAATAGGTTGCCAAAGCAACCACTGTTAGAAAATATTGGTTGATTTTAAATAAGTGAGCATGCTACATCCATGTGAAACAATCGGCCCAAAGGAAGATTGTTTTGACCGGATAGTCCCTAGTCTTAAATATGTGATAAAGTTTATTTTACCATGCTTTTATTATGTCAGTCCAAAGAAAGGCATAATATTAGGCCGGTTTCATTTTGTACGAAGAGTACCACTTACAGATTGATATTTCTGTCCAAAGACTAAATAACAATGCTGTGTTAGGTATCTTAATATGGGTTTTTTATTTACCTATTGTATGAATTTAAAAGTTTATGCAATTGAATAATGATGTGAATATGTTATTTATGTAATTAATTCTCTGTACAGCTAATATGTCTGCTACTAGTATATCTGCTGGTGTAAATAATATTCTCATGCTTAATGGGACAAACTTCAAGGACTGGAAAGAGAACGTGTTAATCGTTCTTGGATGTATGGATCTGGACTAGGGATGGCAACGGGGCGGATTGGGGCGGATTTGGACAAATCCATCCCCGCCCCGCTGGAGATCACGGATATCCAAATCCGCCCCGAATATCCGTTTACCATATTTTGTAAAAACCATCCCCGAGCCGGACGGATTGATGGATATCCGCCCCTCCCAAAGTACCCGAAGAGGGGATAAAAAAAAAAAAACAGATTCTCAAATATCAAAAACAGATTCTCGTATAATAAAAAAAACAGATTATAATATTGATCTCAGATCATACAGAAATTACAAAAAAATTCAGAAATTACAAACCATACAAAAATTAACAAAAAAATTACAACAAATTCAAAAAAATCGATCTTAGATCTCAGATCAGATCTTGATCCTGATCAGATCAGATCAGATCTTGATCCTGATCAGATCAGATCAGATCTTGATCCTGATCAGATCAGATCTTGATCTTGATCCTGATCTTGATCTTGATCAGATCTTTATCTTGATCTTGATCAGATCTTTATCTTGATCTTGATCTTGATCTTGATCTTGATCAGATCTTTATCTTGATCTTGATCTTGATCTTGATCTTGATCTTGATCTTGATCTTGATCTTGATCAGATCTTTATTCGAGGGGGAGAGGAAGAAACCCTTGTCTGCGAGGGAGGCAGATCGCGGCGTGAGGCAGATCTCTCGCGGTGTGAGGGAGCAGGGAGGCTGGAGGCAGATCTCTCGAGGGAGCAGGGAAGAAGGTACCCCTTCGCGACGGCCTTCGCTGTTTTGAGGGAGAAGAAGGGACGAAGGGAGACGACCTTCGCTGTGACGAAGGATTGGAGACGAGAGAGAGACCTCGCTGTGACGAAGAACTGGAGACAAGAGAGAGAGGGGTAGGAGCTAGACAGGAACGGAGACGAGAGAGACGGGTGTTGGTCTGTCTCTGCTTTTGCTCCTCCTCCTCTGTGTTTGCTTGAGCTGAAAAAATGAAAAAACGAAGTGAGCGATTGAGAGAGAGAGGTGAGAGGCAGAGAATGAGATGTAGGTTTTTTTTTTTTTTTTTTTTTTTCTCATTTAAAGGTTGAGGGTATTTTTGTAATATCAACACTTAAACGGATATCCGCGGGGCGGATATGGCCAAATCCGTATCCGCCCCGAATAGTGAACGGATATTTTTTGGATATCCGAAACCACCCGAAAACCCATTCAGCCATATCCAAAACCGCCCCAAACGGATTGGGTGGGGCGGATATCCGTGAAAATCCGCCCCTCTGCCATCCCTAATCTGGACCTTGCCTTAAGGATTGAGCAACCCGCTCCTCTTACAGATGCAAGTACTTCTGATGCCAGGAAATACTTCGAGAAGTGGGAACGCTCCAATCGCATGAGTCTCATGCTCATCAAGCGAGGTATTCCAGAAGCCTTTAGGGGTGCAATATCCGCAGGAGTGACCAATGCCAGTGAGTTCCTTACTGAACTTGAAAAGCGTTTTGCTAAAAACGATAAGGCTGAAACAAGCACGCTTTTAGCTAGCTTGATTTCATTAAAGTATAAAGGCAAAGGGAACATTAGAGAGTACGTCATGGAGATGTCTCATCTTGCTTCAAAACTTAAAACACTGAAGCTTGAGTTATCTGAGGATTTACTCGTGCATCTAGTTTTAATATCACTTCCTCCACAGTACAGTCAGTTTAAGGTTAGTTACAACTGTCAAAAGGAGAAATGGACTCTTAATGAGCTCATTTCCTACTGTGTGCAAGAGGAAGACAGGTTGAAGCAAGACAGAATGGAAAGTGCTCATTTTGCAAGCACCTCTAAAGATAAGGGCACAAAACGAAGGAAGGATAATGAAGCTGCTAAGGGTCCAGCACAAAAGAAACAGAAAGGCAATGAGGGTTGTTTCTTTTGTAAGAAACCTGGACATGTAAAGAAGGAATGTACCAAGTATCACGCTTGGCGTGCTAAAAAGGGTATGTTTCTTGCTTTGGTCTGTTCTGAGGTTAACTTAGCTTCAGTACCTAGAAACACTTGGTGGTTAGATTCCGGTGCTACTACTCACATAAGTGTTTCTATGCAGGGTTGTCTGAGCTACCGAAAGCCAAGTGATGCTGAAAGACGCATCTTCGTGGGCGATGGAAAATCGGTAGAAGTGGAAGCAATAGGAAACTTTAGGTTACTCTTAGGGACTGGTTGTTATTTGGAACTGAAAGACACTTTTGTAGTACCGTCATTTAGACGGAATTTGGTTTCTATTTCCTTGTTGGACAAATTTGGATATTGTTGTTCATTTGGAAATAATCAATTTAGTCTTTCATTAAATTTCAATATTATTGGTACTGGTTCCCATTAAGCACATTTGATAACCTATATCTTCTTGATACTATTGCCTCATATAATGTAACCTTGCATGTGGAATCACGTGGTACTAAGCGTAAGCTAAATGAAGGAAATTCATCAAAACTATGACACAAACGTTTAGGACATATCTCGAAAACGAGAATTGAGAGACTTGTGTCAGATGGCATAATAGATTCTCTTGATTTTTCAGACTTTGATGTCTGTATTGAGTGCATCAAGGGAAAACAGACCAAACAAAAGAGATTAGGTGCAAACAAAACTTCAGACGTCTTAGAATTGATCCACACAGATATTTGTGGACCATTCCCTTCGGCTTCTTGGAATGGTCAACAATATTTTATATCATTCATAGACGATTACTCACGCTATGGGTACCTATATCTCATTCATGAGAAATCTGAGTCACTGGATATGTTCAAAGCTTTCAAAGCTGAGGTTGAGAACCAACTCAACAAACGAATTAAAAGTGTCAGGTCTGACCGTGGTGGTGAGTATTACGGCAGATATGACGGTTCCGGTGAACAACGTCCAGGACCATTTGCTAAATTCCTAGAGGAATGTGGAATCGTCCCACAGTACACCATGCCGGGATCACCTAGCATGAATGGTGTAGCTGAAAGACGAAACCGAACTCTTAAGGACATGGTAAGGAGTATGATCAGTCATTCTACATTACCTGAATCACTCTGGGGAGAAGCACTAAAGACTGCAGCTTACATCCTTAATAGAGTACCAACTAAAGCAGCTGCCAAAACACCTTATGAACTTTGGACAGGTAGAAAACCTAGTCTAAAGCATTTTCATATTTGGGGATGTCCAGCTGAAGCAAGGCCTTATCGGCCGAATGAAAAGAAATTGGACTCCAAAATAGTGAGCAGCTACTTCATTGGCTACTCTGAGCGATCTAGGGGCTACAAGTTCTATAATCCCACTATTAAGTCCATTTTTGAAACGGGGACAGCAACATTTTTTGAGGATGTCGAGTTTGGGGGGAGAAATCAGGTACGAGACATTGTCTTTGAGGAGGAATCAATTTCGACTCCTACTACTGTTGTTGACAATGTACATGTTCCACTACCTGTCATTGATCAAGAAGCAGATCTGGAACCTCAACTGGACAATGTTGAACTACTCCCTGCTCCAAATGAATTAAATATTCCAGAAGAACAAACTCAACAACCTCAAGATCAAATGCCATTAAGGAGATCCACGAGAGAAAATAGAAGAGCTATTCCGGATGATTATATGGTATTTCTCGAAGAACATGAGGAAAATGATGGATTGGTGGAAAATGATCCAATCAACTTCCATCAAGCCATGCAGGATTCTAACTCTCAAAAGTGGATAGATGCTATGAATGAGGAGTACAAGTCTATGCAAGACAATCAAGTTTGGGATCTTGTCCCATTACCTGAAAATACAAAGCCTATTGGTTGTAAATGGATATTCAAAACCAAGAAGGACTCAAAAGGTAATGTGGAAAGGTATAAAGCTCGTCTTGTAGCTAAAGGCTTCACTCAAAAGGAAGGCATCGACTATAAAGAGACTTTCTCTCCGGTGTCAAAGAAAGACTCATTTAGGACAATCATGGCTCTTGTTGCACATTTTGACTTTGAGTTGCATCAGATGGATGTTAAAACAGCGTTTCTCAATGGCGACATTGATGAAACAATTTATATGGTGCAACCAGAAAACTTTGTGTCTGGAGACCCAAAGAATATGGGCTCAAGCAAGCTTCCCGTCAATGGTACTACAAATTTCATCAAGTAATTGTCTCGTTTGGTTTTAAGACAAATGTTGTTGATAACTGTGTGTATCATAAGTTCAGTGGGAGTAAGCATATCTTCTTGGTTTTGTATGTTGATGACATATTGCTTGCCACTAATAATATAGACATGTTGCACGAAACCAAGAGATTTCTATCAAAGAAATTTGAAATGAAAGATCTTGGTGAAGCTTCTTTTGTCTTAGGGATTCAGATATACCGGGATCGTTTTCGGGGTATTCTTGGATTATCACAAAAGGGCTATATAGAAAAAGTGCTTAAAAGGTTTGGCATGCAAGATTGTAAACCAGGAGATACCCCTATATCTAAAGGAGATAAATTCAGTCTTAAACAGTGTCCTAAGACTAAACTTGAAGTTGTAGAGATGCAAAAGATCCCCTATGCATCCACTGTTGGGAGTCTTATGTATGCTCAAGTATGTACACGTCCAGACATAGCATTCATTGTTGGAATGCTTGGCAGATATTTGGATAACCCTGGGATGAGTCACTGGAAAGCAGCTAAACGGGTTATGAGATATTTACAGAGAACTAAGGATTACATGCTCACATACAAGAGATCAGATCAGTTGGAGATCATAGGGTATGCTGATTCTGATTTTGCTGGATGCCAAGATAGTAGAAAATCTACATCATGCTACATTTATTTGTTAGCTGGAGGAGCTATTTCTTGGAGAAGTGCTAAACAGACACTCATAGCTTCTTCCACCATGGAAGCAGAATATGTGGCATGTTTTGAGGCCTCCAACCACGGATTATGGCTGCGTTATTTTGTCACTGGGCTGCGCATTTTGAATGACATAGAAAGACCACTAAAGTTATATTGTGACAATAAGTCAGCAGTTTTATATGCCAACAACAACAGGAGCTCGTCTAGGTCAAATCATATTGACATAAAGTTCCTGGTTGTGAAGGAGAGAGTAGAGAATAAACAGATTTTCATAGAGCATATTGGGACACACTCCATGATTGCGGATCCGCTTACTAAGGGATTACCACCCAAGGTCTTTCATGAGCACACCGCTCATATGGGTGTTATGTCACATGAGGATATCATGGTTTAGTGGGAGTTTTGTTGTTCTATGATGAATTTTTGGACACATTGGTGTAATTTAGTATTTTCTGCAGAAATAAAGTCTTCAGTCAATTGTCTGTTTATTATAAGTTTGATCTCATTAAAGATTAAAGTTGGACCGGTTGGAATAGACATGTTTGGATCACATCACATGTAATTTCCATGCTCTACATCCATGTTAGATCTATGTCATTTGATTATATTGGTATATGTGACTATTGATGGATTTCGTTACGCTACTTGTGACGCAAATCGCTTTAATCCTATATCAATATAGTCAATGGACGAGATTGTTTCGAAATACCTTTACTTGTGATAGCAAGTTTTGAGCTCATAAGGTTATACACATTAACGGTAACATATGTGGCCCAAGTGGGAGATTGTTGGACAAATCCAATAATGTGGGCACACATATGTAATATAACGTGTATTGCTATCTTAAAGTGTAGTCCATTTAAATATGTGATCTAATAGGGGTATTGGACTATAAGGTATTAATAAATAACATGGTGTAAATAAGGATGTAATTTCTAATTCAATGAGGGGCAGAATTGGAAATTCACAGCCCGTAAGTTGAAGGGTTGTGACTTATGGGCATTATAAATTAGGATGGGTCCCCGATTGAGCGTATGCGTATTAGAGAAAAATTTTTGGCATTGTCTTCTGTATCCTCTCAACAGAGAACTAAGGGAAAACGCTTGAATCAATCGGAAGATCCAAACAATCCAAACTCATCACAATCAACGAGGAAATCGCTATGGATCGATCGGGTATGTTTCTATTCTTCTTGTTTCCATTGAATCAACTAGAGTCTTAAGTTTTTAGTTTAAATACAACAAGTTCTCGTCGACTACCACCACCACTTGATGCTATTTGAACAAACTCCAAAGCCTTTGACATCTTCGTCTTCTTCATCGTCAGGTCAAGCATATGCAGTCACCAATTCGAGATGGAGTCTTCGTCTTACTTCCAAGTCAAAGACCTCATTGATGAGTCGGGGAGTGGAGATTGGAGAGGAGAAGCAGATGATTGAGGTTTCTGATCCAGATTGGAAAATGTAGAGGAGGGAAAAGGTATGGATTTTGATCTTTTTAGTACAGAAGGGAAGAAGATTGGGGAAGGAGGTTGAGTATCAAGATGGAGAGGCGAAGTATGTCAGTTTTATGAGTGTGCTATTTGATGATATGTCATGTCTACATGCTACCAATCCCAAAATTCATCAATTTCGTATTGTAGTGTATCGATTAATTTACAGGAACGAGTACATGACCAGTATCACCTTCACACCAAACCATTCCGTACCGTACCCACCCCTAGAATATATAACCCTTTTACCACGCCAACCTATTTTCAGTACTAATACCTCTAGAAGTTAATATTTGACTACACATAATATAAGGAATGTCGTAGGCGGAGAATATGGTAGTCTCTACATTCAATTAGCCTAACTCGAGAGGTTTGTTTAATGCATGGTAAAAATTTATTGAAGCCATTTTCTATCAAGAGGTTGATGTTTGGAGGGATAGTCTTACACCAAAACAAAAAAGAAAGTCTAAATGAGGACTGATACTAGGGTTACCTTATCAAATCGAAGAAGCTGGGAGAACACCTTCCCTCGTACCAAGTTCGAACTCCCAAAGCAATAATCTTCTTCCTCCCTTTGACTTAAAACAAGTCAGCAAATTTGTTGTTTCCACTGCATGTAGATCGTTGAGAGTGAATCAAGGACTTGAGCATACTAAAAAAAGTCCAGCTTTCTTTCCTGACTGTTAGCAGATTAAGCCAAAAAAAGGGTGAAATGAAAGAAATGAAAGATTGGAAAAAACTTCTAAATGGAGTGTCCCCCACCCACACATCATGCCAACATTTGACCTATTACCAAATACAAAGGAAAAGGAAATCCTTCCCCGGAACTCAACTTTCATAAGCTCATTGTTTATGTATTGTTGGATGCTAATGCTTTATCTGAAACCTTCATAAAGAATCCATTTTCGATCTGCAATAGATATGTAAAATTATGCACTCCCGTTTAAAGGTTTTTTCCTACAAGGTTTTGCTGATCTGAATGTCTCCTTGGGTTTAAATTTGGTTACAGAAAGATGACTCTTTTTCATGCACTGGTCTCAAAATTTTAGACTTTGGATCCAACAAATTAATTTCTTTATTTAATTGAGTTCTGAATCAGTTCCTAACATCTTAGTTAAATAAAACTATTGGAAGGTCATGATTCTTCTTGGAACTATAAATTAAAGCGGCCTGATTTCACTCATTTTCCATTCCTTTCATTACTATTGCATGATTTGTTTTTTCTTTCAAAAATGTTTAAAATAAGTTTTTAATTCGTTTCAGGTTGATGATACCAAAGTATTCGACAACTTCTCTCGACAAAGATAATCCCATTGTGTTTGTGCATCATGAAGATTGGAGTCAATTATTAAATACGGTAAATGATATTTCAGCGAAATACCACTCACGTTTGCTATGGAGTGTTGCTTTGTCATCATCCTAAATGTTTGTTAGTTATAATGAAACTTAAATCTCACCTTTGTGTTATATAAGATTGTTACCTTTGCTCACAATAGCAAGTGTATATAATGTCTTAGATCTTAATGTTGCTATGTCTTAAATAGCTACTACCATTGAGCATTTGGGCTTGGCATTTGCATTATGTTGCTATATACAAAATGGACCTCCAGAGAGTTTACCTCCTCGTCTTCAACTATGCACCAAAAAAAATCCAGTTCCCAAGGAATAACTTTTTAAATCCTATGGAAAATGACCTCCTTCCATTTGTGTACCTTCCCATCCTGAACGATTAAAATCACCCAAGAAATAGCATTGAGGGAGAACCTTGGAAAACCCTAAAGTACTCCGCACATTCCATACTTCATATAGGTTAACAATGATCACCGAACATTAAAAAAATTTACAATAATCTTTAAATCACCCACCTTCAAGCCCCCTATTCTAAAACCGTAAATTGAAATTGAGAGTTTAATAACTCTACGAGGGTTTAAAAGAGATTGAAAGAGGTGCGAGGAAGTTTGGACTTGGTCATCGTGTTTGTTAGGGCGGAAATGATAGTTGGCTGACTACAGAGGAGCTCGTAACAATCATCCATTGCATGATCATGAACCTCGTGGTAGTCGCAATACATTTCCTTGCCTAATCTACCCTGAACTTCCTCTGCAGTCTCTTGAAAAAAGGTTTCCCCTTGTTCTCCTTCAATAGTTTTGCGACAGATATAGTTAACCTCCCCAAAGTCTCTGTCAGCATTACCTCCTCTGTATCGACAACTCTGCTCCTCTATTGGACTCTTGCTCATGCCCTGCATGTTAACCAATTGTCTCACTACGCTCTGAGAATGCTCTTCTGCCCTCACTGTTCCTTCCCTTGCTGAGATTTGCAAGCTGCAAACCTCACAGACATTCGTGATTCTGTTGATTTAGATGTCATCCCTCCCAAAAGGGACCTCTGTCTTTTTTTTTTTTTTTTGGAAAGCGAGGGACCTTTGTCTTTAAACAAGGAGAGTGTCAACTTGAGCAGGAAATGGTAGGGTTTTCCATGAATGGGGCTCTTCCAATATACTCTTCTCTGCATGCAAAATGCTTAATTTCTCCCACTTATCCTCTTTCCGTATTCCTATATACTCCCTATTTCATCTATCTTGTTCAACTTCCTTTTGTGCACATTTGGTCACCTCCCTTTGGGCCTCATGTGGGCTGCATCTGTCTCTGTACTTTATGCACCCACAACATTCATTCACCCATTTCATAGAGGATATGAAGTCATCATTGTCATTTCCGACACTTCGAACCATTTAATTTAATGTTAGATTTACACGAAAATAAACATAATGAACAACAATATCAATTTGCTTGCTCAATAGGCAAGATATTACAATAATTAAGCATTAAATGGAGGCACATAGCTGCAACTGCCTTTCTGAAGGAGTGAAATATGTCTATGCTTCCTATCCGCAAATGACAAAAATCCTCCAAGTTGTCTGTCACTCACCTCCCTTGTCTCCCCACGTGCCCCATTCAAACCCCGACCCTAATGATTTATTTCACCCAAATCTCACCTTCCCTTGATTTATCACACTCTTATCTCTGTGGAAACTCTAATTTCACTTCCAACCTCTCAATTCTCTCACCCTCCCCCTCAAGTCCATTCACACAAGGGTATCACAGTTCACCCCCTAAAGGAGCCCAACATCCCCGTTGGCACATTTTCGGCTAGGTCCGACTCTGATATCATTCTGTAACGACCCAATCCACAGAGTATTATATTGTCTGCTTTGGGCCCAAGGCCCGCACGGCTTTAAAACGCGTAGTACTTTGTAGATTCAGACTTGTACATATATAGCACATCCTCTTCCCTCACCTAGGCGATGTGGGACTATAACCTCCACTTGGTAGCTCGCCCAACCCCTATTGGGATCCACATGCCTGTTGGGCTTCGTCATCACAGGCCTTTCCCTCATCCTCCCCCTCAGGTACGCCCACGCAAGGGTATCACTTCTAACAATACAATAATACCCCACTCAAAACATTAATTGAGTCCAAGGCTCCAAGCCCATTGGTTGTTTTCAAGCAAACTTAGCCGAAATGAAGCAACGCACAAATATATTGATTCAATAAGACTTTCTGTAACACAAGTAAAATTCCTAAGGCTTATTTATTTAATTTCAGATTTTTGGATTAATTAAAAATATATTTAAATTTATTTGGATTTAAATTTCAGTTTTTCAGGCATTATTTTTGGGAGTTTAGGACATAGTGCCCTCAGAAATTTAGTGGGGGCGAATAGCCACCCACATTATAAAAAGAAGGGTAATTTGCACTTTGATCCCTATTATACATAGCTAATTAATAAGTAGACTCATCATTAATCAGTATTACAATTATCCCCTTTGATTGCGGTAAACGGCCAAAGACCGTCAAGGCACGCACGTGACGTAATTTCATGACCAAAATGCCCTTCACATGCATTTCATGCACGATTTGAAGGATGTGACTAATTGCATCACCCCAATCGTCTGTCAACGTTGACGGCTGAGATTTGAGTTGTCCTTTGTAACCTCTCGGAGAGTTGAAGGATGTGACCAATTACATCATCCCAACCCCCTTTCTTTTTCCTCTTTCTTCCTACTCCCTTCCCTGCAACTTCTTCTTTGGCGACCACAGTCTGTGATCGAGAAAAAGAGCTCGATCGGGCTGTCGCTGGTTGTCCGAGTAGCCCAGCTCCGATCAGTCCTCTGGTGGTGTGTGGTGTTGCGATAGAGTTGTTGTATCTGTGTATGCAAGGGAAATGGCAACGAGAAGGTAAGAGAAAGAAAAAAACCCAAGAGAGATGGAGATTCGACATCAAAATAGTGAGAAAGCCTCAAAACCACAATCGATCAAATCGACCAAGCATGCGTTCGTTCGTCCATCCATCAATCGAGTTTCGATTCTCTCTTCAAGCTGTGAGCCTGTGAGTTTTCGCCTTTCTCAATCTCAATCTTTGCCTTCGTTTTCGATTCTCTAAATCTTGAATTCGTGGACGTGTTTTTTTTGTTCTTGGTGCACTATGGACTTTCACGAATTGGAGAATTCAATCATTCAGATCGTTGGTGAATATTTCTCACCGTTTTTATGAGTTTTTCGTTTAGTTCTCTTCTTGGATTGTATCAGTGTTGCTTGGTATTTGGATCTTCAGTTTCATATGAATTTTTAGCATCAATTTGCAATGTAACGATAGATAGTGTATTATTGTAAGATTGTACAAAATCATTCAGAAAAATAATGGGCGTTATGATTGATCTAGTTTTCCAATGTGGGGTGTGTTTGTCGAGAATCTAGAGTTTGGTGTAATTGGTCTTTCTGATTTGGATTTTTTGTTTAGGGTTTAAGGTTTGGTTAGAAACACAGGTGATGCAGATAAGTTTTTGTGAAAATAGTGTTTGGAGAAGTTCAATTAGGTTTAGTTTACAACTTGTTAGTTTTTAGTTTTCTTAAATTTGAAGCACCACTAATCTTGAAACTAATGGTGTTTTGAGTGATTATTACATGTTTCTACTAGTGTTTGTTGTTTTTTGGGATGATTAACTAGAACTATTGATAGTTGTTTGCCTTGGTTTGATCATATGAATGAATCCATTTGGACACGGTGGATAGCTGTATGTTTTTTGTTCCTATTTGCTATAGAGGTCTCTAGTGGGCATTGCCATGTCATGAATGATTAATTTTTGGTTTGTGAGTTGAAAGTAGTTTAGTGTTTGTATGTTTTAGTGTGGTCATCGTAATGGATAGCTGAGTTTAGGGGTTGTTCTAGTTTGATACAAGTGTCGAATGAATCAGTTTAAGGGTTGTTGTCTGTAGCGTTAAATTGCTAAAGTCTTGTATGGATGTTTGCAGGGCTATGATTATTGAGAATATACTCTTGTATTATTCTATGTAAAAGCTGTTTCATGGTTACAAAAGCTAGAACTTGATATGAACATAGAAAGTTGAAGTTCATGGAATATGGAAATGTCTTTGGTTGCATAAAATCTTATTCCATGAGAGATATGAAGGGAATAGGAAGGACAAAAACAATAGGGTTTTAAATGATCTAAGGGTGTCTTTGGTTGCATGAAATCTTATTCCATGAGAATCTATCTACATCTAAGCTAATTTGAGGTTAACTCATCAATCCACAGAAAATTTTGAGACTATAAATTAAGTAGAAAATTTATGTTTATAAATTAAGTAACAATCCACCATTAGCTATAAATGGCAGGGGTTTTTATGTTTGGATTTGCATGAAGTAGCAAATTTTAGTTGGCTAAAGATTCTGTCTTCGAATAGGAATTATTTTTCTTTTCTTTTTTCCTTTATTCGTTTATTTATTTATTTATTTTATTTGTCCTGCAGGATTGTGTCCAAACAATCTGAGAAAAATATTCCCAATTCAATAACGAGTCTTCTAAACTCGGTCCATCTGTATGTGATCAATTTGCACTTACCATATTGATCTACTGGTTAAACGAGGGTCCTGATTTAGTCACCGAGGTTGGCAACATTCACATATTGGAGCACATTTATGAGGCCGCGTGTTCAATCCCAATGTACGGTTACTTGCAGCAGACGAACAAAGATTATAATAATGTGATCTAGGCACGTATGCAATAATAACTCACAAGTCATATCACGTACTTTACCCTGTCTCTTGTGTTGTGTTGTGTTGTGTTGTGTTGTGTTGTGTTGTGTTGTGTTGTGTTGTGTTGTGTTGTGTTGTGTTGTGTTGTGACTTCTTGCATACGACACTGATTTTTTAGCAAGATACCTGAATGGCGATCTAAGTTACTTTAATATTGAAGGGCAATAGACATGCAGAGTGCAAATCAAGCTTAGCATGACTTTTCAGGAAGATCTGAAATACATCAATTCAGCTTCTTCTTTTTTCATTTTTTCCTCATTTTATTTTGTGTATTCGTTTTTTTTCTTGTATTCTTTTTTATTTTATAGTCTTATTCTGTATAAAGACTATAGATCAACTTTTCATTGCTGGTTGTATTTGATGGTAGTCTTATTTTTCAGTCAAGCAAATTACTATTCTTTTTATCCTGGAGGCTGTATTACTCGGTCTTGCAAGAATATACTTCGTTACTGGAAACATCCAGGGCATTTGTGCTTGTATTTTGCACTGGTTGCTCCAGGCCAACTTTTTCAAATGCCTCCAAACACCTTCATTGGTTTAGCAATTTTTTATTTAGGGTTGAGATGGTGACCAGATAATGGATGTTCATGAAGATTGATGTCAGTGGCATCTAGTAGAAAGGACGAAATAAATGTTTGTGATTTCTCCGAATAGCTTTTTGATTTATCAGTTTTTAGTTGATATTCAATGTAGTTAGTGATGATACATCAGTAGTACTTTGATTACGATCATACACGTGGTAGAAATCATCTATCACGAGGAATAAACACCTCACATTAAATATAGATAATAAGTCCAGTCACTAAAGCCCAAAGAGGCATTTTGTAGTGGACCATGACTAAAGTTAAAAGCCCAAATCTAAGGCTCAACGGACTTCTCTCTTAGAGAAGAGAGACATTATGAAAGAGACAAGTCATGACAGGAAATATTCCCCTAAGGACGCATCTCGATGAACAAGGAGATCGTTGTGAGAAACGTTTCTCCTCATTGCGTCCTACATGCTCAAGTCATGCACCGAGTTAATTACTCTCATTACAAAAGGTAAAGGAGAGATTCACGAAGGAGGTATGCAAAACAATACAATTATACTCTGTCCAAGTTCATTATCTGTTACAGTTAACTAACTTAAGCATCAGAGTATCTTCTACCACCAAACAGGTGGTCTCTGGCAATCTAACCTTGTTTTGCAGGTCAGATCTCAAGGATAACAGATTTGGACGCATCAGTTAGCTACATAACATTCTCTTTCATTATTCCTAGTATTTTTTGTTTGATCAAGCATAGTAGCTAGAGCTGATCTTTTCAAATCTTCTTCCTTGGTTTTTACTTTAGGACTTATCCCTTGACCTTTTGTTTTGAATCGTGGACGCCTCTATTCTTTTTTTCTTTTTTTTTATATATAATCGTTGGATTTTAAACCCTCTTCCAATTTTTTCCAGTGTCATGAAAATTTCCTTCTTTAATTGCCTTGTCATTAACTTCCCAAACATCTTCTTCATTGCAACTTTAGCAACACCTTATGTTTCCCATACATGATAGAACGGATATACAAGTTAGATTTTGATGAAAATTGTATAAACATATAATTAATTCATGTAAGATGAAATATCCTCTGATACACTTTGATTACACCACAATGTTCCAAGAACACATGGAAGTTCAAGTCAGCCATTTTTATAAATGCAACACAATAAAAGTGGCATCAACAATAGTCCTAAGTTTCCCTCATGTTTTTTGAAGAACAATGATTTTTTTTTAAATCTATTATGTATATGATAATTTCATCAATAGGGCTTTGATATGAAGCTTAATCATATGAAAGGGCATAATTTATAAGGGCTTTAATAGTTTGAGAATTAATTTGACTTTCGATTGGCTTAAGATTTAAATTGTTACTAAAACAACTGTAGAAAAATTGGCTAGATAAATTAATGTTCGAATGGCTACCAGCAAAGGGGTTCAAAGTTTTGAAAAAAATAGCTTTGGATGAGTTGAAAGTTATGGACACCAAAAGTATTAATACTTCTACCATTTTGTAGAAGCACTTATGAGAAAATAGGTAATCATTCCGTAATTTTGTTAAATAACATTACAAAAGTTGAATTACTTAGAAGTTAAACGCAAAAAGTATTGGTTACAAAGTTGCTATAAAATAATGACTTTGTAGTACATATCTTTTTTCTTGTTCAACTAGTTAATTTCTCTTATTCAACTATTTTTCGGAATATGGTTAACTTTCTTACTTGCAAGTCCACAACCGTTCTTTACCATTATCAACAAACAAGTGAAGAATTGTATTTATGCATCCGGTCAAGTATATTCAAGTATTAAATATTTGACAAAGAAGACACTCTGAAAAGGTTACAATAATATTTTTTTTTTTTTAGTAAGCTCTTCATTCTTTTGCAAAAATTGTTAGCATAATAAGGCAAATCAATTATTATTGTACAACAATAGATACAATTATGTAACATGTTATTTAGGTGGTGGTGGTTACAGTGGATGCTTTGCTCGCATGATAAAGAGGAGGTGAAGAAAATAGGGGTAAAAAAGGGATGGTTGGTAGATGAGAGGGATAACAATAATTATTACGAATTTATTGTGAAATTATTATTGAAATAAAATTTCATTAAGTACTCAATGATAAGTGATAAGTGATCAGCACATCCCAAGGTGCTTAGTCCAATTAGGAACTTCAACTTCTGATCAAAACTAAAAATAAACACTTTTTTTAAAGTGTCTCGCTTCTTATTGCGACTCCAGAGTCTATTCAAAACCAAAAACAAACTCCATCTTAGAGAGGTTAGAGTAAACTTGCATCTTATGCTTATAAGAATAGTTAAAGTTAAATAGTCAAAGGTGTACCAGCTGAGTTGATAGAAGTGTTTCAAAAAGAATCATACGTCACCGATTTGAAACCGGTCGGCAGCATTGGGTGTAGTGGGTTAAGGGTAAAAAAAGGTAGTGGTGGCTGTGAAACTCAATTTATTTTGAGTGAATCGACAGTATCTATTTTGCTTTTACCTTTTTAGCCTTTTTGTTTCAAGAAATACTCGGGTGCACATAGCCATGGTATTTCCCATGCAAAATTTAGAACCAAACACACTCCACACTATAAAACCGTCCAACCTAGAGAAGATCGCCAGTTCAGTTCTCTTCTTAGACCCAGAGCGAGAAAAGAACAGAGCGAGAAGGCGATCGATTCGATGGGTGTGAGGGCTTCAATTATGGTGGGAGGTAGTCTGGGGAGAGTGGGAATTGGAGTTGAACCTCTTCAGATGATCCACTCTCTGGATTTGCATGATGGGTATATTCAAAATCCAATCTTTTTTTGTTGATCCGTCTGTTCTAGTTCAGATCCCTTACATGTTTACAATCTCATTTGTACAAAACCCAATTGTAGATCGAAAACCTTAGAACATTGTTTTCTTGAATTCATTAAAAGAAACTGATAACTCCAAATTTTGCATGTTTACTCCGAACACATGTTTATTCTCAAATTTCAACAATACCCATTGTCTGATTTTGCATACACCAAGAGAAACTGACAATGAAACGTTTAATCTCAAAATTTGGCAAAACCCATTACCTGAATTTGCATACATCCAAGGTGATTGATTGAATTGAAATGAAGTTCAATCTTCGAAAATGGGACTTTGTTATTGAAAATCTAATTCTGAATTATGAGGAGCACATCTGAAAGTTGTGCTGATTTGTTGGTCATCGTACTGATGGATCCATATAATAAACTCAATTTGCATTTATCACATCTTTGTCTTTCTAGGTATTTAATGTCATTATAAGGCTTTTTTGTTAGATTCGGTGTGATTTGACTTATCACATTATGTTAGAATATGCATTAACAAACTCGTGTTGTTTCCATGTTCAGATACATGTAAATTCTGTCGTATCATGTAAGGTAGATTCTGTATGTTAAGATGCAAAGTCTGAGGTTGACTGACACTGGAAAACCCGCTTGTTCAATGATAGAAAATTTGCAAATTTGTGATCTTATTTAACTCGATTTTGCCCATGTTAGACATCATTGTTCCTTTCCTATCCAATTATAGTTCGCCATTTAAGATATAGGGGTTATGAATCAACGCATGAACTAAAGGGTTTACAAGGAATCACCGATAAAGAGTTCATTCTTCCTCACTATTGCTATCTTCATAGTCACAGTTTTCTTCCATGTTTTCAGTGTTGTCACTTTCACCTGATTTATTATTGTTTTTGTCAACACCCATCTGTTCATTTTCGGTACCTGCACCCACATTACAACCCTTCAATGTGTTCCTATCTTCTTGTTGTGCGCGTGATTTGAAGGTATGCCTCCCTTGTGCAATGGTCCAACCATCATTGGGTTGTTTTCCAACCACTGATGTTTTCTCCACTGGTCTCCACGCCTTAGGAGGTGCTCTCCTAGTTTCCTTATTCTTCGAGCGTTGTTGTCTTGTCCCTTTGAACACACGAGCCTTATCAATACCACACCTAATTTCTGTATGCCCAAATCTTTTACACTTAGTGCATGTTAGAGGTTTCCACGGGTATTCCATACTAAGAACGAATGAAAATCCATTTTCAACCCCAAACTCAAGAGTGTCAGGGAGAGGATTACAAGCTTCCACTTCTATACAGATGTTAGCGTAGTTGAGTCTAGTGCGTTCCTTGGTGGCTTTATCCATGCAAAAAGGTTTTCCTATATTGCTAGCAATCACGCTGAGGCCTATTGGGGTCCAAAATTGTTTAGGTACACGATAGAATCTAACCCAAATGGGGACCTTTGACATGGGTTCGTTACTTAACTCAAATTCTTTAGACCAACTTCTGATAACAAAAAGGTTTACCTGCAATATAAAGAGGTCCATCCTGGAGGGCTTTTTGTCATCTTCTTCAGAGAATTTGAAGAAGAACCATTCCCCATCTGTTGTCACTTGCATATCGCCTTTTGGATTCCATTTCCTTGTAAAAACACTCTGCACTAAATGGTAGGGGAGCTTGGAGCCAATGAAGTAACCCACGAGGTGTTTACCCCAAATCGCATCCCCTTCCTTTGCAATTTGGCTAGGCAGGATGCATTTTCCTCCATCAATCTTTGGAGTATGGAAAGACAGAGGGGTCGAGGAGGCAAAATTGTTAGACTTTCCAAATAAAGCTCTCCAAGGGCCGTCACTGGTCACCGAGATTCCATCGCTTGATGGCGAGGTAGATGTCGGTGGTTATGCGCCCTTCTTCTCACTTTCGCACTGAACTGTTATTACATCTTCTATTCGTTTTCCTTCTCCGACCTCAGCTGTAGGTCCGCTAGGGTTCCATTGTGTGCCTCCCTCTTGTATGTTGTCTCCCCCTTGAGAGGTAACGGTAGCAATATTAAGATCGTGTTGCATCATCATCAATCCATGATCCTATTGACTGATTCAAGAAGCAAGAACAATTCGAGCTACTCGCAAAACCCTAGATCGCCCAAACACTAGCCGCCTCCATGTGCCGATTCTCTCAGTAGATTTGTTTCCTCCTTGGATTGGAGAGGGGGTTTTGGTGGAGGGGAAGGGCAGTGGAGGAGGTCGGATCTGAAGCAGTGGAGGGGGTTGGGCTGCGAGGGGAGGGGGTGGGCTTCGAGGGGGGGCAGAAAGGGGAGGGTTGCGAGGGGAGGGGGCGCGAGGAGAGGGGAGGGGAGGTAGAGGGGGTTGGACTCAAATCAGAATGGTGATTTCCTCCCAAACATAAGAATCTAACAGATGACAGAAATGTTAGACATCATTGTTCCTTGCATCCAATATTTCTGTAAGTTAAACTCCTCGCATCCAATTATGTATTGTGAACTTGACGTTGCTAACAACTAAAAACAAATATATGTTTTTTGCTCTGGATACAAGATTGTTGAGTCCCAAATCAAGGATTAGGCTATACTTTCGGTTGCTGAACAAGAATAAACAGATTTACGTAACCTAATGAAATTAGGCTATATGTGATTAACTAACAAGGCCATAGTTATATGTTGTAAAATGTTTTTGCGAAGAAGCTCCAGTCACCATATTTATTATGAAAAAAAAATTTGGTGCGTAGAAACTGATCTTTTTTCTCTTCATTTTAGCTATCAAGGCTCAAAATCTGCAACATCCATGTGTTGGAGTACAAGCAATGAGGCCACTGGTTCAATGCCAACATATTTGATAGGTACTAACCTACCATGTGATCCATTTTAATATTTTGTACATACTAGTAGTAGACGTAAAGTTACATTTTGCAATTAGTCTTTGCCATGATGACAATTTTTTCAATCGTTCGTGCTCTTTTTGATACTATTGGAGAGTGTACATGCTAGTGGATGATGGCCTCGACTGTCGACAAAATTTCAAAATCGTTAATCTACTAAAATTGAAGTTACTCCTTATATAAACTATAGAAGATAGAAACAAAGCATTTGTGCTTATGTAGTCTTGCTTGATGCTTCATTGAAGAAGAAAGTCATTTAGTAAATACTTATTTCACGAAAACTAATAAGATTCGAGTCACGTGATTTCATCACGTATTTAAAAATCAGAAACTATAAAAATAAAAGCTGCAACAATTGACATGGCCCCCTCTCCACCCCCCTCTCTCGCACACACACACAAAAAAAAAGGATTATATTATATTGAAGAATTCTTTGAACAGTGCTCTGTTCTTGTTGCAACAGAGGAGAGGCTGTTTGGCTGCAAATTTCAAATTGAACAATTTTTCTTTTTTGGTTGGATCTGGTTTGATGATACCAATCCAAGTTGGCATATGAGACACATAGTTTCAATTGCACTGATAGGAGTTTGATTCATTTCTACAGAGTCATGAGTTTTTTGCAACGGCTACTAGGTTGTGGGTAGCTTAGTTTTTATACTTGAGAACAAAATGAGTTAGACCCAATCGAAATAAATAACTAAGAATAGGCATAGTAGTGATCTATGAATGAAACAAATAAATAACTGAGAATAGGCATATTCGTTCCATATCACAGTAGTGATTGAAATAAATAACTGAGGATAGGCATATTCGTTCCATATCATATTCAGTTGCCAAGAGAGATTATCTCTTCCTCTATTGATAGCTTTAACCACATCAAAGGCATCGGAGAGGTGATCCTATCTTTCGCCTAGATTAGTGTTTCCTTGATTGCACCTGACTAAGCTTCAAAGCTGTATAAGACCTTACATATCCAACCTATTTTCAATCCTAAGATAATTCCTCTCTGAAGTTTATTGTTGATAACAATAATATGAGGTTTAGATTCAACTACCTCTAAAAATCAATTAATTTATTGATGTTGCATGAAGAGGCTGATGTTTGGAGGGAGAGTCTCATCCCAAACCAGAAAGGAAGACTTAACGATTGGACTCCGAAAGCAATAATCTTCTTCCTCCAAAATAGACTTAGAAGAAATACGTGTTAACAAATTTGCTGCTTCCCTGCATGAAGATTATTGAGATCGAATCGAGATGTAGATCCCCATCCAAAAAATTCCTCACTATCTTTTTTGGACACAAGCATACTCCAAAGTCTGGGGAATAAGCTTCTAGGGGAGTATCCCTCACCCACATATCATGCTGAAGTTTGACCTATTACCAAGCCCAAAGCAAAAGGAAATTCCTCTCTGGATCTCAATGCTCATGAGCTCAATGTTTATGCATCCTCGGATGCTAATGCTCATCCATTTTTCAATCTGCAATATAAATGTAAAACTATCCACCCTAGCGAATTATTTTTTTCTCCAGCGTTTTGTTCGGGTTAGAGTTTGATCATAGAAAGATGACTTTTTTTATTCACAAGTGTCAAAAATTTTTACTAACTTTGAATCTAAGAATTAATTTCTTTATTTTAGACTAAGTTTGTGAACAATTCTTTTACTACTATTATATGTTTTTTTTTTTCTTCCAAAATTGATGAAAATAAGTTTTTTATTCGTTTCAGGCTAATGATGTAAGATTATTAGATGCATTTTCTCAGACGAGGGAATTACTAAAAACGGTAAATGATAATTCTTCTACGGTTCTACCACTTACTTTTGCACTTGAGTGTTGTTTTCCTAAATGTTTGGTAGTTCTTGGTAAAACTTATATCCTACCTTTATGTTAGATAACACGATTGTTAGCTTCTGGCTCATAATAGAAAGTAGTTATATTCGTTTAATGTCTTAGATAATAATGTTGCTTTGTTGAGCATTTGGGCTGAGATTTGTTAAGTGAGTTGCAAATTTTTCCTTTTACTAGAAATTTAGTGTCCGGATGGCTTGGGTAGTTTGGATGAACCATCTATGTTGTTTTGTGATAACTGTTTTTAACAACAATTTTTTTTTTTTTTTACTGAATTTCAACAAACCAATACCCCCCCCCCCCCCCCCCCCCCCCCTACCCTTGGTATACCTCCTCACCCCACCCATCCATTTCACCCAAGAAAGCTTTGAAGGAGAGTTATCAAAGAACCTTGGATTAACAATACCACCCAATTTTAAACCGGGGATTTTTGTTTATTTTGGTCTCTTGGCTAATGCCATTAATGGGTTTGGTATCTTTTTTATTACCTGTTTACATATTGGTCCTTTTTCAGTTCACCATCCTGGTCAAGTGTCACATGTATGTCACTTGATGCGGCTATGAAGATTACTGCCCTTATTATAACAGGAGGGACCAAATTTTAATTTACAAGAGGTGTAAATGTGTCTACTAAAACATCATGTGGCTCCTTCATTGGATGGTGAACCAATCTAAATAGGTATTAAAAATGGACCAAAATAAAAAATTCCCAAAACCAGAAACTACAACAAACTTTCATAAATTCTACCTTCAAGCCCAAAAATCTACGAAGGCTTAAAAATATAGTGAAAAAGAGGAGGGATAGTTCAAACCAGATCATTGTGTATGTTAGGGAGATCATTGTGTATGTTAGGGAGATATGATGGTTGGTTGACTATAGAGGAGTGACATCCTTTGCTTTGGAGTAGGAATCGAGAATCAAAGGGGCAAGGGTAACAGTTGGGATAAACATTTAGTTGAGAACAACAAGTCCCCTAATTTTTTATTTAGTTTCGACCACCAATTATGAGGTATGCGAGTATTAATGTCAGTTCCCCGTTGGATGTTAGAAGCTAAACACGTGGCATAAGAACAAGTCGCACGACACTGAAAGTTAGTAAGCCCCAGTGGCCTTATTGTAGATTAGCTCTCAAGTGCGTGATTAGCTTCTAACATATATGAATTACAATGATGGTGATGTTGTAATATAGACAAAAAAATATTCGTAAAGTTTCTTCTAAAAAGCTCGTTGTATGCTCTCTTAATGCCTTTCCATATTCTGGAGGCTTTAACATCAAGTATTATTTAGTGGATGAATTTCCATGTGTGTCTTCAAATTTTCAAGTGCTTTTGCTCAAATTGTAAATAGTAGTTAATTGTGTAGTTGTCTTGTTCAAGTATATTATGCTTATATTTAAAGTTGTAAATGGTATTTACTAGTGTAGTTGCTTCATGTACGATGGACTGAAGCATACATATTTAGAGGAAAGCCTATGGGATGATGGGATGGCGCGTTGGATCATCATCTTCATCATCAAAGCCCATTCCCGAGATTTTCGGGGTCGGCATGGATTTTGGTTCTCCAAGCAATGCGATCTTCCCACATTTCTTCGTCTAATCCAAGCTCAATGATATCTTCATTCACCGTCTTCATCCAAGTTTTTAACGGTCGTCCCCTCCGTCTACATCCTTCATTAACTTGCCAATCTAAACATTTTCTAATTGGCGTCGTGCTTGGTCTCCTCCGCACATGACCAAACCAAGTTAAACGTCTTTCTCTAATTTTGTCCTCTATGGGCGCTACACCTAAGTATCTCCTAATTCTTTCATTTCTAATTTTATCCTTACGAGTTTTACCACACATCCACCTTAACATACGCATTTCTGCTACTGCCATCCTATGCGTATATTGTCCCATAGTAGCCCAACATTCTGAACCGTATAGCATGGCTGGTCGAACAATTGTCTTATAGCATTTCCCTTTTAGCCTTGCAGACATCCTTCTATCGCATAGTACTCCTGACGCCATTCTCCATTTCAACCACCCAGTTTTAATCCTATGGTCTACATCTTCTCCAATAGTTGGATACGTAAATATTTTTTATGTTGCGTGTTTTAGTTGAAGGATTGAATTATAATTTTTTATTAATTATTATATGATGACCAACCTTATTATTTTTTTAAAGATAACATATTATTGCTTCCTTTGAGACTATTAGTGAATTCTGATTAGCATACAAAGAGTCAATTTAGGCCCTTAAAAGATGGATGATGAGATACCCAACTCGACAATAAAATCGAAATCTCCATAGCTATTGTATCCCAATTAGAAGTTTTATTCTGGAAAATTCAGGAATTACTTTCTAATCAAACCGCCCATTATACCGCAAAAGGGATCAGCTTCTATTAAATCTTCCCTTTAACGATAATATGATTCGGTATCTTCTACAAGCGCAATAACATCTCAATGGTCGCTGGTGTCACCCAATATAAACTAAATATTCTTGTCAGATATCTCTAAGCCAAACTTGCCACTCACAATGAAGATGATGTGCCCCATTCTCAAGGAAACTCTCACAGGAGTAAGTGACATTGATGTCCATACCTCTATGAGTTACCTCAACCTTGGTTGGAGTTTTTATTCCAAACAACCGTTCACATAAAAAAAGAAATTTTGGGCTGGCCTCATTCTTCCATACCAACTTCACTTGAAAATCAAGATGAGATTCATAGTCAATCTAGAAGAAAGTGAACACACCAAGAAACCATTGCTCTTATCCTCTTTCCAGATCCATTTATCCTTCCTCAACGTAACTCCTTCAAAAACCCTAGATAATTCAACAAACTCCCAGTTCATTGCATCATTGATGCACTTACCAAACTCCATTACCACACTACCTTTCCTCACACATAAGGCAAAAAGTCATGAAAATTTATTTTGAAATAATCATCTCCACACTATTCTTCCATACCAACTTTTCCCGTACCAACTTCACTGGAAAATCAAGATGAGATTCATAGTCAATCTAGAAGAGAGCGAACACACCGAACAACCATTGCTCTTATCCTCTTTTCGGATCCATTTATCCTTCTGATTTCCCAACATACCACCTTCAAAACCCCTAGATAATTCAACAAACTCCCAATTCATTGCATCATTGATGCATTCACCAAACTCCATTACCACGCCACCTTTCCTCACACATAAGGCAAAACGTCTTGAAAATTTATATTGAAAGATTCATATCCACACCAAGCATCATGTCAAAATTTAACCCCTTGTATTTTTTTGAAGCCAACATTATAGTTTCTTAAAATTATATTCATCCACTATGAATAACCCCTGGTAGGTTTTGCATCAGTGTGCTCTTTGTACCCATATTTTGTGCATAGGAATAACATATCCACTTTCTTGACGGCTACGGGGCCGAAAGGCGATAGAAACGAGAACCGATGCTAGTTGGAGACCCCAAACTAGAGGGATCCAACTCCAAAATTTGATCCGTTAAAAATTGGGTTTGGATTCGAATTTTTTTAATTTGGATCAGATTCGGATGTAAAAATTGAATCATGATTGTTGTTCGGATCTGATATGATAAGAATCCGAATTATATATTTTTTACAATTTTGCTTGAAATTTTTTATGGGTATTAATATTAAAGATGAAAGTGTTTTTTTATCATTTTAGCACGTAATTATAAACAAATTGTATGATATATTATATCTTTATTTGATTTTAGTTAGATTTGTAATAAAAAATCATAATATTAATTGATTTTTGATCGGATATTTATTTGACCACAACTTACCGGATTTGGTTTGGATTCAGATCTGTACCTTTAAATAAAATTTTGGACCTGGTTGGATTCGAATTTCTTATGTCCTCATCGGATTCGAATTTTAGAAAATCCGATCCGTTTACTCCTTTGGGAGGGAGGGGATGTGCATGTCCCACACACCTAAGTAACCTCTTAGGTGAGGTAGTTGCAAACATGGTGGTTGGTTGATTATTTTCACATCGTGTGTGGGAGGTGTAAGTGAATATTTGTCTCGTTCTCAATTGTATTGAGTCCTAAAAGTTACGACTCTGTTGATGAATGTTTCTATTTGAGTACTAATTCTATAGTAGTTTGTTGATTGCAGGTTTTTTGATAACAATCCATAAAATGTCAGGAAAAGAAATAACCCATTAAGAAAGGGCCAGTTGAGGATTGTCCTCTCTGTTTCATCCCCTTACGGAAAGCTACAACTATTCCTGCCTGTCTCCACAAATGTAGGTGTCTTGGCTTACGTTTTGTTATATTTAATTGTAACATGAATTATGTCTTGCTTGCTTGAATCATATGGGTTGCATATATTTGTTGATATCCAAGTTAGCTTAATAGGGTAAATAATCTAAAGCTTCTACCTCTAATTCCTTTTTCTTTTCTTTTATTTTTTTTTAATTATTCTTTGTTTCTTTATTTGTCCTGCAGGATTTTGAGTCAGAATTTCAGAGGAAATATTCCCAATTCATTAGTGACTCTTCCAAACGTGATCAATCTGTATGTGTTTTGGTATTTGCATTTATTTATTTATCAAATGATTGTCCTGCATTTGTTGCATATAGCTCACCTTCTTTCTATTCGTTTCAGTTATCAAGATTATGAGGCTGCAGGTTAAATCCAAATGTATGTAATTGCAACAGACAGAACAATTGAGTATCATTCGATGTAGGCGCTATGAAATACTCCAGTTTATTTGTTTCATTTTCATTTTATTTTACCTATAATTGTTGTGAATCAAAATTCAGTCTCTCTTTTTACCTTATAAAGACTGTTGATGATGTAAAGAATATCAATTTTGCATTGATGTTTGCTTTAGATAATGTTTCGTACAGATTTTCAATTACATCATGAGGGCTCCATGTTAGCTCTGGACATTAATGGAACAATTGTATTTTCAGTTGAGCTAAATAACTATTTTACTTCCTTTATGTATGATTGCAAGAATATGTTGAGCAACTGGAAATATCCAAAGGCTTTTGTGCTTACATTGAGGATAGGAAACAAATGAGAGAGGAATAAGGATGGAGAAGAGAAAAACAAGGGTTGTACCGAATCAAGGGATAGAATCTATCAGTTTTTAGTTTATATTTCTTAGGCAACAACTTTTAAACACCACAGATTTTACTGTCTCATACAGCAATCTAACTTTTTTCTCTCCCATGAGCAAAATCTAAGATCTTCCCCTCCCAAATTCAAATTACCTCCCTTCCCAACTTCCTCTTCTTCACTCCATAGACTCCCTCCACTCCCAACTTCCTCTTTTCGCTCCACAGACACCCTCTCAATCCTATCAATCTAATTTTACCGTCTCATACCACCAATCTAATTTTGTTTTCTCCCACGGGCAAAACCTAAATTCTTCCCCTCCCAAATTCAAATTCTCTCTCCCTCCCAACTTCCTCTTCTTCGCTCCACAGACACCCTCTCAATCCCAATTTCCTGTTCTTCACTCCAATCTCTCCCATTCCACTTCCACTTCAAACCGACAAAATCTCTACACACTCAACTCCCTCTTCTTATTTCCACAGTTCCCTCTTCTTCCTTCCCAATTAAAATTTTTGGATCTCATGGAGACACCTATCTCTCTTCTTTTTTCTCATTCGCGCTGTCCGGTACGAGTGGGGAATCCATCATTGCACAGGTCGCCGGAAGGCGAGGAAAAAAACAGAAAATGGAAAGGAAAATGAGAAAATAAGAAGAAGAAGAAGAAGAGACAACAACCATCACATCCACATCTCCTCCATTTCTCATTGTTGTCAGTCGTCTTTCAACGTTCCTCGCAATCGGTCGTAGCAGGTCATGTTGTCGTTGTTATTCTTGATAAGAGAGAGTGAGAGAGAAGAGAGAAATAATGGTTTAAATTAGTGATGTGGTTTAGTAGGTCAAAAAATAAATTAATTTGGTGGTGTGACACAGTAGAATCTGCAGTGTTAAAGAGTTGCTGCCTATTTCTTATTTACTGCTTTTTTTTATCAAGCGTTGTAGCTAGAGTTGATCTTTTGAAATTTCTTCCTTGGTTTTTTTATTATTTTATTTTATACTTCGGGACTTATCTCTGACCATTTGTTTTGAATTGTAGACACCTTTATTCTTTTGTTTTTATACAAAAGTCGAATTTGAAACCCTCTTACTAATTTATTCGAGTGTCATGATGCTTTCCTTTCTTAATCTGCCTTGTTGTTAACTTCCCAACCATCCTCTTCATTGAAACTTTAGCAACACCCTCTCTTTCCTACCAATGAATGAACTTGAGTTGGCATTGGCATTGCAATTGGAAACATATAACCAATTCATGTAAGATCTACAGAACATGGATGAAATATCATATGACACATTATGATTACAGCACAATGTTCCAAGAACACATGGAAGTTCAAGTCAAGTCATCTTCATCGTTGCTACATAATGGAAGTGACATCAACAATAGTCCTAAGTTTCTCTCATTTTTCAGAGAACAATATTTTTTATGTATGTGATTAGACAATAGGGCTTTGATATGAAGCTTAATCATATGAAAGAGTATGATTTATAAGGGGTTTACTAGTTTGAGAACTAATTTGTTTTTCGATTGGCTTAAAATTGAAATTGATACTAACACATTTGTAGAAAACTGGCTAGAAAATTAATATAAATTATTGTTTGAATAACTACCAGCAAAAAGGTTCAATTTTTTGAAAAAAATAACTTTCGATGAGTTGAAAGCTATGGACACCAAAAGTATTAATATTTTTACACTTCTACTTCTGGTAGAAATATTTTTGAGAAAATAGGTAATCATTCCGTAGTTTTGTTAAATAACATTTACAAAAGTTGAATTACATGTAAGTTAAATGCAAAAAGTCTCGGTTACAAAGTTGCTATTATAAACGATTTTGTAGTACCATATCTTTTATTGCCCAACTAATTTATTTCTCTTGTTCAACTATTTTTTCATATACGGTTTACTTTCTCACTTGCAAGCTCAGAGCCGTTCTTTACCATTATCAACAGACAAGTGAAAAATTGTATTTATGCATTTGGTCGAGTATGTTCAAACTTTAAAATTTGAGTAAATACACTCTGAAAGGTTACAATAATAATAAAAATAAATAAATAAATAAAACAATAAGCTTTCTATTATTTCGTAAAAAATTCTATTAGTTTGCGTCTCTTCGTTTCCTATATGAAAAAGCATAATTTACAAGGGGTGTACTAGTTTGAGAATTAATTTGTTTTTCGATTCGCTTAAGATTGAAATTGATACTAACACATTTGTAGAAAAATGGCTAGATAAATTAATGTTTGAATAGCTACCAGCAAAAGGATTAAATTTTGAAAAAAATTACTTTCGATAAGTTGAAAATAGGTCTTTACTTCTACTTTCTCGTAGAGCACTTATGAGAAAATAGGTAATCATTCTGTAATTTTGTTAAATAAAAGTTAAATTACTTATAATTTAAATGCAAAAAAGTATTGATTACAAAGTTGCTATAAAATAGGTATTTACTTGCTCATCTATTCATCTATTCTCACTTAGTTTAAGTTGCTATATTATAAGTATTTACTTATAATTTAAATGCACTTATGAGATTTTTTTTTTAAAATAATTTATTTGTCTCTCAATTAGTTTTTAATTTGCTCATCTATTCTCACTTTTCACTTCAACCAGGACTTCATCCTTCAAATCATGTACATATAAAATTCAAACTCTACTTTTAGAGTTAGAGATAGAGGTTAAATCCCTCAAATCTCTCAAAGAATAGAAATTCTAGCGAACCTGGGAAATCATGTACATATAAAATACATATAAACATATACTCCAAAAATGTGTTTTAAAGAGGGGGGCAAAAATATATTTTCGCCCCCCAGGCAGGGACCAGGCTGGTTTCTCATGCAAGCTAGAATTGCTCATCAAAGAAACCAAAATCCACAGTTTCTTCTTCACACTCCATCGATTGGATAAGATGAGGAAAACCCCTATATTTCATCATCTTCAAAGATCTATAACTATTGAGTTATTTGAGCTCATCTTCACAAGATCCAGTAGGATCCAAACCACCTTATTCTTCTTTTTCTAGGTACCAGGTGCCTTCATTAATCACTGAGTTGGTCATCTCCACAAAAAAAATCGTAAGCAACTCAATCTCTTCCTCATTTTCTTCATGTAGTAGTAATCAACGATTCAAACCCTTCTCTTCTGTTGTGTTTCTATAAGTAGTAATCATCTTCAATGAATATAATAGTAATCATCTTCAATGACTGTCTTTGTTGTACTCCCCTTTTTGCTATAGAGTAATCAATGAATATAGTAGTAATTCTACAAGGCTTGGGTCCCCCTGCTTGGTTTGCTGCCTGGGGGCAAAAATACACTTTTGCCCCCCTCTTTAAACACCTTTTCCAAAAAGGTTGTTAAATAGGGGGGCAAAAGTGTATTTTTGCCTCCCCAAGCAGCAACCTCACTGGTTTTTCCAGGCCAGAAAAAATTTCGGATTTAAAACAAATTCGTGTTAAAGTAACTAATTTTTATATTATATTTAATTAATTATGACATCACTCCGCCCCCCCTCGACAAAAATCCTGGCTCCGTCACTGTTTCCATGTTCAGATATGTGTAAATTCTATTGTATAATGTAAGGTAGATTGTGTACGTTAAGATGCGAAGTCTGAGGTCGACTGATACTGGAAAACCTGATTGTTCAATGATTGAAAATTTGCTCATTTGTGATCTTATTTAACTCAATTTTGTCCATGTTAGACATCATTGTTCCTTTCATATCCAATTATAGTTCGCCATTTAATATATAGGTGTTATGATTCAAAGCATGAACTAAAGGGTTTCGAAGGAATCACCGATAAAGAGTTCATTCTTGTCCAGTTAATACACATCCTGGAAAAGAAGATGGTCCACTTCTCAACTAAAAGGAATTTTAACTTTGATCTGTTGTTATCAAAGCAATGCACCTCTCTGCTTAAAACAATAAGACAATATTTCTGTAAGTTAAACTCCTCGCATCCAATTATGTATTGTGAACATGACGTTGCTAACAACTAAAACAAACCTTTATTTGCTCTGGATACAAGATTGTTGAGACCCAAATCGGGGATTAGGCTATACTTTTGGTTGCTGAACAAGAATAAACAGATTTACGTAACCTAATGAAATTAGGCTATATGTGATTAACTAACAAGCCCATAGTCATATGTTGTAAAATGTTTTTGCGAAGAAACTCAAGTCACCATATTTATTATGAATAAGTTTTTTGGTGCACAAAAATTGATATTTTGTTCTCTTCATTTTAGCTATCAAGGCACAAAATCTGCAACATCCACGTGTTGGAGTACAAGCAATGAGGCCACAGGTTCAATCCCAACATATTTGAAAGGTACTAACCTACCATGTGAACCATTTTAATATTTTGCATGTACTAGTAGTAGACGTAAAGTTACATTTTGCTATTAGTCTTTGCCATGATGACAAATTTTTCAATCATTCGTACTCGTACTCTCATTGATGCTATTGGAGAATGATTCGATTGATGATGAAGAAAGAGAATTCTTGGTTCAGTTCTCCTCCTTAACGAAGGAAGAAATGATTGATAAAATTCTATTGAGTCCGACTCATAGTGATCATTTCTCAAAGAATGACTCCGGTTATCAAATGATTGAACAACCGGGATCCGTTTACTTACGATACTTAGTTGACATTCATAAAAAGCGTCTAATGAATTATGAGTTCAATAGATCCTGTTTAGCAGAAAGGCGGATATTCCTTGCTCATTATCAGACAATCACTTATTCACATTCACAAACCTCGTGTGGGGCTAATAGTTTTAATTTCCCATCTCATGGAAAACCCTTTTCGCTCCGAGTAGCCCTATCCCATAAACAATAGAAGATAGAAACAACACATTTGTGCTTATGTGCTACGCTACATATGTTTCTTATGTAAGTCTCGCTTGATGCTTCATAGAGGAAGAAAGTCATTTAGTAAATACTTATTACATGAAACTATCAGATTCGAGTCACATGATTTCATCATGTATTTAAAAACAGAAACTAAATAAATAAAAACATTGCCTCCTCTCCACCACCCCCTTTCTCTCGCACGTACACACAAAATTTTTTTTTTTTCCGATTATATTGTATTGAAGATTTCTTTGAACAATACTCTGTTCTTGTTGCAATAGAGGAGAGGTTGTGTTTGGCTGCAAATTTCAAATTGAACAATTTACATTTTTTTGGTCGGATCCGGTTTAATGATACCAATCCAAGTTGGTGATCAAGGCCTAACTCAAGATGGAGATATGGAGCCTATACAAGAGAAATTCAATGCCAAAAATAAACAATATAATAATAGCATAAAAACAAAAATAAAAGATGTGCAGTTGTCGATAGCTAAACATGTGGTCCCTCGTTTGCACTTTTGAAATTAAAAGTAATAAGCAAGGAAGATATTCTCAAAACAATTAATGAAAATGGGGCAAAAAAATTACAAATCTAAGATTAGATAAATCTATCTTTTTCTTGTATTTTTCAAATACTCTAAGAGCCCTAACACTGAAATTTAATTTTTAAGATTTTAAAAACTAGAGATTCCTAATTGCCAACCAAACTCAGTTTCTCAATTAAAGATATATTGTTTAAATACTATTCTTACCAATTGAACCTTTTTTTGTCACGATGTTTAGATGCTTTGCACGTGGTAGAACTTGATATGCTCCTTCAATCTCATCGCCATCGCTTTCTTATGATGTTGGCATATGGGACACATAGTTTCAGTTGCACTGATAGGAGTTTGATTTATCTCCACACAGTCATGAGTTTTTTTTGCAACGGCTACTAGGTTGTGGGCAACATAGTTTTTATACCTGAGAACAAAATGAGTTAGACCCAATCGAAATAAATGACTAAGAATAAGCATAGTAGTGATCTATGAATGAAACAAAATAACTAAGAATAGGCATATTCATTCCATATCATATTCAGTTGCCACGAGAGATTATCTCTTCCTCCATTGATAGCTTTAACCACATCAAAGGCATAAGAGAGATGATCCTATATTTCACCTAGATTAGTGTTTTCTTGATTGCACCTGACTAAGCTTCAAAGCTGTATAACACCTTACATATCCTACCTATTTTCAATCCTTAGATAATTTCCCCTGGAAGTTTATTGTTATCAGTTTATAGTTGATAACAGTAATATGAGGTTTAGATTCAACTACCTCAAAAAATCAATTAATTTATTGATGTTGCATGAAGAGGTTGATGTTTGGAGGGAGAGTCTCGTACCAAACCAAAAAGGAAGTCTTAACGATTGGACTGAGACTAGGATTAACTTATCATAAATCGAAGAAGTTGTCAACTCCGAAAGCAATAATCTTCTTCCTCCAAAATAGACTTTGTAGAAACAGAGTTAGCAAATTTGTTGCTTCCACTACTTGAAGATTATTGAGATCGAATCAGGATGTAGGTCCCCATCCAAAAAATTCCTCTCCATCTCTTTCGGACACAAGCATACTCCAAAGTCTCGGGAATAAGCTTCTAAATGGAGTATCCCTCACCTACACATCATGCCGAAGTTTGGCCTATTACCAAGCCAAAAGCAAAAGGAAATTCCTCTCTGGATCTCTGGGGAATGAGCTCATTGTTTATGCATCCTTGGATGCTAGTGCTTCATCCATTTTCAATCTGCAATATACATGTAAAACTATCCACCCCAGCGAAAAGGTTTTTTCTCCAACGTTTTGTTCGGGTTAGAGTTTGATCATAGAAAGATGACTCCTTTCATGCACAACTCTCAAAATGTTTTACTAACTTTGGATCTAAGAATTAATTTCTTTATTTTAGACTAAGTTTGTGAACAATTCTTTCACTACTATTATATGATTTTTTTTCTTCCAGATTGATGAAAATAAGTTTTTAATTCTTTCAGGCTAATGATGCAAAATTATTAGATGCATTTTCTCAACAGAGACAATCCCTTGTGGTGTGATTATTGTGGAGATTGGAGGGAATTGCTAAAAATGGTGAATGATAATTCTTCTACTACTTACTTTTGCATTCGAGTGTTGTTTTGTTATTGTCCTAAATGTTCGGTAGTTATTGATAAAACTTATGTCCCTCCTTTGTGTTGGGTAACACGATTGTTAGCTTTTCTGCTCATAATAGAAAGTGGTTATATTCATTTAATGCCTTAGATCGTAATGTTCTTTTGTCAATCAACTGTCAGTAAATAGCTAATACTATGGAGCATTTGTCAATAAATAGCTAATACTTTGGACATTTGTTAAGCCGGTTGCTGATTTTTCCTTTTACTAGAAATTTAGTGTCCAGATGGCTTGGGTAGTCTGGATGAACCATCTATGTTGTTTTTGTGATAACTTTTTTTTTTTTTTGAACATGTAGGGAAACAAACTTACTATATACAAAAAAGATCTCGAAAGAGAATCTAGAGATCGTTACCAAATTTACTGAATTTCAACCCCCCACCACTTCTCAAGCCATACTTTTTTTAATCCCATGGAGGACAACTCCCTTTCCCTTGGCATACCTTCTCACCCCAGCCATCCATTCCATCCAAGAAATAGCTTTGAAGGAGAGTTATCAAAGAACCTTGGGTTAACAATGACCACCCAATTTTAAACGGGGGATTTTTATTTATTTTGGTCTCTTGGCTAATGCCATTAATGGGCTTGGTATCTTTTTCATTACCTGTTTAGATATTGGTCCTTTTTTTCAGCTGACCATCCCGGTCAAGTGTAACATACATGTCACATGATGCGGTTATGAAGATTAATGCCCTTATTATAACAGGAGGGACCAAATTCTAATTTGCAAGAGGGGTAAATGTGCCTACTAAAACATCATGTGGCTCCTTTATTGGATGGTGAACCAATAGAAAAAAGAACCAAGATCTAAATAGGTATTAAAAAATGAACCAAATTGAACCCATTTATGATATTAGCTAAAGAAACCAAAATAAAAAAAATCCCCAAAACCAGAAACTAAAACAAACTTTCATAAACCTTCAAGCCCTGTTTCAAGCCCAAAACTCTACGAAGGCTTAAAAATATAGTGAAAAACAGGAGGGATAGTTCAAACCTGATCATTGTGTATGTTAGGCAGATGTGATGGTTGGTTGACTATAGAGGAGTGACATCCTTTGCTTTGGAGTAGGAATCAGGAATCAAAGGGGCAAGGGTAACAGTTGTGATAAACATTTGGTAGAGAACTATAGGCCTGACTTTCCCTAATTTTGTATTTAGGTTCGACCGTTGGATGTTAGAAGCTAAACACATGGCATAAGAACAAGTCGCACGACACTGAAAAGTTTTTTTTTGAAAGGCAAGCGTGCCATCGGTGGGTATAGAACCCAAGACGTGGGGGTTAAACCATCCAAGCAGGCTACCATTGGCACAACACTGAAAGTTAGTAAGCCCCAGTGGCCTTATAGTAGATTAGCTCTCAACTGTGTGCATTGCACGCCCTAGTCCGCTTTAATTGCTTTGTATAGATATGAATTATGGTGATGGTGATGTTGTAATAAAGAAAAAAAAATATTCTTAAGGTTTCTTCTGAAAAGCTTGTTGTATGCTCGCTTAATGCCTTTCCATATACTAGAGGCTTTAAACATTTCTTTAGAGTTTCAAGCTTCTGACATTAAGTATTTTTCAGTGGATGAATTTCCATATGTGTGTCTTCAAATTTTCAAGTGCTTTTGCTCAAATTGTAAATAGTAGTTAATTGTGTAGTTGTCTTGTTCAAGTCTATTATGCTTATATTTGAAGTTGTAAATAGTTTTTACTTGTGTAGTGGCTTCATGTACGATGGACTGAAGCATACATGTTTAGAGGAAAGCCTATGGGATGATGGGATGGCGCGTTGGATATGTAAGTAATACTTTTTATGATGCATGTTTTGGTTGAAGGATTGAATTATAATTTTTTATTAATTATTATAAGAAAACAAACCTTATTATTCAAAAAAAAAAACATATTAATGCTTCATTTGAGACTATCAGTGAATTCCAATTAGCATACAAAGAGTCAATATAGGCCCTTAAAAGACAGATGATGAGATACCCAACTCTACAATAAAATCAAAATCTCCATGCCTACTGTATCCCAATTAGAAGCTTTATTCTGGAACATTCGGGAATTACGTTCTAATCAAACCGCCCAACATATCGCAAAAGGGATCAGCTTCTATTAAATCATCCCTTTAGGGATAATATGATTCAGTATCTTCCACGAGGGCAATAACTTCTCAATGGATGCTGGCATCACACAATATAAACTAAATATTCTTGTCAGATATCTCTAAGCCAAACTTACCACTCACAATGAAGAAGAAGATGAAGTGAGCCCCATTCTCAGAGAAACTCTCACAGGAGTGACATTGATGTCCATACCTCTATGAGCTAGCTCAACCTGGTTGGAATTTTATTCCAAACAACCATTCACATAAAGAAAGAAACTTTGGGCGAGTCCCATTCTTCCATACCAACTTCACTAGGAAAATCAAGATGAGATTCATAATCAATCTAGAAGAGAGCGAACACACCGAGAAACCATTGCTCTTATCCTCTTTCCAGATCCATTTATCCTCCTCAACGTAACTCCTTCAAAAACACTAGATAATTCAACAAACTTCCAATTCATTTCATCATTGATGCACTTACCAAACTCTGTTACCACACTACCTTTCCTCACACATATAAGGCAAAAAGTCTTGAAAATTTATTTTGAAATAATCATCTCACACTATTTTTCCATACCAACTTTACTGGAAAATCAAGATGAGATTCATAGTCCATCTAGAAGAGAAGGAACACACCAAAAAACCATTGCTCTTATCCTCTTTTCGGATCCATTTATCCTTCTGATTTCCCAACATACCACCTTCAAAACCCTAGATAATTCTACAAACTCCCAATTCATTGCATCATTGATACACTCACCAAACTCCATTACCACGCTACCTTTCCTCACACATAATGCAAAAAGTTGAAAATTTTTTATATTGAAAGATTCATATCCACACCAAACATCGTGTGTGGGAGGTCTAACTAAGTGAAGATTTGTCTCATTCCCAATTATATTGAGTCCTAAAAGTTAGGACTCTGTTGATGTGTGTTTCCATTTGAGTACTAATTCTATGGTAGTTTATTGATTGCTGGTTTTTTATGACAATCAATACAATGTCAGAGGAAAAGAAACAACCCATCAAGAAAGAGCCATTTGAGGATTGTCCTTTAAAAAACAAAAACCTTATACATTTGTTATATATACTCTAGTGTTGCATATATACGATAGAAAATATTGAATAAATGCTTTGTAGTCTTCATCATTCTATTACATTTTCATTAGTGGATAATTCTTAGAGGGTAGGTGGCTTAAAACTGTCTATTATTACTTCTCACTCATAATAGTTACCAAGATACAAACAAATCATTTGATCAACAAGAAATTCGATTGTCAGGTCATCAAATTTCTTCAATTTGAGCAAACAAAATAGCTTGTTTACGAGAACTTATTATGCAATGTTACCGGCTTTTCATTATGTTCCCATATATAGCAAAGTTTGTTCCTCATTCTTTAATTAATTTCTATATATAGTTCCATTTCATTGTAATTTTTTATGGGATTCACTCCCATATAGCAATCCTACAACTACTTTTGCCATTGTCAATAGTATATATTTTTATATTTTTGGTTTACCCTTTTATGAAAATGTTGCATTGGCTCAAGTAACCGGTATTCAAATTTTGTCAATGATCCTAAGGAGACCCGTAAAAAGGTAAAATAGATGTGCAAAAGCGTTTCATGTTCTTGCAAACATTTCTCTTATGCTTCATATTTCCAAACTTGGGAGTGGGGATCATTTATGTCACTATAAAATAAACGCATCTAAGGATATAACCGTTTCATGTTTTTGCAAACATTTCTATTAGATATAATATTTCCAACTGGGGGTATCATATATGTCAATATAAAATAATAAATGCATCTAAGGATATAATCTCTCTCAAAAAAAAAAAAAAAAAAGCCCCTCGATCCTGGATACAAAACAAAAAAGAGTAAAATGGTAGAACAAAGGGAAATGCTTATGCGCCCATAGCCCGGTACTTCCCATGCAAAATCCCTTCTCCAATAAAAACCCTGATTGCTCTCCACATACATAAGCTGGAAAAAAAGGTTAAATTAAATTATTGACAATTAATTTACACATAAAAAAAGTAAAAAGAAAAAAGAAAAAAAAAAAAACCTTACCAGTTGAAACATGAAGAAGCATCTCCAGTTTCTTGCATCCCTTTGAAAATTCCAAAATAGTCTTAGCTCCATAAGTATTAGTGCCCAATGCCACATCGTATCTACAGAATATAATAAAATTTTTATTTTTATTTGTTCTTTTTATGGTGTCATAATTAACTGAACTTTTTTCAGATTAAATACCTCTCGTCAAATTTGGTGTTTGCAGCTACATTTGCAACGATGTCAACTTAATTGAGAATTTGTTCCTTTACATCTAAATCCTTCAATCCCAAGTTTTGGTAAGAAATGTCAACAGGAACTGGTATCAGTTTGTTTCTAATAAACTCATCATAGCCTTCAGCATGTTTCTCTTTCAGTACTTTGAATAACTCCTTCCCTAAAACCTGAAAAATGAGGAATTAATTAGCATTAATTAAAGCAATGAAGTTTTTATAACAATTCATTTTCAATTTTGATTTGTTGGTGGTCTCATTTTACTATTTTCATTTTTATGTATTAATACTCTATACATCATGTACGTTGGAATGTACAAAAAAAAGCTATAACAAAGTTTCGTGTTAACTATTACCAACCACTGGATACATCACTGTGTGAACAGAGGCGGACCCACTAAGGGGCTTCTTATTTTTATAGTTGTATTTTTCTTAATTTTTAGTTCAAAAAAGAATTTAAAAGTTGACCACTTGAAAACGGTTGAAGAGGTATCGGGACAATGTTCCAAAGCTTAAGAGAAGTTTTAGAAATGTTGAAGTAAAAGAACTACATGAAGAATATTTTGTATCGGATGAAGACACCGAAGGGGAGGATGTTGAGTTTGAGTCCAATGCAGCGAGTCTTGAAAATGGAAGGATATGAAGAAGAGTAAAAAGCCAAGCATTGATTTAAATTTAATATGTAAAAAGTGAGTGTTATTTGCAGATGATATTGTCTTAATGGATGAGACTAGTGTAGGTTTAGGTCAGAAATTAGTTAAGTGGCGGGAGGCTTTAGAGAGTAAAGGTTTTAGAATTGGCCGTTCGAAGACGGAGTATCTGGTGTGCAACTTTGGGTGTGAACCAAGAGGGAGAAGTAATGCAATTGAGATCGAAGGTGTCGAGGTCCCGGAGTGTGAGGCTTTTCGATATTTAGGATCTATAATTCAAAAGAATGGGGCCATTGGAGCAGATGTAGACCACAGGATTAAAGCTGGTTGGTTGAAATGGCGAATGGCGTCAGGAGTATTATGCGATAAAAGGATGCCTGCAAGGCTAAAAGGGAAATGTTATAAGACAATTGTTCGACCAGCCATGCTATACGGTTCAGAATGTTAGGCTACTACGGTACAACATACGCATAGGATGGCAGTAGCAGAAATGCGTATGTTAAGGTGGATGTGTGGTAAAACTCGTAAGGATAAAATTAGAAATGAAAAAATTAGGAGATACTTAGGTGTAGCACCCATAGAAGAAAAAATTAGAGAAAGACGTTTAACTTGGTTTGGTCATGTGCGGAGGAGACCAAGCACGGCGCCCATTAGAAAATGTTTAGATTGGCAAGTTAATGGAGGGTGTAGACGGAGGGGACGACCGTTGAAAACTTGGATGACGGGATATCAATGAGCTTGGATTAGGGGAGGACATGTGGGAAGATCGCATTGCTTGGAGAACTAAAATCCATGTAGCCGACCCCGAAAATCTCGGGAATAGGCTTTGATGACGATGATGATGATGATGATGTAAAAAGTGAGTGTAATTTCTACTAATAATACCTCTTTATGCATACGTTGTGTAGCTGATTTGGTATCTGCAGCTCTTAGAACAAGAAAGAGCCTCTTCACATTCAGTTGAACTCTAAGCACTTTCTCCACAAAAACTACACAAACAGACTCATACTGTAACATCTTCGTTTGTTGAACCAATTCCATAAAAAAAAATGAAAGAGAAGTAAAGAAAGAAGATCGTAATCAAACCCTTTGCAAGAAACCCAGAAGAACCAGTGATCAAAATGCTTTTATCTTGAAGAGACTCGACAATCCCATTGAGAAAAAAGGATAGATGAATTAGGTTCTGTGAAGCTTGACAATGTATTTATATGATGTCGATGTGATGATAGACTGCACAACAGCAAATATTGAAGATTTTCGTAAACTATAAAGTCTATTTGGAAGTAGTTATATGATGTCAAAGTTATGATGTCACCAATCTTTGCCTTTATATTTATGTTTCTAAGAAAATAATGAACTCATATTAGATCTTTATGTCCGAAAAATTATGAATATCTATAAATGGAGCAGGGCTTTGCACCCTACACCCAGATGCAAAAAACTCGTCTGCATCCCTAAATACCCATATAGATTTCCCAATCCTTCTATGATAATTTAAGCTAAATAAAAGTCACTTCATCTGTTTCTTTTTCAAATTCCTACAATTACTAACAAGTACCTCATTATGCATGCGATGTGAAGCTGTCTTGGTATTAGCAGCTCTTAAAAGAAGAAAGAGCCTCTTCACATTAGCCTGAACTCTGAGAACTTTTTCCACAAAAACTGCACCCAATCATCCAAGTTTTAGACTATAAACATACTAAGCGGTCAAAGAAAATGTGGAACCAAGCGTATTCGACAACGCTTTGCGGGTTTGTAGAATAAGCATGCACCTTTTGCTAGAAAGCCAGAAGAACCAGTAACCAAAATGCTTTTATCCTCAAGAGACTCTGCAATTCCATTCAACCCTATTGATCAGAGAAACAAAAGAAAGAAAGATGTGAAGGAACTATGAAGCTTAGGAGTGTATTTATATAATGGTAGAGAGTTGATGATTAGTCCATTAAATTTGCATGCAAATAGTTCTTCATCCTTTTGGTCACTCAATAGAAAGACATGTTAACAGTTGGATTTTAATTTCTTTCACCATAAGTCAATATTATGTCGGATAGGCAGGGCTAGCCCAGTGTTACCAAGGGTTACATGCCACCCTGAATCAGTAAACTTACAAATGAAGAAACCTGCAAACGAAAGCAACGTTCCAATTACTAAGCCTACCCCCAACTGCACTCTTAGTAAGGAGTTGTGTCACGTCTCCAACCATACCACTTACTAGAGCGATCCTCATTTCTAATTATGGGCTGTCATATTTGTCCATTTTATAAATTGTTTCGCAACTTTCAAATTTATTTATAGGAGAAGATAAACGTTTTTGCAAGTTGATAACAATTTTTTGCAAGTTTATCTCAATTTTAAGTACACTTGTATAACTAAAAGGTTATTCATGTAAGGGGGTATTCAAGTTCTATAGGAGTTTTGTTGAAGAAACTGCCACGATCCTCTGGCTAGAATATCGCCTAAATCCAGGCTATAAATTCTGCAGCTAGATTTGTGTTGTCAGATTTAAATATGTGATACACCTACGAACTTGTATTGTTAGTAAGACTCGAACCCTCCTAGATTGTGGAGGGATAAGTTTAAGGCCAAATTGTGTTCTTTCATTCATTCATCAGCAATATAAATACTGTAGTCAAAATACAATAGGAAACCACCATACAGTAGGAAACCTCCCAAACCAAGGAAACAAATCACTAGTCATCGGAAAGTTTCCTAACCCCATAAAACTTGCAACACAATATGCTAAAATATATTTTCCTAACAATAGAATGTATTTCCTAATACTGGAAGATATTTTCCTAATAATAGGATGTATTTCCTAATACTGAAAGATATTTTCCTAACAATAGGATGTATGTCCTAATATTATATGATGTCAAAGTTATGATGTCACCAATCTTTGCCTTTATATTTATGTTTCTAAGAAAATAATGAACTCATATTAGATCTTTATGTCCGAAAAATTATGAATATCTATAAATGGAGCAGGGCTTTGCACCCTACACCCAGATGCAAAAAACTCGTCTGCATCCCTAAATACCCATATAGATTTCCCAATCCTTCTATGATAATTTAAGCTAAATAAAAGTCACTTCATCTGTTTCTTTTTCAAATTCCTACAATTACTAACAAGTACCTCATTATGCATGCGATGTGAAGCTGTCTTGGTATTAGCAGCTCTTAAAAGAAGAAAGAGCCACTTCACAACTTCACATCGAAATAGTGAGAAAGCCTCAAAACCACAATTGATCAAATCGACCAAGCATGCTTTCGTTCGTCCATCCATTGATCGAGTTTTGATTCTCTTTTCAAGCTGTGAGCCTGTGAGTTTTCGCCTTTCTCAATCTCAATCTTTGCCTTCGTTTTCGATTCTCTAAATCTTGAATTCGTGGACGTGTTTTCTTTGTTCTTGATTTAGTTTTGAATGGTGTTTTTGGTGCACTATGGACTTCACGAATTGGAGAATTCAATCATTCAGGTCGTTGGTGAATATTTTCACCGTTTTTATGAGTTTTTCGTTTAGTTCTCTTCTTGGATTGTATCAGTGTTGCTTGGTATTTGGATCTTCAGTTTCATATGAATTTTCAGCATCAATTTGCAATGTAACGATAGATAGTGTATTATTGTAAGATTGTACAAAATCATTCAGAAAAATAATAGGCGTTATGATTGATCTAGTTTTCCAATGTGGGGTGTGTTTGTCGAGAGTCTAGAGTTAGGTGTAATTGGTCTTTCTGATTTGGATTTTTTATTTAGGGTTTAAGGTTTGATTAGAAACACAGGTGATGCAGATAAGTTTTTGTGAAAATAGTGTTTGGAGAAGTTCTATTAGGTTTAGTTTACAACCTGTTAGTTTTTAGTTTTCTTAAATTTGAAGCACCACTAATCTTGAAACTAATGGTGTTTTGAGTGATTATTACATGTTTCTACTAGTGTTTGTTGTTTTTTGGGATGATTAACTAGAACTGTTGATAGTTGTTTGCCTTGGTTTGATCATATGAATGAATCCATTTGTGCACGGTGGATAGTTGTATGTTTTTTGTTCCTATTTTGCTATAGAGGTCTCTGGTGAGCATTGCCATATCATGAATGATTATTTTTTGGTTTGTGAGTTGAAAGTAGTTTAGTGTTTGTATGTTTTAGTGTGGTCATCGTAATGGATAGCTGAGTTTAGGGGTTGTTCTAGTTTGATATAAGTGTCGAATGAATCAGTTTAAGGGTTGTCTGTAGCGTTAAATTGCTAAAGTCTTGTATGGATGTTTGCAGGGCTATGATTATTGAGAATAATAGAATATACTCTTGTATTATTCTATGTAAAAGCTGTTTCATGGTTACAAAAACTAGAACTTGATATTGACATAGAAAGTTGAAGTTCATGGAATATGGAAATGTCTTTGGTTGCATAAAATCTTATTCCATGAGAGATATGAAGGGAATAGGAAGGACAAAAACAATAGGATTTTAAATGATCTAAGGGTGTCTTTGATTGCATGAAATCTTATTCCATGAAAATCTATCTACATCTAAGCTAATTTGAGGTTAAGTCATCAATCCACATAAAATTTTGAGACTATAAATTAAGTAGCAAATTTATGTTTATAAATTAAGTAACATTCCACCATTAGCTAGAAATGGCAGGGGTTTTTATGTTTGGATTTGCATGAAGTAGCAAATTTTAGTTGGTTAAAGATTTTGTCTTCGAATAGGAATTATTTTTCTTTTCTTTTTTCCTTTATTTATTTATTTATTTATTTTATTTGTCCTGCAGGATTGTGTCCAAACAATCTGAGAAAAATATTCCCAATTCAATAACGAGTCTTCGAAACTCGGCCCATCTGTATGTGATCAATTTGCACTTACCATATTGATCTACTGGTTAAACGAGGGTCCTGATTTAGTCACCGAGGTTGGCAACATTCACATATTGGAGCACATTTATGAGGCCGCGTGTTCAATCCCAATGTACGGTTACTTGCAGCAGACGAACAAAGATTATAATAATGTGATCTAGGCACGTATGCAATAATAACTCACAAGTCATATCACGTACTTTTCCCTGTCTCTTGTGTTGTGTTGTGACTTCTTGCATACGACACTGATTTTTTAGCAAGATACCTGAATGGCGATCTATGTTACTTTAATATTGAAGGGCAATAGACACGCAGAGTGCAAATCAAGCTTAGCATGACTTTTCAGGAAGATCTGAAATACATCAATTCAACTTCTTCTTTTTTCTTTTTTTCCTCATTTTATTTTGTGTATTCATTTTTTTTCTCGTATTCTTTTTTATTTTATAGTCTTATTCTGTATAAAGACAATAGATCAACTTTTCATTGCTAGTTGTATTTTATGGTAGTCTTATTTTTCAGTCAAGCAAATTACTATTCTTTTTATCCTGGAGGCTGTATTAATTGGTCTTGCAAGAATATACTTCTTTACTGGAAACATCCAGGGCATTTGTGCTTGTATTTTGCATTGGTTGCTCCAGGCCAACTTTTTCAAGTGACTCCAAACACCTTCATTGGTTGAGCAATTTTTTATTTAGGGTTGAGATGGTGACCAGATAATGGATGTTCATGAAGATCGATGTCAGTGGCATCTAGTAGTTAGGACGAAATAAATGTTTGTGATTTCTCCGAATAGCTTTTTGATTTATCAGTTTTTAGTTGATATTCAATGTAGTTAGTGATGATACATCAATAGTACTTTGATTACGATCATACACGTGGCAGAAATTATCTATCACAAGGAATAAACACCTCACACTAAATATAGATAATAAGTCCAGTCACTAAAGCCCAAAGAGACATTTTGTAGTGGACCATGACTAAAGTTAAAGGCCCAACGGACTTCTCCCTTAGAGAAGAGAGACGTTATGAAGGAGACAAGTCATGACAAAATATTTTCCTAAGGATGCATCTCGATGAACAAGGAAATCGTTGTGAGAAACATTCCTCCTCATTGCGCCTTACATGCTTAAGTCATGCACAGAGTTAATTACTCTCATTACAAAAGGTAAAGGAGAGATTCACGAAGGAGGTATGCAAAACAGTACAATTATACTCTGTCCAAGTTCATTATTTCTTACAATTAACTAACTTAAGCATCAGAGTATCTTCGACCACCAAACAGGTGGTCTCTGGCAATCTAACCTTATTTTGTAGGTCAGATCTCGAGGATAACAGATTTGGAAGCATCAATTAGCTACATAACATTCTCTTTCATTATTCCTAGTATTTTTTGCTTGATCAAGCATAGTAGCTAGAGCTTATTTTTTCAAATCTTCTTCCTTGGTTTTTACTTTAGGACTTATCCCTTGACCTTTTGTTTTGAGTCGTGGACACTTTTATTCTTTTTTTTTTTTTTTATATATAATCGTTGGATTTTAAACCCTCTTCCAATTTATTCCAGTGTCATAACAATTTCCTTTTTTAATTGCCTTGTCATTAACTTCCCAAAAATCTTCTTCATTGCAACTTTAGCAACACCTTATGTTTCCCATACATGATAGAACGGATATACAAGTTAGATTTTGATGAAAATTGTATAAACATATAATTAATTCATGTAAGATGAAAATCCTCTGATACACTTTGATTACACCACAATGTTCCAAGAACACATGGAAGTTCAAGTCAGCCATTTTTATAAATGCAACACAATAAAAGTGGCATCAACAATAGTCCTAAGTTTCCCTCATGTTTTTTGAAGAACAATGATTTTTTTTTAAATCTATTATGTATATGATAATTTTATCAATAGGGCTTTGATATGAAGCTTAATCATATGAAAGGGCATAATTTATAAGGGCTTTAATAGTTTGAGAATTAATTTGACTTTCGATTGGCTTAAGATTTAAATTGTTACCAAAACAACTATAGAAAAATTGGCTAGATAAATTAATGTTCGAATGGCTACCAGCAAAGGGGTTCAAAGTTTTGAAAAAAATAGCTTTGGATGAGTTGAAAGTTATGGACACCAAAAGTATTAATACTTCTACCATTTTGTAGAAGCACTTATGAGAAAATAGGTAATCATTCCGTAATTTTGTTAAATAACATTACAAAGGTTGAATTACTTAGAAGTTAAACGCAAAAAGTATTGGTTACAAAGTTGCTATAAAATAATGACTTTGTAGTACATATCTTTTTTCTTGTTCAACTAGTTAATTGCTCTTATTCAACTATTTTTCGAAATATGGTTAACTTTCTTACTTGCAAGTCCACAACCGTTCTTTACTATTATCAACAAACAAGTGAAGAATTGCATTTATGCATCCGGTCAAGTATATTCAAGTATTAAATATTTGACAAAGAAGACACTCTGAAAAGGTTACAATAATAGTTTTTTTTTTTTTTTTTTTTTTTAAAGAAAATAGTAAGCTCTTCATTCTTTTGCAAAAATTGTTAGCATAATAAGGCAAATCAATTATTATTGTACAACAATAGATACAATTATGTAACATGTTATTTAGGTGGTGTGGTTACAGTGGTAGGAGGGTAGGTCAAGTAGGGTGGTGGTTACAGTGGATGCTTTGCTCGCATGATAAAGAGGAGGTGAAGAAAAGAGGGGAAAAAATGGATGGTTGGTAGATGAGAGGGGTAACAATAATTATTACGAATTTATTGTGAAGTTATTATTGAAATAAAATTTCATTAAGTACTCAATGATAAATGATAAGTGATCAGCACATCCCAAGGTGCTTACTCCAATCAGGAATTTCAACTTCTCATCAAAACTAAAAACAAACACTTTTTTTAAAGTGTCTCGCTTCTTATTGAGACTCCAGAGTCTATTCAAAACCAAAAACAAACTCCATCTTAGAGAGATTAGAGTAAACTTGCATCTTATGCTCATAAGAGTAGTTAAAGTTAAATAGTCAAAGGTGTACCAGCTGAGTTGGTAGATGTGTTTTAAAAGGAATCATACGTCACCAATTTGAAACCGGTCGGCAGCATGGGGTGTAGAGGGTTAAGGGTAAAAACAGGGTAGTGGTGGCTGTGAAACTCAATTTATCTTGAGTGAATCGACAGTATCTATTTTGCTTTTACCTTTTTAGCCTTTTTGTTTCAAGAAATACTCGGGTGCACATAGCCATGGTATTTCCCATGCAAAATTTAGAACCAAACACACTCCACACTATAAAATCGTCCAACCTAGAGAGGATCGCCAGTTCAGTTCTCTTCTTAGACCCAGAGCGAGCAAAGAACAGAGCGAGAAGGCGATCGATTCGATGGGTGTGAGGGCTTCAATTGTGGTGGAAGGCAGTCTGGGGAGAGTGGGAATTGGAGTTGAACCTCTTCAGATGATCCACTCTCTGGATTTGCATGATGGGTATATTCAAAATCCAATCTTTTTTTGTTGATCTGTCTGTTCTAGTTCAGATCCTTTACATGTTTACAATCTCATTTGTACAAAACCCAATTGTAGATCGAAAACCTTAGAACATTGTTTTCTTGAATTCATTAAAAGAAACTGATAACTCCAAATTTTGCATGTTTACTCTGAACACATGTTTATTCTCAAATTTCAACAATACCCATTGTCTGATTTTGCATACACCAAGAGAAACTGACAATGAAACGTTTAATCTCAAAATTTGGCAAAACCCATTACCTGAATTTGCATACATCAAAGGTGATTGATTGAATTGAAATGAAGTTCAATCTTCGAAAATGGGACTTTGTTATTGAAAATCTAATTCTGAATTATGAGGAGCACATCTGAAAGTTGTGCTGATTTGTTGGTCATCGTACTGATGGATCCATATAATAAACTCAATTTGCATTTATCACATCTTTGTCTTTCTAGGTATTTAATGTCATTATAAGGCTTTTTTGTTAGATTCAGTGTGATTTGACTTAACAGATTATGTTAGAATATGCATTAACAAACTCGTGTTGTTTCCATGTTCAGATACATGTAAATTCTGTCGTATCATGTAAGGTAGATTCTGTATGTTAAGATGCAAAGTCTGAGGTTGACTGACACTGGAAAACCCACTTGTTCAATGATAGAAAATTTGCAAATTTGTGATCTTATTTAACTCAATTTTGCCCATGTTAGACATCATTGTTCCTTTCCTATCCAATCATAGTTCGCCATTTAAGATATAGGGGTTATGAATCAATGCATGAACTAAAGGGTTTACAAGGAATCACCGATAAAGAGTTCATTCTTCCTCACTATTGCTATCTTCATAGTCACAGTTTTCTTCCATGTTTTCAGTGTTGTCACTTTCACCTGATTTATTATTGTTTTTGTCAACACCCATCTGTTCATTTTCGGTACCTGCACCCACATTACAACCCTTCAATGTGTTCCTATTTTCTTGTTGTGCGCGTGATATGAAGGTATGCCTCCCTTGTGCAATGGTCCAACCATCATTGGGTTGTTTTCCAGCCACTGATGTTTTCTCCACTGGTCTCCACGCCTTAGGAGGTGCTCTCCTAGTTTCCTTATTCTTCGAGCGTTGTTGTCTTGTCCCTTTGAACACACGAGCCTTATCAATACCACACCTAATTTCTGTATGCCCAAATCTTTTACACTTAGTGCATGTTAGAGGTTTCCACGGGTATTCCATACTAAGAACGAATGAAAATCCATTTTCAACCCCAAACTCAAGAGTGTCAGGGAGAGGATTACAAGCTTCCACTTCTATACAGATTTTAGCGTAGTTGAGTCTAGTGCGTTCCTTAGTGGCTTTATCCATGCAAAGAGGTTTTCCTATATTGCTAGCAATCACGCTGAGGCCTATTGGGGTCCAAAACTGTTTAGGTACATGATAGAATCTAACCCAAATGGGGACCTTTGACATGGGTTCGTTACTTAACTCAAATTCTTTAGACCAACTTCTGATAACAAAAAGGTTTACCTGCAATATAAAGAGGTCCATCTTGGAGGACTTTTTGTCATCTTCTTCAGAGAATTTGAAGAAGAACCATTCCCCATCTGTTGTCACTTGCATATTGCCTTTTGGATTCCATTTCCTTGTAAAAACACTCTGCACTAAATGGTAGGGGAGCTCGGAGCCAATGAAGTAACCCACGAGGTGTTTACCCCAAATCGCATCCCCTTCCTTTGCAATTTGGCTAGGCAGGATGCATTTTCCTCCATCAATCTTTGGAGTATGGAAAGACAAAGGGGTCGAGCAGGCAAAATTGTTAGACTTTCCAAATAAAGCTCTCCAAGGGCCGTCACTGGTCACCGAGATTCCACCGCTTGATGGCGAGGTAGATGTCGGTGGTTATGCGCCCTTCTTCTCACTTTCGCACTGAACTGTTATTACATCTTCTATTCGTTTTCCTTCTCCAGCCTTAGCTGTAGGTCCGCTAGGGTTCCATTGTGTGCCTCCCTCTTGTATGTTGTCTCCCCCTTGAGAGGTAACGGTAGCAATAGTAAGATCGTGTTGCATCATCATCAATCCATGATCCTATTGACTGATTCAAGAAGCAAGATCGATTCGAGCTACTCGCAAAACCCTAGATCGCCCAAACACTAGCCGCCTCCATGTGGCGATTCTCTCAATAGATTTGTTTCCTCCTTGGATTGGAGAGGTGGTTTTGGTGGAGGGGGAGGGCGGTGGAGGAGGTCGGATCTGAAGCAGTGGAGGGGGTTGGGCTGCGAGGGGAGGGGGTGGGCTTCGAGGGGAGGCAGAAAGGGGAGGGTTGCGAGGGGAGGGGAGGTAGAGGGGGTTGGGCTCAAATCAGAATGGTGATTTCCTCTCAAACATAAGAATCTAACAGATGACACAGAAATGTTCGACATCATTGTTCCTCGCATCCAATATTTCTGTAAGTTAAACTCCTCGCATCCAATTATGTATTGTGAACTTGACGTTGCTAACAACTAAAAACAAATATATGTTTTTTGCTCTGGGTACAAGATTGTTGAGTCCCAAATCGAGGATTAGGCTATACTTTCGGTTGCTGAACAAGAATAAACAGATTTACGTAACCTAATGAAATTAGGCTATATGTGATTAACTAACAAGGCCATAGTTATATGTTGTAAAATGTTTTTGTGAAGAAGCTCCAGTCACCATATTTATTATGAAAAAAAAATTTGGTGCGTATAAACTGATCTTTTTTTCTCTTCATTTTAGCTATCAAGTTTCAAAATCTGCAACATCCATGTGTTGGAGTACAAGCAATGAGGCCACTGGTTCAATCCCAACATATTTGGAAGGTACTAACCTACCATGTGATCCATTTTAATATTTTGTACATACTAGTAGTAGACGTAAAGTTACATTTTTCAATTAGTCTTTGCCATGATGACAATTTTTTCAATCGTTCGTGCTCTTTTTGATACTATTGGAGAGTGTACATGCTAGTGGATGATGGCCTCGACTGTCGACAAAATTTCAAAATCGTTAATCTACTGAAATTGAAGTTACTCCTTGTATAAACTATAGAAGATAGAAACAAAGCATTTGTGCTTATGTAGTCTTGCTTGATGCTTCATTGAAGAAGAAAGTCATTTAGTAAATACTTATTACACGAAAACTGATAAGATTCGAGTCACGTGATTTCATCACGTATTTAAAAATCAGAAACTATAAAAATAAAAGCTGCAACAATTGACATGGCTCCCTCTCCACCCCCCCCCCCCCCCCCTCTCTCTCGCACACACACAAAAAAAAGGATTATATTATATTGAAGATTTCTTTGAACAGTGCTCTGTTCTTGTTGCAACAGAGGAGAGGCTGTTTGGCTGCAAATTTCAAATTGAACAATTTTTCTTTTTTGGTTGGATCTGGTTTGATGATACCAATCCAAGTTGGCATATGAGACACATAGTTTCAATTGCATTGATATGAAGGAGTTTGATTCATTTCTACAGAGTCATGAGTTTTTTGCAACGGCTACTAGGTTGTGGGCAGCTTAATTTTTTTACCTAAGAACAAAATGAGTTAGACCCAATCGAAATAAATAACTAAGAATAGGCATAGTAGTGATCTATGAATGAAACAAATAAATAACTGAGAATAGGCATATTTGTTCCATATCACAGTAGTGATTGAAATAAATAACTGAGGATAGGCATATTCGTTCCATATCATATTCAGTTGCCAAGAGAGATTATCTCTTCCTCTATTGATAGCTTTAACCACATCAAAGGCATCGAAGAGGTGATCCTATCTTTCGCCTAGATTAGTGTTTCCTTGATTGCACCTGACTAAGCTTCAAAGCTGTATAAAACCTTACATATCCAACCTATTTTCAATCCTAAGATAATTCCCCCCTGAAGTTTATAGTTGATAACAATAATATGAGGTTTAGATTCAACTACCTCTAAAAATCAATTAATTTATTGATGTTGCATGAAGAGGCTGATGTTTGGAGGGAGAGTCTCATCCCAAACTAGAAAGGAAGACTTAACGATTGGACTCCGAAAGCAATAATCTTCTTCCTCCAAAATAGACTTAGAAGAAATACGTGTTAACAAATTTGTTGCTTCCCTGCATGAAGATTATTGAGATCGAATCGAGATGTAGATCCCCATCCAAAAAATTCCTCACTATCTTTTTTGGACACAAGCATACTCCAAAGTCTGAGGAATAAGCTTCTAAGGGAGTATCCCTCACCTACACATCATGCCGAAGTTTGACCTATTACCAAGCCCAAAGCAAAAGGAAATTCCTCTCTGGATCTCAATGCTCATGAGCTCAATGTTTATGCATCCTCGGATGCTAATGCTTCATCCATTTTCAATCTGCAATATAAATGTAAAACTATCCACCCTAGCGAATTTTTTTTCTCCAACGTTTTGTTCGGGTTAGAGTTTGATCATAGAAAGATGACTTCTTTTATTCACAAGTGTCAAAATTTTTTACTAACTTTGAATCTAAGAATTAATTTCTTTATTTTAGACTAAGTTTGTGAACAATTCTTTTACTACTATTATATGTTTTTTTTTTCTTCAAAAATTGATGAAAATAAGTTTTTAATTCGTTTCAGGCTAATGATGTAAGATTATTAGATGCATTTTCTCAGACGAGGGAATTACTAAAAACGGTAAATGATAATTCTTCTACGGTTCTACCACTTACTTTTGCACTTGAGTGTTGTTTTCCTAAATGTTTGGTAGTTCTTTGTAAAACTTATATCCTACCTTTATGTTAGATAACACGATTGTTAGCTTCTCGGCTCATAATAGAAAGTAGTTATATTCGTTTAATGTCTTAGATGATAATGTTGCTTTGTTGAGCATTTGGGCTGAGATTTGTTAAGTCAGTTGCAAATTTTTCCTTTTACTAGAAATTTAGTGTCCAGATGGCTTGGGTAGTTTGGATGAACCATCTATGTTGTTTTGTGGTAACTGTTTTTAACAACAATTTTTTTTTTTTTAACTGAATTTCAACAAACCAACCCACCCCCCCTTCCCTTGGTATACCTCCTCACCCCACCCATCCATTTCACCCAAGAAAGCTTTGAAGGAGTTATCAAAGAACCTTGGATTAACAATACCACCCAATTTTAAACCGGGGATTTTTGTTTATTTTGGTCTCTTGGCTAATGCCATTAATGGGTTTGGTATCTTTTTTATTACCTGTTTACATATTGGTCCTTTTTCAGTTCACCATCCTGGTCAAGTGTCACATGCATGTCACTTGATGCGGCTATGAAGATTAATGCCCTTATTATAACAAGAGGGACCAAATTTTAATTTACAAGAGGTGTAAATGTGTCTACTAAAACATCATGTGGCTCCTTCATTGGATGGTGAACCAATCTAAATAGGTATTAAAAATGGACCAAAATAAAAAATTCCCAAAACCAGAAACTACAACAAACTTTCATAAATTCTACCTTCAAGCCCAAAAATCTACGAAGGCTTAAAAATATAGTGAAAAGGAGGAGGGATAGTTCAAACCAGATCATTGTGTATGTTAGGGAGATATGATGGTTGGTTGACTATAGAGGAGTGACATCCTTTGCTTTGGAGTCGGAATCGAGAATCAAAGGGGCAAGGGTAACAGTTGGGATAAACATTTAGTTGAGAACAACAAGCCCCCTAATTTTTTATTTAGTTTCGACCACCAATTATGAGGTATGCAAGTATTAATGTCAGATCCCCGTTGGATGTTAGAAGCTAAACACGTGGCATAAGAACAAGTCGCACGACACTGAAAGTTAGTAAGCCCCAGTGGCCTTATTGTAGATTAGCTCTCAAGTGCGTGATTAGCTTCTAACATATATGAATTACAATGATGGTGATGTTGTAATATAGACAAAAAAATATTCGTAAAGTTTCTTCTAAAAAGCTCGGTGTATACTCTCTTAATGCCTTTCCATATTCTGGAGGCTTTAACATTAAGTATTTTTTAGTGGATGAATTTCCATGTGTGTCTTCAAATTTTCAAGTGCTTTTGCTCAAATTGTAAATAGTAGTTAATTGTGTAGTTGTCTTGTTCAAGTCTATTATGCTTATATTTAAAGTTGTAAATGGTATTTACTTGTGCAGTTGCTTCATGTACGATGGACTGAAGCATACATATTTAGAGGAAAGCCTATGGGATGATGGGATGGCGCGTTGGATATGTAAATATTTTTTATGTTGCGTGTTTTAGTTGAAGGATTGAATTATAATTTTTTATTAATTATTATATGATGACCAACCTTATTATTTTTTTAAAGATAACATATTATTGCTTCCTTTGAGACTATTAGTGAATTCTGATTAGCATACAAAGAGTCAATTTAGGCCCTTAGAAGATGGATGATGAGATACCCAACTCGACAATAAAATCGAAATCGCAATAGCTATTGTATCCCAATTAGAAGTTTTATTCTGGAAAATTCAGGAATTACTTTCTAATCAAACCGTCCAACATACCGCAAAAGGGATCAGCTTCTATTAAAAATGGACCAAAATAAAAAATTCCCAAAACCAGAAACTACAACAAACTTTCATAAATTCTACCTTCAAGCCTAAAAATCTACGAAGGCTTAAAAATATAGTGAAAAGGAGGAGGGATAGTTCAAACCAGATCATTGTGTATGTTAGGGAGATATGATGGTTGGTTGACTATAGAGGATAGTTCAAACCAGATCATTGTGTATGTTAGGAATTACTTTCTAATCAAACCGTCCAACATACCGCAAAAGGGATCAGCTTCTATTAAATCTTCCCTTTAACGATAATATGATTCGGTGTCTTCTACAAGCGCAATAACATCTCAATGGTCGCTGGCATCACCCAATATAAACTAAATATTCTTGTCAGATATCTCTAAGCCAAACTTGCCACTCACAATGAAGATGATGTGCCCCATTCTCAAGGAAATTCTCATAGGAGTAAGTGACATTGGTGTCCATACCTCTATGAGCTACCTCAACCTTGGTTGGAATTTTTATTCCAAACAACCGTTCACATAAAAAAATAAATTTGGGCTGGCCTCATTCTTCCATACCAACTTCACTTGAAAATCAAGATGAGATTCACAGTCAATCTAGAAGAAAGCGAACGCACCAAGAAACCATTGCTCTTATCCTCTTTCTAGATCCATTTATCCTTCCTCAACGTAACTCCTTCAAAAACCCTAGATAATTCAACAAACTCCCAGTTCATTGCATCATTGATGCACTTACCAAACTCCATTACCACACTACCTTTCCTCACACATAAGGCAAAAAGTCATGAAAATTTATTTTGAAATAATCATCTCCACACTATTCTTCCATACCAACTTTTCCCGTACCAACTTCACTGGAAAATCAAGATGAGATTCATAGTCAATCTAGAAGAGAGCGAACACACCGAACAACCATTGCTCTTATCCTCTTTTCGGATCCATTTATCCTTCTGATTTCCCAACATACCACCTTCAAAACCCCTAGATAATTCAACAAACTCCCAATTCATTGCATCATTGATGCATTCACCAAACTCCATTACCACGCCACCTTTCCTCACACAAGGCAAAAAGTCTTGAAAATTTATATTGAAAGATTCATATCCACACCAAGCATCATGTCAAAATTTAACCCCTTGTACTTTTTTGAAGCCAACATTATAGTTTCTTAAAATTATATTCATCCACTAGGAATAACCCCTGGTAGGTTTTGCATCAGTGTGCTCTTTGTACCCATATTTTGTGCATAGGAATAACATAACCACTTTCTTGACGGCTACGGGGCCGAAAGGCGATAGAAACGAGAACCGATGCTAGTTAGAGACCCCAAACTAGAGGGATCCAACTCCACAACTATAGGTGTCTTGGCTTTCGGTTTTGTTATATTTAATTGTAACATGAATTATGTCTTGCTTGCTTGAATCATATGGGTTGCATATATTCCTCTAATAGGGTAAATAATCTAAAGCTTCTACCTCTAATTCCTTTTTCTTTTCTTTTATTTTTTTTTAATTATTCTTTGTTTCTTTATTTGTCCTGCAGGATTTTGAGTCAGAATTTCAGAGGAAATATTCCCAATTCATTAGTGACTCTTCCAAACGTGATCAATCTGTATGTGTTTTGGTATTTTGCATTTATTGATCTATTTATTTATTTATCAAATGAGTGTCCTGCATTTGTTGCATATAGCTCACCTTCTTTCTATTCGTTTCAGTTATCAAGATAGTCGTAATTCAACTTGAACACATTATGAGGCTGCAGGTTAAATCCAAATGTATGTAATTGCAACAGACAGAACAATTGAGTATCATTCGATGTAGGCGCTATGAAATACTCCAGTTTATTTGTTTCATTTTCATTTTATTTTTCCTATAATTGTTGTGAATCAAAATTCAGTCTCTCTTTTTACCTTATAAAGACTGTTGATACTGTAAAGAATATCAATTTTGCATTGATGTTTGCATTAGATAATGTTTCGTACAGATTTTCAATTACATCGTGAGGGCTCCATGTTAGCTCTGGACATTAATGGAACAATTGTATTTTCAGTTGAGCTAAATAACTATTTTACGTCCTTTATGTATGATTGCAAGAATATGTTGAGCAGCTGGAAATATCCAAAGGCTTTGGTGCTTACATTGAGGATAGGAAACAAATGAGAGAGGAATAAGGATGGAGAAGAGAAAAACAAGGGTTGTACCGAATCAAGGGATAGAATCTATCAGTTTTTAGTTTATATTTCTTAGGCAACAACTTTTAAACACCACAGATTTTACTGTCTCATACAGCAATCTAACTTTTTTCTCTCCCATGAGCAAAATCTAAGATCTTCCCCTCCCAAATTCAAACTATCTCCCTTCCCAACTTCCTCTTCTTCACTCCATAGACTCCCTCCACTCCCAACTTCCTCTTTTCGCTCCACAGACACCCTCTCAATCCCATCAATCTAATTTTACTGTCTCATACCACCAATCTAATTTTGTTTTCTCCCACAGGCAAAACCTAAATTCTTCCCCTCCCAAATTCAAATTCTCTCTCCCTCCCAACTTCCTCTTCTTCGCTCCACAGACACCCTCTCAATCCCAATTTCCTCTTCTTCACTCCAATCTCTCCCATTCCACTTCCACTTCAAACCTGCAAAATCTCTATACACTCGACTCCCTCTTCTTATTTCCACAGTTCCCTCTTCTTCCTTCCCAATTAAAATTTTTGGATCTCATGGAGACACCTCTCTCTCTTCTTTGTTCTCATTCGCGCTGCCCGCTACGAGTGGGGAATCCATCACTGCACAGGTCACCGGAGGGCGAGGAAAAAAACAGAAAACAGAAAGGGAAAGGAGAAAATAAGAAGAAGAAGAGACAACAACCATCACATCCACATCTCCTCCATTTCTCATCGTTGTCAGTCGTCTTTCAACGTTCCTCGCAATCGGTCGTAGCAGGTCATGTTGTCGTTGTTATTCTTGATAAGAGAGGGTGAGAGAGAAGAGAGAAATAATGGTTTAAATTAGTGATGTGGGTTAGTAGGTCAAAAAATAAATTAATTTGGTGGTGTGACACAGTAGAATCTGCAGTGTTAAAGAGTTGCTGCCTATTTCTTATTTACTGTTTTTTTTTTTATCAAGCGTTGTAGCTAGAGTTGATCTTTTCAAATTTCTTCCTTGGTTTTTTTATTATTTTATTTTATACTTCGGGACTTATCTCTGACCATTTGTTTTGAGTTGTAGACACCTTTATTCTTTTGTTTTTATACAAAAGTCGAATTTGAAACCCTCTTCTAATTTATTCGAGTGTCATGATGTTTTCCTTTCTTAATCTGCCTTGTTGTTAACTTCCCAACCATCCTCTTCATTGAAACTTTAGCAACACCCTCTCTTTCCTACCAATGAATGAACTTGAGTTGGCATTGGCATTGCAAGTTAACAGTGTAAAGAGAAAATCGTATAAACATATAACCAATTCATGTAAGATCTACAGAACATGGATGAAATATCATATGACACCTTATGATTACACCACAATGTTCAAAGAACACATGGAAGTTCAAGTCAAGTCATCTTCATCGTTGCTACATAATGGAAGTGACATCAACAATAGTCCTAAGTTTCTCTCGTTTTTCAGAGAACAATATTTTTTATGTATGTGATTAGACAATAGGGCTTTGATATGAAGCTTAATCATATGAAAGAGTATGATTTATAAGGGGGTTACTAGTTTGAGAACTAATTTGTTTTTCGATTGGCTTAAAATTGAAATTGATACTAACACATTTGTAGAAAATTGGCTAGAAAATTAATATAAATTATTGTATGAATAGCTACCAGCAAAAACGTTCAATTTTTTGAAAAAAATAACTTTCGATGAGTTGAAAGCTTTGGACACCAAAAGTATTAATACTTTTACATTTCTACTTCTGGTAGAAATATTTTTGAGAAAATAGGTAATCATTCCGTAGTTTTGTTAAATAACATTTACAAAAGTTGAATTACATGTAAGTTAAATGCAAAAAGTCTCGGTTACAAAGTTGCTATTATAAACAATTTTGTAGCACCATATCTTTTATTGCCCAACTAATTTATTTCTCTTGTTCAACTATTTTTTCATATACGGTTTACTTTCTCACTTGCAAGCTCAGAGCCGTTCTTTACCATTATCAACAGACAAGTGAAAAAAATTGTATTTATGCATTTGGTCGAGTATGTTCAAACTTTAAAATTTGAGGAAATACACTCTGAAAGGTTACAATAATAATTAAAAAAAACAAAAAAAAAACAATAAGCTTTCTATTATTTCGTAAAAAATTCTATTAGTCTGCGTCTCTTCGTTTCCTATATGAAAAAGCATAATTTACAAGGGGTGTACTAGTTTGAGAATTAATTTGTTTTTCGATTGGCTTAAGATTGAAATTGATACTAACACATTTGTAGAAAAATGGCTAGATAAATTAATGTTTGAATAGCTACCAGCAAAAGGATTAAATTTTGAAAAAAATTACTTTTGATAAGTTGAAAATAGGTCTTTACTTCTACTTTCTCGTAGAGCACTTATGAGAAAATAGGTAATCATTCCGTAATTTTGTTAAATAAAAGTTAAATTACTTATAATTTAAATGGAAAAAAGTATTGATTACAAAGTTGCTATAAAATAAGTATTTACTTCTACTTTCTCGTCAAACTAATTAGTTTTTCTTGTTCAACTATTTTTTGAATATGGTTAACTTTCTTACTTGCAAGCCCATAACTGTTATTTATCATTATCAACAGACATGTGAAAAAATTATTTATGCATTCGGTCAAGTATATTCAAGTTTTAAATTATGACAAAAAAAAACACTTTGAAAATATTACAATAATAATAATAATAATAATAATAATAATAATAATAATAATAATAATAATAATAATAATAATAATAATAATAATAATAATAATAATAATAATAATAATAATAATAATAATAATACTACCCATAGTCTTTCCATTCTTATGTAAAAAATGTTAACATAATAAGGCAAATCCATTATTGTTATACATCAATAGATACAATTTTGTAACCTGTTACTTGTAGAGGTTAAAGTAAACTTTTATCCTATGCTTATAAGAGTAATTAAAGCTAAATAAGTGATAGGAGTCCTAATGCAATTGGAAAACCGTAATTAGAGTAGGAATGCGGTTCTAACTGTCAGGTAAGTGGAAAAACAGTCGTTTTGGTAACTGAGATGGGTAGTTACTAGATGGTTCAAGGGCGGATCTACTAAGCTGTGCCCCCTCAACTTTCAAAATATTTTTAGTAAATACTTTGCCTTGCAAAAAATCAATTATATAATGTATATTACAATATGATAATTGTTGATTCAAATATTTATATATGTCTTTGGTATAGTAATTGGAAGTTTAACATTTTTAGTAGATGATCCAAGTTCGATACTTTTGGAGCTCACTTAATTTTTTTCCACTGCAATTTTATTAGTAATTGCAAACCTTAAAAAACGGTTAAGTTTAATAAATACTTATTTTCAGTTTTCTTGAAGAGTATAATTTCTTTATGGCATTTGACAATTTCTATCTGTCATAGTGACATGCCCCCTAATGTTTTTTATTTTCAATGTAATATTATATGTAATTGCAAACATTAAAAAAAATGTTGTTTGTTCACAAGTGATATAAAACCTCCAACAAAACAATATTTGATATTAATATCTAAAATAATAACTATATAATTCACTCAAAATATATATCATTAGCCAATTCATACAAAATTTGAGGCTCGTATAAACCTTTTTTTTTTCCTATGAAATTGTAGTAGGCTCTTATTATGTTCGCAACTTTCATAATTTTTAAGTTTCAATTAGATATTTATCTGAATTATTTTGTAATTTTAGTTATTTATTATAGTTACTACGATCATTTGCCCTTACTAAGGCTATCGATATTGTAACCTTATTTTGGCTTAAAATTTGACTACATTGGATTCAATTTAATATATGCAATATACTTTTGATAGTTGTATTTTCTTTATTAGATACTAGCTCGGGTAGGAATTTTTTTTTTCTTTTACCCTTATTACTCTGTTTCCTTTTAAGAAATAAGTGGTGGCACATAGCGCATGGTATTTCCCATGCAAAATTTGGAACCAACACTCACACACTATAAAACCGTACAATTCCAACCTTGTTCAGTTCTAAGCTCCAAATTCTGAAACCAAAAACCAAAAACCAAAAACCAACCTAGAGAGCATCGCCAGTTCTCTTCTTAGATCCAGAGCGAGCAAAGAGCAGATCGAGAAGTTGATCGATTCGATGGGTGTGAGGGCTTCAACTGTGGTGGGAGGCAGTCTGGGGAGAGTGGGAATTGGAGTTAAACCTCTTCAGGTGATCCAGTCTGTGGATTTGCATGATGGGTATATTCAAAATCCAATCTTTTGTTGTTGATCTGTTTGTTCTAGTTTAGACTTAACATGTTTACAATCTCTTTTGAACAAAACCCGTTGTAGATCGAAAACCTTACAGCATTGTTTTCTTCAATTCATTAAAAATTTTCATGTTTACTCTGAACACATGTTTATTCTCAAATTTCAACAATACCCATTTTCGGATTTTGCATACACCAAGAGAAACTGATAATTACACGTTTAATCTCAAAATTTGGCAAAACCCATTACCTGAACTGAATTTGCATACGCCCAAGGTGATTGATTGAATTGAAATGGAGTTCAATCATCGAAAATGGGACTTTGTTATTGAAAATCTAATTTTGAATTATGAGGAGCATGTCTGAAATGTGCTGATTTGTTGGTTATCATATTGATGGGTCCAGATATTAAATTCAATTTGCATTTATCACATCTATGTCTATCTAGGTCTTTAATGTCACTATAAGGGTTTTTTGTTAGATTCGGTGTGATTTGACTTTAACACATAATGTTTGAATTCGCATTAACAAACTCGTGTTGTTTCTTACACTCTGCTTCAAGCTCTCAATCTGACCCGCGCTGCCTCAAGGGAATTGATTTCTTCCCTCTGTCTTTTCACTTTCTTTTCTTTTTTGAAAACATTTCCTCCTCTTCTCCTTCACAACTCAAACTCAATGAAAATTGGAGTTGGTGGTGGTGGTGGTGGGTCAGACTACGATCGAGTTTCATATGGTATTTCCAATCAGTTGTAGTTGAAAATGGTTGGCAACAGTGGTGGCAGTAGCAACAGAAGAAGCAAAGTTGGTGGTGGTGTTGGATGGCAGAGAAGTTACATTACGGGGATGATCTTTAGTGGGGGTTTTCGATTCGGTGAAGTAGTGCCATGTGCCAAAATGTCTGATGGAGAGATCTGGACCAATTAAGCCAAAAAGGTTGTTTGGTGGGATGAAAGGTTGTGATGAGGAGACACTTCATGGGGAATCAAATGAACCTTGTGAGTGTGACTGTGAGTTATGAGAAGAAAGATAAAATGATAAATGGGCTTGTATGATTGAATAAGTTGGAGGAATGAGATGTGACGGTTGGTTTAAGAAGATGATATGTAGATTTTTCTTTTCGCAACCACACAATCATGGTGAGATCCACGTTAAAAATCGTATCCCTTGCTGCATCTTGGTAGGGTTAGGGACTTCACATGTGGAAGGCACATGCCATTCATGGTAGGGTATTTTGGTGTACAAATTTTCTTTGACTGTTCAATGTTATTGACCTAATAGATCTGTTAGAAAATGGGGTAAGACTCGATTAGCGTTTAAAATGGGGTCAAACAAAGTTGCATATAAACTAACGGAGGCAAAACTCAAAATAACCCTCAAGTATTTGTCATTCTTAGTTATTGTTGGTAGATTCAATATGTCTCAACTGACACATGTTATGTTAAAATAAAACGCATTAACAAACTCGGTTTGTTTCCGTGTTCAGATACATGTAAATTTGTCGTATTATGTAAGATAGATTGTGTTCGTTAAAATGCAAAGTTTGCGGCCTGATAGACTGATATTGAAAAAGAATTCTGAATTCTGGTTGCCAAATTGTAAATAAACCCGTTTGTTCACAGCCTAGCATTCAAACTCCGTCTAGCATTCCCTCGTAGTTACTCAAGTTGTTACTGGGGCAAGCAAAACAAGGGGCCTATATCTATTGCCATCCCGGTAAAAAAAAAAAGGTGACAAGGGAACATTCGAGCTGGATCATTTTTTGGAACAAAAACAACAACAAAAATAGATGACTTGGGTACAAAGTGACGACAGAGGGATAATCATAATTTTGCCCTTTTTTTTATCTTATTTGCCTAAATTTTTTTTAATTATTTCTATCTATGTTAGACATCCTTATTCCTCTCCTATCCATTTATAGTTTGCTATTTAAGAGTATTAGAGATGAATCCACGAACAACAGGTTTTGCATTTATGTAAGAAATAAAATCTTTTCAACCATCTGACAGTTGCTAAATGATTTATCATTTCAGTAAATGAATACCAATAGAAGGTTGCTTCAACTAAAAAGGTTATTTTAACTGGATCAGAGTTGGCACCTCTCTACTCAGATCAGAGAACACATCCATATGTAAGCATGACGTTATTAACAACTAAAACAAATATCTGGGTTTTTGCTCTGGATACGAGACTGTTAGATCCCATCTGTTAATGGATTTTGTAGAAGCCAAAAGGGATTTTAATCTTTAAAGAATGTTCTTATTGCTAAACACGAATACCACTTGAAATCAGGGATGAGTATATACTTTTGTTTATTTGATAAGCACAAACATATTTACTTTAACATATTGAAATGAAACTATACATGATTGATTATGTGATTAAAGGTTAAGTGCATAGTCTTATATTGCATAATGGTTTCCGAAGAAACTCTCGTCACCTTATTTATTTATTTATTTATTAATGAGTTTGTTTTGTTACTTAAAAACTCTTCTTTCTTTTCATTTTAGTTATCAAGGTACAAAATCTGCAGTGTACACATATTGGAGTAAAAGTAATGAGGTCACAGGTTTGATCCCAGTGAACTTAACGAGGTATGAACCTACCATATAGGACATTTTAAATATGATGAAGAAGAGTATTTGCATATAGTAGTAGTAAATGAGACTTGTTCATGAATCTAAGCCATGTCGATACATTTGTCGATCATTCATACTCTTATTTATGCTATTGCATATTGTAGTGAAAGTGGATGGAGGCCTCGATTGTGAACAAAGTTTCAAAATCGTTATTTTATTAAAAATTAGTAGGAATATGTGCTACACGTGTTTTCTATCTATGTCTTGCTTCATAAAAGAAGAAGTCATTAGCAAATATTTATTACGTAAAACTTGATAAAATTCAAGTTACATGCGGTCACCACGTATTTAAAAACATAAGCTTAGAAAAGCAAACAATGCAATAAACACACCCTCCCCATCCCTGCACCCACCCCCCCACACACCAAATGAGTTAAGACAAAATCAAAATAAACGTAAACAGACATATAAATGTTATGAGAGAGTAAAAAACCAAGAATAGGCCTATAAATGTTCCACATCATATTCAATTTTCAAGAGAGACGATCTCTTCTTCCATTTATAACTTTAACCATATCAAAGGCATAAGAGAGATGGCTGAAATTTGTTTGATATTCCTATCTTTCACCTTGATAGTTACTTCCTTGATTGCTTTTGACTCAGCTTCAAAGCTGAAAAATATATTAGGGGTGGGCTTTCAACCGGAAAACCAAACTGTTCCCGTTCCATGCCAATCGGTCCCGGTCCCATCTCATCCTATTCCATTTTATTTTGCTAAATCGGTATGAAATCGCAACCGTACTGTTCTAAAATATATACAACCCTACCAAGCCAATTCTATTTTTTTGTTTAATAATTTTAATATTTCATTATTTATTATAATTTGGAGTTTTTACTTATATTTCTTTTTATGTTTTTGGGTTTTGGTCTCTCAGACAATAAGAAATGAAGCAGCCACTGCCGCAGCCTCTCTGTCCTCAGCTTCTTCCTTGCAGCCAGCTGCCTCTCCGTCGACCACTACCACCACTTGATGTTGTTTGAGCAACCTTCAATGCCTTCTTCGATGTCTTTGTCTCCCTCCAGGCCTTCTTCTCCTCTGCCACCGCCACCTTCGTCTCTGATGTCTTTGTCAGGTCAAGCGTCTGCATTGACCAATCCAAGATGCAGGCTTCATCTTGCTTTGAAGTCAAAGACCCTCATTGATGAGTTGAGGAGTGGAGATTTTGAAGAGGAGAAGCTAAGTGGGGAGGAGCGGAAGACTAAAGTTTTGCGATTCCAGAGGAAACTGGATCAATAAGATAATAAAGGAGGAATGCAACATCAACATCACCAACAACAACAGCAGCAGCAGCAACAACAACACCATCTCATGCAAATGCAGCCCATCATGGCTTCTTATAACCCCAGCAATGTCACCACTGATCACATCCAACAGGTTTCTCTCTACCCTTTTTTAATAGTCCTGCTTTTCATGTTCATCATCATCATCATTTTAATGGCTTTTGCTTTATGGGTATTTGTTCTTTTGGTGTTTCTTGGCCTGCTTTCAATTAGGTCCTTGTTTGTTTTATTGTCTGTTACTCATTTCCTTATTTTCTTAAATCCTCCAAGGGTTAAATAAAGCTCTCCAAGGGTTGTCACTGGTCACCGAGATTCCACCGCTTGATGGCGACGTAGATGTCGGTGGTTATGCACCCTTCTTTTCACTTTCGCACTGAACTGTTATTACATCTTCTGTTCGTTTTCCTTTTCCGACCTTAGCTGCAGGTCTGCAAGGGTTCCATTGTGTGCCTCCCTCTTGTATGTTGTCTCCCCCTCGAGAGGTAATGATAGCAATAGTAAGATCGTGTTGCATCGTCATCAATCCATGATCCTATTGACTGATTCAAGAAGCAAAATCAATTCGAGCTACTCGCAAAACCTAGATCGCCCAAACACTAGCCGTTTCCATGTGCCGCTTCTCTCAGCAAATTTGTTTCCTCCCTGGATTGGAGAGAGGGTTTTGGTGGAGGGGGGAGGGCGGTGGAGGAGGTCGGATCTGAAGCGGTGGAGGGGGTTGGGTTGCAAGGGGAGAGGGTGGGCTTTGAGGGGAGGCAAAGGGGGTTGGGCTCAAATCAGAATGGTGATTCCCTCCCAAACATAAGAATCTAACAGATGACAAAAAAAATATTAGACATCATTGTTCCTCGCATCCAATATTTCTATAAGTTAAACTCCTCGCATCCAATTATGTATTGTGAACTTGACGTTGCTAACAACTAAAAATAAATATATGTTTTTTGCTCCGGATACAAGATTGTTGAGAACCAAATCGAGGATTAGGCTATACTTTTGGTTACTGAAGAAGAATAAACAGATTTACATAACCTAATGAAATTAGGCTATATGTGATTAACTAACAAGCCCATAGTCATATGTTGTAAAATGTTTTTGCGAAGAAACTCCAGTCACCATATTTATTATGAATAAATTTTTTGGTGCATAGAAACCGATCTTTTTTCGTTTCATTTTAGCTATCAAGGCACAAAATCTGCAACATCCACGTGTTGGAGTACAAGCAATGAGGCCACAGGTTCAATCCCGACATGTTTGAAAGGTACTAACCTACCATGTGAGCCATTTTAATATTTTGTACCTACTAATAGTAGGTGTAAAGTTGCATTTTGCAATTAGTCTTTGCCATGATGACTATTTTTTCAATCATGCTATTGGAGAGTGTACATGCTAGTGGATGGTGACCTCAACTGTTAACAAAATTTTAGAATCGTTAATCTGAAACTAAAGTTACTCCTTATACAAACTATAGATGATAGAAACAAAGCATTTGTGATTATCTAATCTTGTTTGATGCTTCATAGAAGAAGAAAGTCATTTAGTAAATACTTATTACACGAAAATTGATAAGATTCGAGTCACGCAATTTCATCATGTATTTAAAAATCAGAAACTATAAAAATAAAAGCTGCAACAATTGACATGGCCCCCTCTCCACCCCCACCCACCCTCTCGCACACGCACAAAAAAAAAGGATTATATTATATTGAAGATTTCTTTGAACAATGCTCTGTTCTTGTTGCAACAAAGGAGAGGTTGTTTGGCTTTAAATTTCAAATTGAACAATTTTTCTTTTTTGGTCGGATCCGGTTTAATGATACCAATCCAAGTTGGTGATCGAGGCCTAACTCAAGATGGAGATATGGAGCCTATACAAGAGAAATTCAATACCAAAAATAAACAATAAATAATAGCATAAAAAGAAAAATAAAAGATGTGTAGTTGTGGATAGCTAAACATATGGTTCCTCGTTTGCACTTTTGTAATTAAAAGTAATAAGTAAGTAATAAATTCTCAAAACAATTAATAAAAACGAGGCAAATAATTACAAATCCAAGATTAGATAAATCTATCATTTTCTTGTATTTTCAAATACTTTAAGAGCCCTAACACTGAAATTTAATTTTTAAGATTTTAAAAACTAAAGATTCCTAATTGTCAACCAATCTCAGTTTCTCAATAAAAGATATATAGTTTAAATACTATTCTTACCAATTGAACCTTTTTTTGTCACGATGTTTAGAAGCTTTGCACATGGTAGAGCTTGATATACTCCTTCAATCTCACCGTCATCGCTTTCTTATGATGTTGGCATATGGGACAGATAGTTTCAGTTGCACTGATAGGAGTTTGATTCATCTATACAGAGTCATGAATTTTTTGCAGTGGCTACTAGGTTGTGGACAGCGAAGTTTTTATACCCGAGAACAAAATGAGTTAGACCCAATTGAAATAAATAACTAAGAATAGGCATAGTAGTGATCTATGAATGAAACAAAATAACTGAGCATAGGCATATTTGTTCAATATCATATTCAGGTGCCAAGAGAGATTATCTCTTCCTCCATTGATAGCTTTAACCACATCAAAGCCATAAGAGAGGTGTCCTATCTTTCACCTAGATTAGTGTTTCCTTGATTGCACCTGACTAAGCTTCAAAGCTGTATAAGACTTTCTTACATATCGAACCTATTTTCAATCCTAAGATAATTCTCCCTGAAGTTTATAGTTGATAACAATAATATGAGGTTTAGATTCAACTACCTCAGAAAATTAATTAATTTATTGATGTTGCATGAAGAGGCTGATGTTTGGAGGGAGAGTCTCCTACCAAACCAAAAAGGAAGACTTAACGATTGGACTAAGACTAGGGTTAACTTATCATAAATCGAACTCCGAAAGCAATAATCTTCTTCCTCCAAAATAGACTTAGAAGAAATACGAGTTAACAAATTTACTACTTCCACTGCTTGAAGATTATTGAGATCGAATCGGGATGTAGGTTCCCATCCAAGAACTTCCTCACCATCTTTTTCAGACACAAGCATACTCCAAAGTCTGAGGAATAAGCTTCTAATGGAGTATCCCTCCACCCATACATCATACCGAAGTTTGACCTATTATCAAGCCCAAAGCAAAAGGAAATTTCTCTCTGGATCTCAACGCTCATGAGCTCATTGTTTATGCATCCTCGGATGCTAATGCTTCATCCATTTTTAATCTGCAATATACATGTAAAACTATCCACCCTAGTGAAAAGGTTTTTTTCTCCAACGTTTTGTTCGGGTTAGATTTTGATCATAGAAAGATGACTCCTTTCATGCACATGTGTCAAATTTCTTTACTAACTTTGGATCTAAGAATTAATTTTTTTATATTTTATACCAAGTTTGTGAACAATTCTTTCACTACGATTATATGATTTTTTTTCTTCCAAAATTGATGAAAATAAGTTTTTAATTCGTTTCAGGCTAATGATGTAAAATTATTAGATGCATTTTCTCGACAGAGACGATCCCTTGTGGTCTGTTTACTATGGACATTGTAGGGAATTACTAAAAACGGTAAATGATAATTCTTCTACGGTTCTACAACTTACTTTTTCACTTGAGTGTTGTTTTGTTGTTTTCCTAAATGTTTGGTAGGTCTTGGTAAAACTTATATCCTACCTTTATGTTAGATAACACGATTGTTAGCTTCTCGGCTCATAATAGAAAGTAGTTATATTCGTTTAATGTCTTAGATTGTAATGTTGCTTTGTTGAGCATTTGGGCTGAGATTTGTTAATTCGGTTGCAGATTTTTCCTTTTACTAGAAATTTAGTGTCCAGATGGCTTGGGTAGTTTGGATGAACCATCTATGTTGTTTTGTTGTTTTGTGATAACTATTTTTTACAACAAATTTTTTTTTTACTGAATTTCAACCCCCCACCCCCTTCCCTTGTTATACCTTCTCACCCCAGTCATCCATTTCATCCCAGAAATAGCTTTGAAGGAGAGTTATCATAGAACCTTGGGTTAACAATGACCACCCAATTTTAAACGGGGAATTTTTAATTATTTTGGTCTCTTGGCTAATGCCATTAATGGGTTTGGTATCTTTTTTATTACCTGTTTACATATTGGTCCTTTTTCAATTCACCATCCTGGTCAAGTGTCATTTGCATGTCACATTATGCGGCTATTAAGATGTGGCTCCATGGATGGTGAACCAATTTAAATAGGTATTAAAAAATGAACCAAATTAAACCCATTTATGATATTAGCTAAAGAAACCAAAATAAATAATCCCCAAAAGCAGAAACTACAACAAACTTTCATAAATTCTACCTTCAAGCCTCGTTTCAAGCCCGAAAATCTACGAAGGCTTAAAAATATAGTGAAAAAGAGGAGGGATAGTTCAAACGATCATTGTGTATGTTAGGGAGATGATGGTTGATTGACTATAAAGGAGTGACATCCTTTGCTTTGGAGTAGGAATCAGGAATCAAAGGGGCAAGAGTAACAGTTGGGATAAACATTTGGTTGAGAACAACAAGCCCCCTAATTTTGGATTTAGTTTCGACCGTTGGATGTTAGAAGCTAAACATGTGGCATAAGAACAAGTTGCACGACACTGAAAGTTAGTAAGCCCCAGTGGCCTTATTGTAGATTAGCTCTGAACTGCGTGATTAGCTTCTAACATATATGAATTACAGTGATGGTGATGTTGTAATAAAGAAAAAAAAATCTTTGTAAAGTTTCTTCTAAAGAGCTCGTTGTATGCTCTCTTAATGCCTCTCCATATTCTGGATTCTTTAACATTTCTTTAGAGCTTCAAGCTTTTGACATTAAGTATTTTTTAGTGGATGAATTTCCATGCGTGTCTTCAAATTTCAAGCGCTTTTGCTCAAATTGTAAATAGTAGTTAATTGTGTAATTGTCTTGTTCAAGTCTATTATGCTTATATTTAAAGTTGTAAATGGTATTTACTTGTGCAGTTGCTTCATATGCGATGGACTGAAGCATACATGTTTAGAGGAAAGCCTATGGGATGATGGGATGGCGCGTTGGATATGTAAGTAATACTTTTTATGTTGCATGTTTTGGTTGAAGGATTGAATTATAATTTTTTATTAATTATTATATGAAGACCAACCTTATTATTTTTTTAAAGATAACATATTATTGTTTCCTTTGAGACTATCATTGAATTCCGATTAGCATACAAAAAGTCAATTTAGGCCCTTAAAAGATGGATGATGAGATACCCAACCCCCCAATAAAATCAAAATCTCCATAGCTACTGTGTCCCAATTACAAGTTTTATTCTGGAAAATTCAGGAATTTCTTTCTAATCAAACCGCCCAACTTACCGCAAAAGAGATCAGCTTCTATTAAATCTTTCCGTTAAGGATAATATGATTTGGTATCTTCTACAAGCGCAATAACATCTCAACGGTCGCTGGCATCACCCAATATAAACTAAATATTCTTGTCAACTAAATATTCTTGTCAGATATCTCTAAGCCAAACTTACCACTCACAAGAAAACTCTCACAGGAGTAAGGAGTAAGTGACATTGATGTCCATACCTCTATGAGCTACTTCAACTTTATTCCAAACAACCGTTCACATAAAGAAATAAACTTTGGGCGAGCCCCATTCTTCCATACCAACTTCACTTGAAAATCAAGATGAGATTAATCTAGAAGAGAGCGAACACGCCAAGAAACCATTGCTCTTATCCTCTTTCCATATCCATTTATCCTTCCTCAACGTAACTCCTTCAAAAACCTAAATAATTCAACAAACTCCCAATTCATTGCATCATTGATGCACTTACCAAACTCCATTACCACACTACCTTTCCTCACACACAAGGCAAAAAGTCAGGAAATTTTTTTTTTTTTGAAATATTCATCTCCACATTATTCTTCCATACCAACTTTTCTGTACCAGCTTCACTGGAAAATCAAGATGAGAATCATAGTCAATCTAGAAGAGAGCTAACACACTGAACAACCATTGCTCTTATCCTCTTTTCGAATCCATTTATCCTTGTGATTTCCCAGCATACCACCTTCAAAGCCCCTAGATTATTCAACAAACTCCCAATTCATTGCATTATTGATCCATTCACCAAACTCCATTACCACGCCACCTTTCCTCACACATAAGGCAAAAAGTCTTGAAAATTTATATTGAAAGATTCATATCCACACCAAGTATCATGCCAAAATTTAACCCCTTGTACTTTCTTGAAGCCAACATTATAGTTTCTTAAAATTATATTCATCCACTAGGAATAACCCCTTGTAGGTTTTGCATCAATATGCTCTTTGTACCCATATTATGTGCACAGGAATAATATATCCATTTTCCTGACGGCTACGGCCTTGTGATTGGCTATGGGGTCGAGAGGCGATAGAAACGAGAACCGATTCTAGTTGGAGACCCCAAACTAGAGGGATTCACTCCAAAATCCGATCCGTTAAAAAAAATTGGGTTTGGATTCGAATTTTTTTATTTGGATCAGATTTGGATGTAAAAATTGAATCATGATTGTTGTTCGGATCTGATATGATAAGAATCCGAATTATATATTTTTTACAATTTTGCTTGAAAATCTTTATGGGTATCAATATTAAAGATGAAAGTGTTTTTGATAATTTTAGCACGTAATTATAAACAAATTGTAAAATATATTATATATTATTTGATTTTAGTTAGATTTAAAAAAAATCATAATATTAATTTATTTTGGATCGGATATTTATTTGACCACAACTTACCGGATTTGGATTCGGATCTGTACCTTTAAATAAAATGTTGGATAGAAAATCCGATCCGTTTACTACCCCGGGAGGGAGGGAGGGGATGTGCATGTCCCACACACCTAAGTAACCTCTTAGGTAAGGTAGTTGCAAACATGGTGGTTGGTTGATTATTTTCACATTGTGTGTGGGAGGTGTAAGTGAAGATTTTTCTCGTTCTCAATTGTATCGAGTCCTAAAAGTTACGACTCTGTTGATGAATGTTTCTATTTGAGTGCTAATTCTATAGTAGTTTGTTGATTGCAGGTTTTTGATAACAATCCATACAATGTCAGAGGAAAAGAAACAACCCATCAAGAAAGGGCCAGTTGAGGATTGTCCTCTATGTTTCAGCCCCTTACGGGAAGCTACAACTATACCTGCCTGTCTCCACAACTGTAGGTGTCGTGGCTTATGTTTTGTTATATTTAATAGTAACATGAATTATTTCTTACGTGCTTGAATCATATGGGTTGCATATATTTTTCGATATCCAAGTTAGCTTAATAGGGTAAATAATCTAAAGCTTCAACCTCTAATTCCTTTTTTTTTTTCTTTTCTTTTTTTAATTATTCTTTGTTTCTTTATTTGTCCTGCAGGGTTTTGAGTCAGAATTTCAGAGGAAATATTCCCAATTCATTAGTGACTCTTCCAAACGTGATCAATCTGTATGTGTTTGGGTATTTTGCATTTATTGATCTATTTATTTATTTATGAAATGAGTGTCCTGCATTTGTTGCATATAGCTCACCTTCTTTCAATTCGTTTCAGTTATCAAGATAGTCGAAATTCAACTTGAACACATTATGAGGCTGCAGGTTCAATTCAAATGTATGTAATTGCAACAGACAGAACAATTATCATTCGATGTAGGCGCTATGCACTACTGTGTTACAAATCTATCATGCAATGTATTGCGCACTCCCCCACATGACCTTATCCAGCTTTATACTTCACAATGAATTTTTTAGCAAAGATTCTGGAGAGGCGATCTCTATTTACTTGTACATGGAAGGGAAATAGACGTACAGAGCACGAATCAAGCTTAGCAAGACTATTCAGGAAGATTTTGAAATACTCCAGTTTATTTGTTTCATTTTCATTTTCATTTTATTTTTCCTATAATTGTTGTGAATCAAAATTCAGTTTCTCTTTTTACCTTATAAAGACTGTAGATACTGTAAAGAATATCAATTTTGCATTGATGTTTGCATTAGATAATGTTTCGTACAGAATTTCCTTGAATTGTATTTTCAGTTGAGCTAAATTACTATTTTATGTCCTTTATGTATGATTGCAAGAATATGTTGTGCAACTGGAAATATCCAAAGGCTTTTGTGCTTACATCGAGTATAGGAAACAAATGAAAGAGGAATAAGGATGGAGAAGAGAAAAATAAGGGTTGTATCGACGAATCAAGGGATAGCATCTATCAGTTTTTAGTTGATATTTCTTAGGCAACAACTTTTAAACACCACAGATTTTACTGTCTCATGCCAGCAATCTAATTTTTTCTCTCCTATGGGCAAAATCTAAGATCTTCCCCTCCCCAATTCAAAGTATCATCTTCTTCGCTCCATAGACTCCCTCCACTCCCAACTGCCTCTTTTCGCTCCATAGACACTCTCAATCCCATCAATCTAATTTTACTGTCTCATACTACCAAACTAATTTTGTTCTCTCCCACGGGCAAAACCTAAATTCTTCCCCTCCCAAATTCAAATTCTCTCTCCCTCCCAACTTCCCCTTATTCGCTCCATAGACACCCTCTTAATCCCAACTTCCTCTTTTCACTCCACACTCTCTCCCATTCCACTTCCACTTTGAACCTACAAAGTCTCTCCACGCTTGACTCCCTCTTCTTATTTCCACAGTTCCCCTTCTTCCCCCCAATTAAATTTTTTGGATCTCATGGCGACACCTCTCCCTTCTTTTTTTATCCTTCGCGCTGCCCGCTGCGAGTGGGGAACCCATCATCGCACAGGCCGCCAAAGGGCGAGGAAAAAACAGAAAATAGAAAGGGAAACGAGAAAGGAATAAGAAGAAGAAGAGTGGCAATAGTGACCGTGTGGGAGAAGAATAAAGAATGGGTTGATGATGGATGGGCAATGATTGGAGAATTAGACGGACAATGTGATAGATGGTGTAGTGGAGGGAAGAAAAAGGGAGTTGGGTGTGAAGGGGAGAAGAGACAGCCACCATCAAAGCCACATCTCCTCTATTTCTCACCGTCGCCAGTCGTCTTTCAACATCCCTCGCAATCGGTTGCAGCAGGTCATGTTGTCGTTGTTATTCTTGAGAAGGGAGAAATAATGGTTTAAATTAGTGATGTGGGTTAGTAGGTCAAAAAATAAAAGATACATTGGTTTGGTGATGTGACACATTAGAATCTGTAGTGTTAAAGAGTTGCTGCCTATTTCTCATTTACTTTTTTTTTTATCAAGCGTTGCAGCTAGAGCCGATCTTTTCAAATCTTCTTCCTTGGTTTTTTTTTTTTCAATTTTTTTTTTACTTCGGGACTTATCCTTGACCATTTGTTTTGAGTTGCATACACCTTTATTCTTTTGTTTTTATACAGAAGTCGAATTTGAAACCCTCTTCCAATTTATTCCAGTGTCATGATGATTTCCTTTCTTAATCTTCATTGTTGTTAACTTCCCAACCATCTTCTTCATTGAAACTTTAGCAACACCCTTTGTTTCCTATCAATGAATGAACTTGAGTTGGCATTGGCATTGCAAATTCACAGTGTAAATAGAAAATATTATAAACATATAACTAATTCATGTAAGATCTACGGAACACGGATGAAATATCCGATGACACCTTATGATTACACCACAATGTTCCAAAAACACATGGAAGTTCAAGTCAAGTCATCTTCATCGTTGCTACATAATGGAAGTGACATCAACAATAGTCCTAAGTTTCTCTCATTTTTCAGAACAATATTTTTTATGTATGTGATTAGACAATAGGGCTTTGATATGAAGCTATCATGTGAAAGAGTATGATTTATAAGGGGTTTACTAGTTTGTTTTTCGATTGGCTTAAAATTGCAATTGTTTGTAGAAAAATGGCTAGAAAATTAATATAAAGTATTGTTTGAATAACTACTAGCAAAAAGGTTCAAATTTTTGAAAAAAAAAACTTTTGATGAGTTGAAAGCTATGGACACCAAAAGTATTAATACTTCTATAGTTCTACTTTCTGGTAGAAATATTTTTGAGAAAATAGGTAATCATTCTATAGTTTTGTTAAATAACATTTACAAAAGTTGAATTACTTATAAGTTAAACGCAAAATGTCTTGGTTACAAAGTTGCTATTATAAACAATTTTGTAGTACCATATCTTTTTTTGTCCAGCTAATTTATTTCTCTTGTTCAACTATTTTTTCAAATACGGTTAACTTTCTTACTTGCAAGCCCATAACCGTTATTTACCATTATCAAGAGATAAGTGAAAAATTGTATTTATGCATTTGGTCGAGTATGTTCAAGCTTTAAAATTTGAGGAAGAAGACACTCCGAAAGGTTACAATAATAATAAAAATAAAAATAAAAAAACAATAAGCTCTCCATTCTTTTGTAAAAATTTCTCTTAGTTTGTGTCTTTCCGTTTCCTATATGAAAGAGCATAATTTATAAGGGGTTTACTAGTTTGAGAATTAATTTGTTTTTCGATTGGCTTAAGATTGAAATTGATAATAACACATTTGTAGAAAATGGCTAGATAAATTAATGTTTGAATGGCTACCAACAAAAGGATTAAATTTTGAAAAAGATTACTTTCGATGAGTTGATAATAGGTATTTACTTCTACTTTCTCGTAGGGCACTTGTGAGAAAGTAGGCAATCATTCCGTAATATTGTTAAATAACATTACAAAAGTTGAATTACTTATAATTTAAATGCAAAAAAAGTATTGATTACAAAGTTGTTAATAACGAATTTGTGGTACCATATCATTTTTCTCATCCAGCTAATTAATTTCTCTTGTTCAACTATTTTATGAATATGGTTAACTTTCTTACTTGCAAGCCCATAACCGTTCTTTACCATTATCAACAGACAAGTGAAGAATTTATTTATGCATTCGGTCAAGTATATTCAAGTTTTAAATTATGGCAAAGAATACACTTTGAAAGGTTACAATAATAATAATAATAATGATGATGATGATGATGATGATGATGATGATGATAATAATAATAATAATAATAATAATAATAATAATAATAATAATAATAATAATAATAATAATAATAATAATAATAATAATAATAATAATAATAACAACAACAACCGTGAACTCTCCATTCTTATGTAAAAAATGTTAGCATAATAAGGCAAATCCATTATTGTTATACATCAATGGATACAATTTTGTAACATGTTATTAATTTATAGAGGTTAAAGTAAACTTTTATCCTAATGCAATTGTGAAACCGTAATTAGAGTGGGAATGCAGTTCTAACCGCGAGGTATATACAATGTACTTTTGATAGTTGTATTTTCTTTATTAGACACTAACTCGGGCATAAATTTTTTTTTTTAGTTCCGCCCTTGATAACTACTATTATCAACTAATAATTATTTGTCATTTCGGCCCACTAAAATCCTGGGTCTACCACTAGTTGTGGCCATAGGTGGTGGATTCGGTGGTGGTGGCTGCAAAACTCAATTGATGATTTTAAATAAGTTGCATTGGTGGGTGAATCGACATCATCTATTTCGCTTTTACCCTTTTTCCTTTCAAGAAATAAGTGGTGGCACATAGCGCATGGTATTTCCCATGCAAAATTTGGAACCAACACTCACACACTATAAAACCGTCCAAGTCCAACCATGTTCAGTTCTAAGCTCCAAATTCAGAAACCAAAAACCAAAATCCAAAAACCAACCTAGAGAGCATCGCCAGTTCTCTTCTTAGATCCAGAGCGAGCAAAGAGCAGATCGAGAAGTTGATCGATTCGATGGGTGTGAGGGCTTCAACTGTGGTGGGAGGCAGTCTGGGGAGAGTGGGAATTGGAGTTAAACCTCTTCAGGTGATCCAGTCTGTGGATTTGCATGATGGGTATATTCAAAATCCAATCTTTTGTTGTTGATCTGTTTGTTCTAGTTCAGACTTAACATGTTTACAATCTCTTTTGAACAAAACCCGTTGTAGATCGAAAACCTTACAGCATTGTTTTCTTCAATTCATTAAATTTTTTCATGTTTACTCTGAACACATGTTTATTCTCAAATTTCAACAATGCCCATTTTCGGATTTTGCATACACCAAGAGAAACTGATAATTACACGTTTAATCTCAAAATTTGGCAAAACCCATTACCTGAATTTGCATACGCCCAAGGTGATTGATTGAATTGAAATGGAGTTATCATATTGAATTTGGCAAAACCCATTACCTGAAAAATCTAATTTTGAATTATGAGGGGCATGTCTGAAATGTGCTGATTTGTTAGTTATCATATTGATGGATCCAGATATTAAATTCAATTTGCATTTATCACATCTATGTCTTTCTAGGTCTTTAATGTCACTATAAGGGTTTTTTGTTAGATTCGGTGTGATTTGACTTTAACACATAATGTTTGAATACGCATTAACAAACTCGTGTTGTTTCCATGTTCAGATATGTGTAAATTCTGTTGTATAATGTAAGGTAGATTGTGTATGTTAAGATGCGAAGTCTGAGGTCGACTGATACTGGAAAACCTGCTTGTTCAATGATTGAAAATTTGCTCATTTGTGATCTTATTTAACTCAATTTTTTCCATGTTAGACATCATTGTTCCTTTCATATCCAATTATAGTTCGCCATTTAAGATATAGGTGTTATGATTCAAAGCATGAACTAAAGGGTTTCCAAGGAATCACCGATAAAGAGTTCATTCTTGTCCAGTTAATACACATCCTGGAAAAGAAGATGGTCCACTTCTCAACTAAAAGGAATTTTAACTTTGATCTGTTGTTATCAAAGCAATGCACCTCTCTGCTTAAATCAATAAGACAATATTTCTGTAAGTTAAACTCCTAGCATCCAATTATGTATTGTGAACATGACATTGCTAACAACTAAAACAAACCTTTATTTGCTCTGGATACAAGATTGTTGAGACCCAAATCGGGGATTAGGCTATACTTTTGGTTGTTGAACAAGAATAAACAGATTTACGTAACCTAATGAAATTAGGCTATATGTGATTAACTAACAAGCCCATAGTCATATGTTGTAAAATGTTTTTGCGAAGAAACTCAAGTCACCATATTTATTATGAATAAGTTTTTTGGTGCACAAAAATTGATATTTTGTTCTCTTCATTTTAGCTATCAAGGCACAAAATCTGCAACATCCACGTGTTGGAGTACAAGCAATGAGGCCACAGGTTCAATCCCAACATATTTGAAAGGTACTAACCTACCATGTGAACCATTTTAATATTTTGCATGTACTGGTAGTAGACGTAAAGTTACATTTTGCTATTAGTCTTTGCCATGATGACAAATTTTTCAATCAATCGTACTCGTTCTCTCATTGATGCTATTGGAGAATGATTCGATTGATGATGAAGAAAGAAAATTCTTGGTTCAGTTTTCCTCCTTAATGAAGGAAGAAAGGATTGATAAAATTCTATTGAGTCCGACTCATAGTGATCATTTCTCAAAGAATGACTCTGGTTATCAAATGATTGAACAACCGGGATCCGTTTACTTACGATGCTTAGTTGACATTCATAAAAAGCGTCTAATGAATTATGAGTTCAATAGATCCTGTTTAGCAGAAAAGCGGATATTCCTTGCTCATTATCAGACAATCACTTATTCACATTCACAAACCTCGTGTGGGGCTAATAGTTTTAATTTCCCATCTCATGGAAAACCCTTTTCGCTCCGATTAGCCCTATCCCATAAACAATAGAAGATAGAAACAACACATTTGTGCTTATGTGCTACGCTACATATGTTTCTTATGTAAGTCTCGCTTGATGCTTCATAGAGGAAGAAAGTCATTTAGTAAATACTTATTACATGAAACTGATAAGATTCGAGTCACATGATTTCATCACGTATTTAAAAATCAGAAACTAAAAAAATAAAAACATTGCCCCCTCTCCACCACCCCCTTTCTCTCGCGCGCACATACACACACACACAAATTATTTTTTTTCGATTATATTGTATTGAAGATTTCTTTGAACAATACTCTATTCTTGTTGCAATAGAGGAGAGGTTGTGTTTGGCTGCAAATTTCAAATTGAACAATTTACATTTTTTTGGTCGGATCCGGTTTAATGATACCAATCCAAGTTGGTGATCAAGGCCTAACTCAAGATGGAGATATGGAGCCTATACAAGAGAAATTCAATGCCAAAAATAAACAATAAAATAATAGCATAAAAACAAAAATAAAAGATGTGCAGTTGTCGATAGCTAAACATGTGGTCCCTCGTTTTCACTTTTGAAATTAAAAGTAATAAGTAAGGAAGATATTCTCAAAACAATTAATGAAAATGGGGCAAAAAAATTACAAATCTAAGATTAGATAAATCTATCTTTTTCTTGTATTTTCAAATACTTTAAGAGCCCTAACACTGAAATTTAATTTTTAAGATTTTAAAAACTAGAGATTCCTAATTGCCAACCAAACTCAGTTTCTCAATTAAAGATATATTGTTTAAATACTATTCTTACCAATTGAACCTTTTTTTGTCACGATGTTTAGATGCTTTGCACGTGGTAGAACTTGATATGCTCCTTCAATCTCATCGCCATCGCTTTCTTATGATGTTGGCATATGGGACACATAGTTTCAGTTGCACTGATAGGAGTTTGATTTATCTCCACACAGTCATGCGTTTTTTTGCCGCGGCTACTAGGTTGTGGGCAGCATAGTTTTTATACATGAGAACAAAATGAGTTAGACCCAATCGAAATAAATAACTAAGAATGAGCATAGTAGTGATCTATGAATGAAACAAAATAACTAAGAATAGGCATATTCGTTCCATATCATATTCAGTTGCCACGAGAGATTATCTCTTCCTCCATTGATAGCTTTAACCACATCAAAGGCATAAGAGAGATGATCCTATATTTCACCTAGATTAGTGTTTTCTTGATTGCACCTAACTAAGCTTCAAAGCTGTATAACACCTTACATATCCTACCTATTTTCAATCCTCAGATAATTTCCCCTGGAAGTTTATAGTTGATAACAGTAATATGAGGTTTAGATTCAACTACCTCAAAAAATCAATTAATTTATTGATGTTGCATGAAGAGGTTGATGTTTGGAGGGAGAGTCTCGTACCAAACCAAAAAGGAAGTCTTAACGATTGGACTGAGACTAGGATTAACTTATCATAAATCGAAGAAGTTATCAACTCCGAAAGCAATAATCTTCTTGCTCCAAAATAGACTTTGTAGAAACAAAGTTAGCAAATTTGTTGCTTCCACTGCTTGAAGATTATTGAGATCGAATCAGGATGTTGGTCCCCATCCAAAAAATTCCTCTCCATCTCTTTCGGACACAAGCATACTCCAAAGTTTGGGGAATAAGCTTCTAAATGGAGTATCCCTCACCCACACATCATGCCGAAGTTTGGCCTATTACCAAGCCCAAAGCAAAAGGAAATTCCTCTCTGGATCTCAATACTCATGAGGTCATTGTTTATGCATCCTTGGATGCTAGTGCTTCATCCATTTTCAATCTGCAATATACATGTAAAACTATCCACCCCAGCGAAAAGGTTTTTTCTCCAACGTTTTGTTCGGGTTAGAGTTTGATCATAGAAAGATGACTCCTTTCATGCACAAGTCTCAAAATGTTTTACTAACTTTGGATCTAAGAATTAATTTCTTTATTTTAGACTAAGTTTGTGAACAATTCTTTCACTACTATTATATGATTTTTTTTCTTCCAAATTGATGAAAATAAGTTTTTAATTCTTTCAGGCTAATGATGCAAAATTATTAGATGCATTTTCTCAACAGAGACGATCCCTTGTGGTGTGATTATTGTGGAGATTGGAGGGAATTGCTAAAAATGGTGAATGATAATTCTTCTACTACTTACTTTTGCATTGGATTGTTGTTTTGTTATTGTCCTAAATGTTCGGTAGTTATTGATAAAACTTATGTCCCTCCTTTGTGTTGGGTAACACGATTGTTAGCTTTTCTGCTCATAATAGAAAGTGGTTATATTCATTTAATGCCTTAGATCGTAATGTTCTTTAATCAGTCAACTATCAGTAAATAGCTAATACTATGGAGCATTTGTCAATAAATAGCTAATACTATGGACATTTGGGCTGAGATTTGTTAAGCCGGTTGCTGATTTTTTCCTTTTACTAGAAATTTAGTGTCCAGATGGCTTGGGTAGTCTGGATGAACCATCTATGTTGTTTTTGTGATAACTTTTTTTTTTTTTTTGAACATGTAGGGAAACAAACTTACTATATACAAAAAAGATCTCGAAAGAGAATCTAGAGATCGTTACCAAATTTACTGAATTTCAACCCCCCACCAGTTCTCAAGCCATACTTTTTTTAATCCAATGGAGGACAACTCCCTTTCCCTTGGCATACCTTCTCACCCCAACCATCCATTCCATCCAAGAAATAGCTTTGAAGGAGAGTTATCAAAGAACCTTGGGTTAACAATGACCACCCAATTTTAAACGGGGGATTTTTATTTATTTTGGTCTCTTGGCTAATGCCATTAATGGGCTTGGTATCTTTTTCATTACTTGTTTAGATCCTTTTTTTCTTACTTGTTTAGATCCTTTTTTTCAGCTGACCATCCCGGTCAAGTGTAACATACATGTCACATGATGCGGTTATGAAGATTAATGCCCTTATTATAACAGGAGGGACCAAATTCTAATTTGCAAGAGGGGTAAATGTGCCTACTAAAACATCATGTGGCTCCTTTATTGGATGGTGAACCAATAGAAAAAAGAACCAAGATCTAAATAGTTATTAAAAAATGAACCAAATTGAACCCATTTATGATATTAGCTAAAGAAACCAAAATAAAAAAATCCCCAAAACCAGAAACTAAAACAAACTTTCATAAACCTTCAAGCCCTGTTTCAAGCCCAAAACTCTACGAAGGCTTAAAAATATAGTGAAAAAGAGGAGGGATAGTTCAAACCTGATCATTGTGTATGTTAGGCAGATATGATGGTTGGTTGACTATAGAGGAGTGACATCCTTTGCTTTGGAGTAGGAATCAGGAATCAAAGGGGCAAGGGTAACAGTTGGGATAAACATTTGGTAGAGAACTATAGGCCTGACTTTCCCTAATTTTGTATTTAGGTTCGACCGTTGGATGTTAGAAGCTAAACACGTGGCATAAGAACAAGTCGCACGACACTGAAAAGTTTTTTTTTTGAAAGGCAAGCGTGCCACCGGTGGGTATAGAACCCAAGACGTGGGGGTTAAACCATCATAGCCTTAACCATCCAAGCAGGCTACCATTGGCACGACACTGAAAGTTAGTAAGCCCCAGTGGCCTTATAGTAGATTAGCTCTCAACTGTGTGCATTGCACGCCCTAGTCCGCTTTAATTGCTTTGTATAGATATGAATTATGGTGATTGTGATGTTGTAATAAAGAAAAAAAAATATTCTTAAGGTTTCTTCTGAAAAGCTTGTTGTATGCTCGCTTAATACCTTTCCATATGCTAGAGGCTTTAAACATTTCTTTAGAGTTTCAAGCTTTTGACATTAAGTATTTTTCAGTGGATGAATTTCCATATGTGTGTCTTCAAATTTTCAAGTGCTTTTGCTCAAATTGTAAATAGTAATTAATTGTGTAGTTGTCTTGTTCAAGTCTATTATGCTTATATTTGAAGTTGTAAATAGTTTTTACTTGTGCAGTGGCTTCATGTACGATGGACTGAAGCATACATGTTTAGAGGAAAGCCTATGGGATGATGGGATGGCGCGTTGGATATGTAAGTAATACTTTTTATGATGCATGTTTTGGTTGAAGGATTGAATTATAATTTTTTATTAATTATTATATGAAAACAAACCTTATTATTCAAAAAAAAACATATTAGTGCTTCATTTGAGACTATCAATGAATTCCAATTAGCATACAAAGAGTCAATATGTTATTTCCATCATTAATCACTATTGCAAACTCTCTCAGGACTAGCAGTAAACGTGCATTGATTGTCAAAATGCTCATGTTGTTTACCAAAATGCCCTTCAAACAGTTACCTACAGATGACCTCGATATACAAACATGTATCTTGAGAAAAAATTAATGGCTCAAAATTTTCATATATCTCCAGAAAAATCCTATGAATAAAATAAAAAATTAGACCTCGAAATACGAATTCATCTTGAGAATATTTTTAAAAAAAAACCACCCTCGTCTTCCTCAAAGCAAGCAAGAGAGGTTGGGGTTGCGGGTGGCGATGGTGGGAAAGAAAATTAAATCAAGCAGAAAGGGAGAGGAAGGGAGAGAAAGAAAGGTGGACATGGGGCGAGACAACGTCGCAGGGGTGGGCAAATCACAAATAACTCAAAATTTTCAAAAGTCAGTGGGGGCAAGTGCCCCCATGTAGCTCCGTGCCTGCACTTACCCTAAGTATAATATCGGTTTGCTCGTTTTTACAAGTGTCTTCATATATTTTAAGTGTTGATGTTGGCGAGTAGAACATACTCTAAAATTGTGAAAATAGGAGACAAATGTGTGCCCTGTTGAAGACGTTCTAATTGATTGTTTTTAATTTGTTATTGGACGTGGTTTGGCTAAAGTGTGAATAATGCTAGATATATGGCACGACCAAGGAAACTCATTTTCCCTGTATTTATGCCAAAAATTCCTAATAGTCATAGTCATTTTTTTGGTTATATGTGCCATGCATTTACTTATGACGTATTTATTTGCATTGGAATGACTACCATTTTGTTTTCATACTTTCATTTTTCCTCCCATAACTTCTTTATCTTAAATGCATCATGTGATCACAACTGCGAAAATTCGATATGTGGTTTGTGATGTACCACGTAAGCTATATATGAAGTACACATCGATCATTATTGGGCTGCTAGGTTGTGCCACTGAACATTTTCCCATCTTGTCCTTTAAAAAATAAAAAACTTACATTTGTTATATATACTCTACTGCATATATACGATAGAAAATATTGAATAAATGCTTTGTAGTCTTCATCATTCTATTACATTTTCATTAGTGGATAATTCTTAGAAGGTAGGTGGCTTAAAACTGTCTATTATTACTTCTCACTCATAATAGTTACCGAGGTACAAACAAATCATTTGATCAACAAGAAATTCGATTGTCAGGTCATCAAATTTCTTCAATTTGAGCAAACAAAATAGCTTGTTTACGAGAACTTATTATGCAACGTTACCGGCTTTTCATTATGTTCCTATATATAGCAAAGTTTGTTCCTTGTTCTTTAATTAATTTCTATATATAGTTCCATTTCATTGTAATTTTTTATGGGATTCACTCCCATATAGCAACCCTACAACTACTTTTTCCATTGTCAATAGTATATATTTATATATTTTTGGTTTACCCTTTTACGAAAATGTTGCATTGGCTCAAGTAACCGGTATTCAAATTTTATCAACGATCTTAAGGAGACCCGTAAAAAGGTAAAATAGAAGTGCAAAAGCATTTCATGTTCTTGCAAACATTTCTATTATGCTTCATATTTCCAAACTTGGGGGTGGGGATCATTTATGTCACAATAAACGCATCTAAGGATATAACCGTTTCATGTTTTTGCTTTCATGTTTTTGCAAACATTTCTATTAGATATAATATAAAAGTAGCAACAGGGAAATGCTTATGCGCCCATAGCCCGGTACTTCCCATGCAAAATCAGAGTTGTGTTCAAGCAGCACTCCATAGTCGATGCTATAAAAACGTCCAACCATGTTCTAAACTCCAAAACCCAACTGAGAGAGAGAGAGAATCATCAATCGTCTTCTTAGTTCCAGAGTGAGCGAAGAGCAGAGTGAGGTGGTTATTGATGGGTGTTAGGTGTCCTCTAATCGTGGTGGGAGGCAGTCAGGGGAGAGTGGGAATTGGAGTTGGAGCTGTTCGGAGGATCCATATCATCATTTAACCTTCTCCTTCTACAACGACGAAGGCCACTTTCGACTTTTGAAACTCTCGAACCATCTGAAAAAAAATACACTACAAAATCTAAATCCATATTAGTAGCCCAACCTGTAGGAGCACTATCTCTATCCTCAGCAATAACAACAATAGGTTGAGCTTGGGCATCATTTCTTGCAGCTGGGGATGCCTGGATTACGAAGAAGGCTAGAAGAACCTTTACCTATCTGCGAAGAATCCAACACTCTCTGTGGATTAGATGCCCTTCTCGAACTTGACCTCAATACTCTCCTAGAAGCATTTGAACTTCTCACATTGGCATTGATTGTTGCTTGTGTTGTTTAACTAACAACATTCTCGTCTACCCCTTGATTGCTTTGCACAATATGTGGAGCATTTACATCAACATTGGGCCCTTTTCGTGAATTGTTAAAGTTCTCTGCCTAACACTCCCAATCCTCTGAAAGAACTGATGAATCAAAAAGGCCAAATCAACCCTTCTCACACTCTGCTTCAAGCTCTCAATCTGACCCGCGCTGCCTCAAGGGAATTGATTTCTTCCCTCTCTCTTTTCACTTTCTTTCTTTTTTGAAAACATTTCCTCCTCTTCTCCTTCACAACTCAAACTCAATGAAAATTGGAGTTGGTGGTGGTGGTGGTGGGTCAGACTACGATCGAGTTTCATATGGTATTTCCAATCAGTTGTAGTTGAAAATGGTTGGCAACAGTGGTGGCAGTAGCAACAGGTGGCAGTAGCAACAGAAAAAGCAAAGTTGGTGGTGGTGTTGGATGGCAGAGAAGTTGCATTACGGGGATGAACTTTAGTGGGGAGTTTCGATTCGGTGAAGTAGTGCCATGTGCCGAAATGTCTGGCGGAGAAATCTTGACCAATTAAGCCAAAAAGGTTGTTTGGTGGGATGAAAGGTTGTGATGAGGAGACACTTTATGGGGAATCAAATGAACCTTGTGAGTGTGAGTTATGAGAAGAAAGATAAAATGATAAATGGGCTTGTATGATTGACTAAGTTGGAGGAATGAGATGTGACGGTTGGTTTAAGAAGATGATATGTAGATTTTTCTTTTGGCAACCACACAATCATGGTGAGATCCGCGTTAAAAATCGTATCCCTTGTTGCATCTTGGTAGGGTTAGGGACTTCACATGTGGAAGGCACATGCCATTCATGGTAGGGTATTTTGGTGTACAAATTTTCTTTGACTGTTCAATGTTATTGACCTAATAGATCTGTTAGAAAATGGGGTAAGACTCGATTAGCGTTTAAAATAGGGTCAAATAGAGTTGCATATAAAGTTATAAACTAACGGAGGCAAAACTCAAAATAACCCTCAAGTATTTGTCATTCTTAGTTATTGTCGGTAGATTCAGTATGTCTCAACTGTCACGTGTTATGTTAAAATAACACACATTAAAGAACTCGGTTTGGTTCCGTGTTCAGATACATGTAAATTTGTCGTATTATGTAAAATAGATTGTGTTCGTTAAAATGCAAAGTCTGCGCCCTGATAGACTGATACTAAAAAAGAATTTTGAATACTGGTTACCAAATTGTAAATAAACCTGTTTGTTCACAGCCTAGCATTCAAACTCCATCTAGCATTCCCTCGTAGTTACTCAAGTTGTTACTGGGGCAAGCAAAACAAGGGGCCTATATCTATTGCCATCCCCGTAAAAAAAAAAGGTGACAAGGGAACATTCGAGCTGGATCATTTTTTGGAACAAAAACAACGATAGAAATAGATGACTTGGGGACAAAGTGACGACAGAGGGATAATCATAATTTTGCCCTTTTTTTTTTTAATCTTGTTTGCCTAAATTTTTTTTAATTATTTCTATCTATGTTAGACATCCTTATTCCTCTCCTATCCATTTATAGTTCGCTATTTAAGAGTATTAGAGATGAATCCACGAACAACAGGTTTTGCATTTATGTAAGAAATAAAATATTTTCAACCATCTGACAGTTGCTAAATGATTAATCATTTCAGTTAATGAATACCAATAAAAGGTTGCTTCAACTAAAAAGGTTTTTTTAACTGGATCAGAGTTGGAACCTCTCTACTCAGATCAGAGAACACATCCATATGTGAGCATGACGTTATTAACAACTAAAACAAATATCTGGGTTTTTGCTCTGGATACGAGACTGTTAGATCCCATCTGTTAATGGATTTAGTAGAAGCCAGAAGGGATTTTAATCTTTAAAGAATGTTCTTATTGCTAAACACGAATACCACTTGAAATCAGGGATGAGTATATACTTTTGTTTATTTGATAAGCACAAACATATTTACTTTAACATATTGAAACGAAACTATACATGATTGATTATGTGATTAAAGAGTAAGTACATAGTCTTATATTGCATAATGGTTTCCGAAGAAACTCTTGTCACCTTATTTTCTTATTAATGAGTTTGTTTTGTTGCTTAAAAACTCTTCTTTCTTTTCATTTTAGTTATCAAGGTACAAAATCTGCAGTGTACACATATTGGAGTAAAAGAGTGTACATATATTGGAGTAAAAGTAATGAGGTCACAGGTCTGATCCCAGTGAACTTAACGAGGTATGAACCTACCATATAGGACATTTTAAATATGATGAAGAAGAGTATTTGCATATAGTAGTAGTAAATGTCAAATAGACTTGTTCATGAATCTAAGCCATGTCAATACATTTGTCGATCATTCATACTCTTATTTATGCTATTGCATATTGTAGTGAAAGTGGATGGAGGCCTCGATTGCGAACAAAGTTTCAAAATCGTTATTTTATTAAAAATTAGTAGGAATATGTGCTACACGCGTTTTCTGTGTATGTCTTGCTTCATAAAAGAAGAAGTCATTAACAAATATTTATTACGTAAAACTTGATAAAATTCAAGTTACATGCGGTCACCACGTATTTAAAAACATAAGCTTAGAAAAGCAAACAATGCAATAAACACACCCTCCGCATCCCTGCATCCACCCCCACACACACCAAATGAGTTAAGACAGAATCAAAATAATCATAAACAGACATATAAATGTTCTAAGAGAGTAAAAATAACCAAGAATAGGCCTATAAATGCTCCACATCATATTCAGTTGCCAAGAGAGATGATCTCTTCTTCCATTTATAACTTTAACCATATCAAGGGCATAAGAGTGATGGTCGAAATTTGTTTGATATTCCTATCTTTCACCTAGATTGTTATTTCCTTGATTGCTTTTGACTCAGCTTCAAAGATGAGAAATATATTAGGGGTGGAAATATCCCCAGTTCAACAGTGAGTCTTCTAAACTAGATCAATTTGTATGTGATCAATTATTTTGCACTTATCGTATTGATCTACTTGTTAAGTGAGGGTCCTGATAATTTATCTTTGTTCACTTTATTTTAGCGTCCAGGTTGGCAACACTCACAAATTGGAGCACATTTATGAGGCTGCACATTCAATCCCAATGAATGTGTACTTGCAGCAGACGAACAATAGATTATAATAATGCGATGTAGGCATGTATAAAAATATGAAGTCACAAGTCTATCATGCTATGTATCACGTACTTCACCATGTGAGTCGTATTGTGTCTCCTTTTATACCACACTAATTAAAAGGCCATCTGTGTCAATTTTGATATTGAAGGGCAATATGTGGAGAGTGCAAATCAAGCTTTCCGTGACTTTTCAGGAAGATCTGAAGTACATCAATTCATCTGTGTTTTTTTTTTTTTTTCCTTCTTCCTTTCATTTGTTTCTGTTAGTTGCTGCCAATCATAAATGGTCGTTCTGGAAAAAGACTAGATACTGTAAAGAAGATTAACTTTTTATTGCTGGTTGGATTAATGGAACAACTGTATTTCGAGTTGAGGAAATTACTATTTTTTGTTTGTCCTCTCTATGACTCGCTTGGTCTTATAAGAGTATATTGCACTTTGGATTGGTTGATCCAGGCCAACTTTGTTGGAGAATGTCAAATGCCTCAAAAGATCTCCAAGGATTGAGTTACTAATTATTTAGGGATGAGACGGGGATGAGATAATGGATGTTCACGAGATGGTTGATGTCGGTGGCAAGTAGTAGGAAGGACAAAACAAATGTCTCACAAGTAAAATTTTGTTTTACCATAAGTTCCCAACTTTTTTTTATCCCCTTGTTCTCTAATTCATTTCTTTTGCTCAACAATTTTTTCTAACATGGTTAACTTTTTCAAATGCAACCATTTTTATTATTATCAATGAACAAGTGAAGAATTCTATTGGTTCGAGTAGATTCAAGACGAAAGATTTGAGTAAGAATATGCTCCCAAAAGTTAATAACATAAATAAATTAAAACTATTGAATTTTCATGCTATTGCAAAGATTACTTTTAATATTTGTTTCCTAACTAGGGCAAAAACGAACATTTATTTCAATAAACGTTGGATATAAATGCATTTAAGTTACACGAGCCTTCAATAATAGATTTTATTTATGAATAGTTGTTAATTAAATCCTGCTAATTAAACCTTTATTGACAGACCCAGCTTTGTAAGGGTTCGGGGTGGTGGTATCGAATCAAATCTAGTGGGTGCCAGTGCCCAGTGGTGGGAAACGGTAAGTATAGCGCACGGTATTTCCCATGCAAAATTAGAGAACAGCGAATCAAAAAAAAGGCACTCCACATTCTACACTACAAAAACGTCTAACCAAGTTGGAGAAGCTACAAATTGCAGAAACCCAAAACCTAGAGAGGGTTAATCTTCTTCTCCGGTAGCAGCGAAGAGAATATCAACAAAGCGATCATCGATGGGTTTTAGAGCTTTGATTGTGGTGGGAGGCTGTCAGGGAAGAGTGGGAATTGGAGTTGAATCTCTTCTGATGATCATCCAGTTTGTGGATGTGCATGATGGGTATTCATTATTCAATCGTTTTTTTTTTTTTTTTCCATCATTTTTTGGTTGATCTGTATGTTCAAATTCAAACTTAACATGTTTACACTCCAATTTCAACAAAAACCCATTGTAGTAAAAAAGAACTTTAGAACATTGTTTTCTTGAATTCATTATGACCCAAAGAAACTGGTACTCTCAAATTTCAACAAAACCCATTACCTGAATTTGCATACATTGATTGAATTGAAATGAAGGTCAATCATGCAAGTAAATAATCCAACTCTGTAATTCAAAACCCAATTTTCAATTAGTAATCATTATTACGAGGAGAATGTCTCGATTTGTTGATTATCGCATTGATGGATCCATAAATAAATTCAACTTGCAAAATTTCGTCACTGCTTTGTTCTTCTAGGTACTTAATGTCACTCTTAAGGGGTTTTCGTTAAATTCAGTATGTTTTGACTTCATGTGTTATGTTAGAATACACATTAATGACCTTGTTTTTTACTTCCATGTTCAGATACACGTATTTTTTCTCGTATTATGTAACGTAGGCTGTGCTCGCTAAAATACAAAGTCTGAGGCCTGATAGACTGATACTGAAATAGAACCATGAACACTGATTGCCAGTTTCAAAATATATGAAAATCATATATTTGCCCATTTGTGATCTTATTTACCTCAATTTTTTTCCCATGTTAGACATCCTTATCCTTTCCTATCCATTTATAGTTTGCTATTTAAGATATAAGAATTAGTGAATTATAGTTGAATTCATGAACACCAGGTTTTGCATTACGTTAGAAATAAAATATATTTAACCATCCCACGGGTGCTAAATGATTTATCACTGCAATTAATAGAATACCGATTAAGAATTGCTTCAACTAAAAATAACTCGATCAGAGTTAGGCACCTCTCTACTTACATCAGACAAGACTTCTATATGTCATACTCCTTGTATCATATAGTGTATCTTGAGCATGACGTTATTAACAACTACTAACAAATATCTGGTTTTTGCTAAAGATTGGCCATTAATGGATTTAGTGGAACCCAAAGGGGATTTTAATCTTTAAAGAATGTTCTTATTGCTAAACACAAATACTACTTGAAATTAGGGATTAGTCTGTACTTTTGGTTATTTGATAAGAAAACATGTCTACTTAACCAAATGAAACTAAGCTATACGTGATTCATTATAACATTAAGTCCATAGTCTTATGTTTTATAATGGTTTTCTGAAGAAACTCTCATCACCTTTACTTATTATGAATGAGCTTGTTTTGTTGCTTATAAAATCTTCTTTCTTTTCATTTTGGTTATCAAGGTACAAAATTTGGAGTACAAACAATGAGGTCACAGATCCGATCCCAACGAAATTGACAAGGTATGAACCTACCACGTAGGAGATTTTAAATATGATGAAGAAGAGTATTTGCATATAGTAGTAGTAGTAGTAAATGTCAAATAGACTTGTTGATGAATCTAATCCATGTAGAAACATTTCTCAATCATTCATACTATTGCTATTGCATAATATACGTGCAAGTGGGTGGAGGCCTTGACTGTGAACAAAGTTCAAAATCGTTAATTTACTGAATTAGAAAATAAAATAAAGCAAGTGCACTTATGAAATAGACGTTCCATGATCCATCACGTGAAAGTCTTTAATCAACTCATAGTATTCAACTCTCAGAGAAAAAAAAGAGTGGGGATAAGGGGTCACCCTATCTAATCCCTCTTTGAAAAAACCCATCAACAACATTGTTAACCTTCAAAGAGAATTGAGTTGATCTAAGTACAGTCTTGATCCATCCTCGCCATCTAATATCAAGTTTTAACTTTTATTCTTATTTCTTTTAATATTTTTGATTTTTAGTCTCTCACACGTGAAAAAGTGAAGCCTACAATCCTCTTTCTGAGTCCCCCTTCTCCTCGGTCCGCAAAGGTGGAGAGCCTTTTTCAACCGGCGTTGTTTCTTTTTTATGCACATAGATAATCACTCATTAAGGAGGTTACAACAAAAAATCTTTCACAACACAAATTGATGTCGCATTCCCTTGTAACCCCGCCATTAACTACACGCAGCAACAACTTCTTGTCGACTACCACCACCACTTGATGCTATTTGAACAAACTCCAAAGCCTTTGTCTTCTTCATCGTCAGGTCAAGCATCTGCAGTCATCAATTCGAGATGGAGTCTTCGTCTTGCCTCCAAGTCAAATACCTCATTGATGAGTTGGGGAGTGGAGATTGGAGAGGAGAAGCAAATGATTGAGGTTTCCGATTGGGAAACGTAGAGGAGGGAAAAGGTATGGGATTTGATATTGTTAGTGCAGAAGGGAAGAAGAGTGAGTAGCAGTAGCGATTCTAGTGAAGGGAAACAAATTGAGAATGGGAACTCTAGGGTTTTGTGATCTTCTAGATTGGGGAAGGAGGTTGAGTATCAAGATGGAGAGGCGAAGTATGTCAGTTTTATGATTGTGCTATTTGATGATATGTCACGGCTACATGCTACCAATCCCAAAATTCATCAGTTCCATATTGTTGTGTATCGATTAATTTACAGGAACGAGTGCATGACTATCACCTTCATACCAAACCATTCCGTACCGTGTCCACCCCTAGAATATATAACCCTTTTACCAAACCAACCTATTTTCAGTACTAATACCTCTAGAAGTTAATATTTGACTACACATAATATAAGGAATGTCGTAGGCGGAAAATATGGTAGTCTCTACATTCAATTAGCCTAACTCGAGAGGTTTGTTTAATGCATGGTAAGAATTTATTGAAGCCATTTTCTATTAAGAGGATGTTTGGAGGGATAGTCTTACACCAAAACAAAAAAAGAAAGTCTAAATGATTGGACTAAAACAAAAAAGAAAATCTAAATGAGGACTGAGACTATGGTTAACTTATCAAATCGAAGAAGCTGGGAGAACACCCTCCCTTGTACCAAGTACGAACTCCCAAAGCAATAATCTTCTTCCTCCCTTTGGCTTAAAACAAGTCAGCAAATTTGTTGTTTCCACTACATGAAGATCATTGAGAGTGAATCAAGGACTTAAGCATACTAAAATAAGTCCAGCTTTCTTTCCTATCTGTTAGCAGATTAAGCCAAAAAAAGACGGTAAAATGAAAGAACTGAAAGATTGGAAAAAACTTCTAAATGGAGTGTCCCCGACCCACACATCATGCCAACGTTTGACCTATTACCAAATACAAAGGAAAAGGAAATCCTTCCCCGGAACTCAACTTTCATAAGCTCGTTGTTTATGTATTGTTGGATGCTAATGCTTTATCTGAAACCTTCATAAAGAATCCATTTTCGATCTGCAATAGATATGTAAAACTATGAACCCCCATTTAAAGGTTTTTTCCTACAAGGTTTTGCTGATCTGAATGTCTCCTTGGGTTCAAATTTGGTTACAGAAAGATGACTCTTTTTCATGCACTGGTCTCAAAATTTTAGACTTTGGATCTAACAAATTAATTTCTTTATTTGATTGAGTTCTGAATCAGTTCCTAACATCCTAGTTAAATAAAACTATTGGAAAGTGAGAACGGTCATGATCCTTCTTGGAACTATAAATTAAAGCGGCCTGATTTCACTCATTGTCCATTTCTTTCACTACTATTACATGATTGGTTTTTTCTTCCAAAAATGTTTAAAATAAGTTTTTAATTCGTTTCAGGTTGACGATACCGAAGTATTTGAGAACTTCTCTCGACACAGATAATTCCATTGTGTTTGTGCATCATGGAGATTGGAGTCAATTATTAAATACGGTAAATGATATTTCAGCGAAATACCACTCACTTTTGCTTTGGAGTGTTGCTTTGTTGTCATCCTAAATGTTTGGTAGTTATAATGAAACTTAAATCTCACCTTTGTGTTATATAAGATGGTTACCTTTGCTCACAATAGCAAGTGTATATAATGTCTTAGATCTTAATGTTGCTATGTCTTAAATAGCTAATACCATTGAGCATTTGGGCTTGGCATTTGCATTATGTTTAACAGGAGTTTGAGGACACAGATGACTGTTTTGATTGGATGTCGATGCTCACAATGCAGCAGATGTCGAGATGACCAGGGCTGATGAAGACACTGTCAAGGTCAGATCAGAGAGACAGAGAGAGATAATCAATCCTTACTGTTGCTCTTTTGATTGATTAATTTTGAGAAGCAACCGTAAACTCTTTTAGCCATTTTGTCATGCAGTTGCAGGAACTGGATGAGATGAAGAAGCGACTTAAGGAGATGGAGGAGGAGGCCGCTGCTCTAAGAGAATGCAGGCCAAAGTCGATAAGGAAATGGGCGCCATAGAAGGTTCTGTATCTTTCTGATCCCATTCTTTTCTTTCTCTGTTCCGATTGTTAGGGATTTTGAGTTCTTGAACACATGCATTTTTGTTATGTACTGATCTAAGAGAGGGTTTTGTTTTTTTCTATATGTAAAATTGCATAATTTCCAACGATTGACATTTAAGGATCAATGACAATGTTGATTTTTTTTTGGAAATGAGAATTGTGTCCTTTGGGTTTCTCGTTATCTCCGTTGAGTCAATCAACTCATGATTTACGAGGATCCAGTCTAGGTTTTGTCTTGCAAGCACACATGCATAATATTTTTTACTCTAGGAATAGGAGTAAGAGCGAAGAAAAATGTGGTTTAGTCTCCAATCCAAGGAATTCCACATCCATGATGAGTATAAACAATTTTTATTTGGTTGCAGTTTTTTTATTTTTTCCTTTTACTATTTTTGTAGTGTTGGATGAACTGTCTATTTATCCTATGATTACCGTTATTCGCAAAATAAAGAAAAACTAAGAGGGTGTTTGTTTTTTGTTCTGAATAGAGTTAGAAGTTTTAATAAGAAGTGAGACACCGTGTTAGGGTGTTTGTTTTTAGTTATGATCAGAAGTTGAACTTCTGATTAGAGTAATCAACAGGGGGGTGTTGATCACTTAGCACTGAGTGCTTAGTGAAAATTCATTCCAATAATAACCTCACATAAATTTTTAATATTGTGCTAGCCTTCTTCTCCACCAACCATGCCCTCTTCTCTACCTCCTCTCTATCACGCGAGCAGTATCGCCACCACCGCCACCCTCCCCTCTCCCCCTCTCCTATTCTTCTTCATTCTCTTCTTTCTTTTTCTTTTGAGATTGTATAAGGAATGGAGAAGGATATAGGGTTGTTTTGGTGGTAGTTAAAGGGGGATCTCCATGGGATTTGTAGGAGAAAAAACTGGTGGAGAAGGGGAGTTAATGTTAGTGGTTTGTGGTGGCGGTGAGAGTTGTGGTGGTAGGCAAAAATGTTAAAAAACTTCAAATTAGCAAAAACAAACACCTATAATTTTATAGCTCATTCAGAACTTCCAACTCTAGTTAGATGTTAGCTTCTTAACACTAGAAAAAACAAACACCACCTAAGATACCAAACTTACTATATACAAAATGGACCTCCAGAGAGTTTACCTCCTCGTCTTCAACTATGCACCAAAGAAATCCAGTTCCCAAGGAATTACTTTTTAAATCCTATGGAAAATGACCTCCTTCCATTTGTGTACCTTCCCATCCTGGACGATTAAAATCACCCAAGAAATAGCATTGAGGGAGAACCTTGGAAAACCCTAAAGAACTCTGCACATTCCATACTTCATATAGGTTAACAATGTTCACCGAACATTAAAAAAATTACAATAATCTTTAAGTCACCCACCTTCAAGCCCCCTATTTTAAAACTGTAAATTGAAATTGAGAGTTTAAAAACTCTACGAGGGTTTAAGAGAGGGTGAAAGAGGTGTGGGGAAGTTTGGACCTGGTCATCGTGTTTGTTAGGGCGGAAATGATAGTTGGCTGACTACAAAGGAGCTCGTAACAATCATCCATTGCATGGTCATGAGCCTCGTGGTAGTTGCAATACATTTGCTTGCCTTATCTACCCTGAACTTGTTGAGTATTCAATCAATTACAAACACTAATCTTACATTACCATGACAATATTACAACAATACAATACATAAACACATAAATCTCTTACACACACAAATAGCTCATCATTGAGCTTCTCCTCACAATGATCCAAGGCTCACAAGCCTGGATGCCTCAACCTCAACAATTCTTCCCCTATTTATAGTCTCACAATGGAGATAGAGGAAGGCTCTAGATAGCCTCAATATTTGACCCTCTAAATTTCTCCAACACTCTCCACTTTTCTTCTTCTAGAGAATTCTTCCTCCATCTTCTCTTCTTCTCCATTTTCTCAATTTCTCTAGAGAATTGTTGAAACACCAATCAAGTTGGTGTTGCTAATCTCAACAGAACTTCCTCTGCAGTCTCTTGAAAAAAGGTTTCCCCTTGTTCTCCTTCAATAGTTTTGTGACAGATATAGTTAACCTCTCCAAAGTCTCTGTCAGCATTACCTCCTCTGTATCGACAACTCTGCTCCTCTATTGGACTCTTGCTCATGCGCTGCATGTTAACCAATTGTCTCACTACGCTCTGAGAATGCTCTTCTGCCCTCACTGTTCCTTCCCTTGCTGAGATTTGCAAGCTGCAAACCTCACAGACATTCGTGATTCTGTTGATTTAGATGGCATCCCTCCCAAGAGGGACCTTTGTCTTTTTTTTTTCTTTGGAAAGCGAGGGACCTTTGTCTTTAAACAAGGAGGGTGTCAACTTGAGCAGGAAATGGTAGGATTTTCCATGAACGGGCTCTTCCAATATACTCCTCCTCTCTGCATGCAAAATGCTTAATTTCTCCCACTCATCCTCTTTCCCTATTCCTATATACTCCCTATTTCATCTATCTTGTTCAACTTCCTTTTGTGCACATTTGGTCACCTCCTTTTGGGCCTCATGTGGGCTGCATCTGTTTCTGTATGGGCTCAATGTAGCCCGACATGCTCCTTTGGGACCTATCCACCGTAATGTGTGTTGTTTTAATCATCAAAGTTTCTCTGCACCACACCATGTGGTGGTATACTTTATGCACCCACAACATTCATTCACCCATTTCATCAAAGATATGAAGTCATCATTGTCATTTCCGACACTTCGAACCATTTAATTTAATGAATGTTAGATTTACATGAAAATAAACATAATGTGACAACAATATCAATTTGCTTGCTCAATAGGCAAGATATTACAACAATTAAGCATTAAATGGTGGAGGCACATACCTGCAACTGCCTTTATGAAGGAATGAAATATGTCTATGCTTCCTATCCGCAAATGACAAAAATCCTCCAAGTTGTCTGTCACTCACCTCCCTTGTCTCCCCACGTGCCCCATTGAAACCCTGACCCTAATGATGGATTTCACCCAAATCTCACCTTCCCTTGATTCATCGCACTCTTGTCTCTTTTGAAACTCTAATTTCACTCCCAACCTCTCAGACTCTGATCTAACAATACAATAATACCCCACTCAAAACATTAATTGAGTCCAAGCCCATTGGTTGTTTTCAAGAAAACTTAGCCGAAATGAAGCAAAACACAAATATCTTGATTCAGTAAGACTTTCTGTAACACAAGTAAAATTCCTAAGGCTTATCTATTTAATTTCGGATTTTTGGATTAATTAGAAATATAGTTAAATTTATTTGGATTTAAATTTCAGTTTTTCAGGCATTATTTTTGGGAGTTTAGGACATGGTGCCCTCAAAAATTCAGTGGGGGCAAATAGCCACCCACATTATAAAAAAATGGGTAATTTGCACTTTGATCCCTATTATACATAGCTAATAAATAAGTAGACTCATCATTAATCACTATTACAGTTACCCCTTTGACTAGAGGTAAATGGCCAAAAACCGTCATGGCACGCACGTGACGTAATTTCATGCACGATTTGAAGGATGTGACTAATTGCATCATCCCAACCGTCTATCAACTGATTAACTAACGTTGACGACTGAGATTTGAGTTGTTCTTTGTAACCTCTCGAAAAGTTGAAGGATGTGACCAATTGCATCATCCCAACCCCCTTTCTTTTTCCTCTTTCTTCTTCCTACTCCCCTCTCTGCAACTTCTTCTTCTCTGGCGACCACAGTCTGTGACCGAGAAAAAGAGCTCGATCGGGCTGTAGCTGGTTGTCCGAGTAGCCCAGCTCCGATCAGTCCTTTGGTGGTGTGTGGTGTTGCAATAGGGTTGTTGTATCTGTGTATGCAAGGGAGATGGTGGCGAGAAGGTAAGAGAAAGAAAAAACCCGAGAGAGATGGAGATTCGACATCGAAATACTGAGAAAGCCTCAAAACTCAATCAATCAAATCGACCAAGCATGCGTTCGTTCGTTCGTCCATACATCGATCGAGCTTCGATTTTCTCTTCAAGCTGTGAGTTTTTGCCTTTCTCAATCTCAATCATTGCCTCTGTTTTCGATTATCTAAATCTTGAATTCGTGGACGTGTTTTCTTTGTTCTTGATTTAGTTTTGAACGGTGTTTTTGGTGCACTATGGACTTCACGAATTGGAGAATTCAATTAGTCAGGTCGTTGGTGAATATTTCTCACCGTTTTTATGAGTTTTTCGTTTAGTTCTCTTCTTGGATTGTATAAGTGTTGCTTGGTATTTGAATCTTCAATTTCATATGAATTTTCAACATCAATTTGCAATGTAACGATTGATAGTGTATTATTGTAAGATTGTACAAAATCATTCAGAAAATAATGGGTGTTATGATTGATCTAGTTTTCCAATGTGGGGTGTGTTTGTCAAGAGTCTAGAGTTAGGTGTAATTGGTCTTTCTGATTTGGATTTTTTGTTTAGGGTTTAAGGTTTGATTAGAGACAGACGTGATGCAGATAAGTTTTTGTGAAAATAGTGTTTGAAGAAGTTCAATTAGGTTTAGTTTACAACCTGATAGTTTTTTAGTTTAAATTTGACATGGATGGCGGAGAAATTTTTCTTTATATGAAAGAGGCATACGTGCATGTATGTTCGGCACGGAGGTGGTGCAAATGTGGTATAGTCTAAGTGATCAATTCATTAAAATGAATAATATGTTTAAGACAAATAATGTATGGACACAATTGCTTTAATTGATGAATACCAATTATTTGAAAATTTATATTCATATTGTTTTAACCTTTTTTCACGCATAATGGTAAGTCTACTACGTCTCTGCAGGTCTGACTTGCCATGGTCAACCTCTACAACGTAAGTATAGTTAAAATAAATATTTACTTTAAGAACGTATTAGATGACATGATTGTTTCGTTGAGGAACTTTATGACTTTGAGTTGTTTTCTTGCATGACACATTTGCCTCGTTGAGGAACTACATGTCTTTGAGTTGTTTTCTTGCATGACACATTTGCCTAATTGAGGAACTACATGTCTTTGAAGTGTTATTTTATTGTATACATAATTTCATATCATAGCTGAAACTTATTTTTATTTAGAGACTGAGATTACTCATACTTGCTACATTGCTAACCCGCGTGAGCTTTGCTTCTTGGGTACGATCATATTTGAACGTAGCCAAGTAGCTTTTCTAAAGTTAGAGAGAGTTTTGGCGGCGTTGTTGGCGGTTTATTTTGTGGGCGATTATCTTCAAAGAGTTCCGAGTTAGAGTATTTTGTCTCTTTCAATTCTTTTATAAATGTTTTTGTTGTTATTGAACTTCCACGTTCAGAATTTTGAGGGAAACGGATAATCCTACGTGGATATAAGGATTTTGTTTTCTCGAAAATTCGGGCGTGACACTTTCTCTAGGAATTCCTTAGAGACCGGAGACGAGATCTATGAAGGGAATAGGAAGGACAAAAACAATAGGATTTTAAATGATCTAAGGGTGTCTTTGGTTGCATGAAATCTTATTCCATGAGAATCTATGAGGGGGCATCTACATCTAAGCTAATTTGAAATTAACTCATCAATCCACTATTAAATTTTGAGACTATAAATTAAGTAGCAAATTTATGTTTATAAATTAAGTAACAATCCACCATTAGCTATAAATGGCAGGGGTTTTTATGTTTGGATTTGCATGAAGTGGCAAATTTTAGTTGGTTAAAGATTCTGTCTTCGAATAGGAATTTTTTTTCTTTTCTTTTTTCCTTTATTTATTTATTTTATTTGTCCTGCAGGATTTTCTGTCCAAACAATCTGAGAAAAATATTCCCAATTCAATAACGAGTCTTCTAAACTTGGTCAATTTGTATGTGATCAATTTGCACTTACCATATTGATCTACTGGTTAAACGAGGGTCCTGATTTAGTCACCGAGTTTGGCAACATTCACATATTGGAGCACATTTATGAGACTGCATGTTCAATCCCAATGTACGGTTACTTGCAGCAGATGAACAAAGATTATATAATGTGATGTAGGCATGTATGCAATAATAACTCACAAGTCATATCACGTACATTACTATGTCTCTTGTGTTGTGTTGTGACTTCTTGCATACAACACTGATTTTTTAGCAAGATACCTGAATGGCGATCTGTTACTTTAATATTGAAGGGCAATAGACATGCAGAGTGCAAATCAAGCTTAGCATGATTTTTCAGGAAGATCTGAAATACATCAATTCATCTTCTTCTTTTTTCTTTTTTTCCTCATTTGTTTTTTGTGTATTCGTTTTTTATTTTATTTGCTGTGAATCAAATTCAGTTTCTCTTATTCTGTATAAAAACTGTAGATAATGTAATGAAGATCAACTTTTCATTGCTGGTTGTATTTGATGGGAGTCTTATTTTTCAGTCAAGCAAATTACTATTCTTTTTATCCAGGCTGTATCACTTGGTCTTGCAAGAATATACTTTGCTACTGGATACATCCAGGGCATTTGTGCTTGTATTTTGCACTGGTTGCTCCAGGCCAACTTTTTTAAATGCCTCGAAACACCTTCATTGGTTGAGCAATTGTTTATTTAGGGTTGAGATGGAGATGTTCATGAAGGTTGATGTCAGTGGCATCTAGTAGTAAGGACGAAATAAATGTTTGTGATTTGTCCGAATAGCTTTTTGATTTATCAGTTTTTAGTTGATATCACTGTAGTTAGTGATGATACATCAATAGTACTTCAATTACGGTTGTACACGTGACCTAAATCATCCATCACGAGGAACAAACACCTTGCACTAAATATAGATGATAAGTCCAGTCACTAAAGCTCAAAGAGACATTTTTTAATGGACCATGACTAAAGTTAATGGCCCAACGAACTTTTCCCTTAGAGAAGAGAGACATTACAAATTAGACAAGTCATAGCGGAAAATACTCCCCCAATGACGCATCTCGATGAAGGAGGAGATCGTTGTGAGAAATATTACCCCTCATTGCACCTTGCATGCTTAAGTTATGCACCGAGTTAAGTACTTTCATTATAAAAAGTAAATGAGAGATTCACGAAGGAAGTATGCAAAACAATACAATTATATTCTGTCGAAGTTCATTATCTCTTACAGTTAACTGACTTAAGTATCAGAGTGTCTTCAACCACAAAACAGGTGTTCTCTGACAATCTAACCTTGTTTTGCAGGTCAAAACTCGAGGATAATAGATGTGGACGCATCAATTAGCTACATAACATTCTTTTTTCATTATTCATGGTATTTTTTACTTGATCAAAGCATTGCAGCTATTGCTGATCATTCAAATCTTCTTCCTTGGTTTTTACTTCGGGACTTATCCCTTGACCTTTTGTTTTGAGTCCTGGACGCCTTTATTCTTTTGTTTTTATACAATCGTTGGATTTTAAGCCCTCTTCCAATTTATTCTAGTGTCATAACAATTTCCGTTTTTAATCTGCCTTGTCGTTAACTTCCCAAACATCTTCTTCATTGCAACTTTAGTAACACCCTATGTTTCCCATACATGATAGAATGGATATACAAGTTAGAATTTGATGAAAATTGTATAAACATATAATTAATTCATGTAAGATCTACATAACATGGATGAAATATCCTCTGATACCGTGTGATTACACCACAATGTTCCAAGAACACATGGAAGTTCAAGTCAGTCATTTTCATAGTTGCATCAACAATAATCCTAAGTTTCTCTCATTTTTTAGAGAGAATAATGGTTTTTTTTTTAATCTATTATGTAATATGATTATATCAATAGGGCTTTGATATAAAGCTTAATCATATGAAAGAGCATAATTTATAAGGGCTTTTATATTTTAAGAATTAATTTGATTTTCTATTGGCTTAAGATTAAAATTGATATTAAAACATTAATAGAAAAATTGGCTAGATAAATTAATGTTTGAATGGCTACCAGTAGAAGGGTTCAAAGTTTTGAAAAAAAATAGCTTTGGATGAGTTGAAAGCTATGGACACCAAAAGTATTAATACTTCTACTTTTTTTTGTAGAAGCACTTATGAGAAAATAGGTAATAATTCCTTAATTTTGTTAAATAACATTACAAAAGTTGAATTACTTATAAGTTAAACGCAAAAGGTATCGGTTACAAAGTTGCTATAAAATAATGACTTTGTAGTACCATGTCTTTTTTCTCATCCAACTAAATAATTTCTCTTATTCAACTATTTTTTCGAATATGGTTAACTTTCTTACTTACAAGCCCACAACCGTTCTTTACCATTATCAACCGACAAGTGAAGAATCGAAGGAGACACTTTGAAAGATTACAATAATAATAATGAAAAAAACAGTAAGCTCTCCATTCTTTTATAAAAAATGTTGGAATAATAAGGCAATTCAATTATTGTTATACATCAATATATACAATTTTGTAACATGTTATTTTGAAAAGGTTAGAGTAAACTTTTGTCCTATGCTTATAAGAGTAATTAAACGTAAATTATGTAATTGGAAAATCGTAATTAGAGTGGGATTGCGGATCTAACCGTCAGGTAAGTGGAATAGCAATTTTAGGTTGGTTTGGTAATTGTGATGTGCAGTTACTTGATGGTTTTATTCGACGTTTACATAAGGCAAATCTCTGGTCTCACAAGAAGTATACAACAACCCCTCTAATCCCATTGAATGAATGTTGAAAGTGTTGCAGAGACTGAAAGAACTTGCATTAATGATCGTTACCGATTTTCGTACGTGTATTTGAAAGATCTATTTGATTAGTTATGGGTTTTCGTACAAGTTAGTTACGGGTCTTCGTACTTTAAAAAAACCCACCACTGAATAAGCTATACTAGCTTTCAATTGTGTACTTTGCACAAGCTCGTACAATTGTCGAGAATATTTTAAAGGCTCATCCAATGTTTTCAGATAGGTGCCAATTGAACCCAGCTTTTTTAGTTTAAATGACCTATAGATTCCATTTTCCTTTTACCCTTTTATCTCCTCTCAAGAAATGCTCTGGCGCACATAGCGCATGGTATTTCCGACACTCCACTCTATAAAACCGTCCAACCATGTTCAGTTCTAAGCCTCAAATTCAGAAACCAAAAACTCAACCTAGAGAGCATCGCCAGTTCTCTTCTTAGATCCAGAGCAGCGAGCAAAGAACAGAGCGAGAAGGCGATCGATTCGATGGGTGTGAGGGCTTCAATTGTGGTGGGAGGCAGTCTGGGGAGAGTGGGAATTGGAGTTCAAGCTCTTCAGATGATCCACTCTGTGGATTTGCATGATGGGTATATTCAAAATCCAATCTTTTTTTTGTTGATTTGTTTGTTCTAGTTCAGATCCTTAACATGTTTACAATCTCATTTGAACAAAACCCCATTGTAGATCAAAAAACCTTAGAACATTGTTTTCTTGAATTCATTAAAAGAAACTGAAGCCCAACGCCAAATTTTGCATGTTTACTCTGAACACATGTTTATTCTCAAATTTAAACAATACCCATTGTCGGATTTTGCATACATCAAGAGAAATTGATAATGAAACGTTTAATCTCAAAATTTGGCAAAACCCATTACCTGAATTTGCATACATCCAAGGTGATTGATTGAATTGAAATGAAGTTCAACCTTCGAAAATGGGACTTTGTTATTGAAAATCTAATTTTGAATTATGAGGAGCATGTATGAAATTTGTGCTGATTTGTTGGTCATCGTACTGATGGATCCATATAATAAACCCAATTTGCATTTATCACATCATTTTCTTTCTAGGTATTTAATGTCACTATAAGGGTTTTTAGTTAGATTCGGTGTGATTTGACTTTAACACATTATGTTAGAATACGCATTAACGAACTCGTGTTGTTTCCATGTTCAGATATGTCTAAATTCTATCCTAGATTGTGTATGTTAAGATGCGAAGTCTGAGGTGTGATAGATTGATACTGGAAAATCTACTTGTTCAATGATTGACAATTTGCTCATTTGTGATCTTACTAGGGTATTCCTCGTACCGTTGGTACTCTACATACACGTTTTTTTCTTCTTCAAAAATATGGAGTTCAGGGCCTTTCTTTGAGTGCGTCTTTAGATGATCGTCTCATACTTTGATTAATATTGAAAACTACGACTTGAAATATATGAGACGTTAAATGCATATTTTGAAAACTTAAGTTTTGTATTGATAATTGATTTCATTGGAAAGATCTTCAAAAATGCATTACAACAATATCAAGTTTATTAAAATTAGACAATTAAGTAGATAGTTATGGCAATTTTAATTTTGAGAGAAAAACAAACAAAATTTTCTCTCTCCACCACATTTTACACGATTTTTTCATTTTATTTGTGTTTCTACATATTTTATAATTACAACACATGCCATTATAGAGAACAAAACTCAGCCCTCAAGATCTTTCCAACTCTCAATCCTAGCCCTCTTTTATCTCATTAATAGTGAAACACTATTCTGATTTATAATATAGATTTAACTCAATTTTGTCCATGTTAGACATCATTGTTCCTTTCCTATCCAATTAAAGTTTGCCATTTAAGATATAGGTGTTATGATTCAACGCGTGAACTAAAGGGTTTACAAGGAATCACCGATAAAGAGTTCATTCTTGTCCAGTTAATACACTTCCTGAAAAAGAATATGATTCACTTACTCAACTAAGAAGAATTTTTACTTTGACGATATTTCTGAAAGTTAATTGAAATACATGAGACGTTAAATGCATATTTTGAAAATTTAAGTTTTGTATTGATAATTGATTTCATTGGAAAGATCTTCAAAAATGCATTCCAACAATATCAAGTTTATTAAAATTCGACAATTAAGTAGATAGTTATGGCAATTTTAATTTTGAGATAAAAACAAACAAAATTTTTTCTCTCCACCACATTTTTACACGATTTTTTCATTTTATTTGTGATTCTACATATTTTATAATTACACACATGCCATTATAGAGAACAAATCTCAGCCCTCAAGATCTTTCCAACTCTCAATCCTAACCCTCTTTTATCTCATTAATAATGAAATGCCATTTTGATTTATAATATAAATTTAACTCAATTTTGTCCATGTTAGACATCATTGTTCCTTTCCTATCCAATTAAAGTTTGCCATTTAAGGTATAGGTGTTATGATTCAACGCGTGAACTAAAGGGTTTACAAGGAATCACCGATAAAGAGTTCATTCTTGTCCAGTTAATACACATCCTGAAAAAGAATATGGTTCACTTACTCAACTAAGAAGAATTTTTACTTTGACGATATTTCTGAAAGTTAAGCTCCTCGCGTCCAAGTATGTATTGTGAACGTGGCGTTGCTAACAACTAAAACCAAATATCTGTGTTTTGTTCTAGATACAAGATCGTTGAGACCCATATAAGGAATTAGGCTATACCTTTGGTTGTTTAACAAGCACAAACATATTTAAGTAACCTAATGAAATTAGGCTATATGTGATTAACTAACAAGCCCATAGTCATATGTTGTAAAATGTTTTTGCGAAGAAACTCCTGTCACCATATTTATTATGAATAAGATTTTTTTGGTGCATAGAAACTGATCTTCTTTTTCTTCATTTTAGCTATCAAGGCACAAATTTGCAACATCCACGTATTGGAGTACAAGCAATGAGACCACAGGTTCAATCCCAACGTATTTGAAAGGTACTAACCAACCATGTGAGCCCATTTTAATATGACGAAGAAAAGTATTTGCATGTACTAGTAATAGATGTAAAGATACATTATGTGATTAGTCGTTGCCATGATGACAAATATTTGTACTCTCATTGATGCTATTGGAGAATGTACATGCGAGTGGATGGAGGCCTCGACTATCAACAAAATTTCAAAATCGTTAAACTGAAACTAAAGTTACTCCTTATATAAACAATAGAAGATAGAAACAAAGGATTTGTGCTCATGTGCTACATATAAGAAAAAGAAAAAAGGTCATTTAGTAAATATTTATTACATGAAAACTGATAAGATTTCACCATGTATTTAAAAATAAAAAAAAACCTGCAACAATTGACATAGCCCCCTCTCCAACACCCCCCCCCCCTCCCACACACACACACATCTCTCTCACACTGAAATTAAAAAAAAAATTGGATTATATTATATTGAAGATTTCTTTGAGCAGTGATATGTTCTTGTTGCGACAGAGGAGAGGTTGTGTTTGGCTGAAATTTCAAATTGAACAATTTTTCTTTTTACGGTCGGATTCGGTCTAATGATACCAATCCAAGTTGGTGATCGAGGCCTAGCTCAAGATGGAGATATGGAGCCTATACAACAGAAATTCAATGCCAAAAATAAACAAGAAATAATAGTATAAAAAGAAAAATAAAAGATGTGCAGTTGTCGATAGCTAAACATGTGGTTCCTCGTTTGCACTTTTGAAATTAAAAGTAATAATTAAGGAAGAAATTCTCAAAACAATTAATAAAAATGAAGCAAAAAAGTTACAAATCCAATATTAGATAAATCTATCATTTTCTTGTATTTTCAAATACTTTTAAGGTCTGTTTGGTTGCACGAAAAATAGACATGGAAATTGAAACCGTTTTCATGAATCCAATTCCGAAGCCTTCCCCTTGGACTTGGATTCCCATGGGTAGTGGGAAAACAATCTTATGAAGAATCGATTTTTTATCAGTAAATAGACAACCGAACAACGGAAATCTGCGTAACAAGATAAAGGATTCCATTTCCCAAGGAAAATGGCAAACCAAACAGACCCTAAGAGCCCTAACACTGAAATTTAATTTTTTAAGACTTAAAGAACTAAAGATTCATAATTGCCAACCAAACTTAGTTTCTTAATTAAAGATATATAGTTTAAATACTATTCTAACCAATTGAACCTTTTTTTGTTACGATGTTTGGAAGCTTTGCATGTGGTAGAACTTGATATACTCTTTCAATCTCACCGCCATCGCTTTTTTATGATGTTGGCTTATGGGACACATAGTTTCAGTTGCACTGATAGGAGTTTGATTCATCTCTACAGAGTCGAGAGTTTTTTTGCAGCGGCTAATAGGTTGTGGGCAACATAGTTTTTGTACCCGAGAACAAAATGAGTTGGACCCAATCAAAATAAATAACTAAGAATAGGTATAGTAGTGATCTATGAATGAAACAAAATAACTGAGAATAGGCATATTCGTTCCATATCATATTCAGTTGCCAAGAAGAGTTATCTCGTCATCCATTGATAGCTTTAACCACATCAAAGGCAAAAGAGAGATGATCCTATCTTTCACCTAGATTAGTGTTTCCTTGATTGCACCTGACTAAGCTTCAAAGCTGTATAAGACCTTCTTACATATCCAACCTATATTCAATCCTAAGATAATTCTCCCTGGAAGTTTATAGTTGATAACAATAATATGAGGTTTAGATTCAACTACCTCAGAAAATCAATTAATTTATTGATGTTGCATGAAGAGGCTGATGTTTGGAGGGATAGTCTCATACCAAATAAAAAAGGAAGTCTTAACGATTTTACTGAGACTAGGGTTAACTTATCATAAAGCGAAGAAGCTACCAACTTCGAAAGCAATAATCTTCTTCCTCCAAAATAGAATTAGAAGAAATACGAGTAAACAAATTTGCAGTTTCCACTGTTTGAAGATCATTGAGATCGAATCAGGATGTAGGTCCCTAGCCAAAAAATTCCTCTCCATCTCTTTCGGACACGAGCGTACTCTAAAGTTTGGGGAATAAGTTTCTAAATGGAGTATCTCTCACCCACACATCATGCCGAAGTTTGACCTATTACCATGCCCAAAGCAAAAGGAACTTCCTCTGGAACTCAAAGCTCATGAGCTCATTGCTTATGCATCCTCAGATACTAATGCTTCATCCATTTTCAATCTGCAATGTACATGTAAAACTATCCACCCTAGCGAAAAGGTTTTTTTATCCATCGTTTTGTTTGGGTTAGAGTTTGATCATAAAAAGACGACTCCTTTCATGCACAAGTCTCAAATTTTTTTTTAACTAACTTTGGATGTAAGAATTAATTTCTTTATTTTAGATTAAATTTGTGAACAATTCTTTCACTACTATTACTCGGGTTTTTTTTCCTTCCGAAATTGATGAAAATAAGTTTTTAATTCGTTTCAGGGTAATGACGCAAAGGTATTAGATGCATTTTCTAGACAGAGACGATCCCTTGTGTTCTGCTTAATGTGTTGATTGAAGGGAATTACGAAAAATGGTAAATGATAGTTCTTCTACCACTTACTTTTGCACTCGAGTGTTGTTTTGTTGTTGTTTTAAATGTTTGGTAGTTATTGATAAAACTTATATCCTACCTTTGTGTTAGATAACATGATTGTTAGCTTCTCTGCTGATAGTAGAAAGTGGTAATATTCGTTTGCTCATAATAGAAAGTGGTTATATTCGTTTAATATCTTAGATTGTAATGTTGCTTTGTTAATCAACTGTCAATAAATAGCTAATACTATTGAGCGTTTGGCCTGAGATTTGTTAAGGCGGTTGCATATTTTTCCTTTTACTAGAAATTTAGTGTCCAGATGGCTTGGGTAGTCTGGATGAACCATCTATGTGTTTTTATGATGACTTTTTTACAAAAAAATAATAATAAATAAACACGTAAGGAAACAAATTTACTATATACAAAAAAGACCTTGAAAAAAGAATCTAATTTACTGAGTTTCAAACCCCCACTTCTCAAGCCATAATTTTTTTAATCCCATGGAGGACAACCCCCCTTCCCTTGGTATACCTTCTCACCCCTGCCATCCATTTCATCCAAGAAAGAGCATTGTAGGAGAGTTATCAAAGAACCTTGGGTTAACAATGACCTCCCAATTTTGAATGGGGGATTTTTATATATTTGGTCTCATGGGTTTGGTATCTTTTTTATTACCTGTTTAGGTATTGGTCCTTTTTTTAGTTGACCATCCCAGTCAAGTGTTAAGGACTCACATACATGTCACATGATGCAGTTATGAAGCAAAATGCCCTTATTATAATAGGAGGGACCAAATTCTAATTTACAAGAGGGGTAAATGACCTTATTCCAAACAACCGTTCCCATAAAGAAAGAAACTTTGGGTGAGCCCCATTCTTCCGTACCAACTTCACTGGAAAATCAAGATGAGATTCATAGTCAATTTAGAAGAGAGCGAACACACCGAGAAACCATTGCTCTTATCCTCTTTCCATATCTATTTATCCTTCTCATGTAGCCGACCCCGAAAATCTCGGGAATGGGCTTTGATGATGATGATGATGATGATTCCCCAAAATAACACCTTCAAAAACCCTAGATAATTCAACAAACTCCCAATTCATTGCATCATTGATGCACTCACCAAACTCCATTACCACACCACTTTTCCTCACACACAAGGCAAAAGTTCTTGAAAATTTATTTTGGAAGATATACCAACTTCACTGGAAAATCAAGATGAGATTCATAGTCAATCTAGAAGAGAGCGAACACACCGAGAAACCATTGCTATTATCCTCTTTCCAGATCCATTTATCCTTATGTGTTATGTTTCCCAACGTGCCACCTTCAAAAGCCCTAGATAATTCAACAGATTCCCAATTCATTGCATCATTGATGCACTCACCAAACTCCATTACCACGCCTTCTTTCCTCACACATAAGGCAAAAAGTCTTGAAAATCTATTTTAAAAGATTCATCTTCACACCAAACATCATGCTAAAATTTAACCCTTTGTAGTTTCTTGAGCCAACATTATACTCATCCACTAGGAATATCCCATTGTAGGTTTTGCATAAGTGTGCTATTTGTACCCATATCACGATTAACATATCGACCTTCTTGACAACTACGGCTTTGTGATTGGCTACGGCTGAGTGGCGATAGAAACAAGAACCCATGCTAGTTGAAGAAAAATCTGATTCGATAAAAATTGGATTTTGATTCGAATTTTTCAAATTTGGATCGGATTTGGGTGTAAAATTTATATCTGGATTGTTGTTTGGATTTGATAAGAATCTGAATTATATATTCGGAAAATGGCTTTTAAGGCCTCCTTCACAAAATAGACCATTTAGATATCATAGTTGATGTAATGACTAATTTGTGTCTACCTTTTATACTTTTATATTTTTTTTTACACTTAACCCCTCCCACCCCATGCCGCTGGTAGGTATCGATATTAATGATTCTAATTATAACCAACCAATTATAAATTTTTATAAGTTTTCATTGACTGACAAGTTAATCAAATTACTATGCTAATCAAGTTAATCAAATTACTATGCTAAGGTTTTATAATGTTGTTAATGATGATTACAAATTTGGTTTTAATTAGTTAATAAAATCAATTTGATTAACTTGTAATAAATTTGATTTGAAAAGTTTACAGTACCCGTGCATTACCTTTCTTAATAATGATTAAAAATTTGGTTTTAGTTATCATTGCTTCTTATTCCATAATGTAGTTAATAAATCAACTTTTCCACTATCGAAATTTGATTTCCTATTCTTCAATGCATGGGTACGTGTAAAATAATAAATTTTATTCTCTGTCACTATTTAATCACAAGCTATCCACCACAGAGCATGATCATAGTCTCATAGGCAAAATGGAAACCAATGTTGAATAAGATAATTTCATGTAAACTACATAGTGACAGAGAACTGAAGCAACCATTAATTGAAACAAAAAAATTGCTCTTCAAACTCAAATATACCTTCACGACCGGTCAAATGCAAACACATTCAAAGTGACAAAACATTCATGAATAAAAAAAATGCTAACATGAAAATATTAACGCAGTCATTTGTAGCTAACAAATGACAAAATAATTGCTCAAATTGCAGTTAAAGAAATTATTTGTACAAATAATGGGAGGGGTTAAGGGTAAAAAAATTAAAAATAAAATAAAAATAGAATCATTAATAAAAAGAGTTCTTGTTGGTGATAGAAGTATAAAATTAGGTTTTCTATTTGTTTAGGTATGGTAAATATGTCCTATAATTTTATGAGTTAACCTGGGTTAATGAAAGAGTCCTTGTTGGTCATAAAAGTATAAAATTAGGCACAAGTTATTCATTACGCCAACTACGGTATCTAAATTTTCTATTTTGTGAAAAAGTAGGCCTTAAAAGTCATTTTCCGTTATATATTTTTACAAATTTTCTTGAAATTGTTTTATGGGTATTAATATTAAAGATGAAAGTCTTTTGATAATTTTAGCACGTAATTATAAACAAATCGTAAGATATTTATTTGATTTTCGTTAGGTTTTTAATAATAAAGAATCATAATATTAATTGATTTCGGGTCGGATTTGAATTTGACCACAACTTACCGGATTTGGATTCGGATCTGTACCATTAAATAAAATTTTGGTCCTGATTGGATTTGGATTTTAGAAAATCCAATCCGTTTACACCCCTAGGAGGGAATGGGCGTGCATGTCCCACACACGCAAGTAACCTCCTAGGTAAGATAGTTGCACACATGGTTGTTGGTTGATTATGTTCCCATCATGTGTGGGAGGCGTAAGTGAAGATTTGTCTCGTTCTCAATTATCGAGTCCTAAAAGTTACAATTCTGTTGATGTATGTTTTTATTTGAGTACTAATTCTATAGTAGTTTGTTGATTGCAGGTTTTTTATAACAATCCATACAATGTCTGAGGAAAAGAAACGACCCATCAAGAAAGGGCCTGTTGACGATTGTCCTCTATGTTTCAACCCCTTAGGGAAGCTACAACTATTCGTGCCTGTCTCCACAACTGTAGGTGTCGTGGCTTATGTTTTGTTATGTTTAATAGTAACATGAATTATGTCTTGCTTACTTGAATTATATAGGTTGCATATATTTGTTGATATCCAAGTTAGCTTAATAGGGTAAATAATCTAAGGCTTCTACCTCTAATTCCTTTTTCTTTTCTTTTCTTTTTTAATTATTTTTTGTTACTTTATTTGTCCTGCAGGATTTTGAGTCAGAATTTCAGAGGCAATATTCCCAATTCATTAGTGACTCTTCCAAACGTGATCAATCTGTATGTATTTGGGTATTTTGCATTTATTGATCTATTTATTTATGAAATGAGTGTCCTGCATTTCTTGCATATAGCTCACCTTCCCTTTATTCGTTTCAGTTATCAAGAAAAGCGAAATTCAACATGAACACATTATGAGGCCGCAGGTTCAATCCCAATGTACGTACTTGCAATAGACGGAACAATTGAGTATCATTCGATGTAGGCACTATGCAATACTGTGTCACTAATCTATCATGCAATGTATTGCGCACTCCCCACATGACCTTATCCCGCTTTATACTTCACAATGATTTTTTTTAACAAGATTCCGGAGAGGCGATCTCAATTACTTGTACATGGAAGGCCAATAAATCAAGCTTAGCAAGACTATTCAGGAAGATTTTGAAATACTCCTGTTTATTTGTTTCATTTTCATTTTATTTTTCCTATAATTGTAGTGAATCAAAATTCAGTTTCTCTTTTTACCTTATAAAGACTGTAGATACTGTAAATTGCATTGATGTTTGCATTAGATAATGTTTCGTACAGATTTTCAATTACATCATGAGTGCTCCATGTTAGCTTTGGACATTAATGGAACAATTGTATTTTCAGTTGAGCTAAATTACTATTTTATGTCCTTTATGTATGATTGCAAGAGTATGTGGTGCAACTGGAAATATCAAAGGCTTTTGTGCTTGCAATGAGGAAATATCCAGACCAACTACGTTTGAATCATCAAATGCCTCCCAACACTTTGGTAGGAAGGAGGAAACAAATGAAAGAGGAATAAGGATGGAGAAAAGAAACAAAATGTTTTTCTCACGTATTAGTGCAGAGCTGACTGCATGTTCTGATACTGATAAATACAAGTATAACATCTTGCCTGGCTCTGGTTTTGAAAGTAATTATGTATTCCTCATGTACACCTTTAGGTTTTGGAAAACTTGTTCGCATTTTCCATTCCCTTCGAATGTTTTGTTCCCTTTCAAAATCTTGAAAAGGGGGAGACATTTGTCTGACAATTTGGAAATGAACCTATTGACCGCCGTTAAGGCTCTGTACACCTTTGATGTTGGTGGGTGATTGCATGCTTGTATCTGTTCAAATCAGATTCAATTCCTCTTTGGTTGACCATGTACCTCAGAAAATTTTCTAACTCTACTTCGAATGTACACTTCTGTGGATCAAGTTTCGTCATGTACTTGCGGAGTTGGGAGAAGGGTTGTTGTAGGTCTTTGATGTGGTCATCTTTGTGTAGGCTTTTTACTAGCATATCATCGATATATACTTCTATGGTCTTGCCAATATGATCTTTGAACATTTTGTTGACCAGGCGTTGTACGTTGCTCCAACGTTCTTTAATCCGAATGACATTACCCGATAGCAGTACGTACCTCTTTCTTTTATGAAGGATGTCTTCTCCTGGTCTGGTAGATGCATATGTATTTGGTTATAGCCGAAATATGCATCCATGAAGTTGAGTCTATGCCCGGATGTTGCATCCACTTTCTGGTCTATACGCGGAAGTGAAAAGCTGTCTTTTGGGCATGCTTTGTTGAGATTCGTGTAATCCATCCAGACTCTCTACTTCCCATTTTTATTCTTAACCGGAACTGTGTTGGCTAGCCAGTCTGGGGAGTTGGACTTCTTGATAATTTCGGCACTCAGCAATCGGTGCACCTTCTCATTGATGGCCTGATTGCATTTTGGGGCGACTGACCTTCTTTTCTGTCGGATTAACTGTTTGTTTGGGTGTACTTGCAGTTTATGTGTGATGATGGAATGGTCAATACCCACCATGTCCTTCAATGTCCAGGCAAATGCGTCCTGAGTGTCTTTCAGCAGTTGGATCAATTGTTTGGTCAGCTCCATATGGAGTTTTGATCCGATTTTGACAGTTTTATTGCCTTCCGGAACATCAAAGTGGATTAGTGTCGCATTTTCCTCTAGTTTGGCCATCCTCGTAGAATGGTTGGGGATGCATTGTCGTCTGGGAGGGATTGATCCGTTTGCAGTGGACTAGTGGCCACTGTGATGGCTCCCTTAGGCTTGACTTTGATTGCTATTTATTGAGAATCTCCATTGCTGCATAGTGGCATTCGCGTGTAGCTCATGACTGGTCACCTCTGAGGACCCCAACTTCATCATTGATGTAACACTTGAGGCATTGGTGCATAGTGAAGGATACTGTAGAAGCATGTTGTATGTTGACAGGGCGTCCACAACAAATAAGTTCATTAATATGACTCGTTGTTTGCCTGGTGCTCCTGCCACTACTGGCAACCAGACTCGTCCGAGTGGGTAGCATTGTTCCCCGCTGAAGTCCACCATTGGTTGGTTGGCGAGTGTGACTCCTTTCACGTTGAAATGCATTCTGTGGAACGCTGCCATATACAAGAGGTTGGCTGAACTTCTCGTATCAATGGGTACTCGCCTAACTTCCCATTTGGCTATTGAAACTAATATTACCAGAGCGTCATTGTGGGAAAATGATCACCCTGCGTATCTCTTTCCAAAAAAGTCAAAGTAGGGGTTGGGCGGTCTATTATGCCGTGTTGGGTGGGAAAATCATGGTGATGTGTTCTTGTATGCAATTCTCTGACGGATCCATTTCATGATCAGTTAGAATACCCCTGATCTTCGTGCGGGTCATGTAAGACGTATATCAACCCTCCAGCTTGTTCATCCAGTCCTGCTGCGGGATCCATCTTTTCTTTCCTCATTGATTGTTTTTCCTTTAGTCCAACGAACTCACTTAGTCACCCCCTCTGGACCCAGTATTCGATTTCATTTTCCAGATTGTGGCAATCTTCGGTAGTCTTTGTGAAAAGAACAGTATTTACTCTTATCTCGTCTTGACAAATCTCCCCTCAGTTTGGGTGGCCACTTGACGTATTCCCAGTTTATCATGGTCTAAAGAACCATTACCATACTCGTTTTTAAAGCAATTTACTACTTGTACTTCGCGTCAATTGAGTTAGTTGATCGTTCGGGCTTTATTGTGCCCAACTGCAGCTTCCTGAACTTCTGTTTGCCATAGTCGGGCATGTTACTGGTCCAATGCCTTTTGAATGAAAGATGTCCTCTCGCAGTCTATTGTCTCGCCTCCTGTATTCTCTCATTTTCCGATTCATTGGGAGAGACATTTTGTTAGCCTCATTACTCTGTTTGGTAGCCCACATCTTGAAGAGTTTTGTGCACTCTTTAACAGGGCCACCGTACTCTTTGGAGGTTCTAGAGTTAGGAAGTTGTATATCTGTCCTCCCTTGAGTCCAGAGGTGAAGGTAGTCACAGTGTGTCATTACTGCACGTGTCAATCATAGTCAACTCGTCAGTGAATCGTGTAACGTATTCCCTGAGAGTCTCATTAGGTTTCTGCTTAATGTGAAACAAATAATGTGGACCATTTCTGATCCACTGACTGCCAATGAATCTAGTGAAAAGGCTATGGTCAGCGCCTGGAATGAGTCTATTGATTGTGGCAAAAGACCGTTAAACCAATTTACCGTCGTGGACTTGAGGCTGGTTGGGAAAGTTATACACATGGTAAGGTCTAAACTTTCTTTTAGCGCCATCATACATATGGTGAAAGTGGCGTAGATGATCCAATGGGTCGGTGGAACCATCACAAGGTTCAAACTTTGGTGGGGGTGAACTTCTTGGGAAGAAGGGTGTTCATGATCCGATCGAAGAAGGGTGGCATGACAAGTTCATACAACATGTTTGGATCCCTGACTCCAATCCTGAATGGGATTTGTGGGGCAAGTCCACCAGTATTGGATCCATCGTCTTGAAGTTCGTTTATTTCGAGGTTGGATTTTCAAAGCTTTGCAGGAACTTCTTGGTTCTCTTGAAGACGATTGGCAAAGCTCTACTGAGGTGGATTTCTGGAGTGCTCAACAAGTTGAATGCGCTTTTGTGTGAGTCTCTCAAACACTTTGATGAGTTGGGCTATGTGGACCAAAAATGTATCCACACGAGGGTCCATTACTATTCCCCCAAGAGTAGGGACTTGTTGGGGTTCCAGTCGAGTAGTGGGAACTTCCAGATCTTGCAGCAGCAACTCACTGCTTTGTGCACCTGGTTCCCCTAATGCTAGAATGGTAATGTTTCCGCTTGGCAGTTGAGTTTCGCTATTGGGATGGTTATCATGTGCATTGTCAACATGAGTGTTGGCAGGGGGTTCCATTTGCACTTTATTTCTTATTGTTGGTTTGTTCTAAGGAAATCACCAACTTTGTTCTTTAAAGGAAACTATTGTTCACCACAGATGGCGCCAAACTGATGCGTCCAAATTTGTTCTCCTTGAGATCTTACATGCAAAACAGGGTTAGATTGCAAAAGACCATCATGATTGTAGCCTAGGCACTCCTATGCTTAAGTCAGTGAACTGAGGAAAAATATGAACTTGGACAGAGTATAGTTGTAAGGTTTTTGTACCTATCTCTTCTTCTCTCTCTTTTACCTTATATAATAAGAGTAATTAACTATGTATGTGAGTTAAGCATGCATGGCACAATGAAGGGGGTGTTTTTCATAATGATCTCCTACTTCACTGAGATACGTCATTGGGGGAGAGATTCCCGTCATGATTTGTCTCATTCGTAACGTCTATGTCCTCTAGGGAAAGATTCATTGGGTTTGAGCTCTGCGCCTTTAACCTGGATCGTAGTCCATTACTAATGTCCCTTTGAGCTTTAGTGATTGGACCATATTGATTTTTTGTTTGAATTGATTGTCCCTAATGAGAAATGGTCTATGCCACGTGTTCAACAGATGTATCATTAGGTTGTGTGGAATCAAGGGATAAAATCTATCTTTTTTTAATCACTTTAACCCATCCCACCCCAAATGCCGTAGGCGGGGCTCGACCTCGGATTTGTGCCATCCGCCACAAGTCTACTAGCAGAGCCAGTACCACATTGGCATAGAATTTATCATTTGTTCACTTTATTATCAAGTGAACCCACTTGTAATCTACATCTACGTTAAAATATGTCGACTCTAATACATTGCAGTACGTTTGCAATTAAAAGCAAGCAAGAAAAATGAATTGATGTCATTGAATATCTCATGGTAAAAATAAAATGTGCAATGTTAGAATATCTCTTATGGACATCGACATTGAAATCTCTCCATTTTGTGTTTTTGAGAGATTTTTAATTGATCGTTTCCACCTAATGACACGCGAACATGACAATTTAGATGAAAAAATTTAGGATCCTTCAATTGGAGAAAAATAGGGAGTTGAGAAGAAGAGTAGAAGTTGAGGCTGAAACAAGGAATTGTTTTGGTTGATTTCTAAACAATTGTTGTCTCCTTTTATATAGAATATGGATGACGGTTTTACAATAATTTAAAGTAGCAATCTCCACTATATTGGGGACAAATCAAATTGGTATATAAAGTTAAACGACAAAATTTAATTTCAAATGTAAAATTATATGTGGATACGAAAAATGGGTTATTTGCGACTTGAATTAGATGTTACTCCCCTCATTAATTATAATTGAAGTCTCCCTCGAGACTAGCAATCAACGTTCATTGACTGTCAAAAGGCTCATGTTGATTACCAAAATGCCAATCAAACAATTACCCACCAATGACCCTCGATATACAAACATGTATCTTGAGGAAAAATTAATGGATCAAAATTTTCATATATCTCCAGAAAATCCTATGAATAAGGTACAAAACTAGAACTCGAGATACAAATTCATCTCAAGAAAATACTTAAAAAAAAAAAAAAAAAAACCCTTCTTCCTCAAAGCAGGCAAGAGAGATTGGGGTTGTTGGTAGCTAGTAGTGATAGTGGAAAAGAGATCTAAATCAAACAGAGAGGTAGAGGGAAGGATAACTAAATCAACATGAAAATATTTGTCCCATGGACCCTGATAATAGATTCAACATTCAAAAGGGATTGTTTTGGCAACAATACAATCATGGTGAGATCCTCATTAAAATTTGTATTCCTTGGATGCATCTTAGTAGGGTTAGGGACTTCACAGGGCACATGCCATCCATGGTAAGGTATTTTGGTGTAACAATTTTCTTTGACCGATCAACGTTATTGACCTAACAGATCTGTTGGAAAATGGACACTCTATTAGAAAATGGGATCAAACTCAATTAACATTTAAAATGGGGGCCAAACAGAGTTGCATATAACCTAACCCTCAAGTATTTGTCATTCTTAGTCATTGTCGGTAGATTCAGTATGTCTCGACTTCATATGTTATGTTAGAATAATACGCATTAATGAAATCGGTTTGTTTCCGTGTTCAGATACATTTAAATTTGTCATATTACTCAAGATAAATTGAATTTGTAAAATGCAAAGTCCGAGGCATGATAGAGTGATATTGAAATAGAGTCATGAATACTGATTGCCAAATTGTAAATATTTGTCATCTTATTTGCCTCATTTTTTTTAATTATTCGATCTATGTTAGATATCCTTATTCCTTTCCTATCCATTTATAGTTCGCTATTTAAGAGTATTAGACTTGAATCCCTGAACAACAGGTTTTGCATTTATGTAAGGAATAAAATCTGTTAAACCATCTGAAAGTTGCTAAATGATTTATCATTGCAATTAATGAATATTGATAAAAAAAAAAATTGCTTCAAATAGAAAGATTTTTTTTACTTGGATCAGAGTTAGGCACCTCTCTACTCAGATCACAGAAGACGTCCTTATGTTAAACTCCTTGTGTCCTACAGTGTATTGTGAGCATGGCATTATTTACAACTGAAAACAAATATCTGGGTTTTTGATCTGGATACAAGATTGTTGAAACCCAACTGTTAATGGATTTAGTAAAAGCCAAAAGGGATTTTAGTCTTTAAAGAATATTCTTATTGCTAAACATGAATACTACTTGAAATCAGGGATGAGTGTATACTTTTGTTTATTTGATAAGCGCAAACATATTTACTTAGCATATTGAAACGAAGCTATACGTGATTGATTATGGGATTAAAGGGTAAGTACATAGTCTTATATTGCATAATGGTTTTCCAAAGAAACTCTCATCGCCTTATTTATTCATAAATGAGTTGGTTTTGTTGCTCAAAAACTTTTCTTTTTTGTCATTTTAGTTATCAATGTACAAAATCTGCAATGTTCACATATTGGAGTACAAGTAATGAGGTCATAGGTCTGATCCCAATGAACTTAACGAGGTATGAACCTACCATATAGGATATTTTAAATATGATGAAGAAGAGTATTTGCATGTAGTAGTAGATGTCAAATAGACTTGTTCATGAATCTAAGCCATGTCGATACATTTGTCAATTATTCATATACTCTTATTTATGCTACTGCATATTTTAGTGTAAGTGGATGGAGGACTCGGCTGCGAACAAAGTTTCAAAATCGTTAATTTATTAAAAATTAGAAGGAATATGTACTCAATGTGTTTTCTGTGTATGTCTCGTTTCATAAAAGAAGAAATCATTGACAAATATTTATTACGTAAAACTTGAAAAAATCAAGTTACATGTTGTCACCACTTATTTAAAAACCGAAGCTTCAAAAAGCAAACAATGCAATAAACACGCCCTCCCAATCCCCGCACCCACCCATCCACACACACCAATTGAGTTAGACAGACAAAATAACCAAAAATAGGCATATAATGTTCCACGAGAGAGTAAAAATAACTAAGAATAGGCCTATAAATGTTCCATCTCATATTCAGTTGCCAAGTGAGATGGTCTCTTTCTCCATGTATAGCTTTAACCATATCAAGGGCATAAGAAAAATGGTCGATATTTGTTTGATATTCCTATCATTCACCTAGATTGGTGCTTCCTTGGTTGCTTTTGACTCAGCTTCAAAGATGAGAAATATATTAGGGATGGGCTTTCAAACCTTAAAACCAAAACTGTACCCGTTCCATGCCAATCCGTCCTAGTCTCATCCCATTCCTTTTTTTTGTTAAATCGGTACGAAACTGCAACCGTACTATTCTAAAATGTATACAACCCTACCAAACCGATTCTATTTTTATATAATAATTTTAATATTTAATTATTTAGTATAATTTTGAGTTTTTACTTTTATTTTTTTATATCTATGTTTGGATTTGCAAGTAGTAGCAAATTCTAGTTAGTTAGAGAATCCCCCCAAAATCTGAACCCTACTACTCTGTCTTCTCCCTTCTTGGCGTGGTTGGCCGGAGTCGGCTAATACCTGGGGAGCCTGTGGACAATCTGCAAACTTGTGCTGATATCGTCGGCACTTTCAAAAACAGGTTTTCCTTATTTACTTCCTAAAAAAATAGTGTTTTTTATTTTATTTTGGCAACTTTGTACTGCCATTATCAGTGTTCTGTGCTCAAATCGGAATTTCTTTTTCTTTTTTCCTTTTACATATTTATTTTTAGTTGTTTTTTTGTCCTGCAGGATTTTCAGTCAGAACAATCTGAGAGGAAATATCCCCAGTTTGATAGTGAGTCTGCCAAACTTGATCAATCTATTTGTGATTAATTATTTTGCACTTATGGTATTGATCTACTTGTTCAGTGAGGGTCCTGATAGCATATCTCCCTTATCTTTATTTTAGTTGTCGAGGTTGGTGACATTCACAAATTGGACCATATTTATGAGGTTGCACATTCAATCCAAATGTATGTGTACTTTATTTATGAGGTTGAAGCAGATGAACATTATAATAATGTGATGTAGGCATGTATACAATTGTTGAAAATCATCACTAACTAGCCCATATGTTTAAAGCCTAAAGTCCAAAAGTTAAAGCCCAAACCCATTATCTAGAAGATCATGGGTATTCTCTAGATGGTTCAATGTCTAGAGAATTCTACTTCCTTATAATACTCTAGACATTTGAGAGAGTTCTAGAGAAGCAAAAATGTGTGGTTGAGATTGCTTCTCTAGAATCCTCCCACCTCCTTAGAACTACTATAAATAGGGGAGAGGTTGTGAGGTGTAGGTATCAAGGAGCAAACAAGCTCAAGTGTAATAGTGAGTGTTGTGAGCATAGTAAGGATGTGAAGTTGTAAGAGACTTTTGAGAGATTAATAAAATTAGTCTTTCTTAAGTTCCAGTTTTTCCCAAATCTCCCAACAATTTGGTATCAGAGCCAGCTCACCCTATTACTATTCTCACCTTTGGTAAAACACTGTCTAGTCAGAGATCATTCGTGCACAGTTCGGGACTGTGAAGCAGATTGGTGTAAGACCAAGCTTACTCGGTAGCACAAAGGAGGTTGTACCTTGTCACGATGGGAGATCTCGTTGGCACAACTGGTGGGCTTACAAAGCTCAACCACCATAATTACAAGAGTTGGCAAACAAGGATAAAGTCCTACTTGCAAGGGCAAGACTTGTGGTAGGTTGTTGGTGCCAAAGGAGAATGTTGTCGAATTCAAGAAGTGGGAAATCAAAGCAGGGAAGGCGCTTTATGTGCTCAAGACGACGATCGAGGATGAAATGCTTCAGTATATAGAAGATGCTGACACACCCAAAAGAGCTTGGGATACATTTGCATCCCTGTTTTCAAGAACGAATGATGCATGCCTACAGTTCTTGGAGAATGAGTTGATGAACTCCAAGCAAGGAGGTATGTCTATTAGAGACTATTTTCTAAAAATTAAAATTTTATGTCATGAAATTTCAGAGTTAGACCCTGCCTCCAAAGTTACCGAAGATAGGATGAAAAGAATAATAATCCATGGTCTAAAACTCGAATATACCGGGATTGTTACTGCCATTCGTGGTTGGCCAACTCAACCTTTTATTGTGGAGTTTGAAAGTTTGTTGGCCAATCAAGAAAGTTTGGCTAAGCAAATGGCAGGTGTCTCTCTGAAAAATAAGGAAGAGGAGACGCTCTTCAACAAAATAAAGGGCGGGTATAAAAAGAAGAATTTTGTAAGATCAAATAAAGAAGAAGATAGCAGGCCCAAGAAGTCCCAGGAGAGGAGCTACAAGAAAGGGGGAGCTCAGCAAGGCAGAAACAACAACGACCAGAGAAAGGACGGTTGCTACAACTGTGGCAAGAGAAGCCACTATGCAAAAGACTGTTGGTCAAAGAAGAAGACAGCTGAAGGAAACTTGGTGACGTCTCACAATCACCAAGACAATAGTGAAGAAGAATGGGACTTCCAAGTATCCTTTACAACTACCCAACCTGTTCGTGAGGATCTTTCAGATGAAGAAATTGACTTCTCCAAGGATGAGGTAGCCATGGCCGCTGAAGATCAAGACGTGCAAGTCAACTACAGTAAGGATTGGATTGTTGACTCAGGCTACTCCAACCATATGACTGGAGACAAGGAGAAACTGTCAAGCTTATGTGAATACAAAGGAGACCGGGTCATAATAACTGCCGATAACACGAGATTGCCAATTGCTCACACTGGGGAGGCTACATTCACTCCACGCTTCTGCCCTAATCAAGGTCAATTGCAGAATGTCTATCACGTTCCAGGTATGAAGAAAAACTTATTGTCAGTATCACAATTAACAGCAATTGGCAAGTATGTGGTATTCGGGCCGGAAGATGTTAAGGTGTACCAAACTCTAAAGCCATCGGGTACACCCATCATGACGGGAAGAAAGTTGGAGTCTATCTACGTGATGTCTGCGGAATCAGCATATGTGGATAAGACTCGATGCAGTGAAACTGCTGACTTGTGGCATGCAAGGCTAGGGCATGTTAGCTATCATAAGTTGAAGATAATGATGACTAAGTCAATGTTGAAGGGTCTACCTCACCTGGACGTACGAGGAGGAACAGTCTGTGCTGGGTGCCAGTACGGAAAAGCTCATCAACTTCCCTATCAGGAGTCAAAGTTTAGGGCCAAGGAACCATTGCAACTCATCCACTCAGATGTGTTCGGCCGGGTGAAGCAATCATTAGTCGGAGGAATGCGATACATGGTGACCTTTATTGATGATTTTTCAAGGTACGTGTGGGTTTACTTTCTGAAGGAAAAATCAGAAGTTCTCGACATATTTAAGGCATTTAAGGAGGACATCGAATGCAAAATAGGAAAGAAGATCCAATGCCTGCGTACCGATAATGGTGGAGAATACACTTCGGATGAATTTACCTACTTCCTGAAGGAGTGTAAAATCAGGAGGAAACTAACATGTCCAGGCACCCCTCAACAAAATGGCATAGCTGAAAGGAAGAACCGACATTTGGCAGAGATATGTCGAAGTATGTTGCATGCGAAGAATGTACCGAGTCGTTTTTGGGCCGAGTGTATGAAGACTGCAGCCCATGTTATTAACAGGTTGCCACAAGCAAAACTAGATTTCCTTTCACCGTTCCAGAAGTTATGGCATACCAAGCCTACAATGAGTCACTTCTGAGTATTTGAATGTGTGTGCTATGTGTTTGTGCCTGATCACCTAAGAAGTAAGTTCGATAAGAAGGCTATTCGTTGCATCTTTGTGGGATACGACAGTCAAAGAAAAAGAGTGAAAATGTTGCAATCCTACAACCGAGCGGTGTTATACATCAAGGAACGTGGTGTTTGACGAAGCTTCATCGTGGTGGTCTACACAACAACTACTTCTGCCAGGAAAATGAGTCATCGCCTGCAAATGATGAAGAAGGAGTACGACCAAGCTCACCCAAAACACCAAGTACATCTTCAAGCCCATGACAGACTGGTATATATAAAAGAACACCAGAAGAAGTTCAATAAAGTGAAGAAGATGTGGGCCAACAGTTAAGAAGGACAACTAGACAATGCAAGCCCAATCCAAAGTATGCAAATGTTGTGACTGAAGAACACAACATTAAGGAGCCCACAACATTTGAAGAAGCATCTCAGAGTCTGGAATGGAGAAATGCAATGGAAGAAGAAATTGATAGGGGCAAAATTATGCTATTTTTAGTACCATATTTCTATATGTATTATTAGCTATTATTTGTTAATTATGGTACTAATTGCTATTTTCATGTTTGTGTAGGTTTCCAATTACAATACTTTAAAATAGAAGCAAATTGGCAATTTAGGAATACTAATTGCACAAGGACTTCACACAAGCAAGGAAACCACACCAACAAGGAAACCACAGAAAGAAGAAAACAAGAATAAAAAGGGGCCATACCTGGCTTTGAGAGGGGAACCACCCATCGAGCAATAGCATTGATCCACCGCCTCCATCATCTCCTTTTCCTCCCTGATCATCCTCGCACAAACCCTAGCCGCCGTCACCCACCATCCATCTCCATCGTCCTGAACTCAAGCCATCCACCTCGCCTCCATCAAACCCAATCAAACCTCATCCACAGCCGCAAACCACCACCGTAGGACCCTGTTCATCCCCTCCTCCTTACACCCACAGTCTCCTCATCCCTCTCTCGCCTGACTCCCTCATCGCCGTCACCATCAGAACCTCCTCGCACCGAAACCCTCGTCTCAATCCTCTCTCTCTGTCCCTGATTGTTGCCACCCATCGCCACCTCGCCAGCCACCGTCTTAGTCCCTAGTCATCCCCTTATTTCTCTCAATCTGTTTCACAAGCAGAGATCGAAAGGAAGAGGTGAAGCAGAACGAAGGGAGACTGAAGAAGCAGAACGAAGGGAGCTGAGAAAGAAGAAGAAGGAGCAGCTCGCGAAGTGAGCAAGGAGGGTGAAGGAGGCGATTTCGCGCTATTCACACCCCAGTTCCACTCAGTACCACCACGGATCAGTGTTTTGTTTTCATCTCTAAACATCTATTTCTCTTAATTTTAGTTTGATTATTGATTATGGATTATTGTTTGAACATAATTAATATGTCTAGCTAAACTCCTTTAGTTAGGGGTGAATTCGAAGCCCCGAACATGTGCTTTATAAATTAATTGAATTTAATCTTCCTTGCTATTAGTGATTGTGTTAGAGAACTTTTCTTTGTATGTTTGTTAAGGTGGCCAACTTAGTAAGCATGCTAGGATCTGGAGCTAGAGTATAGGAGAATTTCACCTAATTGTTATGATTTTGTACTCACAAGTAGTAAATACCAAGGAACGTTGGTAAGGTTAAGTCAAAACCTAGGCAAGAACAAGATGCTGATCATACTTGTGATTGCCTAGTCAGTGTTCATATTTTCCACAAAACTTAATGATCTTAGATTGCTATTTAACTTACGATTCCTGTTTAGATAGCATGATAAGAATAGTTTGAAAGCGACGCTTAGTTTAATTCAACGAACTTGGGAAAATAATAAGATTAATGCAGTGCGGTCACGGTTAGTCTTGAGCATTGTCTCTCACGAGTTAGCAAGTGATTATTGAAGATTAATTTATAAGCATATGTTTGGTGTGTGGAGATAAACCCTTAGCTAATTTCTCATCTTTGTCATCTCTTTAGTTTATTATCTTTATATTAATTTTCGTAGTTATTTTCATAATTTAATTTAGAAAATCCAATCCCCTTTTATTTAATTAATTAGGTTGTTAGTTGTCTTTTAATTATTATTAGTGTAATTAACAAGCCCTCTAATCCCCGGTCTAGAACGATCCCTACTTATTCTATACTACAAATTACAAAGCAGTGTATTAAGTTGTGTGCTACTAAAATAGCGCATCAATTTTTGGCGCCGTTGCCGGGGATTAGAAAAGTTGTTGATTACTTAATTAGTTTTTATTTTTATTTTTTTTTATTGATTTTTTTTTCTTATTTCTTTCTTTATCTCAGGTACCAGTTCATGCACAATAGGAGATCCAGCGAAAACTTGGTAGAATACGATTCAGAGCCTGAGAAAACATTTAGAAGACGAAGAAGAGAAACAAAAGAACTACAAACATCTAGCTTTGAATCTGAATCTGAAGAGTTCGACATGGGAGACAATAGATCTATTAAAGAACTTTCGGCATCCACCTTGGACAATGTCGCACCCTTGTGCATTCAGTACCCATTAGCCGCGCAGGGCAAGACTGAATCATTCGAGCTGAAATCCAGCCTACTTCATCATATTCCGAAGTATCATGATCTTTCTATGGAGGATCCAAATAAACATTTAAAGGAATTTGAAGTTGTATGCTCCAGTATGACGCCAATAAATGTGGATGAAAACATTCTAAAGTTGAGAGCATTCCCTTTTTCTCTGACTGATAGGGCTAAGGATTGGCTCTATGAACTACCTTCCGGAACAGTATATTCTTGGGAAAGCATGAAGAAGGTGTTTCTAGAGAAATTCTTCCCAACTTCCAAAATTATCTTATTGAGGAAGAAAATCAGTGGCATACAGCAAGGTCCAGGAGAATCATATCCGGCTTACTATGAGCGCTTCAAAACTCTCATAGCATCATGCCCGCAGCATCAGATGAAGGAGGAGCTCCTGATTCAATACTTTTATGAGGGATTGCTTCCTCTTGAGCGACAGATGTTAGATGCAGCGGCAGGAGGAGCTTTGGTTGATAAAACTCCAGCAGCAGCAAAAACTTTGATTGCAAACCGAGCCTTAAATGCCCAGCAGTATGAAGGAATTGGAGAGCCTTTACGCCAAGTCAATGAGGTAAGTACTAATTCTAGTTTGGAAGCTCAAATGGCTAATCTTACTTCACTTGTGACTCAGGCCCTAGGGAAGCCGAATATGCTAGGAGTTGCACAGGTTTGTGGCGTGTGTACAAAGCCAGGACATCCATCTGATCAATGTCCTCAACTGATTGAGAATGGCGGTTGGGAGAATGTCAATGCAATAGGTTTTCAGGGGCAAAATCACTATAGGAATAATCCTTATTCGAACACCTACAATGAAGGTTGGAGAAATCACCCAAGTTTTGGATGGAGAAATTCAGAACAACCTCAACAACAGACTTCGAATCGGTCACCCCCTGGTTTCGCCCAAAGGCCACTTGAACCACCTCAGCACAATTCAGGTATGCCGCTTAATTATGATGAGATTATGAAATCATTGACTATTTCTCAGCAGAACCAATCAAAGGATATAGCAGATTTGAAACTACAAATGGGACAGATAGCTGAGTTTATTGGACAAATTCGCGAGCAAGGAAAACTTCCTAGTTCTACCATTCCAAATCCAAAAGGTGGGTTTGAAACCGCAAAAGCAATTACATTGAGGAGTGGTAGGCAACTTGAGAATGATCCAATAGTCCTTGAACATAGTCGAAATAAGAAAGCTGAGTTACAGAAGGATGATCCAACCATCATTGAAACACCAGAGCTTCAAGGTAAGAAGGCGAGCATTCCAAATTCAGTTTCTGCTAATCTTGTTCCACCTTTTGTGCCTTTTCCAGGTAGGTTTGCCAAATCTAGGAAAGATGAACAGGATAAGGAAATTTTGGAAACCTTCCGAAAAGTCCAAGTCAATATTCCTCTTCTTGATGCTATTAAGCAAGTGCCTAAGTATGCAAAATTTTTGAAGGAGCTTTGCACAACAAAGAGACGTCTTCGAGACGGAGAGGTAGTTAAAGTAAGTGAGAATGTCTCCGCAGTTCTTCAAAGGAAGTTGCCACCGAAGTGTAAGGATCCAGGTAGTTTTACTATCCCTTGTGTTATCGGTAATACTAAAATTGACAATGCAATGTTAGACTTAGGTGCCTCAATTAATGTTATGCCATTTTCTGTTTATCGTTCTATGAATCTTGGGGAACTAAAAAATGATGGTGTGATTATTCAATTGGTTGACCGCTCTAATGCATATCCGCGAGGTTTGTTGGAAGATGTGTTGGTGCAGGTTAATCATTTGATCTTCCCAGCAGATTTTTATGTGCTTGAAATGGAAGATTCGGCATTGTCAACACCTTTGCCTCTTATTTTAGGGCGGCCCTTCATGAAAACTGCAAGAACAAATATTAATGTGAATGCAGGAAAATTGACAATGGAATTTGATGGTGATGTGATTGGCTTCAACATCTTTGAAGCCATGAGGTACCCTGTTGATAATCATTCTTGTTTTTCTATTGACGTGGTGGATATTTTGTCACAGGAATTCCTTGACGTCATGAACGATGATGAACTTGAAATCACCATTGCTACTGGCGCCGGATATGAGAGAAATGGAGTCCTTTGTGACAATATGAAGATCTCGGTCGATAACATGAGGGAGGAGATCATTGAGACTGTGGCAACTTTTGAGTCAATGCCACGAATTGTTAGTGAGTTATCTCCCCCAATTATTATTCCCTCATCTACTAATAAACTTTTACCTTCTGTGATTCAGGCACCTACACTTGAGCTTAAACCGTTACCGGATCACTTGAAGTACGCGTATTTGGGAGATGATGAGACATTGCCTGTCATCATATCATCATCACTCACAAATTTAGAGGAGGAAAAGCTTATTCCAGTTTTGAAGGAATACAAGATTGCAATTGGGTGGACATTGGCAGACATAAAGGGTATTAGCCCTACCACTTGTATGCACCGTATACTTCTTGAGGAAGGTGCAAAACCCACTAGAGAAGCTCAGCGCCGCCTAAACCCCCCTATGATGGAAGTTGTGAAGAAAGAAATCATTAAACTCCTTGATTGTGGCGTGATTTACCCTATTTCAGATAGCAAATGGGTTTCACCAGTGCAAGTAGTGCCGAAGAAGTCTGGCATAACTGTGGTGAAAAACGAGGAAAATGAGTTGGTTCCCACGCGAATACAAACAGGGTGGCGGGTTTGTATTGACTATAGAAAGTTGAATGCAACTACCAGGAAAAATCATTTTCCTCTTCCCTTTATTGATCAATTGCTTGAAAGGTTAGCCGGTCGTGCCTTTTATTGTTTTCTTGATGGTTATTCAGGATATAATCAGATTGTCATTGCTCCAGAGGATCAAGAAAAGACAACCTTTACATGTCCATTCGGCACTTTCGCATATAGAAGAATGCCATTCGGTTTGTGTAATGCCCCGGCTACCTTCCAGAGATGTATGGTAAGTATATTTTCAGACTTTATTGAAAAAATCATTGAGGTTTTTATGGATGATTTTAGTGTTTTCGGTGATTCTTTTGACCATTGTCTAGATAATCTTGCATTGATTCTGAAGCGATGCATTGAGGTTAACCTTGTATTAAATTGGGAAAAATGTCACTTTATGGTTAACCAAGGTATTGTTTTACGTCATGTGATTTCAGCTAGGGGTATTGAGGTTGATAAAGCTAAAATAGATCTTGTACGTTACTTACCCTCTCCTACTTCGGTGAGAGAGGTTCGTTCTTTTCTTGGACATGCAGGATTCTATCGGCGATTTATCAAAGATTTTTCTAAGGTTTCTGGACCACTATGTCGACTCCTACAAAAAGATGTGTCATTTGAGTTCAATAATGACTGCCAGACAGCATTTGACAAGCTTAAGGAGTTGTTGACATCAGCACCTATCATTGCACCACTGGATTGGAGTCTTCCATTTGAACTTATGTGCGACGCATCAGATTATGCCTTAGGAGCAGTTTTAGGCCAACGGAGGGATAAACGTCTTCACGTCATCTACTATGCCTCTCGAACCTTGAATGACGCTCAATTGAATTATTCCACAACTGAAAAAGAACTTTTAGCTGTTATATTTGCTTTAGAGAAATTTCGATCTTATTTAATTGGAACTAAAGTTATAATTTTCTCTGATCATGCAGCTTTAAAATACTTGCTTACGAAAAAAGAAGCGAAACCGAGACTTATACGGTGGATACTTATTCTTCAAGAGTTTGATGTGGAGATCAGGGATAAAAAAGGGAGTGAAAATGTGGTAGCTGACCATATGAGCCGTTTGGTGCGCAATGAGGAACCCCAGCCAATTCTTGAGACTTTTCCTGACGAGCAACTATTTTTGGTCGAGGTAAATGAACCATGGTATGTTGATATTGTAAATTACCTTGTATCCAAACAGATTCCAAACACCTTAACTCGAGTTCAGAAGGATAAGCTCAAGAAAGTGGCGAAACAGTTTGTATGGGATGATCCCTATCTGTGGAAGCATTGTATCGATCAACTGATTAGAAGGTGCGTACCCAATTCTGAATTTAATTCCATATTGACATATTGTCATTCCTATGCTTGTGGGGGACACTTTGGAACTCAAAGAACGGCTCGTAAGGTTTTAAAATGTGGATTTTATTGGCCAACTTTATTTAAGGATGCCAGATTATTTTGCATGACTTGTGACCGGTGTCAAAGAACAGGTAATTTAGGCCCTAGAGATCAAATGCCACAACATCCTATATATAATGTGGAAATCTTCGATGTTTGGGGTATTGATTTCATGGGTCCATTTCCTTCTTCTAATGGTTTCATTTATATATTGCTTGCTGTGGATTATGTTTCAAAGTGGGTGGAAGCAAAAGCCACCCGTACTGACGATTCCAAAGTTGTTGCAGCATTTATTCGTTCTAACATTTTTGTAAGATTTGGAATGCCGCGAGTGATTATAAATGATGGAGGTTCCCATTTTTGCAACCGTACAATTGAAGCTTTGCTTAAGAAATACAATGTCACACATAAGGTTTCAACACCCTATCATCCCCAAACAAGTGGACAAGCAGAAGTTTCAAATCGTGAAATCAAGGGAATACTTGAAAAAACAGTAAAGCCCACTCGCAAAGATTGGAGCATGCGACTTGATGATGCTCTATGGGCATATCGAACAGCATATAAGACACCTATAGGGATGTCTCCCTTTCGGATTGTATATGGGAAACTGTGTCATTTACCAGTTGAGCTGGAACATAAGGCACATTGGGCTATTAAGACTTTCAATATGAACATTGATGATGCTGGCCTTCATAGGAAATTGCAGCTGAACGAGCTTGAAGAGATTCGGAATAACGCATATGAGAATGCCAGGATTTATAAGGAGAAAACTAAAGCTTTTCATTATCGCATGATCCGTGGAAAGACTTTTGTGGTAGGCCAGAAAGTCTTACTTTTTCAGTCACGCCTTAAACTTTTTCCCGGTAAGTTACGTTCTAGGTGGGTTGGTCATTTTATTGTTATTAATGTTTTTCCCCATGGTGCTATACAGGTGAAAAGTGTCACAACTGGAAATGAGTTTAAGGTGAATGGGCATCGACTTAAGCCCTATTATGAGTCATTTGTGGAGCATGACGTGGAGGACGTATCACTCCATGTTCCCACTTATTCTGAGGATTAATTGGAGATACCGTCAGGCTGCACGACGTTAAGACAAGCGCTTCTTGGGAGGCAACCCAATCAGATTTGCTTTCTTTATCATTTTATTTTATTTTCGTTGTTTTTGTTTTTGTTTGTTAGTAGTTTGTTTTTCCGCGTTTAAATCTTTCATTACATGTGCTATAATCTATTAACATTGAGGACAATGTTAGGTTTAAGTGTGGGGGAACAAAACATTGTTTTATTTTGAATTATTTTGAAAAAAAAAAATTGTTGGTTTTTATTTTCTTTGTTGGTATTAGTGTCATAAAAAAATTAAATAAAAATAAAATAAAAATATATATATAGAAAATTAAAAAATTAATTTATATTTGTTTTGAGTCTTAGGATACTTTCCAACACAATGATGAGATTTGGTTTTTAATTGCATGACTTTAAGATGATTTATAAACATGATTCAAGATCTAATATTATTCTTTGGTTAATGCTTATTTATGGTTATCATATGCAAATTCACATGTAATCAACTTAGTAATTGGTACTCATAGCATGCTTAGTTGAATTTAACTCATTATAACCCATATGTGAGTTTTGAGCCTATTGTTCCTTTGATTTTGAGAGTTTTTAGTTAGGTCATCTTTTATTTATTTTGTCAATAATAATTCGTTGCATGATCTCAATCTTGTTTGCTTTAGTTGCTACTTGGATTGCTTTCAAAATTAAGAATTAAACACTAGAACTTGTATTAATTTCGTTCAAAGCATCATATTGAATTGCATGACATGCTTGACATGATAAAGGCACCTAGTTTCCACCATTGCCAAATAAGCCTGATCCATAATATTTTTCCTTTAGGTTAACCCCATTGAGCATGTTATTAAGCCTTTTGTTTCATTACCCTAATTTTCTATCCCTAACCTAATAAAAAGAGTGAAACATAATTTGATTTGCAGATATTTTATTGTGGTTCAAGGTATGTTGAAAAGCAAGTGTGGGGGAAGACCCTTGTGGTAGACAGTTCAAAAAGAAAGAGTTGCAAAAAAAAAAAAAAAAAAAAAAAAATTGAAAAAAAAAAAGAAAAAAAGAAGAAGTTACAAAAGGGATACAAGTCCTTATCTTTATCCATTCAGTATTACAGTACCATACAGATAGTTCAATTCTTTTTAAGTAGATACAAAATAATTGCTGAAGCTCTTCATTATCAATGAGCCACCTCGTCATTTTCCCACTTATGTCTTGAACCATATGATTCTTTGCTAATTTCTCGAATCTTATTGCATGCTTTCACAATTTCTTCAAGCCCTTTGAAAACTTCATATCCGTTTTTTCTCTTCCCTTGACCCCTGCCCCCATTACAACCTGAATTAAGACCTTTTGAGCATATGGTGTCCCTAGTTCTTGAGCATATCCGTTTTTTCTCTTCCCTTGAAAACTTCACGATGTGGAGATTCGAATGAGGTATGAGCATATGGTGTCCCTAGTTCTTGCATTCAAATAGTAACATTCCTTCCATGAGATCATATATCTAAAAAAAAAAAAAAAGGTTAGAAAATGCCATTCTTTCTTGTTATATCATATGTGAGCTATTTATTTCCCTTTCACATCAATCCACTCACATATAACTAGAATAGGAAGAGCTATTTTACCAAACAATCAGTGAAAAAGAAAGGAGTGTATCTAGTGAGATTTTTGGGTTAATTCTTCTTGGCACGCGCTTGAGTTTCACAGTCACTTGGATTGATTTAATTGTAAATTTTTATATCATTGCTATGAATGTGTATTAATTTTCGAATGATGTGGATTTAATCTCGTGTTTACAAAGAATCTTAACATATCATGATCCGTTGAAAATCTCTGAGACAAATGTTGGAAAGTATAGATTGAGTCATTTGAGTCTTTTATTTTTGTTTCTTGGATTTGCTCGAGGACTAGCAAAAGATAAGTGTGGGGGAATTTGATAGGGGCATAATTATGCTATTTTTAGTACCATATTTCTATATGTATTATTAGCTATTATTTGTTAATTATGGTACTAATTGCTATTTTCATGTTTGTGTAGGTTTCCAATTACAATACTTTAAAATAGAAGCAAATTGGCAATTTAGGAATACTAATTGCACAAGGACTTCACACAAGCAAGGAAACCACACCAACAAGGAAACCACAGAAAGAAGAAAACAAGAATAAAAAGGGGCCATACCTGGCTTTGAGAGGGGAACCACCCATCGAGCAATAGCATTGATCCACCGTCTCCATCATCTCATTTTCCTCCCTGATCATCCTCGCACAAACCCTAGCCACCGTCACCCACCATCCATCTCCATCGTCCTGAACGCAAGCCATCCACCTCGCCTCCATCAAACCCAATCAAACCTCATCCACAGCCGCAGACCACCACCATAGGACCCTGTTCATCCCCTCCTCCTTACACCCACAGTCTCCTCATCCCTCTCTCGCCTGACTCCCTCATCGCCGTCACCATCAGAACCTCCTCGCACCGAAACCCTCATCTCAATCCTCTCTCTCTGTCCCTGATTGTCGCCACCCATCGCCACCTCGCCAGCCACCGTCTTAGTCCCTAGTCATCCCCTTATTTCTCTCAATCTGTTTCACAAGCAGAGATCGAAAGGAAGAGGTGAAGCAGAACGAAGGGAGACCGAAGAAGCAGAACGAAGGGAGCTGAGAAAGAAGAAGAAGGAGCAGCTCGCGAAGTGAGCAAGGAGGGTGAAGGAGGCGATTTCGCGCTATTTGCACCCCAGTTCCACTCAGTACCACCACGGATCAGTGTTTTGTTTTCATCTCTAAACATCTATTTCTCTTAATTTTAGTTTGATTATTGATTATGGATTACTGTTTGAACATAATTAATATGTCTAGCTAAACTCCTCTTAGTTAGGGGTGAATTTGAAGCCCCGAACATGTGCTTTATAAATTAATTGAATTTAATCTTCCTTGCTATTAGTGATTGTGTTTTGCTTAACTGCTTTATAGAAAACTTTTCTTTGTATGTTTGTTAAGGTGGTCAACTTAGTAAGCATGTTAGCATCTGGAGCTAGAGTATAGGAGAATTTCACCTAATTGTTATGATTCTGTACTCACAAGTAGTAAATACCAAGGAACGTTGGTAAGGTTAAGTCAAAACCTAGGCAAGAACAAGATGCTGATCATACTTGTGATTGCCTAGTCAGTGTTCATATTTTCCACAAAACTTAATGATCTTAGATTGCTATTTAACTTACGATTCCTGTTTAGATAGCATGATAAGAATAGTTTGAAAGCGACGCTTAGTTTAATTCAACGAACTTGGGAAAATAATAAGATTAATGCAGTGCGGTCACGGTTAGTCTTGAGCATTGTCTCTCACGAGTTAGCAAGTGATTATTGAAGATTAATTTATAAGCATATGTTTGGTGTGTGGAGATAAACCCTTAGCTAATTTCTCATCTTTGTCATCTCTTTAGTTTATTATCTTTATATTAATTTTCGTAGTTATTTTCATAATTTAATTTAGAAAATTCAATCCCCTTTTATTTAATTAATTAGGTTGTTAGTTGTCTTTTAATTATTATTAGTGTAATTAACAAGCCCTCTAATCCCCGGTCTAGAACGATCCCTACTTATTCTATACTACAAATTACAAAGCAGGGTATTAAGTTGTGTGCTACTAAAATAGCGCATCAGAAATCCAAGCCCTGGAGCAAAATCAAACTTGGGACTTGGTACCAAAACCAAAGGATGTAAAGCCCATATCATGTAAATGGGTCTACAAGATAAAGACTCGTTCTGATGGCTCGATAGAATGGTACAAGGCTCGATTGGTAGCTCGAGGGTTCTCACAGCAATATGGGCTGGACTACGATGAAACATTCAGTCCAGTAGCCAAGATTACTACGGTCAGGGCTCTACTTTCACTAGCAGCAAATAAATCTTGGAAACTATGGCAAATGGATGTGAAGAACGCGTTCCTGCACGGTGAAATTGACCGAGAAATATATATGGAACAACCGAGGGGGTTTGAGTGTAAAACCCAACAAAACTATGTTTGCAAGCTAAAAAAGGCATTCTACGGACTGAAGCAAGCACCAAGGGCTTGGTACGGGAAGATAACGGAGTTCTTAGTTCAAAGCGGTTACTCAGTTGCACATTCAGGCTCCAGCCTATTTATCAAATCCCAAGAAGGAAAATTAGCAATAGTTGCTAGTATACGTGGATGATCTGATTGTCACTGGAAATGATACAGAAGAGATTCAAAGAGTACGAAGATACCTGGCGGTCCGCTTCCAAATGAAGGAGTTAGGAGAATTAAGACACTTCCTAGGGCTTGAGATAGAACGAAGTGACATATGCTTATTTCTTTGCCAGCAGAAACATGCTCAAGATTTATTGAAGAAGTACGGGATGCTTGAGTGTAAACCAACCTCAACACCAATGGAGACCAATGCTAAGTTTTGTGCTGATAAAGGAAAAGACTTGGAAGATACAACAATGTATCGCCAGCTTGTCGGGAGCCTAATCTACCTAACTCTCACACGGCCAGACATAGCCTACGCAGTTGGAATAGCAAGCCGGTTCATGCAGAAGCCGAAGAAGCCTCATCTCGAAGCAGTTCGCAGAATCTTAAGGTGTGTGAAAGGTACCACTGACATTGAAATTCTATACAAGAAAGATGAGGAATGCAAAATGGTTGGCTACTGCGATGCGGATTATGCTGGAGATCATGACACAAGGAGATCGACTACATGATACGTGTTTAGTCTTGGTTCAGGAGCAGTCACTTGGTGTAGCAAGAGACAACCAACAATATCTCTCTCAACTACAGAAGCGGAGTACAAAGCAGCAGCTATGACAGCACAGGAAAGTACTTGGCTAGTACAACTAATGAAGGACCTTCACCAGCCAGTCGATTATGCAATACCATTGCATTGTGATAATCAGTCTGCAATACACTTAGCTGAAAATCCGGTGTTCCATGCAAGGACAAAGCACGTAGAGGTTCACTACCACTTCATTAGAGAGAATGTACTTCAAAGAGAGATAGAAATGCAAACAACCAAGATAGATAACCAAGTAGCAGATATATTCACTAAGGGACTTGGCACGACAAAGTTCGAAGACTTCCAGAGACAACTTGGCATGATCTTCAACGGAGTTAGTGATGCGGGGGAGTGTTGAAAATCATCACTAACTAGCCCAAATGTTTAAAGCCTAAAGCCCAAAAGTTAAAGCCCAAACCCATTATCTAGAAGATCATGGGTATTTTCTAGATGGTTCAATGTCTAGAGAATTCTACACCCTTATAGTACTCTAGACATTTGAGAGAGTTTTAGATAAACAAAAATGTGTGGTTGAGATTGCTTCTCTAGAATCCTCCCACCTCCTTAGAACTACTATAAATAGAGGAGAGGTTGTGAGGTGTAGATATCAAGGAGCAAACAAGCTCAAGTGTAATAGTGAGTGTTGTGAGCATAGTAAGGGTGTGAAGTTGTAAGAGACTTTTGAAAGATTAATAAAATTAGTCTTTCTTAAGTTTCAGTTCTTCCCAAATCTCCCAACGTATACAATATGAAATCACATGTCTATCATGCTATATATGTATCACTTACTTTACCATGTGAGTCGTGTCGCCTCCTTTTATACCACTGATTGAGAGGTGATCTCTGTCACTTTGATCTTGAAGCGCAATAGATGTGCACAGTGCGAATCAAGCTTAGCATGACTTTTCAGGAAGATCTGAAGTGCATCAATTCATTTTTATTTTTATTTTTTGTTTCTTTTAGTTGCTGTCAATCAAAATCAGTTTCTCTTATGCTGTAAAAAGGCTAGATAATGTAAAGAATATCAACTTTTTATTGCTGGTTGGATTAATTGAGTAACTGTACTTTCAGTCGAGCAAATTACTATTTTTTTTTTTTTCCTTTCTGTATGACTTGTCTTGTAAGAGTATATTGCACTACTGAAAACATCCAGGGCATTTGTCTTGCACTTTGGATTGGTTTATTGTCAAATGCCTCAAAAGATCTCCATGGATTGAGTAATTTATTGAGTAATTTCTTATTTAGGGATGAGATGGCGATGAGATAATGGATGTTCACGAGATGGTTTATGTCGGTGGCATCTAGTAGGAAGGACAAAACAAATGAAACTGTGACTTCGTGGAATAGCTTTCTGATTGATCAGTTCTTATTTGATATATCGTATTCTCTGTAGCCACATAAAACTCACTTTTCATTCATCCTGGCCTGTTTGGTATGATCAAGCTTTGCAGCTAGAGCTGATTTTACCGAATCTCTTTCCTTAGGTTATACTTCAGGACCTGTCCTCTTAACTATTGCTCTTTTGCTTTTATACAAAGGTCGGATATGAAACCCTCTTCCAATTTATTCCAGAGTCCTTGCAATTTCCTTACTTTTCAAAGCATTTTCCTTATTCCATGTTATTTAATTGAACCGTTGCCAACACCCTCTCGTTAGTTTTAGGCTTTTAGCAGTACCTATTTCTCACCGATCAATGAACTTGGGTTGGCATTGCAAATCAACGCTTTCACAATATTAAGAGAAAATCATATAAACAGATTATTAATTCGTGTAAGATCTACAGAACATAGATGAGATATCCCATGTCACTCTTACACCACAATTCTAAGACACAACCTTAGAGTTAGCTAATATATTGAGATAGATTATGCGGTTACAAGTAAAATTTTGTTGTAAGTTTCCAAACCCAACATTAGAGTCAACTTTTTTTTTTCCCCTTGTTCTCTAATTCATTTCTTTTGCTCAACCATTATTTTCTAATACGGTTAACTTTAACACATATAACCATTTTTATCAGTATTAATGAACAAGTGAAGAATTTTATTAGCTCGAGTAGATTCTAAGTTGAAAGATTTGAGGAAGAATATGCTCCAAAAGTTAATAATATAAATAAATAAATAAATATTGACCTTTATATCAATATTGTTGGATATAAATGCATTTAAGCTACACGAGCCTTCAATCTGATTTTTTATTTTAAGGGGGGCGATAAGGCCCTCGTCCTGAGATATAGATTTTATTGATAAATTGTTGTTGATTAAACCCTGCTTATAAAAAAATCGCATTGCCTATTTAGTCCATCGTTTCATTCACTATGTGGCACATGATAAACTTAACAAAGCGTAGATTGTGTTTGACGATAATGTATTTCCTTAGGTTTTCCTATATTTTCCGAAAGTGTATTCTTTAGGCGGACTACAGAATTTTGTAAAACTTTAGGGAATTATGTTGAAAAGTTGATTTTTATCACGACTTCCTATCATGAGATTTTTACGAGTGAAATCCTAAATAGAATGAAACATGGCGAAATCATACACGACGTTGGTTTATAGTGGCGCCTTGTTGAAGAAAATCAAGTGTTGGTATCGAATGAATCAAGTCTAAGTGGTGGTATCGAATCTAGTCTAGTGGTGCTGCAGTCGATGCGGTGGGTGGGTGGCTGAATCAAGTCTAGTGGTGGATGTGGTGGGTGTGGAAAACGGTGAGCATAGCGCTCGGTATTTCCCATGCAAAAAATTAGAGACAAGCGTCGAAAAACACTCCACATTCTACACTACAAAAACGTCTAACCAAGTTGGAGAAGCTCCAAATTTCAGAAACCCAAAACCTAGAGAGGGTTAATCTTCTTCTCCGATAGCAGCGAAGAGTAGATCAACAAAGCGATCGATGGGTTTTAGAGCTTTGATTGTGGTGGGAGGCTGTCAGGGGAGAGTGGGAATTGGAGTTGAATCTCTTCTGATGATCATCCAGTTTGTGGATTTGCATGATGGGTATATGTTCATTATTCAATCTTTTTTTTCATCATTTTTTGGTTGATCTGTTTGTTCAAATTCTAACTTAACTTGTTTACACTCCAATTTCAACAAAACCCATTGCAGAAAAAAAAAAAAAAAAATTTAGGACATTGTTTTCTTGAATTCATTATGAACAAAAGAAACTGATACTCAACTCCACCTTTTACATTTTACTCTTAATTTCCAACAGACCCTGTCTGATTTTGCATACACCAAGAGAAACTGTTAATTAAACGTTTACTCTCAAATTTAAAAAAAACCCATTACCTGAATTTGCATACTCGCAAGGTGATTGATTGAATTGAAATGAAATGTAGGGTAATCATGCATAATCAGACTCTGTAATTTAAAACCCAATTTTGAATTAGCCAATCATTATTATGAGCATGTCTGAAATTGTCCCGATTTGTCGATTATCGTACTGATTAGGGGTGGGCATCCCATCCCGCGATCCCGATCCCATCCCATCCCAGTTTTGTCCCGATTTTTTAGATCCTTTAGGAATTGATCAAACCCATCCCGATCCCATCCCATCCAGATCTAGAGTGGGACGGGATTGGGATTAAGATTTCCTATCTCGCCCATCATGTTCCGTCCCGTCCCGAACTTATTTACTTACCATTTATTACTATTAATTTTAATATTTTAATTTTATAACCGAAAGAGAAGTCAATTTGATATAAAGTTTGAAATTATTATTCCAACAATCAAAAAACACAATAACTAAGAATACCCTTTATTTTAAATGTGCTTTATTGAGACGTGGACATTTAATTTATGGAAGAAATATTGTAACATTTCTCATCATACCCAAATGAAAAGTATGATTTTTAATTAATATGCACATAAAGAAGAATCTCCCCCAATTGTCTTGCATTATTAAACAATTAATAAGAATAAACATTTTGGTCAATAATGATATTATGTTGTTAATGATAGTTTGTTTTTGTCTCATATAACTAAAATAGGACACCACATTGTTATATCCTTGAAATAATAAAAGGAATTGTTATTTTTAATTTGGGTATTCAATAATAAAATGAGTTTGTATTCTTAATTTGGATATTTAGTCGCATTGGAATAAAAAGTCCCACTGTTATTTTTTGATATAAAGTTTTAACAAATTTTTTATGGCATTTGAACCATGTTCATCCCATCCCGAACCCGTTTGGGATGGGATGAGGTCTATACAGTCTCGATCCCAAACAAACGGGATGGGATAGGGATGAGGTCCATCCAGTCCCGTGCCCACCCCTAGTACTGATCTATCCATAAATAGATTCAACTTGCAAAATTATGTCACTTCTTTGATCTTCTAGGTATTTAATGTCAATCTAAGGGGTTTCCGTTAAATTCAGTATGTTTTGACTTCACCTGTCATGTTAGAATACACATTAACGACGTCGTTTTTTTTTTCCATGTTCAGATACACATAATTTTGTCATATTATGTAACGTAGACTGTGTTCGTCAAATGCAAAGTGAAATAGAACCATAAACACTGATTGCCAACTTCTAAAAAACTTGTTTGTTAAATGAATGAAAATCATATATTTGCACATTTGTGATCTTATGATCTGCCTCAATTTTTTTTCCCATGTTAGACATCCTTATTCCTTTCGAATCGATTTATATGTTTGCTATTTAAGATATAAGAATTAGTGAATTATAGTTAAACGCAAGAAATAGGTTAGAAATAAAATCTATTCAACCATCCCGCAGGTGCTAAATGATTTATCATTGTAGTTAATGGAATGCCGATAAAGAATTGCTTCAACTAAAATTAATTTTTTACTTCGATCAGAGTTAGGCACCTCTCTACTCGGATCAGACAAGAATTCCATATGTTCAACTCCTTGTATCCTATAATGTATTGTGAGCAGGACGTTATTAACAACTACAAACATATACCTGAATTTTCGCTCAAGATTGTTGAAACCCAGCCTTTAATGGATTTAGTATAACCCAAAAGGGATTTTAATCTTTAAAAAAATGTTCTTATTGCTAAATACAAATATTACTTGAAATTAGGGATTAGTTTATACTTTTGGTTATTTGATAAGCAAACATGGCTACGTAACAAATTGAAACTAAGCTAAACATGATTCACTAGAAGGTTAAGCCCATAGTCTAATTTTTATAATGGTTTTCTGAAGAAACTGTCATCACCTTTACTTGAGTTTGTTTTGTTGCTTATAAAATCTTCTTTCATTTTGGTTATCAAGGTACAAAATCAGCAGTGTTCGCATATTGGAGTACAAGCAATGAGGTCACAGGTCTGATCCCAATGAAATTAACGAGGTATGAACCTATCACGTAGGACATTCTAAAATGATGACAGAGTCTTTGCATATGGTAGTAGTGGTAAATGTCAAACAGACTCGTTGATGAATCTAAGCCATGTAGACACATTTCTCAATCATTCATACTCTTGCTATTGCATATTATACGGGCAAGTGGGTGGAGGCCTCTACTATGAACAAAGTTTCAAAATCGCTAATTTACTAAATTAGAAAGAAAAAAAAATTTAAATAAAGCAAGTGCGCTTATGTGCTACATGTGTTTACTATGTAAGTATTTCTTTAGAAAAGAAAAAAAAGTCATTAACAAATATTATTACATAAAAATTGATAAATATTGAGTTACATGTCACCGTGTATTTAAAAATAGAACCTACAAAAAGCAAACACTATAATAGTAGACACACCTTGCCTATACCCGTACCCACACACACATAATGAGTTAGACTGATTCAAAAATAACCAAAAATAAGCATATAAATGTTCTACGAGAGAATAAAATAACCAAGAATAAATAGGCCTATAGTTGTTCCATATCATATTTAGTCTGGGTTGCACAGCTACCGGTTGGCGTGTCAAACATAGACACGAGTGTGGTGTGTCCTTAGTGTAACCTAAACTACAAATTAAATTGAATCTACATAACCTCGATTGGAGTTTCTTCATTCATCAAAAAACCAATTACAACCAATGGCCCTATAGGCCCTAATTATAACTAAACTTAACCCTAGATTCTATTGGAACCCTAATTATAGTGGGTTTACTTAGGTCCGACCCAATAACTAAACTATATTAAACAAATAATTCTATATTACATCACCATCCCTAGGTTGAAAAAGCTCGTCCTTGAGCGTGAAGTCAAAGAAGTCAGAAGAAGACAAACATACAGATACGGAACACAAAGCGGAGTGCACACAAAGTAGTCGACCTCAAACCTTGCCACGATACACACTCAATCGACCCAAAGCATTCACATTAGTTATCCAACATTTGTCGAAATAGTCCAAATACCGACCATGAATTCTACCTTGTTTACAACTTGCTACAGTAAATGGAATGGGCGCAGATAAGAAACACGGTCAAAATGTCAATAATCTGCACAAGAGCTTCTGGCACACATCTTTTCATTCGTTGTCTCCACAAAAGACTCCCAGTATGGATCAATATAAATATCATCTTACTGTGTTTGTCTGTCTCTGTGGGAGCATCATCTGTTGTCCAAAAATAGGTCTTGTGGGAGCAATATAAACATCATCATTTGTCCACACAAGACTCCCAGTATGGATCAATATAAACATCATCTTATTGTGTTTGTCTCTGTCTCTGTGAGATCGTCATTTGTTGTCCAAAAATAGGTGGCTTGTCGAATATTGCTTTCAACTTTTGGTACCTCTCGTTTCCCTTATTCTTGCTCTCTCATCCGTTGGTCCCTTTCCTATACCCATGTTTTGGCTAGCTCTCTCCAGGCATCTAAGATCGCATCAAGGTATGAATCGATAGTGGTGTGTACATCACAAGTCATTGGGGATGGTGGAAGTGCAGGGGAAAAGAGTTCAAGATGGGGGTAAGAGGGAACATGGGTGTATTGTGGTGTAGGGTAGTAAAATTGGTTATGGATTGGACACCACGGTCTATTGGATTGGATTTGGGCTTGTGGTAAATTGATATTGGTACGGCTTTGTGCGATAATATGGGTATGGGTATGAATAATGATATGGGTAACTTATCTTTGCTTTTTTTTCCCCTGTTGGCATGTTTTTACTGAGTCTTGGGTGCACATAATTTGTTGTTCTAGACCAGGGGTGGTTCTGTAATTTCTTGGGAGTTTTTTGAGATTTTCTAAAATTGTAGGGAGGTCTTTAGAAATTCTGATAAATATGTAGGGAGCAGGACCTGTATGTAAACAAAATAATGTGTTTTCTTCTTTAGAACACGATAACCAAACTGGGGAGGGAATAAGGGTTGTTTTGGGCAGATTTGAACCTGAGAGAGGGTATTTGGGGTGACGATGATGGAGGACAGGGTCATGGCATGTTATTGGCCGGCAACATTGATTGTTGGACCTAAACGAATGCACGATCGGGGGTGGGTTTTGTGAACCCACTATAGGCCGGATCTAGTATGCACGTGAAGGCTGATCGACGGCGGAGTAGCAGAATGGATTGCAATGGCAGGTGATGGTAGCAGCTTGGGTGGTGACGGTGACAGATATCGAACAACATGGTGATTGTCTTGATGGAGTTCTTCAATCATCTTTCTTCTCTTATTTTTTTCTTCAAATAATCAATCAAATCACTTGTTAGAACCAATTCGACTTTGATACCAAATAATGTAACCTAAACTATAAATTAAAGTAAGTCTTCACAAAATATAAATGAAATTAAATAAACCCGAATAACCGCCGTTGGAGTTTCTTCAAAAAAAAAAACCAATTATAATTTATAATCAATGGCCTATAGGCCCTATTTATAATTAACCCTAACCCTAGATTCTATTAAAACCTTAATCTCCAATTATTCTAGTGAGCTTACTTAGGTCCAACCCAATAATTAAGCTATATTAAACAAATTAAATACTGTATTACACGACAATGCCTAAAAACCAGGACTTGGAGATACGACAATATATTTAGATGCTTGATATTAGCAGTTTAGAATTATCTAGAAAAGAACTCATGAAGTGAATAACATTATCAATTAAAAACATAAGCAAAACTTATTCTAAATTATTAAATTATTCAAGAATATATATGAAATCCATACTTATATCTAGGAGATAAAAATCATACTTGGATTATTAATCTTATAGTTGTTATTGAGAGAATTAAGTAAGTAGTCCAACTACTTCTTTAATTACAACTTTTTTGTATTGATAGATTATGCTTTCAAAGACAAACTAGGATACAACGCCGGCCAACTGATTCTATTTTTGTATAATATTAAACATTTTCTTATCAGCAAAACAAAGCCTATATTAATAGAAACGAAAACAATACAAAAAAAAAAGCTAGTGACTGAGAGGTTAGCTAGCAAGGAAGAAATGCAACCAAAGGAAGCTATTACAGCAAAAAAAAAAATTTATCCCAATAAAAAATACACAATATGATAGAGTCAAAGATAGAACTTTCTTGACTTATAATTCCATTTCCATCTATCTTCTCTATCAATCAACTCAATATGATGGATTGCTTCCAGCAACAAGACAAGGGTTGGAAACTCCTCATCTTTTACTCCTCTGCTAAGTTTAAGAACCAACTAAGAGTATTGATAGATGGTAGAGTATTGAAAGATGGGCCATGATAAAAAGGCCCAAAAGTGCACCAATTGTCTTCCCCGAAAAGAATTATGTCCCCATTGCCTAGTTCATAGGGACATGAGCTTGCAATTGCTCCTTCAGATACACAATACCCTTCCCCAATAACAACCATTACGAGATGAGATCCATTAGGTGTACCGGCCTCTTGTTCTGTCCCATACTTCTACTTCTGCTGAATGATTAGGGCTGCAACTCGGGTGGGTTGGCAGGCTAGGAGGTCAGCCTAGGCCCAGCCCAAAACCTCATCAAGTCAGCCTGTATCCCGCCCAATCTGAAGTTGAGCCCGAGTCTAGCTACCCAAGCCCAATTCGAATATGATTTTTCAGTGTCGGGTTTCCTAAATTCTCAAAAAATCTTAAAAATCAAGTCAAGTACACAACCACCAAGCCAACGACTAATTTATTGAACACTCAACAAACATTTTAATAAAAACTATGTAAATATGGATTTTAATTTCTGGGGTTCCATGGGTTGCTCAGGATGCCACTATCCTGGCCAGCCCAAGTTGCACCTCTATAAATGATGGATCTCTTTAGTGCATTTTATTCTATCCCAAATCTCCAAAGCCACTTCGAAAGCAAAGCCCGATTGTAGTGATGTAGTTGTCTGATGCCCAAACTTCCCTGGTCTTTTGGCCTTGCAAACTTCACTCCACTTGACCCAGTGGTAGTTCTTGCCGGATTTGCACCACATAAGAAGTTTCTACAAATCTTCTCAATGCCCCCATTGAATGGGAATTGGCATGACAATAGAAGAAATGAGAAAAACAAAAGTTGGTTAAGGTGTTTTTTATTAAAGTGATTCTTTCTGTGTTATAAATATATTGACGTTCATACTGCGAGGATACTCCTCATTCTATTAATGGTAGCTTTTCAAACTGCTATGCTTTTGTATTTTGCTCCCAAATGGAAACCAAGGTAGGTAGAAACCTGTTGGCAATGAAGAATCCTCCATAGATGCTAAACTGTTCTACCATTTCTATTGGATTAAAGAGTGGTTTTTATGAAAGTTAATGCTCAAGCCAGACACCACTTCTGACCAATTTTGATTAATTTTGAGAAGCAACCCTAAACTCTTTTAGCCGTTGCAGGAACTGGACGAGATGAAGAAGCAACTTAAGGAGATGGAGGAGGAGGCCGCTGCTCTTAGAGAAATGCAGACCAAAGTCGAAAAGGAAATGGGCGCCATACAAGGTTCTGTATCTTTCTCATCCCATTCTACTTTTCTTTCTCTGTTCCGATTGTTGGGGATTTTGAGTTCTTGAACACATACATTTTCATTTATGTACCTGATCTAAGAGAGGGTTTTGTTTTTTCTGATATATAAAATTGCATAATTTCCAACGAATGACATTCAAGGATCAATGACAATGTTGGATTTTTATTTTTTTGAAATGAGAATTGCGTCCTTTGGGTTTCTCGTTATCTCCGATGAGTCAATCAACTCATGATATCGATGACACAGTCTAGGTTTTGTCTTGCAAGCACACATGCATAATATTTTTTTGCCCTAGGAATAAGAGTAAGAGTAAAAGCGAAGAAAAATGTGGTTTAGTCTCCAATCCAAGGAATTCCACATCCATGATTATTTGCTATATAAACAGTTTTTTATTTGGTTGCAGTTTTTTTACTTTTTCCTTTTACTATTTTTGTAGTGCTGGACGAACCGTCTATTTATCCTATGATAACCGTTATTTGCAAAAGAAAAAAAAAACTAAGAAATCAAACTTACTATATACAAAATGTGCCTCCAGAAAGAATCTAGAGATCATTTACCAAATTCACTGAGTTTACCTCGTCATCAACTATGCACCAAAGTAGTCCAGTTCCCAATCAATTATTTTTTAAATCCTATGGAAAATGACGTCCTTCCGTTTGTGCATACCCTAATGAACAATTAAAATCACCCACAAAATAGCATTGAGGGAGAATCTTGGGAAACCCTAATGAACTCCGCACATTGCATAGATCATATATGTTAACAATGATCGCCGAACATTAAAAAAAAAAAACAATAATCTTCAAGTTACCCACCTTCAAAAGCTCCTTCAAGCCCCCTATTTTGAAGCATAAATTGAAATTAAGAGTTAAAAAACTCTACGAGGGTTTAAAAGAGAGTGAAAGAGGTGTGGGGAAGTTTGGATCCGGGCGGCTCATGCACAGTAATTGGAGCCGTCAGATATATCCAATGGCTGAAACTTATGGACTAAAAAAATTATATTTCAATTGATTCAGACTAAAGTAGCAAAAGTAAAGCAAAGTAAAGTACACCCTTTTCTCTGGTTCCTCCCTCTCCTCTCTCCAAACTAAACTAAACCCCCGCCCTTTCTCTCTTTTTATCTTCTTTAGTGTGCAAAAGAAAAGATGACTTATTCTCCACTATTCTTCCTCCTCCTCCACCTCCCCGCTCTACCCGCCTTGCCCGAACTCGAGCCAGCCTCGATCCAACCCTTCCTCCCAACTCTTTTTTCACATTTGTTGTAAAATTTTATTTAATGCATTTGAATGGGCTGATTCAAATGAAGGAACCCAACCAGGCTCAAATTTACTTCATTTGAATGGGCTGATTCAAATTAAGGAACCCAACCAGGCACTTCATGATCAATGATACTACTACTATTTTCAATCTTCTTCATTTACTAATTCTAAGAATACTCATAAACTACTAATCCAAAATACAACAATCTCTACTCAGCAAATACAAAATGTAAGAAACAGCTTAATTGATGATTTTAAGCCTTAATATGAACTTCCAAACTAAGAATAATAAATAGCCATAATGGAAGAAAGAATCAAGTAATCACTCATAATAAATTGTCCTAATAATGGAGTAAAAGAATCATCAACTAATAATCAATCATATAGACATGTGGAGTAGACACACAGTAAAGGCCCAACACAACATAGCGGGTGGGGTTGATTTGAAGTCTGTTTGTGTATTAATTGACAGTAAAGATGTTCTTAAAAACATCTTCTAGATTGGCAGAGAAAGGAAAAAAGTTGTGCATTGAGGTGATCGACCCACCCAACTTAGAAGAAGTGGAGGAAGGAACTCGTCTGCGCTTCTTCATTGGTGTTGGAGGACAGTCTCTGACCCCTGATATCCTGTACTATTTGGCAGTAGGCGTTTTGCAGTTGTTGTTCTCGATTGATCTCCAGAGCTCTTCCTCCTATCTAATCTCCATCGCAGTAACAGTAATACTAATGCCGCCGCACTTGCTATCTTCTTTTAAGTTGCCACTAAGTTTTGCCTCGGAGGCAGAGGATGATACTGCTCTGCGTCTCCTCCTTGTCATTGTCACTGTTGTTGATGATGATTGTGGAAGAAAGACTGCAATTTCAAGTTCCACACACAACACAAATCTATCTATAGAGAATCAGGAAGGTTTTGAGTCTCAGGTAATTTATGGCAAGCAAGGTAAGGGAATAGAAAGCTTGAGTTTCTTAAACTTTGGGGGAATGTATGTTTTTTGAATATTTATAGGAGGGAAGTCCATTGTGTTTGAATTTGGAACACCAACCGATACTGATGCACAAATAGAATAGAGTGCAATGTATATCCGTGGAGGTGGAAGAAGAACAATGGTGAATAAGCCATATTTTCTTTTGCACACTAGAGAAGATAAAAAGAGAGAAGGGGCGGAGGTTTAGTTTAGTTTAGAGAGAGGAGAGAGGGAGGAACCAGAGAAAATGGTGCACTGTACTTTGCTTTACTTTTAACAGAAATTCTACTTTTTCAATTGAAATATAATTTTTTTAAATCCATAAGTTTCAGCCGTTGGATAAATCTGACGGCTCCAATTACTGTGCATGAGCCCCTCATGCGCACAGTGCACATGAGCCCCCCCGGATCCGGGGAAGTTCGGACCTGGTCATTGTGTTTGTAAAAGGCTGAAATGATAGTTGCTGACTACAGAGGAGCTCGTAATAATCATCCATTGCATGAGCCTCGTGGTAGTCGCAATACATTTGCTTGCCTTATATACCCTGAACTTCCTCTGCATTATCTTGAAGAAAGGTTTCCCCTTGATCTCCTTCAATAGTTCTGTGACAGATAGAGAGGTCTCTTTCACCACTACCTCCTCTGTATCGACAACTCTGCTCCTCTATTGATCTTTTGCTCGTGCCCTGCATGTCAACCAATTCTCTCACTACGATCAGAGAATTCTCTTCTGCCCTCACTGTTCCTTCCTTTGCTGAGATTTGCAAGCTGCAAACCTCACAGACATTCACGATTCTGTTGATTTAGATGGCATCCCTCCCAAGAGGGACCTTTGTCTTTAAACAAGGAGGATGTCAACTTCAACATAAAAATTGAGGGTGGGGAGAGTGGATGGTCAGGGTCTGTGGCATTATGAAAGTAAAAAAAAATAATAAAATTTTAAAAAAAAATTAAATTTAAAATTTAAAAATTTAAAAAAAATTAAAATGATGGACGCACATAGCTGCAACTGCCATTCTGAAGGAGTGAACCTCCAAGTTGTCTGTCACTCACCTCCATTGTCCCCCCACGTGCCCCATTGAAACCCTGACCCTAATGATGGATTTCACCCAAATCTCTCCTTACCTTGATTTGATTTGAAACTCTAATTTCACTCAGACACTGATCGAACAATACAATACCCCACTCAAAACATTAATTAAGTTCAATCAATTGGTTGTTTTCAAGCAAACTTAGCCGAAATGAAGCAAAGCACAAATATCTTGACTCAAGAAGACTTTCTCTAGGAATCTTAGAGACCGGAGACGAGAGATATGAAGGGAATTGGAAGGACAGAAACAATAGGATTTTTAAATGATCCAAGGGTGTGTTTGGTTGCATGGAATCTTATTTCATAAGAATCTATAAGTGGACCACCTACATCTAAGCAAATTTGAGGTTCACTCACAAATCCACTATTAATTTTATGATCAATGGCGGGAATGAAAGTCCCATGAACATGGGAATCACATGCTTTGGAGGGGACCAAGGAGTTTGATTCTCATGTTCATGAGACTTCCATTCTCACCATAGATCATAAAATCTAATGGTGGATTGACTAGTGAACCTCAAATTAGCTTAGATATAGGTGTTCTCCTCGTAGATTCTTATAGAATAAGATTCTATGCAACCAAACACACCCTAAGAAGAATTCGATTGTGCTTACCATTAACATCAAATCCCTCTTATCTTATGGCATGGAATATCCTAAATGGGGTTCTTTCTCATGTTTGTATGATTGACTGGGTTTAACTCTTTGTGGCATGCTCAGCCCTTGCATTAGTTCTCTATTTTTCAGTTATTGATATTTTGCCTGCTTTTTGCTAATTTATATAGAAAAAAAAGGTGGAATCGGAATGAAGAATATGGAAGCAGCGCAGCAGGAAGATAATTTGTGCTCCGGTCATGCTGAGGTTGGAAAAGACTAAGCTGCAAGGAAGTAGTGGAAGACGTCGACGAAGAATTAGAAGAAAAAGCGGGAAAGAAAAAGACCGAAAGATGGTTAAATACTTAGAAGAAATGTCTCTAAAGTTGGTAGGGTTACCCTCGTTCAAAGCACCATTGCTTCCATTCAAGTCATATTATGTCCTTGTGTGTCACTCCTTCAGTGGCAGTCATAATCGAGAAGTGCACGAGGAACATCTTGCATGCTATCTCTTCAATCTTCGAGAAGAAAATCTCGTAAATTGGAAGAAGGTAACCTACTCCCAAACAACCCTAATAATTTGAAAATTATTGCTTTTCATTTCCTTCTATTTGATTTGATTATGATGGATGATAGTGCTGATGATTGCAAATTTTGATTGTTTGTTGTTCTTTGTCTCCACTTTAGATTTTTTTTCAATGGGTCAGGCAAAAAAGGCTAGTTCAATATCTCATCAAATTGTAGGGGTTTTTATATTTATGTTTGGATTTGCATGAAGTAGCAAATTTTAGTTGGTTAAAGATTTTGTGTCTTCAAATAGGAATTATTTTTCTTTTCTTTGTTTCCTTTATTCGTTTATTTATTTATTTATTTTATTTGTCCTGCGGGATTTTGAGTCAGAACAATTTGAGAAAAATATTCCCAATTCAATAACGAGTCTTCTAAACTCGGCCAATCTGTATGTGATCAATTTGCACCTACCATATTTATCAGCTGGTTAAATGAGGGTCCTGAGAGCTTATCTTTTTTCTCTTCATTTTAGTCATCAAGGTTGGCAACATTCACATATTGGAGCACATTTATGAGGCCACATGTTCAATCGCAGTACAACATGGCTGAAATGGAGAATGACGTCAGGAGTATTGTGCGATAGAATGATGCTTGCAATGCTAAAAGGGAAATACTATAAGACAATTGTTAGACCAGTCATGCTATATGATTCAGAATGTTGGGCTACTTCGGGACAACATACGCATAGGATGAAAGTAGCAGAAATATGTATGTTAATGTAGATGTGTGGTAAAATCCGTAAGATAAAATTAGGAATGAAAGAATTAGAAGATACTTAGGTGTAGCGCCCATAAATGACAAAATTAGATAAAGACGTTTAATTTGGTTTGGTCACGTGCGGAGGAAACCAAACACAGTGCCAATTAGAAAATGTCTAGATTGGCAAGTTAATGAAGGGTGTAGACTGAGGGGACGCCCGTTGAAAATTTGGATGAATGCGGTGAATGAAGACATCATTGAGCTTGGATTAAGCGAGGATATGTGGGAAGGCCGTATTGCTTGAAAAACCAAAATTCATATAGCCGACCTCGAAAATATTGGGAATGGACTTTGATGATGATGATGTTCAATTGCAATGTATGATTACTTGGAGCAGACGAACAAAGATTATAATAATGTGATGTAGGCACGTATGCAATAACGTATCACGTACTTTACCATGTCACTTGTGTTGTGACTTCTATACCACTGATTTTTTAACAAGATACCTGAGGGGTGATCTCTGCTACTTTAATATCGAAGGGCAATAGACGTGCAGAGTGCAAATCAAGCTTAGCGTAACTTTTCAGGAAGATCTGATCAGTTCATTTTTTTTTTTTCAATTTTTTTCATTTGTTTCTTTGGATTCATTTTTTTTTATTTTAATTGTTGTGAATCAAAGTTCAGTTTCTCTTATTCTGAAGATTATAGATAATGTAATGAAGATCAACTTTTCATTGCTGGTTGTATTTTATGGAACAATTGTATTTTTCAGTCAAGCAAATTACTACGTTGTTTTTCCTTGTCTGTATCACATGGTCTTGTAAGAATATACTGCGATGCTGGAAACATCCAGGGCATTTGTGCTTGCATTTTGCACTGGTTGCTCCATGCCAACTTTGTCAAATGCCTTGAAACACCTCCATTGGTTGAGCAATTTATTATTTAGGGATGAGATGGTGACGAGATCATGGATGTTCATGAATTTATTATTTAGGGATGAGATGGTGACGAGATCATGGATGTTCATGAAGGTTGATGTCAGTGGCATCTAGTAGTAAGGACGAAATAAATGTTTGTGATTTCTCCGAATAGTTTTTTTATTTATCAGTATTTATTTCGTATTCACTGTAGTTAGTGATGATACATCAAATAGTTTTTCGATCACGATCGTACACGTGGCATAAATCATCCATCACGAGAAACATACACCTCACACTAAATATAGATAACAAGTCTAGTCACTAAAGCCCAAAGAGACATTTATCAACGGACGTGACCAAAGTTAAAGGCTCAACGGACCTCTTCCTTTAGAGAAGAGAGACGTTACGAAGAAGACAAGTCATGGCAAGAATCATTCCCCCAAGGTCGCATCTCAATGAAGGAGGAGACCGTTGTGAATTCCCCTCATTGCGCCTTGCATGCTTAAGTCACACACCGAGTTAATTACTCTCATTATAAAAAGTAAATGAGAGATTTACGAAGGAGGTATGCAAAACAATACAACTATACTTTGTCCAAGTTCATTCTCTCTTACAGTTAATTGACTTAAGCATCGGAGTGTCTTCGATAAATTTGGACGCATCAGTTAGCTACATAGCATTTTCTTTTCATTACTCATGGTATTTTTTGTGTGATCAATCGTAGCAACTAGAGCTAATCTTTTCAAATCTTCTTCCTTGGATTTTACTTCGGGACTTATTCCCTGACCTTTTGTTTTGAGTCCTAGATGCCTTTATTCTTTTGTTTTTATACATACGTCGGATTTTGAACCCTCTTCCAATTTATTCCAGTGTCATGATAATTTCCATTTTTAATCTATAGTCATGATAATTTCCATTTTTAATCTATAGTCATGATAATTTCCATTTTTAATCTATCTTGCCATTAACTTCCCAAACAAATAGGGTTTTAATATAAAGCTTGATCAGATGAAAGAGCATAATTTATAGAGATACTAGTTTGAGAATTAATTTGATTTTTGATTGGCTTAAGATTGAAATTGATACTAACACATTTGTAGAAAATGGCTACATAAATTAATGTTTGAATGGCTACCAGCAAAAGGGATCAAGCTTTTGGGAAAAATAGCTTTGGATGAGTTGAAAGCTATAAACCAAAAGTATTAATACTTCTACTTTCTCGTAAAAGCGCTTAAGAGAAAATAGGTAATCATTCTGAACATTACAAAAGTTGAATTACTTATAAGTTAAACGCAAAAAGAGTCCACCAATTGTAGCTCAGTTGGTCGGACATCCACTCTCCTTGTGAGAGGTTGCGGGTTCAAGACTCACCAGTTAGGATTTTGTGAGTTTTCGCCAGAGTGAAGCGAAAGCGAGTCTTCATGCAAGGTGGAGGCGATGGATTGGACCGAAAGCAAGTCTCTATGCGAGATAGAGGCTACGATGATATTAAGTGGCAACAATATTGTAGCCTTCGGGCCTGGTTTGGTTAACCCTATAAGGTCAGTCATGTAGCCTTCGGGCATGGATTAATAAAACGGCCCAATTTAAAAAAAAAATGTGAAAAGTATCGGTTACAAAGTTGCTATAAAATAATGACTTTGTAGTACCATATCTTATTTCTCGTCCAACTAATTAATTTCTCTCGTTCAACTGTTTTTCCGAATATGGTTAACTTTCTTACTTGCAAAGCCACAACCGTTCTTTACCATTATTGATAGCTAAATGAATAATTGTATTTATGCATTCAGTCGAGTATATTCAAATTTTAAACGATCGAGTATATTCAAATTTTAAACGATCGAGTATATTCAAGTTTTAAATTATGACGAAGAAGACACTTATAAAGGTTACAATAATAATAAATAAAAACAATAAGCGTTCTTTTGTAAAAAGATGTTATCATAATAAGGCAAATCAATTATTATTATACATCAATATATACAATTTTATAACATGTTATTTAGAGAGGTTAGAGTAAACTTTTATCCTATGCTTATAAGAGTAATTGAAGGTAAATAATTGATAGGAGTCGTAATGCAATTGGAAAACCGTAATGAGAGTGGGGATGCGGTTCTAACCGCCAGGGAAGTGGAATAGCAGTTTTATGCCGTTTTGGTAACTGTGATGGGCAGTTACTTGATGGTTTTATTCCACGTTTATATAAGGCAAGTCTCTGGTCTCACAACAAGCATATAACAACCCCCCCAGTCCCATTGAATGAATGTTAATGTAGAGACTAGAAGAACTTGCATTAATGATCATCTTGTTTATTGCTATAGCTATTTCGTATGAGTATATGAACAAATTTAAAAAAAAAACCCACCACTGAATAAGCTACTAGCTTGCAATTGTGTACTTTGCACAAACTCGTAGAACTGTTAAAAATATTTTAAAGGGAAAATAGACCCTCATCCGACGACCTATAGGTTTTATTTTCGAAAACGTGCCAACAAAACCCAACTTTGAGCTTAAATGTTGAAAAACAAACAAATGTATTGTGCAATTAATTTGCCTCTTCTTAGATTCAGAGTTTAATGTTGCTAGCAAAGATGATGATGTTATAGAAGTGGCTCAATGATGCGGACCTAGCTGGTGGTGGGTGGCTAAATCGAAAGAATGGTGGATGCCCATGGTGGTGGTTGCTTGTAGGGGACATGGTAACCAGTGGTGTCAATAGGTGGTGGATTCTGGTGGTGGTGGTGGTGGTGGCGGCTGCTGTGAAACTCAATTGATCTATATAACAAATCAGAATGATGTTTCAAATTGGACATAAAAGCGATTGAGATTTACCCAAACATAAAGATCTAACAGATCACATAGAAGGGGAAGGTGTTTGGCTGAAATTTATGTTCGCATATGACTGAAATACCCTGGCCAAAGTTGAAGATTATCCTCCTGTCACACACATTTTTCTTAACCTTAAGCAAAACAATTTGAGTGCCCAAAGGAACGGGGAATGCTCTAATTTTACCCTTTTTCCTTTTACCGTTTTTACTCCTTTTCTCTTTCAAGAAATGCTCCGGCGCACATAGCGCATGGTATTTCCCATGCAAAATTTAGAACCACCACACGGTATAAAACCGTCCAACCAATGTTCAGTTCTAAGCCCCAAATTCAGAAACCAAAAACCAAAAACCAACCTAGAGAGCATCGCCAGTTCTCTACTTAGATCAACAGCGAGCAAACAACAGACCGAGAAGGTGATCGATTCGATGGGTGTGAAGGCTTCAATTGTGGTGGGAGGCAGTCTGGGGAGAGTGGGAATTGGGGTTCAACCTCTTCAGATGATCCAGTCTGTGGATTTGCATGATGGGTATATTCAAAATCCAAATCTTTTTAAATGGTTTTGGTTGATCTGTTTGTTCTAGTTCAGATCCTTAACATGTTTACAATCTCATTTGAACAAAACCCCATTGTAGATCGACAACCTTAGAGCATTGTTTTCTTGAATTCAATAAGAGAAACTGATAACTCTAAATTTTGCATGTTTACTCTGAACACATGTTTATTCTCAAATTTAAACAATACACATTGTTGGATTTTGCATACACCAAGAGAAACTGACAATGAAACGTTTAATCTCAAAATTTGGCAAAACCCCATTACCTGAATTTGCATACATCCAAGGTGATTGATTGAATTGAAATGAAGTTCAATCTTTGAATATGGGACTTTGTTATTGAAAATCTAATTTTGAATTATGAGGAGCATGTCAGAAATTTGTGCTGATTTGTTGGTTATCGTACTGATGGATCCATATAATAAACCCAATTTGCATTTATCAAATCTCTGTCTTTCTAGGTATTTAATGTCACTATAAGGGTTTTTTGTTAGATTCGGTGTGATTTGACTTTAACACATTATGTCAGAATACTCATTAACAAACTCGTGTTGTTTCCATGTTCAGATACGTGTAAATTCTGTCGTATTATGCAAGGTAGATTGTGTATGTTAAGATGCGAAGTCTGAGGTCTGATGGACTGACACTAGAAAATCTACTTGTTCATGATTGACAATTTGCTCATTTGTGATCTTATTTAACTCAATTTTGTCCATGTTAGACATCATTGTTCCTTTCCTATCCAATTAAAGTTCGCCATTTAAGATATAGGTGTTATGATTCAACGCATGAACTAAAGGGTTTACAAGGAATCACCAATAAAGAGTTCATTCTTGTCCAGTTAATACACATCCTGGAAAAGAATATGGTTCACTTACTCAACTAAGAAGAATTTTTACTTTGACCTGTTGTTATCAAAGCTATGCACCTCTCTACTTAAATCAAATCAGACGATATTCTGTAAGTTAAACTCGTCGCATCCAAGTATGTATTGTGAATGTGACATTGCTAACAACTAAAAGCAATATCTGTTTTTTGTTCTGGATACAAGATCGTTGAGACCCAAATCATGGATTAGGCTATTCCTTTGGTTGTTTAACAAGCACAAACATATTTAAGTAACCTAATGAAATTAGGCTATATGTGATTAACTAGCAAGCCCATAGTCATATGTTGTAAAATGTTTTTGCCAAGAAACTCCTGTCACCATATTTATTATGAATAAAAAGAAATTTGGTGCATAGAAACTTATCTTCTTTCTCTTCATTTTAGCTATTAAGGCACATATCTGCAACATCCGCGTATTGGAGTACAAGCAATGAGACTACAGGTTCAATCCCAACGTATTTGAAATGTACTAACCTACCATGTGAGCCATTTTAATATGACAAATAAAAGTATTTGCATGTACTAGTAGTCGACGTAAAGTTACATTTTGTGATTAGTCTTTGCCATGATGACAAATTTTTCAATCATTCGTACTCTCATTGATGCTATTGGAGAATGTACATGCGAGTGGATGGTGGCCTCGACTGTTAACAAAATTATAAAATCGTTAATCTACTGAAACTAAAGTTACTCCTTATATAAACAATAAAAGATAGAAACAAAGGATGTTTCTTATGTCAATCTTGCTTGATGCTTCATAAAAGAAGAAAGTTATTTAGTAAATATTTATTACATGAAAACTGATAAGATTCGAGTCACATGATTTCATCGTGTACTTAAAAATCAGAAACTATAAAAATAAGAACGACAACAATTGACATAGCCCCCTCTCACACACCCACATACAAAAAAAATTTAATAAATAAAATTGGATTATATTATATTGAAGATTTCTTTGAACAGGGATCTGTTCTTGTTGCTACAGAGGAGAGTTTGTGTTTGGCTGCAAATTTCAAATTGAACAATTTTTCTTATTTTAGTCCGATTCGGTTTAATGATACCAATCCAAGTTGGTGATCGAGGCCTAGCTCAAGATGGAGATATGGAGGCTATACAACAGAAATTCAATGCCAACAATAAACAAGAAATAATAGTATAAAAAGAAAAATAAAAGATGTACAGTTGTCGATAGCTAAACATGTGGTCCCTCGTTTGCACTTTTGAAATTAAAAGTAATAATTAAGGAAGAAATTCTCAAAACAATTAATGAAAACAAAGCAAAAAAATTACAAATCCAATATTAGATAAATCTAGCATTTTCATGTATTTTCAAATACTTTAAGAGCCCTAACACTGAAATTTAATTTTTAAGATTTTAAAAACTAAATATTCCTAATTGCCAACCAAACTCAGTTTCCTAATTAAAGAAATATAGTTTAAATACTATTCTTACCAATTGAACCTTTTTTTGTTACGATGTTTAGAAGCTTTGCACGTTGTAGAATTTGATATACTCCTTCAATCTCACCGCCATCGCTTTCTTATGATGTTGGCTTTTGAGACACATAGTTTCAGTTGCACTAATAGGAGTTTGATTCATCTCTACAGAGTCATGAGTTTTTTTGCAGCGGCTACTAGGTTGTGGACAACATAGTTTTATACTTGAGAACAAAATGAGTTAGACCCAATCGAAATAAATAACTAAGAATAGGCATAGTAGTGATCTATGAATGAAACAAAATAACTGAGAATAGGCATATCAATGTTCCATATCATATTCAGTTGCCAAGAGATTATCTCTTCCTCCATTGATAGCTTTAACCACATCAAATGCATAAGAGAGAAGATCCTATCTTTTACCTAGATTAGTGTTTCCTTGATTGCAGCTGACTAAGCTTCAAAGTTGTATAAGACCTTCTTACATATCCAACCTATATTCAATCCTAAGATAATTCCCCTTGGAAGTTTACAGTTGGTAACAATAATATGAGGTTTAGATTCAACTACCTCAGAAAATCATTAATTTATTGAATGTTGCATGAAGAGGCTGGTGTTTGGAGGGATAGTCTCATACCAAACCAAAACGGAAATCTTAACGATTGGACTGAGACTAGGGTTAACTTATCATAAATTGAAGAAGCTACAAACTCCGAAAGCAATAATATTATTCCAAAATAGACTTGGAAGAAATACGAGTTAACAAATTTGCAGCTTCCACTACTTGAAGATTGTTGAGATCGAATCAGGATGTAGATCCCCATCATATCTTTTGAACATAAGCATACTCCAAAGTCTGGGGAATAAGCTTCTAAATGGAGCATCCCTCACCTAGACATCATGTCGAAGTTTGACCTATTACCAAGCCCAAAGCAAAAGGAAACTCCTCTCTGGAACTCAAAGCTCATGAACTCATTATTTATGCATCCTCGGATGCTAATGCTTCATCCATTTTCAATCTGCATTTTTTCTCCAACGTTTTGTTTGGGTTAGAGTTTGATCATAAAATGACGACTCCTTTCATGCACAAGTCACAAAATTTTTTTTACTAACTTTGGATCTAAGAATTAATATCTTTATTTTAGACTAAGTTTGTGAACAATTCTTTCACTACTTTACATGGTTTTTTTTCCCTTCCAAAATTGATGAAAACAAGTTCTTAATTCGTTTCAGGCTAATGACGCAAAAGTATTAGATGCATTTTCTCGACAGAGACGATCCCTTGTGGTCTGCTTACTGTGGAGCTTGAAGGGAGTTACATAAAACGGTAAATGATAGTTCTTCTACCACTTACTTTTGCACTCGAGTGTTATTTTGTTGTTGTCCTAAATGTTTGGTAGTTATTGATAAAACTTATATTCTACCTTTGTGGTAGATAACACGATTGTTAGCTTCTCTGCGCATAATAGAAGGTGGTAATATTTGTTTGCTCATAATAGAAAGTGGTTATATTCGTTTAATGTCTTAGATCGTAATGTTGCTTTGTCAATCAACTGACAATAAATAGCTAATACTATTGAGTATTAGGGCTGAGTTTTGTTAAGCCGGTTGCAGATTTTTCCTTTTACTAGAAATGTAGTGTCTAGATGGCTTGGGTAGTCTAGATGAACCATCTATGTGTTTTTATGATAACTATTTAAAAAAAAAAAAAAAAACACCTAGGGAAACAAACTTACTATATACAAAAAAAACCTTGAAAGAGAATCTAGAGATCATTACCAAATTTACTGAGTTTCAAACCCCCATTTCTCAAGCCATAATTTTTTTAATCCCATGGAGGACAACCCCCACTTCCCTTGGTATACCTTCTCACCCCTGCCATCCATTTCATCCAAGAAATAGCATTGATGGAGAGTTATCAAAGAACTTTGGGTTAACAATGACCACCCAATTTTAAAGGGGATTTTTTATATATTTTGGTCTCATGGATTTTGTATCTATTTTATTACCTGTTTAGGTATTGGTCCTTTTTTTTAGTTGACCATCCCGGTCAAGTGTTAAGGACTCACATACATGTCACATGATGCGGTTATGAAGCAAAATGCCCTTATTATAGCAGGAGTGATCAAATTCTAATTTACAGGAGGGGTAAATGTGTCTACTAAAACATCATGCGGTTCCTTCATTGGATGGTGAACCAATAGGTATTAAAAATGGACCAAATTATGCCCATTTATGATATTAGCTAAAGAAACCAAACTAATAAGAAAAAAAATTCCCAAAACTAGAAACTACATCAATCTTTCATAAGTTCTACCTTCAAGCTCCGTTTCAAGCCCAAAACTCTACGAAGGCTTAAAAATAGAGTGAAAAAGAGGAGGGATAGTTCAAACTTGATCATTGTGTATGTTAGGCAAATATGATGGTAGGTTGACCATAGAATGACATCCTTTGGTTTGGAGTAGGAATCAGGAATCAAAGGGGCAAGGGTAACAGTTGGGATAAACATTTGGTTGAGAACATCAAGCTCAACTTTCCCCAATTTTGGATTTAGTTGACTTGAGAACAACAAATCCGACTTTCTCCAATTTTGGATTTAGTGGCAACCATTGGATGTTAGAAGCTAAACATGCGGCATAAAAACAAGTCGCACGACATTGAAAGTTCATAAGTCCTAGTGGCCTTATAATTGATTAGCTCTCAACTGCATGCAATGCACACCCTAGTCCACTTTAATTGTTTTATACCGATATGAGGTTTGGTGGTGATGTTGTAATAGAGAAAAAAAAATTCATAAAAGTTTCTTCTAAAAACTCGGTTGTCTGCTCTCGTAATACCTTTCCATATTCTAGAGGTTGTCACATTTCTTTAGAGTTTCATGCTTTTGACATTAAGTATTTTTCAGTGGATGAATATCCATATGTCATGCGTCTTCAAATTTTCAAGTGCTTTTGCTCAAATTGTAAATAGTAGTTAATTGTGTAGTAGTCTTGTTCAAGTCTATAATGTTAATATTTAAAGTTGTAAACAGTAGTTACTTGTGCAGTTGCTTCATGTACAATGGACTGAAGCATACATGTTTAGAGGAAAGCTTATGGGATGATGGGATGGCACATTGGATATGTAAGTAATACTTTCTATGTTGCATGTTTTGGTTGAAGGATTGAATTATAATTTTTTTTTTATAAATTATTATATGAAGACCAACCGTATTATTTTTTTAAAGTAACATATTATTGCTTCCTTTGAGACTATCAATGAATTCCAATTAGCATACAAAGAGTCAATATAAGCCCTTGAAAGATGGATTGTGAGATACTCAACTCCACGATAAAATCAAATTCTCCATAGCTATTGTATCCCAATTAGAAGCTTTATTCTAAAAATTCAGGAATTATATTCTAATCAAACCGCCCAACATACCGCAAAAAGGATCGGCTTCTATAAAATCTTCCCTTTGGGGATAATATGATTCAGTGTCTTCCACGAGCGCAATAACATCTCAATGGTCGCTCGCTGTAAGCCAAACTTACCACTAACAATGAAGACGAAGATGTGCCCCATTCTCAGGGAAACTCTCACATGTGTAAGTGACATTGATGTCCATACTATGAGCTACCTCAACCCTTGGTTGGAATTTTATTCCAAACAACCGTTCACATAAAGAAAGAAGCCAAAGGTGTGATGGCTCAGTAGTTTAGCAGTGGCAGATGGTATCACTAGGTCAAGGGGTCGATTTAGCCGGCGGCATCTGGGGTGGGAAGGGTTAAGGGATTATAAAAAATAAAAAATAAAAAAACATAAAGAAAGAAACTTTGGGTGAGCCCCATTCTTCCGTACCAACTTCACTGGAAAATCAAGATGAGATTCATAGTCAATCTAGAAGAGAGCGAACACACCGATAAACCATTGCTCTTATCCTCTTTCTAGATCCATTTATCCTTCTGATTCCCCAAAATAACACCTTCAAAAATCCTAGATAGTTCAACAAACTCCCGATTCATTGCATCATTGATGCACTCACCAAACTCCATTATCACACCACCTTTCCTCACACATAAGGCAAAAGGTCTTAAAATTTTATTTGAAAGATTCATCGCCACACTATTTTCCATACCAACTTCACTGGAAAGTCAAGATGAGATTCATAGCAATCTAGAAGAAAGCGAACACATCGAGAAACCATTGCTATTATCCTCTTTCCAGATCCATTTATCCTTGTGGTTCCCAACATGCCACCTTCAAAAGCCCTAGATAATTCAACAAATTCTCAATTCATTGCATCATTGATGCACTCATAAAACTCCATTACCACGCCACCTTTCCTCACACATAAGGCAAAAGGTCTTGCAATTTTATTTTAAAAGATTCATCTTCACACCAAACATCATGCTCAAATTTAACCCCTTGTAGTTTCTTGAGCCAACATTATACTTTCGTAAAGTTATATTCATCCACTAGGAATAACCCCTTGTAGGTTTTGCATCAGTGTGCTATTTGTACCCATATCACGATTAACATGCCCACCTTCTTGACGGCTATGGCCTTTTGATTGGCAACAACTGAGTGGCGATAGAAATGAGAACTGATGCTAGTTGGAGAAAAATCCGATCCGATAAAAATTGGATTTTGATTCGAATATTTCAAATTTGGATTGGTTTCGGGTGTAAAATTTTAATACGGATTGTTGTTTGGATCCGATCTGATAAGGATCCGAATTATATATTTTTACAATTTTTCTTGAAATTTTTTATGGGTATTAATATTAAAGATGAAAGTGTTTTTGATAAATTTAGCACGTAATTATAAACAAATCGTAAGATATTTATTTGATTTTAGTTAGATTTTTAATAAAAAAAAGAATCATAATATTAATTGATTTCAGGTCGGATTTGAATTTGACCACGACTTACCGGATTTGGATTTGGATCTGTTCCATTAAATAAAATTTTGGTCCTGATCGGATACAGATTTCCCATGTCTTTATCGAATTCGGATTTTAGAAAATCCAATCTGTTTACACCCCTAGGAGGGAGGGGATGTGCATGTCCCACACATGTAAGTAACCTCTTAGGTAAGATAGTTGCACACATGGTTGTTGGTTGATTATTTTCTCATCATGTGTGGGAGGTGTAAGTGAAGATTTGTCGCGTTCTCAATTGTATAGTCCTAAAAGTTACGACTCTGTTGATGTATGTTTCTATTTGAGTACTATTCTATAGTAGTTTGTTGATTGCAGGTTTTTGATAACAATCCATACAATGTCAGAGGAAAAGAAACAACCTATCAAGAAAGGGCCAGTTGACGATTGTCGTCTATGTTTCAACCCCTTACGGGAAGCTACAACTATTCCTGCGTGTCTCCACAACTGTAGGTGTCGTGGCTTGTGTTTTTGTTATGTTTAATAGTAACATGAATTATGCCTTGCTTGAATTATATGGGTTGCATATATTTGTTGATATCCAAGTTAGCTTAATAGGGTAAATAATCTAAAGCTTCTACCACTAATTTCTTTTGTTTTTTAATTAGTTTTTGTTACTTTATTTGTCCTTCAGGATTTTGAGTCAGAATTTCAGAGAAAATATTCCCAATTCATTAGTGAATCTTCCAAACGTGATCAATCTGTATGTGTTTGGGTATTTTGCATTTATTGATCTATTTATTTATGAAATGAGTGTCCTGCATTTGTTGCATATAGCTCACCTTCTTTCTATTCGTTTCAGTTATCAAGATAGGCGAAATTCAACACAAACACAATATGAGGCTGCAGGTTCAATCCCAATGTAAGTACTTGCAACAGACAGAACAATTGAGTATCATTCAATGTAGGCTCCATGCAATATCCCATCACATATCTATCATGCAATGTATCGTGCTCATTTTATACTCCACGATGATTTTTGAACAAGATTCCGGAGAGGCAATCTCTATTACTTAGACATGGAAGGGCAACAGACGTGTAGGGCACGAATCAAGCTTAGCAAGAGGAATATTTGAAATACTCCAGTTTATTTGTTTCCCTATCATTTTATTTTTCCCATAATTGCTGTGAATCAAATTCAGTCCCTTTTTTCCTTATAAAGACTGTAGATACCATAAAGAACATCAATTTTGCATTGCATTAGATAATGTTTCGTACAAATTTTCAATTACATCATGAGGGCTCCATGTTAGCTCTGACATTAATGGAACAATTGTATTTTCAGTTGAGTTAAATTACTATTTTATGTCCTTTATGTATGATGATTTTCAATTGAGCCCTTCTAGCCGTCGAGGAAAGGGGCGAGGGGGGTGGGTGTTGCCACTCATTCCCCTTGAGATTCGTGAGGTTGTGCATCTCGAGGGCACAGCCGTGCATCTCGAGGGGAATGAGCGGTCACACTCACCCCCTCGCCCATTTCCTGGCCATTTAGAATTTTTCCCTTTCAATTACATCATGAGGGCTCCATGTTAGCTCTGACATTAATGGAACAATTGTATTTTCAGTTGAGTTAAATTACTATTTTATGTCCTTTATGTATGATTGCAAGAGCATATCGTGCAACTGGAAATATCCAAGGATTTTGTGCTTACATTGAGGATAGGAAACAAATGAAAGTGGCACAAGGATGGAGAAGAGGAAAAAGAAGGTTTGTATCAAATCAAGGGATAGAATCTATCAGAGTTTTTTTTTTTTTTTTTTTTTTTTTTTCCTTTAACCTCTCCCACCCTACATGTTGTCGGCAGGCTTTGAACCCTGGACATATAAAAGCAGAGCTAGTACCCAATTGGCATAAAATTTATCATTTGTTCACTTTATTATCAAGTGAACCCATTTGTAATAACATCTACGTTATAAATGAGCAGATGTTGTTTGTAATCCAATGTTGAATGTCTCACATGACAAAAATAAAATGTGCAATGTTAGAATATCTCCCATGGACATCGACATTGTAATTTCTCATTTTATGTTTTTGAGGGATTTTTAATTTATCAACTCCATCAAACGACACGCGAATGTGAAAATTTAGACGAAAAGGATTTAGAATCCGTCAGTTGGAGAAAAATAAGGAGTTGAGAAGAAGAATAGAGGAGTAGAAGTTGAGATTGAAGGAAGGAATTGTTTTGGTTAATTTCTAAACAATTATTGTCTTCTTTTATATAGAATATAGATGACCTCGGTTTCACAATAATTTAAAGTAGCAATCTCCAATCTACTAAAAATTAACTATTATACTTGTTTATATTTTCAGATGTAAAGCTGACTTCATGTGTGAGTTCATTCTTTGTAGGTTTATTGAAGAAATTTTTTTAGTGTTTTCTTTGATGGGATGGGAAGAGTAATGACGATTCATTAGAAACAGAACGGTGAGTCTCAATCCAATATAGTGCTACCAGTCTAGAAAGTGTAATGAAAAGTGAAAAGTTTTATTCTCTTATTTGTTCAATTTATATAATGAAACAAAATGAGTTGTGCTTGTCATCTGTACACACAATTATTTTTACTTTACTACATCGAAGATATTATCGATCTTGTCTTCTAATACATGCTTGCAAATTTACTTGATAAAATATCAAATCTCTTCCATTTGAGATATTTGAATCTAGATGATACCTTTATTGAGGTTCTTCCAAACACTGTTGAAAGACTCCATAATCTTGAAACAGTGTTTGCCCAAGGACTTGCCTCACCGAACTGCCACTTGCAATCTTGAAGCTTAAAATGTTGCGGCACTGTTCTGCTTATGATAGAAACAACGAAATGACAGTGAAGATACTAGAGGGTATTGGGTGCTTGGTAGAGTTGCAACCTTTACACGTTATTATGTATCGAAAAGTCCTAGTTTAATAGTAGATATGAAAAAGTTGGTCCAATTGAGAGCTACATATTTCAAATATGAAAAGACGAAATGTGATGCAATTTTGTGCCTCCATTTAAACATGAATCATATCAAGGCATTGTGTGTAAGCTCATCAGAGGAAGATGAAGTTCTTGATTTGAAGTTTGTATCGTCTCCTCCATTACTTCTTCAGTCACTAGTTTTGGATGGGTTTTAGAGAAGTTGCATGATTGGGTCCTTTCCCTTACTAACCTTGTACACATAGGGTTAGTTTATTCAACAATGAGCACTTTTGTAGTTAAAAAATTGTTGGGGGTTTGCCTAAATGGGAACAACTTGAACTCAGAGACGGATCATACGATGGAGACGAGTTGCAGTTTCCAGGTGAAAGTTTTCCAAAACTGAGGATTCTAATGTTAGTTAAATTGGAAAAGTTGCATCCAATGACAATAGAAAAAGTGCAATGACCAACCGGAAAGGGTCAACAATCGATAAATGTGTACGGTTGAAGCTTGTTCCTTAAGGTATAACTGATATCACCAATCTCGAAGCTCTTATTTTCAATGATTTGCCTCTAGTAGTATCGTAGACACTGTTTTAAACAACTTTAAATTTGCTAGTGGATGAGAGGTACTTATTATTAATGTAGCTCGGAGTGGATATCCATGGTACGCAATGCATTACAAGTGTATTTCATGATTGTGAGTGTCTGCCATAATCTAGAGTATATTTATTAACTGCCTACCATACTGCTAGTATGATAGGCACAAATTTGAAATAATTTGCATTTATTGACTACCTACCATAATCTAGAGTGCATTTTTCTTGGAATTCTATAAGTCTGTCAGAGTTTTCCATTGTGGACGAGGCTATCTTTGCCAGAGTGTCAACTTATGCGTTGTCTGTTCGAACAACAGCGGGGTGGAATTTTTTTAAACCCTTTCTTGGCGTCAATTGTTTTTTTTTTTCCGTAATAGGCCAGCATCCGAGAGTTCTTAGCATTGAACTCTCCATTCACTTGGTTGACCACTAGTTGGGAGTCGTTGAATACTATGATTTTCTCTACTCCGATCCATTTAGCCAATTTCAACTCGGCTATGAGGGACTCATATTCCCCTTCATTGTTTGAGGCGCTAAAATTGAATTTGACAGCCTTGGATGACTAGTCGCATGTTGGATCCATCCTTGTGAGGGTGGTTTGTGATTCTCATTTCCATCTTGACCTTTTGACTCTAGTTCTCCCGTTCCGGTGAGCTCGACAATGAAGTCCGCTAGTGTTTGCGGTTTGAGGGCCTTTCTCGAAGCATAATGGATATCGGACTGTCCCAACTCTATTGACCATTCTTCCTGATAGCTCTGGTTTGCGTAATAATTAGGGCTGAAAACCGAACCGACGGTTCGGTTTTTCACCGAAACCGTGAACCGAACCGACTTAGGTCGGTTTTAAAATTTTCAAACCGAAACCGAACCGACCATTAACAAAACCGATCCGAAACCGAACCGATTCTAATTTATGCAAACCGTAACCGAACCGAACCGACAAAAATCGAACCAAAACCGAAATAAAACCGAACCGAACCGAATATTTAAACATATTATATTATTTATATATAAAATATATTTTATTTTTATATATAAATAATATAATATATTTAAATATTCGGTTCGGTTCGGTTTGGTCGGTTAAAATCACATAGAAACCGAAAACCGAACCGACCACTTCGGTTTTGCATTTTTTAAAACCGAAACCGATCCGAACCGAATTTAAACCGAACCAATCGGTTCGGTTTTGATCGGTTCGGTCGGTTTGATTGGTTTGATCGGTTTTTTGTTCAGCCCTAGTAATAATGTTCTACTGACCATTCTTCCTAATAGCTCTAGTTTGTGTAATAGCTATTGTGAACTCGATGACGAGTTCTATAAAGGGAAATAAACTACTAAATTTGTGGATTCAGAAGGGAAAATGGTAGAATTTGGCCTCGAAAAAGATGTGAAACGAGCGTAGCTGGTTGACCATGACGTGCGCGTTGAAAAGAGATTTTCGAATTGAGGTTGTTTATGCGATTATGATACTCGTAACCAAAGTTATGGCCAAAATACTAAAACGCACCCAAAACTGCCAAATTAGAAATAGAATCACAATTTTTTGCCATCGTTGCGCTGATCTGCTTATTCAAGATATCTTAGTGCTAATAACGTGCTATCTGACAGCTTAGCATCATCTGACTCGAATCCTCCTGCATCAGTCGCCCCGGGTTGGAAAGAATTCGTCCTCGAGTTCACAATAGCATCATCGGGATCTGTAAAACAAGGACTCAGGTGTTTTACATTAAAAACATCAGAAGTCCTCAAATGACTGGGGAGGCGCAGTTTGTAGGCATTATCATTGATCTTCTGCAAGATCTCACAGGGTCCAATCTTCCGCTCCTTAAGCTTATTATACTCTCCAACAGGAAAACGATCACAGGTTAATACTGCCCAAACAAAATCACCAACATCAAAAAGTACCTGACGACGGTGACTGTCGGCTTGAACCTTGTACTTGGAATTACTCTCGTGAATGGCCAGCTTCACCTACTCATGGATACCCCGAAGATGTTCTACCATCGCATATGCCTTGGAACTCAAACGACCCACACGTGGTATAGGGGCTAAGTCAAGCACCCTGGATGGATTCTGGCCATAGACAATCTCAAATGGGCTCATTCCTGTGGTTCTGTTCTTCGACTTGTTATAGGCAAATTCTGCCTAAGGTAACGCCAAATCCCACTGTTTTGGTTTAGTGTCTTCCAAACTCCTCAAAAGGTTCCCTAAACTGCGGTTTACCACATCGATCTGTCCATCCGTCTGGGGGTGGTAGGCGCTGCTAAAATTCAAGTTCGTCCCCAGTTTCTCCCATAAACTCCGCCAGAAATGACTCATGAACTTGGTGTCACGATCTGAAGTAATGGATCGGGGAACACTATGTAAACACACAATCTCCCTGAAATAAAGATGGGTGATCCGGGCAGCCATCCATTGTTTTTCTGCAAGCTACAAAATGGGCCATCTTGGAAAACCTGTCAACCACAACCAAAATATAATCCCAGACCCGTTGGGTATGGGGTAAACCCAACACAAAGTCCATACTGACATCAAACCAAGGGGCCTTAGGTACAGGTAAAGGTGTGTACAGGCCCGCATTAGTGAGAACTCCTTTGGACCGCTGATACACATAACAACGCTCCACATAATGAGCCACATCACTGATCAATTTGGGCCAATAATAGGAAGAAGAGATCAAGGCCAACGTCTTATCTCGCCCAAAGTGACCCTCGTTATGAAGTTCACGAATAATCTGCTGCCTTAGTAAACAATCTGGAATGCACAACTGTGATCCACGAAACAGATAATCATTATGAAAAATAAAGTCATGTCGTTGACCATCAGTTACCTTCTGAATTATCCTTCCGAAGGAAGGATCTGCAGCATACATATCAGAGAAAACCTCAAATCCTGCAACTCTAGTGCTCATGGTGGTGAGGAGTAACGTACGACGGCTCAGTGCATCTGCGACACAGTTCAGACTCCTTGCTTGGTGCCTCAGCGCAAACGTGAACTCCTGTAAGTACACCACCCACTTGGCATGCCATCGATTCAGCTTGTGTTGCCCATTGATGTACTTCAGGGCCTTATGATCAGTGACAAGAATAAACTCCCTCTGTACTAGGTAGTGACGCCAATGCTTCAGAGACTGAACTATGGCATAAAACTCCAGATCATAGGTGGAATAATTCTTCTTTGATCCTGATAGCTTCTCACTAAAAAATGCTACTGGGCGCCCTTCTTGACTCAGAACACCACCAATGCCAACCCCAGATGCATCACAATTTACCTCAAACACCTTTTCAAAATCAAAAAGTGCCAAAACTGGTGCTTCTGTCATCTTCTGCTTGACCAGTTGAAAACTAGCCTCCTCGGACCACTGGGAATTACGTCCCTTGAGGCACTCTGTGATAGGAGCAATCAGAGTGCTGAAGTTTCTGATGAACCGATGGTAGAAGGACGCCAATCCATGGAAACTTCTGACATCGTGTAAGGTATTTGGTTTGGGCCACTCCAAGACCGCATCTACTTTCGACTGATCTGCATGAACACCATCAGTAGACACAACAAAACCAAGAAAAGTAACAAAAGTAGTGAAGAAAGAACACTTCTTTCGATTGACAAACAGGCGCTCTGTCCTCAACTTATCAAAAACAGCACGAATGTGATCAAAATGTGACGCCCATGTCGGACTATAAATGAGGATGTCTTCGAAGTAAACTACAACGAATTTCCCCATGAAATGCCGTAAAACCTGATGCATAAATCTCATAAATGTATTGGGCGCATTGGACAGGCCAAAAGGCATGACCATCCACTCATACAACCCATGATGCGTCTTAAACGCTGTCTTCCACTCATCTCCAGGCTTTATTCTGATATGGTGGTATCCGCTTTTAAGGTCGATTTTTGAAAAAACCTTAGATCCAGACAGCTGGTTTAACATATCATTCAGGCGGGGAATTGGAAACTTGTATTTCACTGTAATCATGTTGATTGCCCTGCTATCAACACATATACGCCAAGAGCCATCTTTTTTTGGCACTAACAGAACAGGTACTGCACATGGGCTCATACTCTCACAGATGTAGCCTCTCTCCAATAACTCTACCACCTGTCACTGCAACTTTTCAGATTCCTTAGGACTGAGGCGATAAGCCGGCCGATTAGGCAAATTGGAATCCGAAACAAGGTCAATCTGATGTTGAATATCCCGCATAGGCCGCAGCCCAGGAGGAAGATCCTCTGGCACCAGGTCAGAAAATTCTGCAAGAAGCTGCTGCACCTCTGCTGGCAAATCTGAATTCACATTGGCTGCCTATTTCCATAAGGTAACAAAGCATAGACCACATCTCCACGGTCAATCTCAACCAAAAACCTGGACCTAGAAAGCATGTTAGTATTATTAGCTACTGGGGTAGGAGTGGTTCCTTCCCGACAAGGTGCCAACACAATCTTCTTCCCTTTAATGCTAAGGGAATATGTATTTTTACGCTCATCATGAATAACATTGTGATCATACCGCCAAGGTCTGCCTAACAATACATGACAAACATCCATAGATACAACATCACACCAAACATTATCAAAATATTTCCTGCCAATCGAAAAATACATTAGGCATCACCTATCTACTGTTACCTCACTGCCTTTATTCAGCCATGATAATTTGTATGGCTTGGGATGACGATCTGTCTTCAACTGCAATTTCTGGATAGCCTCTTCAGACACGACGTTCTCACAACTACCACTGTCAATGATCATCTTGCAGACTTTATCTGCAACTGTGCATGTCGTGTGGAAAATATTGGTTATTAACCAATTGTCCCCTGAATCATCCTTGGGAGTCAGTAGATTCTTACGAACAACCAGAGTCTCATGGCCATCTCCATCTTCATCATCGTCATACACAGGCTCTCCAAGTTCCTCAATTTTGTCTACCACATCTTCCTCAATCAGGAGATTGTTGCCCTTCTGAATAGCAGGCTTCCTGCACTTAGTCGCTCTATGTCCATGTTCACCACATCGAAAACATCTAATAGTAGAGTTACTATGCGGTGGCTATTGGGTAGGATAGGATTCTGGAGGGCGAACTGGCCAACTGCTTTGATCACTTCTGATCATAGGCCTCCCGTTCTGCTGTTTTTCCACAGCAAGTGCACTCTGGTAGGCTTCAGAACGGTCCACAGTGAATGAAGGCTGAGGACATCCTGCAAGGGTTGTTGTAATCCTCCCAAATATCGTGCCACCATCTGCTATTCCGTCTCAGATAAGTCATTACGGGCTACCAATTGATAGAACTCCTCCGTGTAATCATCAGCTGATCTCGTGCCTTGCCTCAATGAATGAAGTCGTTGAAACAAAGTTTGAGTGTAGCCGAAAGGAATGAAGTGGTCCTTCATCTTCTTCTTCATCTTTTCCCAATCAGTGATTTTGGCCTGGCCATGCCTGTCGCGTGATCGCTTCAACTGCTCCCACCACGCAGATGCTCTGCCTTTGAGTTTGATGGCAACCAATTTCACTTTGACAGGATCTGGAACTTCCTTATACGAAAAAATAGTTTTACTTCATTCAACCAATCCACAAATCATTCGGCCTGTAACGTCCTAGAAAACTCGAGTAGATCTACCTTGAAACCGAGATTTCCATGACGATCCTCCCAGATTTGAGCACGATTGTGATACGGGTTTTTGAAACTGGAATCAGAATCGTGATTTTCCATCTCACGATTACCGAAAACCTGCGCCATTAGACACTGGGTTAGCTCTGCAACTTGCCTCTGTAAATCCTCAATCATCACATCCTTAACACTACGATCACGGTGAATGGCTTCCTCGTTCGGAACCTATCCGCGACGACCACGACCACGACCAGCCATAAAAACTGATGAAATCTCACCCCAAGAAGATGTTGAAGCTCTAATACCAACTGACGCCAGGCATAATAGAGATTATCCTACGGGCTAGTTCAACGGACAATTCACAAGAAATGATACAAGAGATTCGCCCAAGAACACAGAGAAATAACTCTAATGTCAATTAAATTACTCAAATCAAAGGTATCTCCAAAATCACCCCACAAGCCGGGCTTTATAGCTAAAACTCATCAATATTGGAATTTTACCAAAAATGGAAACACCCCAATAATCATGCTAAAACAAAATACGTAATAAAAGAAATAAACTGCCAGAAATCTGACCCAAATTGGGTTCAGAATCATTTCCTAAACAATAATTGAAATATTACTATAAAGGGAAATAAATTACTAAATTTGTGGATTCAGAAGGGAAAACAGTGAAATTTGGCCTCGAAAATATGTGCAACGAGCGTAGCTGGTTGACCATGGTGTGCGCGTTGAAAAGTGATTTTCCGAATTGGGGTCGTTTGCGCGATTCTGATACTCGTAGCCAAAGTTATAGCCAAAATATTAAAACACACCCAAAACTGCCAAATTAGAAATAGAATCATGATTTCCTACCATCCTTGCGCTAATCTGCTAATTCAAGATATCTTAGTGCTAATAATGTACTATCTAACAGCTCGGCATCATCTGACTCAGATCCTCCTGCATCATTCAGTCACTAGTTTTGGATGGGTTTAGAGAAGTTGCATGATTGGGTCGTTTCCCTTACTAACTTTGTACACATAGGGTTAGTTTATTCAACAGTGAACACTTTTGTAGTTAAAAAAATTGTTGGGGGCTTGCCTAAATGGGAACAACTTGAGCTCAGATACAGATCATACGATGGAGATGAGTTGCAGTTTCCAGGTGAAAGTTTTCCAAAACTGAAGATTTTAATGTTAGTTAAATTGGAAAAGTTGCATCCAATGACAATAGAAAAAGTGCAATGCCCAATCGAAAAGGGTTAACAATCGATAAATGTGTACGGTTGAAGCTTGTTCCTTAAGGCATAACTGATATCACCAATCTCGAAGCTCTTATTTTCAATGATTTGCCTCTAGTAGTATGGTAGACACTGTTTTAAAAAACTTTAAATTTGCTAGTGGATGAGAGGTACTTATTATTAATGTAGCTCAGAGTGGATATCCATGGTACGCAATGCATTACAAGTGTATTTCATGACTGTGAGTGTCTGCCATAATCTAGAGTACATTTATTAACTGCCTACCATACTGCTAGTATGATAGGCACAAATTTGAAATAATTTGCATTTATTAACTACCTACCATAATTTAGAGTGCATTTTTCTTGGAATTCTATAAGTCTGTCAGAGTTGTCCATTGTGGACAAGGCTATCTTTGCCAGAGTGTCAACTTATGCGTTGTCTGTTCGAACAACAATGGAGTAGAATTTTCTTAAACCCTTTCTTGGCGTCAATTGTTTTTTTTTTTCGTAATAGGCCAGCATCCGAGGGTTCTTAGCATTGAACTCTCCATTCACTTAGTTGACCACTAGTTGAGAGTTGTTGAATACTATGATTTTCTCTACTCCGATCCATCTAGCCAATTTCAGCTCGGCTATGAGGGACTCATATTCCCCTTCATTGTTTGAGGCGCTAAAATTGAATTTGACAGCCTTGGATGACTAGTCGCATGTTGGATCCATCCTTGTGAGGGTGGTTTGTGATTCTCATTTCCATCTTGACCTTTTGACTCTAGTTCTCCCGTTCCGGTGAGCTCGACAATGAAGTCCACTAGTGTTTGTGGTTTGATGGCCTTTCTCGAATCATAATGGATATCGGACTGTCCCAACTCTATTGACCATTCTCCCTGATAGCTCTGGTTTGTGTAATAACGTTCTACTGACCATTCTTCCTGATAGCTCTAGTTTGTGTAATAACGTCTGGAGCAAGTACTCAGTGAGGATTGTTATTGAATGAGCTTGAAAGTAAGGTCTCAATTTCTGGAGGTAGTTAGCCTCTGCCTTAGCAAACGTTTTGCTGATGTAGTAAACTGACTTTTGTTTCCCCTTGTCTTCCTGGATCAGGGTGGAGTTGACTACGCGTATAAAGACTGAGAGGTTAGGTAAAACGTCTCTCCCGTAATGGGTTTTGAGAGCAACTATACACTTCCCATATACGCCTTCAATTTTGGAAAACTTGTTTACATTGTTCTCCCCATTGAAATTCCTTATTCCCTTTAAGAATCTTGAAAAGGGCAGGTATCTGTCTTAACACTTAGAGATAAACTTCTTAAGGGTTGCTACCCTCTCAGTCAGGTTTTGAACTCATTTGATTTTTGTGGGAGACCTCATGTCGCGTTTGTTTCGAGTTGGCTTCTATCCCTCTTTGGTTGACTATGTAGCACATGAATTTTTTCTAATTGTATTCCGAATGTGCACTTATGCGAGTTAAGCTTCGTCCCGTCATCCGATACTTGCGTAGCTGGGAGAATGCCTCTTGGAGGTTCGTAAAGTGGTCGGGACTGTGGAGGATTTTTATGAGCATGTCATCGATGTAAACCTCCATTGTCTTCCTAATTTGTCCTTAGAACATGCGGTTCACCAACCTTTGATATGTGGGTCCCTCATTTTTCAATGTGTTATCCGGGTCGTCCAAGTATATGGTGACAGACTCCTCCTCAAGTTGCCCAGTGTTTGGTTTTCCTCTCAGACTGGAAGGAAGTTCGTCACTTGAAGGCGGAAACATGCTTTTTGGTTCCGGACTTTGGAACTCCATATCTGAGCTCCTTTGTTCGGACTGTAGTATCTCATCGCTTGACTGCTTAGTCGCGGCGTAATGACACTCTAGAGCGTTAGTCTGGTCCCTTCTGATTGACTGTACTTCATCATTCGCAGGGTACTTTAGACACTGATATGGTGGAGCCAAGGTCGACCTAGGATCACATTGGATGCAGAAGAGGAGTCTAAAATCGAAAATTCTATCATCGGGATTTTTTTTTCAGGTCTGGATGCCCTGCTACTACCGACAAGTTGATTGTTCCAACCAGGTAGCAACATTCCCCATTGAAGCCGAACATGGCTTGGTTGACAGACGTCAACTCCTTTTATGTTAACTGCATTATGTGGAACGTGTCCAGAAACAAGACATTGGTCGAGCTACCTGTGTCCACCAGTGATCTCCTCATTTCACATTTTGTTATCTTGGCCAAGATAACCAAAGCAACATTGTAGGGGAAGCAGACTCCTTTCATACCCTATCTGTGAACGTCAAGCTCGGAGCTTGTCTTTCTCCTCAGACATGCTGGATAAGGTGATCCTCGTAGTGGGATTTGGCTCGCAGTTGTCGGACCGATCCTTCAGTCACCAGTTAGAATATTACCCTCTTCATTTGCACCGTGGAGAATGCATATAAGGTTTATATTCCTCTCTTTGGCCTCGTGCATAGATTCCTCTATCTCTCTTCATCGGGAATGCTTCTCCCCGAAGCCGACGAATTCCTTTAGCCTCCATTTTTTAACCCAATATTGAGTCTCGTTCCTGAGGCTTTTGCAATCCCCACTGTCATGGCCTACTTCCTTGAGATAAGAACAATACTTGTTCTTATTGCATTTTGAAGGATTTCCTCTGAGTTTTGAGGGTCACTTGATGTCCTCCCAGTTTTTCATGGTGGATAGGATGTCAGATAGGCTGGAATTAAGTTGAGTGTGGGCGGAGTATCTGGAAATGTTGGTCTTGTCTGGTTTTACTTTGCCAGGCCTAGCTTCGTCATCACTCCACCTTATTTTGGATTTGTCTTTCCTTCTTGTATTTGTCTCTATCCTTGGTCTTGAAAGAGTGCTTAGTCTCGCACTCTTCCCCTTTTCTTGTCACTAACATCTTCTCTAAGGTGATGTAATTTTGTGAACTTTTCAACAGATTTGCCATGTCTATTGAGGGCTCCAAGGTGGAAAAGTTATAAAACTGATATCTCCTAAGTTCGGAAGGGTGGAGGCAGTGATGACTTTGTCATCCGCAACCGTCAATCAGGGTTAGTTCATCACTTAACCGAGTCACATATCCCATGAGGGTCTTGTTAGTTTTCTGCTTGAGACTGAGCATGTAATGGGGTCCTTCCTGATCCACTGACTCCCCACAAATCGTGTGATCAAAGCCTTTGCGAGGGTTTGGAATGACTCGATAGACCTTGGTTGGAGGTTGCGAAACCAGGTCAATGCAACCTTCTTCAGGCTTGTAAAGAAGGACGTTCGACACAAGACGACTTTCAAACTTTGCTTCAATGCCATCATGTGGCGGTGATGGCGCAAGTGGTCAGATGGATCAGTGGTTATGTCGAAAAACTCGAGCTTCAGGGGGCTAAATTTTCTTGGTAGAGGCATTTTCATGATCTGTTTTGAAAATGGGGGGACCGTGATATTGTACAGGATGTCCAAATCGGTAGCTCCCAGTCGGAGCGGATTCCTGACATGGTCTTGTCGAACTCCAGAGTGCGGTCCCCTTGGGCTCCTGCAACTTTTAGGATCCTCTCGTCCATTCTATTCACCTTATATAGTGAGTGTTTCACTCCTTTATTACTTTACCGTTGAGGGCGTGATGGAGGGAAGAGATCTCACTTGGAATCTTACCCGTCCATGATTAAATGTCCTTTGACACTTGGCTCTCTTTGGGACCCAATAATTGATTGGTCCAAGAGTTGTGCAAATGGACCCTGTGCCTGCTATAATCCAGAGATTTGTATTCGGGCCTTATTGTCTTGGGTCAAACTTCAAGAGTCGCACCTTATTGGGTTCGCGTGATCTGAACTTGGGCACCTGACTTACGGGCTAAATAGTAATTAGCCCAGCCCTAAGTTAGGCTTGATTTTTGCTTGTCTTAGACCATGCTAGGGCATGGCGTTGATCCACACCACGTGTTTAGGCAGTGATCAGATGACTGTTTGATGTCTCGTCAAATTTGTTTTTGGATTGGCTTAAAATTGATATTGATAGTAACACATTTGTACAAAATTTACTAGATAAGTTAATATAAAGTAATGTAAATAGCTACCAGCAAAAGGGTTCAAAACTTTAAAAAAAAAAAACTTTCAATGAGTTGAAAGCTATGGACACCATAAGTATTAATACTTCCACAATTCTACTTTCTCGGGCGCACGTAGCGCATGATATTTCCCATGCAAAATTTAGAACCAACACACTCGACACTATAAAACCGTCCAACCAATGTTCAGTTCTAAGCCCCAAATTCAGAAACCAAAAACCCAACCTAGAGAGCATCGCCAGTTTTCTTCTTAGATCCAGAGCAGCGGGCAAAGAACAGAGCGAGAAGGCGATCGATTTGATGGGTGTGAGGGCTTCAATTGTGGTGGGAGGCAGTCTGGGGAGAGTGGGAATTGGAGTTCAAGCTCTTCAGATGATCCACTCTGTGGATTTGCATGATTGGTATATTCAAAATCCAAATATTTTTAATGGTTTTGGTTGATCTGTTTGTTCTAGTTCAGATCCTTAACATGTTTACAATCTCATTTGAACAAAACCCATTGAAGATCGACAACCTTAGAACATTGTTTTCTTGAATTCATTAAGAGAAACTGATACTCAACTCTAAATTTTGCATGTTTACTCTGAACACATGTTTATTCTCAAATTTAAACAATACCCATTGTCGAACTTTGCATACACCAAGAGAAACTGACAATGAAACGTTTAATCTCAAAATTTGGCAAAACCCATTACCTGAATTTGCATACATCCAAGGTGAATGATTGAATTGAAGTGAGGTTCAATCTTCGAAAATGGGACTTTGTTATTGAAAATCTAATTTTGAATTATGAGGAGCATGTCTGAAATTTGTGCTGATTTGTTGGTTATCGTAATTATGGATCCAGATAATAAACCCAATTTGCATTTATCACATCTTTGTCTTTCTCGGTATTTAATGTCAATATAAGGGTTTTTTGTTAGATTCGGTGTGATTTGACTTTAACACATTATGTTAGAATACGCATTAATGAACTCGTGTTGTTTCCATGTTCAGATATGTGTAAATTATGTCGTATAATGTAAGGTAGATTGTGTGCGTTAAGATGCGAAGTCTGAGGTCTGATGGATTGATACTGGAAAATCTACTTGTTCAATTTTTGACAATTTGCTCATTTGTGATCTTATTTAATTCAATTTTAGAACCAAAACACTCCACACTATAAAACCGTCCAAGTCCAACCATGTTCAGTTCTAACTTCTAAGCCCCAAATTCAGAAACCAAAAACCCAATCTAGAGAGGATCGCCAGCTCAGTTCTCTTATTAGATCCAGAGCGAGAAGGCGATCGATTCGATGAGTGTGAGGGCTTCAATTGTGATGGGAAGCAGTTTGGGGAGAGTGGGAATTGGAGATGAACCTCTTCAGATGATCCACTCTGTGGATTTGCATGATGGTTATATTCAAAATCCAATCTTTTTTGGTTGATCTGTTTGTTCTACTTCAGATCCTTAACATGTTCACAATCTCATTTGAACAAAACCCATTGTAGATCAAAAGCCTTAGAACATTGTTTCCTTGAATTCATTAAGAGAAATTGATACTCAACTCCAAATTTTGCATGTTTCCTCTGAACACTTGTTTATTCTCAGATTTAAACAATGCCCATTGTCGGATTTTGCATACACAAAGAGAAACTGACAATGAAACGTTTAATCTCAAAATTTGGAAAAACACATTACCTGAATTTACTAATTTTGAATTATGAGGAGATTGTGTACGTTAAGATGCGAAGTTTGAGGTCTGATAGACTGATACTGGAAAGCCCTTATTCAATGATTTAAATTTGCTCATTTGTGAACTTATTTAACTCAATTTTTTTCCATGTTAGACATCATTGTTCCTTTCCTATCCAATTATAGTTCACCGTTTAAGATATAGGTAATTATGATTCAACGCATGAACTAAAGGGTTTACAAGGAATCACCGATAAAGAGTTCATTCTTGTCCAGTTAATACACATCTTGGAAAAGAAGTTGGTTCACTTCTCAACTAAAAGGAATTTAAACTTTGACCTGTTGTTATCAAAGCTATGCACCTCTCTACTTAAATCAATCAGACAATATTTCTGTATTGTTAAACTCCTCGCATCCAACTATGTACTGTAAACATGATGTTGCTAACAACTGAAAACAAATCTGTTTTTTTGCTCTGGATACAAGATTGTTGAGACCCAAATCGAATATTAGGCTATACTTTTGGTTGATGAACAAGAATAAACATATTTCCGTAACCTATATGTGATTAACTAACAAGCCATAGTCATATGTTGTAAATGTTTTTGCGAAGAAACTCCAATCACCATATTTATTATGAATAAGTTTTTTGGTGCATAGAAACTGATCTTTTTTCTCTTCCATTTAGCTATCAAGCCACAAAATCTGCAACATCCACGTGTTGGAGTACAAGCAATGAGGCCACAGGTTCAATCCCAACATATTTGAAAGGTACTAACCTACCATGTGAGCCATTTTAATATTTTGCATGTACTAGTAGTAGACGTAAAGTTACATTTTGCGATTAGTCTTTGCCATGATAACAAAGTTTTCAATTATTCTACTCTCACTGATGCTATTGGAGAATGTACATGCGAGTGGATGGTGGTCTCTATGTGTAACAAAATTTCAAAATCGTTAATCTACTAAAACTGAAGTTACTCCTTATATAAACAATAGAAAATAGAATCAAAGCATTTGTGCTTATGTGCCACATATGTTTCTTATGTAAGTCTTGTTTGATGCTTCATAGAAGAAGAAAGTCATTTAGTAAATACTTATTACATGAAAACTGATAAGATTCGATCACACTAGGGTATTCCTTGTGCCGTTGGCACGATAAAAGTTTAAAACTTGTCAAAACATGATCACTTATAAGTTTTCATCGTTCATACTTACATGCCTAATTACCACCATCGACAATTGAATAAAAATAAATAAATATGAAAATGTTGGGTATGAGAGTCGAACCCATGCACTCTTATTGCAGATTGATTTAAGGTAAGATATAAATGCTAACTTTAAGTCCCAACCATTAGATGAAATGAATCTCAACCATTAGATGAAACTTATCTCTTGGTGCTTTAAGGTTTTAAGGTCTATGTGATCCGTTAGATTCATAAATTTGGGTAAATCTCAACCGTCTTTTATCTCCAACCTAAAACACCATTCTGATTTGTAATATAGACTAGAGTATTCTTCGTGCCGTTGACACGATAAAAGTTTAAACTTGTCAAAACATGATCACCCTTAAGTTTTCATCCTTCATCCTTCATACTTACATGTCTAATCACCACCATCAACGATTGAAGAAAAATAAATAAATATCAAAATGTTGGATATGGGAATCGAACCTATGCACTCTTATTGGGAATTGATTGAAGGTAAGACATAAATGTTAATTTTAAGTCCCAACCATTAGATTAAATGAATCTCAACCATTAGATGAACCTTATCTCTTGGTGCTTTAAGTTCTATCTGATCTGTTAGATTCTTATATTTGGGTAAATCTCAGTATTATTATCTTCAACCTTAATCACTATTCTGATTTGTAATATAAACGATTTCATCATGTATTTAAAAATTAGAAACTATAAAAATAAAAACTGCAACAATTAACATAGCCCCCTTTCCACCTTCCCCCTTCTCTCGCCCCTTCTTTCACACACACACACACAAAAAAAAAAAAAAACATTATATTATATTGAAGATTTCTTTGAAGGATGCTCTGATCTTGTTGCAACAGGGGAGAGGTTGTGTTTGGCTGCAAATTTCAAATTTCAAATTGAAGAATTTTCTTTTTTCGATCCAATCCGGTTTAATGATACTAATCCAAGTTGGTGATCGAGGCCTAACTCACAATGAAGATATGGAGCCTATACAAGAGAAACTCAATGCCAAAAATAAACAATAAATAATAGTATAAAAAAGAAAAATAAAAGATGTGCAGCTGTCGATAGCTAAACATGCGGTCCCTTGTTTGCACTTTTGAAATTAAAATAATATGTAAGGAAGAAATTCTCAAAATAATTAATAAAAAAGAGGCAAAAAAATTACATTTCCAAGATTAGTAATCTATCATTTTCTTGTATTTTCAAATACTTTAAGAGTCCTAACACTAAAATTTAATTTTTAAGATTTTAAAAACTAAAGATTCCTAATTGCCAACCAAACTCAGCTTCTCAATTAAAGATATATAGTTTAATTACTATTCTTACCAATTGAACCTTTTCTTTGTCACGATGTTTAGAAGCTTTGCACGTGGTAGAACTTGATATACTCCTTCAATCTCATCGCAATCGCTATCTTATGATGTTGGCATATAGGACACATAGTTTCAGTTGCACTGATAGGAGTTTGATTCATCTTTACACAATCATGAGTTTTTTGCAGAAGCTACTAGGTTGTGGGCAACATAGCTTTTATACCTGAGAACAAAATGAGTTGGACCCAATCAAAATAAATAACTAAGAATAGGCATAGTAGTGATCTATGAATGAATCGAAATAATTGAGAATAGGCATATTCGTTCCATATCATATTCAGTTGCCAAGAGAGATTATCTCTTCCTTCATTGATAGCTTTAACCACATCAAAGGCATAAGAGAGATGATCCTATATTACCTAGATTAGTGTTTCCTTGATTGCACCTGACTTTAGCTTCAAAGTTGTATAACACCTTCTTACATATCCAACCTATTTTCAATCCTCAGATAATTCCCCATGGAAGTTTATAGTTGATAACAATAATATGAGGTTTAGATTCAACTACCTCAGAAAATCAACTAATTTATTGATGTTGCATGAAGAGGCTGGTGTTTGGAGGAAGAGTCTAATACCAAACCAAAAAGGAAGTCTTAATGATTGGACTTAGACTAGGGTTAACTTATCATAAATCGAAGAAGTTGTCAACTCCGAAAGCAATAATCTTCTTCCTCCAAAATAGACTTAGTAGAATACGAGTTAGCAAATTTGTTGCTTCCACTTCTTGAAGATTATTGAGATCGAATCAGGGTGTAGGTCCCCATCCAAAAAATTCTTCACCATCTCTTTTAGACACAAGCATACTTTAAAGTCTGGGGAATAAGCTTCTAAATGGAATATCCCTCACCCACACATCATGCCGAAGTTTGACCTATTACCAAGCCCAAAGCAAAAGAAATCCTCTTTGGATCTCAACGCTCATGAGCTCATTGTTTATGCATCCTCAGATGCTAATGCTTCATTCATTTTCAATTTGCAATATACATCTAAAACTATCCACCACAGCGAAAAGGTTTTTTTCTCCAACGTTTTGTTCAGGTTAGAGTTTGATCATAGAAAGATGACTCCTTTCATGCACAAGTCTCAAAATGTTTTACTAACTTTGGATCTAAAAATAGATTTCTTTATTTTAGACTAAGTTTGTGAACAATTCTTTCACTACTACTATTATATGTTTTTTTTTCTTCCAAAATTGATGAAAATAAGTTTTTAATTCGTTTCAGGCTAATGATGCAAAATTATTAGATGCATTTTCTCAATAGAGATGATCCCTTGTGGTCTGATTACTGAGGAGATTGGAGGGAATTACTAAAAATGGTAAATGATAATTGTTCTACCACTTACTTTTGCACTCGAGTGTTGTTTTGTTGTTGTCCTAAATGTTTGGTAGTTATTGATAAAACTTATGTCCTACCTTTGTGATAGATAACACGATTGTTAGCTTTTCTGCTCATAATAGAAAGTGGTTATATTCGTTTAATGCCTTAGATCGTAATGTTGTTTTGTCAATCAACTGTCGGTAAATAGCTAATACTATGGAGCATTTGGGCTGAGATTTGTTAAGCTGGTTGCAGATTTTTCTTTTTACTAGAAATTTAGTGTCCAGATGGCTTGGGTAGTGGAGACTCTGGATGAACCATCTATGTTGTTTTTGTGATAACTTTTTTTTTTTTTAACACGTAGGGAAACAAACTTATTATATAAAAAAAGATCTCGAAAGAGAATCTAGAGATTCCATCCAAGAAATAGCTTTGAAGGAGAGTTATCAAAGAACCTTGGGTTAACAATGACCACCCAATTTTGAACGGGGGATTTTTATTTATTTTGGTCTCTTGGCTAATGCTATTAATGGGTTTGGTATCTTTTTTATTACCTGTTTAGATATTGGTCATTTTTTTTAGTTGACCCTCCCGGTCAAGTGTCACATACATGATGCGGTTGTGAAGATTAATGCCCTTATTATAACAGGAGGGACCAAATTCTAATTTACAAGAGGGGTAAATGTGTCTACTAAAAAATCATGCGGCTCCTTCATTGGATGGTGAACCAATAGAAAAAAGAACCAAGATCTAAATAGGTATAAAAAAATGGATCAAATTAAACCCATTTATGATATTAGCTAAAGAAACCAAAATAAAAAATCCCCATAATAAGAAACTACAACAGACTTTCATATTTCTTCCTTCAAGCCCTGTTTCAAGCCCGAAACTCTACGAAGGCTTAAAAATATAGTGAAAAAGAGGAGGGATAGTTCAAACTTGATCATTGTGTATGGTAGGCAAATATGATGGTTGGTTGACTATAGAAGAGTGGTGTCCTTTGCTTTGGAGTAGGAATTAGGAATCAAAGGGGCAAGGTTAACAGTTGGGATAAACATTTGGTTGAGAACAGCAAGTCTGACTTTTCCTAATTTTGCATTTAGTTTCGACAGTTGGATGTTAGAAGCTAAACACGTGTCATAAGAACAAGTTGCACGACACTGAAAGTTAGTAAGCCCCAGTGGCCTTATAGTAGATTAGCTCTCAACTGCGTTTACTGCACGCCCTAGTCCGCTTTAATTGCTTGTACAGATATGAATTAAGGTGATGTGATGTTGTTATAAAGAAAAAAAAAAATCTTCATAAGGTTTTTTCTGAAAAGCTTGTTGTATGCTCTCTTAATGCCTTTCCATATTCTAGAGGCTTTAAACATTTCTTTAGAGTTTCAAGCTTTTGACATTAAGTATGTTTCAGTGGATGAATTTCCATACGTGTCATCAAATTTTCAAGTGATTTTGCTCAAATTGTAAATAGTAGTTAATTGTGTAGTTGTCTTGTTCAAGTCTATTATGCTTATATTTGAAGTTGTAAATAGTATTTACTTGTGCAGTTGCTTCAGGTACGATGGACTGAAGCATACATGTTTAGAGGAAAGCCTATGGGATGATGAGATGGCGTGTTGGATATGTAAGTAATACTTTTTATGATGCATGTTTTGGTTGAAGGATTGAATTATAATTTTTTTATTAATTATTATATGAAGACAAACCTTATTATTTTTGTAAAGATAACATATTATTGCTTCCTTTGAGACTATCAATGAATTCCAATTAGCATACAAAGAGTCAATATAGGCCCCTAAAAGACGGATGATGAGATACCCAACTCCACAATTAAATCAAAATCTCCACAATTAAATCAAAATCTCCACACCTACTGTATCCCAATTAGAAGCTTTATTCTGGAAAATTCATGAATTACGTTCTAATCAAACCGCCCAACATAATGCAAAAGGGCAACTTCTACTAAATCTTCCCTTTAGGGATAATATGATTCGGTATCTTCCACGAGCGCAATAACTTCTCAATGGATGCTGGCATCACACAATATAAACTAAATATTCTTGTAAGATATCTCTAAGCCAAACTTACCACTCACAATGAAGAAGAAGATGAGCCCCATTCTCAGGAAAACTCTCACAGGAGTAAGTGACATTGATGTCCATACCTCTATGAGCTAGTTCAACCTGGTTGGAATTTTATTCCAAACAACCGTTCACATAAAGAAAGAAACTTTGGGCGAGCCCCATTCTTTCATGCCAACTTCACTGGAGGTGAGATTTATAGTCAATCTAGAAGAAAGGGAACACACCGAGAAACCATTGCTCTTATCCTCTTTCCATATCCAATTATCCTTCCTCAACGTAACTCCTTCAAAAACACTAGATAATTCAACAAACTTCCAATACATCGCATCATTGATGCACTTACCAAACTCCGTTACCACACTACCTTTCCTCACACATAAGGCAAAAAGTCTTGAAAATTTATTTTGAAATAATCATCTCCACACCATTCTTCCATACCAACTTTACTGGAAAATCAAGTTGAGATTCATAGTCAATCTAGAAGAGAGCAAACACACCGAAAGTCCCTTGCTCTTATTCTCTTTCCGGATCCATTTATCCTTCTAATTTCCCAACATACCTTCAAAATCCTAGATAATTCAATAAACTCCCAATTCATTGCATCATTGATGCACTCACCAAACTCAATTACCATGCTACCTTTCCTCACACATAAGGCAAAAAATCTTGAAAATTTATATTGAAAGATTCATATCCACACCAAACATCATGCGAGAACTTAACCCCTTGTAGTTTCTTGAAGCCAACATTATTTTTCTTTAAAATTATATTCATCCACTTGGAATAATCTCTTATAGGTTTTGCATCAGTGTGCTATTTGTACCCATATTTTGTGCATAGGAATAACATATCCACCTTTTTTACGGCTATGGCCTTGTGATTGGCCACGGGGCCGAGAGGCGATAGAAACGAGAACCAATGCTAGTTGGAGACCCCCAAACTAGAGGGATTCAACTCCAAAATCTAAACTGTCAAAAATTGGGTTCGGATTCGAATGTAAAAATTGAATCTGGATTGTTGTTCGGATCCAATATGATAAGAATCCGAATTATATATCTTTTACAATTTTGCTTGAAATTTTGTATGGGTGTTAATATTAAAGCTGAAAGTGTTTTTGATAATTTTAGCATGTAACTATAAACAAATCGTAAGATATATTATATCTTTATTGGATTTTAGTTAGATTTCTAATAAAAAAAATCATAATATTAATCGATTTTGGATCGGATATCAATTTGACCACAACTTACTGGATTGGATTCGGATTTGTACCATTAAATAAAATTTTGGACCTGATCGGATTCAAGTTTCCTATGTCCTTATTGGATTTGGATTTTAAAATATCCGATCCGTTTACACCCCGGGAGGGAGGGGATGTGCATGTTCCATACACATAGTAACCTCCTAGGTAAGGCAGTTGCACACATGGTGGTTGGTTGATTATTTTATCATCATGTGGTGGAGGTGTAAGTGAAGATTTATCTCATTCTCAATTATATCGAGTCCTATAAGTTAGGACTTTGTTGATGTGTGTTTCTATTTGAGTACTAATTCTATGGTAGTTTGTTGATTGCAGGTTTTTATGACAATCCATACAATGTTGGGAAAAGAAACAACCCATCAAGAAAGGGCCAGTTGAGGATTGTCCTCTATGTTTCAGTCCCTTACGGAAAGCTACAACTATTCCTGCCCGTCTCCACAACTGTAGGTGTCGTGGCTTATATTTTGTTATGTTTAATAGTAACATGAATTATGTCTTGTTTGCTTGAATTATATGGGTTGCATATATTTGTTGACATCCAAGTTAGCTTAATAGGGTAAATAATCTAAAGCTTCTACCTCTAATTCCTTTTTCGTTTCTTTTCTTTTTTTGATTATTCTTTGTTTCTTTATTTGTTCTGCAGGATTTTGAACCAGAATTTCAGCGGAAATATTCCCAATTCATTAGTGACTCTTCCAAAGGTGATCAATTTGTATGTGATTGGGTAATTGCATTTATTGATCTATTTATTTATGAAATGAGTGTCCTGCATTTGTTGCATATAGCTCACCTCTTTCTATTCGTTTCAGTTATCAAGATAGGCGAAATTCAACATGAACACATTATGAGGCTGCAGGTTCAATCCCAATGTACGTAATTGCAACAGACGGAACAATTGAATATTGTTAGATGTAGGCGCTATGCAATATTCTGTCACAAATCTATCATGCAATGTATTGCGCACTCCCCCACATGATGTTGTCCCGCTTTATACTCCGCAATGATTTTTTTAACAAGATTTCGAAGAGGCAATCTCTGTTACTTGTACATGGAAGGGCAATAGCTGTGCGGAGCACGAATCAAGCTTAGCAAGACTATTCAGGAAGATTTTGAAATACTCCAGTTTATTGAGGATAGGAAACAGATGAAAAGAGGAATAAGGATGGAGAAGAGAAAAAAGAAGGGTCGCATGGAATCAAGGAATAGAATCTTTCATTTTTTTTGGTATCACTGTTAAGTGTTAACTCCTACACTAAATTGCCAAAGACATGATTCGAATCCTAGACTTATGATATCAGACAAGTCTAATAGTTGAGCTAGTATCCTATTGGCATAACAATCTATCATTTGTTACCTTTACATATACGTTAAAATCTGTTGACTCTAATATTTTGCAGTTAAAAAGTAAACAAAAAAATAATAAAAAAAATGAACTAATGTTGTCTGTAATCCCACGTTGAATATCTCACATGGCAAAAATAACATGTGCAGTGTTAGAATATCTCACATGGACATCGACATTGTAATCTCTCCATTTTATTTTTTTGAGGGATTTTTAACCCTCAAATGACACACCAATGTGACAATTTAGATGAAAATAATTTAGAATCCTTCAATTGGAGAAAAATAGGGAGTTGAGAAGAAAAATATAAAAGAGTAGAAATTGAGGTTGAAGGAAGGAATTGTTTTGGTTGATTTCTAAACAATTGTCGTCTCCTTTTACATAGAATACATAGAATATGGATGACTGTTTTAAAATAACTTAAAGTAGCAATCTCTAACTATTATATAGCGAGTTGTGATTCAATGAGGTTAACCTCATAGGACTCGGTGAGGTTAACACTTTTCACCATTGAATCTAACAGATTTAATAGATAAATCTTACGTGGAGAGAATCTTTAACCATAATTTTTCTTATCGTTAAAGAGTGGAATATAGTCATAATATTAATCTATTAGATCTACTAGATCCAATGGTGGAGAGTGTTAACCCCACTGAGTCCCGTGAGGTTAACCTCATTGAATCACGACTCTTATATAGCTTCATTAGCTTGAGTTGGGCTGGGCTGGGCTGGGTCGGGTTTGGGGCCGAAACCAAACCCAATAATTGGATCCACAAACGATCCATGGTATCCATGGTTCCAACTTCCTCCACGCTTGTCTTCAAAAACCAAAGGCAACGACTACCTTGCACCACCACTTCTTCTCTCTCACACCACCAAAGCAATTTTTTGTTTTTGTTTTTTTTACCTTCTCACACCATCAATAAATAAGTTTAAAACTCAGAAACTCAAAAGCCAATCGAAAAAATCGTACTCAAAACTAATTCAAATGGTATCCCTCCCTCCTTCAATCTCTAACACTCCCTATTGTGGTTCGTCCCACACTCCGCGACCAATTTCACATCCTCGCAAGGTTGCATCCTCCTCTTCTTCCCTATTTCTTCCTCTTCTCAGCGGCTCTAAAATCGTGTGGTTCATCTATCTCTCGTCCTCTTCGTTCTCCTCTTTCCTATCCCTCCCTCTTCCTTTGCATTTCACTACATTTCATCTTGAAAAAACTTAGTTCATTTCATTAGACGAAAATGAAAGGGTTTAGTGGAGTTGATGATGTTAGAAATGAAGAATATAAGGGTTTTCATGAGGGTGAAGAAGAAGATCAATCTAAAGAGAAAATACAATCATTTTCAATGGAGATAATTTGCCAAAAAAAATCATTTAATTTTCATGTAAATTTTATTTATTTTGCATTTTTTCAAAATAACTGATTGATTATTGTATGATGCATTGGTGCATAGACATTTATAATGGATGTAATAGATATGGAGATGCCTTTTAACGATCTTGAAAGCTCAGAGACGAACCATTTAGAGGTAACCGTCATTTTATTGTTAAGTAAATTAAAATTTTAATTAATATATGAAACTAATTATAAATTGAATCATTATGCAGAAAGTTGATGATAATGTTGATGGAAGTGGTGACAATAACAATGAAAAAAAATCATTGGTACTGATAGTCGATGATAGTCATTTATTTGTTACGGACGAGGTATGTAAGTTTTTATTTATTTTCGTTTTCACCATTTTTCATTGTTATAAATATGTTGTTATTAACAAGTTAAATTTTTTTTTAGGTATTCTCATCAAGGTCTGCATTGATAGGTTGGGTCCAAGGGATCGGTAGGGATAATAACATGGTCATTACTATCACTAAATCGGAACTGGCTAATCAAATAAGGGAAAAGTCCATTTTGGTTATGAAAGGAGAGGGAAGCCTGATAAAAGGTTAAAGAATCTTATTCGATCCAGCAGTACAAAGAAGTGTTAGTGTAAATTTAAGTTGAGAGGGGTCCCACTGGAGAATGACCATTGGAGATTGCAAGTGACATGTGGAACCCACAATCATCCTCGATCAGAGTCACTTGTTGGTCATTCGTTTGCTGAAAAATTGAATGTAGAGGAGATTATTTATGTGAAGAATATGGCAAAGTTCGGTGTGAGCCATTAGAACATCTTGTCTCAAAAAGGAATGAAAGACAATAATTCATAACAATATATTGATGCGGCAGATTCTGTCTTGGATACGAGATTATGTTTACAACGTTGTCAACGTCCTAGGCAACGAAAACTGTGGCTTCCGATGCATTGCCAAATTCCTTCAATATGATGTCGAAAACGGCTGGAAACAACTGCGGAAAGAGCTACTGATGGAGTTTGAGTGTAATGTAGAGTTGTGGCTTACAATGTGTCACGAGGAAGGGGTAAAAGTTGTGAAGGACGCTTTAGTAATTCCAAAAAACCAGGTGCGGATAGATAGAGAAAGTTGGTTTATGGACCCCGACATGTTAGAGCTTGCAACAACTCGTTACCAATGCGTCTTTGTTTGTTATGGGAACCAAAGCACGACTTGTTTTCCCTATGTTTACCTGGCACCACATTTTGACTCAAGACGCGTATGTTTAATGGCACACTTGACTCAGAGCAGTCACTATATCGTCCTTTATATGCAACCGAACCCACCATTGCCCCCTACAGTACCAACCTGGCCGGGTCAAATATTTGTTGAAGAGTAGTTTCAAGGTCCAACTCGGTATTGGTGTGACGACGTTGAACAAGTTTAATGAGAAGAATAAGAACACGAAGAAGTTGAACGAGGTGGTGACCATAGACTGATGCACATATTGTATTTTGCTAACCATTGTTGTTATGAAAAATTGTAAATGACAACTGAAAATGAAAGTCAAAGCATTGTTTGTTAGAAAAGTCACCATTTTTTTTTGTTAACGGAAGATTTGTATGTTTCGAGAATTTGTTAATATATTTTACGGAATTTAACTCATATTAGTTTAAGATTTTGTTTATGTATGATGCGAGAATGCGAGATCACAATAAGGATTATTTTCATGCGACTATGCGAAATGAGAAAAAATAATTAGATACAAATCAGATAAAAGAGGTGGACATGAGGATTTCTTTGACCTGAAAACCCTTCTATGACCGTAAAACATGCGACAAGTAAGCTCAATCTAAGCCCATGAAACTTTCACATCGAGGTTTTAGGTAAAAAACATTAGAAAACTAAGTTTAAAATTGAATTAATTTGAAAAACTTAGAAATTTTTTATTATCAGTAAAATTGCAGGGTTTTAGGGTCTGTTCGCAGTGGGCAATGCGAGATATCCCACTATTCTTGCATTGGCCATGGCGAAAAAGAATAAAAATTTCAAATTTGTACTGTTCGCAATGCCAAATGTGCATTAAATAAAAAACATCGCAGTGGGCAATGCGTCTAATGTGGTATACTTCGCAAACCACCTTGCGAAACATGTGGGATAACTCGCACTGGAGAATGCGCAGAAAATAGGATACATCGCATTCCTGACTGCGAACAGTAAAAAAATTTCAAAACAAAATTTTGGTTCGCAGCCTGCATTGCGAGGTAATCATGATATTTCGCATTGGCCACCGTGAATAGTAAAAACATTTCTAAAAAACTCCAGTTCGCAGCATGGAATGCGCATTAACCAGGATCCTGTGCAGTGCCAAATGCGAATAGACTAAAAATTTAAAAAAATAAAATAAATTTGGTTTCGCAGCGGACAATGCAAAGTAATCCCAGATACTTCACATTGGCCATTGCGAACAGTACAAAATTTTCAAAAAAATGTTTTGTTCGCAATGGACAATGTGAATTATCCGGGATACTTCGCATTGTCCATTTCGAACAGGGAAAAAACTTGCAAAATTTTTTGATGCATTTGAGTATCAAAAGAAGGCATAGTTTAGACATAGTAGACAGATCAGCGGGAAGTTTGAAATTGTCAATGATTCGTTTGTAGGCTTTTTCTACGTCAACAACAACTCCCAATAACTTGAGCTCATCAGAAAAACTACTGATTTCACTTCCATAGAACATGTCGTCCACACACAGAAGGCTTATGATATGCAGAATTGCTTCTCTTTCTTCTGCCAAAACGAATACAAATTTACCTGGAGCTACATACCCCTCTAAATTCTTTAACCATTTCTCCTTTTTCAAAGTGTTCGAGAAATCTTCATTAAGTGTACCATTTACTCTTAAGTACCTTATAAGCGTCAACAATGACATCGCAGACTTACTGCTAATTTCAGACGAGGCAAGAGATTTGAGATTATTAACTATAAGCCCAGTTACATCCTTGGAACATAAATTTACACCGAGAAACTTCAGCTAATCCTTGTACAAATTGATTTTATTATCATAGTATGCTTGGTCAATAATTAAGAAATCTTCAAGCATACTTCCCACCTTAGCAAAAAGAGATATCTCCCTTCCATCATATAGAGAACACTGATTTGGAGAATTGAAACCTGAGAAAGTCTTTATCCATTTTCAATATCTTATGCTTTGGATAAAATCAATAGGCATAGAGACACCCTTCCTCTAAAGCTTCCAAACCCATTCTAATAGCAAAATGGCTTGTTCACGAGTTAACTCAGAAGCTGCTGCTGGTAACTTCAAGCTTGGAGGGCTTAGCTTAGGCAAGCCTACAACTCTAGTATATTTAGATAGGAAGGTCAAGAGAATTTTTCTTGGTGTACATACTCCGGCGAACTGCGCACTTTCACATAAACACTTCCCAAGTCAACGTAGCACTTTTGCCTAAATGCATTATGAAGACCAAATAACTTCGACCATTGATTTCCAGATGCAGGCACAAGAGTTTGTAACTTTACTACATGTACACGACCTGAATTGTCAACCAAAGGCATCGAGCTACAAATGCGCAAGACCTCATCCTTTTTTATCAAATGTTTACAGTGGTTATGATACTAAAAATGAGCCACTGCTATTGAAAAATATTTAGCTTTGTTGTCACATGCAAAAAATGAGCCACTGCCATTAAAGTAGATTGGATTCTTCTAAGAGTACCTTCCGTTTGTTACAAAGGACTGATAGAGATTGATTTGTTCCTGGTAAGACTTAAGAGTTAAGTTGGAACCTCTGTTGGGCTTTTGAGCTGACTTCTAAATTACTAGCTTGTTAACTCTTGTTTGAATTGATGCTAATTTGTTGAAGTCGCAGTTGTGGATTGAGACTTGTATGGATTTTTAAGAAAGTTAAAGCTCACCCTACTCTTGAACTCAAATACATAAGTAACAAGCTTTGAATAGAAAATTAAGTAACAAACTTTGAATATAAATAAAAATATTTAGTTTATAAAATTCCTCTACCACCATGAATACACTACGAAAAAACAAAAGAACATAAAATCTTTTAATAGAACATAATTAACCGAACATAACAAAATGTTTATCGCCTCCGAACATAGAATATTTGTTCATGCCTCGACTTGGTTCGACGCTCACTTCCTCCACCACCAATTTCACCACTGTCAACACTAGTGCATATGCCAAGCTCTTCATCCGCTTGTTCCATAGTAACGGGCGTAGACATTTCATCTAGCAAATTCTGTATTCTATTTTGCCGGCGAAACAAAATTAACTTGTCGATGTTCACCCCTTCTTCAATGGAGGCGTTGATCAAGTCACGAGCATAAGCAATGACAATTTCCTACAGTGAAACATTTGATGTTAGTGCAAACCATGTAAATATTTGAAAATACATAAAGGTAAAATGTTAGTACTTACCCTCTTATTTGAAATAAACAAATGTCTTCTTAGGGGAAAACTTCTCCTCTTGTTTGGTGGTTGTACGAAGGGATGGCTAATGCGGTGAAACCAGTTCAAGTAATTCATCGTATTATCCCATGGGAGCTTCACGCTGACACCTTGTTGGTTAGGTGGCACGACACTATACTACCACTTTCGAGCGAATGAAGCCAACACCTCATACTGGACGAAATAGTGTTTTTCAGATCAAACTCTATTCTTCCTTTTAGCTTGGAATGGTTGGACTGGGATGACTTGTACCTTTCTCATTTGTCTCATAACTCTATCGGGGTGATAGAGTTCTTCTATTTCGAGGCATAACAGACATCCCGTGAACCATGTGATGCCATGAAATGAAGTGTTTCTCTTGGACTCCACGTAAGGGTCCCAAAGTACCTGCGAATTATAATAATTAGATTATTAATATATGACACATACAAAAATATTATTTAACTTAAAGATACATTTTTACTTCTTTAGGAGACATATCATCGAGAAACTCCCTAAGAGTGATGATTTGTTCATCCAAAATCTCTATAATTTGTGGGGGTTCCCACTTAGCTATGGTGGGGAGTCTAGCATCCCATGACAGTTTTGCATTACCCCGTAGTCTAAAGTGATCATATATCAATGCCTATAAACGAAAACAACATAAACAAATATTATGAAATTCTTATATATTATCAGGGTAACTAAATGTTTTTTGTTTTCAAAAATACCCCCAAAAGAGGCAAATATCTAGCAATTTGCCTCGTTCCCTATCTGCTAGCGCCGCCCAACTGACAAAACAAGAATACCAAACCTGCTACGCTCCATGCATACTTGTTAACATCAGCCACATCCATCAGGATCTTTAAATATTTAATATGAACCCTTGTTCCACTTTTATCGGCAAATAGAGTCACATCCAGAAGAAACAACAAGTAGCCCTTATATACTTGTTGTTTCCTTTCAAGAGAATCATCGTCTGTGGCTTGTCTACAACAGTGGTCCTGAATAAACCTCATTTCCACAAATTTTCCATGCTTCTTGACATGGGCATTTGCTTATTTACTTTCAATCCCCAAACCATCCACCAATAATGTAACACATTCATCTACCGTTACTGAAGTCGTCGTTTTAACTGACTTACCAATAATTGACAAATGAGTTATACGGTAGACATCGTCCAAGGTGATGGTCATCTCTCCAAAAGGTAGGTGGAAAGTGTTGGTCTCAGGTTGCCAACGCTTCGCGAAAGCACAAATTGTCACATCATCAGGACGTACCCTATGATATTAATTAATCAATGGATACAGACTACTATTGTAGACCATTATCTTTACATCCCTCGACTCTTTTTTCAAATCCCAATCCATGAAGTTCCTATATTGATGTCGACACCGCAATGTGTCTCATTTCTAAATACAAGAAACATATACATTAAGTAATTCAATGTCCAAATATATATAAATAACGCGCTTATATAATTTAACCAACTAAAAATATTGACTTACCATCCCAAATGGCACGACAAATATGATCATGGTAATCGACTAATGTGGAACAATCCACATGGCCATCGGGATAAGAACCTCGTCTGACTTCTTCTTTTTCGTTACCCTTCTCCCCCGCTTCCTCTTCTTCCCCTGCTTCCTCCTCATCACCTGCTTCTTCCTCATCCCTTGTTTCATTCTCTAACTCATCATCTTGATGTCCAACACCCGCACCTCGAATCTCCTTGCCCTTGTGATTGGGTTTGACTTTGGGATACAAATACTCGCCTGTATGCTTCTTGATGATCTATTTAAATCCCCCCATTTGCCCCTCTTTCACCTTCCTCTTTACTTCTTTATCCCTATTTTGTTCATTTCTTAATTTTTTCGTTCTTCTACCACTTCTCTGCCTTTTCCGCTATCTGTTTTCGAGCAGACACTGTCATGGGTCGTTTTCTACCTCTATCACCTTCATCGTCCTCACCAACAGAAGACATGATAAACCTTCAGATAAAAGGAAACAAGTACTTCTAGACAATTTTTTTTGTACAATATTCTATTAATTTTAAAGCAATGCTATAGCCAATTTGGATGTAAACAACATTATATATCTCATTTTTCTACACTCTAATAAGAAAAATACCAATTTGAAGCCCTAGAAAAATATCAACATCATATATCTCAACATTATTGCAGAAAAAACACAAACAATTCTACTTCAAACATGGAAACAAATACACAAAAGCAAACAATGGATGCTTCACATACAATCCAAACAAAAAACTCACTTACCGAAGAGTTTGAGTGTAAGAGAAATCGTTTTGCAAGAGATTTTCGAACCAAGCAATGCGTTTTTCAGCTTTTAGGTTTTGGAGACTTTGAGGGTTTAAAGGTTTCGATTTTGAAGGGATTTTGAGATATTTTTTAGGGAAAGGAAGGAGATTTGCAAGGGATTTGAGTGTGGGGAGAGATTTGAAAAGAATTTGAATGTGGGAAAGGGAGGAACCGTTGTGGGAGAGGGGGAGCAAAACATTCTCGATTTGAATGGAGGGAGGGAGAAAAAATGTTGGGTTTTGGTTTATATAGATGGTGTGAGAGAATATGGTGGTGCGAGGAGAAAGTAAGTGGTGTGAGAGAGTAACATGGTTTAAGAGAGAGAAAATGGTGGTGTGGTATATTCGCTGCCAAAACCAAAACCAAAACCCTTGTGTTCTTTACAGTTTTGGCTTCCTCCTTCACGAGAAGGTTTCTTCCTCTTTCATTCTCCTTGATTGATCAATCCCCAATTCTACTTCTATTTCTCAACAAGAAAGCACATAAGTCTCTGCTCTTCCCATCACAGGAATCAAATCAATCACCTTTGTATCAAAGCGTCAGCAGGCTTCAACAGTAATCTGCAGTAAGAAGTAAGAACACACTCTTTATCTGTTTTTTTTGCGTGATTGGGGTCTTGTTTGCCATGATAACTTTTCTGAAGCTTGGAAATTTTAGAACTTTAGAGGCCCCGCGTCCTCAAATCACACCCCCAATGTTCCATTTTTCTTGTAATGGATTTGGAAGAGTTAGCTTGGTTTGTGAAAATGAGTTCATGGGGTAATTGGATTTGCTTAGATTTAAAACCCATACTCCTCTTGCCTTGTCAAACCTAGATTTTCCTGTCTTGCTCCATAGACAATGAATCTAGAAAAATTGGGTTCAACTGCATTTTGACTTCATCGAGTTATACTGAGTATTGTGGGTTTGGATTAAACATCTTTGGTTTGAATGTTTACAAATTCTTTCTCAATTGTTGTATTCCTTATGCAGCTCTTTTCTTCTCCTTCCTTTAATTTTTTTTTTCATTATTTCTCAGGTCTCTCTTTCTGCCTACTTAATATTCAGAAAAAAAAGAGTTGGGAGGAAGCTTATTAGTATAAACAAAATAATGGTACCAAGATGGGGCAAAGCTCTTTCCAATCTCTCAAAAGTTCTTGGATCACAGAACAATATAGCTTCGAGAAAACCTTTTTCTTATATGCACAGAAACTATTCTGTCGTTGCAGCTGCTACCTCACCAGTTTTGGATTCTCCTATTAAGGGTTTCTCAGGAAAAAATGAGGTAACTATAATGTATCATAATTTTAGGAGCATCTGCGGAAGATGAATAAGTTTTGTCTCGGCACTATTGTTATATGCTATCACCTGTTTGTAAACAGTTATTCCCTGGTTAGGGATGTCAGAGTTATCCGACTTTTGTAAATATAGTTTCACTATGTCGATCACTTCCATGAAAATTAAGGTCTTTCTAATATTAGTTGCTGATAAGTTGAATATTTAAGCTGTATTTTTACTTGTAAAACCATATTTCAGGCATTTAAAAAATTCATTGTTGAATTTTTTTTTATGGTAAAGTGGCATTCACATTGAGGAATTTTCTCTTACAATAACTCAGGCCATATTAAAAATTCAAACCATGTAAACCAGTTAAAAAGATTGCTTGGGTTTGGCAGATAAGTCGATCATTCCCAATTTCGTTATTGACTGCATTGAGACAACAATATGCTCTACTTCCTTGTGTAAATTTTATCCTTGTTCGTTACTTAAATTGCAAGAACCCCGTTTTTTTACTTGCATAAAAAAATGTTGTTCAATATAACTTTTCTATTTCCTTCTTTTTTGAACTTCCGATTCTTTATACATTATGAGTGTATTATGGAAAAACATCAATTTGGCAAGACAACAATACATATGTTCAAGTGACTAAGAAAAGGGTGTGTCCCCTTTCTTGTGGTTTATAAGTCCACTTGTCAACATCAATACTGGTATTGTCAAAACCACTTGGATTGCACAATTCAACTCGCGATTTGAGTCAGATTTTACCCCATGCGATTTGAATAGATATCCCTGGATCGTATCTGACTCAAATCATGTATGTATCTTCTTTGAGAAATGCTAGGAAACCATGTTTTGTAAACATGTTTTGCAACCAGGATGACGTGTCATGATCTGAAAAGAATGATGAAATCCTTGAAGATTTTATGTGTATCTCAAAATTGTAAAAAAATCCTCTAACGATGCCACATCATCATGGTTACGAAACATGTTTACAAAACATGGTTTCCTAGCCTCTTATAATGGTTTGGTTCTCTTTGAACTCTCAACATCTTGACCCGAAAATCACAAGTTGGAGGAAATACAAAAAATTAGTTCAATCCCAATCAGTCTGATTCCATTGCTCATCCATTAAAATAAAAAAACATATTTATGCGTGAATAAAACATACAATTAAAAAAAAAAGGATAGAGAGTTGAACAAGGTAGTAGTTATCTCCAAGGAAGATAGTAGAAATGGTCAACATGAAAGATGATAGAATTTGATGGTAAATACAAAACAGGAGTCCATCAAATTTTGAGGACAAAATAGAAGTCTAGTACAATCAAATAATAAACCAATTGATTTTTAAGGATGTTCATCAAAACTTGAATATCTTCAAGAAAAACCAACTAACTCCTCAAATTTGAGTTTGCATTGCAAGGGTTCCATCTTGTATACTGCATGTAAATGATCATAATATTACTAATCCCCTTCTTTTAGGCATAGTGACGTCAAATCCTGCAAAACCAATCATGAGAAACATTAGCAAAAGCACACAAGGATGGACAAAACATATACAAAAATGCTAGGAAATCAGGTTTTTGCAATCATGTTTTGCAACAAGAGTGACGTGGCATGATCTCGAAAAAATGATGAAATCTCCAAAAATTTATGTATAGAGGTTGTAAAAAACCTCCTCTGACGATGCCACATTATCCTGGTTGCAAAACATAATTACAAAATCCGGTTCCCTTGCCTCACTTAAACATTTAAACAGAAACCAACATCAATAAATGTATCAACTTACTGTGCATATTCAATATTGATTTTTCTACCATGTAAGGTGGAAACTGCAGCATAAGCATCCTTTGACATAAGCATGGTTGCAGGGCAAGGTTTTAGGGAGCACAAGTCCACAACTTCAACATCAATGGTTCCATCCTTGCAAGGTCTATTAGGGCCGCTTAAACACCTCAATCTATATCGTCTACCGCATGCTGCTCCATTGTCCCACAATCCAACACTCACTGCAACAAACATATTTCCCGGAGGAAATTGACCATGTCTATTGCCATAACAAGTTGTTGCTGTGTCACAAACATCCCACAAACCTATTAAGGTTTTTGAAACATGTACAAATTTATCAAGCAACAAAATTTTGAAATACTCACGCGTGTATGGAGGCCCGTACGATGCTGCAGTGCCAATATCACAAAGGACCGTTGGTGTTTCGATGAACAATAACACTAAAACTGTAAGCCAGACAGAGGAATTCATACTTTTTCTCTAATCAAATAAATATAGAATTAAAGGTTTTTGTTCTATAAATCTATCTTTCTTTGTTATATAGACAAATGAAAAAAAAAACACTAGTTGAAGATGCTAAAAAAAACACTAGTTGAAGATGCTGGCCTTGTTTCAAGATGCTGGCCTTGAAACATTGAAAGGAAGAGAGCCGACTTATGCTTTAGTTATACTAACTGGACTGGTCCACAAGTCGTGAGAACAAGTCGTTATCTAGTTAGTATTTTGGCCCCCAGGCAGGAAAACCCAGACTGAAACATGAGAAGATATCCCATTAAGCATTTAATTGATGGATGATTGGATTGATGACTTTCCAGTCCTTTGATAGTAAAACTGTAAAAGCAGCGATTTTATATTTGTAGTATTAAGAAGTTGCCTATGTTAATGTAGTCTATAGGGGACTTGTCACATGACTGATCCCCTGGAATGTGCTTCGATCTTACAAGTTACATCATATGACCGATCCCCTGGAATGTGCTCCAATCTTACATTATCTACGAATCTACCAGGAAAACTTCATGTGCAAAAAAAAAAAAAAAAAAAAAAACCCTTAAGACTGCGCACTTACTTCATGCTTATATCATCAAATTTGTAACGTTTCTTCCGAATTCCAATTCTTATGCATGTTATATGTATGGTAAGGCAAGATAGTAATACGTAAGGAACAATATTGATCGAAGTCAAAATACAACTACAAAACTACAATTGAAAAATGATACTGTAAACTATATGCATGTCCCTTTATATGTTTTTCTTTGACCAAGTGTCCGACACCTTGTTCCTGAGACTGACAAGCATGCCCTATTGACAGGTCTACGATTGAGAGTTACCCCCATTTGCTGATAAAATCAATTAATCAAGGAAGTTGGCACCTTTTTTAATTCTTGTGAATGACTGGGTGCTAAAGGGGCATTGTTAAATATTATCCATTAACACAATGCTTTGTATGCAATATTTAAGATTTAGATACTAGGGCAACAACAAAGAGTTAGGTGTTGATCTATGGGTGGAAGAGCTGCCACGGTCTTCAGTGTTGTGGAGTTGATGGTTGAAAACTTCAAATGACACTTAATACTTTCTTTTGGTTGAAGAGATGGAATTTATTTCAAATGAAATGAACTGGATTGCCCTGTGGGTTGATCTGATGGAATATAAACGTCAAAACTACCTCATTTGAATAATGTATAGGGAGTTGGTGGCTCTTCCCCTGGTTCCAAGTGAAAACTAGAAGATTGAGTATTTCCCTGATCCGGTGGCATGTAGATCCAGTTGCACGTGGTTGACCATGTGAGGGCTGATGATACTATAGTATAACTGGAGGCACACACTGTCTGATTACATAAATCTTTGACAGGTATCTGCCAATATGCCATCTGAAATAGCAAGGGAAGATACTTGGTTCAACTAACTAAATAATAGTCACTACAACAATTAAGGTATTTTTCAAGAAAAAATGTCCTTGACATAATAAGGAAAAAATTCGTTAGTGGGTTCCTGAAAACATCCCCGTAGCTAAAGGTATTTGCCAAGGAATTACAGTTTTTGTTGGTAAAATGGATGTTAAGTCAAGAAAATATTTTGTTAGTAATATTGACAACTACCAAGAAAATTCATTGGTAAAAATCAAATATCGTTACCAACAAATTGTTTGTTGCAAGAACTATTTTATTTACCTACAAAATTTTTCTCAAAAAATCTTAAAATCATCAAGGAAAATTGTCGTTGGCAAAGGTAACAACATTTATCATAGAACTTTTTCGTTGGTAAAATACATTAATATCAACGAAAGTTGTCATCGGTATCGTTACCAATTACCAAGGAAATTGTTTTCAATAAAAAAATGATATATTAAAGTCTAATCTAGGTCCCAAACTCTAAAGACAACACCCACTACCTCCCAAACTCTAAGGACACCACTATTGATGATAAGACCCCACTATGAAATTTCATATATAATATATTTATTTTTAGGCTCAACGGGAATCAAACTCCTGACCTATAGTAAAATCTGTTGCAATATTTATCAATTGAGCTATTTGAATAATTGTGTTGTGTGAAACATCTTTATAGCTTATTAAATCAAATTACTCATCTTTTGCAATAAAAAAAATTATTGCTACATATATAATTGAGACCAATATATAATATTTCGTCACTATAAATTAGAACTAAATATTTTCACGATTATAAGATTTATGTTAAATATCTACCACTTTTAGCAATGAAAATTTTTCACAATAACACCATTATAATTAGCAACAAAATAGTAATAGCATTTCAATGCTATATGTTATTGAAATTGGTTATATCCCCAATGAAATAAAATTAAATTGTTGTAAATAAGAAAATGAGCCATAATAAGAAAAAAGTTCATGGAAATTTTATCAGTATTAAGCAATGAAATAAATTGTTACCGTTAATATTATAATTAATAGTAAAATAATGTTGTATTGTTAAATAAATTTTATTTGATTTTTCAGATGAAATAATATCAATGCTACTAATAAAAAATTTCAACGAATTGATAATTTTCCACTATAAAGAAGTTAGGAGCTTTAAATATAAAAAAATTTCATGAAAAAAAATTCATTATAAGTAACCAAATAAATAGTTGCAATAACGTGGTAATTAACTAGAGAAAATTTAGTTTCATTGTTGAAGAGACACGAACAAGTGTTATAGTACATTTACTAAGAAAATGTTTGTCAATAATATTAATATTTATTAGCAATGAAATAATTTATTGTAAATGACGTCATTATAACTAACAAACTAAAATTTCGTTGAAATATAAATATTTTGTTGCTAAATAATGTTGGTGGGAAATTGGTTTTGGAATAAATATTTGTCGCCACCTCTTTACAAAGAAAAGTTGCCAACAAAATAAATTTTGTTACAAAAAGTGACAACTCTATGGTTTTTTCAATGAAATTTATTTTTGTTAGAAATAGTAACATATTAACAAGGAAAATAAAATTTGTTAGTAAATAAAACATTTTTTGTAGTGAGTATACCAATTTTCAACAAAATAATGACTTGTCGCTATAAAATAGTTAGTGAACTTTAATGAAAAACAAATTTTCATGAAAATAATTATCAGTTTTTACCTAGAAAACAATTTGTTAAGAACAATGTTATAATTACCAACAAAATCTTATTTCATAGCTACAAAGATTTCATTAAAAAAGATATTGTTTCCAACAAAATAAAAAACATTGTCAATAGTGTGACAATTCTCAACGAAATATTATTTTGTTGCTATAAATTAATAAACGAGCTTTAACAAGAAAAAACCTAATGGAAAAAATTATCAATCATTATCAACGAACCGAATCATTACTAATAATGTGATTATTGTCTAGGAAAACATATTTCCTTATTAATGAGGATGAATAAGATTTAATATTCGTTAACAAGGAAAGTGATTTGTTGTTAAAATTAGTCTTGTTTAGCAACAAAATATTTCATTCCAGATGATGCCATAATTACCAAGGAACAAGTATTTTGTGGCCATAAAAATAATTTCATTGTTAAATCAATTTAGCGAAAAATTGGGTTTGGAGGGAATGTTTCCCGCCACCTATTTAACAAGGAATGTTTCCTACAAAATATATTTTGTTGGAAAACAGTAACAAGTTTATGGTTTTTTCAAGGAAATTTTTTATTCGTTGACAATGCTACAATATTAACAAGGAAATCAATTTTCGTAGCAATAATTTTGTTGGTAAACGGGTGTTACTAGCTAATTCAATTAAGGTTGTTCATTGTTATCAATTGATTGAAATAATTTATTTCTTAATTGTTTTTAAATTGGGGTTTATCAAAGATTGATTTCAATTCTTACTAGAGAAATCAGTAGAAGCAGTAATGAAGTAATGGAAGAAAATATGTAGGAAATATACTAGTTGCCACTGTAACGACCCGATCCGCACAGTAAGATATTGTCCGCTTTGGGCCCAACCGGCCCGCACGGCTTTAAAAGGCCTCTTACTATGGGGATCCAACCTCGCACATATATAGCACATAACCATCCCGCACCCAGGCGATGTGGGACTATGATCCCCCTTGGTAGCTAGCCCAACCCCTCTTGGGATCCACGGGCCTGTTGGGCCTATTGGGCTCCAACCCTCACCCTCACCCTCCCCCTCAGGTCCGCCCACACAAGGGTCTCACAGTCCACCCCCCTTAAGGCCCAACGTCCTCGTTGGCCACACAGGCACAACGTCCACGTTGCCCGAGGGCCCACCTCCACGTGGCACACTTCCGGCTGGGTCAGGCTCTGATACCATTCTGTAACGACCCGATCCGCACAGTAAGATATTGTCCGCTTTGGGCCCAACCGGCCCGCACGGCTTTAAAAGGCCTCTTACTATGGGGATCCAACCTCGCACATATATAGCACATAACCATCCCGCACCCAGGCGATGTGGGACTATGATCCCCCTTGGTAGCTAGCCCAACCCCTCTTGGGATCCACGGGCCTGTTGGGCCTATTGGGCTCCAACCCTCACCCTCACCCTCCCCCTCAGGTCCGCCCACACAAGGGTCTCACAGCCACCCTCCTCAATTGCTGCTCTCCCTGACGGCGGCGAACCCACTGGTGAATTAAATCTCCTGGTTGATCGACAACCCATGTCCTGGTTGATCGCAACCCCTTTGTCCTGGTCGATCAACAACCCTCGCATCAGTCGATCAATGTTATCCCATACCCCATCGGTTTAATCGATCGACCACCCTTGATCGCATCCTCTTTATCTCAAACTAATAGGTCCCAAATGCAGAGAATAAAATGCTAAGACAATTGTCTTCTCTTCGGGTGAGAAGTGTACCACAATTGGCAGTATTCACGTCCAACTTATCCCAGGTATTTAGGATTTGGCTTATGGCCCCTCTCCGAACGTCGTGGCCTAACAATACCTCCCCCATCATGTGGATCCTTGTCCTCAAGGTCCAAATTCGGAAACAGCTCCCGTAACTTCTTTGTTGGCTCCCACGTTGCCTCCTCAGCTGGAAGGTGTTTCCATTGGACTAAGCTTTCTTTTACCGGCTGGGTGCCTTCTGGGTGCCTTGCTTGATCCAACGGTAGTCTAAAATAGTTGGTGGCTTTAATAGGACGACCCCGTCGTCGGAGAATGGTGGTAACTCGGCATTTGGCGTGGCAGCGTTGTCTCCGTTGTATTGGTATCGTTTGAGGAGTGACACGTGAAACACTGGGTGAATACGCGCCCCTTTTGGTAATTGTAACTTATACGCGGCAGGCTCGATCTTCTCTAGAATCTTGTAGGGTCCATAAAAACAGCTAGCTAGTTTTTGATGGACCCATTTGAAGACTGTCTGCTGGCGGTATGGGTGCAGTTTCAGAAGTACCCATTCGTCGACATTGAACGAAATATCCCTTCTTTTCTTATCTTCCATCTGCTTCATTTTGTTCACCGAATTCGCTAAGTTGGCATTCAGTTGCCGTAGCAGTTCATCTCTGCTTATGAGTTGTTGATCAACTTCATGTACCGGTGAAAGTCCGTCTTTGTATGTCGGAATGGAGGGCGGTAATCTTCCGTACAGCGCTTGAAAAGGGGTCATCCCTGTCGAAACATGGTAGGTCGTATTATACCAATATTCCGCCCAAGGTAAATAGTTGTTCCATTTTCGTGGCCACTGATGAACAAAACATCGAAGATATTGCTCGACGCAGCGATTGATGACTTTCTTTTGGCCATCTGTCTGCGGGTGGTATGCGGAACTGAGCTGTAGTTTGGTGCCCGACAGTTTGAAAAATTCTTTCCAGAAGTTACTGATGAAGATTGGGTCTCGATCACTAATAATCGATTTGGGCATGCCGTGAAGCTTGACGATGCCTTCCACAAATTTCTCTGCTACATTTTTTGCAGTAAAAGGATGACTTAAAGTAAGGAAATGAGCGGACTTACTAAGTCTGTCGACAACCACCATGATGGTGTCCTTGCCTTGCGAAACCGGTAAGCCTTCAATAAAGTCTAAGGTAATGTCGTCCCATACTTGGCTCGGGATTGGCAGCATTTGAAGAAGCCCAGCTGGAGCTAAGGTCTCGGCTTTTATTTTCTGGCATACCTCGCATCCCTTGATGTAGTCTTGCACTGCTCTATGCATCCCAGGCCAATAAAATTGCTGCCCCAATTTCTTGAACGTACGTAGAACGCCCGAATGACCCCCCACCTTGGTGTTATGCATTTCATGTAACAGTTTGGCATGTAAGTTTGCATCGTTTGGAACAATGACTCTTCCTTTGTACAATAACAACCCTTGGCGCCACGTATGTGATCCGCCAGGTTGTTCGGTGGCCACACGGACGTTTGACTGAATGTACCGGTCGCCCTCTGCTGCCTTTTTTATTTCCTCCCATAAGCTAACCTGCGGAAAGAAAATATGGTGAAGAATGGGACTGCCCTGTTTTCGAGAAAGAGCGTCAGCTGCGGAGTTCTCACGGCCCGGCCTGTATATAATTTCGTAATCGTATCCCAAAAGCTTAGCAACCCATTTTTGTTGTTCCGGAGTTGCTATTCGTTGCTCTAGAAAATATTTGAGACTACGTTGATCGATCTGAATATAGATTTTTTTTCCTAGAAGGTAAGGCCGCCAGGTACGTATGGCTTCGACGATAGACAACATCTCCTTGGCGTACGTCGACCAGGATTTCTTGGTCACGCCGAGGGCTCGACTCATATATGCCACTGGTTTGCCCTGTTGAGACAGAACTGCTCCAATTCCTTCCCCGGATGCGTCAGTTTCAATAGTGAAATCATCGTTGAAGTTTGGCATGGCTAATATAGGCGTGGTCATCATGGCCTGTTTGAGAGTAAGGAAGGCGGATTCAGCTTCTCCATGCCACCCGAATTGGTCCTTTTTTAGAAGATTGGTGAGTGGCCGAGCTATGATGCCGTAATCTTTGACGAACTTTCGGTAATAACCTGTCAAACCTAAAAACCCACGTAGTTCTGAAATGTTAGTAGGTCGAGGCATGGCTGCCATAGAAGCAATTTTATTTTCATCCACTTTCACGCCTTGACTAGTGATAATGTGCCCCAAGTAGGGGTGGGCACGGGACGGGATGGGACGAGATATACTCATCCCTATCCCATCCCGTTCATACGGGATCGGGACGGGACGGGATGGGAAAAACCCCATCCCGACATCGTCCCATCCCAAACGGGTTCGGGACGGGACGGGATCAACTATTCAATCACTAGTCATACCAAAAAAAACTCCCAGGTTTCCCAGGTTTCGTGCCAACTATACCCTCCTTTCTTGGGGTTGTAGTCCTTGGTGCTAGTTGGGCCAATCTCATTCGTTCCTTAAACTTTGAAAGTGAGCTTTTGGCTTAACTTGTAGGGTTCTAGATCAATAGTTTCAGCCACTTGTCAGGACGTTGTTTACCCCAGTCTACAAGAGACCAAAATAGTAGGAATCAAACTTATCGTGAAGCTCTAACATTCTGTAACTCTGATTAGCAATATAAGGGTACACTGATTTGTGAGTTTCTACCCTAATTTGGGTTCTGCAGACAACCCAAATCTAGTCAGTGCAGGTTTTATACTGGACATTTGCATGATGGCAGACTTATGCAGGATACTGATTTTGTAATCTAATCTATACCACGTATAATAAGTGTCACACTGTTGCTAATATGCATTTCTATCCCTTTGGTTGCTGTCGCAGATAATGTTGTATTGTTGGTTCATTTTATTTTACATAACAGCGTATTTGCAATTTAGCAAATTTGTTACCATTCAATGGTGTTCACGTATGATTTATTACTACATGTCATACGTAGTGCCTGCACTTTTTGTTTGTGTACATTCACAAACTAGTTTCCTTTTTTGGTGAATCTGTAAAGTTGCAATTTGCGATCAATACACAATCAGTAAATTCTTTCATACGTAGTGCCTCGCTAACTTTGCTGATTCATTAAACAAATAAATAATTGTATGGGCATCCACAATTCTAAAATAAATAATTAAATAAAAATATTAATAATTAATATTAATAAATTAGTTCGGGACGGGATTGAAAATCTTCATCCCATCCCATCCCATTCTAGATCGGGACGGGACGGGATCGAGATGAAATTATTCAATCCCATTAAGACCCGAAAAAATCGGGACGGGATCGGGGCGGGAACGGGATCGCGGGATGGGATGCCCACCCCTAGCCCCAAGTACTCCAATTCTTGCTGCCCAAATGCACATTTGCTAGCTTTAACGAAGAATTTGTGTTGCCGCAATCTTTCGAAAGTCTGCCTGACATGCATTAAATGTTGATCCTAATCTGGACTATAGATCAAAATATCATCAAAGAAAACTAATATAAATTTTCGAAGATGATGTCGAAAGATGGAGTTCATGATAGCTTGGAATGTGGAAGGCGCATTACATAAGCCGAATGGCATAACCAAGTATTCGTAATGTCCATTATGGGTTCGGAAAGCAGTTTTATGGATATCACCTGGTTTAACTCGTACCTGACGGTACCCCGCCCGCAGATCAAGCTTGGTAAAATAAGAAGCACCGTATAGCTCATCCAACATATCATCCACTGTGGGGATTGGAAATCGGTCTTTAATGGTTGCAGCGTTGAGCGCGCGATAATCTGTGCAGAATTGCCAATTCCCGTCTTTCTTTTTTACCAACAATACAGGTGATGAGAAGGGGCTAGTGCTGGGTCGCACAAGCCCGGATTGCAGCATATCATGGACCTGCTTCTCGATCTCGTTCTTTTGAGAATGCGCATATCTGTAAGGGCGCACATTAATCGGTTCGGTCCCTTCCTGAAGGGTAATGCCGTGGTCAATCTCCCGTGTTGGTGGTAAGCTTGAGGGCTCTGTGAATAAATCTGAGAATTCCTGCAATATCTCCCGCATACTTGAATGAATATTCGCTTGCGGTTCCATATGAGTAACCTGTGAGCATAAAGCATACAGAGCATGGCTAGGACGAATATCTTTAGTGAACTCGTCGATTGATACGGCTTGGATATTCTGCCCGTCGATGCCTACCAATCTCTTGTTCTGGTTTTCCCATACGAAGTCCATAGTTAACTGCCGCCAATCACACACCACGGAGCCAAGTAGCTCAAGCCATTGAATTCCCAAAACTATGTCCAACCCTGTGAGAGGTAAGGAATAAAGGGTTAAGGAAAACAAAATACTCTGCAAATTGATGTGTACCTTTTCAAACCTCCCTTTGCATCGAAGATTTTCTCCATTAGCAACCCGGACAGTGAAGGTGTTCGTAGGCACTACTGGCAGACGCAGCAGATTGGCCATACGCTCACTGATAAAGTTGTGAGTCGATCCGCTATCGATTAATGCAATGACGTCGTGGGCACCGATTCTGGCAGCGATCCGCATGGTTTTAGGCGTGGTCCATCCCGTTAGTGCATGCAGCGTAATTTCTGGATCAGGATGCCCTTCGTTATTCTCTGTGGTTGGCTGTGCTTCGGTGACATCGTCGCATAACAGGTCCCCGCTATCCTCATAACCCTCCAACATGAGTATACGTGGCCCTTGACACTTGTGTCCTGCAGTAAAACGCTCATCACAATTGAAACATAAGTTTTGGGCTCGTCTCCGCTGCATCTCTTCCCAAGTAAGTCGTCGCACAGGGATTGCAGGGGCTGGTGATGTTGCTCGACTAGTGGGGGGAAAAGCTAGGGGGGCTCGTGTTGATGGTGCAGGCCTTACGATTCTCCTCTGTCTAATAAGTTGATCATCCTTCATTCTTGCTAAACTGATGGCTTCTTTTAATGTCTGGGGCTTAAACATTCGTATATCATCCGAGATGTCCGTCTTTAAGCCACCCATAAAAGTTCCTACAAGAGCTCTTTGCGTCCATCCTTGTACTCGATTGCCCAAGCGCTCGAATTCCCGCTGATAATCCCGCAAAGAAACAACCTGCCTTATCCTCGAAAGAGCTTTATCAAAATCTTCGCACTCCGTCGGCCCAAAGCGAGCCGAAAGTTCGTTCTCGAAATTTTTCCATGAGATAGCTCGTCCTTCTTCTTCAAACATCCTGCGGATCCACTGCCACCATTGGTTGGCCTCTCCTTCCAAGTGATGGCGACCAAAGAAACCTTTTGGGATTCAGGAGTATTTTGGAATTCAAAAAATTGGTTCACACGATTGAACCACTCCGTCGGATCATCCCCTGAAAATCGAGGAAATTTTAGCTTTGCTGTTTTGGAAGATACCACCAGTCGTTGCCTTCTCGATGATGGTTGCCGGAGTTGGGGTTCTCCTGAATTGTGAGCAAGACTTCGGAGAGGCGGTTGAGCGTTTCTTCCACCTGACGAAGCCTGTCAGCCATGTCGAACTCTATCCTGTGTAACCCATCCTGTACTCCACCAATTCCAGCTTCCAACTGCTCAATATGCTCTTTATTGGTTCCCATAGATAACCTGGCTCGGATGCCAATTAATAGGTCCCAAATGCAGAGAATAAAATGCTAAGATAGTTATCTTCTCTTCGGGTGAGAAGTGTATAACAATTGGCATAAAAATTGATTGCCTTCAAATTGATAAACTTGGGCTGCTTAAATAAGCAAAGCCATGTACAAATAAACCAAAATAAAAGGAACTATTATATTAGCTGGATTACAGCCCACGTAAAACAGATCTTATCTAACTGAATTAGAGTGGACGTAAAACTCACAACCATTGCATGTAGAACTCTCAACTGTCGAGACCCAGTTTTCACGTCCAGCTTATCCCAGGTATTTAGGATTTGACTTATGGCCCCTCCCGAACGTCGTGGCCTAACACAAACCAGGTCGATTGACAAACCCGTCTAAGTCGATTGTCATACCAAACCAAATCGATTGCCCCTTCCCGCCCTCTTCCACGATCGATCACACTTTCCCTATCCATTTGGAGTCGATCGCACAACATCTCACAACCCCTACCAGTCCTCAGGTTGATCAACGCCTCTCTTCACCCTCAACCTTCTGTGGGCCAACTCTGATCGCCTGCCAGAAACTGCATTAGATCAGATCTGCGGCTGTTGATCACTTGCCACTACCGTAGTTACAAACAACTGAACCACCTTTGCCGTCGTTCCAATACCACCAGCACCGTCAAGTACTTCTCTATCACCGCCGCACGTCGTCGCTTCCCTCACAGGTTGTTCGTTCCTTCTCTATCCATCGTCCAACCTCGCACCTCCCCTCCAGTTCTGATCGTGAATAACAGCTGAGGAGACAAATTTATTTGCCCCTACTGTTTGGTTGTACCACCATATGTTTCTAAGTCCTCTTTTGATGAGGATCATCAAGATGTTTGCAGCCGAATGGATGGACTTGTACTACCAAGGATCTTATTTTTCTGGTTATGATGCTGTTGTTATTCACCACCACAAGATAGATAATGTACCACCGCAGAACAATATTTATGATTCAATTTGACAAATTTTTAGACAAGTTTGCGCACAACATTTAAATCAAGCAGTGGATCTACTTTGAGTCAGGATTTTTATTGAACTTATTTTTGGTGCCAAAATTTTAATTTGATTCTTTGGGGTACAAGCAACTACAAAAGCAAAGTTCGAGGTCGACTTTTGGTCATGAACTACGCCTTGTGTTCCCAAAGTGTCTGCTTGTGTTCATCTGACTTCTTCGACTTCAAGCTTGAAGATGAACTTTAACTCGGGGAGGTTGATGCAAGCAGTATTAGCAATATTATGGGTTAGTTTAACAATATTGATATTAAGTATATTTGGGCCTATTTAGTAAGAGCTCAAATAATAGTTAGGGCATTATTACCCAATTAGGGTTAGGTTTGGTTGCTTGTTACAGAAGTCAATGCAATTATAAATAAAGCGAAGGTTGTTCATTGTTAAGAGTTAATTGATTGAAATAATATTTATTTTCTTACTTGTTTTTGCAATTAGGGTTTATCGTAAATTATTTCAATTCTTACTTCATATTTGAATTCTTGCATATTTCAATTCTTGCTTGGTTGTAGTTTTAGTTCTATCAATATTAGATACTGGTAATTGTTTGGATTTAGGTTTCAGTTAGATTGTCAATGAATTATATTGACATCAGGGCTTATTTTGGGTCAAATGAGTTTTTTTTTTTTTTTTAATCTAGGAAGTTCTAAGCTTTAACGTAGAATCTGAGAAAACTTTTAGAGGTAGATTTTTGACCTGAAGTGAAGACCCAACAAGCACTAATTCAGTGAATTCAAGCTCAAAAATCATCATGCAATATTTGATACCATGATTAATTTGTTTCAAAATCACACTAATGGATTAATTGCTTCTTGTGTAATTTGTTTTCTGTTGTTTCCTTAGGAATTCACTTTTATTTTGAAGATTACAAACTAAAGTGTGGCACTTCTTGTCTAATTTATGGCTGACATATATGTTTTTATATCATAGGTTAATTTGCTATTGACTCGATGGATGAAGGACTTGGAGAAAATATTTTATGGTAACGTTGTTGCATATGACAAGGCCTTGCTTCCAGAAGCTAAGAGGGATGAGCTTACAAATATCATTTTGGAGGTATGAAATCCATCAGAATGATAGTTTAGCAATGTTTTACGAGTCATTCTACCCTGACTCAATTTGTGTACTCAAAACCTGTGACACGACATGGCAACATATGTAGCATGATAAAAAATCAAGATACACAATGTCATTGAGATGATGGCATAGACATTGCCATGTCATCGAGTACAAGTTTTTGAATACAAAAATTGAGTAAAAGTAGAACATTTGATGTTTTATAAATTAATCTCCTACTTGGTGTCAAATTGAATTTAGATTGCTCATCTTGCCTTATAGAATCGAATAATCACGAGTTCTCCCATTCCCATAAAATACTCCTTTTTAGAGTTTTATATTCGAGCAAAGATCAAAGAAAGGTAAGATAAAGGAATATCTTTAACTCTTTGTTTGGATGACATATTAAGTGGGTTTTAGCCCCTAGCTCAGTTGGTTGACATGTAGCAGTGCTTGATGTATACTATTGTTGCTGGTGGTCAAGCATTTTTTTTCTTTTTGCTCACTTGCCTTTCTTCATTTCTAATAAAATAAAGAAGGAAAAACTAGAATTTTCTAAATCCATGAACCTAAATATTTGGCTCACTTTATTATAGGGTGGAGGACGACACTTGTCATCTCAAAACGTATATGGTCAACTATTATGTAGCCTGACCCTCATCCTCCGACAAACATACGTGGTCAACTTATATGTGGCTTACCATTGGGGGGCTGATCCCCAATATATCTTCATGTTCTTAGGTTGTTGAATGTGGGATAGGTTTAATGATATAAGTGACTAAGCGGGTTAATTAAGTATTTATTATTTGTAATTGGTCTAGTATAGTAAAGCCCATATTAGTTAGAGTTAGGGTCTGTGCAGTTAAAACAACATTATAACGCCGATATAACTCTTAACGGGGGTGAGCCGTTACGTTATGTCATATCACATTATAGTATAATAGCTCCGATATAACGGCGTTATATGGCCGTTATTGATATAACTTATTTTTTTCAATAACATCTTTTTAACATTTTGTTCTAATAAATAAAAAAAATCACCCATTTCATTTTCGATCGAACAAAAACTCTAGACTCATTGAAAAGAAGAAAGACCAGAGCTCATCATCACCAATCGACAGAAAACCAGACCTCACCGTTTGATAGAGAACGAGAGAAGAAGGGAAGAAGATGAAGAGTCGATCGTACTCTCTGTTGCGATCTCACTCTCGTACGAAGGGAAAATGTTTTTTGTTAATTTTTTTTGTTATTGAAAAATTAATTTTATGAACATGATTTACTTTTTTGACTCCATAATACATTAATACTTTGTGGGGGGATTAAAAATATATTTAAAAACTATTTCGTAATATACCGTTATATCTCGATATATCCTATAACGCTCTTGAACCGTTATGGGCTCGTTATCCGTTTTAACTGCATAGGTTAGGGTTAATTACTTGCGAAATAAGTATTAAACTTATAAATAAGGCTTGAGAATTAGATTGTAGTTGGTTGAGTAAATTGAATAAAATTTATGTATTGATTATTTAACTCTTTAAGGGTTTATCATAGTTAGTCTAGCTTTAGTTTAGAGTTCATCAACTGGGACCAGAGTCGAAATGCTCCTCTTATGTATGCCAACACAAACCAAATTTGACAAGTACGTACAAGAAAATGTTTGAAAGATAACAAAAAAAGTAATTGAAGCTATGGAAGCATGAAAAACAATGAAAAATCTTTTAGATGTTGAAAGAGAACATGATATAATCCGCAGAGAGGAAGAGGGATGCAAGAAAAAAGAGGATTCGAAGAACAAATTAGCAGGGTTGCAACATTGGATTCAACGAGAGATCGCGTAGACGATGGAAAGAGAGATGAAGAAGATGGAATAGTTGATTACAAAACTCTTGACAGTCAACAAGGATACCAATGAGCACCCACAAGAGGTACTTGTCGCCCCCAAACACTAGTGAGCGACCGCTGGAAACTAGCAAGGAGCAACCAACAGCGTAGCCACAGACAACACCCCATGTGGCTCGGTTGATAGCATAGCCCCATCGCCCACCCTTCTCTTATGCCGCCACCTACCACCATTGTCCATACCTCATCGCCCCTTTCCAAACCTAATCGCCCCACTTCCCACTCATCACACCTTCCAACCCTCCCCGCCATATTGGGTAATCCCCTACCCCAACGACAACCTTTCCATGCTCCATTGTCACCTCGTCCTCGCCACAAGAACCTATTCTTGAATCCCTACGCCATCCCAACCTCGTATAATCCACATCAAGCCTTTGGGCAAACAATTTTTTACCATACTTTCGGCATTTGATTGAACCCAAGCTTTCTCCCACACTACCAACTTTCAAACTATTGTGGTTTTCCACCTCATCTCCCTATTCCATCTCAGATTGAATCCTATAATGAGGTACCCGCGATTTGATGTATCCTACAGTTATCTGTTGCAGATCGGACTGAGCGTCTTCAGGAGCATGTTAGGCAGTGTGTGGAAGAACAACAACTTGATCCTAATCCTCCTTCGCCACCTGCGCATGATACAACAGTTAGAGTGCTATCCATTCGAGCAGACACTGTCATGGGTTGTTTTCTACCTCTATCACCTTCATCATCCTCACCAACAGAAGATATGATAAACCTTCAGATAAAAGGAAACAAGTACTTCAAGACAATTTTTTTTGTACAATATTCTATTCATTTTAAAGCAATGCTATAGCCAATTTGGATGTAAACAACATTATATATCTCATTTCTCTACACTCTAATAAGAAAAATACCAATTTGGAGCCCTAAAAAAATATCAACATCATATATCTCAACATTATTGCAGAAAAAACACAAACAATTCTACTTCAAACATGGAAACAAATACACAAAAGCAAACAATGGATGCTTCACATACAATCCAAACAAAAAACTCACTTACCGAAGAGTTTGAGTGTAAGAGAAATCGTTTTGCAAGAGATTTTCGAACCAAACAATGCGTTTTTCAGCTTTTAGGTTTTGGAAACCTTTAGGGTTTAAAGGTTTCGATTTTGAAGGGATTTTGAGATATTTTTTAGGGAAAGGAAGGAGATTTGCAAGGGATTTGAGTGTGGGGAGAAATTTGGAAAGAATTTGAATGTGGGAAAGGGAGGAACCGTTGTGGGAGAGGGGGAGCAAAACATTCTCGATTTGAATGGAGTGAGGGAGAAAAAATGTTGGGTTTTGGTTTATATAGATGGTGTGAGAGAGTATGGTGGTGTGAGAAGAAAGTAAGTGGTGTGAGAGAGTAACATGGTTTAAGAGTGAGAAAATGGTGGTGTGGTATATTCGCTGCCAAAACCAAAACCCTTGTGTTCTTTACAGTTTTGGCTTCCTCCTTCACGAGAAGGTTTCTTCCTCTTTCATTCTCCTTGATTGATCAATCACCAATTCTACTTCTATTTCTCAACAAGAAAGCACATAAGTCTCTGCTCTTCCCATCACAGGAATCAAATCAATCACCTTTGTATCAAAGCGTCAGCAGGCTTCAACAGTAATCTGCAGTAAGAAGTAAGAACACACTCTCTTTATCTGTTTTTTTGCGTGATTGGGGTCTTGTTTGCCATGGTAACTTTTCTGAAGCTTGGAAATTTTAGAACTTTAGAGGCCCCACGTCCTCAAATCACATCCCCAATGTTTCATTTTTCTTGTAATGGATTTGGAAGGCTGCTTGAAGTCCCCTATTCTGTATCGGTAGTTTAGTCCTAGGCCGGGTTTGAGTTAGCTTGGTTTGTGAAAATGAGTTCATGGGGTAATTGGATTTGCTTAGATTTAAAACCCATACTCCTCTTGCCTTGTCAAACCTAGATTTGCCTGTCTTGCTCCATAGACAATGAATCTAGAAAAATTGGGTTCAACTGCATTTTGACTTCATCGAGTTATACTGAGTATTGTGGGTTTGGATTAAACATCTTTGGTTTGAATGTTTACAAATTCTTTCTCAATTGTTGTATTCCTTATGCAGCTCTTTTCTTCTCCTTCCTTTATTTTTTTTTTCATTATTTCTCAGGTCTCTCTTTCTGCCTACTTAATATTCAGAAAAAAAAGAGTTGGAGGAAGCTTATTAGTATAAACAAAACAATGGTACCAAGATGGGGCAAAGCTCTTTCCAATCTCTCAAAAGTTCTTGGATCACAGAACAATATAGCTTCGAGAAAACCTTTTTCTTATATGCACAGAAACTATTCTGTCGTTGCAGCTGCTACCTCACCAGTTTTGGATTCTCCTATTAAGGATTTCTCAGGAAAAAATGAGGTAACTATAATGTATCATAATTTTAGGAGCATCTGCGGAAGATGAATAAGTTTTGTCTCGGCACTATTGGTATATGCTATCACCTGTTTGTAAACAGTTATTCCCTGGTTAGGGATGTCAGAGTTATCCGACTTTTGTAAAGATAGTTTCACTATGTCGATCACTTCCATGAAAATTAAGGTCTTTCTAATATTAGTTGCTGATAAGTTGAATATTTTAGGCTCTATTTTTACTTTTAAAACCATATTTCAGGCATTTAAAAAGTTCATTGTTGAATTTTCTTTATGGTAAAGTGGCATTCACATTGAGGAATTTTCTCTTACAATAACTCAGGCCATATTAAAAATTCAAACCATGTAAACCAGTTAAAAAGATTGCTTGGGTTTAGGGAGGGGGAGACCCCTTTGGCAGATAAGTCGATCATTCCCAATTTCGTTATTGACTGCATTGAGACAACAATATGCTCTACTTCCTTGGGTAAATTTTCTCCTCGTTTGTTACTTAAATTGCAAGAACCCCGTTTTTTTACTTGCATAAAAAAATGTTGTTCAATATAACTTTTCTATTTCCTTCTTTTTTGAACTTTCCGATTCTTTATACATTATGAGTGTATTATGGAAAAACATCAATTTGTGGCAAGACAACAATACATATGTCAACATCAATACTGGTATTGTCAAAACCACTTGGATTGTACAATTCAACTCACGATTTGAGTTAGATTATACCCCATGCGATTTGAATAGATATCCCTGGATCGTATCTGACTCAAATCATGTAAATCGTTGTGAATTGAATTGTTATCGTGATTCAAATCGAGTAGTATGACCATTTATATGTGGAAACAATTACTTGGCAATTGAAATCTTTTCCATCATGGCCGTGTTTTACATATGAAGAAGATAAAGAAATATCTTAAATGCTTCATTAATGGCTTGGGCTTTAAAATAGTTAAGTCCGATACACCTGTGACTGTGAAGTCTATAGACTTAAAATTGAGCCCAGCTGCCCGAGTAACTTATACCTAGGCATACACATAATAAAACCATATTGACCTTCAAACGAGTCTATTTTGTCCAACCGTACATTTTTCCTTTATACATATTATGGTATAATAACTTTTATAGTATCTTTTGTATCCCAATTTGAATCTTATAATTTACGATTTAAATCCCAATGGCCCTTAAAATATTCGATCAATTCATACTTTAAAAACGTTAGTCAATACCCATAACAAAAACGAAAACGTGGAAAACATGTACTACATTGATATTTGGTTTTTTGGTGCAAATGTGATGTACCTACATTGTAAAGATCTATCATCTTTTCCTTCTATTATGTGAGAAACTATCGGTATCCCTCTTGAAAATGAAGGTCTTTGTTTTCTGTTTTATTTTTCAAGGACATTCTTTTGACTCGTTACAAACTGTAAGAATTGATGTCTGTCAATAGATGTGCATTTCAAATATGGCTGTGTTTATTGGTTTGTTGAGCTTGCCATCAACTTGCTCACATTGTAGCTTCAACCCACCCTCTAGTCTTCTATGATCTATCCAATAATTATGCAAACTCTTCTCACTAAAGTTTAAAGTCTATATTTTGACAGGTCAACCTGAATAAAATGTTCTATTCCAAGCCTTGTTCACTGGCTTTGCCTCTGGATTCACCCTTGAGAATAGAAGAACCAAAATATGAGGGCATCCGACACATTATCCTCAAGCTAATGCTATTCTACAGTAAGCAGAGCAAGTCCATTCGAGGGGCAAATGTGATATATCGTCGTGTTGTATCGCAAGTTGATAAACCTGCCATTTACAATGGTGAGACCATTTTATATTTTTATATATAAGTATTAACTCTGGTTCCAAAAGAAAAAGAAATTATTTTCGACATGACTATAGAAGTATATAGAATAGATCATTGAGAAATAAAAATGCAGTATCAACTAAAGTTCTTACCAAAGTTATCAAATACGTTTCTGATAAGAAGTGTAGTTATGCTTTAGTTATACTAACTGGACTGGCCCACAAGTCGTTATCTAGTTAGTAGGCTCTAGGGTTTGATTAGAGTGCCTGTGGGTTTATTTAATAAAGCTTCATCTAGAAGCTTCTTATTAGGTTGAGGGTTTCCTTTGAGGATTAGTTGGCTTCCTAAGCAGGCTAGTTAGATTATAAATAAGGGACTTTGGCCAGTGTAAAAAGGTGACCTGAATTTGAGTTTGAATATGAATGCAGAAGATTCTTCTTGTTAATCTTTAATCTTTATGCAACATATTGTACCCTAGTTTATGAGTGTTTGTTAGAGTATCGCTTCCGCATTTTGTTTTTTATCAATTCGGTATCAAGTAATCTTCACTCTTTGGAGAAGAAAATTTAAAGGTGAAGCATTTTTATAATGCCTTCCATCATTATGATTATTTCTAACGATATTACAAATTTTAGTCTTCAAGGATTTAGTAGGTTTTGTATTTGAAACACCTCATTTACTAGTTTAATTGGGCACTAATATTCTACATATGCAGTATTCAATTTGGAGAAAACCTTTAAGACAACATTTTCATTACTTAATCTTCATATGTGGCTTTGCCTCCACCGCTTGAAAGAAGAGGGGAAAGAAGGTGGTGAGCTTGGACAATACTTGTACGAGATTTACAATCATGATCTAGAACTCAGAACATCAAAAGCTGGGGTTAGTTGACATTTACTTCGTGAATCCACTAATTTGGAGTCCATTATGTCTCTTCTTTTTTACTTAGCTTTATCCTGTTTCCAATTGAAAAGATTCTTGTTGAGTAGTCTTAAGATACATTTCATCTATGTTGTAAGGAATCAATTCAAAAATAGTTTCAAAACTCAAATGAGCATGTTTGAGTCGAGAGTTCTGCTGGTCAGGAAATGGGATATTTCCTATGTGACTGAGAGTGGTTCACCTGTTTACCTTCTTATTTCATTATATTGAAATCTTTCACTTTAGATGAAACATGAGAAGATATCCCATTAAGCATTTAATTGATGGATGATTGGATTGATCACTTTCCAGTCCTTTGATGGTAAAAGCAGCGATTTTATATATGTAGTATTAAGAAGTTGCCTATGTTAATGTAGTCTATAGGGGACTTGTCACATGACTGATCCCCTGGAATGTGCTTCGATCTTACAAGTTACATCATATGACCGATCCCCTGGAATGTGCTCCTATCTTACATTATCTACGAATCTACCAAGAAAACTTCATGTGCAAAAAAAAAAAAACCCTTAAGAGTGCGAACTTACTTCATGCTTATTATATCATCAAATTTTTAACGTTCTTCCGTATTCCAATTCTTATGCATGTTATATGTATGGTAAGGCAAGATAGTAATACGTAAGGAACAATATTGATGGAAGTAAAAATACAACTACAAAACTACAATTGAAAAATGATACTGTAAACTATATGCATGTCCCTTTATATGTTTTTCTTTGATTAAGTGTCCGACACCTTGTTCCTGAGACTGACAAGCATGCCCCATTGACAGGTCTACAATTGAGAGTTACCCCCATTTGCTGATAAAAGCAATTAATCAAGGAAGTTGGCACCTTTTTTAATTCTTGTGAATGACTGGTGCTAAAGGGGCATTGTTAAATATTATCCATTAACACAATGCTTTGTATGCAATATTTAAGATTTAGATACTAGGGCAACAACAAAGAGTTAGGTGTTGATCTATGGTTGGAAGAGCTGCCATGGTCTTCAGTGTTGTGGAGTTGATGGTTGAAAACTTCAAATGGCACTTAATACTTTCTTTTGGTTGAAGAGATGAAATTTATTTCAAATGAAATGAACTGGATTGCCCTGTGGGTTGATCTAATGGAATATAAACGTCAAAACTACCTCATTTCAATAATGTATAGGGAGTTGGTGGCTCTTCCCCTGGTTCCAAGTGAAAACTAGAAGATTGAGTATTTCCCTGATCCGGTGGCATGTAGATCCAGTTGCACGTGGTTGACCATGTGAGGGCTGATGATACTATAGTATAACTGGAGGCACACACTCTGTCTGATTACATAAATCTTTGACAGGTATCTGCCAATAAGCCATCTGAAATAGCAAGGGAAGGTACTAGGTTCAACTAACTAAATAATAGTTAGGGTGTTACTAGCTAATTCAATGAAGGTTGTTCATTGTTATCAATTGATTGAAATAATTTATTTCTTAATTGTTTTTAAATTAAATTTTATCAAAGATTGATTTCAATTCTTACTAGAGAAATCAGTAGAAGCAGTAATGAAGTAATGGAAGAAAATATGCAGGAGATATACTAGTTGTCACCCTCCTCAATTGCTGCTCTCCCTGACGGCGGCGAACCCACTGGTGAATTAAATCTCCTGGTTGATCGACAACCCATGTCCTGGTTGACCGTAACCCCTTTGTCCTGGTCGATCAACAACCCTCGCATCAGTCGATCAATGTGATCCCATACCCCATCGGTTTAATCGATTGACCACCCTTGATCGCATCCTCTTGATCTCAAACCAGGTCGATTGACAAACCCGTCTAAGTCGATTGTCATACCAAACCAAATCGATTGCCCCTTCCCGCCCTCTTCCACGATCGATCACACTTTCCCTATCCATTTGGAGTCGATCACACAACATCTCACAACCCCTACCAGTCCTCAGGTTGATCAACGCCTCTCTTCACCCTCAACCTTCTGTGGGCCAACTGTGATCGCCTGCCAGAAACTGCATTAGATCAGATCTGCGGCTGTTGAACACTTGCCACTACCGTAGTTACCAACAACTGAACCACCTTTGCCGTCGTTCCTATACCACCAGCACCGTCAAGCACTTCCCTATCACTGCTGCACGTCGTCGCTTCCCTCACAGGTTGTTCGTTCCTTCTCTATCCATCGTCCAACCTCGCACCTCCCCTCCAGTTCTGATCGTGAATAACAGTCGAGGAGACAAATTTATTTGCCCCTACTGTTTGGTTGTACCACCATATGGTTCTAAGTCCTCTTTTGATGAGGATCATCAAGATGTTTGCAGCCGAGTGGATGGACTTGTACTACCAAGGATCTTATTTTTCTGGTTATGATGCTGTTGTTATTCACCACCACAAGATGGATAATGTACCACCGCAGAACAATATTTATGATCCAATTTGACATATTTTTAGACAAGTTTGCGCACAACATTTAAATCAAGCAGTGGATCTACTTTGAGTCAGGATTTTTATTGAACTTATTTTTGGTGCCAAAATTTTAATTTGATTCTTTGGGGTACAAGCAACTACAAAAGCAAAGTCCGAGGTCGACTTTTGGTCATGCACTACGCCTTGTGTTCCCTAAGTGTCAACTTGTGTTCGTCTGATTTCTTCGACTTCAAGCTTGAAGATGAACTTTAACTCGGGGAGATTGATGCAAGCAGTACTAACAATATTATGGGTTAGTTTAATAATATTAATATTAAGTGTATTTGGGCCTATTTAGTAAGAGCTCAAATAATAGTTAGGGCATTATTAGCCAATTAGGGTTAGGTTTGGTTGCTTGTTACAAAAGTCGGGGCAATTATTAATAAAGCGAAGGTTGTTCATTGTTAAGAGTTAATTGAATGAAATAATATTTATTTTCTTACTTGTTTTTGCAATTAGGGTTTATCGTAAATTATTTCAATTCTTACTTCATATTTGAATTCTTGCATATTTCAATTCTTGCTTGGTTGTAGTTTTAGTTCTATCAATATTAGATACTGGTTATTGTTTGGATTTAGGTTTCAGTTAGATTGTCAATGAATTATATTGACATCAGGGCTTATTTCAGGTCAAATGAGTTTTTTTTTTAATCTAGGAAGTTCTAAGCTTTCACGCAGAATCTGAGAAAGCTTTTCGAGGTAGATTTTTGACCTGAAGTGAAGACCCAAGAAGCACTAATTCAGTGAATTCAAGCTCAAAAATCATCATGCAATATTTGATTCCATGATTAATTTGTTTCAAAATCACACTAATGGATTAATTGCTTCTTGTGTAATTTGTTTTCTGTTGTTTCCTTAGGAATTCACTTTTATCTTGAAGATGACAAACTAAAGTGTGGCACTTCTTGTCTAATTTATGGCTGACATATATGTTTTTATATCACAGGTTAATTTGCTATTGACTCGATGGATGAAGGACTTGGAGAAAATATTTTATGGTAACGTTGTTGCATATGATAAGGCCTTGCTTCCAGAAGCTAAGCGGGATGAGCTTACAAATGTCATTTGGAGGTATGAAATCCATCAGAATGATAGTTTAGCAATGTTTTACGAGTCATTCTACTCTGACTCAATTTGTGTACTCAAAACCTGTGACACGACGTGGCAACATATGTAGCATGATAAAAAATCAAGATATACAATGTCATTGAGATGATGGCATAGACATTGCCATGTCATCGAGTACAAGTTTTTGAGTACAAAAATTGAGTAAAAGTAGAAGATTTGATGTTTTATAAATTAATCTCCTACTTGGTGTCAAATTGAATTTAGATTGCTCATCTTGCCTTATAGAATCGAATAATCACGAGTTCGCCCATTCCCTTAAAATACTCCTTTTTAGAGTTTTATATTCGAGCAAAGATCAAAGAAAGGTAAGATAAAGGAATATCTTTAACTCTTTGTTTGGATGACATATTAAGTGGGTTTTAGCGCCTAGCTCAGTTGGTTGACATGTAGCAGTGCTTGATGTATACTATTGTTGCTGGTGGTCAAGCATTTTTTTCCCCTTGCTCACTTGCCTTTCTTCATTTCTAATAAAATAAAGAAGGAAAAACAAGAATTTTCTAAATCCATGAACCTAAAAAATTGGCTCACTCTATTATAGGGTGGAGGACGACACTTGTCATCTCAAAACGTATATGGTCAACTATTATGTAGCCTGACCCTCATCCTCCGACAAACATATGTGGTCAACTTATATGTGGCTTACCATTAGGGGGCTGATCCCCAATATATCTTCATGTTCTTAGGTTGTTGAAGGTGGGATAGGTTTAATGATGTAAGTGACTAAGCGGGTTAATTAAGTATTTATTATTTGTAATTGGTCTAGTATAGTAAAGCCCATATTAGTTAGAGTTAGGGTCTGTGTAGTTAAAACAACATTATAACACCGATATAACTCTTAACGGGGGTGAGCCGTTACGTTATGTCATATCACGTTATAGTATAATAGTTCCGATATAATGACGTTATATGGCCGTTATTGATATAACGTTTTTTTTTTTTTAATAATGTTGTTTTAACGTTTTGTTCTAATAAATAAAAAAAATCACCCATTTCATTTTTGATAGAACCAAAACTCTAGACTCATTGAAAAGAAGAAGGACCAGAGTTCATCATCGCCAATCGACAGAGAACCAGACCTCACCGTTTGACAGAGAACGAGAGAAGAAGGGAAGAAGATGAAGAGTCGATCGTACTCTCTGTTGCGATCTCACTCTCATACGAAGGGAATATGTTTTTTGTTATTGAAAATTTAATTTTATAAACATGATTTACTTTTTTGACTCCATAATACATTAATACTATGTGGGGGGGATTAAAAATATATTTAAAAATTATTTCGTTATATACCGTTATATCTCGATATATCCTATAACGCTCTTGGACCGTTATGGGCTCGTTATCCGTTTTAACTGCATAGGTTAGGGTTAATTACTTGTGAAAGAAGCATTAAACTTATAAATAAGGCTTGAGAATTAGATTGTAGTTGGTTGAGTAAATTGAATAAAATTTATGTATGATTATTTAACTCTTTAAGGGTTGATCATAGTTAGTCTAGCTTTAGTTTAGAGTTCATCAACTGGTACCAGAGTCGAAATGCTTCTCTTATGTATGCCAACACAAATCAAATTTGACAAGTACGTACAAGAAAAGGTTTGAAAGATAACAAAAAAAAGTAATTGAAGCTATGGAAGCATGAAAAACAATGAAAAATCTTTTAGATGTTGAAAGAGAACATGATATAATCCGCAGAGAGGAAGCGGGACGCAAGAAAAAAGAGGATTCGAAGAACAAATTAGCAGGGTTGCAACATTGGATTCAACGAGAGATCGCGTAGACGATGGAAAGAGAGACAAAGAAGATTGAATAGTTGATTACAAAACTCTTGACAGTCAACAAGGATACCAATGAGCACCCACAAGAGGTACTCGTTGGCCCCAAACACTAGTGAGCGACCGCTGGAAACTAGCAAGGAGCAACCAACAGCGTAGCCACAGACAACACCTTACCGGCTCGGTTGATAGCATAGCCCCATCGCCCACCCTTCTCTTATGCCGCCACCTACCACCATTGTCCATACCTCATCGCCCCTTTCCAAACCTAATCGCCCCACCTCCCACTCGTCACAGCTTCCAATCCTCCCCGCCATATTGGGCAATCCCATACCCCAACGACAACCTTTCCACGCCCCATTGTCACCTCGTCCTCGCCACAAAAACCTATTCTTGAATCCCTACGCCATCCCAACCTCGTATAATCCACATCAAGCCTTTGGGCAAACAATTTTTTACCATACTTTCGGCATTTGATTGAACCCAAGCTTTCTCCCACACTACCAACTTTCAAACTATTATGGTTTTTCACCTCATCTCCTTATTCCATCTTAGATTGAATCCTATAATGAGGTACCCGCGATTTGGTGTATCCCACAGTTATTTGTTGTAGATCGGACTGAGCGTCTATAGGAGCATGTCAGGCAGTGTGTGGAAGAACAACAACGTGATCCTAATCCTCCTTTGCCACCTGCGCATGATACGAGATAGTTCTGATATCATTTGGATCTCGGTCGAAGATTTGGGAGAGGATGTAATCCTCCTTTTTTCCCTCCTAACTTAGGAGATCAGAACTGTGACGGTGGAAATTTTCTTGAGAACGATAAGTTTGCACGATTGATAGTAGTGACGGAACGAAGGGATGAGATGATATGAGTTTGAAGTTGGATGTGCCTTTTAATGATGGAGTGGAACTTGGCAATGCTTTTGTGGATTGGTCCTTGGAGATGACCACATCCTTGATTGTAAGAACATGCGGAGATTGAATGCAATACAATTAGTGGCTACCAAGTTGAAGGGCACTGCCAACATTTGGTAGCAGGAAAAATGTGCAAGTAAACAATTGCAATGACCTCTACGCGTTGATGCATGCTGCTTTTGTCCCGTTGAATTATGAGCGTGATCTCTTTGCTCACTTGATGAGAGTTACACAGAATGAGTGCATCGTTACTAATTACGCCACTGAAGTCAAAATTGTGTGTATGTAAGCAAAGCCTCAAGAGCTGAAAAGACAAACATCTTTCTGTTTCTATCACAGGTTGGGTGCAAGGATCAAGTCTATGACCCTTTTAATAGTTGAGAATATGGAGAAACACTCGGCCACTAAGCTTTAGCTCCAAGCCCGCTCTTAGAAAAAGCCTTTGGCGACTCTATCCTGCACTTTCATTGCCTTTCGGCAGTGGCCTAGTATTGATGTATCTCTTAAATGCTTTAGATGTGGTCAACTTGACCATGTTCAGAGTAATTGTCCCAAAGTGAAGTCCGTCCTATTGACCAATGAGATTGATGGCCAAGTACCTCAAGTTGATGGTGAAGGTGAACTCATTTCCTTAGTTGCTGAAGGCACAACATGCACTCTTGAAGCTTGTGGACAAACTTTTTCAACCCAGAGAGGATGATGTAAGCGGGTTAATTATGTAATATTATTTGTAATTGAGCCTAGTATAGTAAAGCTGATATTAGTTAAAGTTATGGTTAGTTACTTGCCACAGAAGCCAATAGGCATATAAATAAGGCTTGAGAATTAGATTGTAGTTGGTTGATTAACTGAACAAAATTTAAGTTGATTTGTCTGTGTTAGGGTTTTTCATAGTTAATGTAGCTTTAGTTTAGTTTAGAGTTCATCAAAATCAAACCTTGGAGCTTGGTAAATTTCTACTTTTCGATGAATGAATGATGCCCGCACCATTGAAGGCCATCAAGGGCACCTCTGAAATCACTTATTTCTTATAAGTGATAGAGTGACTGAACCTTGTTGAATGATTAAACCTGGGGACTCCTTTTTTCCTTAGATCAGCAAAACATGCAACCAGAATATGATCACTAGTAAAACAAAGGGGAGCAGGAACTCACTGACAAAGCAAAAATGAAACACCAGAAAACATAAAAGAAAAAAGTAACTCGCTGACAAAGCAAAAATGAAACACCAGCTGAGAAAATATAAATGCATCATACTAAATCTCCAAAGGGATTAGCCTAGCTAAAAAACAATATCAGAAAAGGATTCATGATTCAGAATTTTCAAAGCACCCCTCCTGTTGCTGCTGTTCTTGCAAATTGTAATCACTTCTGCCTATTACTCTGATACGAAATTATGATTGTATGTGTGATAGCATCTACTAACCACGAATATCAATGAACCTCAGGATACCTTTTTTTTTTTTAGCTTCTGGGGTCTATTTCTTAGTTCTCTCTTACTAACTGGAATCAAAGAAGTAGTAGATCTGTTCTGCCCAAAATGGGAATGGGCTGGGGTTATGAACTTATAATCATGGAATCGAGTCAAATTACCACCATAAACAAGTGATGCGAGGAGGCCCATTAAATTAATCCATTGGTCAAGAGTATCTCTCAGTGGAATAGCCCCACAGTCCCCCTCAGATGTTTTCTCATATTTGTCGCGACAAAAAACAGGAGGCGGATGCCAATGGATTCAAGGTGATCTTTTGAGAACTACAACTATAAAGAGCTCACTTGACCACACCTAAAAAACTAGAGACAACCTTGATTTATTGGGAGCAATCTCTTTGAACTTATGTAACAAGTCAAGGACATTATTTATACAAAAGAATGCACATCGACACATCATGTCGGGTATGTGTCGACACTCATGGATACTTCATGCTTACATCATCAATTTTTTCACATACCCTTCAAATGTTTCAATTATTTACAAATGTTATAAACATTTTATGGTAAGTAGTATATGGGTAGCACTAGTGTCCCACAAGTGATGAATATTATTAGTAATTCAAAACATATTATTAAAAAAGTAAATAATACTAAAATGTACAGGCATGTCCCGAGTGTATCTTGTATTTTTATGACATGTCTGACACCTCTTATTCGTATCGGATACCCGTATCCATGTCGTTGTTACATAGCTTTGAATAGATCCATAACATGTATATTTATTTTTTCGTTTAAAAAAGGGGTCTTTCTTTCTTTCTCAGAGAACGTATCTTCGAAACCAATGATCACATGCTTTAGTGTATCCTTGTCTTCAACCAAATCACCAAAACTTCTTCCCTATTCACAACATGTTTTGGGTGCATGAGCAGCCATTTTTGCACCTAATAATTCAAAGGAGCATAAGTAGATAATGCAAGAGGTTAGAAGAATGAGTGAAAGTTAGAGATAAAGACAAGGGAAAAATACGGCGGAATTTAGAATTAATACTCCCTTCAATTCAGTGCTTGACTGTGTAGAAATATGGTTTGCTGCTGATATGAATAGATTCAACTTGTCTTTTTGGGAAAGTGGGTTGTGGATGGATATCAAAGTACCTTTGTGGGTGTGGGGTCACTCATGGATCATTTTTGAAGACTCCCAATTCTCCTCTCGTATTTTTGACTGGGAGACAATGTTCACAATATAAATACTTGATCTAATATTTTTCGGTCTAGCTCATAGTGGTCTCTTCCCTTCTATATGCTAGTTTTTCATTAATGAAATACTCTTGTTTTATTCATTAAAGTAAAAATAACGATAAAGACAAAAGGGAAGAAGATTAATGAAAGAAGGGCATGATAAGGAGAAGATGAGGATGAGGATAAAAACTAGCTAGAGAGATGGATAATTCAGTTGTTCATTGATAATTGATGGTACAAGCTTCACCAATCTTGCCATTAACTATGCAAAAGAGGGAAGCAAGCTAACTTAACCTGTCATTGCACTCAGTTCGAGGAGAATATTGATCATCTTATTTCTACTGTTATTACTCTAAATAAAATAGGTATCAGGCCACTTAGTTGAATCTGCCGTCAACAACGGCACAGAAGTTAGCTTTGTTATCAATTAGTAAATCGGAAATGCTTGAACCTTTTGACTTTTTGTTATTTAGTGTGTCATGCAAAATAAGTATGAATAAAAAAATCTATGAAAGTCACTGTGACTAGTGAATAATTCTCTGTAAATGTCCATTCTAACTTCTAAGTTCTCCATTTATCCAATAATATAAAAACTCAAATAAGGTCAAACTAATCGAACAAATAATATAACACTCCTTGGTTCGAACAAATAATATAACAAATAAGTTCTCCATTTATCCAATAATATAACACTCTTGGGTTCGAATCTGTCGGTGACATTTGGGGCGGGAAGAGTTAAGGGAATTTAAAAAAAAAAGATTTTTTGTTACCAACCTAATTAATAGTTAAAATGATGATAGCTTCTTTTCAACCGTAGCAAATTTTGTAAGGAGTTAGGGATGATAAATCTCAACGTCACCAAACACATCATTTGATAATGCAAAAGGTTTATGTAGCAGATCGGTGTTGGAAATGATGTATGCATGTTTTGATAATGCCACTATGCTTAACTTGCATTTTCAGGAATGTTTTCTCGGATGATGGTGCTCCAATGCCGGACTCTGCTTCACATGTGGTACAAGTATGATCTTATCCCACACTTCGATTTTAGTTGTACTGAAAATGCACAAATTTGAAAGGCATCAAGCATGCTAAAATATGATGCAATTCTCAGTTTCCTGTTGGATAACCTTGAGTTTGCAACAACAATCGTAGTAATACACATTCTTCAACATATTTAGCTTGAATGAATTTAAAATATTAAGCTGACACTAGCCTGTAGATTACTTTCATTAAATGTATGAAATCAACATTTCTAATCCAGAATCCAAATTATTGGAGTGTTCAAATTAATGCATCTCAGGATGTAACTGCGCAGAATGTCATCTCTGAAAACTTTCTTCTTGATAATCATCCAGTGGTTAAGAGCATCAGTTTTGTTGAGGTTATGGATAATGCTAAGGGCCATATTATTCAGTATCTTTAGCATTTAAGCTAGCACAACTAAATCACTTCCAACTTTACAGGCCATGGCAAGGTACGTTCGTCAAGAATTCTACTGCATGTCATTAACAGGTAATGACTATTTCATTCATGCTTTGATAGCAATGCCGTTATTTAATACTTTCTTTGTGATCCCCCCCTCCTTCACGTGCCGCTTAAATTGCAGTACTGGACTGTAAACAATATCAAAGTTTGATTAATACCAATTCAGTATTTGATGACAATATGCATATGTTCCTTTTGAATGCATATATTGGGTTGTCTACCACCCATTTTGATGTTATATGCATGTATCTAAGAAGGCTTCATCGTTATCTTTGAATGTGCAGATAAGGAAGCTGTATTTTCGGGTAACTTCTTATTCACCCCTTTAGAGAATCCACTGCTTGATCCTTTAAAGAAGAAATCCTGAGGGAAGTCGTGCAGTTGCTATCTTCTTTTTTCACTGTGTTCAAACAATTATTTTTAAATAAATGGCCTTGTTCTCCTGGATACATCCAATTCTTCTGAAGCAATGAGAATATTGAAGAATCACGCAGACTTTGGAAGATTACAGATAAAAACATATACACATATAAGTGGATCACTGCACAGAAGAATCGAAGAAGAGTTTATGTTTCTCTGTCACTGCTATATCTGATTCCCTTCCGTGCTCCCATACATTATGTAATGCCTAGATTACCTTTCCATGATAAATCTGTGCCAACTCTGTAGACTGAATTTAAAGCTTTCATTATTACCAGTGTTTATACCCATTCTCAATGTTGGTGTGATATTGTAACAATTGTTAGTTGATTATTTATTTATTCGAAAACAATAGTCATTATGTAATGACTAGCTAGTTCTTGAATGCATGCATACGCACTCAAAATATGATATGATCAATTATGTAAATATTATTGAAAGTGGGGTATTTTAGGAAGATAAAAAAATGAGGTCAATTAAATAAAGTTGTTGGAATTTTCTTTATTTTAACTTTTACTTTTAAATTTGCCACATAATAATATTTTAAATAATTAGAGTTAAAAATTTCATAAGATTTACCTATAGTAACCGAGAATCGAAGTGAATGGCAGAACTGTAAATTGATAGCATTTTTGTAAATTGATAGCATTTTTGTCTATTTGTAGGGCCGAAAGAACAAAAGTTAAAAAACACAATCTGTCTAATTGAGCCTTGCTAGAGAGTTAGGCCGACAGCGCCAAGTCTGTGCCAAGCCGGTCCATCACCATCCATCGTCCTAGAGATGATGAAAATGAGTCCATTTCTAGAATGATGGATGGTGATGGGCCGGCCTGGCGCTATCGGCCTGACTCTCTAGAATCAGGGGCCTAAAATGGGCCACGTGGGGTCAACTTGATCGTTGTTATTCACTTCCCTTGAAATATCTAGAACATGTGCGCGCGCGTGTATATATATATTTTAAAATTTTAATAATATAATAAGGAAATAATAAAAATTTTAATAGTAAAATATCGTAATCAAAGATTACACTCTCACTATTGGAAAGGGATATATATAATTTATATATAATTGGGGGACTTCATATAAACTTTACTAGATTCTTAGGTAATTAATCATTATTTAAGAGGGTCTAGTTTTATTATAAAAATTATTAAACGTGGAGGGTAAAAAGGAAAATTCATAAATTAGATCTAAAGGCCTATTTATAGTTTATGGATAATTAGAGAGCATCAGATAAATTATGTTAGGGACTTGGGTATTAATTAATCAATGTTTAAGATAGATTGATTTTGATTGTAAAAATATGAAATGTGAAGGGCAAAATGAGAAATAAAAAATTTGATATAATAGCCTATTTATAATTTATAGATAATTGAAAGTTTTAAATAAATTATACGAGGGGTTTAGGTATAATTAAGCAATGTTTGAAATATGATGATTTTGATTGTAAATAGTCTGACTTTAGGAGGATAAAATGGTAAACATGTGTAATAGTATTTTTTTTAATTTAAAAATCATAAATACCATTGTCACTGTTTACCTAAATATTGATTTTGCTTGTAAATTGTAAGAAATTTAGAGGGCATAATAAAAATCAAAACTTTCGAAGAAATATGTATTGTTCGTCCGCGCCTTCTGTCATTATAGCAGTACACATTTATAACACTAACAAGCGGCAAAAAGAAAAGTATTTTCCTTGACCATGAAACATTTACAGCTTACACAGCTTAGCTCGGACAACTTTATATAGATTCTATCATATGTATTGTATCATGTATCGAAAATTCAAATTTAAGATACACGTTCTTAATGTATCTTGTATCTTAAGGTGAGATGTAAAAAACATAAATATGAAATTATTACTACATATTGAAATATCCAAAGGACATTAGATTTATTTAAGCAAGGCGAGCAAAAAATACATTCACTTAGAATGGTTTTTGATTAACGATAAATGTTTATTATGCTTTGACGCTAGTCAACTTTAAGGCCCTGCTTCTCTTGAACGTGAAAAATTTATTGAGCTGGCCCCTGGCTCATAGCCTTGAACCATATATCAATATTTTCGAGAGCTCAAGCCTAATTATTGAAAACTTGATCAAATTTTGGGTTTCATAACTTACTATAGATCAAACTTCTAAAATTAACAAATTAAGCACCCAATTATTTTGTATTATGGAAGAGCAATGATAAGAAAGAATGTCCACCAATTGTAGTTCAATTGGTCAGACATCCACTCTCTCTCTCTTTATGAGAGGTGTCACTTCCTTTTCTCCTGAGTTCTTTGAAAACGTCTTCTCCGCAACTATGTCAGCAACACGCTGAAGCACTTTGCCAGATGTTGATGTCTTTGATTTTGATGGTTTACTGTCCTCTTTCTTACTGCTAGCATCAGCACTATCACTTTGTTCGCTCTTTGATCCGTCCTTCAGTACACAGCGAAACATATAGTTTAAAATGTCAGTGTAAACCATTTTAAGATGAATGTAAAACCACAATTTGCTATCTTCTGTTTTCACTGTGTTCGAACAATTATTTTTAAAAGAATATAATGTAGAAAATAAACGGTCTTGTTCTCATGGATACATCCAATTCTGATGAAGCAATGAGAATATTGAAGAATCACGCAAAGAATTTGGATGATTAGATATGGAAAAACATATACACATAAGTAGATCACTGCACACAGAAAAATCGAAGAAGAGTTTTTGTTTCTCTGTCACTGCTATATCTGATTCCCTCTCGTGGTTCCATACATTATGTAATGCCTAGAATACCTTAACACGATAAATCTGTGCCGAATCTGTAGACTGAATTTAAAGCTTTCATTATTACCGGTCACTTCAAATTTATTTGTGAATACCTTATCCGCTGCTAGTTTTTATTGATTTTAGATACATAGTTATTCTCTAAGCATGTCACTTCACTACACTAAATAGACATTTTTGTAACAACCTCAAAATAGTAACACTTTTAAGCTATAACAATTCACAAAACAATTTTACACATTTTCACAAACAAAGTGATATAATAATTGTATCACCATGAATAGTATGGTCCCACAAGTGATACTATTCATAGTTATCTAATTTATTGTATTTTTTTTTTTTGTGTAACTATTTTTTATTTTATTTTGGCTAAATTTAGTTTTGACTTGAAATTGTTTGTTGGATTGTAACAGCTCAAAAATGTTACTGTTTTGAGAGTTGTTACAAATATGCTAATTTGGTGTAGTGCTTCATTTTCTCTGAGTTCTTTGCGTTCTTTGCAGACGTCTTCTTCACGACTATGGCAACAACAAGCTGAAGAGCTTTGCTAGATGTGGATGAAGTTGTCTTTGATTTTGACGGTTTATTGTCCTCTTTCTTACTGCTTGCACCATCACTACCACTTCCTTCGCTTTTTGATCCGTTCTTCAGTACACAGTGAAACATATAGTTTAAAGTGTCAGTCGATACCACTACAAGAAGAAAGTAAAACCACATCTTGTGACATATAAATTAGTAGGATGACATTGTTAATGATATGCTGAAGTAGCAACATAAATCTTTTCTTGAAATAACAAAACAAACTGAATAGTGAACATTCAACTCAATCTAGATAGTAAACACTCTAAAATTACCGATGGTTCTAGGTCTGACATGGGTTCTTTGTCAGATGACATATTCTTTAAAAGCACAGCGAAATCACAAGACAAATCTAAAACCTTAGAAATTCCAAGCATGTTGCGAAAGATGCAAAGCACTTGCTTGATATTTATAGTTTCTCTAATAGAGGATCTTATGGCGCTCATGCGAAGTGCATCATTTGTGCATGATCAATTTATTAGGGTTGGCGATAAAGGGCTTTACAGAGCTTACAAATCAAAATGGTGTTTGGGGTTAGAGATAAAAGATGGTTAGAATTGAAAGTTACGGAAGATGTTGATGGTGGATATTCATTATCAACAATAACATGTTTCTAAATAAGTTGCAAGTAGAAGGGAAAAAAATTGCACAAAAAGGTGAAAAAGTTTGTGAAATGCATGTGGTGGAGAGATAAAATTTGTGTTTTTTAAATGAAAATCGTCATAATTATCTACTTAGTTGGCAGATTTTAGTAAACTTGGTATGGTTGAAACTCATTTTTGAAGATCTTTCTAATGAAACCACACTAATACCAACACTTAAAGTCATAAAACCAATCACTAATACAAACACTTTTTAAATATGCATTTCATGCTATATGCATTTTTTCAAAAAAATAATTGTAATTTAATGCACTTCACGTCTCAATTATTTTCAATATTAAGATGCATTCAAGCTAAGACCGTGAACTTGATATTTTGGAAAATCAAAGTTTGAGGAGGATTAATTGTGGCGGCTTTAAAATGTGTTTTTTCCTAATTGTTTAGAAATTTAACCCATATTTTTACCTATTGCCACGACTCACCTTCTATCGTGCCAACATGGAAAATACACTAGTAAATATAAAAAATAGAAAAGGTTCTCAAACTCCCTTGTCACCAGGTTGCATTTCAACTCTCTAGGGTGCTCACATAAGACCCCCAATTAGAATAACAATCCCTTCTAAACCCCTACCCTATTAACTCTTTAGACCATTTGTATTTGTTTTGAAATCATTATCTTAACTTGTTGCATGATTATTAGGATTCGAAAAGTGAATTGTTTTTAGTATCAAAGCCAGGTTGCATGAATTTAAGTGATTTTGAAAGTATTTACAATTTCAAAAGGATATACAATGCGGCCACAACAAGTACCCACATAACAAGTAATCAACATTGTATCCTTAATTTTTTTTTTTTTTTTTTTGCGACACTCAAAATAGTATAATTGATGAGATAATTTAGAACAGAGAAACCCTCTGAAAAGAATATAATTCTAACTAATCTTTTTCCAAAAAAAGGCAAAGCTCCTTTAAAATGAATGGATAAAATTGAGTCATCTTAGGGTTTATAGATACAACAAGAACTCCTAAAAGCTCTAAAACAAAAAGATTGAAAAGAATGTAAACTTTTGCCTATAAAGGATACAAGTTCTTACGGATTTTAATCTCGATACAAAATTAAGAATCTTAAAATAAACTTGATTTCTTAAATAGTAAACAAAAATCGGACCCTTTGAAAGACATTTAAAAAATGGTTGATAAAGTTTTGATTAATCAACATAATCATTTGACCACTGAAGCAATAAAAACTTCATCGAGAAATTCAAAGCTCGAGATAAAATTGTTCTCTCTGAAATTCAAAACAAACTTTTAGAAATTGAAAGAATTGTCAAAAATTTAGTGTACAATCCAAACAAGCCCAAACCTCTAGAGATCGAAACAAAAAATTAAAGAACACTTGTTAAAAGTTTAGAATATGACTCTTCCTTTAATTTCACCAAATTAAGCGTATTCTAGAAATTCTATAGAAAAAGTTATGAGCTCTTTTGAGTTTAGCCATCCAATTATGGTTACCTCAGAAACAGATCTAAAAAGTCGTAGAAAGAGAAATAATTAAATTGGTTAATAAATGCTTCCATTGTTCATAATGAAAGCTTATACCAAATAAACCAATCCTTAGGACAGATCAAACAATATTCACCTCTAAGGGTCCATTTGGTTGCACGAAAAATGGACATAGAAATTGAAATCGTTTTCATGAAACCAATTTCGAGACCTCCCTCTCGGACTTGGATTCTCATGAGCAGTGAAAAAACAATCTTATGAAGAATCAATTTTCTATCAGTAAATAAACAATCAAGCAGCGAAAATCTGCATAACAAGATAAATGAATTCCAGAAAATGGCTAAAGAGACCCTAAAGATAAAAGGATGAAGTTATGTGTATACAAGTCTTCTAGTAAAAGACCTTAGTAAAAGAGTGTCATATTCTATAGGACCTAATGAGCCATTATTCTTCAAGCAGGCTCGTAACAGAATTATTTCTTAGCAGGAGGTTTAGAGTAAAAGACTTGGAAGAAATAAAAACTACTGAAATCGAAGATGTAGTTGATAAAATAAAGAAATATAAGGTTTCAGACTTAGATTTCAAACAATTGTATAAAATGGGTCACCTAGACAGGCTAATTGCCCATAGATTCAAAAATATTGAGTTTACATCTTCTTGTATACCCAAGAAGAAACCGAACTTCATAGGTGCTAAAAACTATGGATTTAAATATCCGCATCTAAGAATTGTTCAAGTCACTATTAGCAAATCTGCAATTGCAGTCCTAACATATGAAAGGATCCAAGATATTGATAAATCCTTATTAGGAGTTGTCGAAGCAGGGTTGAATGAGCAAGTCATCTTCTTTATAATCCCCCCTGGTTTCATAGGTAGACATAGAAGATGCTAGTCAAGAGATATCATTGAACTTGAAAACTCATGGGATATCCCTTATACAAGGAATAGAAAGTCTGTCAGGTAGAAGTGTCACTCTTACAAACTAATGAAATCCAACAAACTTAAGCAAGAAAGGGACTAGCATCCTTTATTATGTTGATCTTAGGGATAAAATTATGAAAACTCAGTCAGTCACTTGGAAGCCAGTCCAATTTCCTCAAGAATTGAAGGTAAGAGAATCCCTACCTTTACCGAAAATGTATTTGTGAATTATGTCAAAACAATGTAAAATGTACAATGGAATATAAATCGTATATCGAGTATTGGGATAAGGTTTATGCTTTGTAAATATCATTTAAAGATTTTATCCAACTCATGAGAACCACTATCAAATGATAACAAAATTGAATTTAACTCATGAAGACAAGTCAAAGCTATGAAAACCAAGACAAACTAACAAAAAGAAGTCAATGCAAGTCAAGTTAACAATGTAAAAAAAATGAACTTTTACAAATGATTCAAAACTTGGAATTCAAATTCAAAGTTAGAATTTGGAGATATTCCTCATGAGAATGAAATATTTTCATGAGACATAATCATGTGATAAATGATCAAGTACTTTGCTCATGTGACTAAGGGTGTGTTTGGTTGCATGAAATCCTATGTCATGGGAATTCATGAGGGGACTCCTATATTTTAGGCTAATTTGATGTATCACTCCACATCCATTATTTGATTTTGTGATTAATAGTGAAAATAGAAGTCCCATGAACATGAGAATTACATGCCTTGAGGGACCAAGGAGTGGGATTCCCATGTTCGTGGGACTTCCATTCCCACCATTGATCACAAAATAAATGGTGGATGTGGAGTGATATATCAATTTAGCCTAAAAAATAGGGATCCCCTAATGGATTCTCATGGCATAGGATTCTATACAACCAAACACACCCGAAGGAATATCTTTTGTTTGGAAAAGAGTTATGGGTTAGGAAAAGTCGACTTTAATTCTTGAGATATCACTTTAGCAGATAGCCATTCTAATAAAACAAGTAATTGTTTTGATTCTAGCCGTTCTGAAAACAAATAGTGATGCAAGTGAAGTTAACTTCAAACCCTATTCAATTGAACATATAAATAACGCTCAAGATCATTCACTTGGATTTATCTCTCATGTTCTCAAATTCTTGAAGCCATCATTCTGTCCCCTATTGGCCTTCCCTTTGAGAGATCCATTCACCTACTCAACACTCTTATCCCTATTGAGAGATTCATAATGTGTTAGGAAGAAACTCTTTGTCTTTTCATGAGCTACTTGGTTATCTAAAGAGAAGAGGAAAAAAAAGTGAGAAATAAGAATTGAAGGTAGCTTTGTATTGGTATATGACTCATTTGGAGAGTTGTTAAGTCTTCAACCACTTTATCTCATCCTTGAGTGAAGCTTCCATCTTCCATTGAACGAGGGAGCGAATGTAAAAGATCGTTTAAGCTTATTTATCTGACAAATGAGTGTTATTAGAAGAGATAAAACCCTTAAGTGTTAGTTTGCCTAAACTCTCTTTTACCCCTTGTGGGTTCTTGAATCCGTAGAGTGGATTCGTATGCTTAAGTGTCACATCGGTGACCCCAAACAAGTGATAAGCCTTAGTTGTGTTGCATCTCATGATGGTGTGATCCTTGGCTAATCGGTAAGTCTTGCGAATTACGAACATAAGACCAAGTTGTATCTCCAAGATCTCAAACACATGTCTGTAAGACTTGGTTGTCGTCATATTTCATTGATGATCGCCAAGGTGTTCGTAAGACTCGCGGAGTGGAGCATTTGGTTCGACTTGGTAAGTCTCCTAGGAATGTGTCGATTTGACCTTGCGAGGTTGTGGAACGTTGATTGAGAGTTGAGTTCTCTTTTGATCAAATAAACTTGAGGCTTACGAGCCTTTTCCACCGAGGATGTAACTAGTCAGAGCCAATAAAACTCCAACTTAGGTGAACCTAGTGTCTTTACCTGGTTTGCTTTCTTCTCCCCTTGATTCTATTTATTTTACCTTGCATGCTTAGCTAAGTTGTCTTTACGTTTCATAACTTATATTGCTTATATGTTCAACTTGCATGCATAGGATTTTTATGTGGGATTTGAAAAGGTTTTTAACTTAGTGTTCACCTTCACATATTTTCATTTAGTCCAAAGGACAAAAACTATCAGTCAAACTTATAAGAATAATAATTGAATAGTTTCAATCATGTTTGATAATAGAAAATGGGAATTGTAAGGAAGCTCAACAATCCATAGATATAGTAATTTTGAAAAACAACACCTTAAAACCATTAAAAGAATAAAATTTGAGAAGAGTTAAAGAAAGAGTCGTTAAAAGAATAAAATTGCGTATATACATATATTTATTAGGAAAATGACTTATAAGGTCTACTTTTTATAATTATAGACCATATCATAATCTAACAATTAAAAATGCCTCAAAAAGACTATTTTATTTAATTAAAGACTCTAAAAATAATTAGAAAGACATTCTTACCCTTAAGTGATCAATTTTTAAAATTTATTCACCTTCTTAAAACTAGTCATAGGTTCCAGATTTTTTATTTTTACTTCCAGATTACTCAACAAGAATCGATCAGTTGTATGTTAGGAACATGAAGCAACTTTGAAAAAAATATCAAATTGCGTTAAAAGATTGCATATTTCGCTACTTTCAATGTAACTAGAATTTAAATACATAAATAACAACACAACGTCAATATGTCTGGGAATATGGATATATTTGTCTTTTTACATAACTTTTAGCCATGGTTTTAAGTTTGTGGCCTTTAATAGTCTTGAATTACAAAAAGTATGCGTTTTGAGGCATTTTCACTTGTTAGGGTCTTATGTGGTCTACAATTATAAAAATTAGGCCTTATAAGTCATTTTCCCTATTTATTATTACTAAAATAACCTTAAAATTCAAAACTCAAAAAACCCAAGGCGGAGTGGGGAGTGGGCTGTGGATCCGTGATCCATTAAAATTCTACGGGGATAAATGACTAAATGAGACAGGGATGTGGATCAGTCAGAAGCCATGGGGGATAAACAAAGTGGCGTGTGATTGATTTTGTGAGAAAAAATAAACGGTTAAACGGGGCGGATGCGGGGATCCACCATCCCTAGCGGGATAGGGACGGATTTGGCAAAATCCTCACCAACCTGCTTGTTGCCAACCCTACCCTCCGTAGGTCTTACCATTCAACAATTCATTGATTCTTCGAATTTTGTAAGTACGTTGGTATGTCAATTATAAGATTAAATACATTTTGGTTAGCTCTCATTTTGACCTCCATCAATAGATTTAAAAGTTTTCGGTTTGCTTTGTGGTTTTATTATTTTGAAATGCTTATCAATTTGCTATTCAAAATTTTAAAGCGACATTCATTTGTATACATAAAAAAGTAAGAATTAAAATTTTATGAGGTGTAATGGATTTCTACAAAATTTTCCTAGATTGTTTTTGTGATTTTATGTTTTAACTAGAAAAACACTTCTTTATGTTAACTCTAATAAATAGATATAGAGCTAAATAAATTAAATTTCTAGTCCTAACAAAAACTTATTCAACGAAAAAAAGTGCAGTTAAAAGTATATATCAATCTATGTCAGAAATAGATAACATAACAACAAGGATTGTGATTTCGTTTTTCGTGTTAATTTCAGTTTCCCGATTTTAAGAAATATTTTGATGTGTAAAGAAAAAACGTAAAAATTTTGAGAATAAATGAAATATATATAATGAATTTCGTGAGTATATAAAATATGTGAAAAAAATAAAATGCAATTAAATAAATCTATTAACACATTAAATAAAACTTAAATACCAAGAAATGAAACAAACATAAAATCAATATATAATTAGGAAATAAGGGAATGGTTTAAAAATCAATATATTAGTAGAAGAATGATAATTAGAAAATCAGGGGGTAGTTTCAAAAATAAATAAATAATAAGATGAAATGATAATTAGAAAAAAACTTCAAAATTTATGAAAAAACTCCCGAAATTTTTCAAAAACCCCTTCGAAATAATGTAATTTTTGGTAGTTAGTTTTGTATTTTCACGAAAAACGAAATTTACGAAAAAATATCGAAATTTACAAAAAAAACATAGATATTGTTCAAAAAACCCAAAAAAAAATGTTATTATTTCTTTCGCACTTTTTCTTTTCATAATTTCAAAAAAACAAAATTATCGCCGAAATTTCGCATAATTTTGTGAAATCACATTCCTTGCATAACAATTGTAAAAATAAAATTGAAGGAACAACAAAATCATAATGTATCTTTATTTGTCATTTCGTTATATCAAGTATGTTGCAACCAGTTCCTTCCATAGCATGGTATAAATTTATTTTAACTGACAATTAATATATCCTTGAAGCGGATCACTTCCTTCCTTTCTACAGAACATCCATCGTACTAACTGCAATGGTGGTCACTAGTGGCGGACCCACAGAGGGACTACATGGGGCAACTGCTCCTCCTCAATTAAAAAAAAGTATATACCTAACATTTTTGAATTTTTTAAATATAATCATACAACCACCATATGATAAAACTTTATTCACTTGGAGTGTAAGTATTTCTCTCTTTCTCTCCCTCCCCCTCTCTCTCTCTCTATATATATATAGTCGTTGACCCTTTAATTATTTATTAATTGATGCCCGAAGGCTACATGATTGAGCCTATAAGGTTAACCAAACCAGGCCCGAAGGCTACAATATTGTTGCCACTTAATATCCTTGTCGCCTCCATCTCGCATGGAAACTTGCTTTCGCTCCGATCTATCGCCTCTCCTTTTATGAAGACTTGCTTTCGATTCGCTCCGGTCTAGTCCATCTAAGCAGCTGCATTCAATATCCAAAGGCTTATCAATAATAATCGGGCGAAAACTCACAAAATCCTAACTGGTGAGTCTTGAACCCATGGCCTCTCATAAGGATAGTGGATGTCCGACCAACTGAGCTACAATTGGATAACATATATATACTAAATATGTTTTTAATTCTCTCTAGTTGTTATCATCTCTGAATTTTTTTTTTAATAAGATGTTTTTATGCAGTTTTATGAATACACTAAAGAAAATTTATAGTTTATTAAAAAATTGTTTGTTCACAAGTAGTATGAAACCCAACAAAAAACAATTTTACATAATAAAAAACCCAGAAAATCTGAAATTAAAATCTAAGATAACAAACTATAAAACTCAATGAAAATATATATCATTATTCAACTCATATAAAATTCGGGGGTTTGATTTCCTGGTAAAACTTTTCTTTTATTTTAATAAACTTCTAATTAGGATCTTATTATCTTTGCACATTTCAGATTTTTCCAGATTAAACTTATAAATTTATTTTTATTATTTTGCAATTTTAATCATGTATTCTTGCTACTAGGCTTGTTTGCCTTTGCTAAAATGTTGACAACTTGTACATAATTTGGCTTACAAATTAGACCCGATTCAATTTGATATATACAATGTACTTTTTATAGCTATACAGATAAATGCACAGTACTAGATTAAGTACAATTAGAATTATATTTTAGATTTTAGTGTTTACTTGTAGATGTTAGTTGAAATTTGATATTAAATTATCAGCCTGGAGTAGAAAATTTTCTAGCTTCACCCCTGATATAACTTTTAATATTGAACAACAATCCCTTACCATTTTGCCCATCCTTTACTAAAACCATGGGTCTGCCATTGGTGGTCACCTTATCTTTGAAACCTTTAAACGCGACATCAGTTCCTATTTAGTTATCAGAGGTGGACACCATGGCCATGTTAAATTCTGCCTTCTGGGTGACACCATCACCACCAAGAGCAGATCTATACATTGGATAAGGGGGTCAATTGCCCCCTTAATTTTAAAAAAAAAACCCACTAAATAGTCATAATTTATATTTTGCCCCACTTTAAAAATTTAGGTTGCCTCCTTTTCGTAGAAGACGCCTAAGAGTAAGAAACCATAACAAACCCCTTAACAGATCTCAACATTACTTCTTTTTCTGTGTTGATTGAAGCTCCAATGGGTTGTTTGGGATTCCTCCTTCGTAACAATTCTTTTTTGGTAATAATCAGAGCGCTAAGCCACTAGCTCAAGTCCTATTATCCAAACCTTCTATAGATTTGGAGGAATCCCATATTAACAACATCTCTGTGGAGAAATTGGGTTGTTGTTTTGAAGACCAAGAAATTGGGTTCTAGGTCTTGCTATTTTGAAGACCAAGAGATTGGGTTCTGCGGAGAAATTGGGTTTGTCCACTGAAGACCAAGATTGGGTGTCGTGGAGAAATTGGCGGATCTGTCCACTGATCTGAAATCATTTAGTTTTGAAAAAATTCGTTTAGATAATGATAATCACGTGTCAACCCCAGCATATAAGTTGAAGTTTGGGTCTCAATTCGATTCTGTCAACATCACAAACACCACTGTTGCATCAACTACACCCCCTATTGAGGCTTCATTATCCCTTGAAATACAATGTCAATCTTCTTTGAACTTGAGCTCAACAACACAACCACCTATTTGTTTTGGTGCTTGTCATGTTGTTTATGGGGTAACTGACAAGAGGAAATGCAGGCCAAGAGGGATACGGAGAGGAGCTACGAGTTTGTGAAGATGGTATTGCTTCTACTCACAGAAATGCTAGTTTGATAGAGTTCGTAAATTATATTTATCGATTTATCTTAAGAAGTATTATCTATGATTAAATATTTTTTGCCCCCCTTTGTTGCAATCCTGGCTCCGTCCCTGATCACCACTAACCATGGGTGGATCTACCCTTTGGCTAAGGGGCCAGTTGCCCCACTTATCTTTTTGAAAAATCTCACTAAATTACTCATATTTTTTTATATTGTCCCCTTTAAAAGTTTAGGTTGCCCCCTTTGTATACATTCTTGGCTCCCGACTCCACTAAAAATTAAATTATGGGTTATTTTAAAAGTTTAGGTTGCCCCCTTTGTATACATTCTTAGCTCCTGACTCCACTAAAAATTAAATTATGGGTTATTTTAAAAGTTTAGGTTGCCCCCCCTTTGTATACAATCTCTGTTATCGATATGTTCGCGTTTTAGGGTCCGATATAGCCAGCTGCTATGAAACTGAGCGAATTAGGAGTGAAAGAGGAGTGAGATGAGGGGCGGAGTTCAGAGATTACTAAGAGGGTTTGTGAGGGAGAGAAAAGAGAAGAAGAGAGAGTGAGAGGGTGGGTTTGCTTGGAGTTAAAAAAGAAAAAAAATCTTTGTTTGGTTCGGAAAACCACGTTCAGAGATAAATTTGTCTTTTCAAACTTTTTTTTGCCCCCTTTGTCTGCAATCCTAGCTTCGCCCCTGCCACTAACCATATTGGAAGTTGTAGTCATCAGAAAATCTTTGGTACAAGTTATGGCTGCCTTGGCTGTGCTCCAAGATGGTTTATTGTTGTTTTTTGCCTCCATATCTTTCTTTGTTGTTTGCCTTGTCATTAGCACTCCCTTTTTTATAATCATCTTTTTGCATGCATCTAAAGCTTTCAAATGTTTTTTTTTTTTTTTGGAAATTAACTCTTTCAAATATTGTTTGTAAACCAGAAATGATCCATTGCCAAAAAGTAAATGACTATGTAGAAAAATAGTAAGATATTTAAAATTTGTTACCGAAGCTTGTTGAGCTGTGCTTTCTTCGCAAGATGACATTTTCTTCGTTGAAGGTGTGTGAAATCACTAAAAATGAAAATATATGAAGGTGTGTGAAATCACCAAAAAGTATATGACTATGCAGAAAAAATGAAGTATATATATATACTGGAACTGGATTTGTGAGGAAAATGCAAGGCTTTTGAATGGTATTTATAGGTTCTAATAAGTGACTGCACCATTTGTTTTTAAGTTTGTTAGGGTTGGTAAAAAAGGCTTTGCTCTTAGCTTTAAAGCGCAGGGTTACACAACTAACACACATTTGCTGATTCGCCTACAAAATTTAACTCAATCATAGTTTTTCTTTTGTGATAACGATCATGCTTGGTTTGATCACCCTACTCTGGCAGAGGAAATGAAAGCTTGGTGAAACAACTCAGTAGTTTCTGGCCACCCTGGCTACTGTTTATGGTGGAAACTTAAGGCTCTCAGATGAAACCTTAAAAGTTGGAGGACTAAAGTTTGGGGTAAGACAAATTTATGTATTCAAAATATTTCTGCTTTAATTGCTAATATTGATGCTAAGGAAGAGATCTGAGACCTGACTGCTGAGGAGAGGTCTTGTAGAATACAGCTGCATCAGGAGTGGGCAACATTAAGCAAAAGAGATGAGGAGTTTTGGCGGATCAGATAAGGGGTCAACTGGATTTGTCATATGGATCAGGGGTCCATATTTTTTCATAACTTGGCTAACAGACGCAGACTGTTTAACTCTATTGAAGCTCTTAGCATGGGTCAGGAGTTGGTAGTGGATGAGGTCAGCATCAAATAACTCTTGACCTCTCATTTCAAGGAGTTTGTTCTGCGAAAAGGAGGAGTGGCGACCGTTCTTCTCAGGGATTACCTTTAAGTCTATCCTGCAGCCTATGGCTACCTCCTTGGTGGATAATTTTTCAGAGATGGAAATTAGAGCGGCAATGGAAGAACTAAAATCCGAAGTTTCTCCTGGGCTTGATGGTTTCTCAATGGTGTTATATTTGAAAGTGTGGGACATAATCAAATTTGATTTTCTGAAAGTTATTGAAGATTTTACAGTGAGAAATTTTCTGGATTGGCGGTCGAACACCACTATTATCTCGCTAATTCCTAAATGTGCGAGAATACGGACAGTCAAAGACTTCAGACCTATCAGTATTTTGAATGGGCCTATAAGATCATTGCCAAGGTGTTGGCTAACAGATTGAAAATAGCTCTCCATTCAGTCATTTCTCCATTTCAAAGTGCAGCAGTCAGTGGAAGACAAGTGGTTGATAGCCCTTTGATTGCCAATGAACTTATTGATTCTAGGAAAAAACAAGGTGTTCCAGGGCTTGTTATCAAATTAGATTTCTCTAAGGCCTTTGACAATGTCTCTTGGAGATACTTGGATTTGGTAATGGCTCGCATGGGTTTTGACTCCAAATGGATTCATTGGCTTCACACTTGCAGATCTATAGCTAATTTCTCTCTGAAGATTAATGGTCAGCTGCACGAGTTTTTCAATAGCTCGAAAGGCTTGCGTCAAGGCGATCCTCTGTCTCCTCTTCTCTTTACTATAGCAGCAGAAGGACTAACCCAAATGGTTCTTAAATCAGTTGATGCTGGCCTAGTGAGAGGATTTTCTGTCGCAGAGGGTAGTCCTCCTGTTTCTATTCTTCAGTATGCGGATGATACTATCCTCTTTTGTGATGCCTCCGCTACTCAGGTTCTTGCTCTTAAAAGAATTATGATTTGGTTCGAAGTTATTTCAGGTCTGAAAATAAAACTTCCACAAATCAATGGTGTTGCCTATTGGAGAGTCCCTCATCCGCATCAGTTGGCGAGTTTATTTGGCTGCTCAGCGAGTCAGCTCCCAATTAAGTACTTGGGCATGCCTTTGGGTGCTAGGTTCAAAAGTAAAGCTGTGTGGGATGAGACGATCGAAAGGATGGAATCGAAACTCGCATCTTGGAAATGCAAATTTCTCTCTAAAACATGCAGATTAGCCCTTGTCAAATCCACATTAGCTTCTATCCATGTGTTCATTCTGTCTCTTATCAAGGTTTCCTCATCAATAGCGGCCAAAATGGAATAGATAATGCACAATTTCTTTTGGGGTTCCACTCAAAACTCTAGAAAGATGCATTTAGTGGGATGGGAGAAAATTTGTTGTCCAAAATCTCGAGGTGGTTTAGGCATTCGACATGTGTTCACATTCAATACTGCATTACTTTCCAAGTGGCTTTGGCGATTTGCAGAAGAAAATGACAATCATTATAGATAAATATGGGCGCAATAGATGAGTTTGGGAAAAGCGAACTAAGTACACTACCTATGGATGCTCTTTGTGGAAGTCCATCTTCCGGTGCGCAAGTGGTTTCTACCCTCACACATCTCTTCGATGTGGGAATGACGACCTCATCTCTTTCTGGCATGATGTTTGGTGTAGCAACCAAACACTGAAGGATCTGTTTCCAATGTTGTTTATCATTAACAACAAACAATATGAGAGTGTGAGCAATTTTTGGTTTAATGGCAACTCTTGGGATCTTTCCTTTCGAAGACCCCATAATACCGGGGAGTTAGAGGAGACATCCAATTTAATGCATCTGTTGGATAGACAGATGCCCTCAGAGGGATCTGATTGTTTGGTGTGGAAGGGTAAAGGTGTGAGCTTCTCGGTGAAAGAATTTTCTGATATGTTGGCAGTCTCTCATTATGAGACTTACTCCAACCCCTTCATTGCCTCTCACAAGAATCTGGTATGGGTGAAAAATCTTTTTTCTCTGGTAAATTCCTTTAGTTGGTCAGTGTTGTATGAGAGAATCTTGACTAAAGATAGGTTAAGGAACAGATGAATCCACACATGGAGTCTTTGTGTGCTTTGTAATGAGATGGATGAGACACTAGACCATTTGATGCTTCACTGCAGATTCTCCAAATCCATTTGGAGCAGTTTCTTGTCAGAATTTGGTTTGAGTTTGATGTTTCAAGGCTCTAATTTAGATTGGCTAAGTTGGTAGTCCCAAGCTAATCCTTCCCGACGGGCGGAGTGGTTATGGCGTAGGGTTCCTCACGTACTCATGTGGTGTGTGTGGAAAGAGAGAAATATGAGGGTATTTGAAAGGCTCAACAGATCAGAGCACTCTATCTTTATCGAGATTAGAGAATTGTTGTGGATGATGGGTTCGGCTTGTAATCTGTTTAGGGATTTGGTTTTTGACACTTTCATGGTGTCTTGGCATTCCTTGATATAGGAATGGTTTCCTTTGTAATTTGTCTCCCTTTCTTTCTTTAATAAACATCTTCGTGTTTGAACAAAAAAAAAAAAAAAAAAATTTAAGTTAATAGTTAGACACATCTAAAAATATATAACACGGTGAGGTGAAATTTAGGGTGTGTTTGGTTATTAGATACGACTGATTGAGAAAAATTGTCACTGGAAAAGTTTACTAAAAATGGCCTACATTTAGTTTTATACCATCAAACACCTAAAAATAAAATTTTACATTTCAAAGGCAACAGTAGCATGCACAACAGACTGCTGTCTTAAATAGGAGGAAAATTGGAACATGGTAATTCAATTTATCGCATTATGTGATAAGATTCTGCTAAGTTTGACACCTTCAAAAAATTAACTAGTCGTCAAGTGATGTACACCAATCTTGTTTTACTATAGTGTCTTGTATTTAAGTCAATCTTCAGGGAAAGTAATAGAATTTCGAGGTAGATGCTCGAACCAGAACAACTGGAACTACACCTGACCTGCTCTAAAAGTGCTGCTACTTCTGGTTGATGCTCTCTGATGCTGGTCATGATTCGATAGAATAAACTGCTTGCTAGGAGGGTTGCTCCACATTCTTTATCCCCTCCCCAAATCATTCAACCATTCGATTCCCATACACAGTGAAAAATCTAACAATCTACTGATGCTTGGATTCTCAGCAACCAAGGTCCACTAGAAGAAGTCCAAGAACCCCCATTAGAATGACATGCAACACCAACAATCGCATCTCATGAAACATATGACCACCATGCAGATTATTGCTTTAATTTATTCGAATTAGACGCTTCAGTTTTCTTCAACAAGAAAGCTACCCTCTTTATTTATCTATGCTTTTCGGCAAAAATACTGCAACCAACAGAATCTCAACTTATTTATCTAATTAGCCAATGAACTGAAAAAACAGGTCCGTAATAAGAAAAATTAAGAGTGATAGGGGTTCTTGCATCCAATAATTGTCTAGCATTTGCATCAGATTCTAAAACCTTTACAGTCAGTGATCATCTCTTTGGGATTTGATTCTTCTTTAAAAGGAAATAATGCTCAAAGTTGTCTTTTTAGATATTCTTTGAATCTTCAAATCTCCAATAATTTCATCTCCATGGTGTTTGTTTTAAGTCTATTTGAACCTCAAAGGCCAAAGCTACAAAGGAGGACCCACATGAATGTTTTTTCATTTTCATCGTTGTTGTTGCAGACAGCATAAAGAATTGGGTCAAATATTCCATGGATCCTCAACAAAACTTTCAAATCATCATCACAACTCCCAGTCTCAACTAATAACATGACTTTGCACAAGTGTTAAGAGCATCCATATTGGTGGTGTCCGACGCCTTTGTATATATGCAGTGTGGTGCATGCCATATCGCACCATGGATTGTATCCTAGCGCACAGATACTATAAAGAGTATAGTATGATTTCAACGCCCATACAATTTGCAAAAATCAACATCAAGGAGGTAACCAACATGAACTGGGTTTATGTTAAACGTATAGTTTCTTCATTATAAATATAAAAAGATACAAAGTCACTTTAGAATGTGACAAATGACAAAGATTGTGAACAATAAGGATAACTTGAGATTATCCTACTAGATGCTCTCTCCATGCCTTCCTCTTCATTGACTTCACTGCCTGATCACAAAAAGGAAATAAAAATGTATCATTGGTTTACATCATCTATCGATAAGAAAATTAGTATGGCATGATTGATGAGTTTCTTCACTGCCTGATCACAAAAAGGATATAATAATGTATCATTGGTTTACATCAATCTATCGATAAAAAAAATTAGTACGTGCACGATTGATGATCAATAAGCAAAGAAAATTAGTATGTGGATGAGTTTCTTACCAATAAGCAGAACTCTAATAGTTGCTGTCATAGTCCCTCGAGGCATGGCATCGGAAACATTCAGTCCTGACTGCAAAGTTATGCTCACTGCACCTGCAAAGAATAGACAAAAATTAGTATCATAATGTGTTATTCTCTAATGGATGGAACTACTCTATCTTGTGTTTGATATCTCTTAGCATTAGATTGTCGAGTGCAAGTAATAACAAAATTTTAATATGAAAACGACATACCTTAGGCAAATCCAGTCACCAGGTTTCCATCCGGAGCTGCCTACCGGACCACTTCTTGGAGATGGCAAAACAACATCATGCTGAGTAGCCGATCCATCCCTATATTTGCCACACTTGAAACAACTCGGTCGCTTTGCATAGTTGTGAGCACCACAGTTACTGGCAGAGCAATACCAGTCCCCAGGCAAGAGGACTTCACAAGTAAATGGCCCTCCAAAATTGCAATGTTCGCCACCCTCACCAGACCTTGCTTCCCCACATTTCTGACACATATCACGCCAGCTGAAGTTCAAGTGCTGGCATGACCTGCAATTCCAATCTCCTGGCCTGCTCATCTTCTCTTTCTTTTATCTATGAAATAATAGAGAAACACAGACTGATCAACAAACGATAAGAACAACAAGTATAAAATGAATGCTCTAGTCAAGTTCCAAACTCCCTCAAGCTGAAACATAGAAACTACTCTATAATATATCTAACTCGGACTACAATAACTAGTTGAATTGAACAACACTATATTAACACACAAGTGACCATATCACTCGTCCATGTCAAGAAAACTCTATAACCCCATAGTTGAACTACATTGCTAGACTATGTTAGCATAACTACGCGAAAAAGCAACCCAAGCTCTTGAATATAAATTTTCTCCAAGGGTGGCAGTTTCATGCTAGAACATGGGGTTTGAATACAAAGTCTATACTAGCTAGGAGGTTTACCTTGATAAAGGAAATTAAGGCAATAAAGATGAATACTAACAGTGGTTCATAGAAGAGGACTTGTTAATGAAGAATGTGTTTTCCATTACAGTTTGAGTGGTTTATATACTTGGTAAGGGTGACAGGGGAAGCAAGAGGAGATGTTTGTAGGGGATGGTGGGGAAGTTTCTTTTGATCTTGTTCACCTGGACTTATTGAGAAATTGGAATCACAACACTGAGAAAGTAGTTACAAACTGGGGTAGTCTCTCACTAATGATAAATCTCTTGGAATAAAGCGAAAAAGCTCTTGTAGTTCAATCTTTCTCTTCCTCTGAAATTGACCTTAGAGCCAGGGCGGATCTATGTGTTGGGTAAGGGAGGTCAATTGCCCTCTTATCTTTTTAAAAAATTTCACTAAATTACTCATAATTTTTACATTGCCCCCTTTAAAATTTTATGTTGCTCCCTTTATGAAATCTTGACTTCTAAATCCACTAAAAATTAAAATAACAAATTTTTTTTAACTCCACCCTCACCAATCCCAATCCCAATCCCACTCAATCTCTCTATTTTTTTTAATATCTCTTTATTTTAATTTTTTTAATTCCCACCCTCTCTCTTTCTTTTTCTTTTTTAATCTCCCCCTCTCTCTCTTAATTCTTACCAACTCATTTTAATTCATTCACCCCCTACACACGCAGAGAGCAACAAAGAAACCAGAAGAGAGGTACCGTACATGGTGGGTTTGCTTCCCATGTGATTATATTCATATTAAAAATTTTAATTGGGTTGGGGACAGGTCGAGGAAATTTTACATCATCATCATCATTGGTTTTATTTTGTTTTGTTAATAAATAAATAAATAAATAAATAAAAATTAAGATTATTTACCTCTGACTTAGCTAGCATATGGTGGTAAGAATGATAAAAGATGAGTTAACACATTAGATTAATTGGGGGCTGGGATCTGATCTGCTTTGCTTTCTCTCTGATCTTTCAAAATTAAAAGTAATCATTTGGGTTTGGGGCGGTTGAAAAAATACGATGGTCGTAGGTCGATTCAGTTAAGTTGTTGTTTGTATGCTTCACCTGAGCTAGCCCAAAAGGAGAAAGCTCTCTCTCTCTATACACACATATATTTCCCTTTCGAGAAGACATACAAGAATAAGAAGACAAAAGAGAGTGGGTTGGTTGTGTAAGTGTTATCCTCGGAGGCTCTGACTCAAGAGTGAGTTTCAAATAAGAGGAGACAGACAGACAGATAAAGCTGAAGGAGAAGAGGAAGGAGGATTCCAAAAATAAAATTGTTGTTCGAAAAATTCACTTGAATCCATCCAGTCCAGTTCAGTCAAGCTACTGCTGCTACTACTCCTTGGACTTGGACTATACCGTCCCGCTACCTCAAAGCCAGAAAGAAAGCCAGAGGTCTGCTCCTCGCCAACTCTCATTTTATACCACTATGTCTGCTTCTGTTTTCTTCAAGTAAAAATGGAAGCTCTTAATTAGCTAGCTACAATTGAATTAATCATGTCATGTATTTGTTTGTATGGTTGAATTAATCATCATTTTTTCACGATCACGCCATGTCACCCTGATTGCAAAATATGATTGTAAAAATCCAATTTTTTAGTATTTTCGTAAATAGTTATGTACCGTTTGTCCCCCTTTATCTGCAATCCTGGCTCCGCCCATGCTTAGAGCTTACTATTTTTTGGGAGATTTTTGAGGGGTCCTAAATGCATGCATGGATATTTCTTATTCACCAAATATCAGATATCAAACTTTGTGAGAATTTTATGTCCACTTTTCACCCTGTCCTACTTTCAACAAGATATATGCCACAGGGATCAGCATCTATAACTCCATTTCCTTCTACTTGATTATTAATTCTTGTTCATATGGACTACTTGGTTAGGATTATTGAAATGCCCTGAATATTTGTGAAGTTGATAACATGATATCCTCAATTTAAGGACCTTCTACAAAAAATTAGTCAGTTATGAATATTTGTTTATTTTGAATAACCTTATTAAGCGAAAATATGCTTGGGGGAGGTAAGGACTGAGCCTTACCAACACCACATAAAAAAGTCTAGTCACCCGTGGGATAAATCTTTCATTTTCTCTCTTTATATCTATCTGTTGCTAGATCAATTTGTCACCATATTCATTGAAAATATTCTTTGAATTTTCTTCATGTAGTTTCACAACACACAAAGATCGAAAGGAAAGGCGAATAAATTGACAAAGGCTGCTAAGCAGCACACACAAATGATAATGTTCAGGAGGGTTTCAGAATGGAATCAAACTGATAAAAATAAGGAAACACAGACTGAAAAACACAGAAAGAAAGAAAGAAGCATGCGTCATGCAGGTGCAGATACATGTGTGCATGCATGATTTTTGTTGTTGCCTGTAGATTCCCACTAACAAGTAAACCTTCCCTGAGTAGTAGTAATATGTAGACTTGTTCATTTTCACACACTTTTCTCCTCTGTTTCCAAGTGAGTTAGGCTTTTCGCTTTGGGCAACTAGCTAAGTTTTAAATCACCAAGGAATTTATTCCCCTTCATCCAAAATTCTTTTTCCCTACCTTTTCCTCTCAATAATGTAGATTCACACCAGTGGTTTGCCATCCTCTGCTGGATTCATGATAAAAAGTTTGGATAACATGTACATGTCAATTTTTATTGTACCTACATGTCACCTTATATGTGTTTTGTGTAATCGTTACCATGTTTAAACAAAGTTATAAGCTATATATATGTATTAGACATTCAGCAATGAGAGGTCAATTCGAGAATAAAAGATTTAATTTCCAGAAAATTGACAAATTTGTAAAAAGCAGCTTAAAACTAAAATCAACATAACTGCAATGCCTAAGTCCCAATAAGATATGCTGATCTTCATATTATCCTTTAAAAAAAAAAAAAAAAAAAAATTGGGTCGTTGACCCTTTTTATTTATTAATGTAGCCTAACCCTATAGGGTTAACCAAACCAGGCCCGAAGGCTACAATATTGTTGCCACTTAATAATCTCGTCGCTTCCATCTCGCATAGAGACTTGCTTTTGGACTGGTCTGGTCTAGTCCATCTAACACTACACCAAATTGGCATTTTTGTAACAATTCAAAAAACAGTAACACTTTTGAGCTATAACAATCCACAAAGCAATTTTACACATATTTTTGACTTGAAATTGTTTGGTGGATTGTAATAGCTCAAAAGTGTTACTATTTTTTTGAAGTTGTTACAAATATGCCAATTTTAAGTTGTTACAAAATCCTAACTAGTGAGTCTCGAACCCGCGACCTCTCACAAGGAGAATGGATGTCCGACCAATTGATCTACAATTGGTCGACTTCATATTATCCGAAAACTTGCTCTAGTCCATTATGTTGACATTATGACACATATGGATTTGCATCTCTTTTTATGATGACATTGTGACTTTCTCATTTCAAGTTACCCCTCCTTTTTAAGATTATTGTTTTTTAGTTTTTCACAGTGAGCATCTTACCCCTGAAAAACTCTTAAATAATCTTGAGAGAAAAACATGAGATTGATGCTCTAACGATCTCCTTTTGCTAATCCTTATCATGCTTTTTATGAACTTTATCTTTACAACCAAACAATGCCTTTGGTTTCCGAAGATTAATAAAGAAAAATTCACATGTACAGTTATGTAAATTTAGTTAAGAATCATAAGAATGTTTTGATGTGGAAATGAAAGGCCACAACATATGGCAACAACCCACAGATATGTGGCGAACAAGATCGAAGTCCCGCTCCACACATGAGAAAGAGACATGGCATAGGTTCTTCAGTTTTGACACAGATGAGGTGTATATTCAAAAGGAGAAAACTTTAAACCAAGACCGCCTTCTTTTTCATTCATTTATTTATTTTTCACAAAGGCATCCCAACTGCCATAAGACAAGAAATATATTCCCTTTCCTCTTGCATTTTTACGATCGATATGCCTTATCAGATAACTATTATTCAACAATCCAAAACATGTACATCATCATACTATTTTATAGTTGATAAACAAAACTCAATCTAATGGCCTACACTACATGATTTGTAGATCATAGCGACTGTGGTTTATTTCTACTTCAAAAACATGTGCATGTTCACTAACTCTAGCCACCAAGGCTCTTTGGCACCTCCAACTTATGTCAACTAATAGAGTTAAGTTTTGCCCACAGTGGAAACACATTCCTTTTTTAGTCACGAATAATTCTATGGTGCCTTTTTTGGTGTCTCTTTGGAAATTTTTTTTTACATTTTTACCCTTTCTTTTTAAAACACAACCATAAACACCATCCACAGAAGGGGTAGAAGTGTCAAGAAATCCCAAAGATTCACCGTAGAATTACTCGTCAAGAATAATTCTCTGAAACACACCTTCACAGAACCCATGTGATGTGATGACGACACAGAGGCTTAAAGCGGGCCAAAATCAAATCCAACCAAGAAACATAAGAAGTGTGAAGACACATCTATACTTCAACACCTCAACAAATGCAAGCATCTAATTTTCAAGATGATGTGGGATCGACACACATGATAGATACCCCTAAATATGATAATATGGGGAGAAGTTTATTCTATTGCAAGACGATGTGGGATCAACACACATGTGGATAGTCGAAAATTGCCAGAATTTGCCTTAAACAACTTGGTGATTGATAGTTGAATGTTTACATAGTTTTCAACAAAGTCATATATAAGATAGATATCAGGGTGTTAGATAGGACAATAGTTAGACATGATAGACAAGTTGCAAGGATGAAAAGGAGGACCAAGAGAATCCCCACAACTTCAGCTTCACAAGAAGTAAATCAACTATTGAGATTAAAGTCAATCCCCATTGTCTACAGGTCCAACATTTGATATATGATAGATGTGCATTCTCAGATAACTATAATTCAACAATCCAAAACACATCATCATACCATTTTATAGTTGATAAACAAAACTCAATCTAATGGCTTACACTACATGATTTGTAGATAATAGCGACTGTGGTTTATTTCTGTGAGAATTTGATAAGGACTTAAAATGCTTTATAAATAAGGAGTCATACTCCTTGTCATGGTTGGCTCCCAATTTATTGGAAAACATAACAGATGGAACTTAAAGTCCTATAGAAATAAGGAATTCAAAGTCCCGTTCTTTCTTCAACAGGCCATGCAATTGTGAATAAATAAACAAACGTGGGCAACACAGATATATCATCAACGTGTGCAAAAAGAATACATCATGAGCAGGCAGCAACACAACGCAGTAGCAACACGCACACAACACAACATCAGTAGCAACACGCGCACAATGCAACATCAGTAGCAACACACATAGCGTGAAAGAGGCTGCAAACTCGGTGTAAAACGGGCTACGATAAGGGCGTGAAACAGGCTGCGAGTTCGGCGTGATTTGGTATGTGTAGCGTGAAACAATATCCAAGTAGAAGGATTGGAATCGGGTGTTCTTCATTTGAGAGTTTCGTCAAATTTTTGGTGGTACTGTGTGCTTGAGATTGGGTAATCTCAAGGATCGTTGCTTGACAACATTGTAATCTTCAAGTAAGTGTTTCCATATCAATAAAGTAGTTACAGAGTCGTTGTCCGTGGAGTAGGCAAAATCGAATCACATAAATCTTGGTGTCATCTTTATTGTTTATTGTTTGCTATTATTTGCATAGTGTTCTTAGCCATTCACTATCACTACCTAGGTCCATGACTTGTGTTGAAATTATTTGCATTAGCAAGTATTTTCCTTACAAGTGGTATCAGAGTGCCAGTTAGTTGGTGTTTGTGTTTTGAAGGTGTCAATTAAAATGGTTGAAATTTTTTTTTCATCGTGTGATGATGACTATGTGAAAGTCCATGGGTTCGGCATTGTTCGATTCAATGGTAGAAACAATTATAAAGCTTGGCAGATGGATTGTAAAGATATTCTGGTTAGTTTGGATCAGATTGATGCACTAGATGAGAAAAAGAAACCATCATCAGGTGAGGCGATAGTTGAGGTTATTGAGAAGTGGAGTAAAATGGATTAGAAAGCATGTAGTACGATTCGTTTGTGTCTTTCTTGTAGTGTGACTTACAACTTTGCTGATGAGAGGACGACTCAGGGTATTTGGGATAAACTTCAGGCTATGTATCTTCAGAATGATCAGATGAGTGTGATATACCTACAGAAGAAGCTCTTCACTTTCAGGTCGCAGCCAGGTAAACTCATGACTGATCACATAAATGAATTTGAATGTTTATACTCAGATTGTGTTAGCTTGGGAGCTAAATTTGAAGATAATCAGAAAACATTATTCTTGTTAATTTCTTTGTTACCGAAATGGGAACCATTTGTTGATATGATGATGACATTGAAGAAAAAGAAATTTGTGTATAGTGATAAGGAGACTTGCAAAGGCTTCTAGAAACAGTGTTTGAATGAGGAAGTTCAAGCACGTGGTTTTTCGTTGACAAGGAGAAGAAAATACAAAAGGAACAACTACAGAAGGAACTGGTCTAAATCAAAAGGCAGAGATATGTCTAAGGTTGAAATATAAGCCCAAAGGCCATTACATAAGAAATTGTCTAGACTGGAAGGATAATCACAATAAGCAAGAGAATGAGAGTAAGGGCGTAGTGAATGTTGTTGAGACACCAGATGCGATAGTAGATATTCTAATCGGGGGTGACTTAGCACATGCACTGATGGCAAAATCTTATGACCATTTGTATGACAGTTGGATGTTGGATACGGGAGTTTCGTATCATATGTGTCCTGTAAGGGAATGGTTCAACACTTATCGTGAGGTTAAGGGCAGTTCAATTAAAATGGGTGATTCTCGGCCTTGCAAGACAATGAGTGTTGGTACAATCAAATTCCATTTGGCAGATGGGTCATGTAGACATCTTACCGAGGTACGTCATGTTCCAGCTCTTTCAAAGGGGCTGATTTATCTTGGGGTGCTTGAAGCTCAGGACTACAAGTATATTGGTGAGAATGGGTGTTGCACTATTTATTTTGGTGACAGGTTGCTTATGACAGCAGTTAGGCATGCCAATTTGTATTTCCTTCAAGGTAGTGTAGTTGAAGGTGGAGTTATGGTTTCTGTAGTCGTTGATGAGAAAAGCTTGACGCACACACAATTATGGCACATGCGATTAGGGCATATAGGTGAGAATGAACTAAGAACTTTAAGCAAGCGGGGCTTGCTTGACGGTGATAAAATGGCAAAGCTGGATTTCTGTGAACATTGCATCTATGGAAAGCAGTGCAGAGTCAATTTTAGTGATGTTACTCATAGCACTGCGGGGATTGTGGATTACATCCACACTGATGTTTGGGGACCCTCTAGAGTCGCATCCAATGGGGGTTCCAGGTATTTTGTGTCTTTTATTCAGTGTTTTAAAAAGTGTTAGGCGTTGGGCGGGCGGCGAGCAGGTGCCTAGCGCCCAGGGGCCTAGGCGGTCTTAGGTTTTGTATTATAACTTTAATAATTTACAAAAGTTAAACATAATACCTTATCAATTACATCCAATTTAATGCCAAGATATATATGCAAAATTTAAAAACATGAAAAATTAACAATCATGAACAAAATTTATTAAAACTCAAATGACTGAACTTGGTCTGATGGGTACTTTATATAAAATTGAATTTGTAGACAAATATCCAAACCTACTCTTTTATTTTTCTTCAAATTGCATGAATAACTTCAGTCATGTTTGATAAACTCTACATTAGTAAAATAGGCACTGACAGATCTTTTGAGAATTCCATTAAGTAATCATCCTTTGCTACATTTAGACATATACTGAATAAAAAATATTTAAATAGTTTATTTCTAAAAAAGAGGATAGAAAAATAAAATAAGAACACAATCAGCCTTATTAAAAAAAAAAAAATCGCCCAGACCGGCTAGGCCGCCTAGACCCGCCTAGACCCCGCCCAGACTGCCCAGAACCGCCCAGCCATTAATCTGGGCGGTTTTCTACCTTCTAGCGCCTAGGCCGATTTTTAGAACACTGCTTTTATCAATGACTTTAGCTAGAGAGTATGAGTGTAAACCATGAAACATAAAAATGAAGTCACTGATATCTTCAAGAAGTGAAAAACTATGATTGAGAAACAAACTGGAAGGGTGACCAAAGTAGTCAGATCTGACAATGGCGATGAGTATATCGAGGATCCCTTGAAGCGGTTTTGTTTGGAACATGGCATTAGAAGACACTTCACAGTGAAATCGACACCACAACAGAACGGGGTAGCAGAGTGGAACATGGCATTAGAAGACACTTCACAGTGAAACCGTACCCTGTTTGAGATAGCACGATGAAAGTTGTCCAATGCAGGTTTGGGTAAAATATGGTGGGCTGAAGCAGTAAACATGGCGTGCTATCTCATTAACCGCTCTCCTTCATCAGGTATTGAGTCTCAAATTCCTATGGAGGTATGGTATGGTATTTCTTCAGATTATTCTAACTTGAAACTATTTGGTTGTCCAGCATATTTTCATGATAAGGAAGATAAATTTGGAGTAAGGGCAAGGAAAACTATTTTTCTCGGTTATCCAGATAATGTGAAAGGGTATAGATTATGGTTCCCTGACTTGCAGAAGTTTGTGATCAGTCGAGATGTGAAGTTCCACGAGGAGGCTTTGTGATAAGAATTCATATATTTCCTCATGTTTTAATGGTTATAAATGCTTAAATCTTGGATTTTGATTATGTTTCGTATTTTGTGGAATAGATGGAGGAGTTAAATCAAATTGAATTCAAAATCAAGAGATTTGGAGAGGAAAAATCGGAGCTCAAAAGGATATACATTCTAGAAGCAGTTTTTGCTTAAAGCATGGGCACATCTTACTGGATCCGAGAGTTTGACCTAGGGATACGAATTTTTTGGAGAAAAAGGATATGTATGACAGCTGGAAAGATTTAGTTACCCATTCTTATCTCTAGGAAAGTATTTGCTAAGACTCCCTATTAAGGTGGGATTTGCTTTTAATTAGTTTCCTTATCTAGATAGGATACCTATTATTAGATGGAGTAATTATTATAAATAGGAGAGGGATCTCTCATAGAAGAGGAGATTATTCACAAGAAAAAATCCTTTTTTCTTTTATTTAGGTGTTCTTTTAATTATGAGTAGCTAAATACTTTTCGGCTAACTGAAGGATAATTGAAGTTTTGGTTCTTCAAGAATTGTGAGATCTAAATAATTTGTAGCGTTCTTTTATTTCTTCACTATTTATATATCTTTTATATTTATAAAAAATTATTGTCTTGATTGATTGATGCAAAGGGCCCGTTGTTCAATTATCAGGTTAATAAATTGCCATTTAGAACTTTAAATCCGTAACTTTTTAAATGTTCTAATATTAGTGGTAAAATAACATAGTTGATTATAGAGAGATTTTCGATTTATATTATGAATATATATAATATAGTCTAAATGAATCGAGCTTGTGTATTTGTTGGCTAGAATTAGTAGTCTCTCTAATTATTAATGTTGTTGATAGATTAAATCCTAAGAGCTTGTTTAGGGTTGTTTATTAACAAGGGAAATAATCAAAGAGCTTGTTTTGGTTATCGAGAAAGTAAAGAGAGATAAGTTGTTAGAGCTTGTTAATAACCATAACCAATTTAGTGAAGAATAGAAGATTTTATCCTTGTATCTGCGATCAATTCTCTGAACCAATTCTGAAATTATAAGGCTGGATATTTGCTTGATATTGATTTCTCCTAAATTTTTAGTTGATTATAACTGCTTTATCTTTTTATTCACTTCGAAATTTCAAACCCCCCCCCCCCCTTTTCTTTGCTTTAATTTATCATTAAAATAAATCTACCCAATCTCTGTGGATACGACCTTGCTCATCACTATTACAATTTGTGTTTTTTTTTTTAGAATGGGAATTTTACTATTTGGTTGTCCAACATATTTTCATGATAAAGAAGATAAATTTGGAGTAAGGGCAAGGAAAACTATTTTCTCGGTTATCCAGATAATGTGAAAGGGTATAGATTATGGTTCCCTGACTTGCAGAAGTTTGTGATCAGTCGAGATGTGAAGTTCCACGAGGAGGCTTTGTTACAGGCAAAGTGTGAGAGATGCAAAGATGGTTCCCCTATTTGGAGGGGTGATAACTATGATGAAGATGAGGATGCTGGAGATTCTCTGTAGGTGGAGCTTGGAGCTCCTAGATCTCATACAGAGCATGATGTTCCTTCTACTGAGGGAAGGGGCGATACAGATATGATGCCTGATGAGACAATGGCAGAAGACGAGGTTCCTAATGATGGGGACATGGATCCTACACAACAACAGGTTCAACAGTTACAAACACCATCTTTAGCAGCAGGCAAAGAACCTAGAGTCAGACCTGCACCACTTAGATTTGGCTATGAGAGGATGGTGCAGCTTGCGCATTCTCAGTTCTTGATGGGTGTGATGATGTTCCTACCACATATATGCAGGCTTTGCGAAGTGTTCAAAAAGAGGAGTGGAAAGAAGCTTTGGATGAGGAGATGCTATATCTTCAGAAGAATCATACATGGGAGCTTGTGACACTCCCTAAAAGGAAGATGCCAATTGGGTGTAAGTGGATTTTCATAGTGAAAGACAGGATTCCAAATTCCAGGGGTACTTGTACAGGTATACGATACAAGGCAAGATTGGTGGCTAAAGGATATGCACAGCTAGAAGGTGAGACTACAATGAAGTATTCTCTTCGGTGGTAAAACACACTTCTATTCGAGTCCTTTTGGCTTTAGCAGCGCAATTTGACTTAGAGCTCGAGCAACTTGATGTCAAAACTGCTTTCTTGCATGGAGATTTGGAGGAGGACATATACACGTCTCAGCTCAATGGATATGCTGTTGTTGGTAAGGAAGAAAATGTATGCAAATTGAGGAAGTCATTGTATGGGTTGAAGCAATCTTCGAGGCAGTGGTACAAAAGGTTTAATACTTTTATGATTGAGCAGGGATATGCGAGGAGTCAATATGATCCTTGTGTATTCACACAGAAGCTCAAGGATGAGTCTTTCATGTTTCTCTTACTTTATGTTGATGACATGCTCATTGCTGCGAAGAGCATCAAAGAAATTGATAAATTGAAGTTGAAACTTAGCATGGAGTTTGAGGTGAAAGATATTGGTTCAGCGAAGAAGATACTTGGGATGGAGATAGTGAGAGATAAAAAGAATGGCAGACTGACATTGTCACAAAGACAATACTTAGAGAAGGTTATTCACCGTTTTGACATGGATACGTCTAAGCCGGTAAGTACTCCTTTGGCAGCTCACTTTAAGCTCTCGGGTAAGTTGTCTCCTAGCACAAAGGATGAGAGGGAATACATGTCACAGGTTCCCTATGATAATGCAGTTGGTAGTCTTATGTATGCCATGATCTTCACACGTTCGGATATCGCTCATGCAGTCAGTCTGGTTAGTAGGTTTATGTCAAATCCGGGAAAACAACATTGGCACCACTACAACACAAATGCCCAATAATAGCATTTGTTAATAGCGTTTTTGCTAAATACGCTATCAAAGATCAAATTTTTGGCGTAAACAAAAATGAAAACGCTATAAAAAAAAGGCGGAATTTTTGGCGCTCGTTCTTACCTCCCTCGTTTCACTGGGCGCTCGAATTAGAGCTCGATGAAACTCCACCCTCCCCTCAATCTCGTCGTCTCCCTCACTGCTAGCTCCCTCATCTCGCCATCTTCCTCCCTGTTCTCTCCATATCTCTATCTCCCTCACTGCTCCCTCCATCTCGCCATCTCCCTCACTGCTCTCTCCATCTCTCCATCGCCCTCACTGCTCTCTCCATATCTTCATCTTCATCTCCCTCACTGCTCCCTCCATCTCTCTGTCGCCCTCCCTCTTTCGATTCACCTCTCTTGCACTCGATTCACCTCTCACTTGATTCGACAATAGTTGTTCGTCTTTCCGCCACAAATGGATCAATTTCTCCGTCCCTGACGAAGACTATGTTGCTGAAGAGGCATGGTCTTGCATGACTGGTATGATTTCCTAACAACCCTTTAACAAAGTTTCGATTTTTATGTTGAATGTTACTGAATTTTTATGTTGAATGCCCCCTTTTCCTTTCTCCTCTTCTTCGCAGCAAACCATGGCTCTACCTCCATCGAAACCCTTTTTAGATTAGAGACTAATAACCACATGTCATGTTTGTTTGATTTTATGACTATCGCTTGCTAAATTTCTCAATTTTTGGTGTGTTATAGGAGCAACACCTAAATCAATTTTGGAGCTAATGAATGTGAAGGATCTAACACTAGCTCATGTGAAGAGCCATTTACAGGTTAGATTAACACTTTGATCTAAAATCAGAGAAGTGGCTGGTTTTGATCTTAAAATTTCCTTTTTTTTTGTGTATGTTTTTGGTGGGGGATGGAAAATAAGGGCTAAGGACAAAAAGGGCATCTACGGAGTAATCTTAGCAATGTGGACTCTCTCTAAATTTCTTTTGTTTGGATTATCATGCAGATGTACAGGACAGTGAAGAGCACTGACAAAGGAGGAGCAGGTATAATTTGGATTTTTACCTTAATCTCTAGAGAAAGTGACTACCTGCTGCTTTATATTTCACTAATTTATATAAAATAAACATATTTCTTGTTTCTCATATAAAAAAATTTCTCAATCTGATGGTCTTAAATAATACCAGTTCATATGACTTTGTTAATTGAAAAAAGGAATAAAGAATAATTGTGCATTCTGCATTGTTTCAGAAAATGATGTCTGGATTCAAAAAGCAGATGGAAAACCTTTTGTTGGTGAGTTTACTGGATGCATTTAGCATGACACATATTTGTAACTGTAAGCATCAAGTCTCATGGATATTACTTTTTAGGGGAGGTATGGCCCGGACCTTATGTCTTTCCTGACTTTACCCAAAAGAAAAATCGTTCATGGTGGGCCGAATTAGTTAAGGATTTCGATTTTAATGGCGTTGATGGAATATGGAATGACATGAATGAACCTGCTGTTTTCAAGTTAATGCTAACAAATCGTCGTACACCCAATTCTTATGTTCTTTGTTCTTTTCGTTGTTCTTTGATTTGATTTGTTTTGTTATCAATAGTAATGTAATTCCTTTTGAAAAATCCTAAACATTTTGATGGGTTTTTGCAGCAAGATGAGAATTCGGTGGAGAAAGAAGTGGCGCCACCTCTGCCACCGCGGCCTCATGTTCATTCATTTTGTAAGGCACTATCTGTGTCAGATATAAGCTTTTTGTATTGTTTGTATAATATGATCCATGTTCATGCAGATACTTGGAGTGTCTGAGTGGTCAGGTTCCCACAGGAGGATCTTTACTATCCCAATCCTCTTATGCAAGGGAGGATGCAAAGAATGCAGCTCGTGGATGGTATTCAGGAGCACTTGCCCTTCCCACAGCAGGTTTTCCTACCGCATCTTTGTCTTTCCAACTATTATGCTGTATTAGATTTCATACTGTACTAAATAGTTGCTCCTATGGGATCCTAAAAGATTTCAGTCCAACACTCTGAACAAATGGAGTATATATATTTAATTAAACTGTTGTTGTGGAGATTCTTTAGTATATAATAGCATGCTATCTCTTGATAATGGATGTTCTAGGTGTATAATTATTTGCAGCCTTGGTTGAATGCCCAATTATGAAACACACAATCCATATGAATCTCTTCCAATGTCAGAATGGATTTTCTATGATTTCATTGTATTTTTTTTGTGGGTAAAAGGTCACTTGTTTTATATACTTAAAAGTCTTCTAGTAATGCTTCTTCAATTCTATTGTATGAAAGGACATGATCGTTCAAAGTACTAGGTCTGAGTAGGAAGAAATGTTGGTGGTGACTAGATGAAGTTCAGGCAAAAGAAGAGGGCCCCTGCCTTTGTTCAAGTTATAGCATAGGGCATTCGCAACCTCTTCAACAGTAGCTAATGTGGTATTTGCATTGGGTTGAAATAAAAGGCGTGGGATGCATTCGGATGTTGAATGTTACCTAGACTTCTCCCTACAGTAAACTTTAGTACCTAAACTGTCCCATCTGTTCACTACCAACTTGCTTCCTGCAGTGATCAAAACTTCCTACTGATCCTGTAACTGTATCTCTTTATCTACATCTGAATTTCTGTTGAAAGTAATTTCACTGTGAAAGTTTAACTATTAATGGATTTGGGAAGCTGTTAAGTCTTAAAATGTGTGAAATTGTGTCAATATGGTTGCCATTCCTTCTCTATGATAATGAGATGCAAACCCCAGCATATTTCAAAACAGGCCTACCTTTTCGTAGATTTTCTTCATTGTTGGCATCATTTTGCTTGTCCATTTCAATTATTTAGTAGGGTACTTGTAGTCTTTTCATTTTGTATCAGAAGCTATTTATATTCTTCACTGGTTTCTCTCTTAACAAAACTGGCATCTTTAACATGTACTTATCAGCATTCTGCAATTATTTTTATTCTTCAAGATTTGATTTTGTTTTTGTTTCCTCTAGTTTATATGCTACAAGATCAAGAGGCACATGCTGCAGAGGTACTCCAAATACCATTGATGACATCATTTCCAACTTAGAGCAGCTTGTTCTATTATTTCTTTTTTATTTTTTTATCGCTGTTTGTAACATACACTTCACTGCTCGCTTCAGATGGAACAGACTTTTATTGCAATTCAACCTGATGGTGTGCAGAGAGGTCTGGTAAGAAAAATCCTTCTGATGTTTTAGTACCTTCAGTGCACTTTTATTGTTTTGTAGTATGATATTGTTTTGTAGTATGTGAATTTCATCAAGCATAACGGTTTGTGTAATGGGAATTGTTAAATCCATGCAAGCAAAAGTCTTCAAAACTCATGTCCTGCTGATTTGCACAACTCAGTATTGCAAATAAGAAAGGGGAAAAAATGCACATCTGAAAGACTCTGATTTTCAGCAATCCGTGAAAATCTTGGATTTGTGTTCTTTATTGTGGACGCTACTTGGCTTTCTTTCATATTGTTTCATTTTGTCTTAGAACTTTCCCTTTCCTAACAGTTTTCTTTTCCTTACAGGTTTCAGAAATTATAGCACGATTTGAACGCAAAGGCTTTAAGCTAGTTGCCATCAAGTTGGTGGTTCCTTCCAAGGGGTTTGCCGAGAAACATTACCATGATCTCAAGGAAAGGCCTTTCTTTAATGGTCTGCTTGCCATGGTGAGGAAAATGAAGGGCTTTACCTTTTTTTCTTTTAGTTTCTACCCCATTTGTGAGTCTTTAAACAAGTTTTTGTTTTTTAGGTCTGGGAAGGTGAAGGAGTGATAAAATATGGTCGCAAACTTATTGGAGCTACTGACCCACAGAAATCAGAGCCAGGAACAATCAGGGGTGACCTCGCTGTTGTTGTAGGAAGGTATTATCACTGTTCTTAACATGTTTCACATGGTTCTTGTTAGAATAGCATTCGTCTTTTTCTGTTTTCTATAGAACCATACTGCCTATTCTTTTGAATAATGCCTCGTCTCTTATGAAGAACAAGGATTTTAGTAATGAAATGTGGTAACCCGGGTGAATCTAGGGAGAATACCATTATGTTTTCAGGCTATGTTACTTTCTATTCGATAAAATAGATGAATTTTAACAATTGTTATTCATCATAGTAATGAAATTTAGAAGAGATGAAAGAATTTGATCCATTGGCCACATTGGTATCACCTCTTTCTTCACTTGAAGTTTTCTTTGTGTTTATCATGTCTCCTTCTTCTTTTGAGAAAGAGTACATAGTGTGATGTACACATTTTATGTATTACGTATATTATGCCTGGCTCCCTGTATGCCATTTGCAGAGTCCATCTTGGATATTTCAGGAGATTTAAGGGAAAATTTGTCACAACTGAATGCAGGTTCATCCAGATTTTGGAACAGGTGTGTGGTTTTCTCCCCACTAGTTAATACTATTATTTAGGACTTCTTTGTGTGTGTGCCTGTGTGGTGATCAGATTTGTCTATGATAGAGCTAGTATATATGACTTGACTCATAGATAGTGTGAGGATGATTAATTGACATGTTCATAGATCTAGAACCCCACATTTCAAAGGACCACAATATGTGGAACAATATTGGTTGATATGTTTGTCATTGTTGTTATACACTTGTATTATCTCCTATATATGTGGAACAATATGTGCTTTCTCTATTTTTCAGTATATGGTAACACTTGCTTATATATTGTCCATAGTTCTGCCATTCTAATCTAGTTTTATTTTTTTCTTCTGTTCTTTGAATGGTGACAGACATACGTAATAAGCAAGATGAAAAAAATTATCCAAGGAAGGCTTGCAGCGTACAGACAAGCGAATTGGCCTGATGAATGAAATCCTGGCTGCTATGGACACAGTGAAGTATCCTCAGCTTCAATCTGGGACTGATGTCAGTTAGTCTTCTTACAAATTTATATAGCTCAACATGATTTATATTTTACTTTGGAATGTTCAGATGTTATGCATGGGAACAAAGCTTTCAGTCTAAAGTTCAGAACGTTCGAAACGATGAGCTCTCCTGGTTTCGCAAAGCGCAGCTGCTTGGGGCGGTATGTTTCTGAATGCACTGTTCATTCTTTCTATGGACCGTTTCACTTTGTGGATTTTGAGTGTTCTAACCAGGATAATGGATTTGAGAGGCACTTCTACATAGTAAACCAATGCTACATGGCTAACATCCCTTGGTCACTAGTATATTCTTATCTAGTAGTAGTAGTACCACTTCCTCATCCACCATTGTTTCACACTGCTTCCACATCCTTGAGTAATTGATCCAAAGTATCTTGGGCCTTGACTTCCACATATTCATTAAGTTTTTTTTCTTACATCTTCTTTTGTTTACTTAACACGTAAATAACCTTGGTTTTCATGTGATAATGGTCATACACTTCCTACAGTGCGTGTCACTAGTCATAACAAAAATGAGAATTGATTTAATTAGATGGCCAGGGAAAGAGGGAAAAGTTGATTTATACATCATGAATATGAAGTTGGAATTATAACATAAAGTCTTGAAGCTTGAGTTGTACCATGTGTTTCTTGTGTATTTACTCCTAACATGTTTTTGTTCGCAGTCCAATAGTTTCATCTTAAACAGCATCCCGATCCTGGTTACGGTGGTTTCCTTTGGGATGTATACTCTGCTTGGTGGTTTTCATTGGTATGATTTGATGTAATCATTTCCGTTGATTTATATGTTGCATTGAAACATTGTATCCTGTGTTATGGCGATCAAGTACTTCTTTAATCTCTTGCACCCCGTCCCAACCCCCTTAAGGAATTTTCTCTCTTTAAAATAAGTTTGTCAGTAAGCTAGACTTCCCCTTTCACTGGATGAGCAGTGAGTGAAACATTTTTTTTTCCATGTTTTGAAGGCAACTGCTGGTGGTGGAGGACGTGGGATGCGTCTTGCCAAGGAACCTGAAGAGTTTGTGAAGTTGTTACAGGTATTGCCCCGGGAAAATTTCAAGTATGCATGTGCAGATTGAAAAAAATTCTTCTACAATAAATCTGAATGAACCTCCTGTTTCAGTAACAAAATTCTTTATTTGCTAAGCCTCTTAGGTTCAGAGAATCCGGACGTCATCGGTTTCAGCCATTCAGGTACATATATTTCTCTTGAAGTTCTTTATTTGCTAAGCATTGATTTCATCATGGCTCTTTACTCAACTTCAGAAACTAGTTCTGATTGGTTCCTTGTGTTGATCACTTTGCTGGGAACTTTTTCAAACTCTGGGTTTTGCTTATTATTAATCAACCAAAGCCTTTATGTTAAATTTTTTATTATTGATTTTTATTGTGAGTAGGTAGAATTGACAGATCTAAGAGTACTTTGGTTTTCAAAATGTCATTGCACTGCATGATATTATTTGTCCAGATCTCTGGAACCATTGTTATCAGATAGTATTACTGTATGACTATTTATGTCGCTTTAGATGTGCATTGTGCATTCAAATGTCAATTTTTTTTATCCATGTGCAGGAGCAATGGAAGAGTAGTGCTCCTGTCCCTAAGCGCAATGTTCTAATGGATGAAGCTGAGACCGAAATGAAGTATGACAGCGCAATTTTTTTATCCACTATTTATGTCGCTTTAGATGTGCATTGTGCATTCAATTTTCTAATGGATGAAGCTGAGACCGAAATGAAGTATGACAGTGAGGAAATGGATGATGTGGAAGAGAAAAAACAGATGAACGACCAGGGGAATGATGCAGCTGGGCTTGAGGATTGCTACTCAAATTCCATAGGTTATGTAAAGCATAACTGTTTCATCGTGTACTGTTCCGAGTTTCAGCATATTTTTGCATTCACTTTCTGTGAGTTTGCTGATCGCCCGACCGTTAACTCTGTTTCTACTGCAGGCTGGTTTATTGAAGCCTGATTTAGTGGAAGGTGATGCAGAAATACCTGAGTTCAATGTTTCCTATAAGCCGCAAAAAATCAGTCCAAAGTTCCAATCGACTGTCAGGCACCTATTGCATCAAAAAATTCGTGATTCCTACATGCATCCTCAATTCAATTCAGATGTCATGAAACCTCTTCAAATTGAACAATTAATGGATCAAGAAGTTGTAAATCTATCTGGTGGGGAACTGCAAAGAGTCTGCCTTTGTCTCGGGAAGGTATTGATTTTTCATAACTGAGTAACTAGCTGTGATAGATTCTTGTGCTGAGCAAACCATTTCAACTTATTATGTTTTCTTAGGTCTGTAGGGTAATTTCTGGGATCAACTTGGTTATTGAATAACAAGAAGACCATTCCTAGATTTATGAGCACTGAGTTCTTTAAATCAATGATCTATAGTTCATTAGTGTATAGTTATGAATTTACTGACACTTGATGAGGATAAATAATCCTATGGTAGGAGCCCCCTCGGCCCAGTCTGGAAGTTCTTGGTGGTAACTTAGGAGACATGTAACTTCATCAACATCTTTATGTTATTTGCAAATTGGCACAAATGCAATTCCAATTCCAATTCCAAATACCTAGAGCTAATAATTCTTGTTGAATCAATTCAATGTTTGACATGACAAAATAATTTTCTTAAAAAAAATGGACTAGTTATTACGTTTTCATGTTGTCAACAAGCTTTCGATTCTACAGTCAATTTATCATAATTGTGTGAAGTCTAATCAATTTTGAACTTTTTTGTTGGAATATGCAGTAGCAATGGAAGAACAGAAGGAAAATATTATCACTGATTATGTTCTCAAGGCATGTGCTGCAACTGGTGACTTGTGCAGTTGAACATTGAATTTGTTATGTAAAGTGTGTTTTTTAAACATCAAAAGATCAGATAGATTATATGTTACATTCACAGATTTTAGGACTGGATATATGTGCCGATACCATGGTGGGAAATGAAATGATGAAGGGTATCTCCGGAGGACAAAAAAAGCGTGTTACAACAGGTAAGCTAGAACAAATCAAAATTATTGGAGTATCTTAATTCTTGAACTTTAGAAACCCCTGGTTCTGGATTAGATAATCTAAAATCTGGTTAAATTGCAGGTGAGATGCTTGTAGGACTAGCAAAGGCTTTGTTCATGGATGAAATATCTACTGGTCTAGACAGCTCGACAACTTTCCAAATTGTGAATTCACTTAGGCAGTCTGTCCACATTATGGGTGGAACTGCACTGATTTCTCTTCTTCAGCCAGCACCTGAAACTTATGATCTCTTTGATGATATTGTTTTGCTTTCTGATGGACAAATTATTTACAATGGTCCTCGTGAGAATGTCCTCGAGCTTTTTGAATCCATGGGATTCAAATGCCCTGAGAGGAAGGGTGTTGCAGATTTCTTGCAGGAAGTAACCATCACAAATTGATCTAATTGTCTTAAATTTGTTTGAATTGAAAAAAAAACCCCAGCAATAGATGTCTTCAAGAAACTAATCTTACTTGATTTTTTTATATCAGGTGACGTCGAGAAAAGACCAGCAGCAGCACTGGGCGAATAGAGACTAACCATATGCCTATGTTTCTATCCAGGAGTTTGTAGATGCATTTCAATCCTTCCATGTTGGTCGCAAGCTAGCAAGCGAACTGAGCACCCCATATGACAGAAAAAAGAGCCACCCCGCAGCTTTAACAACTTCAAAGTATGGAATTAGCAAGAAAGAGTTATTGAAAGCCTATTTTTCAAGAGAATGGTTGCTGATGAAGAGGAATTCTTTCGTTTACGTCTTCAAAATGTTGCAAGTGAGTAAAATATGAATATGCAGAGATCATTTTTATCAGTCGACTTTTTTTGGAATTGGTTCGTCTTTTTTAAGCGGTAATCAATCCTAACATACTCTGTCCTGTTTTCAGCTGGTCTTTATAGCATGCATTGCATTGCATTGTCATTCTTCTTCCGAACCGAGATGAAACGTAACAACGTACAAGATGAAAATGTCTTTATGGGTGCTATGTTTTTTGCGATTGTCACTATTTTGTTCAATGGATTTGCCGAACTCTCCATGACCATTGCAAAGCTTCCGGTATTCTACAAGCAAAGGGACCTCCTCTTTTATCCTTCATAGGCATATGCTCTGCCTTCATGGATACTCAGAATTCCCATCTCCTTTAGCAATGTTTTCATCTGGGTTGGCATGACTTACTATGTCATTGGTTTCGACCCCAACATTCAAAGGTGAGACTAATTTAAGCAGGATTGATTGAAACAACACTCAGTGAATCTGCATTATGAAACCTTGTTGCACTACTATTTCTTTGTGTTTGAATTAAAATGACATGAAAAAAAATCTTTTGTGGTGCAGGATCTTTTGTGGAACATAGAGGATTATGACAAGCTTTGGGAGTTCTACAATCCAATATTTGTTTGCTCAAAGCGTCATTGTCCCTACTCCTGTAAGTTGATAAAGTTTATTCCCTAGATACCCTGAATATTTTTACGACATCAAGATTTTCTGCATAAAAAAGACGTTGCAACCAATAAGAACATTATGTTGATTTGCTGGATCATTTATCAGGTGCAAAGTGTGGTCAGACATCTCTGGAGCTCCAGATTATTGGTGAGAACTTCTTCCTCGTTGGTGTTGCAACACTTCAGGAGGCCTCCCATCACATCAGCATTACTGTCCACAAGACCACAACAACATCAATGCTCGTCTTTGTGGGATTCTCAACAACAGTGTACGAATACTCCACAGCAGACACTATTTCAAATCACCTCACACATTCCCAGCCTATACGTTTTGGTTCCTTTTGAATAATCTTCTTGATTATAAGCTACATGATTCCAAAACAGGGTAAGGAAATGGGGCTGTTACCAGTATTTCCATTACAACTGACCTTGTATTGTTTAACATTAACCCTTTGGGCATATAATAATATTATGTTGCAGAAATGGATCAAGTAAACTACATCACTATCATAGTTTATGCATGTCAACCTCAAGACTTCAAGTGTTTTTGTCTTATGTTTTGATAGCAAGTGTTGGAACTGAGCACCCTTGTTCTCCATGCAGGTTCTAGAAAGAGAGCAAATAATGAATAAATTCCAGGAAGTGACAACTCAACTAGAACAGGCTTTGAGTGGAATTTACTACGAAAAACTTGAGATATCAGATGAAGTGAAGGAACAGGTAGAAATTCATCTTTTGCAGAGTTCATCTTTGGATTTTTTTTTTATTTTTTTATTTTTTATAATTTATTGGATATGCATCGAGTATTCGAGGACAGGAGAGACATATTGTTGCCTTTATGAGTATTTCATTTTTAATAAGAAGTTTTAGATATCCTCAGAGTGATTTGCATTTGGCGTGATATTGGCAAGGATTTAAGCTAGCTCTGGAATTCTTTCTTCCCCTCTTACTTACTGAGTGTTTACTTCTTCACTATTTTATTATTATTACAATTATTATTCATTGTTATTACGCTATTATTCTTTTTTCCAGTTCAGTTCTCTTACTTAGTTTTGGGGGCAGATCTATTTCTCTCTTGCCATTAAAAAGTGCTGGAAAAATCCTGTATTTTAAGTTTGTTGTCCATCTAGGTGGAACTCATGCTTGCTCAATTCAAAAGAGCCAAAGGACGGGTAGATACGCCTGATGCTGAGCTTTACGAGGATCTTTTGTCTGTTTACAACAAAGTAAATGATTCAGATGCAGATCCAGTTGTTTTACGGAGGTTAGCAGAAAAGTTGCAGTTAATGAGCATTGCAGACCTCAAACAAGAGTCTCTAGCTTTGCATGAGATGGTTGTTGTAAGTGGAGATCCTGAGGAAACCATTGAAAAGATGTCAATGCTACTGAAAAAGTTCAAAGATTTTATGCAGATTGAGAATCCGAGCTTATGTGCTTCTGCGAGTGAAAAAAGTCTTCATCCAGAGGTCAAATTACTGGTCTTAGCTGATGGTAGTCCAAAATCTCCTGTCATACTGGATGATTTCCGTTGTCCTATATCCCTAGAATTGATGAAGGATCCAGTCATCGTATCTACAGGGCAGGTATATGCACAACTCACTATTTTCTGCTCTCCAATAAGAAAAACCAATGTGTATTCTTTCTGTTCTGCTAAATGAAAAGTCTAGTTTAATGAGTTTCCCTTTGATCTGTAAGTAATAGTAGTTTTGGACTCTGATGGATGCACGAGGACTTGTCCTCGCAGAAAATTAATCCTAGTGAATGGTCTTAACCATCACTTCAGTGCATTCTTTTTGCATAGTCAGGAGAACTAAGTCCATATAAGTGTGCAAACTCCACGATTAATGTCCTGATGCATTTGAAATTTTACTGAAGCATGTTTCCTCGTGAAAACCATTCAGTTCTGTTAAGTCCAGTCCTAATTATTATGTCTTGATCTGTTTTTTCAGCTTATGCAAGAACAACACTCTTGATCGTAGCTTGATAAAGGGGAAGATCGTTGTCTGTGCTTTTGAACTCCCAGACCTTAGAAGCAAAAAAGCCATTTTTTTAGAGAAGCGGGTGGTGTTATTGGCATGATTCTCATTGATCCAATGGGCAAAACCATCGCTTAATTTTCAGTTTGTTATCCCAAGTACCATAATTGTAATACATTATCTTATTAATTACATTATTTTTATTATTTGATAGATTTTGTGACTCGATGTAATACCGTTTATTAATTAATTACATTACTTTGCCTCTATTCATGGAAAATTTTTAACTTTGGCACATTTAAAATTTTATTTTCTAGACATAAAACTTATGAGATGTAATAAAAAGTCATTTGATAGTAAAAAAAAAAAAAAAAAAAAAAAAAATTTGCTATGTATACTTACCATAGCGTTTTAAAAACGCTATGGTAGAGTCTACCATAGCGGTTTTAGAGTCTACTATAGCGTTTTTAAAACGCTATGGCAGAGGCTACCATAGCGGTTTTGAAACGCTATAAAAGCCAAACTTACCATAGCGTTTTAAAACCGCTATAATATCCCCTGGGTCTATTATAGCGCCGGCTGTCATAGCGGTTACTAAACCGCTATGGTATCCTACCATAGCGGTTTTTAAACGCTATTGATCACAATTTTTCTTGTAGTGCACGTGAAGTGGATATTGAGATATCTTCGGGGTACACTGGATGTTGGTTTAGTATATGAGAGAGGAGATTTGTCAAATATGATCCGAGGTTATGTAGTTTCGAATTATGCCGGTGATCTTGATAGGCGCCGATCGACTACAAATTATTGTTTTACATTGGCGATGGCTCTAGTGAGTTGGAAGTCTCTACTGAAGCAAAGTATATGGATCTATCAAGGGCGGTGAAGGAAACCATTTGGCTTGGTTAGTGATTGGGGTGTTACTCAGGACGATGTGACAGTCAGAGTGCTATCTATTCGGCAAATAACCAGGTACATCATGCCAGGACGAAACACATTGATGTGCGGTATCATTTTCTGAGCGATAATGTCATTGAGAATGGCGAGGTTCTCTTGGATAAGGTGAGTACTAAAGACAACTAAACTGATATGTTGACAAAAGCGGTTCCAGGGGTCAAGCTTGAGCATTGTCTCAACTTGATTAGACTCTCCCAGTGTTGACGCCCCAAGGGGGCAGGGCCCTTAGGGGCATGACGATGATTCTCGTGACCGAGTAATGGGTCTTGGTGGTTTTTTATGCCAAGGTGGAGATGATTATGTAGTTCTTTGTAATGCTTGTGCGGTGGCCTGAAATTGTTGCCAAAATGAAGATTGTGAGAATTTGATAAGGACTTCAAGTTCTATAGAAATAAGGGCATAAGAGTACTTGTCATGGTTGGCTCCCAATATATTGGAAAACATAAGAGAACTTAAAGTCCTATAGAAATAAGAACTTCAAAGTCCTGTTCTTTTTTCAACAGGCCATGCAATTGTGAATAAATAAACAAAACGTGGGCATCACAAATATATCATCAACGTGTGCAAAGATAATATATCGTGAGCAAGCAGCAACACAATGCAACATCAGTAGCAACATGCACACAGCTGAAACAGGGCAACATATGCAGCGTGAAAGAGGCTGCGAACTCAGTGTGAAACGGGCTGCGATAAGGGCGTGAAATAGGCTGCGAGTTTGGCATGATTCGGTGTGTGTGTAGCGTGAAACATTAGCCAAGTAGAAGGATTGGAATTGGGTGATTTCGGGTGTTCTTCGTTTGCGAGTTTCGTTAAACTTTTGGTGGTATTATTTGCTTGAGATTGGGTAATCTCAAGGATCGTTGCTTGACAACGTTGTAATCTTCTAGTAAGTGTTTCCATATCAATAAAATAGTTACAAAGTCGTCGCCCGTAGTATAGGCAAAGCCGAACCCCGTAAATCTTGGTGTTATCTTTAATTTCTGCATATTACTTGTTGTTTGCTATTACTTGCATAGTGTTCTTAGCCATTCACTATCACCACCTAGGTCCAAGACTTGTGTTGGAATTATTTGCATTAGCAAGTATTTCCCTAACAATTTTTACTTCAAAAACCAATTCATATTCACTAACTCTAGTCACCAAAGATCTTTGGCGCCTCCAACTTATGTCAACTAATAGAGTTAAATTTTGCCCAGAGTGGAAGCAAATCCCTCTTTTAGTCACGAAAAATTCTATGGTGCCTTTTCTTGGTGTCTCTTTGGGATTTTTTTACACTTTTTACCCATTCTCTTTAAAACACAACCAAAACACCATTCATAGAATGGGTAGAAGTTTTAAAAAACCCCAAAGATGCACCAAAAAGAGGCCATGTAGAATTACTCGGCATGAATAATTCTACGATGAAGCCACCTTCCTAGAACCCATGTGATGTGATGGGGACACGGAGGCTTAAAGCCGGCCAAAAGCAAATCCTACCAAGAAACGTAAGAAGACACATCTATACTTCAACACCTCAACAAATGCAAGCATCTAAGTTGCAAGACGATCTGGGATCGACACACATGATAGGTACGCCTAAATATGATAATATGGGGAAAAGTTTATTCTATTGCAAGACGATGTGGGATCAACACACATGTGGATAGTCGAAAATTGCCAGAATTTTCCTTAAACAACTTGGTGATTGAAAGTTGAATGTTTACATAGTTTTCAACAAAGTCATATATAAGATATATATCAGGTTGTCAGACAGGAAAGTAGTTAGACAAGATAGACAAGCTGCAAGGATGAAAAGGAGGACCAAGAGAATCCCCCACAGCTTCTGCATCACAAGAAGCATATCAACTATTGAGATTAAAGTCGATCCCCATCGTATACAGGTCCAACATATAAGATACGATAGATATGCCTTCTCACTATAATTCAACAATCCAAAACACATCATCATACCATTTTATAGTTGATAAACAAAACTCAATCTAATGGCTTAATTACAATCAACAGCTCAACACTGGAGAACTAGCATTAAGGAAATTTTTATACAGAAACAAACCAGATGATACAACACTCCATCTTGATCGATATTTAAGATAATCACACAAGTTGGCCTGAATCCTTAAATGTAATTATACTGAACCAATGAAATTGCCTATAACAGTTGCTAATTAAACAAGGATGATATATTCAAAGGTGGCAGTTGCTACATAGGTTTTTGCAATTTTGCATAACACCAAGTACTTACTACTTGATTTTTATTTTATATATATTGAGAATTCCTGGGAGCTTCCTATCAGATACCTGATCTAGCATCTGATCTCATCAGTTCTTCAATCCAAGCATTTTATGCCTGTCTTGAAGAGACTGAAAGCCAATATTCTATCTCGGAAGGCTACATCCAAAAGTTGATTGGAGGCATATCTAAGAAAATCACCAAATGGCTTTATCCTCTTAATCTGGAAAGTGTTCTTAACTTCAACACTAAATCCAACATGGATAATGTGAAGAAATAAAACTAATAAAGGCCGCGTAGATAAATTAGAGAATTATAGTGCAGCCAAAAAAAGAAGCTTATGTTAAGTAGAAAGACATTCATTTTCATTGATGATTTATCGAAGAAGAGATGTGTTGTTCGGCCTTTTTTTCTCTTTTTGGTTTTAGGGGAATTATTTCCAGACTGACATGTTCTAGTTTTGATCAACTACGTTACATTTTTTTTTCTGTAATAATTAAAAAAAAAAAATTCTATTGTCACCCCATTGTGCTGTGTTGTTGGTGTAATATTTTCGTCAGTTTGGTTACTGTCTTCTACAGAAAGTGTTTGTAGCCAAGATGTGAAGCAGTGGGACTCTGTGCCATACAAGATGTATCGTCTTTAAGTCGAGCATTCTCCTCAGCCACGGTTACAATTTATTTCTAGGGCTAGAGTTCATTTCTAAGCACTTCCATTCACAGCAATTAATTTAATAAAAAGTCTACAAAATTATGAAAAATTGACATCTCATTAAAAATTGGGATGTTGATTTTCCTCATTTCTCCGTGAAACAACGGAGCCTAATTGAATTGGGGGAATTCACTTGGGAATTTTTTGATAGAATTTATGAGTTGTGAAAACGTTTTTTAGGAATGTTGTCTGTTTTTAAGACCTCTAAGTTGTTTTTTTTTTTTTTTCTTCTGTTCTTTTCTTTAATGTGCCAATTTTTTTATTTTTTATTCTAACCATCATATAAGCAAACCAGAGTTTGGTTTCCAATTTTAGCTGATTTGGTTTATTACTGATTTATCATTTCTTTCTGTCAACAACTCTTTCTTTTTTTTCTTTTTTTTTTTCTATATAACAAAGAAAGATAGATTTATAGAACAAAAACCTTTAATTCTATATTCATTTTGTTAGAGAAAAAGTATGAATTTCTCTGTCTAGCTTAGATTTTTAGTTTTATTGTTCATCGACACACCAAAGGTCCTTTCTGATATTGGCACTGCAGCATCTTATGGGCCTCCATACATACCTAACAGAAGGGGATTAGTATTACTACTAGCTGCTATGCGCGTCCTACTTGCGTCACTACACCATATTGGCATTTTTGTAACAACTCCCAAAACAATATCATTTTTGAAGTGTAACAATTTACCTAACAACTTTACACATTTTCACAAACAAAATGATACAATAATAGTATCACCATGAAGAGTATGGTTATAAAAGTGATACTATTCATGGTGATCCAACTTATTGTATCATTTATTTTGTGTTACTGTTTTTCATTTTTTTAACTAAATTTAGTTTTGATTTGAAATTGTTTGGTGGATTGTAACATCTCAAAAGTGATACTGTTTTGAGAGTTGTTATAAAAGTGCCAATTTGGTGTAGTGCGTGCACCAACATTTGTTTTATTTTTATTATGATCATTTTCATAGAAAATTAGAAACACATTATATAAGAATAAAAGAAATGCTTTGACTCTTTGTTCTTTTCATTTTCATCGTTGTTGTTGCAGACAACAAAAGAATTGGGTCAAATAATCCTTGGATCTTCAACAAAACTTTCAAATCATCATCACAACTCCCAGTCTCAACTAATAACATGACTTTGCACAAGTGTTAAGAGCTTCCATATTGGTGGTGTCCGAAGCCTTTGTATATATGCAGTGTGGTGCATGCCATATCGCATCATGGATTGTATCCTAGCGCACAGATACTAAATGATACTATAAAGAGTATAGTATGATTTCATCGCTCATACAATTTGCAAAAATCAACATCAAGGAGGTAACCAACATGAACTGGGTTTATGTTAAACGTATAGTTTCTTCATTAATATAAAAAGATACAATGTCACTTTAGAATGTGACAAATGACAAAGATTGTGAACAATAGGGATAACTTGAGATTATCCTACTAGATGCTCTCTCCATGCCTTCCTCTTCATTGACTTCACTGCCTGATCACAAAAAGGAAATAAAAATGTATCATTGGTTTACATCATCTATCGATAAGAAAATTAGTATGGCATGATTGATGAGTTTCTTCACTGCGTGATCACAAAAAGGATATAATAATGTATCATTGGTTTACATCAATCTATCGATAAAAAAAATTAGTACGTGCACGATTGATGATCAATAAGCAAAGAAAATTAGTATGTGGATGAGTTTCTTACCAATAAGCAGAACTCTAATAGTTGCTGTCATAGTCCCTCGAGGCATGGCATCTGAAACATTCAGTCCTGACTGCAAAGTTATGCTCACTGCACCTGCAAAGAATAGACAAAAATTAGTATCATGATGTGTTATTCTCTAATGGATGGAACTACTCTATCTTGTGTTTGATATCTCTTAGCATTAGATTGTCGAGTGCAAGTAATAACAAAATTTTAATATGAAAACGACACACCTTAGGCAAATCCAGTCACCAGGTTTCCATCCGGAGCTGCCTACCGGACCACTTCTTGGAGATGGCAAAACAACATCATTCTGAGTAGCCGATCCATCCCTATATTTGCCACACTTGAAACAACTCGGTCGCTTTGCATAGTTGTGAGCACCACAGTTACTGGCAGAGCAATACCAGTCTCCAGGCAAGAGGACTTCACAAGTAAATGGCCCTCCAAAATTGCAACGTTCGCCACCCTCACCAGACCTTGCTTCCCCACATTTCTGACACATATCACGCCAGCTGAAGTTCAAGTGCTGGCATGACCTGCAATTCCAATCTCCTGGCCTGCTCATCTTCTCTTTCTTTTATCTATGAAATAATAAAGAAACAAAGACTGATCAACAAACAATAAGAACAACAAGTATAAAATGAATGCTCTATTCAAGGTTCAATTTCCCTCAAGTTGAAACATAGAAACTACTCTATAATATATCTAACTCGGACTACAATAACTAGTTGAATTGAACAACACTATATTAACGCACAAGTGACCATATCACTCGATCATGTCAAGAAAACTCTATAACCCCATAGTTGAACTACATTGCTAGACTATGTTAGCATAACTACGCGAAAAAGCAACCCAAGCTCTTGAACATAAATTTTCTCCAAGGGTGGCAGTTTCATGCTAGAACATGGGGTTTGACTACAAAGTCTATACTAGCTAGGAGGCTTACCTTAATAAAGGAAATTAAGGCAATAAAGATGAATACTAATAGTGGTTCATAGAAGAGGCCTTGTTAATGAAGAATGTGGTTTCCATTACAGTTTGAGTGGTTTATATACTTGGTAAGGGTGACAGGGGAAGCAAGAGGAGATGTTTGTAGGGGATGGTGGGGAAGTTTCTTTTGATCTTGTTCACCTGGACTTATTGAGAAATTGGAAAATATTCATCGAAAATGCAACACCACATAAAAAGTCTAGTTACCCGTGCAATAAATCTTTCATTTTCTTTCTTTATATTTATCTGTCAACAAATCAATTTGTCACCATATTCATTGAAAATATTCTTTGAATTTTCTTCGTGTAGTTTCACAGCACACAAAGATCGAAAGGAAAGGCGAATAAATTGACAAAGGCTGCTAAGCAGCACACACAAATGATAATGTTCAGGAGGGTTTGAGAATGGAATCAAACTGTGATAAAAATAAGGAAACACACAGAAAGAAAGAAAGAAGCATGCGTCATGCAGGTGCAGATACATATGTGTGCATGCATGATTCTCGTTGTTGCCTGTAGATTCCCACTAACAAGTAAACCTTCCCTGGGTAGTAGTAATATATAGACTTGTTCATTCTCACACACTTTTCTCCTCTGTTTCTAAGTGAGTTAGGCTTTTCGCTTTGGGCCACTAGCTAAGTTTAAATCACCATGGAATTTATTCCCCTTCATCCAAAATTCTCTTTCCCTACCTTTTCCTCTCAATAATGTAGATTCACACCAGTGGTTTGCCATCCTCTGGATTCATGATAAAAGTTTGGATAACATGTATATGTGTTTTGTATAATCGTTACCATGTTTAAACAAAGTTTAAGGTATATATATGTATTAGACATTCAGCAATGACAGGTCAATTCGAGAATAAAAGATTCTCCAGAAAATTGACAAATTTGTAAAAAGCAGTTTAAAACTAAAATCAGCATAACTGCAATGCCAAAGTCCCAAAATAGGCTGATCTTCATGTTATCCTTAAACTTGCTCTGTTCCATTATGTTTACATTATGACACATATACGGATTTGCATCTCTTTTTAAGATGACTGTGTTTTAATTTTTCACAGTGAGCATCTTACCCCTGAAAAACTCTTAAATGATCTTGAGAGAAAAACAGGAGATTGATTCTCTAACGATCTCCTTTTGCTAATCCTTATCATGCTTTTTATGAACTTTATCTTTACAACCAAACAATGCCTTTGGTTTCCAGAGATTAATAAAGAAAAATTCACATGTACAGTTTTGTAAATTTAGTTAAGAATCATAAGAATATTTAGATGTGGCAATGGAAGGCCACAACATATGGCAACAGCCTACAGATATGTGGCGAACGGGATCGAAGTCCCGCTCCACACATGAGAAAGAGACATGGCATAGGTTCTTCAGTTTTGACACAGATGAGGTGCATATTCAAAAGGAGAAAACCTTAAACCAAGACCGCCTTCTTTTTCATTCATTTATTTTTCACAATGGCATCCCAACTGCCATATAAGACAGGAAATATATTCCTTTTGCTTTTGCATTTTTATGAATGTTTGGATTCTAATTTTCGCTTCCGGTCTATTTTCACGTGCAACTTTTGTCACACGCATAAATAGGATAATGGGGGGAGTTTTCTTGGCATAAATATGATAATATGGGGAAAAGTTTATTCTATTGCAAGACAATGTGTGATCAACACACATGTGGATAGTCGAAAATTGCCAGAATTTGCCTTAAACAACTTGGCGATTGAAAGTAGAATGTTTAGATAGTTTTCAACAAAGTCATATATAAGATAGATATCAAGTTGTTAGACAGGACAGTAGTTAGATAGGATAGACAAGTTGCAAGGATGAAAAGGAGGACCAAGAGAATCCCCACAGCTTCTGCTTCACAAGAAGTAAATCAACTATTGAGATTAAAGTTGATCCCCATTGTCTACCGGTCCAACATTTGATATACGATAGATACGCCTAATCAGATAACTATTATTCAACAATCCAAAACACATCATCATACCATTTTATAGATGATAAACAAAACTCAATCTAATGGCTTACACTACATGATCTGTATATCATAGCGACTGTGGTTTATTTCTACTTCAAAAGCCTGTGCATGTTCACTAACTCTAGTCACCAAGGCTCTTTGGCGCCTCCAACTAATAGAGTTAAGTTTTTGCCCAGAGTGGAAGCACATTCCTCTTTTAGTCACGAATAATTCTATGGTGTCTTTTTTGGTGTTTCTTTGGGATTTTTTACACTTTTTACCCTTTTTCTTTAAAACACAATCACAAACACCATCCACAAAAGAAGTAGAAGTGTCAAAAAATCCCAAAGAGGACATGTGAAACCACCTTCGTCAAGAATAATTCTACATTCTACAGTGAAACCACCTTCCCAGAACCCATGTGATGTGATGAGGACATGGAGGCTTAAAGCGGGCCAAAATCAAATCCAACCAAGAAACATAAGAAGTATGAAGGCACATCTATACTTCAACACCTCAACAAATGCAAGCATCTAAGTTGCAAGACGATGTGGGATTCACACACATGATAGATACGCCTAAATATGATAATATGGGGAAAAGTTTATTCTATTGCAAGACGATGTGAGATCAACACACATGTGGATAGTCGAAAACTGCCAGAATTTTCCTTAAACAACTTGCTGATTGCAAGTTGAATGTTTACATAGTTTTCAACAAAGTCATAAATAAGATAGATATCAGGTTGTTAGACAGGAAAGTAGTTAGACAAGATAGACAAACTGCAAGGATGAAAAGGAGGACCAAGAAAATCCCCACAGCTTCTGCGTCACAAGAAGTATATCAACTATTGAGATTAAAGTCAATCCCCATAGTCTACAGGTCCAACATTTGAGATATGATAGGTACGTCCTTCTCAGATAACTATAATTCAACAATCCAAAACACATCATCATACCATTTTATAGTTGATAAACAAAACGCAATCTAATGGCTTACACTACATGATATGTACATAGATCATAGCGACTATGCATGGTTTATTTCTACTTTAAAAACCTGTGCATGTTCACTAAATTTAATCACCAAATAGACCTAGTTGGTGAAAGTGAATGACTGAAAATACTATCAAGTAATAAGCAAATAACAAGCAATACGTAATATGCAGAGAAATAAAGATCACACCAGGATTTACGTGGTTGGGCTTTGCCTACTCTACGAACGACGACTCTGTAACTATCTTATTGATATGGAAATCCTTACTTGAAGATTACAACGTTGTCAAGCAACGATCCTTGAGATTACCTTATCTCAAGCCAACAATACTACCAAGTAACAAGAGTCTCTCAACAATCTTTCTTCCTTCACTCCTACCTACAATGGAAGTAAAACCCAAAAATAACTTTGAAGATTTGACGAAAGTCGCAAATGAAGAACACCCGAAATCACCCAATGTCAATCCTTCTACTTGGCTATGTTTCACGCTGCACACACATCAATTCACGCCAAACTCGCAGCCCATTTCACGCTGAACTCACAGTCGTTTCACGCTGTATTGATGTCGTCCTTCACGCTGTGTTGCTTCAATTCTTCACGCTGTGGTATGTGCTACACTTATACACGTGTATATGCATGGCTTGTTAAAGAAAGAACATCACTTAAAGTTTTTATTTGTAAAGAACTTTAAGTCCTCTAATGCTTCCCAATAAATTGGGAGCCAACCATAACAAGGACTTTGAGTCCTTATTTATAAAAAAACTCTAAGTGTCCTACTCTTCTTAGAGTCCTTCTTTGTCTCACAATCTCCACCTTGGCGAACAATTTCAGGCCACCACACAAGCATCACAAACAACCACATAAGCATCTCCACCTTGGCATGAAAAATCACCAAAACCCATTTCTCAGTCACGAGAATCGTCGTCGTGCCCCTAAGGGCCTAGCCCCTTTGGGGCGTCAACACTGAAATAGCCTGATCAAGTTGAGAAAATGCTCAAACTTGATCCTTATAATCACTTTAGTCAACATATTATTTGAATTGTCTTGAGTACTCACATTCTCCAAGAGATCCTCGCCATATTTGATAACATCCCTTAGAAAAATGATACTTCACCGGACCCATCGCCAATGTAAAACAATAACCTGTAGTCGATCGGCGCCTATCAAGATCACCAGCATAATCCGAATCAACATAACCTCAGATCATATTTGACACATCTTCTCTCTCATATACTAAACCAACATCAAGCGTATCCCGAAGATATCTCAATATCCACTTCACTGCCTGCCAATGTTGTTTTCCCAAGTTTGACATAAACCTACTAACAAGACTGACTGCATGAGCGATATCTTGACGTGTGTAGATCATGGCATACATAAGACTACCAACTGCACTAGTATAGGGAACTTGTGACATGTATTCCCTCTCATCCTCTGTGCTAGAAGACAACTTACCCGAGAGCTTAAAGTGAGCAGACAAATGAGTACTTACCGGCTTAGACGTATCCATGTCAAAACGGTGAATAACCTTATCTAAGTATTGTCTCTGTGACAATGTCAGTCTACCCTTCTTCCTATCTCTCACTATCTCCATCCCAAGTATCTTCTTCGCTGAACCAAGATCTTTCATCTCAAACTACATGCTAAATTTCAACTTCAATTTATCAATTTCTTTCATGCTTTCGCAGCAATGACCATGTCATCAACATATAGTAAGATAAACACGAAATACCCATCCTTGAGTTTCTGTGTGAATACACAAGGATCATATTGACTCCTCGCATATCCCTGCTCAATCATAAAAGTATCAAACCTCTTGTACCACTGCCTCGAAGATTGCTTCAACCTATATAGTGACTTCTTCAGTTTGCATACTTTTTCTTCCTTACCAATAACAACATATCCTTCGAGCTGAGATATGTATATTTCCTTCTCCAAATCTGCATGCAAGAAATCAGTCTTGACATCAAGTTGCTCGAGCTCCAAGACAAACTGTGCTGCTAAAGTCAAAAGGACTCAGATAGAAGTGTGTTTTACCACCAGAGAGAATACTTCATTGTAATCCTCACCTTCTTGTTGTGTATATCTTATAGCCACTAATCTTGCCTTATATCGTATACATGTACAAGTATCCCTGGAATCTAGAATCTTGTCTTTCACTATGAAAACCCACAACTTACACCCAATCGACCTCTTCCTTTTAGGGAGTGTCACAAGCTCCCATGTATGATTATTCTTAAGAGATAACATCTCCTCATCCAAAGCCTCATTTCACTCCTCTTTGTGAATACTTTGCAAAGCATGTGTGTATGTGGTAGGAACATCATCATACCCATCAAGAACTGAGAATGCGCAAATTGCACCATCCTTGTAACCAAATCTAAGTGGTGCAAGCCTGACTCTAGGTTCTTTGCCTACTGCTAAAGACGGTGTTTGTAATTGTCGAACCTGTTGTTGTGTAGGATCCATGTCCCCATTAGTAGGAACCTCATTTTCTGCCACTGTCTCATCATGTATCATATCTGTATCACATCTTCCCTCAGTAGAAGGAACATCATGCTCTGTATGAGATCTAGGAGCTGCAAGCTCCACCTGCAAAGAATCTTTAGCATCCTCATCTTCATCATAGCAACCCCCCTCTAAATAGGGAAACCATTTTTGCATCTCTCACACTTTGTCTGTAACAAAGCATCCTCATGGAACTTCACATCTCGACTGATCACAAACTTCTGCAAGTCAGGGTACCATAATCTATACATTTTCACATTATCTGGATAACTGAGAAAAATAACTTTCCTGACCCTTACTCCAATTTTATCTTCCCTGACATGAAAATATGTTGGACAACCAAATACTTTCAAGTTAGAATAATCTGAAGAAATACCAGACCATACTTCCATAGGAATCTGAGACTCAATAGCTAATGAAGGAAAGTGGTTAATGAGATAGCACGCTGTGTTTACTGCTTCAACCCACCATATTCTGCCCAAACCTGTATTGGACAACATGCATCGTGCTCTCTCCAACAGGGTACGGTTCATCCGTTCTACTATCCCGTTCTACTGTGGTGTCGACTTCACTGTGAAATGTCTTCTAATGCCATGTTCCAAACAAAACTGCTTTAAGGGATCCTTAGTATACTCACTGTCATTGTCAAATCTCACAACTTTGGTCACCCTTCCAGTTTGTATCTCAATCATAGCTTTCTACTTCTTGAAAATATCAGTGACTTCATTTTTATGTTTCATGGAATACACACACACTCTCATGCTGAAGTCATCGATAAAAGACACAAAATACCTGGAACCCCCCTTGGATGCGACTCTAGAGGGTCCCCAAACATCGGGTGTGGATGTAATCTAGAATCCACGCGGTGCTATGAGTAGCATCACTAAAACTGACTTTGCACTGCTTCCCATAGATGCAATGTTTACAGAAATCCAACTTTGTCATTTTATCACCGCCAAGCAAGCCCTGCTTGCTTAAAGCTCTTACTCCACTCTCACCTACATGATCCTAATCGCATGTGCCATAACTGTGTGCGTGTCAAGCTTTTTTTTATCAACAACTGTAGAAACTAGGGGTGGGCATTTAGGACTGAAAGCCCGGACCGAACTGACAACCGGACCGATCGGGTCGGTTCGGATCGGTTTTTATTAATTATAAATGTTTCGGTTGTAAAAGCCCGGCCCGACCCGAAGTTTCTGGTCCGGGCCTCGATTTCCATTTCTGAAGCCCGTTGGGTAACCGGCCCGACTCCTCGACTCCCTATGCAACACTGCCACGTGTGCCTTTATTTTGCCTTTTCTTCTTCTGTGCAACCGAAACGAGTTGATTGAATCAAGAAAGGAAACACATTTTCAAGAAACTCCACATCGGGGGTAGCAATCATCACTAATCCTCCTCCAATCGATCCAACAACGAAACCCTTCCTTCTCCTCCGTCTCCACTCTCTACTTCCACTTCCACTGCTGCTTCCGATCACCCCCGCAACCACTCTCCAACGACTCCTCCTTCCACCACCGCCACCGCTGCTAATAGTGGTGTGAATCTTCAGTCCGATTACATCTCTTCGGAGGAGGAATTTCAGGTTCAGTTAGTACTAGCGATTAGTGCTTCGAATTCTGAATTCACCATCTTCTCCTTTTGAATGAAGAACTCAACAGATTTCGCCATCTTCTCCGTTTGAATGAAGGAATCAACAGGAGAAGGGAGAGGGGAGAGAAAAAAATCACTTCCACTACTGCTTTCGATCACCCCCGCAACCACTCTCCAGCGACTCCTCCTTCCACCACCGCCACCGCTGCTAATAGTGGTGTGAATCTTCAGTCCGATTACATCTCTTCGGAGGAGGAATTTCAGGTTCAGTTAGCACTAGCGATCAGTGCTTCGAAATCTGAATTCGCCATCTTCTCCGTTTGAATGAAGAACTCAACAGATTTCGCCATCTTCTCCGTTTGAATGAAGAAATCAACAGGAAAAGGGAGAGGGGAGAGAAAAAAAATCTCTTTGTTTTCTTGTCTGATGGAGAGGGAGGAGAAGGGAGAGGGGAGAGAAAAAAGAGAAAAAAAAATATTTGGTTGATTGGACCGAGACCGGCCCGACCCGAACCGAGATCCGGTTAACCGGCCTTATTCGGTCCGGTCTCGATTTTAAAATTTCAATTTTAAAAAATTCGGTCCGGGCTTCGGTTTTAGGTTTTCGGGCCGGTTACCCGGACTTGCCCAGCCCTAGTAGAAACTATAGCTCCACCTTCAACTATACTGCCTTGAAGGAAATACAAATTGGCATGCATAACAGCTGTCATAAGCAATCTATCACCAAAATAAACACTGCAATACTTATTCTCACCAATATACTTATAGCCCTGAGCTTCAAGCATCCCAAGAGAAATTAGCCCATTTGAAAGAGCGGGAACATGACGTACCTCGGTAAGCTATCTACATGACCCATCTGCCAATTGAAATTTGACTGTATCAATACCCATTGTCTTGCAAGGCCAAAAGTCACATATTTTAACTGAACTGCCCTTAACCTCGCGATAAGTGTTGAACCATTCCCTTACAGGACACATATGATACGAAACTCCCGTATCCAACATCCAACCGTCATACAAATGGTCATAAGATTTTTCCATCAATGCATGTGCTAAGTCACCCTCGATTGGAATATTTTCTACTACATTCGGTGTCTCAACAACATTTACTACGCCCTTACTATCATATTCTTGCTTATTGTGATTATCCTTCTAATCTAAACAATCCCTTATATAATGACCTTTGCGCTTACATTTGTGATATTCAACCTTAGACATATCTATGCTTTTGATTTAGACCAGTTCCTTCTGTAGTTATTCCTCTTGTAATTTCTTCCTCTTGTCACCGAAATACCATGTGCTTGAACCTCCTCATTCGAAACACTCTTTCTGAAAGCCTTTGCAAGTACAGCTTGAACAATATGACTATACACAAATTTTTCTTTCTTCAATGTTGTCATTTGATCAACAAATGGTTCACATTTCGGTAACAAAGAAATTAACAAGAAATGCTTTTGGACTATCTTCAAATTTAGCTCCCAACCTAACACAATCTGAGTATAAACATTCAAATTCATTTATGTGATCAGTCATGAGTTTACCTGGCTGCAACCTGAAAGTGAAGAGCTTTTTCTGTAGGTACATCACACTCATCTTATCATTCTGAAGATACATAGTCTGAATATTGAAGATTACAACATTGTCAAACAACGATCCTTGAGATTACCCAATCTCAAGCCAACAATACAACCAAGTAACAAGAGTCTCTCCATAATCTTCCTCCCTTCACTCCTCCCTACAGTGGAAGTATAACCCAAAAGGAACCCTGAAGATTTGACGAAACTCGCAAATGAAGAACACTCGAAATCACCCAATTTCAATCCTTCTACTTGGCTACTGTTTCACGCTGCACATACATCAGTTCACACTGAACTCGCAGCCCGTTTCACGCCGAACTAGCAGTCATTTCACGTTGTATTGATGTATGTGATGTGATGAGGACATGAAGGCTTAAAGCGGGCCAAAATCTGTTGGCGTGCGCTAAGCGTGTGCGCGCACCTAGGTCCACTATACATAGCAACGATATTGTCTCCAACTTAAACACCGCAACTTGGGCCTACCATCCGGGCCACAGGTGTGGGATTTTTTTTTATCTTAAAAGGCCTCGTTACTATTAGAGAATGGACCACTCCCTTATATACCTTAGTGACGACTCTTCCTTACTTGATGTGGGACTATTCAAGCTTTAAATTCTTTTTTTGGCGCGATTGTTGGGAGATTGTCAATTAAGAGAGTTGACATGGAAAATAACAACAATACAATGATGATTAGTCTTAATGGCTGAAACTATGTTATTTGGAAAACCAAAATAGAAGACATATTATACTGGTAAGGTAGAGTTTTGAAGAGTCTCCGCAGTGATAATGGTGGCGAGTACACATCAAAAGAATTTAAAGCTTATTGTAGTAAGCTTGGTATACGGCATGAAAAGACAGTTCCTGGCACTCCACAGCATAATGGGGTAGCAGAAAGAATGAACCGGACTATTGTAGAAAAGGTGATATGCATGCTTCGCATGGCTAAATTTCCAAAAGAGTTCTGGTCTACAGCTTGTTATCTCATCAACAGGTCTCCTTCATTTCCTTTAGATGGTGACATTCCAGAAAGAGTGTGGACAGTGAAAGATAGTTCATACTCTCATCTAAAGGTATTTGGTTGTTAAGCATTTGTTCATGTACCGAAAGATAAGAGATTAAAGCTTGATGAGAAGGCATCTCCATGTATTTTCATTGGTTATGGAGATCAGTTTGGCTAAAGATTATGGGATCCTGATAATAAGAAAATTATTAGAAAAAGAGATGTGGTATTTTATGAAGATCGTACCATTGCAAATTTTGAGAAAATTGAAAAGCCCAAGCAGATAAATAATGAGGTAGCAGATCTTACACCACTTACTCCTCCTTTCTCGCATGTTGAAAATGGGGGAGAGATGACAGATGATATAGTTGGTGACCATATGCCAGAAAATGAAGTTGTTAATGATGATCATGTAGAAACAGATGAGATTGCGCATGAAGATCAACCCCTTCAGCAAGAAATAGTAGAGCCTCAATTAAGAAGGTCTACCAGAGAGTGCCAACCTTCAAAGAGGTACCCCAATGATGAGTATGTTTTCCTTATAGAAGAAGGTGAACTAGAAAATTTTCAAAAAGTACTAGATCATAAAGATAAAGATAGCTGGATGAAAGCTATGCAAGAAGAGATGAGTTCCTTGCATAAGAATTGTAATTATGATTTAGTTGAGATTCCAAAAGGTAGAAAACCTTTGAAGAAAAAATGGGTGTACAAATTGAAAAAGGATGGTGATGGAAAGAATGTGAAGCACAAAGCTCGGTTAGTGGTAAAAGGCTTTGCGCGAAAAAAGGGGATAGATTTTGATGAGCTATTCTCACCCCTGGTGAAGATGACATCCATTAGAGTGGTGTTAAGTCTTGCAGCTAGCCTGGATCTTGAGATTGAGCAGTTAGATGTTACAACTGCATTTCTTCATGGGGATTTGCATGAAGAAATTTACATGGCAAAACCAGAGGGTTTTGAAGTGAAAGGGAAAGAACATATGGTTTGCAGATTGAAGAAAAGCCTCTATGGATTGAAACAGGCTTCGAGACAGTGGTATAAGAAGTTTGACTTCTTTATGGTAGGACATGGCTACAAGAGAACACTTCAAGACCATTGTGTTTATGTCAGATATTTTTCGCCTGATAAATTCATTATTTTTTTTTATTTATGTTTATGATATGCTAATTGTTGGAAAAGATGTTGATATGATTGGCAGGTTGAAAAAAGATTTGTTTAGCTATTTTGATATGAAAGACTTGGGGCCAGCTCAACACATCCTAGGGATGAAGATTACACGTGACAGAAAAATTAAGAAGTTGTGGTTGTCACAAGAAAAGTATGTTGAAAAAGTACTTGAAATGTTCAACATGAATGATGCTAAGCCCGTGAGTACTCCACTTGCTAATCACTTCAAGTTAAGTGTCAAGTTATCTCCTCGTACTGATGAAGAAAAGATGCATATGTCAGGTATTCCATACTCCTCTGCTGTAGGGTGTTTGATGTATGCTATGGTTTGTACAAGACCAGATATTGCTCAAGCAGTCTGTGTTGTGAGTAGGTATTCAGAAAATCCAGGAAAAGAACATTGGGCTGCAGTTAAATGGATTATGAGATATTTGAAAGGTATTTCAAACCTTTGCTTAAGATTTGGTAATTCAGGAGCTGTGTTAGAAGGGTATACAGTTGCAGATTTTGTAGGTGATTGGTGATTTAATTTTAATTCAAAATAACGATATGGACTGTGAATATTTCAAATAGGAATTCCTTGCTCATAGATGTTCATTTGAGCGTATATCTTATATATTATATATAAGATATAAGAAGACTTGTGAAAAGAGATAAACATTTCTCTGCCGATTTTTTTTTTGTTTGTGAAAGAGTGAATGAGAAACGTAGCTAATTTTGAACCGCTGAAAAAAGGGGGGGGGGGATAAAAAGATAGTTAGAAAGGAAAACCGATCTTTTTTGGGGATAGAGGGACTTGAACCCTCACGATTTCTAAAGTCGACGGATTTTCGACTTCAGGTTATGTTTTCACTTTTGCAGGGGGAGCTGTAGCTTGGCAGTCTAGATTGCAAAAGTGTGTTGCTTTGTCAACTACTAAAGCCGAGTATATTGCTATTAATGAAGCAGGGAAGGAAATGTTATGGTTGAAAAGATTGCTCAAAAGAGCTGGGTGTGAATCAGAATAAGTATGTGGTGCATTGTGATAGTCAAAGTGCTATTGAGTTGAGTAAGAATGCCACATACCATGGACTTACCAAGCATATTGATACACGTTACCACTGGATACGTGATGTGCTTGAGAAGAATTATTTCCAGGTTGCAAAGATTCATACTAGTGAAAATCCTTCCGATCAACATGATGACAAAAGTAGTTCCAAAAGGAAAACATGAGTTCTATAGAGAACTAATTGGAATGGCCTAATATGATTAATATGCGGTGATTCTTCCCTAATGGTCTGGAGGGGGAGATTTGTTGAGGTCCAGCCTATTAGGGTGGATCCAACTTTGGTAAGTAATCAAACATAATTTCAAGTTTGGTTGAATAAGGAAAAAAAGTTTTTAATAAGAAACAAAAACAGAAATAAATAGAAACAAAGTTCTATTTGAGGCGGTGTTAATTAAATAGAAACAAAGTTCTATTTGAATATAGAAACAAAGTTCTATTTGGCAGTTGGTTAATTAAATAGAAACAAGGTTCTATTTGGGTGGCTGCAAACAAGTATAAATAGGTGTATAATACAGAGTTTTATGAAATAGAGTTTTCAGATAAGCTGTTGTGTGAATAAGCAACAGAGAACATATAGTATTCTCTTTGGTGTTTGGTGCGGCTGTGTGCGCGTGAACGATGACTTTGTGTCTGATTCTTTTGGCGTGATTTTGTACGACAAAGTGTGATGCGTGGCTGCGATATCGACTTAGTTTTATCGATTGATTTGGTAGAAAAAGTTGAAGAAGCTTTTGGGTTAATTTACTATGAGGTAACCCGTGTTATTTACTCCTCTTGTATTACTCAAGCTTTGGGCAAAAAGCTTGAGAAGTTAGTGGTTGAGTATTGGGAGTTGTTACAGCAGAGAAGATGCCAATGACAACTGAGGACTGAGGAACCAATGCTCACTGAGAGTGGAGATTTGTCCCGTGGTTTTTCCCTTCACATTGAAGAGTTTTCAACGTAAATCTTGGTGTCTCATTTATTATTGCTTTAGATTATTTCCTTGGTATTGTTTTATTGATATTTGTCCCAACAAGACCAAATCCAACCAAGAACCGTAAAAAGTATGAAGACACATCCATACATCAACACCTCAACAAAATGCAAGCATCTAAGCTGCTTGTACAAAATTTGAGTCAACTCAAAGGATCAAAAGAAGGGCCAAAATAAAGCCTAAATATTCAGCTGGAAGTGATTCATCAAAATCGGGTACCAACCTAAGCCTCTAATAGAAGAAGGCACAACAATAATGTAGCAATTAAAATTGGATTTTCTTACCACTACAAAAAAAAGCTTTAATAGCTACGGAAATTAGCGACGGTTTTTTTATACCGTCGCTAATTATACGCTTAGCGACGGCAAATAACCGTCGCTAATGCTTTCGACACTATTTCAACCCAAAATTATAAAAATCCGTTGCAAAATATTTAGCGACGGCTTAAAACTGTCGCTAATTCTTGTATTAGCGACGGTAACTTAGCCGTCGCTAAGATTTACAAATAAAAATAATAAGCTACGGTAGCGTACCGTAGCTAATGGATTTTTTTTAAATATATATATAAAAAAAACATTTAGCGACGGCCAAATACCGTAGCTAATTGGTTTTGAAATTTTTTTATTAGCCACGACAAACAACCGTGGCTATGGCTAATTGGTTTTGAAATTTTTTTAATTAGCCATTGCAAAAAACCGTGGCTAATTGGTTTTGAAATTTTTTTATTAGCCACGGCATTTTGCCGTGGCTAATTGGTTTTTAAAAAAAAAATTAAACACTAAAGAATTTAGCTACGGCAATGTACCGTGGCTAATTGGTTTTTAGATTTTTTATTATCAACGGCAATAAACCGTCGCTAATTGATTTTTTTTTTAAATAACATTATTTTTATATTACTTACTATATAAAAATAACATTACTATACTTTAGTTACTATATAATAATTCTATGATATAGTCATTTTGATTAATTTAATGAATTATTTTAATAATTCTATGAAATAATAATGCTTTATGGTAAAGAAACCCCATTGTACGAGTATTGGAGAAGGAATCCTAAGCTCTTAAAATATTCCTTATAAAAATAAACAAAAACTACTATGCACACAACATTCATAGTATGGTAATTGCCTTGCCTGAACTAGGGGTGGGCACGGGACGGGATGGGACGAGATAGACCCATCCCTATCCCATCCCGTTCATAGAAGATCAAAGAAGATCAGATCAAATCAAATAAGATCATATCAAATAAGATCAAAAAGGATAAAAAAAAAAAATCAAAGAAGATCAAATAAGATCCGATCAGATCAAAGAAGATAAACAAAAAATCAAAGAATATCAAAAAGGATAAAAAAAAAAAAAAAAAAAGATCAAAGAATATCAAAAAGGATAAAAAAAAGATCAAAGAAGATCAAATCAGATCAAAGAAAATCAAATCAGATAAAAAAAGATCAAAGAAATTCAAAGAACATCAAAGAAGATCAGATAAAAAAAGATCAGATTAAAGAAGATCAGATCAAATAAAAAAAGATCAGATAAAAAAAGATCAAAGAAGATCATAGAAAATCAGATCAAAGAAGATAAAAAAAGATCAAAGAAGATCATATCAAAGAAGATCAGATCAAAGAAGATGAGATGAAGGAAAATCTAAGAATATCAAAGAAGATCAAATCAGATCAAAGAAGATCATAGAAGATCAAAGAATATCAGATCAGATCAAAGAAGATCAAAGAAGTTCAAAGAAGATCAAAGAAGATCAGATTAAAGAAGATGAGATCAAGGAAGATCAAAAAAGATCAAAGAAGATCAGATCAAAGAAGATGAGATCAAGGAAGATCAGAGAAGATCAAAGAAGATAAAAGAAGATCAGATCAAAGAAGTTCAAAGAAGATCAGATCAAAGAATATGAGATCAAAGAAGATCAGATCAGATCAGATCAAAGAAAATCAAAGAAGATCAAAGAAGATCAAAGAGATCAGATCAAAGAAGATGAGATCAAAGAAGATCAGATCAGATCAAAGACTAATTGGTTTTAAAAAAAAAAAAAATTAAACACTAAAGAGATTGGCTACGGCAATTTACCGTGGCTAATTGGTTTTTGTTTTTTTTATTAGCGATGGCAACAAACCGTGGCTAATTGGTTTTTGATTTTTTATATTAGCGACGGCAAAAAACCGTGGCTAATTGGTTTAAAAAAAAATTAAATACTAAAGAGATTAGCTACGGCAATTTGCCGTGGCTAATTGGTTTTTATTTTTTATATTAGCGATGGCAACAAACCGTGGCTAATTGGTTTTAAAAAAAATTTAAACACTAAAGAGATTAGCTACGGCAATTTGCCGTGGCTAATTGGTTTTTATTTTTAATATTAGCGACGGCAAAAAACCGTCGCTAATTGGTTTAAAAAAAAATTAAACACTAAAGAGATTAGCTACGGCAATTTGCCATGGCTAATTGGTTTTTATTTTTTATATTAGCGACGGCAAAAAACCGTCGCTAATTGGTTTTTAAAAAAAATAAAAATTAAACACTAAAGAGATTAGCTACGGCAATTTGCCGTGGCTAATTGGTTTTTATTTTTTATATTAGCGACGGCAAAAAACCGTTGCTAATTGGTTTTTAAAAAAAATAAAAATAAAACACTAAAGAGATTAGCGACGACAAAAAACCGTCGCTAATTGGTTTTTAAAAAAAAATTAAACGCTAAAGAGATTAGCTACGGCAATTTGCCGTGGCTAATTGGTTTTTATTTTATATATAAGCGACGGCAAAAAACCGTCACTAATTGGTTTTTTTAAAAAAATTTAAACATTAAAGAGATTAGCTACGGCAATTTGCCGTGGCTAATTGGTTTTTATTTTTTATATTAGCGACGGCAACAAACCGTGGCTAATTGGTTTTAAAAAAAAAATTTAAACACTAAAGAAATTAGCTACGACAATATGTTGTGGCTAATTGGTTTTTATTTTTTATATTAGCGACGACAAAAACCGTCACTAATTGGTTTTTAAAAAAAATAAAAATTAAACACTAAAGTGATTAGCTACGACAATTTGCCGTCGCTAATTGGTTTTTGATTTTCTTTATTAGCGACGGCAAAAAACCGTCGCTAATAATTTAAAAAAAAATATCACCGATCCGCGTGAAACCTCATCTCAACCGTCAATAACACCCAAAAATTTAGCTCAATCCAACGCACTAAACCAAACCACGTCATCGATCCGCGTGAAACTAACACAACCAATCCCCTTCAATTACATTTCTCTATATAAATTTCAATTTTTTCTACAAACCAACTTAAACAAAAAATTTCTCTCAACAAAATTTTTTTTCTCAACCTCCAGAGAAGAAACCCACAGAGGAGAAGTCCGCCGCTTCCTCGACACCGATCCCGGCCGCCTCTCTCTCGGAGATCTGAGATCTCGAAGATCTGAAATCTCGGATCGCGGAGATCTGAAATCTCGGATCTCGGAGATCTGAAATCTCAGATCTCGAAAATCTATGATCTCCGATATTCTATAGATCAAATTGTTTTTTTTTTTTTTTGGTTTTTTTGTTTTGTATGGATTCTTTGTATTTTTTTTTAAATTTTTGTTTGATATTCTAGAGACTGTGTAATTTTTGTTATAATTTTGATCAATTAAGTTGTAATTTATAATTTGTAAATTTTCAAATTAATAGTTGAAATGAATTATAATTTGTAAATTTTTGGTAGTTGATATTAATTTTCAAAATGGACAATCATTAATAGCTAATTTCATTATAAAAAATGAATTATAATTTGTAATTTATAATTTGTAAATTAAATTTCATTTGTCAATATGATTTGCAACAAATAATTGTCCCTAAATAGCTACGGCAAATACCGTGGCTGTGTTGTCAATTAGATTTACAATTTAGCGACGGAAAAAAACCGTCGCTAAATAGCCAAGGCAAAAAATCGTCGTTATATTGCCTTAGCGACCGCAAAAAACCCTCGCTAAGTAGCGACGACAAAAAAATGGTGGCTAAATAGCGACGGCAAAAAACCGTCGCTATTTAGCAAACACCGTCACTAAATAGCCACGGTACAAAAACGGTCGCTAAATAGCGACGACAAAAAACCGTCGCTATCTTACAATTAGTGACAGTTTTTGTTGAAATTTTCAGCAGCTTTAACGACGGAATTTTTTGAGTTAGCCACGGTTTTTTTGCCGTGGCTAATTAGCGACGGGATAGTTTACCGTTGTTGATTCAAATAGCGACGATTAAACTAGCGACGGTATTGCGACGGTTTTTGTGTCGTGGCTAAATCATTGTAGCGACGGTTTTTTGCCAATTAGCAACGGTTTTTAGCCGTTGCTGAAACGTCTTTTTTTTGTAGTGTACCATTCACATGAACTGCATATTCATGTCAGCAAAACATGACAACACTTCGAAGGTATTCTTCTGTATAAGCCCATCAACATAATGATACACAAGACATGTCATCCGTGGATGTTTACTAACTTTGGCTATAATTGCTTTTTGGTGGGCACGTCTACTTATATCAACAGGAAAAACTCATTGAAAGACAATATGTTGTCATCAAAGTGAGATGTATAGAAAACTAAATATTAAAATAAAGCAAATAGCAAATACATCTCGGTTAACAATATATACAGAAATGAGATTACCACATTAATTCTCCATTAAAAACAATCCTGAAATTCTTAATTCCAAAAGTTACTACTTTAAATGAAACCTCTGACCCAAGGAAGTCATGAACCTCCATACCAATAAAATGTTTCTCGGAGTTCTTAACAACGTTGTACGCCTCAAATTGCATAACTATCTTCAATCATCCCATCTAGCGAAGTTAGATAGTAATAGAGACCTTGACCTTTTGATTGGAGATCAAACCACCTAGATCCTTTGATTGGGGATCAGCCACCAAATAAATTAAATAAAACTTGTATTGCTTGCCTAAACTCTATTACATCATATGTATTTATAACTGAAAGCAAAGAATAATACTTCCTAATTGAATTCAATCCTAATTCTAATCAAACAATAACTCCTAATTCAAAACAAGCTAATATTCCCTAAATAGAATATTGTTATAACTAAGACATTCTAATCTCAAGTAAATACTAAATAGGATTGGTATCCTAACATCCCACGCCGCCTGAAACAAGGCTTGTCCTCAAGCCTGAAAATCTGGAAACGGACAAGAAACTGCTTCAGGAGTTTTCCCAAGTAGCTTCCTCCACAGGACGGTCGGTCCCCTTGTTAAGCCAGCGTGTAATGGGCTTATTATGGCTTTCAAAGAATCCTCAATCAAGTAGTTTCTCCGGGGCTTATTTGATTGGGAATTGTGTGACTTTTGCTTTGTCAAACAAGAGAGACTCCCAGTTTTAGGTACAATAAAAGTAGCAGTTTCAACATCAGATATGATACGGAAGTTGGTATCGAACTTTCCAGCATGTTCCCGAGCAATTAAATTAGTTGAATCTGTGTCTAATGCATTGCTATCACTGTTGTCACTGTCATCATTGCACTCACTAAGCCTTGTCATAGTAGCCCGTACATCGGCTTGCATTTTCTGATCATTTGAAGATGCATTTTGTCCAGAAGCCAAAAGCCACTTCGACCAGCCATCACGCTTTCGAACTCTGACATCCTGAACTTCTACCTTACTAGAACTATGCATTGCATCCAAAATTAAAGAAATGTCTGTAGTCATTCTCTTCACTCTATTAAAGTCAGCAATGTTGGTTATCGGAACCCATCCTTGGTCATCCATCAAAGAAATCAAGTGGTTGTCCTTTTGCAAATTCTCATTACTGAAATAATACTCAATTTGCTTAACAATATTAGCCCTCAAAATCAACGTCTCTGAGGTAGTTGCAGGAATCCAAGGATGTTGAATAACGCAAAGAGGAGGACCTCCTAATGCATTTGGATGATGATACATATGGGTAGGGCTAGAAAAACAAGGGCACTCCATAAGCCCTGGACTAGGACCAAGATAGGGAGGGGGCCACACAAAAGGCCGTGGTCCACTTTGATGCATGCTAATATTTAATCTCGGATTGAATGCTCGATGATGGCGCCGTAATTTATGTAAACGACCAGCATGTTCTTGTACAACTTGTCTCCGATTAATAAAATTGTCAGCATATGCATTGGTTTCTCTCGGTGGAGGTTGAAAGCTGCTATTGTAAGCCATAGCACCAACAGACCAAGTGGTGCACCAAAAGTATGCGCGGGGGTTCCATATGGAGATCTTAACATATGAGGATCGAAGTTGCCAGGATAATGTTGGTAAACATGTTCAAGAACCGGAATGTGTGGAGTAGGTACAACTGGTTGAAAAACAGGCAGCATTGGTGGTAGGGGATAAGGTATGGTTACAGGAAAGGGCGGCACGCCAATTGAAGGATGGGTACACTTAATAATACCCGCTTTTGGATGATGGGGCGGTGGGTGTTTATGGTAAGGATTATGGCTACCAAACCCAGCTGTTGTTTGTGGCACGAATGGTCTCGGCACAGGGTTGCGCGCCTTGGAGTGGTGGCCAATGTTGGTGGTGCCTTGGAAACAGCAATATCAGAATTTTTGGGTCTAGCGTCATCAAGGGCCTTGCCAGAAATTGGAATAAGTGGTCGTTGTTGTTCCGGGTGAACGTATGGTGCCAGGCGATATGGCTGGAGATTCCTTAATGTCTCTAGAATAGTGGCATTAGTGGTCTCAAGTGTATGAAGGCGGGAAGAGATCCCGGTAACTTGAGTAGTAAGCGCATTGACCTGCTCTTGTAATTCAGCAATCGTCAATATAAAAAGGGTTGTTGGTGAGAATCTCGATGGTCCAAAATCCAAGTGTGAATATCTTTATGGGTGCAAATCGCGGTTTTGCTACTGTTGCTTCACTGAAATTCAGCAATAGTTTTTTTTTTTTTGCTACTTGTGAATGAAGATGATGATGCTCTGAAGATGAAGATGCTCTGAAGGGCGATGAAGCAGGAGATGAAAGTGAATGGAATCGATGAAATTGTGGATGTCCTGAAACTGGAATCGATGAAGCGCTGAAGAGGAAACCGAAGATGTTGCGCTGAAGACGAAACTGGACGAATCCGCTGAAGAAGAAATTGGATGAAGAGGAAGAGGCGCTGAAACGGGATGTACTGAAATAGGATGAAGACGCTGAAACTGGATGCGGTGGTCTGAATCGAGGACGAACGAAGCGCAGAATTGAGGATGAACAAAGCGCTGAATCGTTGATGAACGATGAAGAAGAAGTGATGGCAACGGCGGTTGCTGCGAAGGCGGTGCTGTTGCGAAGGGTGGTGCGGTTGCGAAGGGCGGTTGTTGAGAAGGGCGGTGATGTTGCGAAGGGTGGTGCGGTTGCGAAGGGCGGTTGTTGCGAAGGGCGGTGATGTTGCGAAGGGAGGTGCTGTGGTGAATGGTGGTTGCTGCGAAGTTGCTGTGAAGGGCTCTTAATCGAAGATGAGGCTGATGATGATGGCGACGGCGGTGCTGTTGCGAGGTGTTTTTTTTTGGGTTGAAGATCGGGGAAATCGGAGGTAGTTGTGGAGGGTGAAGAACGAAGCAACAAGAAAAAAAAATACTGAAGCAACAAGAAAAAATTTGGCTCAGAATCGAGGATGCTCTGATACCAGATAATAGAGACCTTGACCTTTTGATTGGAGATCAAACCACCTAGATCCTTTGATTGAGGATCAGCCACCAAATAAATTAAATAAAAATTGTATTACTTACTTAAACTCTATTACATCATATGTATTTATAACTGAAAGCAAAGAATAATACTTCCTAATTGACCAACTACGTTACATTTTTTTCTGTAATTGCAAATGATAATAATTTAAAAAAAAAAAAAATCTACTGTCATCCCATTGTGCTGTGTTGTTGGTGTAATATTTTCATCAGTTTGGTTAATGTCTTCTACAGAAATTGTTTGTGGCCGAGATGTATCGTCTTTAAGTCGAGCATTCTCCTCAGCCACACGCGGTTACAAATTATTTCTAGGGCTACAGTTCATTTCTAAAAACTTCCATTCACTTTGGAGTTTTTTGATAGAATTTATGAGTTGTGAAAACGCTTTTTTAGGAATGTTTTCTGTTTTTAAGACCTCAAGTTGGTTTTTTTTTTTTTTTCTTCTGTTCTTTTCTTTAATGTGCCAATATCTATTTTTTATTTTAACCATCATATAAGCAAACCAGATTTTGGTTTCCAGTTTTAGTTGATTTGGTTTATACTGATTTATCATTTCTTTCTGTCAACAACTCTAGCTTCTTTTTTTTTTTTTTTTTTTTTTTTTTTTCCATTTGTCTATATAACAAAGAAAGATAGATTTATAGAACAAAAACCTTTAATTCTATATTTATTTGGTTCGAGAAAAAGTATGAATTTCTCTGTCTGGCTTACAGCTTTAGTCTTATTGTTCATCGACGCACCAACGGTCCTTTGTGATATTGGCACTGCAGCATCTTACGGGCCTCCATACACGCGTGAGTATTTCAAAATTTTGTTGCTTGATAAATTTGTACATGTTTCAAAAGGCTTAATAGGTTTGTGGGATGTTTGTGACACAGCAACAACTTGTTATGGCAATAGACAAGGTCAATTTCCTCCGGGAAATATGTTTGTTGCAGTGAGTGATGGATTGTGGGACAATGGTGCAGCATGTGGTAGACGATACAGATTGAGGTGTTTAAGCGGGCCTAATAGACCTTGCAAGGATGGAACCATTGATGTTGAAGTTGTGGACTTGTGCTCTGTAAAACCTTGCCCTGCAACCATGCTCATGTCAAAGGATGCTTATGCTGCAGTTTCCACCTCACAGGGTAGAAAAATCAATATTGAATATGCTCAGTAAGTTGATACATTTATTGATGTTGGTTTCAAGTCACACGTTTTGTCTATCCTTGTGTGCTTTTGCTAATGTTTCTCATGGTTGGTTTTGCAGGATTTGATGTCACTATGCCTAACAGAAAGGGATTAGTAATATTATGATCATTTACATAGTATAAACTAATGAATTGTAATACTTTGAAAATCAGAAACACAGTATACAAGAATAAAAGAAGTGCTTTGACTCTTGGTTGTTCGAAGTTTGAACTATAGCTAGCTTGACATACATAGGCAATTTATTGCTATTATTATTTTTTTATATTTACATGTTTAAAAATGTGTAAGATGTAAAATTTTAATTATTTATATTCTTGGTTATGTGATGAGTAATTTATGCTTAATTTGAATTCATAAAAGTATAAGATAAGTTCACGTTATGGTTCATTCCAATTTTTATGCTACATAAAAAAGATGTTTCTCATTTGTAATTAATATCAAGGATTGTGATTTTGTTTTTCGAGAAATATTTCGGTGTATAAAGAAAAAGCGTAAAATTTTTGAGGATACATGAAATATAAAATGAATTTTGATGGTATATTAAATATGTGAAAAAAATTATATGCAAGTAAATAAATGTATTAAATGAAACCAAAATACCTACAATTAGAAAATCAAGGGGTAGCTTAAAACATCAATATATAAGTAGAAGTGATAATTAGGAAATTAGGGGGTGGTTTCAAATATCAATAAATAATTAGAATAAATGATAATTAGAAGAAAAAACTCGAAAAAATTCCAATTTTTTTTTGAAAAATATATATATTTCAGTAGCTGGTTTTTGTATTTTTGCGAAGAAACGAAATGTATGAAAACCCCCCAAAATTTACGAAAAAACCTTGAAGTTTTTTGAAAAAAACCCTTGAAAAAATGTAATTTTTTCTTTCGCCCTTTTTCTTTTTTTGTAATTTCAAAAAGACGAAAACTTCGAAGAAGTTTCATATAATTTCGTGAAATCTCAATCCTTGACTAATATAATCGAGGTTGGGCTAAAGAGGCCCATTTTCTACCGTGACTGTCATTTTAGGACTCATTTTTGTTTATTTAGTTAAAAAGACCATATTGAACAAAAAGAATTAATAACTTGTAAGAGCTGAAATTATGAGGAAAATTACGAATTCACATAAGAAACAACATATTAAAGCTAAAGTCTATTTCGACAAACATGCATCAAGATACGTAAATAGAGACTTCATCTCATATTTCATAGCAAGCTCCCACGTGGTAGCAACTTTAGTTGACATGCCTCATCGTAGCCTTAAGGTTCCCCTCCATCAGTCACAACAAATAGTTCATGTATCACTTGTTAGGCATATGAGGCCGAGAAGGCCTTCTCAATACAGAAGTTGGACTAGGAGGCTATGGTGTGTCGGACTGTTGTGCATTGCTCCGTCCAACATGTTCCTCTAGTTGAGGACTTGCTACTATCTGCTTCCTCACAGGACAATTTGGGACATCGTCCGCATCTGCTTACACTGGTTCACTCTCTACTGAGTCGATGACGTTTGTTGTATGTTTGTCCTTACACATCACTCTCATTGAAGATCACTTCTCTATCGCAAATCACCTTCTCCGGGGTTCTACTAGTCTAAATATTGACCTTCTTCTAATTTCCAAATGTGCAATCTTTGCACATGCCAATTTCAACTGATTTTAGACTTGGTAGTGTGTCCTTTGGAATGTGTAATCTTTATCTCCTTCTCACTCATGTGGCCAAGTCTCTGGTGCCACGGGTTGGGATTTTCATTGTCTACTGCAACTGCAATAGAACAACGTGTCACTGTTGTCGTATAAAGAGTACAACTTTTCTTAACTCGTGCAGCTGTCATTGCACTCTTTGAAATTTTCCAATCTTCGCCATGGAAGATCATGGTGTGGCTGTCACTGGTCAACTGTCTTACTAAGATTAAGTTCTTTCTCAAGTCGGGAATATGCCTGATATCCTTCAACTTTCATACATTCCCATTCAACTTAATGTTCACCACATCTTTACCAACAATATCACAAGGTTGGTCATCACCAAGGTATAACTTACCAAGGTCTTTGGGCACATACTTTTCAAAGAGTTCTTTCTGCGAAGTAGCATGGAATGATGCTCCAAAGTCTAACAACAAAGACTCCTCTTTGCTCTCCAAAAAGCATATCAACACATCATCTATTCCCGACGCTTCACCTGACTCTTTGTCGAATTTCTTCGCTGAGAACTAGATCACAAACATCGTCGACTTTTAACTTATTTGCTTCCCGACGAGGTACTACTGTTGTGACTATAGCATTCCGACTTCTAGTATAGAAGACAAAAGTATCAACGCTCGTACTTCATCATCGAATCTAGTTTTAACTGAAATCAACTAGGGTGTGACTGTATTGAGTTCATTTAGATGTTAAGCTATCGATATTCCTTTCTTCATCTACAAATTAAACAAACGCCTATTCAAGTAGACTTTATTTGAGGCGGGTGACTTTTAGTACATGTTGGAGAGATCCTCCATAAGACCCATCGTGGTTTTCTCATTTGTTATGTTGAAAGCCACAATATGCGGTAACATCAATGGGATAAGGGCTTGTCTTTTAAAAAGAGCCCACTCATCATCCTTCGTAGTTTCTAGCTTATGCCTTGTAAGATGTGGATGCAGATTTTTCTGGTATAGATAATCCTCTAATGCATCTTTCGAAATCTGAAATCTACATCGTCAAACTTTTCAAGATTCACCTTCCCTTCGCCTTCAACCATAGCTCTTACTCGAATCTGAGCCTAACCCTGGATCATTCACCTAGAGAACCACACACCTGCGATGCTCTACTCGGCTCACTGTCCTGCTTGTACTCCCTTTGAACGATGTGCCTCATGCATCTCTAGCTCGCCAAGTCCCTGCTTCTGAACCGTCGGCTATGATACCAGTTATTGGAAAATCATCACTCTGATACCACTTGTTGCGGAAATCACCGTTCTTATACCACTTGTTGCGCCTTACGAAAGCGTAACCGATGCGAAAAACAAATTGGCGTGATTGGTGAATAGTACCATATGTATATACCATACCTTCCATATGAATAGTATCATATGTATATACAGTACGTATGAATAGTATTGTACATGTGAACAGTGAACAATACTGTCGTCTTCTCGTGAACAGTACTGTAAAGTCATAAGTCGTGAACAATATTGTAAACTAAAAATTCATAGCTTTGCAACACAAATTTACTACACATTTTACATGGTTCACCCAACTTGGGCTACGTCCACAAGTTGTTGCAAATCTTTACAATAGGGAGAAAAACAAGTATTTACAAACACTGACAACTCATAATCGAATTACACCCAAGAGAACTCTCTCCTATCTGTAATGGGATATCTTCTCTCTGGAATGAGATGCTTCTCTAAGGGATTCTTGGTCCCTTTTATAGTGTAGAGAAGCAGATTTTGTGGCAGCCATTGAAGAGTTCATCGGTGGGTAGGTGACAACCATTGAAGAGCATCTACAATGGATGACTTTTCTCAACAAACCCATCCTCAGTTTATCTCTACTTAGATATGTAGTTCGATCGTCCTCTTTTAGGACTTGAGTGAGTCTTGTCTTTTATTCACCTTGTTTATGGCTTCTAGCTAATGATTGCTACCTGCATTGTCATCAACAGGAGACCGCTTAATCATATCCCATGATTTAAAACAATATGTAACTATTTTCTTTTATTATTTTTATCATTTTATTTTTAGGCTTTAATATTAGAAGTCTTTTAATTTGTAATCAATTTATCCAATTAATCAACAAAATCGTTTATTTCATCAATGTAGGCCTCTATAGTATGACAAATTTGTATGAAGTTTGATATGTAAAAGTACTCCTCATTGAATCAAATTTTGATGGAACAACGTTCTCATATCATGCAAATAAATTTGTGTAGTCCCAATGCAAAATTTTACGATGCAGTAATCTATTTTGCCTTTGGAACCATAATCAAATTCAAATTAAATAATTAACTCATCAATTAAATAACAAAAGATAATTTACCAAAACCCTACAACTTTACCAGCTGAAATAATTACCTTATAGTTTAGAGGAGTTTGCTTTCACTTATAATTCGTCTAATATTTGCTGAATTTGGCTGGCTGTATAGTTCAAATCTTCTGACATTCCTCTCGGTTGTATGTCCTTTCAAGTCTTTTTAGGTAGAATCAAACCCCGGATCAACCATAGGGGGTGGTTGTAAAAATTTTACCAAAAAAGTCCACCAGACGACATATATGAAAACGTGATTAGGGTTCTAGACATTTTTATTTTTTCTTATCAAAATCCGCATACAAAATCACCTCTCACTTTCACCTGAAAAATGTTGCGACCAGTCTCTACATTAGGGTTATAGGATGAATGACCCACTCCACTCAAGGATAGTTTGTCATTTCGTTGGGTCGAGACTTGAGACTGAGGCTCAAATTCACCAAACATTGACATCACTTAATGCAACTACAACGAAAAGAACCAATCACCATTTTAATCTACTACTATAATGACATTGAAATGTCAGTGTCCTTAAATGTGTCACACTTACGATCTTCCAAAAATGCCCCCGCCTTATTCAAATGTAGAATCACCTACAGCATTTGCTCAACAAAACATTGTACTTTGCATGAAGATTACAAAAAAATTTATCCAATGAGAATTTCAAAGGTAACGCTGATGCAAAAGGCTAAAAGTTAACTTTGCATGAAGATAAAAAAAAAATGATCTATGTGAATAAAGTGTACTTAAGGGCGAAATAAAAAGTACAAGGAAAAGTAAAATGTATGTGAAAGAATATGTGATGTACACGTGGGGAAGAAAGAAAAATTGTTTATTTTAGATTATCAAACTTAAAATTACCATGAATTCGACTGAATTTGACTAAAATGTTTATCAAGTTTGTCTGAGTTTAGTATGCCCAAAAACCATTTAGCTTATATGCTAAAATACAATTTTCAATGAAGATGTAGGTAGAGTTTAATTGATTAAGATAAAATCAATGGAGAGCTTTGGAGACATAAATGATTATATAAGAAAAAAATATTTTTTTACTTTTTTGTTTTTTGTTTTTTTTTAAAGTTGAGCAGAGTTTTTATTGGATCTCAGAACCATTAAATGTCTTTGAAAAGATTCAAACCTTGGACTTTTAATTTTATCTGCCACAAGTTACATGAAATTTAGCTATATATATTTTTTAATTTATGTGCTATATCTATATGACAAGACATTAGTAATTATTTACCATTTTTTTCTTTTTCTTAAAGAACTTCATTTGCTGATCAATAATTCTACACAGCCGGGCTTGCTGGCTAGGAGTGCGCCAATAACTGCTTCTGGGCACGTGTTTTGAGGATAAAGACTTCAAATCCTCTCTAAACAACAATCTAGCCAGTCATGTTTGCTAGTTTTTTTTTTTTTTTCCTTTTTTGGATTTTTTACACTTCTAGCCCTTCTACAGATAGTGTTTGTGATTGTGTTTTAAAGAAAATGAATAAAAAAATATCGAAAAAGACTAGCAAACATGATTGACTATACTTACTCCCTCTCTACAACTATAAGAAAATTTGGTCAAACACTCGGCATTGAAGGGAGGGGAGACTTTAATCTCTTTCTCCAAACCCCATCTATTAAGAGAGTGATAAATGTTCTCCACAGCTGGTAAAACCAAATCCCACTTCTCGTCAAGACCATTTTTGCACAAAAACAGTCTCTCCAACAACAATGGTGGTGATTTGGGTTGCGGGGTAGTGGGTACAAAATGAGCCCTGACCCAACTTTCGGCCAGTAACACAATAGAAGAAATCTCTAAAGTTGCCAAAGAGAGATCTTTGTAGTGGGGTAGTAGTGTTTGAACAACACTTGGGTTGTTTTAAAACTTACTTGTAAGACCAAAAGAGGAAAAAAAAAAAAAGTGTTACAAAACACACCAGTTTCAACAACATCTCTCTGATGATGATGAAGAGGAGATGGAGAAGAACCCCATTTCTTCAAATCAAAACCCACTTAGCAAATTTTGATGGAATGGGTTTGAGTGGGGGAGAAGATTAGGGACGTGACTTAAGAAATGTAGATCAGAAATCAGAGTTTGAGTGGGGGAGAAGGTCGTTTTGGGGGAGAAGCAACTCAAGAGTTTCTTTGCACTGTTAAGTTTATCTCCCCCTGTTTTACAATTGGAGTCGAAAAATTAGTAGAGTAGGGCCCTTGGCGCCGGGAGGCTCTGTGTCTGTGTTTGTGTTCGATTGGTGGATTATGAGGATCTCTAAGATGATGGAGGGTATTGAGGCTCCCTAGCGCATCTAGCCTAGCTCTCTAGACCGACTGATTGGAGTGTCTCTCCTCAAAGAGTAAAACTAGACAGTTAGGTTTTCTAGCCATTTTATAGTCATGTTTTGGTGTTTTTACACTTTTTACTCATTTTCTTTAAAACACAATCACAAACACCATTTATAGAAGGGGTAAAAATGTAAAACCCCCAAACTTTACCAAAAAATGACTAAAAAACGTGGCTGCCTAGAATTGTGCCTCCTCAAAACACGTGTCTAGGAGCAGCTCCTGGCTGTGTAGACTCGCTTTTTGCAGATTATAAACATATGAACCTAAAATTTATATGGTCCCTTCCAAACTTTATCATCACCAAGGTTTTAGTCTTTTCAGCTGTTATAATTAAGCATACTTAAGGTAGATATGAACCTATAGTCTATATGTGCGAGTTTTGTATTTGTGGTGTCGATTGTGCAACACAATGAGAATCTATAGTTACCATCGATATAGTCTATTGTAATGAGCGAGTTTATATTTCTGATGCTGATTGGGAAACACAATGGGAATTGCTAGTTGCTATCGATAATTGTCCCCTTGTTTAAGTGTGATATATGGTTCATAAATCAATGTTATTAAATGAATAATAAATAAATAAATTAAATTAAAAATGATATACTTACTTGACATATCTAGACGGGCTGGTTTGTTATGTGTTTCAATTCCAAGATTGTGTAACTAATATCAATTTACTTTCTTGTTCCGAATGAAATTGCTAAAATGGGTATCTAACTTGATGCGTTAAATCAATCAAAATGTTATAAAGGAACAAAGAAATGAATAAGAGATATTTGTTATTTGAAATTTAATTTATGTAATTGTATGACTTACTTTGAGATCGAATGGAAATGTTTCATCTCGTGGTATCATGTAGGATATGATGTCTCTTTTAATTTGGTGTTTTTTTTAATTAAGACACCTTTTACTTCACGGAAAATAAATATTAATTCATGAAAAATAAAGATTTTAAGAAAAAGATTTCAAGAATTTTTTTTTTTCTAAAAAAAAATTTCATGTTGTTTGGTTGTTTCATGAAAAATAGTATTCAATGATCCAATATTTGTGTTGTGTAACACGGTTGAGTTGATTTTGGTAACAACTGTGGAGGTGATGTCAATGACATGACAGCTCAACGGTTAGAGCTTGGCGGATAGTACCACTAGGTCATGGGTTCAAACCCAGCTTGCGGCATCTTTAGTGGGTTCTGGAATCCCATAAAAACCCCGCTTGCCTTTCAAAAAAAAAAAAAACTGTGGAGGTGATGTGCTTGACTGTATAGCTAAAGTGGTGGTAAAAATGATGATTGTAATGGTGGTGTGGTGGTGGCACTGAAGGTGGTTGTGATGATGACATACAGTTTTGGCAAGTATATAATATAGGATGGTGGTGGCAACAAATATGGTACGATGATGGTGGTGGTTGAGGTGGCGATAGTGGTGGCTGTAGTGGTTGCGGTGATTATGAAGGTGGTGACGATGACGATGGCTACGAGGGTGGATGTGTGTGTGATTGTGTGCTATGGTGGTGGAGTTGGTTGTAAGGCGGTACATAGTAATGATGATGGTGATGGTAGGGCCAGTTGTAAAAGTCTTGGGGGTGGTGGTGATGGGGTGCTGGTTGTGTTATTGCTGGTGGTGCCGGCAGTCGTGGTTGCGTTATTTTACTGGTGGGGTGCTATGAGTGGTGGTGGTTATAGCATGGTGGTAGCGGTAACATGGTTGTGAAGTTGAAGTGGCGATTGTAAGGTTAGGATAGTTAGAGGTAACGGATATTGAAAAATTGAAATAGTGAAAATAAAAGTCTAAAAAAATTACGGAAAATGGACATCTCATTAAAAATTGGGATGTTGATTTTGCTTACTTCTGGGTAAAACAAACGGAGCCTAATTGAATTGGGAGTTTTTTGATAGAATTTATGAGTTGTGAAAACGCTTTTTAGGAATGTTTTATGTTTTGAAGACCTTAAGTTGGGTTTTTTTTTTTTTTTCCCTCTTTTCTTTTATGTGCCAACACTACACCAAATTGACATTGTTGTAACAATTTTCAAAACAGTAACACTTTTGAGCTGAAACAGTCCACTAAACAATTTCAAGTCAAAACTAAATTTAGTTAAAAAATGAAAAACAGTTATACAAAAAAAAATATTACAATAAATTGGATTACCATGAATAGTATCACTTGTACTCTTCATGGTGATACAATTTATTGTATCATTTTGTTTTGTAAAAATATGTAAAATTGTCTGGTAGACTGTTACATCTAAAAGGTGTTACTGTTTTGGGAGTTGTTACAAAAATGCCAATTTGGTGTAACACAATATCTATATTTTATTTATTTTAACCATCATATAAGCAAACAAGATTTCCAGATTTAGGTTTCCAATTTTAGTTGATTTGGTTTATTACTGATTTATCATTTATTTCTGTCAACAACTCTTGTTTTTGTCCATTTGTCTATATAACCAACAAAGATAGATTTATAGAACAAAAACCTTTAATTCTATATTTATTTGGTTAGAGAAAAAGTATGAATTTCTATGTCTGGCTTACATTTTTAGTTTTATTGTTCATCGACACACCAAGAGTCCTTTGTGATATTGGCACTGCAGCATCTTACAGGCCTCCATACATACGTGAGTATTTCAAATTTTTGTTGCTTGATAAATATGTACATGATTCAAAAACCTTAATGGGTTTGCGGGATGTTTGTGACACAGCAATAACTTGTTATGGCAATAGACAAGGTCAATTTCCTCCGGGAAATATGTTTGTAGCAGTGAGTGATTGATTGTGGGACAATGGTGCAGCATGCGGCGGACGATACAGATTGAGATATTGAGATGTTTAAGTAATAAGATAAATTTGTGTGGAAGTTGTTTATTCATGTATTTCATTTGCTAAGCAATACATGAATTTATACAAGAGTAAGTTAACATAATTACATGCTAATTAAGATCCAAGAATCATGCTAAAGCATATTAAGATCCAATAATCATTCCAATCACAATATTAGACCAAATTCATTAAACCAAATTCTTTCCTTTTAACACTCCCCCTCAAGTTGGAGAGTGAGGATTTCGAACACCCAACTTGCCAAGTAGAAAGTTGAATTGTTGATGACCAAGGGCTTTAGTGAAAATATCGGCAGGCTGCTTTGAAGACGGAACATAAGATGTCAAAATATTCCCAGCGAGTAACTGTTCCTGGACATAGTGACAATCCACTTCGATATGGTTTGTACGCTCGTGGAAGACTGGATTCGAGGCGATGTGAAGTGTCACCTGATTATCACAAAACAATCGCATGGGTTGTGTGTGAAATATCCCAAGCGAAGAGAGGAATGAATTCAACCAAGTAAGTTCACATGTAGTGACCGCCATGGAGCGGTATTCGGCCTCAACAGAGGAACGGGCAACAGTGGGTTGCTTCTTGGTTTTCCGAGTTGGACAAAATAGGCCGTGAGGGAACGGCGGGTCATGGGGCAAGCAACCCAGTCGGAGTCACAATAGGCAAATAATTGGAGGGAACTATCGGACCAAAGCAAAATACCTTGACCATGAGATCCCTTTAGGTAGCGAAGAACCCGTAAGACGGCATCAAGATGCTCTTGTTGTGGCTCATGCAAGAATTGAGTGAGAATGTGGAATGCGTAGCAAATATCCGGACGGGTAATGGATAAATAAACCAAGCGGCCCACTAGGCGCCGGTAACGGCCTGGGTCGTGAAGGATGCGACCCGTAGCGCGAGCAAGCTGGTGATTTTGCTCCATAGGTGTGGCAACCGGTTTAGCACCGGAGAGACCGGCTTCCTTTAAAATATCAAGAGTACACTTCATTTGGCAGAGGAAAATACCAGAAGAATTGTGAGCGACTTCAATGCCAAGGAAGTACTTCAAGGGCCCCAGATCTTTGAGCTAAAAACAATCATTAATGTATTGTTTGAATGAGTTGCAAGCCTATGAATTATTTCCTGCCACAATGATATCATCAACATACACAAGAACAGAGAGAAAACGACCATCTTTCCGACAAGTAAATAAAGTGTGGTCAGCATGAGACTGCAGAAAACCATAATTACAAAGAGTTGTAGCAAGCTTAGCAAACCAGTTTCGGGGAGATTGGCGAAGGGCATAAAGGGACTTGCGAAGCCGGCAAACCTTATGGGGATGAGAGGAAGAGAATCCCTGTAGAAGACGCATGTAAACTTCCTCATGCAAGTCACCCTGAAGAAAGGCGTTGTTCACGTCTAGTTGGTGCACTCCCAACCTTTAATAATAGCCATGGCAAAAAATATGCGGACACTAACCAATTTAGCCACCGGGGCAAAAGTCTCATCGTAATCGATGCCTTCCACCTGAGTGTCTCCGCCGCGGACCACAACCCGGGCCTTGTAACGTTCAACGGACCCATCAGATTTATATTTCAATTTATAAACCCATTTACAACCAATGGCTTTTTGCCAGCGGGTAAATTTGTAATAGTCCAAGTACCATTGAGTTCCAGAGCATCTATTTCCTCCTGCATGGCTTGACGCCAATTTGGATCCTGCACAGCATCATTAAATGATCGGGGTTCAACCCCAGCAGTTATAGCCGCCAAAAATTTCGAATGTGAAGGTGAGAAGTTGTGACATGTGACATAATTAGCTAAAGGGAAATGCGTACCTAAGGACCCGATGGAAGGAGAAGGCGGAGAGGGGTGTAAAACCTGAGCTGTGTGACAAACATAATCATGAAGATGTGCAGGCAGCTTTCGATCGCGCTGTCCTCGATCGAGGGACTGCTCGGTAATACACTGCTCTGGGGCCGAGACATTTGGCCTAGACGGAACAAGATCAGGCTCACAATCAGTGGGTGAGGAAGATCCCTGGGGTGACATGGTATTGTCATTTAAAGGGACTCCCCCTGACTCCACACGTGTAGAAGGTGTGGTCTTACGAGCAGGATACTCCCATGAACAATCATTGACACGAGGAATAGAATGTGAAGAAGCAGTAGGCGACGGCTGAGGGTGTGAGAAGAGAAAATTGGTTTCATCAAACATAACATCACGGGAGACAAAAACTTTATGGGTTTCTAAGTCCATAACTTTCCATCCCTTTTTTACTATGAGGATATCCCAAGAAAACACACCGTTGACTGCGAGGGGAAAATTTATCTCGTGATCGGTCTTTATGGTGGGCATAACAAAGACAACCAAACACTCGGAGATGGGAAAGAGAAGGTGTTTTGGAGTATAAATTGTCGAGAGGTGTAAGACCGTTTAGGAGAGGTATGGGGGTGCAGTTGATTAAATGGGTTGCAGTAAGGACACATTCGCCCCAAAATTCAATAGGTAGGGATGCTTGAAATAAAAGGGCCCGGGCAACATTGAGAATGTGACGATGTTTTCTCTCAACGCGGCCATTTTGTTGTGGGGTATCAACAATACTTGTTTGGTGGGTAATACCATGTTGGACATAAAATGAGGTCATGGGAGTAGATGTAAATTCCAAACCATTATCACTACGAATATATAGTTTTGACCAACTTACCAAATTGTGTTTTGGCAAGGGAACAAAACTGTTGTAATAACACACTAGCTTCACTCTTTTCATGCATCAAGTATACCTAAACAACCCGACTGAAATCATCAATGATAGTAAAAAAATAGCGAGCACCAGACAATGTAGATTGACGGTAAGGACCCGAAATGTCACAATGAATCAAAGCAAACTTATTTGTAACACAACTACTACTAAGAGGAAAGCTAGACCGTGTTTGTTTTGCCCGACAACAAATATCACAAATCAATTGTTTGTCGGTGACTACAACTTTATTGCCATCAATACTTAATAAAGACATAGGTTTGGAAGAAGGATGCCCCAACCGGCGATGCCATTTCTCATAAGACTCCAGTGCTCAGTTGCTGAAGCGGTTGCGACTGTCACCAGCTTGTAATGGTACACCCCTCCTCGTAACTCACCCAGTCCAATATGGCTCCTCGTGGTGCGGTCCTGCAAGATACATAAACGATCGGTGAACGTCACAAGACAATTTTCATCACAAATGAGTTTACTGATAGAAATCAAATTTATGACCAGATTCGGCACAAATAACACATGTTTGAGAACAAGTCCGGATGGCAGAACACAATCTCCTTCCTTCACGGCCGACGTTTGAGCACCGTCGGGTAGGCCAACCGGGGAAGGAACAATATCACAAATATTGAACAACGTGGAAATACTACCCGTCATGTGATGCGAAGCGCCACTATCAATAAGCCAAGAAACATTAGAAAAAGGCTTACCAGATAACTTATCACCCTCTGGACTGGGCTCTATTAAAGCCAAGAAACGCTGCATTTGTTCCCATGAAAGGCCCGGAATGGTCGTGGAAACTGACTCGGCAGAATACTGTGCGGCTGGCACATTACTGCTCCACTGTGTGGCTGTGGCAAACGCTGGACTAGAAGATTGACCCCTTCCGGTCTGGGACCTGCCGCGTCCTCGACCCCGACTCCGACCAGGTGAAGGAGCAATACCGAGGCGGGTCCAACATTTTTCATACAGATGACCCACTCGTTGACAGTAGGTACAGAATGGATGATTATTCGAAGCGACAGGAGTTGGAGATTGGACCGGAGAAGAGTGTGATTGAATAGCAAAACCCACGGCTGGAGATGAATCCCGGGGCTGGAGAGCAGACTTGTGGCTTTCTTCTTGGCTAACCATGGCATAAACACGGTCTAGGTCCGGAAGGGGATCAAGATTGATAATCTGGGTGCGTAATGCATTGTAGGACTCATCTAGCCCCATTAAAAACTGATAGGTTTTTAGATTAGTAAACCACGTCAGTATTGGGGAGCCATTTTCACAATTGCAAGATTCCAAAAGAGACAAATTGGCAAGATCCACATGCCCAGAAACTGAGTGTAATAAGACAAAAGAGATGCACCGGCTTGTTTAGTAATGGTGAGATCCAACCATAGTTTTTAAACTTTTGGCCCATTTTTGATTGAATATCTTGTTTAGCATTAGCGAGACGAGACACGGTGGCTCTAATAGGATCGTCACGAAAATTTGCGATCCAGGAGCATAGCATAGAGTTCACAACTTCTCAAGAACCATATTGGGGTCGGTTTTGATAGGTTTAACGATGGAACCATCAATGAAACCCAGTTTGTTTTGAGACTTCAAGGCCAAAATAATGGCTTGTTCCCAGGAAGAGTAATTCTCACCTTTCAATTTTATCTGAGTTAAAGTCGATCCTGGACTGGACGACGGGTGGAGAAAGAAAGGTGACGCGGGATATGTGAACTCAGAGACTTCGCCATCCTTGCCCATGTTGATGAATTGAACGTGATGTATTGATGACGAAAAACGGCGGAGAAGAAAGGAAAAAGAAAAAAATATGTGTTTACCTAAACCCTATGGCTCTGATACCATAATAAGATAAATTTGTGTGGAAGTTGTTTATTCATTTGCTAAGCAATACATGAATTTATACAAGCGTAAGCTAACATAATTACATGCTAATCAAGATTCAAGAATCATGCTAAAGCATATTAAGATCCAAGAATCATTACAATCACAATATTAGACCAAATTCATTGAACCAAATTCTTTCCTTTTAACATTAAGCAGCCCTAATAGACCTTGCAAGGATGAAACCATTGATGTTAAAGTTGTGGACTTGTGCTCTGTAAAACCTTGCCCTGCAGCCATGCTCATGTCAAAGGATGCTTATGCTGCAGTTTCCACCTCACAGGGTAGAAAAATCAATATTGAATATGCTCAGTAAGTTGATACATTTATTGATGTTGGTTTCAAGTCACACGTTTTGTCTATCCTTGTGTGCTTTTGCTAATGTTTCTCATGGTTGCTTTTGCAGGATTTGATGTCATACCTAACAGAAGGGGATTAGTATTACTACTAGCTGCTATGCGCGTCCTACTTGCGTGCATATTTCGACAAACATGCATCAAGACTTCATTTTCATAGAAAATTAGTATTACTACTAGCTGCTATGCGCGTCCTACTTGCGTGCACCAACATTTGTTTTATTTTTATTATGGTCATTTTCATAGAAAATTAGAAACACAGTATATAAGAATAAAAGAAATGCTTTACTCTTTGTTGTTTGAAGTTTGAACTATAGATACATAGGCATTTTATTGTTATTATTTTTTTAAATTACACGTTTAAAAATGTGTAAGATGTAAAATTCTAATTATTTATATCCTTGGTTGCGTGATTAGTTATTTATATTTAATTTGAATTCATAAAAGGATAAGATGAGTTCAGGTTATGGTTTGTTTCAAGTTTTTATAGATGTTTATTAGGAAATACATCCTATTATTAGGAAATACATCCTAGTAAAATATATTTTAGCATATTGTGTTTCAAGTTTTATGGGGTTAGAAGTTTTATGGGGTTAGGAAGACTTTCCTATTGTATTTTGGTTTCCTAAGTTTGGTTAGATTTCCTATTGTATTTTGGTTTCCTAAGTTTGCTAGGTTTCCTATTTCTATTAGGTTATGTCAAAGTTAGCTCTATATAAACTTGTATTCTATTCAATGAATGGGGAACAATATTTTTCAATACAATTTGGCCTTAAACTTGTCATGGTATCAGAGCAAGGTTAAAACCAAGCAATAAGCTAGGAGCTATCATGGACATTAGAGAATTCCATCAAACGCCCATGTTACCAACAATAGGTACCAACAATAGGTACCAACAATGGCAGGCTCTCAATCTTCACATCGGATCAGGTACTAATCGGTTGAATGGTAAGTGGATTATTGACACTGGGTGCTCCAATCATGTTACGGGAGATTTGTCGTATTTGTCGGATCTAAGAACTGTGACTCCCTGTTCTGTTGGCCTCCCAGATGGTCAAAACGTTGTTGCCTTGAAGGAAGGAATTGTCAAGCTTACTGACAAAATTATTCTTAACCATGTTCTTTATGTTCCAAAATTAAATTGTAATTTAATTTCGGCTTCACAATTGAGTGATGATATAAATTGTGAATTCATAACTAACTCCGACTTGTGTGCTATCCAGGACTGACACACGAGGGAGGTGATTGGAACGGGTGACAGAAGGGATGGACTATACTACTTACGGGAGGAGACAAAGGTGAAAGCAGTTTCAGTTGCTCCTTCAACTTCTTTGGAGCTATGGCATCGCAGATTGGGGCATCCTTCTGAGAAAGTGGTGAAGTTGCTTCCTTTTTTTAGCAATTCTAGTAGTAACTTGAATAAAGCATGTGAAGTTTGTCATCGTGCTAAACATTCTAGGGATAGTTTTCCGTTAAGTGACAATCACTCTACTCGCATTTTCGAGTTAGTCCATTGTGATTTATGGGGGCCATATGATACACCATCGTCTTGTGGGGCTCGCTATTTTTTGACACTAGTGGATGACTTCTCCCGCGCTGTGTGGATCTATCTGTTAGTTGATAAAACAGAAGTTTTTAAAATGTTTCTGTCCTTTATAGCTATGATTGATAGACAATTTTCTCAGAAATTGAAGATTGTTCGTAGTGATAATGGTACTGAATTTAATTGCCTAAAGGATTATTTTTTGGTCAATGGCATTCTGTTTCAAACTTCTTGTGTGGGGACTCCTCAACAAAATGGCCGGGCAGAAAGGAAACATAAACACATTTTGAATGTTGCTCGTGCCCTACGATTTCAGGGTGGTCTACCGCTTTATTTTTGGGGGGAATGTGCCCTTGCCGCTGCTCATATCATCAATCGGACACCTTCTAGTATTCTTGGCAATAAAACTCCATATGAAGTCTTGTTTGGTAGTCCGCCTTCATTTGGTGAATTGCGTGTTTTCGGTTCTCTGTGCTTCGCTCATAATCAGAAGGCAAAGGGTGATAAGTTTGCCAGTAGGAGTCGTAAATGTGTTTTTGTGGGATATCCGTTTGGCAAGAAGGGTTGGTATTTGTTTGATTTGGACAAGCAAGATTTTTTTGTGTCAAGGGATGTCAAGTTTTATGAGAATGTCTTCCCATATCTTGATGTTGAGGCTCCTAATTTTGCTGCTCGCAATGACATTCATGGTGATTTGCATGAAGGGGTGGCTGTGGATTTTCCGGATTTTTTAGAAAATGCTGAGGAGGGGCAGCTAGTACGCCCTCCCACGCCCAGGGATGCTCCAGACCAGCAGCCGCAGGTCACCACACAGTTGCCGTCGCCGCCACAGGCCGCCACACCGTCCACACCCAGGCCTGCTCCAGCCCAGCAGCCGCGAGCCATACCACAGCCCACCGCCACGCCGTTGCAGCCCGTGCTCTCTGCACCGCAACCACAGGTGTTGCCTACGCCTTCTCCTACGGATGATTCAGGGGGGGCAGTGTCGGGAGATGCTCCGCCAAGTGAGCATTTAGGTCGTGGCTTTCGAGAAAAGTATTCTTCGGTTAAGCTACGTGACTTTGTTACACACACTACGGTGAAGAAAAATAGTCCATCCTCCGCTTCACCTGCTTCTACATCTTCACCTCCCTCAGGTACACCTTATCCTATAGCACATTATGTTAGTTGTGACAGTTTTTCTGTGAAACACCGAAATTTTATTGCAGCTATTACAGCTGGAAGAGAGCCACAGTCTTTTAAGGAGGCTGTAAAAGATGCAGGGTGGCGCGCCGCTATGCAAGCCGAGATGCGGGCCTTGGAAGACAATGGGACGTGGACTATGGAACAGTTGCCTTCAGGGAAGAAAGCGCTTGGTAGTCAATGGTTGTATAAGATAAAGTACAAATCTGATGCTAGTATTGAGAGATTGAAGGCTCGTTTGGTTGTTTTCGGTAATCATCAGACCGAAGGGATAGATTATGGCGAGACATTTGCTCCAGTGGCAAAGATGACGACTGTTCGCGCATTCCTTGCAATTGCGGCTTCTAAAAATTGGGAGTTGCATCAGATGGATGTACACAATGCTTTTCTGCATGGGGATCTAAATGAGGAGGTCTATATGAAACTCCCTCCTGGCTTTACCTCTGATGAACCTGGTTTGGTGTGTCGGTTGCGTAAATCTCTATATGGATTGAAACAGGCTCCTCGATGTTGGTTTGCTAAGCTCGTGTCAGCTTTAAAAGGGTATGGTTTTTTACAGTCCTATTCTGATTATTCCCTTTTTACTTATAAGAAGGGGCCGGTTCAAATTAATGTGCTTGTGTATGTTGATGATTTAATACTCTCTGGGAATGATTCTGCTGCTTTGGCTCTGTTTAAAAGCTACCTTGGCTCCTGTTTTCATATGAAGGACCTCGGGGTCCTTAAATACTTCCTTGGTATTGAGGTTGCCCGCAGCTCTGCAGGGTTGTTTCTTTGTCAACATAAATATGCACTTGATATTATTTCGGAGGTGGGTCTCTTGGGTTCGAAGCCTGCTATGTCTCCGATCGAACAAAACCATCAACTGGCACGTGCCACGGGTTCTCTTCTCTCGGATCCCGAGTCTTATAGGCGTCTGGTGGGGCGTTTGGTCTATTTGGCGGTCACACGTCCTGATTTGACGTACTCGGTTCATGTTCTATCTCAGTTTATGCAGCAACCGCGACAGGAGCATTGGGATGCTGCATTGTGCGTTGTCCGCTATTTGAAAGGTACTCCAGGTTATGGTATTCTCCTGCGCTCGGATAGTGACTTGACTTTGCAAGGTTGGTGTGATTCTGATTGGGCTGCTTGCCCTATTACTCGGCGGTCCCTGACGGGGTGGTTGGTGTTTCTGGGCCATTCTCCTATTGCTTGGAAAACTAAGAAGCAACATACAGTTTCTCGTTCTTCGGCTGAGGCGGAATATCGCTCTATGGCCGCCATAACGTGTGAGTTGAAATGGTTGAAAGGTTTATTATTGAGTTTAGGGGTACTTCACCCCAAGGCCGTTCCCCTCTTTTGTGATAGTCAGTCTGCCATATACATTGCGCAGAACCCCGTCTTCCATGAACGTACGAAGCATATTGAAGTTGATTGTCACTTCGTTCGTGATGCTATTCAGGATGGTCTTATTGCTCCTTCGTATGTGCCGACGACTGATCAGTTGGCAGACATTTTCACAAAGGCCTTGGGCAAATCGCAGTTCGATTATCTCCTTGGCAAGTTGGGCATTCTTAACCCTCATGCTCCAACTTGAGGGGGGGTATTAGGAAATACATCCTATTATTAGGAAATACATCCTAGTAAAATATATTTTAGCATATTGTGTTTCAAGTTTTATGGGGTTAGAAGTTTTATGGGGTTAGGAAGACTTTCCTATTGTATTTTGGTTTCCTAAGTTTGGTTAGATTTCCTATTGTATTTTGGTTTCCTAAGTTTGCTAGGTTTCCTATTTCTATTAGGTTATGTCAAAGTTAGCTCTATATAAACTTGTATTCTATTCAATGAATGGGGAACAATATTTTTCAATACAATTTGGCCTTAAACTTGTCAATGTTTCTCATTTGTAATTAATTTATTCCAGGTTGGGCTAAAGGGGCCCATTTTCTAGTTTGACTGTCATCATTTTAGGACTCATTTACGTTTATTTAGTTAAAAAGACCTTATTGAGCAAAAAAAACTAATAACTCGTTAGAGCTGAAATTATGAAAAAAATTACGAATTCACATAAGAAACAACATATTAAAGCTTAAGCCTATTTCGACAAACATGCATCAAGATACGTGCATCAAGACTTCATCTCGTCTTTCAGAGCAAGCTCCCACTTGCTAGCATCTTTAGTTGACATGCCTCATCGTAGCATTCAGGTTCCCCTCCATCAGTCACAACAAATAGTTCATTTATCTACTGTTAAGCATATGAGGCCGAGAAGTCCTTCTCAATACAGGAGCTGGACTAGGAGGTTGCGGTGTGTCGGACTGCTGCGAATTGCTCTATCCAACAGGTTCCTCTGTTTGAGGATTTGCTACTATCTGCTTCCTCATAGGACAATATGGGACATCGTCTGCATCTGCTTACACTGATTCACTCTCTACTGAGTCGATGACGTCTATTGTATGTCTGTCCTTACATCTCTTTCATTGAAGTTCACATCTCTACTGTGGATCATCTTTTTCTGGGTTCTGCTACTTGTCTGAAGGTTGAACTTTTTCTGATTTCCAAATATGCAATCTTTGCACATGTCAATTCAACTGACTGTAGACAAGATAATGTTCCTTTGGATTGTATAATCCTCATTCCCTTCTCACTCATGTGGCTGAGTCTCTGGTGCCTAAGACTGAGATTTTCTTTGACTTTAGAATGTGACAAATGACAAAGATTGTGAACAATGGGGATAACTTGAGATTATCCTACTAGATGCTCCCTCCATGCCTTCCTCTTCATTGACTTCACTGCCTGATCACAAAAAGGAAATAAAAATGTATCATTGGTTTACATCAATCTATCAATAAAAAAAATTAGTACGTGAAAGATTGATGATTAATAAGCAAAGAACTCTAATAGTTGCTGTCATAGTCCCTCAGGGCGTGGCATCTGAAACATTCAGTCCTGACTGCAAAGTTATGCTCACTGCACCTGCAAAGAATAGACAAAAATTAGTATCATAATGTGTTATTCTCTAATGGATGGAACTACTCTATCTTGTGTATGATATCTCTTAGCATTAGATTGTCGAGTGCAAGTAATAACAAAAATTTAATATGAAAACGACATACCTTAGGCAAATCCATTCACCAGGTTTCCATCCGGAGCTGCCTACCGGACCACTTCTTGGAGATGGCAAAACAACATCATGCTGAGTAGCCGATCCATCCCTATATTTGCCACACTTGAAGCAACTCAGTCACTTTGCATAGTTGTGAGCACCACAGTTACTGGCAGAGCAATACCAGTCCCCAGGCAAGAGGACTTCACAAGTAAATGGTCCTCCAAAATTGCAATGTTCGCCACCCTCACCAGACCTTGCTTATTGATCACGCCAGCTGAAGTTCAAGTGCTGGCATGACCTGCAATTCCAATCTCCTGGCCTGCTCATCTTATCTCTCTTTTATCTATGAAATAATAAAGAGACAAAGACTGATCAACAAACAATAAGAACAAGTATAAAATGAATGCTCTATTCAAGTTCCAATCTCCCTCAAGCTGAAACATAGAAACTACTCTAATATATCTAACTCGGACTACAATAACTAGTTGAATTGAACAACACTATATTAACGCACAAGTGACCATATCACTCGTCCATGTCAAAAAATCTCTATAACCCCATAGTTGAACTACATTGCTAGACTATGTTAGCATAACTACGCGAAAAAGCAACCCAATCTCTTGAACATAAATTTTCTCCAAGGGTGGCAGTTTGATGCTAGAACATGGGGTTTGAATACAAAGTCTATATTAGCTAGGAGGCTTACCTTGATAAAGGAAATTAAGGCAATAAATATGAATACTAATAGTGGTTCATAGAAGAGGCCTTGTTAATGAAGAATGTGGTTTCCATTACAGTTTGAGTGGTTTATATACTTGGTAAGGGTGGCAGGGGAAGCAAGGTCTGGTGAGGGTGGCGAACATTGCAACACAGAAAGTAGTTACAAACTGGGGTAGTCTCTCACTAATGATAAATCTCTTGGAATAAAGCAAAAAAGCTCTTGTAGTTCAATCTTTCTCTTCCTCGGAAATTGACCTTAGACCTTACTATTTTTAGGAGATTTTTTAGGGGTCCTAAATGCATGCATGGATATTTCTTATTCACCAAATATCAGATATCAAACTTTGTGAGAATTTTATGTCCACTTGTCACCCTGTTCTATACTTTCAACAAGATATATGCCACAGGGATCAGCATATATAACTCCATTTCCTTCTACTTGATTAATTCTTGTTCATATGGATTACTTGGTTAGGATTATTGAAATGCCCTGAATATTTGTGAAGTTGATAACATGATAGTCAGTTATGAATATTTGTCTATTTTGAATAACCTTATTAAGCGAAAATATGCTTGGGGGAGGTAAGGACTGAGCCTTACCAACACCACATAAAAAGTCTAGTCACCCGTGGGATAAATCTTTCATGTTCTCTCTTTATATCTATCTGTCGACAGATCAATTTATCACCATATTCATTGAAAATATTCTTTGAATTTTCTTCGTGTAGTTTCACAACACACAAAGATCGAAAGGAAAGGCGAATAAATTGACAAAGGCTGCTAAGCAGCACACACAAATGATAATGTTCAGGAGGGTTTGAGAATGGAATCAAACTGTGATAAAATAAGGAAACACAGAAAGAAAGAAAGAAAGAAAGAAAGAAAGAAAGAAAGAAAGAAGCATGCGTCATGCAGGTGCAGATACATGTGTGCATGCATGATTCTTGTTGTTGCCTGTAGATTCCCACTAACAAGTAAACATTCCCTGTCCCTGAGTAGTAGTAATATGTAGACTTGTTCAAGTTTAAATCACCATGGAATTTATTCCCCTTCATCAAAAATTTTTATTCCCCTTCACACCAGTGGTTTGCCATTCTCTGGATTCATGATAAAAGTTTGGATAACATGTCACCTTATATGTATTAGACATTCAGCAATGAGAGGTCAATTCGAGAACAAAAGATTCTCCAGAAAATTGACAAATTTGTAAAAAGCAGTTCAAAACTAAAATCAGCATAACTGCAATGCCAAAGTCCCAAAATAGGCTGATCTCCATATTATCCTTAAACTTGCTCTGTTCAATTATGTTGACATTATGACATATATATGGATTTGCCCTCCTTTTTAAGATGACTATGTTTTTTTAGTTTTTCACAGTGAGCATCTTACCCCTGAAAAACTCTTAAATGATCTTGAGAGAAAAACAGGAGATTGATGCTCTAACAATCTCCTTTTGCTAATTCTTATCATGCTTTTTATGAACTTTATCTTTACAACCAAACAATGCCTTTGGTTTCCAGAGATTAATAAAGAAAAATTCACACAGTTTTGTAAATTTAGTTAAGAATCATAAGAATGTTTTGATGTGGCAATGGAAGGCCACAACATATGGCAACAGCCCACAGAAAGTTTTGACACAGATGAGGTGCATATTCAAAAGAAGAAAACTTTAAACCAAGACCGCCTTCTTTTTCATTCATTTATTTTTCCCAACTGCCATAAGACAGGAAATATCTTCCTTTTGCTTTTGCATTTTTATGAATGTTTGGAATCTAATTTTCGCTTCCAGTCTATTTTCATGTGCAACTTCTGTCGCACGCATAAATACGATAATGGGGGGAATTTTCTTCGCATAAATATGATAATATGGGGAAAATTTATTCTATTGCAAGACAATGTGTGATCAACACACATGTGGATAGTCCAAAATTGCCAGAATTTGTAATAAACAACTTGGCGATTGAAAGTAGAATGTTTAGATAGTTTTCAACAAAGTCATATATAAGATAGATGTCAGGTTGTTAGACAGGACAGTAGTTAGACAGTATAGACAAGTTGCAAGGATGAAAAGGAGGACCAAGAGAATCCCCACAGCTTCTGCTTTACAAGAAGTAAATCAACTATTGAGATTAAAGTTGATCCCCATTGTCTACAGGTCCAACATTTGATATACGATAGATACGCCTTATCAGATAACTATTATTCAACAATCCAAAACACATCATCATACTATTTTTGTTGCGCCTTATTGCGGAAGCGGGTAGACACCAACAATTGCACACAAGTACCACAAGGATCCAATCAATTAAATAGAGCAACTAGCAATGAAAGAAATTAGAGAAAATTAAGAACATACCACAAGAGACACAAGGTTTACGTGGTTCAGCAATTGCCTACGTCCACAGTGAGGTGATTCCACTATATTCAAGAACAAGGTACAAGAAGATGACAATTCTCACACAATCTCTCAACAAGAGATGAAACAATTTCAGCAATTGTCTTTCTCTACTCCTTGTGCATCACAGTTTTTCTAGGAGCAATCATCATAATAAAAACACCTATAGTTCCTAGTATATATAGGGACAACAGTTTTCTGTTTGGCAGCAGTTTCCTGTTTCACAGTAGTTTCCTGTTTCACAACAGTTTCCTGTTTTCTAGAATTTATTTCCTGTTCAAAAAACAATTTCCAGAAGTCCAAACAATTTCCTGTTTCAAACAGGAATCCAAACACTTTCCTGTTTCAAACACGTTTCCTGTTTCACAATTCTCCACCTCGGCGAATTTTTATAAGGAAAAAATGAGCCGAAACAAGGCATGAGAATAAACTGATCAACACTCCATCATAGCTTTGTCACCTCACGAAACCGCCTCGAAGGGCAACGCCCCAAAGGGCCCTCAATCAACATGAGTCAATGTGGAGTAAGTCCAAACAATGTTGGAACTTAACTCCAGGAACAACCTTTGTCAACATATCAGCAGGGTTGTCTTTTGTGTGTACTTTCACCAAAGACACATCACCATCCTCAATTACATCTCGAACAAAGTGATATCGGACGTCAATATGCTTAGTCCTTGCGTGATGAACCTGATTTTTAGCCAAGTGGATGGCACTCTGACTGTCACAGAGAACCTCAACACTATCTTGTTCCACACCCAAGTCATTTACAAGACCTTGAAGCCACAATGCTTCTTTTACACCTTCTGTCAATGCCATATACTCTGCCTCTGTAGTAGAGAGAGCCACTGTATCCTGAAGCATAGATCTCCAACTAACCGAAGCACCGTATATCTGAAATACGTAACCAGTAGTAGATCTTCGTCTATCTAGATCACCAGCATAATCAGAATCAACAAACCCACGAACCTGACATGAATCTCCACCGAAGTCCAAACCCACATCCAAGGTACCTTTTAAGTACCTAAACATCCATTTCACTGCCTCCCAATGTTTCTTCCCAGGGTTTTCCATATACCTGCTCACAACACTAACAGCCTGTGAAATGTCAGGGCGTGTACACACCATAGCATACATTAAACTGCCAACTGCACTAGCATAAGGAACATGCGACATGTATTCCTTTTCTTCCACTGTGACTGGAGATAACTTTCGAGAAAGTCTAAAATGTGAAGCCAAAGGAGTAATAACCGGCTTTGCGTTTTCCATGCCAAACCGTGATATGACCTTCTCAAGGTACCCCTTCTGTGAAAGAAATAATTTTTTATTCTCCCTTTCTCTTCTTATCTCCATACCAAGTATTTTTCTTGCAGCACCCATATCCTTCATCTCAAACTCAGAAGCAAGTTGAGACTTCAATTTATTTATCTCCACCATACTCTTACAGGCAATGAGCATATCGTCAACATAGAGCAAAAGATAAATAAAATCGCCACTACGAAGTTTTTTCAAGTAAACACAACAATCATACTTACTTCGTGTGAACCCATGTTTCAACATAAAAGTGTCAAACCGTTTGTACCACTGCCTAGGTGACTGCTTTAACCCATAAAGTGATCTCCTCAAACGACAAACATGGTCTTTTTTTCCAACAACCTTAAAACCTTCCGGCTGATGCATATAAATTTCCTCCTCTAAGTCTCCATGCAAGAAAGCTGTTTTCACATCAAGTTGTTCAAGCTCAAGGTCACCATGAGCTACCAAGCTCAACAACACACGAATAGAAGTGTGTTTTACCACAGGCAAAAATATCTCATTGTAGTCAACGCCTTCCCTCTGAGCAAAACCCTTAGCTACTAATCTTGCCTTGAACTGAGTACCAGACTCTAGAGTAGTCTGTTTCTTCTTAAACACCCACTTGCAGCCAATTGCTTTCCTTCCATTAGGCAACGACACTAGATCCCAAGTATGGTTCTTCTGGAGAGACTCCATCTCACCCTGCATAGCTACTAACCAACTCTGACTATCTGAATGACGCGCGGCCTGCTTGTAAGTAGTTGGCTTATAACATCCCTATTTTCTCAATGACAATTAAAAACTTTATGCAACTAAAATTCAATTGAAATTTTTATTTTTAAAATCTTCTTTCGTTTAACAAGTAGTATTTTTCGAAATTCGCTTAACTTTCTTTCTTCTATCGAATCTCGGGACGAGATTCTTTTGAGTTGTATATATTGTAGCACCCCGTAATTTTTGTACTTACTGAAAATATTTATATTTTTGTGTGATTGTCTTCATTAAGTTATGGGCATACGTATGAGCTATTTGTTTGACCATGTGATGTGTAGTTTGTTTATTTAAGAATTTATTTTCTACTTACCTTCTTCTACCGAATCTCGGGACGAGATTCTTTTGAGTTGTATATATTGTAATACCCGCCTAATTAAATAAATATAAATTTTTTTTTTTTGTAAACCCTAATGTTGATGGGTTGTTACCCAATTGTATTTGGACTTGGTTGTGGGCTTTTATTAAACTAATAAGTAGGGTTTTTATTTTGTGAAATAGGGTGGGCGCATTCGGAAGTTCGGTGGGGGCGAATAGCCGCCCACCATATAAAAGAAACAAAACCCTTTTTTTTTTCTTCTTCCTTTTCTTTTTTTTCCTTCCTTCTCCTTTTTCCCTTCCTGTTTTGTTTCTTCACCAAAGGAGCAGGCAACGAGAGAGAGGGAGGAGCAGGCAATGAGAGAGATGAACTCGTGAAGAAGGGGAATCTGAAGGTGATTAGTGGCGAGGCGATGAAGATGGGAAGAAGGAGAGGTCGAGATGGTGATGATGATTTGATAGGTTCTGGATTTGAAGCATAGAACTAGGTGGTGTTTGTTCCAGTGGCGGTTCCGGAGGCGGTGAATCCACCCAGGTTGGTTTTGAGGATGCAGGAGGATGGGAAACGGCCTGATTTGGTTACGATTGTGGCTGCTTGCCTTGCGTGAGGGGATCCTGCATCATTGAAGATAGGGAAGGGAAGGCGAGAAGAAGAAGATAAACGTTTCAGAGGCGGAGAGATCGAATCGTGACCGTCGATTCTTCCCTCTCGAACGATCTGATCCGTTGATTAAGGATGATCTTCATCTATTGACGGTTCTCGGTTCATTCAGTGAACGAACTTGTTGTTTTCGTACTGGATCTGCCAACCTCATTTTGGATCTTCTGCTTCGCCCAGCATCAGATCAGATGGCTTTGTTGATTTGCAATGCAAAGCTGGGCGAATTGATTAATGGTTGAATAGAACAAGTGGAGGTAGAATGTCTGATTTATCTGATTGGGCTTCAAGTGTCAACTCCACCCTGCTCTTTTTTTTTTGTTTTTGTTTAGTGAGCTGAGTTGATTTGGAATGGGGATTTAGTCCTTAGCTAACATCAAACCACATAGTATGGTGAGAGATTGTCGTGGAGCAATATGGTTTGCAAGTTTTTGGATGGTACTCGAAAGAGGTGAAATCAAGTCAAAGGATTGTGCAATTTGGAGGTTGAGCATGAACTTGATATGTGAATTCGATTGCTACATTAAATATTAAGGGTTCAAGAGTTGAAGTGGCAGAGAGATTGTTTGATAAAATGCCTGAGAGGAATCCAGTGTCTTGGACAGCTTTGATTGGTGATTTTGTCAGGTGAGTTTTCTTCATTTCTTCTCTATTACTGTGAGTTTTCTTATTCCCTGTATCTTGCAAATCCTTGTTTCTTGACTGAATTAGGTATTTTTAGGATTTGATGATGGGGTTTTTATTTTCATGGATGTGAGTTTTCTTCATTTCTTCTCTATTACTGTGAGTTTTCTTATTCCCTGTATCTTGCAAATCCTTGTTTCTTGACTGAATTAGGTATTTTTAGGATTTGATGATGGGGTTTTTATTTTCATGGATGTGAGTTCTCTTTTATCACTTTCAGTTTGTTTTATGTGATGGTTTTGATAGTTATGTGTGTGTTTAATCTACTTTGATTAAAACCTCATTTTCTTCCTTCCTGATTTTGCCTTTAACTTAGTAGATTAAATTGATGGGGTTTGATTACTTTAATTAATTGATTTGAGTGAATGAATGGATACCCATTGTAGTTCACATTGACTTTAGGCAATTGTCAAGGCATTCGGGGTTTCTCTAGGTCATCCTCATCATTAGAAAAGCATGTGATCGGGTAGGGTTTGTGTAAGACTAAGGAAACCCTAATGCAGGGATGTTTAATTTAGTTACTTGTAGGAGGATTGTGTCCACGGGTTTTTCTTGTTTTTGTATCAATCCATATAGGATTAGTAGTTCACAATGAATGTGTTGGATCTGTTTCTTTGTGCATTTAGTTTCTTGAAATTTTAATGGATTCAATTAGTTAGGTGAGTTGCTTATGGTATTTGATGGATTTGGATTTTGATGTGCATTTCTGTTGTGGCATCTCTATAAACTTTACTGGAGTGTAGTAGTTTGGATTTTTCCCTATCTTGGACTTGCACAGAGAACCTCATTGTTATACAACTCTAACTTCCAGTTTTAACAAATTTCTCTTTGTTGGGTTTTCTTGAACTAGTCAAAATCTCCTAAAAAGTTCCTTTACCAAGTAGATAACTGAATGTAAGTGGAACTGACAAACCAATCATATCCATTAGGAGTATCTCACTACTTGGTGTGGGGACAGTGTAAAGAGGACAAAGGTCATACAGTAAATGGGTATGGGTATGGGTATGGATATGTATGTTGACAGTGTATGTTCTATATTGATTGTCACTGTCTAATCAATAGATGTGGTCATGATAGGTGGTTTTCAAAAGAAAAGGTGGATTTCCATAAGGATAGTCAGGTATAGCCAGTAATGGAACTTGTTTTCTTGTCACGCGTATGTGACTATGTTAAAAGAATGTTTGTGCTTGCGACACACTTGTTTTTCATTCTTTTCTGAAGGAGATGGCAAAATAGATTTTGTCATGTTGTGAATATCACCTTGGTAATGTTTTATGTATATATGGTTCTTGTAAAGGGAATGTGATGTGACGTTAATTGATTTGGAAAAATAATGACTCAAATAAAATACTTGGTAAATGTTCTTTTTCCACAACTCCAGAGAAAAAAAAAATGTGAAAAGAAATGAGAATTTTGTATACAGACTTGCTTGTATACGTGTGATATTATTATGGGTATGCAGACTTGCTTGCATATCGGTGCACCGTTCCATGTGAGTTCGGTTGTACGTGTAAAATGCTTGTCAGTGATCGAACTTCGGGTGAGATGACATGACACTCGAGGTGGCACCCCACTTGGGTCATGTACGCTCCGAGTGGCTTCGATGGCAAGGGAGACACACTTGGGTGAGGTGTGTTCGGCACAGGAGGAGAGTGCGATTGTGGAAAAGAAGCCAAGAATTAGAAAACAAAATAAATAATTAAATTAAACCATTGAATTGAGCATGCCATGAAATTGTGTATAGATTATTTTAGCTTATACTAGGTTAGCCTTGAGGGAAGAAACTAACAGCTCATTCGAACCTTGAATGAGAACTACATGTCTTCCTAAAGGTAGAAAAATGTGTTTTGTTAATATTTCAATAATAGTTTCATATGATTATGGTTTGGAGTGTTGTTGCATTTATGAGGATTGATAACTCATAAACTTTATTTATTAGTAATAAAGAATGCATATTTATTTATTAGGATGATAACACCATTGCCTCATTGAGGAACTACCTGATGGTGTGGTTATTAATTGTTTGGTTTATTTTAATATTGTCATGTGCGGATTTATTGATTTTGGGATGAAGATTTCTCACACCGGCTTTATTGCTGACCCGAGTGAGCTTTTGCTTCTTGGGTACATTCCTTTTGGAATGTAGCCGAGTAGTCTTTCAGGTTTAGAGATTTTGAGCTGCATTACTGGAGTTTCGCTAGTGAGCTAGCCATGCCAGTCTTCTCCGGGTTAGACTTTTTATTCGTTTTAGTTGTTTAGTTGATGCTGCTATTTGTTTCTGTTATTATTGAATTCTCACGTCCCGAGTTTTGGGGGAAACGGATAATCCTACGTGGCTTTTTAGGATTTTCGTTTTCCTTCGAAAATCGGGGCGTGACATGGCTCATCATCTTCCACAGAGAGTGCATATGCAACCAAATCAACTGTATTCAATTGACCATAGTGCTTCAACGGTTCTTCAAAGCCAAATTTTTGAACTTGCTTAACCGATCGTTTTGACCTAGTTAAGGCCAAAGGTTGCTGCTGGGATTGATTATCTTCAACTGGTTGTTGTTCCTCATGGTCTTCAGGCTCATAATTCAGATCATGTGTGCCTGCTTCAACCACTTGTTCATCTGCTGCATCCACAGACGCTTCAACTTCCACTTTCTGAGTGTTACTAGATTCACCACCACTATCAACCAACTCCTTAGCTTTAGTACAAGCTAACAAGGAATTCTCATCAAATGTAACATCTCGACTGATCACAAATTTATTATCCTCTAAACACCATAGACGATAACCCTTCACGCCTTTTGCATACCCCAAGAAAATGGCCTTCTTAGCCCTAGCATCAAGCTTATTTTCTTTCACATGGTAGTAGGCAATACAACCGAAAACTTTCAGTACACTGTAATCAGCATGTTCACCTGACCACACCTCATAAGGTGTTTTGCAGTCTAATGTAGAATGTGGCGATCTATTAATCAAGAAACACGCGGTGGCTATTGATTCAGCCCACCATTCTCTGCCAAGACAAGCATTGGAGCGCATACACCTAGCTCTTTCAAGCATAGTACGGTTCAATCTCTCAGCAACTCCATTTTGTTGTGGCGTGTTTCTAACAGTCCAATGTCGAACAATTCCTTCCTGATCACAAAACTGTTTGAAAGTACCCTCAGTATACTCGGTACCATTATCAGACCTCAAAGTCTTCACCTTTCTTCCAGTTCTATTCTCAACCATTGCTCTCCACCTTTTAAATGTCTCAAATACTTCATTCTTGGACTTCAAAAAATATACCCATGTGTAACGGGAATAATCATCAATGAAGGAGACAAAGTACCTGGAACCTCCCTTAGAGGTGACCTTCGCTGGTCCCCACACATCTGTATGCACATAGTCTAGAATACCTCTGCTCCTGTGCTTGCTTGTACTGAATTTTACCCGGCATTGTTTTCCATATACACAATGCTCGCAAAACTCCATAGTCGGTTTCTGCATACCCTTCAGTAACCCTTGCTTGCTCAGTAGAGACAATCCTTTTTCTGTCATATGCCCAAGTCGCATGTGCCATAACCTAGTGCTTTCCGATGAAGAAGTTCCCACTGCCACATTTCCTGTTACCGTGTTACCCATCAAGGTGTACAAGTTACCTTGTTTGATCCCTTTCATGACAACCAAAGACCCACGGACAACCTTTAAAACTCCACCTACCGCTGTAAACTTACAACCATTGGAGTCTAAAACACCAAGTGAGATAAGGTTCTTTTTCAAGGCTGGGACATGCCTCACATCAGTTAAGGTTCTCACAACACCATCATACATCTTAATCCTCATTGTTCCAATTCCAACTGTCTTACAAGCGTAATCATTACCCATTAGAACAGTACCACCATCAATGTGCTCATAGGTAGTGAACCACTCCCTGTTTGGGCACATATGGTAAGAACACCCAGAGTCAAGGAGCCATCTCCCAGAGATTTTTGTGTTTTCACCCGCAACTGAATAACATTCTTCATCCTTTTCCATACTAGATGCATAATTTGCTTCACTAGTATCACCCTTATCTTTCTTTTTCTTGCCCTTCCAACTGTTATCATGATTACTCTTACCTTGATTTGGACAATTTTTCCTAATATGCCCCCACTCTCTACATTTGTGACATTGTGGACCTCTAGACTTTGATCTAGATTTTCCACTATTTGAAGATGATTTCACTTGAGACCTTCCTCTAACAACCAACCCTTCAGCTTGATCTTTCCCATTACCATTTGATGAAGTTTTCTTCCGAATCTCATTGGACAAGAGTGCACCGGTAGTTTCATCAAATGTAAGTTCATCTTTCCCAAACAAAATTGTTTGTACAAGATTTTCATATGACTGCGGCAAGGAGTAAAGCAATATAATTGCTTGGTCTTCATCCTCAATCTTCACATCCACATCTCTCAAATTTGAGATAATCCGTGTAAACTTGGCGATATGATCACCAATTGGAGTGCCCTCATCCATTGCTAGTCTGTACAATTGGGTTTTCAAGTATAACCTGTTTGATAATGTCTTAGTCATAAACTGTGACTCAAGCTTCAACCAAACATCAGCTGCCGTAGTCTCTTCATTAACTAAAAAAACTATGTCTCTATCCAAACACAAGCAAATAGCAGCACGCGCCTCCAAATCCAATTCTTCCCATTCATCATCTGACATGGTTTCAGCCTTTATATCCTTCCCTAGTAATGCCTTGTGTAATTTCTGAGAAATAAGCAAATTTCTCATTTGTATTCTCCAATATCCGAAATCGTTCTTACCATTAAATTTCTCGATTTCATACTTCCCCACATGTGCCTTGCTCACCTTGGATGTCATTGCAAACAAAACCTGTGACTTTCTAGACAAGAAGCTTCACTAAGTTTTTTTTTTTTTTTTTTTTTTCAAACAACTTGTGCACAAACAAATCCTAGCACTTTTGAATCTTCACAATCTTGAGTAGAACAATTCAAGATCAATTTCCCTTAGTGCTCTGATACCAATTGTTGCGCCTTATTGCGGAAGCGGGTAGACACCAACAATTGCACACAAGTACCACAAGGATCCAATCAATTAAATAGAGCAACTAGCAATGAAAGAAATTAGAGAAAATTAAGAACATACCACAAGAGACACAAGGTTTACGTGGTTCAGCAATTGCCTACGTCCACAGTGAGGTGATTCCACTATATTCAAGAACAAGGTACAAGAAGATGACAATTCTCACACAATCTCTCAACAAGAGATGAAACAATTTCAGCAATTGTCTTTCTCTACTCCCTATGCTTCACAATTTTTCTACATGGAATCACCTAAAACAAACACCTATAGTTCCTAGTATATATAGGGACAACAGTTTTCTGTTTGGCAGCAGTTTCCTGTTTCACAGTAGTTTCCTGTTTCACAACAGTTTCCTGTTTCCTAGAATTTATTTCCTGTTCAAAAAACAATTTCCAGAAGTCCAAACAATTTCCTGTTTCAAACAGGAATCCAAACACTTTCCTGTTTCAAACACGTTTCCTGTTTATCAACTATAAAATTGTGAAACAGGAAACGTGTTTCAAACAGGAATCCAAACACTTTCCTGTTTCAAACACGTTTCCTGTTTCACAATTTTATAGTTGATAAACAAAACTCAATCTAATGGCTTACACTACATGATCTGTAGATCATAGCGACTGTGGTTTATTTCTACTTCAAAAGCTTATGCATGTTCACTAACTCTGGTCACCAAGGCTCTTTGGCCTATCCAACTTATGTCAATTAATAAAGTTAAGTTTTGCCCAGAGTGGGCACATTCCTATTTTAGTCACGAATAATTTTATGGTGCCTCTTTGGGATTTTTTTACCTTTTTTTCTTTAAAACACAACCACAAACACCATTCACAAAAGGAGTAGAAGTGTCAAAAAATCTCAAAGAGGCAGCGTAGAATGTGAAACCACCTTCCCAGAACCCATGTGATGTGATGAGGACATGGAGGCTTAAAGCGGGCCAAAATCAAATCCAACCAAGAAACATAAAAAGTATGATAATATGAGGAAAAGTTTATTCTATTGCAAGACCATGTGGGATCAACACACATGTGGATAGTCGAAAATTGCCAGAATTTTCAACAAAGCTGAATGTTTACATAGTTTACATGTGGGATCCACACACATGTGGATAGTTTTCAAAAGTGGATAGTCGAAAAGTTTATTCTATTGCTGATTGAAAGTTGAATGTTTACATAGTTTAAGATAGATATCAGGTTGTTAGACAGGAAAGTAGTTAGACAAGATAGACAAGCTGCAAGGATGAAAAAGGAGAACCAAGAGAATCCCCACAGCTTCTGTGTCTATATCAACTATTGAGATTAAAGTCGATCTCCATAGTCTACAGGTCCAACATTTGAGATATGATAGATACGTCCTTCTCAGATAACTATGATTCAACAATCCAAAACACATCATCATACCATTTTATAGTTAATAAACAAAACACAATCTAATGGCTTACACTACATCTACATGATATGTACATAGATCATATGCATGGTTTATTTCTACTTAAAAAATCTGTGCATGTCCACTAAATCTAATCACAAAATAGAGTTAAGTTTTACCAAAAGTAGAGGCAAATCCATCTTTTAGTCACAAAGCAAAATGTTCCTCTTAGCAAAACCACCTTCCGACTGTAAAGGGAAATACCTGCTGGAACAATTAGTCCAAAACACCAATTGATGTAAATAATTTTAAATACAAGTCTAAGACCTAGTTGGTGAAAGTGAATGACTGACAAACAACAAGCAATACGTAATATGCAGAGAAATAAAGATCACACCAGGATTTACGTGGTTCGGCTTTGCCTACTCTATGGACGGCGACTCTGTAACTATCTTATTGATATGGAAACACTTACTTGAAGATTACAACGTTGTCAAGCAACGATCCTTGAGATTACCTTATCTCAAACCAACAATACTACCAAGTAACAAGAGTCTCTCAACAATCTTTCTCCCTTCACTCCTACTTACAATGGAAGTAGAACCCAAAAGGTACTTCGAAGATTTGACGAAACTCGCAAATGAAGAACACCCAAAGTCACCCAATTTCAATAATTCTACTTGGCTACTGTTTCACGCTGCACACACATCAATTCATGCCAAACTCGCAGCCTGTTTCACGCCGAACTCACAGTCGTTTCACGCTGTATTGATGTCGTCCTTCACGCTGTGTTGCTTCAATTCGTCACATTGTGGTATGTGCTGCACTTATACACGTGTATATGCATGGCCTATTAAAGAAAGAACGGGACTTAAAGTCTTTATTTCTAAAGAACTTTAAGTCCTCTGATTCTTCCCAATAAATTGGGAGCCAACCATAACAAGGACTTTGAGTCCTTATTTATAAAAGACTTTGTGTCCTACTCTTCTTAGAATCCTTCTTTGTCTCACAATCTCCACCTTGGCGAACAATTGCAGGCCACCACACAAGCATCACAAACAATCACATAAGCATCTCCACCTTGGCATGAAAAATTGCCAAAACCCATTTCTCAGTCACGAGAATCGTCGTCAGGCCCCTAAGGGCCCAGCTCCCTTGGGGCGTCAACACTGAAATAGCCTGATCAAGTTGAGACAATGCTCAAACTTGATCCCTAGAACCACTTTGGTCAACATATCAGTTGGATTGTCTTGAGTACACACCTTCTCCAAGAGATCTTCGCCATCTTCGATAATATCCCTCAGAAAAATGATACCGCACATTCGGGCATGATGAACCTGGTTTTTTTCCAAATGGCTGGATAGCACTTTGACTGTCACATAACACTGTCACATCATCCTAAGTAACACCCAAATCACTAACCATGCCTCGAAGCCAAATGGCTTCCTTCACCGCCTCTAATATAGCCATGTACTCTACTTCAGTGGTAGACAAAGCAACTGTAACTGAGACTTCCAACTCACCGGACCCATCGCCAATGTAAAACAATAACTTGTAGTCGATCGGCGCCTATCAAGATCACCAGCATAATCCGAATCAACATAACCTCGGATCATATTTGACACATCTCCACTCTCATACACTAAACCAACATCCAGCGTACCCCGAAGATATCTCAATATCCACTTCACTGCCTGCAAATGTTGTTTTCCCGAGTTTGACATAAACCTACTAACCTGACTAACTACATGAGCGATATCCAGACGTGTGCAGATCATGGCATACATAAGACTGCCAATTGCACTAGCATAGGAAATTTGTGACATGTATTCCCTCTCATCCTCTATGCTAGGAGACAACTTACCCGAGAGCTTAAAGTGAGCAGACAAATGAATATTTACCGGCTTAGACGTATCTATGTCAAAACGGTTAATAACCTTATCTAAGTATTGTCTCTGTGACAATGTCAGTTTGCCCTTCATCCTATCTCTCACTATCTCCATCCCAAGTATCTTCTTCGCTGAACCAAGATCTTTCATCTCAAACTCCATGCTAAATTTCAACTTCAATTTATCAATTTCTTTTATGTTTTCGCAGCAATGAGCATGTCATCAACATAAAGTAAGAGAAACATGAAAGACCCATCCTTGAGCTTTTGTGTAAATACACAAGGATCATATTGACTCCTCGCATATCCCTGCTCAATCATAAAACTATCAAACCTCTTGTACCACTGCCTCGAAGATTGTTTCAACCTATTTAGTGACTTCTTCAGTTTGCATACTTTTTCTTCCTTACCAACAACAACATATCCGTCAGGCTAAGACATGTATATCTCCTTCTCCAAATCTACATGCAATAAATCAGCCTTGACATCAAGTTGCTCGAGCTCCAAGACAAACTGCGCTGCTAAAGTCAAAATGACTTAGATAGAAGTGTGTTTTACCACCGGAGAGAATACTTCATTGTAATTCACATCTTCTTGTTGTGAATATCCTTTAGCCATCAATCTTGTCTTATATTGTATACATCTACAAGTATCCCTGAAATCTGGAATCTTATCTTTCACTATGAAAATCCACTTACACCCAATCGACCTCTTCCCTTTAGGGAGTGTCTCAAGCTCCCATGTATGATTATTCTGAAGAGATAACATCTCCTCATCCAAAGCCTCCTTCCACTCCTCTCTGTGAATACTTCGCAAAGCCAATGTGTATATGGTAGCAACATCATCATGCCCATCAAGAACCGAGAATGTGCAAGTTGCGCCATCCTCGTAGCCAAATCTAAGTGGTGCACGTCCGACTCTTGGTTCTTTGCCTGCTACTAAAGACGGTGTTTATAACTGTCGAACATATTGGTGTGTAGGATCCATGTCCCCATCAGTAGGAACCTCATTTTATGCCACTATCTCATCATGTATCATATATGTATCACTTTTTCCCTTAGTAGAAGGAACATCATGATCTGTATGAGATCTAGGAGCTGCAAGCTCCACCTGTAGAGAATCTCTAGCATCCTCATCTTCATCATAGCAACCCCCCTCGAAATAGGAGAACTATTTTTGCATCTCTCACACTTTGCCTGTAACAAAGCGTCTTCATGGAACTTCACATCTCGACTGATCACAAACTTCTGCAAGTCAGGGTACCATATCTATACATTTTCACATTATCTGGATAACCGAGAAAAATAGTTTTCCTGACCCTTGCTCAAATTTTATCTTCCCTAACATGAAATTATGTTGGACAACCAAATACTTTCAAGTTATAATAATCTGAAGAAATACCAGACCATACCTCCATAGGAATCTGAGACTCAATAGCTGATGAAGGAAAGTGGTTAATGAGATAACACATCGTGTTTACTGCTTCAGCCCACCATATTCTACCCAAACCTGCATTGGACAACATGCATCGTGCTCTCTCCAATATGGTAAGGTTCATCCGCTCTGCTACCTGTTCTGCTGTGGTGTTGACTTCAATGTCAAGTGTCTTCTAATGCCATGTTCCAAACAAAACTACTTTAAGGGATCCTTGGTATACTCACCGCCATTGTTAGATCTCGCTATTTTGGTCACCATTCCAGTTTGTTTCTCAATCATAGCTTTCCACTTCTTGAAAATATCAGTGACTTCATTTTTATGTTTCATGGAATACACACACACTTTCCAGCTGAAGTCATCGACAAAATATACAAAATACCTGGAACCCCCTTGGATGAGACTCTAGAAGATCCCCAAACATCGGTGTGGATGTACGCGGTGCTACAAGTAGCATCACTAAAACTGACTTTGTTTCCCATAGATGCAATGTTTACAGAAATCCAGCTTTGCCATTTTATCACCACCAAGCAAGCTCCGCTTGCTTAAAGTTTTTACTCCACTCTCACCTACATTATCCTAATTACATGTGCCATAACTGTGTGTGTGTCAGCTTTTCTCATCAACAACTGTAGAAACCATAGCTCTACCTTCAACTATATTGCCTTGAAGGAAATACAAATTGGCATGCCTAACAGCTTCCATAAGCAACCTGTCACCAAAATAAACACTGCAATACCCATTCTCACCAATATACTTATAGCCTTGAGCTTCAAATACCCCAAGAGAAATTAACCCCTTTGAAAGAGCTGAAACATGACGTACCTGTCTACATGACCCATCTGCCAACTGAAATTTGACTGTATCAACACCCATTGTCTTGCAAGGCCAAGAGTCTCCTATTTTAACTGAACTGCCCTTAACCTCGCGATAAGTGTTGAACCATTCCCTTACAGGACACATATGATACGAAACTCTCGTATCGAACATCCAACTGTCATACAAATGGTGATAAGATTTTGCCATCAGTGCATGTGTTGTAATGAATAAACGGAGGCTTAAAGCAGGCCAAAATCAAATCCAACCAAGAATCGTAAGAAGTATGAAGACACATCCATACATCAACACCTCAACAAAATGCAAGCATCTAAGTTGCTTGTACAAAATTTGAGTCAACTCAAAGGATCAAAAGAAGGGCCAAAAGAAAGCCTAAATATTCAGCTGGAAGTGATTCATCTAAATCGGGTAGCAACCTAAGCTTCCAATGGAAGAAGGCACAACAATAATGTAGCAATTAAAATTGGATTTTTTTTACCATTCACATGAACTGCGTATTCATGTCAGCAAAACATGAAAACACTTCGAAGGTATTCTTATCTATAAGCCCATCAACATAATGATACACAAGACATGTCATCCGTGGATGTTTACTAACTTTGTCACGCCGGACAGAATAACGATTATTCTGCAGGCTAGTTTCAACAAACAATTCACAAGGGAAGAACACAAGAAGATTACTCAAAAATATCGAGAAACAGCTCTGATGTTCAATTAAAATTATTCAAATCAAAAGTATCTCTAAATCAGCCCACAAGCCGGGGTTTATAGCTAAAACTCGCCATTATCTGAATTTTACCAAAAATAGCAAAATTCCAATAATCATGCTAAAATGAAATACGCAATAAAGGAAATAATCTACCAAGAATCTGGCCCAAATCGGGTTCAAAATCATTTCCTAAATGATAAATGAAATATTACTATAAAAAGGGAAAAAACTACTAAAATTGTGGATTCGGAGGAAAATAGTGGATTTTGACCTCAAAAAGATGTGCACGGAACGTAGCTCAATGGCCACGATCGCACCGCCAATAGCTTTTCGAATTGGGGTCATATGCGCGATTCTAATGATCGTAGCCAAAGTTATGGCCAAAATACCGAAACGTACCCAAAACTGCCCCAATTAGGAAAAGATCATGATTTCCTGCCATCTTTGCGGTGATCTGCCAACTCAAGGTATCTCAGCGCCAACAACCGTGCTATCTAACAACTTAACATCATCTAACTCGGATCCTCATGCACTAGTCGCTCCGGGTTGGAAAGAACTTGTCCTCGAATTCACTATAGCTTCATCGAAATCCACAAAACAAGGACTCAGGTGTTTTACATTAAAGATATCAGAAGTCCTCAAATGACTGGGGAGGCGCAGTTTGTAGGCGTTATCATTAATCTTCTGCAAGATCTCACAGGGTCCAATTTTCCTCGCCTTAAGCTTATTATACTCTCCAACAGGAAATCGATAATGGGTTAATACTACCCAAACAAAATCACCAACATCAAAAAGTATCTGACGATGGTGACTATCAACTTGAACCTTGTACTTGGAATTACTCTCGTGAATGGTCAGCTTCACTTTCTCATGGATACCCCAAAGATGTTCTGCTATCGCATCTGCCTTGTGACTCAAATGACCCACACATTGAATAGGGGCTAAGTCAACCACCCCGGATGGATTCTGACCATAGACAATCTCAAATGGGCTAATTCTTGTGGTTCTATTCTTCGACCTATTATAGGCAAATTCTGCCTGAGGTAATGCCAAACCCCACTACTTCGGTTTAGTTCCTGCCAAACTCTTCAAAAGGTTCCCCAAATTAACTCCGGTTCACCACCTCGGTCTGTCCATCCGTCTTGGGGTGGTAGACGCTGCTAAAATTCAATTTCGTCCCCAGTTTCTTCCATAAACTCCTCCAGAAATGACTCATGAATTTGGTGTCACGATCTGAAGTAATGGATCAGGGAACACCATGTAATCGCACAATCTCCCTGAAATAAAGATGGGCGATCCGGGCTGCATCCATTATTTTTCTGCAAGCTACAAAATGGGCCATCTTGGAAAACCTGTCAACCACAACAAAAATAGAATCCCAAGCCCGTTGGGTACAGGGTAAGCCCAACACAAAGTCCATACTGACATCAAACCAAATGGCTTCAGGTACAGGTAAAGGTGTGTACAGGCCCGCATTAGTGAGAACTCCCTTGAACCTCTGACACACATAACAACACTCCACATAATGAGCCACGTCACTGGTCAATTTGGGCCAATAATAGTTAAAAATGATCAAGGACAACGTCTTATCTCGTCCAAAGTGACCATCGTTATGAAGTTCACTAATAATTTGCTGCCTTAGTGAATAATCTGGAATGCACAACTGTAATCCACGAAATAGATAACCATTATGTAAAATAAAGTCATGTTGCAGATCATCAGTTACCTCCTGAATTATCCTCCCGAAAGAAGGATCTGCAACATGCATATTAGAGAAATCCTCAAATCCTGTAACTATGGTGCTCATGGTGGTAAGGAGTAACGTACGATGGCTCAGTGCATCTGCGACACGGTTCAGACTCCTTGCTTAGTGCCTCAGCACAAACGTGAACTCCTGCAAGTATGCTACTCACTTGGCATGTCGTCTGCTCAACTTATATTGGCCATTGATGTACTTCAGGGCCTCATGATCAGTGATAAGAATGAACTCGATCTCTCTGTACTAGGTAGTGACGCCAATGCTTCAGAGACTGAACTATTGCATAAAACTCCAGATCATAGGTGGAATAATTCTTCTTTAATTCTGATAGCTTTTCACTAAAGAAAACTATTAGGCGCCTCTCCTGACTCAGAACACCACCAATGCCAACCTCAGATGCATCACAGTTTACCTCAAACACTTTTTCAAAATCAAGAAGTGTCAAAACTTGTGCCTCTGTCATCTTTTACTTGACCAGTTGAAAAATAGCCTTCGCCTCTTTGGACCACTGGAAATCCCTTGAGGCACTCTGTGATAGAAGCAATCAGAGTGCTGAAGTTTCTAATGAATCGACGGTAGAAGGATGCCAATCAATGGAAACTTTTGACATCGTGTAAGGTCTTTGGTTTGGGCCATTCCAAGACCACATCTATCTTCGACTGATCTGCATGAACACCGTCAGTAGACACAACAAAACCAAGAAAAGTTATAGAAGTAGCGAAGAAAGAACACTTCTTCTGATTGATGAACAGGCGCTCCATCTTCAACATATCAAAAACAGCACGGAGGTGATCCAAATGTAACGCCCAAGTCGGGCTATAAATGAGGATGTCGTCGAAGTAAACTACCACAAATTTCCCCATGAAAGTTCGTAAAACCAAATGCATAAATCTCATAAATGTGTTGGGCGCATTGGACAGTCCAAAAGGCATGACCATCCACTCATACAACCCATGCTGCGCCTTAAACATTGTCTTTCACTCATCTCCGGGCCTTATTCTAATCCGCTGGTATCCCCTTTTAAGGTCAATTTTGGAGAAGACCTTAGAACCGGACAGCTGGTCTAACATATCATCTAGGCGAGGAATTGGAAACCTGTATTTCACTGTAATCCTGTTGATTGCCCTGCTATCAACACACATATGCCAAGAGCCATCTTTCTTCGGCACCAGCAGAGCAGGAACTGCACATGGGCTCATACTCTTACGGATGTAGCCCATCTCTAACAACTCTACCACTTGTCACTGCAACTCTTCAGATTCCTTGGGACTGAGGCGATAAGCCGGTCGGTTAGGTAAACTGGAACCCGGAACAAGGTCGATCTGATGCTGAATATCTCTCATAGGCGGCAGCCCAGGAGGAAGATCCTCTGGCATCAGGTCAGAAAACTCCGCTAGTAGCTGTTGCACCTCTGTTGTAAATCTGGATTCACGTCTGCAGCACTATTCCCACAAGGCAGCAGAACATAAACTACGTCTCCACGCTCAATCTCAACTAAAAACTTGGACATAGAAACATGTCCCGACGAGGTGCCAACACAATTTTCTTCCCTTTGATGCTAAGGGAATATGTATTAATAACACTGTGATCATACTACCAAAGTCTGCCTAACAATACATGACAAACATTCATATACACAACATCACACCAAGCATTATCAAAATATTTCCTACCAATTGAAAAAGACATTAGGCATCGCCTATCTACTGTTACCTTACTGCCTTTATTCAGCCATAACAATTTTATGGCTTTGGTGACGATCTGTCTTCAACTGCAATTTCTGGACAGCCTCTTCAGACACTACATTCTCACAACTGCCATTGTCAATGATCATCTTGCAGACTTTATCTGCAACTGTGCAGGTCGTGTGGAAAATATTGATTCTCAACCAATCGTCCTCTGAATCGCCCTTGGGAGTCAGTAGGCTCTTACAAACAACCAGAGTCTCATGGCCATATCCATACAGTACATCTCCATCTTCATCATCGTCATACACAGGCTCTCCAAGTGCCTCAGTTTCGTTTACCATGTCTTCCTCAATCAGGAGATTGTTGCCCTTCTGAATAGCAGGCTCTTGCACTCAGTCGCTCTATGTCTCTGTTCACCACATCTGAAACATCTAATATTCGAGTTAGAATTACTCTGGGTTGCTGTTGGGTAGGACGGGATTCTTGAAGGCTAATTGGCCGACTGCTTTGATCACTTCTGATCATAGGCCTCTTGTTCCGCTATTTTTCTACAGCAAGTGCACGCTGGTAGGCTTCAGAAATGGTCCACGGCGAGTTAAGACTGAGGACATCCTGCAAGGGCTGTCGTAATCCCCCAAATACCGTACCACCATCTGCTCTTCCGTCTCAGATAAGTCATTACAGGCTATCATTTGATAGAACTCCTCCGTTTAATCATCAACCGATCTCATGCCTTGCCTCAACGAATAAAGTCGCTAAAACAAAGTTTGAGTGTAGTTGAAATGTAGGAAGTGACCCTTCTTCTTCATTTTCTCCCAATCGGTGATCTTGGCCTTGCCCTGCCTGTCTCGTGATCGCTTCGACTGCTCCCACCACGCAGATGCCCTACCTTTGAGTTTGATGGCGACCAATTTCACTTTGACATGATCTAGAACTTCCTTATACTCAAAAATACGTTCTACTTCATTCAACCAATCTACGAATCATTCGGCATGTAACGTACTAGAAAACTTAGGCAAATCCACTCTGAATCCGAGGTCTCCATGGCGATTTTCCCGACCACGGTGCTCCCAGAATCGAGCACGATTGTGATACGGATTTTCAAAACTGGAATCAGAATCATGATCTTCCATCTCACAATCATCGAAATCCTGCGCCATTAGACGCCGGGTTAACTCTACAACTTGCCTCTATAAATCCTCAATCATCACATCCTGAACATTATGATCACGGTTTGGGGCTTCCTTGTTCAGAACCTGCCCACGACGACCACGACCACCAGCCATAGAAACTGATGAAATCTCACCCCAAGAAGATGTTGAAGCTCTAATACCAACTGACGCTGAACAGAATAACGATTATTCTGCAGGCTAGTTTCAATAGACAATTCACAAGGGAAGAACACAAGAAGATTACCCAAAAACACCGAGAAACAGCTCTGATGTTCAATTAAAATTATTCAAATCAAAAGTATTTCTAAATCAGCCCACAAGCCGGGCTTTATAGCTAAAACTCACCATTATTAGAATTTTACCAAAACTAGCAAAATCCCAATAATCATGCCAAAACAAAATAGGTAATAAAAGAAATAATTTGACAAAAATCTGGCCCAAATCGGGTTCAGAATTACTTCCTAAACGATAATTGAAATATTACTATAAAAGGAAAAAAAACTACTAAATTTGTAGATTCGGAAGGGAAAACTGTTGATTTTGGCCTCGAAAAGATGTGCACCGAGCATAGCTCCGTGGCCGAGACATGCACACTACTAAGAGCTTTCCGAATTGGGGTCATATGCGCGATTCTGATAACCATAGCCAAAGTTATGGCCAAACTGCCCCAATTAGGAAAAGATCACGATTTCCTGCCATCTTTGCGTTGATCTGCCAACTCAAGATATCTCAATGGCAACAACGTGCTATCTGACAACTCAGCATCATCTGACTCGGATCCTCCTACATTACTTTGGCTACAACTGCTTTTGGTGGGCAAGTTTACTTATATCAACGGGAAAAACTCATTGAAAGACAATATGTTGTCATCAAAATGAGATGTATAGAAAACTAAATATTAAAATAAAGCAAATAGCAAATACATCTCGGTTAACAATATATGCAAAAATGCACAACGTTCAAATCTGAGCACCTGAAATGAGATTACCACATTAATTCTCCATTAAAAACAATCATGAAATTCTTAATTCCAAAAGTTACTACTTTAAATGAAACCTCTGACCCAAGGAAGTCATGAACCTCCATACCAATAAAATGTTTCTCGGAGTTCTTAACAACGTTGTACACCTCAAATGGCATAACTATATTCAATCATCCCATATAGCGAAGTTAGATATAGAGTAAAAGGAATCTTGGAAAATTTGCTAATATTACTATGATGTACTGGATATCCTACAAACAACAATTGCTTATGGAATCAGGTACACATAAATCTATGTCCGAGTCATGCATGAGAACCATAACAAAACTCATGAAGTATCGAAAAGCCATTTTTCTGAAACCTTCATATCATAGCTAAGCCAACACAATCAACAACTCAACACTGGAAAACTAGCATTAAGAAAATTTATATACAAAAACAAACCAGATGATACAACACTCCCTCTTGATCGATAATTGAGATAATCACACAAGATGGCCCGAATCCTTAAATGTAATTATACTGAACCAATGAAATTGCCTGTAACAGTTGGTGATTAAACAAGGATGATAAATTCAAAGGTGGTGATTGCTACATAGTTTTTTTTGCAATTTCGCATAACACCAAGTACTTCTTGCCAATGGTGTCCCAACTCTAATGGTCAAAGTTACAACATCTTCTCCTATATCCAAAATCCCTTCTCCTAAATACTCTATTAGCTTCTGAACCATTTTTCCAATTTGATTGTTGTTTAGATCTGATTTGGAGTGCAGATAAACAATTTCCTTCGCTTTGAACTGATATTTAGATTTTGTAAAAACTCTATGAGGATACATCTTGTAAATCTGATGCACTCAAATCTTATCTTGAATTTCAAAGCAAAACTGTTTCAATTTTTTTTGTTTTGTCAAAATTGGTTTATTGAATACAGGGGAAGGACTGGTGTCAGATCGCTCAAGGAACCTTAGTGAGTTAGTGCAAAGTTGTTGTTCAAGTTGTTAGTATTAGTGCAAGTTGTTTTTAGTTGTAATTGGCAAGTTTTTACAGTGAATCAATATTAGTATTTTGGTGAATGCAAATCAATGCAAATGTAAGTAGCAAGTTGTAATTTGCGAATCAATGTTAATGTAAGTTGCAAGTTGAATGCAAATCAATGTTACTTGCAAGTTGTTATATTGTTGTCAGTACAAGTTGTTGTTAGTTGTAATTTGCAAGTTGCTATAGTTGTTGTTCAAGTATTTCTTTGAATGCAAATTAGTGAATCAATGTTGTTAGTGCAATTTTGTAGTCTCTGATGACTAATGAAACTTGTTAGTACCAGATTTACCTAAACAAAACTGCACCAAAACTTTTATGGGGAGTGTAGTTGTCTGAACTGCGGAGTGTAGTTAACCTCACCTTACATAACATAACAAGAAAAACAAGCTGGTTGATGCAACACACAAGCTAGGACTGATTGGCAAAAACAAAGTTAAGGTAAATTTTGAGCAAGTCGTGTATAAATTATGTACAATAAAGATGATGATCAATAAAATAAAAATTGATTTCTTCATCAACTTGTTAGCCCTTTTCGCCTTATAATATACACTTGTTTGCAAGTTGGCTTACATCCCCCCTTTTCCTACACTTTCTTCTTCTTCTTCTTCTTTCCCCTTTCCTTTCATCAAACATGTACAAAACAAAAAGCAAAAAAAAAACACAAGATAAAATACTAACTAGATGTTACAAAGCTTGGGCTAAACATGGCTTCTTACAACACTCTACTGATAATAGCTCTACTTTTCTATTTATCTTCCCACCATTATTCCAACCGCTACCACAATCCACAATCCACAACTGCTGATGGTAATTTTGTGAAAATGTTCACCCGCAAACAGCCTTACTACTGGCACAGAGGACTGAACCAATTTGTTGACTAACTCAATTGGGTAAATCGGGCAATACAATTCGGTGGCAGTGGAATTCAAACTCGGTTTGGCCTTCCAAGCAATGTAAAGCTTCTTATCTTCCCGGCCAATTGATCTTAGAAAGCTAACAATATCTCCGGCTTTTAAGTTCCTCTCCATGACAAATCTACTTCACCCCTTTGGCTACTATTCCAATAAGAGTATTTGAACCTCCAAACCTTGCCGCCACAAATTCCATTCTCCTCAAAATTTAATAACACACCCTTACAACAAGCACCAAACTGCAATAGAAAGTGCTTCTCTCTGGGTTGTTTGGAAGACGAAACCCACCACCAGATCTGGAAACCCAAGATCTTGTTTCGAAGACGAAATCGAAGGCTTAGAACTAGAGAACCAGATAGAGCTTCGATCTAGAACTTCAGGCTTAGCTTTTCTTCAGAGAGAGCTTTTGAACTTGGGGACGAAATCGAGCTTTGCTTCGAAGACGAAATGGGGAACGATTTCTACAGAGAGAGCTTTTGAGCTTTTCTTCGGACTTAATTTTTTTTTCTCTATAGGGTTTTTTTCTCTAGAGCTTTTTTGCAAAGAGAGTTTTCGATTTAGGTAGATTTATTTTTTGGGGGACAGTGATAACGCCAGTTAGGTTTTTCATGAATTTTTTTTAACATCCCTCTCTCTCAAAAACACGTGCCAAGGAGGCTCCCTAGCGCGCCTCCCTAGCTCTTAAGAACGACTGTCCTACAAAAAATCTAGAGAGCCAGGCCAACCCAATACCATCCATCATCCTAGAGATGCTTGAAGCTCAGGGCTATAAGTATATTGGTGAGAATGAGTATTGCAGTGTTTATTTTGGTGATAGGTTGTTTATGACAGTTGTTAGGCATGCCAATTTGTATTTTCTTCAAGGCAGTATAGTTGAAGGTGGAGCTATGGTTTCTACAGTTGTTGATGAAAAAAGTTTGACATGCACACAGTAATGGCACTGCAATTAGGATCATGTAGGTGAGAGTAGACTAAGACCTTTAAGAAAGCGGGGCTTGCTTGGCGGTGATAAATTGGCAAAGCTGGATTTCTATAAACATTGCATCTATGGGAAGCAGTGCAGAGTCAGTTTTAGTGATGTTACTCATAGTACCGCGTGGATTGTGGATTACATCCACACCGATGTTTGGGGACCCTCTAGAGTCGCATACAATAGTGGTTCCTGGTATTTTGTGTCTTTTATCGATGACTTCAGCGAGAGAGTATGGGTGTATTGTATGAAACATAAAAATGAAGTCACTGATATCTTTAAAAAGTGGAAAGCTATAATTGTGAAACAAACTAGAAGAGTGACCAAAGTAGTGAAATCTGACAATGGCAGTGAGTATATCAAGGATCCCTTAAAGCAGTTTTGTTTGGAACATGACATTAGAAGACACTTCACAGTGAAGTCGACACCACAGCAGAATGGAGTAGCAGAGCGGATGAACTGTACCCTGATTGAGAGAGCACGATGCATGTTGTCCAATGCATGTTTGAGCAGAATATGGTGGGCTGAAGCAGTAAACACGGCGTGCTATCTCATTAACCACTTTCCTTCATCAGCTATTGAGTCTAAGATTCCTATGGAGGTATGGTCTGGTATTTCTTCAGATTATTCTAACTTGAAAGTATTTGGTTGTCCAACATTTTTTCATGTTAGGGAGGATAAAATTCGAGTAAGGGTCAGGAAAGCTATTTTTCTCGGTTCCAGATAATGTGAAAGGGTATAGATTATGGTGTCCTGACTTGCAGAAGTTTGTGATCAATCGAGATGTGAAATTCCATGAAGAGGATTTGTTACAGGAAAAGTATGAGAGATGCAAAAATGGTTCCCCTATTTGGAGGGGGGATATCTATGATGAAGATGATGATGCTAGAGATTCTCTGCAGGTGGAGCTTGTAGCTCCTAGATCTCATACAAAGCATGATGTTCCTTCTACTAAGCGAATAGGTGATACAGATATGATGCATGATGAGACAGTGGCAGAAAATGAGGTTCCTACTGATGAGGACATGGATCCTACACAACAACAGGTTCAACAGTTACAAACACCATCTTTAGCAGCAGGCAAATAACCTAGAGTCGGACGTGCACCACTTAGATTTGGCTACAATGATGGCGCAACTTGCGCATTTTCAGTTCTTGATGGGTATGATGATGTTCCTACCACATATACACAGGCTTTGCGATGTATTCACAAAGAGGAGTGGAGGGATGCTTTGGATGAGGAGATGCTATCTCTTCATAATAATCACACATGGGAGCTTGTGACACTCCCTAAAGGGAAGATGTCGATTGGGTGTAAGTGAGTTTTCACATTGAAAGACAAGATTCCAGATTCCATAGGCACTTGTACAGGTATACGATATAAGGCAAGATTGGTGGCTAAATGATATACACAACAAGAAGGTGTGGATTACAATGAAGTATTCTCCCCGGTGGCAAAGCACACTTCTATCCGAGTCCTTTTGACTTTAGTAGCGTAGTTTGTCTTAGAGCTCGAACAACTTGATGTCAAGACTGCTTTCTTACATGGAGATTTGGAGAATGAGATATACATGTCTCATCCCGACGGATATGTTGTTATTGGTAAGGAAGAAAAAGGATGCAAACTGAAGAAGTCACTATATAGGTTGAAGCAAACTTCGAGGCAGTGGTACAAGAGGTTTGATACTTTTATGATTGAGCAAGGATATGTGAAGAGTCAATATGATCCTTGTGTATTCACACAGAAGCTCAAGGATGAGTCTTTCGTGTTTCTCTTACTTTATGTTGATGACATACTCATTGTTGCAAAAAACATGAAAGAAATTAGGCAGGGCAGGTCCGGGTAACCGGCCCAAAAATCCAAAATCGAGGCCCGGACCGAAAATTTTAGACCTGGAATTTTATGAACCGAGACCGAACCGACTTCGGTCGGTCCCGGTTAACCGAATTTTCTGGCCGGGGCGGGCCGGTCTCGGTCTAAACCCTAATTTCATCTTCTCTGATCTCACAGCCATGGCGACACTCTGCATCGGCCTCCCAACCACCACCACCTCGTAAACAACCCATCTCACCACTGCCATGGAAGTCAAAATCAAGTTCCGCCTTCCAGACGCAGCGGCGCACCAGGCACTCGCCGACGCGCTCTCAGCCTTTCACACAGAGTCTAGTCAAAATCTCTTCTCTGCTTTTCTTGGAAAATCACAAAATTTTCTAAAAAAAAACAAACAAAGTCATCCAAACCAGATAGCAAAAGATCTCTCTTTCTTTGCTGTGTCGAAGGTACCAAGCCAAAGCCGGGTGCGATTCTTAGGTAGACGGATCTCATCTACCCATTTTCCCCAATCCCTTTGCCTAACTCCCCTGTAAAGCTTTGTGGGTCTTGGAGGAGACCCTGATTGCTTCATGGGGACTGGTTTTGGGCTGAGGAAGCTGAGACTCGATTGTTGTTGCTGCTGCTGCCTCAGATTGTTGTGATGGTTTTTGGGTTTAACTCTTTGTGTGCTATCCAGAAAGCTCCCAAATCAGCCAAAGTGCCTGTGCCTTCTACGAAGAAAGTGTTTGTTGTAGTTTCCAAAAAGAAAGATGAATCAAGTGATAGTTCAGATGATAGCAGCTCTGATGAGGATGAAGTAAGTACATTTTTTTACCATTATTTCTATTTTGTTTCCGTTTTCTTGTTTATAATGCTTTTATGCATTAGTATATATGTTTGTGTCAACAACATTATTTCCTTCTTTGCTGTTAATGAAATGATGTTAGCATTGTCTGGAGTCGGGCCGGGCCGGTTACTCGACGGGCTTCAGAATTGGAAATCGAGGCCCAGACCAGAAACTTCAGGTCGGGCCGGGCTTTTACAACCGAAACTTTTTTAATTAATAAAAACCGATCCGAACCGACCTGATCGGTCCGGTTGTCGGTTCGGTCCGAGCTTTCAGTCCTAAATGCCCACCCTTAAAAGAAATTGATAGATTGAAGTTGAAATTTAGCATGAGATGAAAGATCTTGGTTCAGTGAAGAAGATACTTAAGATGGTGATAGTGAGAGATAGGAAGAAGGGCAGATTGACATTGTCACAGAGACAATACTTATAGAAGGTTATCCACAGTTTTGACATGGATACGTCTAAGCCGGTAAGTACTCATTTGTCTGCCCACTTTAAGGTCTCGGGTAAGTTGTCTCCTAGCACAGAGGATGAGAGGGAATACATGTCACAAGTTCCCTATGCTAGTGCAGTTGGTAGTCTTATGTATGTCATGATCTGCACACGTCCGGATATCGCTCATGCAATCAGTCTGGTAAGTAGGTTTATATCAAACCCGGGAAAACAACATTGGCAGGTAGTGAAGTGGATATTGAGATATTTTTGGGGTACGCTGGATGTTGGTTTAGTATATGAGAGAGGAGATGTGTCAAATATGATCCAAGGTTATGTTGATTCAGATTATGTTGGTGATCTTGATAGGCGCCGATCGACTACAGGTTATTGTTTTACATTGGCAATGGGTCCAGTAAGTTGGAAGTCTCAGTTACATTCTATAATTGTTTTGTCTACCACTGAAGTAGAGTATATGGCTATATTAAAGGCGGTGAAGGACGTTATTTGGCTTAGAGACTTGGTTAGTGATTTGGGTGTTACTCAGGATTAGGGGTGAGCATCCCGTCCCGCGATCTCGATCCTGTCCCGATTTTTTTGGATTTTATTGGGATTGATCAATCCTAGGAAGGGATGAGATGGAGATTTTCAATCCGGTCAATCCCGTCCCGTCCCATACTAATTTTTTTTATTTTTAATATTAATAATTTTAATATACTTATTTATATATTTATTTTAGAATTGTAATTTTTTTTATGCCCATATAAATTCACTGGTGAAGATAACAATTCAACATCCTAATGTATCTGTAACTTACACATCTCTAGCCTAATCTCTTGGTCATTAATTTTGATCACTAAGTATTTAATATCTTTTTCTTTTCTCATTCATTCCTTTAGGGTTTTTGAAGAGGAACAAAGAAAAGGGAAGAACAACAAAGGGAAGATGAAGAACAACAAAGGGAAGAGAAGAGAGAGTTTGAAGGTAAAGAGAAAGAATAGCGCCAATTCAGTGATGGCACCTCCTCGGCTCCTCCCCCTCCTGTTTTGCTTCATCAACTCAGCTTCCTGTCAAATTCTTCCTCTTCTTCGATCCAACTCCAAGCAGGCCCTGATCCAATCCAGGATTTTGATCGATCTTAAATCTTAATTTACAACTCAGCCTCGTTGGGACAAGTCGACGGATCCAACTTCCTCGACAAATCGAAGAGCTTCTGATCCCAAATCATGTCACCAAATCGAGCTTCTTCAGCTCAAATCTTCAAAACGAGTTCTGGAATTTTATCATCTCTTGGTCAAGGGTAGTTCAGTCACCTAATCATCCATCGGTATGTATCTCCATCTGCAAGATCATCCCGTATTTGATTTGGAGCCATGTAATTAAATGATGAATTTCTTGGAAAACTAACTACATGATTTTTAATATCGTCAAATCCTAGTCCAGGTTGCCAGTGCTCTGAATGCCTTGACTCTTGAGATATTAGCCCCCTCGTCCCCATAAGATTGATTGCTGATACTTGAAACCATCGAACAGTTGGAACTCCTATCCTGAATGTAATCAGTTTTAAATTGACTAGTGTTCATAACAACATTTTGTAGCTGAAGAAGAGAAGCCATGGACTTGACTCTTGCAATGAGCTTTTGAGTTTTAAATTGACTAGTGTTCATAACAGGAGTTGGAACTCTTGCAATGAGTTTGTTCATTTTATGAGGGGGTGGATGAGAAGGTCTGTTTTGATAAAGTGAATACCCAACTTGGTTGGGTTTAGAGAACAAAGGTACTTGAAATCTAGAGGTTCACATCACATCTCAATGGGTTTTTTTTAACAAGTACAGAGAGAGACGAATGCAAATGGTTTGGAAAATCTGGAATTTGACCTCAATTGTGTGAATACAGAGTTTTGATTTTGAATATTTACAATTGTTCTTGAAATGTTGTTTTGCAGGAACCTTTATACATTGTATCAGAGGAGAAAATTGTATCAAGAGACTGAAATTTGAAATCATCAGCTCAGCACTGTTCTACATTGGGAACCGAGGTATGTGTCATTTTTCTTAAACTATTGTTTGTTAACAATTTGCTCTGAAAATTTAGAGCTGTAAATTTATATGTTCTCAACCATGTTTGTTAACAATCCTCTTGTAAACTTTTCTGTTTTTAAAATTTACACTTTGTTAGCATGCCCTTTTTTTAGGAACCTTTAGATTGATCAAGAAGAACAAGAACAAAAGCTAGACCAAAAACCCCCAATTTTGAATTTTGAACCCTAAACGCATATCCAAGAATGAAGAGATCATGGGTAAGTTCAAACTCTTCACTTACCTTCAGTTCTTAGATAGTTATATTATGTTTTGATTTTTCTTGTACGAGATATTTGATTTGTAATTTGTGAATGCTATGAGGTTTATGTCATTGTCCCTTTACTTTAACATAAAATTGCTATTTGCTAACATTGTTTATCTTTTTTAGCAGAGTCAACAGCCAAATAGTGGGGTTTCTTCTTCAATAGGAGCCTCACCAATGGAACTCGCCTGCATTTCAGTTGAACCAATTGAACATGTCCAAGAGGGAGAGAAAAACTTCAATGATGGCAATGCTAAAAAAATTGAAGAATCAGAGGATGAGGTTAGTGGCCATAGTACTACTGTTCAGAAACGTAGTTGGGTTTGGGAACACTTTAAAGAGTATGACTTAAAGAGTAAAATAAAAAAGAAGGATGAGAAAATAGGGAAGATGATAGAAGTAGAAGAGGTACAAAAAAGAGCTAAATGCATATATTTTCCTTCTAAAAGTTCAGTAGGAGATATGTAATATTGTCCTTCTAAATGCATATATTGGAGTTGGAGCTTGGTTTAATCGTGTGCAAATGTAGTCATGAGTTCTTTTAGTGCTTTTGCGTTGTCAACAAATTAAGAATATGTTAACAGTATATGTAATATATGTCGTATTGAGTTACAGGAGATTATGTTTCTAGTACTATGTTGAGTTACAGGTTGAGTGAAGAACTTTAATGTTGAGTTATTATGGTTCTTTTAATGTTGAGTTACAAGTTACAAATGTTCCATCCTTATAGAGTCATGTTACAAATGTTCCAATTCATAGTTATGTTACAAATGTTGAGTTACAGCCTTACAGTCATGTTACAAATGTTGCATTCAAAGTCACGTTACAGGTTGTAAATGTTGATTTACAAATGTTACTGGTTATAAATGTTTAGTTATAGCCTTACAGAGTCATGTTGCATTCAGTCATGTTATGTATGTCCAGTAGGTTATGTTGCCTTACAGGTTATATTGCAAATTGAGTCAGGTTATGTTGCAAATTGAGTTAGATTGAGTCATGTTATGTTGCCTTACAGATTATGTTGCAAATTGAGTCAGGTTATGTTGCAAACTTGATCAACAAATACAACATGTTGATCCTGTCTCGTCCCGTCCCGATTCCGTTTGGAACGGGATGAGGACTATCACGTCCCGATCCCAAATGAACGGGATGGGATAGAGATGGGTTCATCCCGTCCCATCCCGCGCCCACCCCTACTCAAGATGATGTGACAGTCAGAGTACTATCCAATATTGGTATAGCTCTTGAAATATTTCTTAAAATTAGGAAATCGAAATTAACTCGAAAAACGAAATCACAATCCTTGATATTAGTTACAAATGAGAAACATTTTTTTATGTAGCATAAAAATTGGAATGAACCATAACCTGAACTTATCTTATACTTTTATGAATTCAAATTAAGCATAAATAACTCATCACATAAACAAGGATATAAATAATTAGAATTTTACATCTTACACATTTTAAAACATGTAAATATAAAAAATAAAAAAATAACAGCAATAAAATGCCTATGCGTGTCAAGCTAGCTACAGTTCGAACTTTGAACAACCAAGAGTCAAAGCGCTTCTTTTATTCTTGTACATTGTATGTAAATGATCATAATATTACTAATCCCCATCTTTTAGGCATAGTGTCATCAAATCCTACAAAACCAACCATGAGAAATATACGAAATCCCCAAAAAAATTATATATATCTCGAGGTTGTAAAAAACCTCCTCTGACGATGCCACATTATCCTGGTTGCAAAATATGATTACAAAATCTGGTTCCCTTGCCTCACTCAAACATATAAACTGAAACCAACATCAATAAATGTATCAACTTACTGTGCAAATTCGATATTGATTTCTCTACCCTGTAAGGTGGAAACTGCAGCATAAGCATCCTTTGACATGAGCATGGTTGCAGGGCAAGGTTTTAGGGAGCACAAGTCCACAACTTCAACATCAATGGTTCCATCCTTGCAAGGTCTATTAGGGCCGCTTAAACACCTCAATCTGTATCGTCTACCGCATGCTGCACCATTGTCCCACAATCCAACACTCACTGCAACAAACATATTTCCCGAAGGAAATTGACCATGTCTATTGCCATAACAAGTTGTTGCTGTGTCACAAACATCCCACAAACCTATTAAGGTTTTTGAAACATGTACAAATTTATCAAGCAACAAAAATTTGAAATACTCACGCGTGTATGGAGGCCCGTACGATGCTGCAGTTCCAATATCACAAAGGACCGTTGCTGTGTTGATGAACAATAAGACCAAAACTGTAAGCCAGACAGAGAAATTCATACTTTTTCTCTCCAAGAACTTAGACCACGTCTTGATGAAGAAGAACCCGAGAAGCCCCGCAGAAACATTGAGAGACGGAATGATTCCAGTAGTGAGGTTGAGCTTCATCACTGTGAAAGTGAAAAGAACCCCCAACATAAAACTCACAACAAAAGCTCCGAGAGTAAGCTGATCTTTCCATGACGGAACCTCCTGACTCTCGAAAATATTGCTGATCTTCTTCTCCTCCATGGAGTACCCGTTGTTGTTCCCGTTCTCCGCTTTCTCTTCTGATCTTCTTTCCATGTTTGGTTTTGGTGAATGGATTTGTATTGAGCACATCAACACAAATCCATTCACCAATCCCACAACTCCCTTCCAATAGTCCCCATCCCCCGCCAAGAATGTCACAAAGGCTTTGTTTCGCTCACTTGGCTCCTTCACAAAGCTAGCGACGGTGGAAGAAGTACTAATATTCGGTGGTGCCATTGATAAAGCGTTAGTCTTGTAAACTGAGATTAAGTTTTTGATGCAAAAGAACTTGTAAGCAAAAGGCTCAATGAACTGTGTTACTATGAAATGAGAAGTGTTTTTTTCTTGGTGAATTGAAATGGTGAGGGTGGAGGCTAGGGGAATAAATAAGTTTTCAATTTTCTAGGGCATTTTATCTTGAGCGTAAACGTGGCGAGTTTGCTTTGACCTATCTAATATTTGTTGAATATGCTGTATAGTTCAAAACTTCAAATCGAACCTTCCTGACATTCCTGACATTCCATGTATAGTTCATTTAATGCAGATGCTCATTTATTAGACAGACATCGACCGACTTCCATAGTTCCATGTATTTTAAAAGATAAGGTGAGGTTCGTTGAGAAGGTTATGAGATCGGCATGAAATGATTCTTTTTTCTTTGTATAAGGTTGAAGTAATTTGATTGAAAAGCTACGTCCCACTAAACAATATTAGTTTATTGTTAAAATTTGACAGACACGAGTAATAATACTTGTTTCTAACAGTCAGCCAGTATTAGACTGCATTCTTGTGTAAATAAGGGATAACCAGAATCATAGTTGCTCGCTAATCATTGATTGTGTTGCTAAATCATGATTATATCAAGAACTAAGAAACAGAGCACCATTCAAAAAGTGATTTGAATTCCTTCTTGTGACAAACTCCCTCCCTTAGTTCAGGCCCTTAATACTTTGGTAGTGTACCAAAGGCATGTCAATGTTGGCCATTAATACTTTAGTATAGTTGAAGTGCATTCAATGTCTGTCTAATAAATGAGCATCTGCGTTAAATGAAGAACAAATGAGCATATGGATCATTTAAAGAAAAAAACCTCCAAGTCCTACGTACGGTTGATCCGATGTTTGATCCTACCTAAAAGAGACTTGAAAGGACATACTAACATCAAATGCACTTGTAATTCAAGCCATACAAGCAAACAATGACAAAGAAACAAATGCCTCCTGAAGGGTTCATACTCATCTTTCAACTATGTATTTACATTTTTCACTATCAACAATTTTTTCTAGTTCAAAATCCAGCACAAATGACACCAAACATCAGTAATATTATGAATTTCATCTACAAATATTCAAAATAGTGACACAAAAAACATAATTGTAAGCAAAGACCAACACTTGATTATGCTAATAATTGAAGAGATGAAATGGGAATGAAATTGCAGTAATTAACAAAAAAAAAAAACTCGATCTCTTTTATTCACTTGTAGATGGATAGGAGCTTGTTCCAAGAAAAACCCAAAACAATAACAGTGATTTTGGATTGATTAATGGAAATCAAGCAAAAGATAAGAAGCCCTAAGGTTTCCTTGCGTTTGGAGGAGGAGCCCTAAGGTTTCTTCACGCTGATCTTCACTCTGTTTTTTTTTTATTGGGGCTTTTGATGAGGTTGCCACCTCATCACTAGGCAAGTGTGTGGTACCATCCAGGCATGGACCAGGCACTGCTCATCAGGCAGCGTAGAATTTTTGTAAGTTTTTACAGTAGTATCTGTTGGAAGCAACTTAGAGCATCTCCAATGGAAAAAGTTAAAATCACTACAAAAAAAAATAAAAAAATTCAGCAACAGCGATTTACCGTTGCTAAGTATAAAAAAAACGTAGCTAAAATGAATCAGCAACAGCTCAACGACCGTCGCAATACCGTAGCTATTTGAATCAGCAACGGTAAACTTTTCCGTAGCTAATTGGCAACGGCTAAAAACCGTCGCTAAGTTGCAAAAATTCCGTCACTGATTCCGTCGTTTTATTTGTAAAAATTTCGTCGTTTTATTTGAGACAGCAGCAATAGCGACGACTTTTAAAATGTTTGAGACAGCTAAGGCTGTCGCAAATTGAAAAAATAGAGACAGTTTTTGCCGTGGCTATTTAGCGACGGCCTCAAACCGTTGCTAAGTTGAAAATCAAATCGACAAACCAAAGACGGCATTTGCCGTGGCTATTTAGCGACGGCTTCAAACCGTTGCTAAGTTGCAAACCAAATTAACAAAACAGATACGGCATTTGTCGTGGCTATTTAGAGACGGCTTCAAACCGTTGCTAAGTTGCAAATCAATTTAACAAAATAGAGACGGCATTTGCCGTAGCTAGTTGGCGACGGCTTCAAACCGCTGCTAAGTTGCAAATCAAATTGTCAAAATAAAGACGGCATTTGCCGTTGCTAACACTAACTTGCTGTAGCTAAAAAAATTACTAATGAAATTTCATTTTTTATAATGAAATTAGTTCATTCTATTAATTTTCAGATTTCTCATTGCCTTTTTTTTGTCATTCAGAAGAAACATTTCAAACATGAACACAATTATATTAATTTTCGTATAATCAATAACTTGTCCATTACAAAAAAATACAATCCCAAACAACTTTATACTCTATCAACCTCAAATTGAAATTATATATATATATAAATACAATTTCAATTTGAGATATAACTCACTTAAACTTAAATAACTACATAAATCATAGTGATCGTTTCTGGGACATACAACAAAAATGATACATACAACAATTCATGTGATCTTGCACACCATATCGATCATCCCACAAAATGTGTTCTACTTCTAAATTTCATATCTTCCACTTCAAAACCAATATCAATTCAGCAACACCTAAACCTGTAAAATTTGAAAGAGCGGTGCATGAGAAACGTATTGAATGCTTAAGCTATGTAATACAAATCTCATAAAGTTGCACATTCAAATGAAGACTCTAAGTTACAACTAAGATGCCTTTTTACATTACTAACCAACATCTTATTAGATAGAATAAAATATTCTTTTCTATTTTTAGTTGACGCATTTGTAGGATCGACAAAGGTAAGCGGAACATATTAACAAGGTGAAATAAAGAAATTTAAACGCTACAATACTGAAATTTAAACGTTGAAATGCTGAAATAAATGCTGAAACGCTGAAATAAACACTGAAATGCTTAAATAAATTCAAACAGCATACTGGCATTCATGCAACATTCAAATTAGCATTCAAACTAGCATTCCTACTAGCAGCATACTAGCATTCCTACTAGCAAGCAACATACTGGCATTCCTACTAGCAGCATACTGACATTCAAGCATACTAACAGCATACTAGCAACATGCACACCTAAGGAGCAACATGGCGGCTTGTTATATGCAGATGGGTGTTGGCAAGTACGCCATGGCAATTAGTGAGTGTAATCTAGCATTAGAAGTTTGTCCAAGGTATAGTAAAGCTCTCTTGAAGAGAGCAAAGTGTTATGAAGCTATGAACAGGTTGGATTTGGCTTATAAAGATGTTGATCCGGTTTTGAATATAGAGCTGAATAATGTCACTTCATTGGAGATTGCAGATAGGGTTAAAAAGGCCCTCGAGAAGAAGGGTATCATGGTGGATGATAATAAAATAACCCCATTCCACTCAAATCCCCATTCCACTGAATCGAGGGTTAAAAAAGCCCTCCCCTCGGATCCCCTCAAAATGGAAGCCCTCCCCTACAGTAGAACAACAGAAGAAGGAAGGAAGAAGCCAGAATAAGGAAGGTACGAAGAGATCCGAGGGGAAGGAAGGACTTACATTACTTCACTTCGATTCGATGTCAGTCGAGATTCGAGTCGAGTTCACTCTTCTTCACTGTGAAGTTGCTGCAAATCGGACAGAGAGTACCACCACAGCACCACCGTACGTCCTCCTCCTTCTTCGCCTGAATTGTCCTCATCCTCCTCTTCTTCTTTTTTTCTTCTCCTTCCTCCTTTAGCTCATTCTCGGCTTATCCTTCTCTGATTCTGAAGAGAAACAAAGAAAAGAGCAAAAATTAGGGCTCCTCCTTTAGATTATCCTCATCTGTTGATCACAACAAAAAAAACAGCAAAGATTAGATCAGATCGCATCCATTGGATTATCCTATAGATTGATACTAAAAGCAAAATTAGGGACGGCTAATATACCGTCTCAAATGTTTTTTGTGTATATATATATTTTTTCAAAAAAATCAATTAGGGACAGCTTATATCGTAGCAACCAATTTTTTTTTTGTAAAACTTAGCAATAGCTTATACCGTGGCAAAATGTTTTTTTGTATATATATATTTTTTTCATAAAAATCCATTAGGGACGGCTTATACCGTAGCTACCAATTTTTATTTGTAAAACTTAGCGACAACTAATATACCATGGCTAAATGTTTTTTTTATATTTTTTTTCAAAAAAATCCATTGGGGACGGCTTATATCGTAGCTACCAAATTTTATTTGTAAAACTTAGTGACAGCTAATCTACCGTGGCTAAATGTTTTTTTGTATGTATATATTTTTTTTCATAAAAATCCATTAGGGACGGCTTATACCGTAGCTACCAATTTTTATTTGTAAAACTTAGCGACAGCTAATATACCGTGGCTAAATGTTTTTTTATATTTTTTTTCAAAAAAATCCATTTGGGACGGCTTATATCGTAGCTACCAAATTTTATTTGTAAAACTTAGCGACAGCTAATATACCGTGGCTAAATGTTATATATTTATATATATATTTTTAAATCCATTAGGGACGGCTTATACTGTAGCTACCGAATTTTATTTGTAAAACTTAGCGACAACTAATATACCGTGGCTAAATGTTTTAATTAGCTACGGTTTATTCTGAATTTAGCCACGGTTTTACCGTCACAATCACAGTTTTTATGTAGTGGAGACGGCTTATACCGTAGCAACCAGTTTTTATTTGTAAAACTTAGCGACAGCTAATATGCCGTCGCAAATGTTTTCATTAGCTACGGTTTATTCTGAATTTAGTTACGGTTTTACCGTCACAAGCACAATTTCTATGATTATGGTCACCGTCAGCTACCAAAAGACTTAGTGACGATTTTTTGCCGTCGCAAATCTTTTAATTAGAGACAGAATCAAACTGTCGTCTCTAGTATTTGTAGCTATTGAAGCTTTTTTTTTTGTAGTGAATGGTGCATGATCAATTATTCTTTCACCACATCCACAATTTCAACCCAAGATCTGCAGCTTCTACAACTCTCGTCGCAATGGCAGGCCAGCTCCGGAAAGGTATATGATAGACCATCCATAATCAATTTTTGCATTGGTTGCTTGTGTTTGATGCCTTATTTTCTTTGCTTACGCGTTTTGGCCACCTTTGTTTATATATATATAGGACTAAACCAACAAGATGTTCTCCAAAATAATCCATCAGAATGCCAATAACAATTCACTCCATATCAACACTAAGCTTTTGAGCCAATTCAACTAAGATTGCGTGCATATCTAGGTTATTGTCTTGATGCAAAGTGCATTAAATGCAAAGAATTCAACAGTTGAATTCAACTACAATCAAACACGGCCTAAAGTATTAATTGTGTTTCTCCTTTATTTTTTACCCATAATTTTGAGAGAAATCGCGTGATTTAAAATTTAGTTTTATTGTCTCTCTCCCTATCTGTTTTTTTCTCTTCTCCTTGGCCGTATTTTGGAAAATTTTAAATGGCAAGGAAAGGGGCGAGGGGGTGGATGTGACCGCTCATTCCCTCGAGATGTGCACCTACACTCTTCAAATACGTAGCTTCATAAATTTCGAAGAGATGAGTGGTAACACCCACCCCTCGCCCGTTTCCTGAACGCCTAGAAATGCTCCTGTCTTTTTCTCCTTTTCCTTCAAACCAAACACAGCCTTTAGCCTTTACAACTAGTTTATTGCACGTGGTTCCAACCAAAGGGAAATGAAACGACAAAATGGACTCGTACAATTATGAGAATAACCCATCAACAAAATTGATGAGTACAATTATGAGATCATCAATGAAAAAGAGGCCGAAGTGAACACATCCCAAAGTGACTTATTAAAAGCAAAGTTATAAAGTTATACACATCCCAAATCGTTTTGTAGTCTACCACAATCCGATATTGTGTTCATGGAAGTAAGAAGGGGTTGCCTCTACCAGTTTGCTTCATTGGTAAAAGACTTATGGCTTACGGTATATCCAAGGATACATGGGCATAAGCATTTGCCACTGGTTTTTGGTTTGAATCTAGTCTTTGGCTGTAAATGCATAGACCATCCATAGTACTGTGATAGATATTTGGGGTTCACTTTGACAGCATAACCCATGCGCTAAACACACACAGGCGATATCTTAGTAATTTAGATAAACTCACTTTTTGGAGTTACCTCTGTGTGTGGTTTTTTGTTTTTCTTTTTTTTTTGGGTTTGGGAGGAATGAAAAATTAAAAACAAATCCAACCCAATTTTTATAACAGGTGTATTGGAGATACTCTTAGAATTTAGGAGGGTGTTATGTCCTTTGAGCATATGATTCGAGGTGGCAAAACTAGCAACTTAATCATAAAGCACCTGGAGGAAAATTGACCGAACAACTACTCTTCACAACTAAAGATTATTGCCTTTGACCAAGGTTCCATTATCAGGTAATGTTAGCCTGATTAATCTTTAGATTAGTCGTGTTGATTCTTGAAAACAATAATTTGGATTACACAAATCTCGAAGAACCTGTGGTGGATTTGATGTCTCGGTCCACTCTCTTATCATCTTACCAGTTTAATTTTAGTTGTCAATTTAGTTTTCTTAATTTAGTAATTTTGATCTGTGCAACTCCCAACTCTAAATTAGTTTAAATAAGTCTTAGAATTCGACTGTCTCGTCAATCCTCGTGGGATCGACCCGTATTTGCCACTGTCTACTAGTTAGATAGTCGTGCACTTGCGGTATTACAAGTAGGGTTTATTAACTTATTAATTTAGGTTAATAAAATCTTCATCAAGTTTTTGGCGCCGTTGCTGGGGATTGTAACGGTACAAATAATATCTAGTGTTGTTTTCGCTAGTTTATAAATTAGGTTTTATTTTATTTTATTTTTAGGAACAATGTTACGAATCACTTTCTTATTTGTTTTATTTGCTTGAGTTTGAATTATTTGTGCATTTATTTTTCAGACGGTCACACACATAGGTGCTCAAGTGGGAACAAAGTGAAATATTGTGATTCGAAAGGAAACTCTCATAAATCGACTTCTATCCGGCGTCACAAGTTAAGCATAATACCTTATCAAGTACATCCAATTTAATGCTAAGATACATATGCAAAATTTAAAAATATGAAAAATTAACAATCATGAACAAAATTTATTAAAACTCAAATCTATGAAGTTGGTCATGATGGGTACTTTATACAAAGTTGAATTTGTGGACAAATATCCAAACCTACTCTTTTATTTTTCTTCAAATTGCATGAATGACCTCAGTCATGTTTGATAAAATCTACATTACTAAAATTGATACCGGCAGATCATTTGAAAATTCCATTAAGTAATCATCATTTGCTACATTCAGACATATACTGAATAAAAAATAATTAAATTGTTTATTTCCAAAAAAAATAAAAATAAAAATAAAAACACTATCAGCCTTATTTTAAAATAACTCGCCTAGACCCCGCCTAGGCCGCCCAGACCCGCCTAGACCCCCAGAACCCGCCCAACCAATAATCTGGGCGTTTCTCTAACGCCTAGGCCGATTTTTAGAACACTGGGCAATAATAAACTTCAGATTATTCCTTTTTCTTTTTATGTAATTTGTTATTCTATGTCCTTTGTTTGGCCAATGTTGCAGGTTCAAAGAGAAATATTATTAGCTGCTCAATGAAATCTTATAGACTCTCAGAATTGACTAAGGTTGAGGTTGATAGGCTCAACACTCGTCCTCGTATTTGGAGGGGGGATAGCTATGATGAAGATGAGGATGCTAGAGATTCTCTGCAGGTGGAGCTTGTAGCTCCTAGATCTCATACAGAGCATGATGTTCCTTTTACTGAGGGAAGAGGTGATGCAGATATGATACATGATGAGACAGTGGCAAAGTGTTATGAAGCTATGAACAGGTTGGATTTGGCTTATAAAGATGTTGATCTGATTTTGAATATAGAGTCGAATAATGTCACTGGATTGGAGATTGCAGATAGGGTTAAAAAGGCCCTCGAGAAGAAGGGTATCATGGTGGATGATAATAAAATAACCCCATTCCACTGAATCGAGGGTTAAAAAATCCCTCCCCTCGGATCCCCTCAAAATGGAAGCCCTCCCCTACAGTAGAACAACAGATGAAGGAAGGAAGAAGCCAGAAGAAAGAAGGTACAAAGAGATCCGCAAGGGGAAGGAAGGACTTACATTACTTCACTTCGATTCGATGTCGGTCGAGCAGTCGAGATTCGAGTCGCAAGTTCACTCTTCTTCACTATGAAGTTGCTACAAATCGGACAGAGAGTACCACCACGACACCACCATCCTCCTCCTTCTTCGCCTGAATTGTCCTCCTCCTCCTCTTCTTTTTTTCTTCTTCTCATTCCTCCTTTATCAAGCAACAAAATTTTGAAATACTCACGCGTGTATGGAGGCCCGTACATGCTGCAGTGCCAATATCACAAAGGACCGTTGGTGTGTTGATGAACAATAAGACCAAAACTGTAAGCCAGACAGAGAAATTCATACTTTTTCTCTAACCAAATGAATATAGAATTAAAGGAAATTTATTAAACGAATGAGTCATCTACGTTAAATAAAAACTTTGGTTCTACCGCTGTGTAATCGATTATCTGCACTGTTTCATTTCTACCTGATTTTCTAGTGCTTCTACCATTGGAATTTGAAAATGCTCTTGGAGCATCCACAATAGGTCAATAATCCACAAGCCCAACAGATTTACACAAAGTTGTTTGGCCTGCTTCGCTTACCAAACTATCTGACTTTATGGATTAATTACTATGTGCCAAATTAATTAAAAGAAAGACTCAGATTAGACAATAATTTTATTAAGTGAAGCCACCAAAGTGAAAGAAAGACTCATAAAGCACAAAAGAAATAAAACGTAAAAACAAAGGAGCACTACAGTATAACCATTGTAAGTATTACCCACCAAACCAAAACAAGACAAAAAATTATTACTGGTGATAAGGGCCGAAAAATGGAGCTTGGAGCTTGGTTTAATCTTGTGCAAATGTAGTCCTGAGTTCTTTTAGTGCTTTTGCGCTGTCAACAAGTTAAGAATATATTAACAGTATATGTAATATATGTCGTATTAACTGAGTTACAATACTATGTTTCCAGTACTATGTTGAGTTACAGTTTGAGTGAAGAACTTTAATGTTGAGTTATTATGTTCCTTTTAATGTTGAGCTACAAGTTATAAATGTTACAACCTTACAAAGTCATGTTACAAATGTTCCAATTCAGAGTTATGTTACAAATGTTGAGTTACAGGTTATAAATGTTTACAATCTTATAGTCATGTTACAAATGTTGCATTACAAGTTATAAATGTTACAGGTTGTAAATATTGAGTTACAAATGTTACAGGTTATAAATGTAAATGTTACAGGGTATAAATGTAAATGTTACAGGTTATAAATGTTTAATTATAGCCTTACAGAGTCATGTATGTCCAGCAGGTTATGTTGCATTCAGTCATGTTATGTATGTCCAGCAGGTTATGTTGCCTTACAGATTATGTTGCAAATTGAATCATGTTATCTTACAGGTTACAGGTTATGATGCAAATTGAGTCAGGTTATGTTGCAAACTTGATCAACAAATACAGCATGTTGATCTCGTCTCGTCCCGTCCCGATCCCGTTTGGGACGGGATGAGGTATATCCCGTCCCGATCCCAAATGAATGGGATGGGATATGGATGAGTTCATCCCGTCCCGTGCCCACCCCTACTCAGGATGATGTGACAGTGTTATGTGACAATCAGAGTGCTATCCAATATTGGTATAGCTCTTAAAATATTTCTTAAAATCAGAAAATCGAAATTAACTCGAAAAACGAAATCACAATCCTTGATATTAGTTACAAATGAGAAACATCTTTTTTATGTAGCAATAAAAATTGAAATGAACCATAACCTGAACTTATCTTATACTTTTATGAATTCAAATTAAGCATAAATAACTCATCACATAAACAAGGATATAAATAATTAGGATTTTACATCTTACACATTTTTAAACATGTAAATATAAAAAAAAAATAATAATAATAATAATAACAATAAAATGCGTATGTATGTCAAGCTAGCTATAGTTCGAACTCTGAACAACCAAGAGTCGAAGCACTTCTTTTATTCCTGTATAGTGCATGTAAATGATCATAATATTACTAGTCCCCTTCTTTTAGGCATAGTGATGTCAAATCCTGCAAAACCAATCATGAGAAACATTAGCAAAAGCACACAAGGATGGACAAAACATATAAAAAAAATGCTAGGAAATCAGGTTTTTGCAATCATGTTTTGTAACAAGGGTGACGTGGCATGATCTCGAAAGAATTATGAAATTTCCAAAAATTTATGTATATGTTGAGGTTGTAAAAAACTTCCTCTGACGATGCCACATCATCCTTGTTACAAAATCTGATTCCCTAGCCTCACTCAAACATATAAACATAAACCAACATCAATAAATGTATCAACTTACTGTGCAAATTCAATATTGATTTTTCTACCCTGTAAGGTGGAAACTGCAGCATAAGCATCCTTTGACATGAGAATTGTTACAGGGCAAGGTTTTAGGGAGCACAAGTCCACAACTTCAACATCAATGGTTCCATCCTTGCAATTAGGGCCGCTTAAACACCTCAATCTATATCGTCTACCGCATGCTGCACCATTGTCCCACAATTTAACACTCACTGCAACAAACATATTTCCCGGAGGAAATTGATCATGTCTATTGCCATAACAAGTTGTTGCTGTGTCACAAACATCCCACAAACCTATTAAGGATTTTGAAACATGTACAAATTTATCAAGCAACAAAAATTTGAAATACTCACGCGTGTATGGAGGCCCGTACGATGCTGCAGTGCCAATATCACAAAGGACCGTTGGTGTGTCGATGAACAATAAGACCAAAACTGTAAGCCAGACAGAGCAATTCATACTTTTTCTCTAACCAAATAATAATAGAATTAAAGGTTTTTGTTCTATAAATCTATCTTTCTTTGTTATATAGACAAATGAAAAAAAAAAAAAAAAACTAGTTATATAGCAAGGAAAAAAAAGGGTAAGGAAATTTATTAAACGAATGAGTGATCTACGTCAAATAAAAACTTTGGTTCTAACGCTGTGTAGTCGATTATCTGCACTGTTTCATTTCTACCTGATTTTCTAGTGCTTCTATTCTACCATTGGAATTTGAAAATGCTCTTGGAGCATCCACAATAGGTCAACAATCCACAAGTCCAACAGATCTACACAAACTTGTTTGGGCTGCTTCCCTGATTAACTCCTATATAAAAATTAAAAATAAAATAAAATAAAAGGAAAATAATTTGATATGTCCTTATTTACTAATCAGCCTCATCACCCCTTGTTTACAATAGAGTGCATTCTCAATGTCATTGTTTACTCTATTTGATGAGGCTGACTAATAAACAATTACATTGAAAATGCACTCTATTTGAAGTGATGAGAATGTATTCCAAACTAGAAAATGGAAAATTTATCAAATCCCAAATCAATTTTGAATTTTGTGCAATTCAACTACAATATTTGTCGTCTCTGGAAAACAATGACATACAAAAGAAAAGGAAAAACTAATATCATGTAGTTGAGTTGTTTTCCTTTTCTTTTCTTTTCTAACAATGATATATTGATTGAAAGCCTCATCATATGTGCCGAAAAACGTCCCTCGATCTCTAAATTTTACGCATACATGCCCACCACCATCCATTATACGCATATATACATGCCCATTATACGTATAATGAGGCTTTCAATCAATATATTTGTGCCGAAAAACGTCCCTATCTAAATTATACGCATACATGCCTTTGAAACATTGAAAGGAAGAGAGCCGAGTTAGTTTTGCAACGGTGCTCACAAGAACATTGGCGGATAGAGAAGAGTAAGAGAAAGAAGGGTGTGTACAGAGACAAAGTTTGAGACAAGTGTGGATGCTATGAGAAAAAAAAAAAACCCTTTGTGCTCACAATTTAAACTGAAAAATACACAAAGAAATCTTCATACGGAATCTAGAAAAGGAAAATAATTTGTATGAATTCTCAGAGGCAAAACCACTACTAGTTTCCAAATAACACAAACCCCACCCTTCCCCACCAGACTTAGTTGAACTTAGAAATCAACCAAATAATTTGTATGATGTTTCCATTTGGTGGCTAATGCACTTTCCATTGCTTCGAGTTTCTTCCATATTCCAATAATATATGGGTCCCCTAACTTACCCTTCCAGTTTTTTGGATTTAAGTTTTTTAAGTTGTAAGGGTGTGATGATTTGTGTAGTAAAATTGGATGTTTCCACATGGTTACAAAACCACATTTTGGAGTTTGTCTTCGATGGTATTTGGACAAATAACAAAACCACCAAATAAAGAAAGAAAGAAAAGAGAGAGAGAACTGTGACATTGAAAGTCTACTATAATGTCAGGGATAAACCATGATTCATCTCTTATTATGGTTCACATAGAGAACAGTAATGCTTAATTACATAGAATTTTGAGATAGGCAGATAGGGATAAAGTCTCTATCAGGGATAAACCATGATTACTAAACAACTCTTGTTCTCTTTAAATGGAAAAATTCTAATTGTCGAGAAAACCAGCGAGGGAGGGATGCGTGCCTTCCATCCTCTGCACGCATTGCGAGGGGGATGGAGGGTCCTCCCTCCCTCGCTGGTTTCCTCGCCAGTTAGCCTTACTCCTTTAAAAGTGAGAGTGGGGACCTCTGTTTCCTTGAAGATGATGGCCTTGCTTTTGTCAAGAGAGATCCAATGCAATTTTGGACGGGAAATTCTAAAGTGCCCGGTGGTGTGCCCGGGGTTGTTATTTATTTGATCTAGCCTTCCATAAATAACAAAAAAAAAAAAAAAAAAAAAAAAAGCCTTTTGATCTAGTTATTTATTTGTAGAAACAAAGAAAAGCTTGGATTCTCAACTTTTGAACACATTTCTATCACCTCTTTTACATTTCTATCGCCTACAGAACATCCTTGTACATTGCTCGAGTGACTATGAACTAGAACTAGTTCTTGCCAAAGGAAACATTAAAATAAAACCTACACAAATGAGCTCCTGGAGAAGAAGCCAGAAGCCATATAGATTTCAACGAACCATTATAATTATATGTGTATATTGAGAAGGAAAAAAAAAAAAAAAAAGAGAAAAGAAAAGAAAAGAAAAGAAAAGAAGGGAAGCTGATGAAGTAGATATTTCAATCGAAATATGTTTCAACCAACAAAATAAGTTTAACACGAAAAACTAAAACTAAAAGTAAAAGAGTGGGAATGAGTTACAAGCCTAGCTAAAATTGTAAAGACCATGAATTAATTTGATGTGGTAGAGAAGATATATTGTTACCTATAATGAAAGGCATAGGCTTGACACCTCTGTAGTTGATCATCTCTGGCTCTTCTGTTTCTTCAACCTTCTTCTCACCAATACTGTTCTCTATGTTTGCTTCTCTGAGATATAGGCTCTCTCTATGCTGAGTATCTATTCACTTGAGCTCTTCGACACTATATGATATGAGAATTGATAACAGGTGATTAAGACGTGGATATGTTGTACATATATAGGCGAGTCCCACATCACGTTGGTCCATTCTTCATGGACTGGTTTTAATTCTTTGTTTTTTATGTTCATTTGTTTTTATTTTTCTCAAGTAATAAATGACACTATATGATATGAGAATTGATAACATGGTTGGTGATTAAGACGTGGATGTTGTTGAAGAGCAATGCTAGCTGTCGAGGGAATGGGCGAGGAAAACAGTGAGGGGAGGGCGGTGGAGGGAGACCGTCCATCCCCTCGGGATGCGGGCTTGACACCTCTATAGTTTATCATCTCTGGCTCTTCTGTTTCTTCAACCTTCTTCTCACCAATACTGTTCTCTATGTTTGCTTCTCTGAGATATAGGCTCTCTCTATGCTGAGTATCTATTCACTTGAGCTCTTCGACACTATATGATATGAGAATTGATAACAGGTGATTAAGACGTGGATATGTTGTTGAATATATAGGCGAGTCCCACATCACGTTGGTCCATTCTTCATGGACTGGTTTTAATTCTTTGTTTTTATGTTCATTTGTTTTTATTTTTCTCAAGTAATAAATGACACTATATGATATGAGAATTGATAACATGGTTGGTGATTAAGACGTGGATGTTGTTGAAGAGCAATGCTAGCTGTCGAGGGAATGGGCGAGGAAAACAGTGAGGGGAGGGCGGTGGAGGGAGACCGTCCATCCCCTCGGGATGCGGGCTTGACACCTCTATAGTTTATCATCTCTGGCTCTTCTGTTTCTTCAACCTTCTTCTCACCAATACTGTTCTCTATGTTTGCTTCTCTGAGATATAGGCTCTCTCTATGCTGAGTATCTATTCACTTGAGCTCTTCGACACTATATGATATGAGAATTGATAACATGTGATAAAAAAAGTCAATTCGACGTAAGTGTTGAATATATAGGTGAGTGCCACGTCCCGTTGGTCCATTCTCTTCATGAATCTACCTTTATGAGGTCTATGTTTACTTGGTTATAGACCTTATTCCTTGGTTATTGTCAAGTGAAGTAGTTGACGCAGTGACTCAATGTCTCATATCACTCTCAACTAAGGTTGGTAGTTGGTGGCTTTTTCTTGGCTTTGTTTGGGTGTTTTTACATTTTTTGTTCTTTTTTTTTAAACACAATCACAAACACTACTTATATAAGGGATAGAAGTGTAAAGAAACTCAAACAAGACCAGCTGGCTGGCTAGAATTTTTGAACAAAGAAAGATAGATTCATAGAACAAAAACCTTTAATTCCATATTTATTTGTTTATCGACAGGTTATGTTCTTGTTTGATTAATTGACTGCCAATTCATTTTGTTGATAAGTTGTGTTTGTATCTCACCTGGCCCTATGAACAAAAACGTTTTAAAGAACTTTTTAACTACGAACATTCAAATAAGCGCGATTGGATGTCTACTGAGATATGCGTTGCCACTAGCTTACATAGGCAATAATAGTGTTGGATATTTGACAAATTTACATAATGATAATGAACCTAATTGCGTAAAGACTAAATCTTGAGATTACAATAGGTGGTACCCACTTAAATGGATGAAGCATCCTCATTGGCTCATCCAAGTAGTTTGTGTGGTACCTTTCAAGAGGTAGTGAGTTGGATCAAACAATTCAAATTCAACACTCTTAGTACAGCAATGGTCATAGTCCGGCTATTTTTGAGCTCGTGGAGGAAATCCACTAAAAAAAAAAAAAAACTAAAAAGTTATAGATATTAGTCATAAATTACTCAACCCTGCGTTTCAAGCACAATCATTCTAGAACTAATTGACTCATAATTAAGTCAAATTTTCCGAAAAACATTTCCCCACTATCAAAGCATGAACGATTCCATAACAAGTGATCCAACTGTTTCATTGTCCCGATGGACACAACTACAAAAGATTTCGTTCTCATTAGTTTCGACTTAAATTGCACCTTTTTTCTTTTCTTCTAATCAACTAAAATTGAAAATTTGTCTTTTTTACTTGGTCACGCGCTCTTTTTTCATCTTTTTGGCCATGGGGATCGACTTTAATGTCGATAGTTGATTTACTTCTTGTGAAGCAGAAGCTATGGGGATTCTCTTGGTCCTCTTTTTCATCCTCGCGCTTGTCTATCCTGTCTAACATGTCATAACACGTGCAGAACACGTGATGCTTTGAAGACTAATGTTCTTTTAAGCTGTCCTCAGAGCCTAGCGTCTCCCTCCACACTCTCCGGACCCTCTACAAATCCTCTCTGCTTTCTTCTTGTGGCTCAACAATCACTCACTCTTCTTTGCCCTCTTCTCAATCTCCAGTTAGTTCTCAATCGTAACGAAAAGGTACTTTCTTTCTCTCAAATCCCCAATTTCTCTCTACTTTTTTTTTTTTCCTCCCCATACTTTTATTTAAGGATTTTGGTTCACTTTAGGGCTTTATAACTTGACTAGAAATGTTAAAGATCCAATTTTTTGAAGACCCCTTTGTTTATCTAGACAGGAATGCAAAACCCCACTGTTTTGCAATGTGTCAAATGTCCTATTTTGCAGACCCTTTGGTTTTTTTTCTCGTTCTGTAGTTTGAAATAGATAATAAAAAGACGATCTTGACAACATTAGACTTTGGAATTCAAAGTTTTGTGTGTGTGTGTGTGTGGTAGATTGTCAATGCTGCTGTCTTTCTCTCGATGTATATAATTTGGTTTTGATGGAAGGTTGTGGATGGACATTCAGAGTGTTTTCTATAACCGGAGCAACTGCTTAGTTGGTGCAAAATTTTTCCCACATTCGAAGTCATTCACAGCGAAAAAATACGTGAATCTCCAGTGGGGGTCGGGTGCTTTCTCTGCTGCAGGTAATCTTTTGAATAAAATTGTAACTTAACAAGATATTTTCAATGCAT